>CM060882.1:34420000-36932500 GCA_030762935.1 Hymenopus coronatus | reverse complement strand
TCTTGAAAAGAGAGTATGCAACAACTCATCAACTGCATTAAATATATATATATTGGCTTAAGATTTCTTATCTATGACATTAAATTTAATGAACCTTAAAGAAACTAAGGCAATAGAATAACACTCCATTGCAGTTTATAATTATAATAAATATTAATTAGTTTTGTACTAAAATGTAACGCAAAAATATATGTTTGATTAATTTCAACGAGTATTTAAATTCTGGAGCTCTGTGCCGGCATTGTTGCGTCTGCTGCCAAAGTGTTTATAAGGAAAAGAACTAACACTCGTAATGAGTACTTTCAATCCCATGCTATCCGAAACGCAGCACGGAGCAGGTCGAAAACCTCGGTATCACCATCAAGGAGGTAAGAGGGGAAGATTCTACGCAAGTGCAGTACGGACTTAGCGAGCTTAGAAGCGAGAGATTCGCCTACGTGTTTACGATTCTTCTAGCTGTAATTATTAAGTGGGCTCCCTTTCTAATTACTATCATAATGTATAGTTACGAGGTCCTTCAATATATATAATGCGATTTATATATATATATATATATATATATATATATATATATATATATATATATAAAAAGTAACGTACTGCAGCACTTCAACACGTAGGGCAAACCCCCCTGGAGTGATGTAGTTATAAAATACTTCTGCAATATTTCAAAACAGCATGTATATTGTAATTTTACGGGAAAAGTTCACATTTCGTAGGTATTGAACAACAACTCGTTATAGTAGATCATTATTAATCTGTGAACCGTGAAAGTACACATAGACATTTTTTCCTGTTAAATCAGTGAATCGTAAGTATGGGGTTTTACAATTGTGCAACAGACGAACCCAGCTTAGCACACGTGGTGTGTGCATGTGATTTTGCAGAAGAATACGTTCTGGTTTGTATACATCGTCGGTGAAGTAAGGATGGATAGACAGGTATCAGTCATTCTCTCTACCAGGGCCGGTAAGATAAGCTCCGCGCTGTGAAATGCTCCTCCCCTACAATCACCCCTTCTTTTTCCCTTCCACCTGGTAGAGAAGCAAAGAGGTTACGAGTTCAACAGTGGCGATTGCTCTCCCAGTCCGGATTAAACTACGTCGTTCACTCATATTGCACATGTAACCACCATTGCACTGAATGAACCGATTTCTTTGGCTCTACGTGACTGTTGAAAGAGAGTAATGACAACCTTTTGCGCTTTCCTTGTCGGGCCTAGTCTAACATTCGCAGTATAACAGCACCTGGCCCATCTGTTGTCCTCATTGTTGGTCACCAGTGGCTAATGGTAAGAATGTTGGCGTATGCTGACGATGATGTTACTGGTCAAGCAAAGCGAATGCAAGTTCAATAACATCACTTCAGTGACAAGCTTTTAAAGATTTGACTATCACTTTGGCTAGCATTTTCCCTTATTTGTCTTGTACTTACAATGAAATAAGAAATAAGACCATCTCTGCTAACATTTATCTTGATTAGAATGGAGTAGATAGAAGAATAAGCTTTTGTAAAAATAGTTTGTTGCACAATAGACAAATAAAGTCATGTGAATGCCACACATTAGACATTTTTGTCATGAACATTTCTTTAACATATGGTATCTTAATAAAAGTGGTTAGAACCATTTTTATAAAATCAAATATGTTTCATGTAAAGAGTAGATTGGGATGGGAGATGTTCTTCACAACCTTAAGTGTCACTCTTTGGATGTCACTGAACTTAAGTACCAAGTTTGGTACTTATCCACATTTTGTTTATGACTTATGCAGTTTACAGACACACACACGCACGTTTTTCTAAAATGTTTGTCTGTGTGAGTCCTCAAAACATGAGTTTGCAGTGAAATCTCGATACCGAATTTTTGGGTGGAATGAAATGTGTTTCCTACTTATCTTATGAGTAGAAAAAGTAAAAATGAAGGTAGGAAAGAAAATTATATCACTATTTTACTTTCTCAACATGCAATGCATATAGTAGGTAGGATAGATATTTCCTTTCACCTAACAATTCGATGTCGAGATTTCCAGGAAATATATGTTTTGAGGTCTCCTGAGTAAAAAAAAAAAAATAACACATGTGTATATGTGGCTGTGAATAGCCTATCTCAAAAACGTAATTACCTTCAGATACCAAAATTTGTATTTCAGTTCAGTATATTTGATGGATGCGACATGAAGATTTTCGGGAAATTCCCTATCCCAACTACCCTTTACAAAGAACAGTATTCGAAAATTTTGGTCTTTTAAAATTGGCTCTAACGATGTTCTTTAAAATACCATATGTTTAACATATTTTCATGACAAACGAAATATTGTCTGCGGATAGCCTCTGAAGACCTTTTCATTCTGGATGTCCTTGGCTTAACTCGTAAGCCGCAAGAGAAAGATAAAGCTTGCTACGCAAAAACACATGTTAAAACACAATTTATGTCATATGGACTTTTTTGTAGAAATACCCAACCTGTATCGAATGTATTGGTTTCAATAATTCAAACTACTCAAACTTCTCTCAAACGTGAAGCTATGTGTCGTTTTATATCTCTCTTGTTTTACTCTTTACCTTGGAAAAAAGAAACGAATGTCAATGACAATGGCATTGTGAATGCTTTTAAAATATTTGGCTAAAAGTTTAGCTTAGTGTATTTCCTTATTTCCCTTTTATCTATAAGGAATTATGTAGTAAAATCTTTTCTGGTAATGTTTATCTTGATGGACATGCTCAGGATTAAATGAATAATCTTTTGTAAGAATAGTTTGCTTGGAGAAAGAAAGTTAAGTGAATGGAACATCATTAGTTGAGTGTAATTCTCTAAGAAGTTGTTTCCAATATAAACATAAAGCCAAAATTGAAGCTAAAAGCCTTTTTGAAGCGTTTAGTCCAGTGCATCTTCGGGATTGATCATCTCCTACAGTATATATACGGGACAAGAAGATGGCCAGTGAGGTGTTTGAACGGATGTAAGTCCACTGTTGTTGAACTGGAATGAGTTTAATGGGAAGCTGCAGGCGACGTTTTATTTACGAAGATACCACCTCAACTCCGTAACGGGACATTGGATCATTCCAGGCGTCAGCTTTTAAGTTTGTTCCAGTTGATGTAATCGTTACAGAATAGCAATGCAAGAGGTGCAGAAACTATAGTTTTAATGTAGAATTAAGAGCGTAAAACAAAAATCTGATGTGCTCTATTCACATTACTTTCTCTACATCTCTGTAACAAATTATTGTTCATAAGCTTATTCTTCTATCTACTTCATGCTAATCGGCATAAAAATTAGTAGAAACGGTCTTATAACATGGTTCCTTATAAGTAGAAGGGAAATAAGGGAATAAATTAGGCTAAACCAAAAACAAATGCTTTAAAATGTGGTTGCTATGGAACTGAAATCCGTTTCTTTGCGTGGCCAAGTTCCCGTATGAAGTAATTATTTTAAAACTGAAATCAACAGCAAGGAATATCTCAAAACCGGTCAACTCGCGAAAAAAATGTACATAACATAAATTGTGTGTTTTAACGAGCTTTACAGTTTTTGTATGGTAAGTTTTTGCCTATCTCTTACGGTTTACCAGTTATGCAAAGTTCCGAAAAATTAATTCAGAATAAAGATGTCTTCAGGGACTATTCCCAGAAATCCACGATATACAATTTATTTGTCATGTAAATATCTTTAATATACGATATTTTAATCAAAATCGTTAGAGCCATTTTTTAGAAAATCAATGGTTTCGAAAAATGTTCTATCTAAAGGGTAGTTGGGGTGGGCGATTTTCTCTAAAATCTTCGTGTCACATCCTTGGAAGATAGGTATTTAACGGAATTTTCGTTTTTGAGCTAGGCTGTCGAAAGACACACCAACACATTTAGGAGGTCTTAAAAAATATATTTCCAGTGAAATCTCGGTATGAAGTTTTGGGTGCAATACAATACGTTTTCTATACACTATGCACATAGTAAGTGAAGAGAAAATAAAAATGTTATATTTTATGAAAAATCTGACATTCTATTCAGATGAATTTCTCTACAAACGATTGTTAAAAAGGATTATTCATTTATTTAGATGTTGCTAATCGAGATAAACATTAGCAGAAATTGTTCTATTACGCCGTTAGTAGAAAGGAAATAAAGGAATACACCAGGCTAAAGCACTAGTCAAATGATTTAAAAGCCGGTCGCTATGTGAATCAATTGAAATTCGGTTTTAATGCATGGCCAGGAGTACACAAAAGAGAGGTTAAAAAGGGATATCTTGGAAAAATGTATGTGACAAAAAATGAGAAATAAAATGTTGTGTAGTAAGTTTTTGTCTATCTCATACGGTTTACGTGTTATGTAAAATTCACGCAGAATGAAGAGGTCTTCAGAGGCTATTCCCAGACTGACTTGAAAATATCTTAAACATATGGTATTTTAATCAAAATCGTTAGAGCCAGTTAGAGAAAATGAAAACGTTTTCCATGTAAAGGGTAGTTTAGAGTGGGGGAATTTTCCTCAAAAAGTTCGTGTCGCAATCTTGGAAGATACTAAACTTAAATACAAAACTTAGTATTTTACCGGCTTTTCGTATTTGAGTTATAATCCTCATACTCAAAGCCACACGGCCGCGCCGTGGCCGAGTGGTTGGACCACTCACCTCTCACCTAGACGGCCCGGGTTCGATCCCAAGCGACCGCATGTGAGATTTGTGGTGGACAAAGCGGCGCTGGGGCGGGTTTTCCCCGGGTTCTCCGGTTTCCCCCGCCATCGCATTCCACCGGTGCTCCATCTTCATTCATGTATCATCAGTGTCACCACCTGCGGTGCCTAAGTAGTTAAAGCGGGCGTTAAGCACTACCAAAAAAAAAAAAACAAAGCAACACTCAGACACACACGCGGACCTTTTTCGAAAAAAAAAAAATTGTTACAGAAGACCCTAAGAGTTGTATTTCCGGTGAAATCTATGTATCAATTTTGGGTGCAGTGCAATAGCTTTTCTACTATGTACCGTGTACTATATTGAGAAAATATTTTGGATACAGGGAATCCTAAAATGTGTATTTCCGTGAAAACACTGTATCAAAGTTTTAGTGGACTGTAATACCTTCTCTGCCTATGTAACATGTAATATATAGAGAAAGTAAAAATCTGATGTGTTCCATTGACATGACATTCTCGAGCTGTCTCACAAACAAACTTTCCTTGCATAAGATTATTCTTATAATGGAATACAAAGGCTAAGGCTAAAGCGACCGTCAAAAGATCATTCTCTTATGCATTCCCGAGCTAAAACAAAAGAGATGAAACTAAAGTTAACTTCCCACTTGAAAGTTTAAATAGGTAGGTTTAAAATTGAAACCAACAAGGAATATCTCGGAACAGTTAACTCCATAAAAAACTATATACATAAATTGTATGTTTTAATGAGATCTAAATTTTTGTGTAGTAAATTTTTATCTATCTCTTACGGTTTTCGAGTTACACAAACTCTATCCAAAGTGAAGAGGTCTTCAGAGACTATTCCTGGAAAATCGAAGATATACCTACATTATTTCATTGGGCATGAAAATATCTTAAGCAGGTGATATTTTAATCAAATTACTTATTACCGTTTCATTCAAAATTTTTAAAAAATATTACACGTAAAGGGTAGTTAAGGTTGAAAATCTTCCTGTCACATTTTTGAAAGATTCTGAGCTTAAATACCAAGTTTGATAATTAACGAACTTTTATTTTTTGAGCTATTTTGCCTATAGACACACACACACACACACACACACACACACACATGAAATGAGGCTGAATTGGTTTGATTAGCGAGAGATGAATTGAGTTAACTTAAACAAAGGCCCTTCTTCCCAAAGAAAAGATTTTTGCCTAAAATTTGATTAAAAAATCAACAAACAAACTTTTGGTTCAAAACTCACACAGATACACACAGACATGTTTCCAATTATGCCTTTTGGATTCAGGGGTCTCAAAACATCACTTTCGTTGAAATATCGGTATCCAGTTTTTGGGTGGAATGCAATACCTTCTCGATCATATATATTGTATATACATACCTGCTAGAAAAGGTACAAATTCATAAATTTGTAGTTTTTACTGTGTTTTATTCTTAGTTTCTGTAACAATTTACCTATGGAAGGTAGCAGATGAATACATTCCGATCAAAAATTCAATAGGGATATTTTACCGAAAATGAATGTTTAGAATCCTCCTAGTCCAATAACAGCACATGGGTGAACAGCATAACTCATCGATGAAAAATTCACAAAAAGGGCAAAAATATAACAGAAATTTTCACTACCTTTATTTATTAAAAATGGCTCTAATTTTTTATTAAAGCATCATATTATATTTCAGGTATTGACATGATGAATAAAATGAACTTCTTGAATTTTCGATTATTTTGCGAAGTCCTTTTCATTGTACAGTTTTCAAAAAAATTCTAAATCAACGTTGTTTTGTTTCTAGTAAGTCCTACATAAAACGAACTGGTTATTAATCATTTGAATATCTCTTTCAGTTTTCTTTATTCCCCTTGCACCAACAACAAACCTTTAGGGTTTATCTGATTAAAATGAAATAAACAAAACGTATGCTTTTGTAAGAACAACCTGCACAAGAAATACATAAATTTTATTTCTCATGAAATTTCAGCCACACATATCCTTAAATATAGAAAAATTGAAATCAATAATAAAGAGTATCTTGGAAGTGGTTAACTACACAAAAAACGTACTTGCTATAAATTGTCTGTTTTAATGAGATGGGGAAGTGTTACCGACCTTTCACTATTCACCATACAAACCTTGATGATCTGGCATATTAACTCAAAAAATCTGATGTGTTCCATTCGCATAACTTTCTCCACCTATTTTGTAACAAGCTAGTCTGACAAACTTTATTCTTCTACTACTCCATGATAATCGACGTAAACATTGGCAGAAATGGTCTTAATACGTGCTTCCTTGTAAGTAGAAGGGAAATAAGGGGATGCACTAGACTAAAGTGATAGTCAAATTTGATTGAAGCTAATTATGGCTAAGAGTAAAAATCTAAGACTTCTATTCACATGACTTTCTCTAGGTGTTCCGCAAACAAAATTTCCTTACAAAAGGTTATTCTTTTATCCACTGCATACTAGTCTGGAAAAACTTTAGCGACATGGTAGTATTACTTGCTTCCTTGCAAGTAAAACGAAAACAAGGGAATATCCTGGGCTAAAGGGATAGTCAAATCTTTTAAAAGTTATCGCTAACAATTGAAATTCGGTTCTCTTTTGCATTCCCGAGAGTTAAACAAAAGAGATGAAACGAACATTGACTTCTTGATTGAGAAAATTTCAAATACTTTAAAATGCAAGTTGCATGTTTTAATGAGATCCACCTTTTTTGTGGAGTAAGTTTTTGTTTATTTCTTACGGTTTACGATTTGTGAAAATTCATTCAGAAAATTCAAGATATACATTACGTTTGTCATGAAAATATCTGAAAAACATGTTAACATTTTAATTAAGCTCAATTGAACGACTTTTGAGCACATCAAAATGTTCGAAAACTTTTCCCTGTAAAGATTAGTTGAGATGGAGGAATTTTCTTGGAAATCTTCATGTCACATCCTTGGAGGATACGGAGATTAAATAACAATTTTGATATTTAACCAAAGTTTCGTTTTTGGGGTATGCAGCCCACAGATCTTTTTCTAGAAATCTTCCTTTTGGTCCATGTGGGGGGTCTCAAAATACGTATTCCCGATGAAATTTCCGCATCAATACAATACATTCTGTATCTATATTGCACCTAGGTACATTCGCACTAGAGAACGTGAAAGGGAATGAAAAATCACCCATCACACAACTCAAAGTTTCTACGGGAATTTGAGGCACTTCTTGGAGAATTCTTTGTTTGAGTCTTCCAAACTTTTCTTTTCAAATACCGCCACAGGAAGAAATCGCAGGCGCACAAGAGTGGCGTTGCACTGTGCTCGAATGCGGTCCTTACAGTAGCGATGCAATGATCGAACACTCTTATTTACCTTGAAGGTTTTTTCTTCAGACCAGAGCCCGTCTCTGCAAAATTGTATGCCATATTTTGATAATCATGAGGGATATTGTAATACTGCCGAAACGAGCGCTGTACAACGACAAAAGTATCACTATTCTGGTCATAAAACCTAATAATTTATATACAACAGCCCCCGTGGAAGAGTGGTCAGCGAGCTGTGTTCTCACCCGAGGTTGCCGGGTTAGATTCCCGGCTGGGGCGGGGAATTATTCTTTAGCCAGAATTATTCTCTACCCCCCACAGAGTCTGGAAGTATGTATGTGAGAGTGAATGTGTGTGTTTGAGGAAAACAAAACTATTTAAACCCACCGTAAAGAACCTACAAACGAGTTATTTCTAACGCAAAGCCCCCGATATGACCTTAGTTATTAAAGGGAACTATATAAATGAAACAATAAATACAAAAACCTATATATTATGTAATGATTCGTTTAACAGTGCCTTAGAAGTATACAATATTTTACAGTACAGTAGCATGACTTTCTTTTATGAATTTAAACAATGATGATAATATGGTTGGTTCGTCGAGTACTGCTAGAGGAATTTGGTGGCTGGTTCAGTACTTAGAATAGTGGGCATATTCCGTTATGATATGTTTGGCTGACAGTCTCTGGCTGCAATGTTCAGAGTATGGAGGTTGCTGTTTGGTGAATACATAGTCATGAGTTAGTATGTCCAATTCTTAGTCTGATGAGTATCATCTGTTTATGCCGGCTGAGAGTTTTGTATATTTTAATATATGATATATTAAGTTTTGCTTCATGCAGTTTACTGTTGCGATCATTTTCAATCCAAATGTTCTCTAATTTTTGTATCAACTTCGTCTCAATATAGTATATAGCATCTTCATGTGCAATAAGGATAGGGAGATAAATTGCTGGTTGTTTTGTTGCTTCTTTTAATAATTAATATATGAGCACAATTTAAATCGCTAAATTCCACACGCTTGGCAACAATCTAAACGATCGAATCGAAATGAGCGCATCGGTAATAATGGAGATTTTAAAATCGCTTGCTTCTATGGTCCATCTTGTCCAAGGAATCAAATTGTTTATCTTGGGAAAGTCAGCTAGTCTTTTTATAAAGATAGCTTCATATTCTGACAAGCATTCCGCTATAATCTCCTAAACAGCCAATAAAAATAGAAAGGCAACTTTGCGTTCTTGGAATGGGTCTTTGCTTCATCTCCTTTCCAAGGCAATTCCACCCATACCAGCGTGAGTACCAAGTTGCCTTCAACTGTTACTGCACTACGCGGCGTAAACACAGAAGGCAGAGGTTCCCAGAAGGCCGTGCTTGATCGTGTGCCAACACGGCTACCGAATGTCAAAACCGTGCAATAATGTTAATTCTCTTATTCTCCTTTTATGCGCACGTCCCATGAGTTGGCAAGCCTGTCCTTTTATTATTCGCATCAGTTGCAAGTCCCAATTACGGCTTTTCATAGTGTTGCGATTGTTTTCTTCATAATGCTGCCAACTGTTCATTGCCTGACAACGCAACAATAATTAATACAGGTACAGCCTCTGTTGGAAGTTAGTAATAAATATGATAGTTTTGGAAGTTCTTTGTTCTCATAATTTTAAAGCATTATAGAGCCAGGTATACTTCAAGAATTACAAATACAAAACTTAACAAATTATGCATACGTAAACTGAATAGAGACCTCATTGGGGTGTAATCTCAGTTTGGCCTTTCTGGTAATTTAATACCCAAACTGGAAGTTCAAATCAAATGCTCAGGTGTAACAATAACACCTGAACTTTTAAAACTTCTTGTATTTTTGCCACTTTAAATAATTTTCCATTATGTAACTTTAGTTTAATACCTTTCAGATGAACATTATATATTTTATAAAGGTGGACGAAGAGATGGTACTATCGGACGACGAATGGAATTGGTGAAATGATGCTTAGACGATCTCGGGCTCCATGGAGCTTAAAGTTACTCGATATTCATCTTCTCAGGATAAAACTTCTCAGGATAAAAGAAAACCACGAAAAAAACTTATAGGGTAATTCCCCTAAGCGAGATTCGAATACTCGACCCTTTGAGTGTGAGGTACACCGCTATCCCTACATTAAAAGGCAGGCTAAGGTCAGTCTGGGTTTCAGGGTTTTAATTATTAAGCTTTACAAAATTAAACATATTACATACTTTATTATGTTGCTCAGGAAAATTATGCAGAGTTTCATAAAATAATATTTGGTTGTAAATCATTATCTACGAAAAATGATATTAAGTGTTTAAAATGTGTTCATTTACAATTGTTCATTTTTTGAATGTTTTTTTTTTATTTAAAAGTTAAATATACGACCACGGAAGTTATGTTTCAATTATAAATTATTATTTATAAGAATCTGAGAAATAATTTTGGGCTGTATTGTTTTAAAATTTGTAGAAATTAGCACTTTTAGAGCCCAGCACGCCTTATACAGAATTAATAAAAATGTTTTAATGGAGTAAAACATTTTTTCTCTTCCTACCATTAACAATCGATAGAGAAATTAATAAAAACAATTGAAGTCCGGACGTGCGTTATACTACTATGTAAGTTTGGAGCTCTATGGATTCGCCTGAAATTATTTCATCAAAGTTCCTTTTGAAAATATATAAGAAGATAATTAAAACCTACTTTTACTTTCTCTACACGTACTATGGACTCAGTAGGCAGAGAATCAATTGTATTCCACCCAAAAAGTTGATGCCCAGATAATATATGTTTTGAGTTCCCCTGGATCCAGAAGAATGCACTTTTAGAAAACCGCCAGCATGTGTGTATCTGTCTCTCTATCTATCTGTCTATGGATACCATAGTTCAAAAATTATAAGACCGTTAAATACCAAAGTTTGTATGATGTGACACACATTTTGAAGAAAATGCCTCCATCCAAACTACCTTTTACATGGACAATTTTGTGAAAATTTAATTCTTTCTCAAAAATCGTTCTAATGATTTTGATAAAAATATGGTATATTAAAGATATTTATATGACAAATAATATGCATATCTTCAATTTTCTGGGATTAGCCTCTGAAGACCTCTTTACCCTGGATGAATTTTGCTATATTTTGCATAAGTGATAAACCATAAGAGATAGACAAAACTTACTGCACAAAACATTTATGGATCTCACTAAAACACAAAATTTAAGTCAAATACTTTTTTTTTCGTAAAATTTGTGTTATATAGATCTTATTATTGGTTTCAGTTTTAAAATTTTTGAATATTGCTTTAGTCTGTTCTGTTCCTATATTTTCCATCTACTTACAAGAAAGTAAGTAATAAGGGTATTTCTGCTAGATAGAAGTATAAGCCTTTTAACAGTAATTAGTTACCGAGATGTAGAAAAAGTCGTGTGAATGGAATACATCAGATTTTTAAAAGTCTGAATATAGCTTTATTTAATCCATCCCTTTCTAAATAACGGAATGTGTAAATGCGTAAATAAAGTTAATCTTAATTAACAAGAAATACATTTTGAAAAAAAAATTGTAGAAGAGTGAGTAAAGAATCTTATGTAAATATAGCATATCAGTTTTTAATTTCTGTATACGTACTATGTACATAGTGTATAGAGAAGGTATTGCACACCACTCAAAAATATAAGTTTTAGGGTCCCCTGTATCCAAAACAAGCATTTTCAGAAAAAGATCCGTGTGTGTGTTCATGTGTCCGTGTGTCTGTGAACACGATAGCTCAAAAACCAAAAAGTCGGTAAAATACCAAACTTGGTATTTAAGTTTAGTATCTTCCAGGGATGCGACACGAAGATTTTGAGAAAAATCCCCCCACCCCAAACTATTCTTTATATGGAACTTTTTTCCAACATTTTGATTTTCTCAAAAGAGGCTCTTATGATTTTGATTAAAATTTCGTATATTAAAGATATTTACCTGACAAATAAAATGTATATCTTGAATTATCTGGGAATAGTCTCCTAAGACTACTTTATTCTGGATCAATCTTACGGAATTTTGCATAACTGCTAAACCGTAAGAGATGGACAAAAGCTTACTATATAAAAATGTGGATCACTTTAAAACCCACAATTTATGCTATATACATTTTATACGAGGAGTTGATCTTTTTAAGATATTTCTTGTTTTTAGTTTCAGCTTTGAAAAGCATACAGGAATTTGTCAACACCTATCCATACACAACAAAGGAACGTCAGCTTTTGGCTTTCACTTTAACCTATGGTACTCCCTTATTTCGCTTCTACTTACTTTATTTTAGAAATAAAAGCACAAACACCAAATAGACATTTGAATTTCTATTCGTAAAAATGTGTTATAGTGTTGGACTGGTGCCGATATTCCAAAAATCAGAAAACCGTTGTTTAGAACGATCTTCTGGGGTCACATCAACGCTTACGCAACCCAGACAACTCAGCTCTAAAGTGAAGTGTCAGGTTGTATATATTTTTACGACATCGTTACAAACTGAACACATGTGTGCCAGAGATGCTGTAAAAACCTTCCTCATTGTAATAACTGTTCTTTGATATACAGGATGTTTAAAAAATACGGGGCATAATTTCAGGTATGTATTTCCCACATGAAGACAATCAAAATAGTTCATCATAACATGTGTCCGGAAATGCTTCATTTCCGAGTTATGGCCTTTACAACATTGGAATTCACTGGAACGTTTTTCTTTCCCCACGTCTTTGCCGTCAAAGGAGACATTAGGAGGGCACTCTGATAGTTCATTCTGAGGAAGGTTACATTCAGTGTTCTTTAGGCGTTAAGACTGTGCGACATGTATTCAAATCAAGAGCTGGCAGAGATACACTTCATGTACGGTAAGGCGGACGGCAGTGCTGCGCTGGCTCGTCGTTTGTACCAGGAGAGGTACCCACAGCGACAATGTCCAGATCGGAAGACATTTGTACGTCTCCATTCCCGTCTGTGCGAGTATGGAACATTCAGCTCTCCTGGTTTGGGAAGGGGACGACCAAGATCTACAACTCCAGAAGTGCAGGAGGAGATTCTGGAGGCTGTGGACAGGACTCCTTCTATCAGCACACGACGGTTAGCGTTGCAAGTCAATGTTCCTCATACGACTGTCTGGAGACTGTTGAACGAGTATCAATTGTATCCTTATCATTTGCAACGTGTACAGGCCCTGTCACCAGCAGATTACCCTGCACGAGTTAGGTTCTGTCAGTGGTTCTTGCAGCAGTGTGGTGTAAATCCGAACTTTTCTGCCGTCGTATTATTTACAGATGAAGCACAGTTCACAAGAGATGGCATAACAAATTTCCACAATCAGCATGTATGGTCGCATGAAAACCCACGTGCAACTGTTGTATCTCATCACCAGGTGTGGTTCTCCCTCAACATGTGGGCCGGTATCATTGGTGATCGATTAGTTGGACCCCATGTACTTGTAAACAGACTTACGGGGCAGGCGTACACAAACTTCCTGGAAAACACCATACCTGACGTTTTCGAAGACACTCCACTGATCAATCATCAACACATTCACTTCTTGCATGATGACGCTCCTGCACTCTTCAGTCTTACGGCTCGCCGGTACTTGGATTGAAGGTTTCCTGATCGATGGACAGGTAAAGGTGGCCCAATTGCTTGGCCTCCAAGCTCACCTTATCTGAACCCTCTCGATTTCTACTTGTGGGGCCATTTAAAATCATTGGTTTATTCGTCTCCGATGCCGGATTTGGAATCTCTTCGGAATCGAATCGTGGCATGTTGTGAGGACATACGCAATACTCCTGGAGTTTGGGATCGTGTTCGCAGGTCAATGAGACATCGATGTGAGGTCTGTATTCAAGCAGGAGGTGGACATTTTGAACATCTTCTGTAATGACAACAACGTGCGGAAAGAAAAACGTTCCAGTGAATTTCAATGTTGTGAAGGCCATAACTCGGAAATGTAGCATTTCCGGACACATGTTATAATGAAGTAATTTGACTGTCTACATGTGGGAAATACATACCTGAAATTATGCCCCGTATGTTTGAAACACCTGTATATGTTAGTGGTTGAGAGATAGCAGTGCACTTAGGGCGAAGATGCAGGTCCAGCCTTTCGGTCCTTCGTTAATGAAAATAACTGGTAGCTTCTGGTCTGCTAAACATCCATTAGGTATGTACTCATCTGCTGATGTTGAATTTTCGGATGCTCAAAGATATAATTGTATCGAAACATCATGACAATTTTTACTTATTACTTTCTCTATACTTAATGTACATAGTCTATAGAGAAGGTATTGAACTCCACCAAAATATTCGATACCGAGATTTCACCGGAAATATATGTTTTAGGATCCCCTATATCCGAAAAAATATTTTCAGAAAAAGGTCCGTGTGTCAGTGTGTTCGTGTGCCTGTGAACACGACAACTCAAAAACGAAAAGTCGGGAAAATACCAAACTTGGTATTCAAGTTTAGTATCTTCCAGGGATGCGACACGAAGATTTTGAGAAAAATCTCCCGGCACAAACTACTCTTTACATGGAACTTTTTTCAAAAATTTTGATTTTCTCAAAAAAAGCTCTAACGATTTTCATTAAAATTTCGTATACTAAAGATATTTACCTGAAAAATAAAATGTATTGCTTGAATTTTCTGGGAATAGCCTCTGAAGACTACTTTATTCTGGATGAATTTTACGGAATTTTGCATAACTGCTAAACATTAAGAGATGGACAAAAACTTGACCTACAAAATTGTAGAGCACATTAAAACACACAATTTATGTCATATACATTTTTTTCGTGGAGTTGATCGTTTTTAACATATTTCTTTTTTTTTAGTTTCAGCTTTGAAAATCATACAGGAATTTGTCAACTGCTGTCTATACACACAAAGGAACTTCAGTCGCTTAGCAACCAGCTTCTGCTAACATATGGTACTCCCTTATTTCGCTTGTACTTACAAGGAACCATTTCTGCTAATTTTTTCTCGATTAGCATGAAGTAAATAAAAGCATAAGCCTTTTAACAATAATTTGGTGCAGAGATAAAGAGAAAGTCATGTGAATGGAACACATCAGGTTTTCTTGAAATGCGGTAATGGAATATGGTCTAAAAATCTGACGTGTTCCATTCACATGACTTTCTCTAGATCTCTGCATTAATTATTTTTAAAAAGCTTATGCTTCTATTTACTTCATTTAATCGAGAAAAAAATTAGCAGAAATAGTCTTATTACTTGCCTCCTTGTAAGTAGAAGCGAAATAAGGGAGTATCATAGATTAAAGTGATAGTCATAAGCTGGTTGCTATGTGACTGCAGTTCCTTTGTTTGTATGGACAAGAGTTGACAAATTCCTTTATGAGAAAAGTTTTTCAAAGCTGAAACCAAAACCAAGGAATATCACAAAAACGATCAACTCCACGAAAAAACTGTATAACTTTTTGTCAGGTAAATATCTGTAATATACGATATTTTAATCAAAATCGTCAGAGACATGTTTGAGAAAAACAAAATTTTAGAAATAAGTTCCATGTAAACGGTAGTTGGGGGTGGGGAAATTTTTCTCAAAATATTCGTGTCGCATCGCTGGAAGATACTAAACTTATATACCAAGTTTGGTATTTTATCGACTTTTCGTTTTTGAGTTATCGTGTTCACGGTGACACGGACACAAGCTCACACACGGACCTTTTTCTGAAAATGCCTTTTTTGGATAAAGGAGGTCCTTCAACATATATTTCCGGTGAAATATCGGTATCGAATTTTTGCAGGATTGCAATACCTTTCCTATACACTATGTACATAGTACGTATAGAGAAAGTAAAACACAAACAAAATCTTATCCGGTTAACTGACCCTAAGCGGGATTCTCACTCGCGACCTGTTGAATGCCATGCAGATACGCTACAACCTCCCCCCCTACTACTCAGGCGGGCTTATAACAATTGGTTGTACAGTTATGCAATACGTTATATTCGAAATTTTCTCTCAACTTGATCTAAAATGTTATTCTATCATTTAAAGGCACATACATAAATATTAAATGGCGGTAAATATACATTTAGAAGAAAATGAAATAGACGAATTAGCTGAAATTATACAAGTCTTAGGATTAATAATACTAAAACCCATATCCAAAAAGTCTAGAAAGCAATATGAAATAGTATTTAATCCCTTCAATTTCTGGCATAAGGCAAAATATGTTCAAAATAATTTCCCTGAAAATGTGCTATGGATTTACTTAGAATAGAAAAAAAAAAATCGGATGTGATCCATTGAAATGACTTTCTCTACTTCTGTATTATTAAAAAGTTTATTCTTCTATTTACTTCATATTAATTGAGATAAACTTTAGCAGACATTGTCTCCATTACTTGGTTTTTTGAAAGTAGAAGATAAATAAGGAAATACAGCAGGTTATAAGGACAATCATCTGCTATAAAATCTGGTTCCTATAGTTGAAATTCAGTCCTTTGCTTGCTTGTGAGTTTTCAAATTCCCATCTGCGAAAAGTTTAAAAAAATGAAACCAATAACAATGAATATCTTGGAAAAGATCAACTCCACTAAAAATGTGGATCACATAAATTGGATTTTAACTTAACAAGAAAACATATATGGCATAAATTATATGCTTTATATATATCTTTATTTTTGAATAATAAGTCTTTGTGTGTATTTCTTACGGTTTAACAGTTATGCAAAATTCAACAAAATGCATCCAGAATAAGTAGGTATTCAGGGACCATTTCGATAAAATTCAAAGTATGCATTTTATTTTTGATGTAAGTATAATTTATGTGTGGTATTTTAATCAAAATCGTTACAGCCATTTTCAGAAACAGAACATTTTCAAAAAAAAAAAAATGCATGTAAAGAGTAATTTGTGGTGGGCGGATTTTCTTGGAAAACTCTGTGTCGCATTCTTGGAACATACTAAACATAAATGCGAAGTTGGGTATTTCACAGTCTTTTCGTTTTTAAGCTATGGATTTCACACACTCTCTCTCTCTCTCTCTCTCTCTCTCTCTCTCTCTCCCTCTTACACACACACACATTTTTCTGAAAATGCTTTTTTTCTGAATCATGGAACCTCAAAACATATATTTCCGATGAAATCTCGGCATCGAATGATACATTTTATTAGAATAGTAAATAGTAAATTCAAAGCATATATATAGGTTTTTCTAAAGTCGGTTCAAACATTAAACCGCTTAAATATTATATTATTTGAAATAGGGAAGGAAAAATAAAACCATCCCAGTGTTGGACAACCAATGGAGTTTACGGTTCGTGTGGGGCCATTGGGTTTTTCAACTTTAACATCAATGGTTCAACTCATTAAAGTGGTTATTTTATTCATTTGGCGTATTGAAATGTTGAGATATATTTCATATTTAGGTTTATTTTTAAGATTGAGAAGATATCCAAAACTCATTAGAGATGGGTCAACAATGGAATTTACAAAACATGTTCGTCGTTCTATTCCTCAAAATATAACATCTTGCCAGCAACACCATGTACAGAATTTTAAGATAATTTCTTAGAATATTGGCAATTTTTTGCGAGATGTCATCTTTCAATTGCAGTGGGGCTGTTGAATATATCAAGAAAACTCGTTGTTTAACGTAACCACAGAACCAAACGTCGTCCCGTTTGAGTTATGAAGTTCGGAGGCCACATTGTTTCTGATGACACGATCGCAAAACATCTGCGAAATTAGTTGTAGATGTGGGTGGAGCGCAATTTTGCATGAAGATTATATTTTTCATACCGTGATTGTTCAGTCTAGGGATGACGAAGTTCTATAACTTCCTGTAGAAGCGCTCTGGTTTACTGTAACAGTCTGTCTTATTCCATTAGTTTTTCTTCGAAGAAATATGGTCCAATGATGAATTGTGAAGTGAATCACACCATGCAGTGACTTTTAAAGTATGAAGACCTTGTTGGACTGACATCCGAGGATCATTTTCATACCATAGTCTATAATTACGTGTGTTAACGACTTACAATCAAGATATGAAAAAAATAATATTCATGTAAGGTGGCACACCATCCTACATCGACATTGCTACAAAACAATTCATTAATTATACAAATTATTGCCATCAGTGCGCACTTTGAAACAGTATGGTTTTGCGCAATCTCCATATTTCAATTCCACCGACCTTTGGTTGTTAGGTTACCTCAAAGAACGGGGTTTTATGACACATCCACACTGCAGCTGAAATATGCCATCTCGCAAGAAACTGTCGATATTCTAAGACATTCTCTGTAAACTGCTGTGCATGATATAGATAGAATGCTACATGTTGAAAAAGAGAGTGGTGGACGTATTCTGTAAATCTCATTGTTGGTGCAATGCATGTGTTTTATAAAGTCCAGTTGTTACATTGTTTACACTAGGCTAAAGCGATATTCAAATATTTTAAAAACTAGTTGTTATTATTAAAATTAGATACTCTTTGTGCGGTCATGAGTAAAACAAAAGATACAGGAATGGCAAATTCTCGTTTGGGAAAAGTTTGATTATTTTAAAATGAAACTAATAACAAGGAATGTATCGGAAAAAAAAGTTATTTAACATAAATTGAGTGTTTTAACGAGATCTAAATTTCTGAGTATTAAGTTTTCTTTCTGTCTCTTACGGTTTACCAGTGATGAAAACGTCATCCAGAATAAAGAGATCTTCAGTATATTCCCAGAATATTCAAGATATGTATTTTATTTGTGGTGTAAATATTTTTAATATTTTGTATTGTAATCAAATTCGTTAGAGCTACTTTTAAGAAAATCAAGGTCTTTTAAGAAAATCAAGGTTTTTTTTAAAAAAAAAAAAAAGTCCATGTAAAGAGTAGATTGGAGTGATGAGGGGATTTTCCTGAAAATTTTCGTGACGCATTCTTGGAAGATGCTAAACTTAAATATCAAGTTTGCTATTTAACCGAGTTTTCGTTTTTGTGTTATGCTTTTCAGACACATGGACACACACGGACATATTTTTTTCTAAAAATGCGTTATTTGGAGTCATGCTTTATTTGGATCCTTTTTTCTAGTGAAATTTCAGTATAGAAGTTTTGAGTGTGATGTAATACCTTCTCTGCTTATGTACAAGTAGAAAAATAAAATTAATTATCGTCCGATTGGAAATAGAGACCTGGGTAGACCTCTTAAGAGGTAGATATATAATAAAGACCTGGACAGGTGAGCATTAAACCTAATCTTTGAAAGAAGAATATAATAGTTATAGCGGTTACGTTCAAATTTACTTGTGAAAGATCCCATATTTCAACAAAATATCTTAAACGCTTTGAATTTTTAGGACTCAGACATTGATAATGAATGTTCAGCATTCAATCCTGTTTACCAGGGCCCTTCCCCTGGGACAAAACTCGACATAGTTTCGACATGCTTATAAACTCACATACCTTGTTCCACATTTAAAAGATAATGCAGTATTTCAGTCTGTAAGTTGAGAATGCTGTTCCACATGACCATGAGTATTAGTGATATTAATATTAATGTAATAAAAACTGTTTCTCCCAGGATAACTACGCAGTTAATGTGTAGGAAATAAACATGTTCAGAAGACGATAATCTAGTTTACCTTCACGGCTGTCACCATGGTCTTGTATTAAACCAGTCATCGAGCAAATTACCTCATTTCCGTTCTATCTACAAGAAAATAAGTTATGAGGTCATTTCTTGTGGTGTATACAAGACGTGAAGCGAACATAAACAAATCTTGCGCATAGGGGAAGTTGTTTTCCTTCCCTCCCCTTTTGCAACGGCTGTTAGGTGTTATAGACAAGGCGCGAATAACACAACCACAACAGCGTGCAGCGTTAAAACATTATTGCAGTTCACTTAAAAGTAATTTTTGGCTCACATACAAGTCATAGGGAAATTACTTTGTTATAAAGCTAATGTTTACTTCCTCTAGATCCTGTGTACAATGTACATAGTGGATAGAGAAGGTATTTTATTCTACCAAAAATTTGATATCGATCTTTCATCGCAAATATATGTTTTGAAGTTTCCTGAATCCGAAAAAAATGTTTTTTAGAAAAAGGCCCGTGTGTGTCAGTGGACAGCGTAGTTCAAAAACGAAAAGACCGTTAAACATTAAACTTCGTATTTATGTTTAGTAGCTTCGAAGAATGCGGTACGAAGATTTTCAAGTAAATCCCCCACCACGCACTACACTTTACGTGCAAAATGTTTTGAAATTTTTGTTTTTTTAAAACTGGCTCTAACAATTTTGATTAAAATAATGTATATTAAAGATATTTACATTGCAAATAAATATATATTTTGAATTTTCTGGGAATAGCCTCCGAAGAGTTCTTTATTCTGGATGAATTTAGCAGAATTTTGCATAATGGTTAAACCCTAAGATATAGACAAAAGTTTACCACACAAATAATGTTGATCTCGTTAAAACACAGAGCTTATGTCGTATACGTTTACTATGTGGAGCTGGCCGTTTCCGAGGTATTCCTTTTTATTGGTTTCGACTTTCGACTTTAAATTTTTCTCAAACGGGAAGTGACGTTTCGTTTCTTCTCTCTTGTTTTACTGCAGGCCTTGCAAAGCGGGCCAGCTTAAAATGCTTCACATAGGACCAGCTTTTGAAAGATTTCACTATCGATTTAGCCTACCACATTCCCTTATGCCCCTTCTATTTACAAGGAAGCAAGTAATAACACAATTTCTGCTGAAGAAAATCATGTGACTAGAACATATAAGATGTTAATCAATATATAATGTCACTAACAATATGTGGAGCTTAAGACGAGTGTTTGACACCCCCTGAATCCAAAAAAAGCATTTTTAGAAAAATGTCCGTGTGTGTGTCTGTCTGTGTGTATGTGTGTGTGTCTGTAGGCAGCATAGCTCCAGAACCAAAAGACCGTTAAAACCAAACATAGTATTTAAGTTTGGAAGGCTGAGACACGAAGATTTTCAAGAAATTCCCCACCCCAAACTGCACTTTACATGGATAAAATGTAGAACATTTTGATTTTCTTAAAAATGGCTCTAACGATTTTGTTTAAAATCTCATATATTTAAGTTATTTACTTGCCAAATAAAATGAACATCTTGAATTTCCTGGGAATAGCCTCTGAAGCCTACTTTATTCTGAATAAATTTTACGGAATTTTGCAGTGCTAAGCCGTAAGAGATGGACAAATATTTAATACACAAAAACTCTAGAGCACATTAAAACACACAATATATGTTATATATTTGTTTTCGTGGAGTTCATCGTTTTTTTAGATATTCCTTGTTTTTGTGTTCAGCTTTGAAAAACATACTTTTCACATACAGGAATTTGTCAACCCCTGTCCACACAAACAAAGGAACTTCAGTCACATAGCAACCAGCTTTTGACTGGCACTTAGGCACAAGGAAGAAAGTAATAAGACTATTTCTGCTAATTTTTTCTCGATTAGATGAAGTAAGTAGAACAATTTGTTGCAGAGATGTAGAGAAAGTCATGTGAATGGAACACATCAGATGTTTTTTTGGTTGCAATCCAGCTTATCAGACAATGAGTTGGCAACCACACGTTTCCGCTCATTGCACCATAATCTTCGAACTCATAACCAGTATTGTTATTCATATCATTGTCTTCTTTCCAGTTAACAATCATCTACTAGTGTTTATTTGAATAAACACTAAAAAATGCCGTACTAAAGCTAAAGTTAGCGTACCTTACTTCTTCGTGGACGGAAAGATTATGACTTCTGCGCATACATGTTTGCGCAATTTCTCCCACCATAAGCCATTGTAGGAAAGAGTTGCTACTACGCAACTTAATATTTGCTCTTGTCTTGCCTCACGACCTATACCTCTATTACCATGAAAAGGATGAAATAGGCGTTTGTAAGAATTATTGTTATATAGCAGGTAGAGAAAATCATGTGAGTGAACATAACACCCTTTTTTCTTTTTTAACCTTATCTATCATGTATGTACAATGTAAGAAATAAAACTGAGGAGGTATAGATTCCATAAAAAAAATCAATATCGAGATTTCACCGGAAATACATATTGTGAGGTCACCTGAATTTAAAAAAATCTGTTGTGTTTCATTCACATGACTTTCTCTACATCTCTGCACCAAATTATGCTAAAAAGATTATGCTTCTATTTAGTTCATGCTAATCGAGAAAAAATTAGCAGAAATATTCTTATTAGTTGCTTCCTTGTAAGCAGAAGCGAAATAAGGGAGTACCATAGATTAAAGTGATAGTCAAATGCTAGTTGGTATGCGACTGATGCTCCTTTGTTTGTATGGATAGAAGTTGACAAATTTCTGTATGAGAAAAGTTTAAGTTTATCAGAGCTGAAACCAAAAAAATGAATATCTCAAAAACGATCAACTCCACGAAAAAAAAGTTATATCATATGAATTGTGTGTTTTAACGTGCTCTACATTTTTTGTGGTGTAAGGTTTGGTCCGTAACTTACGGTTTAGCAGCTATGCAAAATTCCGTAAAATTAATCTAGAATAAAGTAGTTTTCAGAGGCTATTCCCAGAAAATTCAAGATATATATTTTATTTGGCAAGTAAATATCTTATTTATAAGGGATTTTAACCAAAATCATTATAGCCATTTTTGAGATAGTCAAAACTTTCGATATTTTTTCCATATAAAGGGTAGTTGAGGGTGGGGGAGTTTCTTGAAAATCTTCGTGTCGCATCCTTGAAAGATACCAAACTTAAATAATAAATTTGGCATTTAACGGTTTTTTCGTTTTTGAGCTATGCTGTCCAAGGACAGACACACACACACACACACACGGACACACACATGAACCTTTTTCCAAAAATTCTGTTTTTGAATTCAGGGGAACCCAAAATACTAATTTCCCGTGAAATCTCGGTATGTACACTGTACGTGTAGAGAAAATAAAAAATGCATGTTTTGCAAATGAACGATGTATGTATCTCTGAACACAAAACTCAAAATCAAAGAGACCTTTGAATACCAAAATTGGTAATTAAGTTTAATATTTTCCAAGAATGCGGCATGAATTTTTCCAGAAAAATTCCCTTCCCCTCAATTACGTTTGGATGGAGCATATTTTGAAATTTTGGATTTCAAAATGCCTTGAGGATTTTTATTTTAATCAAAAGATTAGAGATGTTTACATAGGGAATAAAGTGTATATGTGAATTGTCTGGATACAGCTTCTGAAGCCCTAGTAGTTCTGCAGGACTTTTGCGTAACCGGTAAACCGTAAGCGGTGCACAAAAGAGTTCGTTAAAACACACTATGATGTATGTATTTTTACTTTCTCCACACGTACTATTGTACATAGTGTCTAGAGAAGGTATTGCATTCGACCCACAAATTCGGTACCGAGGTTACACCGGAAATACATGTTTTGGCTCCCTCTGAATCCAAACAACAACCTTTTTGAAAAAAAGGTCCGTGTGTGTGTCTGTGGACAGCATAGCTCAAAAACGAAAAAACTGTTAAATACCAAACTTGGCATTTAAGATTAGTATCTTCCAAGGATGCGACACGAAGGTTTTTAAAAAATCCCCCTTCCCCAAACTGCCCTTTACATGGAAACATTTTCGAAAATTTTTATTTTCTCAAAAATGGCTCTAACGGTTTTAATAAAAATCTCTTATATTTAAGATATTTATATGCTAAATAAAATGTATATCTTGAATATTCTGGGAATAGCTTCTAAAGACCTCTTTATTCTGCATGATTTTTATTGAATTTTACATAACTGGTAAACCGTAAAACATAGACAAAACCTTACTACAAAAAAATTTTGTTATTATATACATATATATTCGTGCATTTAATCGTTTTTGAGATATTCTTTGTTATTGATTTCAGCTTTAAAATACTTATACTTTTCTCATACAGGAATTTGTCAACTCCTGTCCAAACAAACAAAAGAACTTCAGTCACATACCATCCAGATTTTGGCTAGCACGTTAACCTACGGCACTCCCTTATTTCGCTTCTAATTACAAGGAAGCAAGTAATAAGACTATTTCTGCTAAGCTTTTTTCGATTAGCATAGTGTAAATAGAATCATAAACTTTTTAACAATAATTTGTTGCAGAGATTTAGAGAAAATCATATGAATAGAATAGATAAGATATTTTATGTAAAGTTAACAATTGTTATTGGTATATTATTTTAAAATATTTATACTTATCTCAGGAACGAAGCTATTATTCATATCTGTTTCAATTTCCTCCTGGCCGTGGTGACGGAATCGAAGGCTTCTAAAGGAATTTGAATTATCGCTTTAGCCTAGTGTACTCCCTAATATCCCTTCTACTTATAAGCTTATAAGTTTATCTCGACTAGCTTCATGTAGATGAAGGAACACTCTTTTATAGGAATAGTTTATTTGCAGATCAAATAGAGAATATCACGTGAATGTAAAACATAAACTTTTACTTACTTTAGCACGTATGTATAATACACATAGTATTGTATTCCACTGAAAATTCTATACCGTGATTTCACCAGAAATATATGTTTTGAAGGCTCGTGAATTCAAAATGCATGCTTAGAAAATGGTCAGTTTTTATGTGTCTGTGGACAGCATAACTCAAAAACGAAAAGAGGGTTAAGTACTAACCAAGTAATAAGAGCATTTCTGCCAATGTTTATTCTAATTAGCATGATAAGCTTTTGTGAGTTATTTTGTTGCAGAAAAGGTAGAGAATGTCAGATGAATATAACACTAAAGTTTTCTTCTATGACCTTCAAGTGCTTCATCACACATTTCGTTGTAGCCACAAAGGAAACCGTGGATAGTCAGTTGTTTATAAGGCTGTCTGTATAAGCTAGCTTTTACATTACGAGAAATAGCTAGACAGTACTTGAAGAAAATGACAAAGTGTTTAAACAAATTCAAACTAATGATAATGCATATCTCGGAAACGGGTGATGACAAAACAAATCATTTTAAATACAGGATATTTTACTGAGTTCTACATGTTTAGAGCCTACAGAAAGCATTAATTTCGAGAAAAAAAATCGCAAAGTGTTTTATCGCTAAATAGTTTTAAGATTATCGCAATAATTTTTGTATACATTTTAAAGGGAATTTAGCTAAAAAGAATAACACTATATACCGAATCGACGGTATGAGGTATGAAAATTATGAAAAAAATGTTTTTATGCGTCGTAACATGTTTTTGCAGTGTGGATGATATTTTTAAGGCTACATCACATACCGTCAACGAGATACCTTACCGAACAGCTCCGTCGCAATATGACCTAGTTGTTAAAGCAATGTAAAATAAAATAGAATTAAACAAGAAAAAGAACAGGGAGCCAAGCGCACTACAAATCATGACAGCATAGTAATAATACTATTTCGAATAGTGCACAAAGTGACAAGGACCACATTACGAATAGTGCGAATAGGAACAAAGACACCATTACGATTGGAGTGCATGTAACAAAAAACATTAATAGTGCGCATAGTAGCAGAAATGAAATTATGAATAGTGCGTATAGTAACAAAACCACATTAATAGTGCTCATAGTAGCAGAAATGAAATTAAGAATAGTGCGTATAGTAACAAAACCACATTAATAGTGCGCATAGTAACAGAAATGAAATTATGAATAGTGCGTATAGTAACAAAACCACATTAATAGTGCGCATAGTAGCAGAAATGAAATTAAGAATAGTGCGTATAGTAACAAAACCACATTAATAGTGCGCATAGTAGCAGAAATGAAATTATGAATAGTGCGTATAGTAACAAAACCACATTAATAGTGCGCATAGTAGCAGAAATGAAATTAAGAATAGTGCGTATAGTAACAAAACCACATTAATAGTGCGCATAGTAGCAGAAATAAAATTAAGAATAGTGCGTATAGTAACAAAAGCACATTAATAGTGCGCATAGTAACAGAAATGAAATTATGAATAGTGCGTATAGTAACAAAACCACATTAATAGTGCCCATAGTAGCAGAAATGAAATGAAGAATAGTGCGTATAGTAACAAAACCACATTAATAGTGCGCATAGTAGCATAAATGAAATTTAGAATAGTCGTATAGTAACAAAACCACATTAATAGTACGCATAGTAGCAGAAATGAAATTAAGAATAGTGCGTATAGTAACAAAACCACACTAATAGTGCGCATAGTAGCAGAAATGAAATTAAGAATAGTGCGTATAGTAACAAAACCACATTAATAGTGCGCATAGTAGCATAAATGAAATTTAGAATAGTCGTATAGTAACAAAACCACATTAATAGTACGCATAGTAGCAGAAATGAAATTATGAATAGTGCGTATAGTAACAAAACCACATTAATAGTGCGCATAGTAGCATAAATGAAATTTAGAATAGTCGTATAGTAACAAAACCACATTAATAGTGCGCATAGCAGCAGAAATGAAATTAAGAGTAGTGCGTATAGTAACAAAACCACATTAATAGTGCGCATAGTAGCAGAAATGAAATTAAGAATAGTGCGTATAGTAACAAAACCACATTCATAGTGCGCATAGTAGCAGAAACGACATTAAAAATAGTGCGTATAGTAACAAAACCACATTAATAGTGTGCATAGTAGCAGAAACGACATTAAAAATAGTGCGTATAGTAACAAAACCACATTAATAGTGTGCATAGTAGCAGAAACGACATTAAAAATAGTGTGTATAGTAACAAAACCACATTAATAGTGTGCATAGTAGCAGAAACGACATTAAAAATAGTGCGTATAGTAACAAAACCACATTAATAGTGCGTATAGTAACAAAACCACATTGATAGTGTGCATAGTAGCAGAAACGACATTAAAAATAGTGCGTATAGTAACAAAACCACATTAATAGTGTGCATAGTAGCAGAAACGACATTAAAAATAGTGTGTATAGTAACAAAACCACATTAATAGTGTGCACAGTAGCAGAAACGACATTAAAAATAGTGCGTATAGTAACAAAACCACATTAATAGTGTGCACAGTAGCAGAAACGACATTAAAAATAGTGCGTATAGTAACAAAACCACATTGATAGTGCGCATAGTAGCAAAAACAACATTACGAATAGTGCGCATAGTAAAAAAAAACTGCATTAAGTGCGCATTGTAACAAGACAACATTACGAATAGGAGGCATAGTAACAAAACCACATTGATAGTGCGCATAGTAGCAAAAACAACATTACGAATAGTGCGCATAGTAAAAAAAGCCACATTAAGAGTGCGCATTGTAACAAAGACAACATTACTATACGAATAGTACGTATAGTAGCAAAGACAACATTACGAATATTGCGCATAGTAACAAATACAACAATAGTGCGCATTATAACAAAAACCACATTAATAGTGCGCACTGTAACATTAGTGCGCATAGTAACAAAGACCTTATTACTCTACGAATAGTGCACATAACAACAAGGACCACACTACGAATTTGGAAGCGTTTACGAAAACCGTTTCAAATGCAGTCCGTTGATTTATGGCCCTGTTGGCCTTTCTGTTTACACGGTCATCGGGAAAGAATCGACTGGAGACCTTCAGCTCGGTGGCTATTGTTAAACCACACCTTCACATGTTTGTGTCCGAAATAATGAAGTCATCTTCCAGAAATTTACGTGACATTTTACACCAAAGAATAGAAGCAAAGACCATGCAGAACCCAAACCGACCGACTCCCCGCTCGCTCCTGCGGTCCTTGACACTTCCCAAGATACAGTTATGAGAAATTAACCCTAACACATTATCATCAACATCAGTGGCTTTGTCCAGGCGTTCATCTCATTACCACCTAACCACAGTATTTGTGCGCCTACGTTAACAAAAGAGCTATGAAATTGATTGTTTTCGCTTACTTCATGAATTATTTATTAACAACCTATGCGCCTTCTAGTTAACACGAAGTATGCATTTAATTTGAGATAATTTTTATTTTATCAATGAGCAAGTTCCCTTGTTGCTATACATGGGTTTTTCAGGGTGAACTGGCATTCATAACCCTTTAGTTATTTAATTTTTCAGTACCCCACTAAAACAGTTTGCTGCTTATATTAACATTTTTCCTAAGAACTTTATTAACCAAAATTTCTATATCTAAATCTACATAAAAAAATGATCTGGTGTGTTACAGTAACATATCTTTCGCTATAGCTGTGTAACAAATTATAGTTAAAAACTTATTCTATTTACTTCATGTTAATCGAGTAGCCGAAGTGGTCTATTTACTTGCTTCCTTGTAAGTAGGAGGGAAATAAGGGAATGCACAAGGCTAAACCGACAGTCAAATGTTTTAAAATGTGGTTGGAAAGGGATTGAAAGCTATTCCTTTGCATGACCATGGATTGACAAATTCCCATAAGTGAAAAGTTTTCAGTATTTTAAAACTGAAACCAATAACATGGAATATCTCGCAAACGGTCAACCCCACGGAAAAAAATAAAAAGAATATGAAATAAAATATATTTTATATGATCTGTATTTTATGTGGGGTACGTTTTGTTTATCTCTTACGATTTAGCGTTACGGTTTCATTCAGAATAAAGACGTTTTTAGAGGCTTTTTCCAGAGAATTGAAGATATTCAGTTTATTTGTCATGTGAATATCTTTAATTTATGGTATTTTAATCAAAACTTTAGACACATTTTTGAGAAAATCAGAGTTTTTGATTTTTCCCCATAATAAGGCTGATTTTCTTAAAAATCTTCGTGTAACATTCTTGGAAAATAACATGTATATACGGAGAAATCTAGGTATCCAATTTTTGGGTGGAATGCAATACTATCTCTGTATACTATGTTCATAGTACGTGTAGAAAAATACATGACTTTCTCTATCAATTCTGTAACAAACGTTCTTGAAAAAGCAAGGAGCAAGAAAAAGAAATAACGAAATCCCACTTCAGGGAAGCGTTCGTATTTTAAAATTGAAACCAATAATAAAGAATATCTCAAAAACCATTAACGGCACAAAAAATTGTGTTGCAGTCACATGGCTCTCTTTTCCTATTCTGTAACAAGCTATTCTTACAAAAGCATATTCTTCTATCTACGTCATGCTAATCGAGATAAACGTTAGCAGAAATTATTATATTACTGGCTTCCTTGTAAGTAGAAGGGAAAGAAAGGGTATATACTCGGCTAAAGCGTTAGACAAATTTTTTTAAAGCTGTCGCTATGCAATTAAAATTTGCTTCTCTTTGCATGGCCAGTAAAACAAAAGAAACAATAATGACAATTTCCCGTTTGAGAATAGTTTATGATTAACCAAAAAAAAAAAATACATATGATACAAAATGAGTCCTTTAACGTGATCTACATTTTTATGTAGTAAGCCTTTGTCTACTTCTTACGGTTTGGAGAATAAAGAGGACTTCAGATACTATTCCCAGGAAATTCAAAATATGCTTTTTATTTGTCATGTAAATGTATTTAATGTGCATATAAGGAAGCAGTTAACAAAATAATTGTGCTAATATTTAGATAAAAGAATGGCGACGTCGTGAATGAGTGGTTTTCTCCGAATCCTCCGTTTTCCCCCGCCACTCATTCCACCAATTGTTCCATCATCATTTTCCAATTATCAATTTCGCTTACTTTTCATAGAATCCACTTCTTCATGTTCATGCCTGGCTGCAGGTCTACCCCTCTTAACAGACTCTCCATTCTGCGGTTTCGTACCATCGGCTGCCCGACAGGCTTCTGACCCCTAGACATTGTAAGTCCTTGGGGGATGTCAATTACGGGGAGGACAAGCCGATTACGAAACGAAGATAAAAGAACAATCTTTTGTAAGAATAGTTTGTTGTCAGAACAGGAAGGGAAGGTCATGTGAAAATCATCCGATTTTTAGCTATGTTGTTGACCAAACATTTTGAAGTTCGAAAGAGTAGACATTTAGAATGTAAAAGTCGGTATAAATGTAGGGTTTTTCAACCAACACTCATGATATAGTCATAGGAATAAAATTCAAGGATTACGTTTTTTCAACGTTGATCGGAGTGTTTATTTACGACACCGCTGTTTTCTTCCGGGGAACGTCGTATCAATAAAACATCTACACCAAGGAAACTGCTGAACATGTGTCTTTCTGATTAATGCATTTGACAGTAAAATGTGTACTTATTTAAGAATTCTGTGCTGATATTGCAGCTGGCTAGAGTTAGCGAATTCTGAAAGTGACGCACTTCAGCACGTGTTTCAGGCTTACTCAATCTGCTCAGTTACATATTTAATAGGGCATCGGTTTGTTATTCAGTATTTATTGCTTGGATACGAGATATGTTACACAAGTATTGCAAATATCTTCACAGAATTTGTTACGACCACGAGTGAGTCAAATATTTACATTGTAAGACAATAAATATCTGGTAGGCCACCTCGATAGTGTGGTGGTAGCATCTGCCGCACATTTAAGAGCTCGTGAGTTCGAATTTCGCTTAGGGCGAGTTAGCCGTGGGGGAACTATATACATTTCTCCTACTTACTATACGTAGTAAAGAGAAAGTAAAAACGTAAGAAAAAATATCTTAAATCAGCAAATCTATTAATCTGAAACACCATTCTGCAAATAAATTGTCGTACTCCATGGTCTAAGGGTAACATGCTAGGCAATGATTTTTTAATAGGTAAGAAGTAAAAAGGCCTCTTAGTAGAATTAAAGGTCTTTCACGCCCAATATACGAAAGTGGGTCACTGAAAACTGCAGCAGTTAAAGAGCGTCCATAAATTTAACTCAATCTCATTTAATGTTTACAGTTAACATTGTTTATAAAGGCATTAGGAACCTAAGGATTAGAATTAGGATTAGTCACGGACGCTGGAAGAGAGCACTTGAGACCTTTTGCCACTTACTTGACCTCAGAGAGTGAGGGATTAGAGGAGGAACTACCCAAAGGGTGACCAAATCCGGATGACGACGGAGACAAGCATGGAAGGAGGCCTTATCGGTTACAGTTGGAACGCTTCCGCCCTAGGCCCTGCTCACGAGCCCCGACTAGCTCCCAGAGAGAGTCCTGAAACGGAAAGATAAGTCCCGATCAAGTGTTCCCGACGACAACTCTAGGATAACCTTTTACAATGTTTAAATCACCAACAAGCCACAACCCACCGAACACCGTTGCCTGGTCCTTCTACTCTGAAACAGAGATGACTGGGACAGGAAATAATGTACCACAAGAGTCATACCCAGCATTCACCTCGCGACCAGGGAAACCCAAGTTAAACCCATGTGTCAGGTAGGCCAACCCACGATCTACCAAATGCAAGCCACAGACAAGCTCGTTGCAAGGGAGCTATACTTCACAAAGCAAGTTCTTGTTAAGGAGTAATACACAAGCCTACGATGTAGTAGTTACAGAGAAGTAAGGTTAGTCGAGGATGATTACACATCGTTTATCATCATTATATGACTTCCGGGTTTGTGGTTTGAAAACCTTCTCATCATTAAGATTTTATTCTTCTTATAGCATTTAATAACAAGCCTTTTTAGTTTCAGAGAGGACAAAAAATTAAGCAAACATTTCTACTCACTTATAATTTGTTAGTGCAAGAGTTGAGATTTTCAGAAGCAATAAAAACTACAAGGTAATAAATATATACGAGGCCATCCAGGAAGTGACAGACGATTTGGCATAACTAAATAATAACGAAAGATATCAACAGGAAACTTTATTTAAAAAGTTACAGTACCTTACTCTATTTGTCAATGCAATCTGCATTCTGTCAAGATATATATTGTCACGTGGTACTAGCTTTTCAACGTCGATGTTATACTTTTCTACCACCAAAGAAATTATTCGTTTTTTTGAATGTACAAAATGTTCAGTCAATCGAATTTTACAGGCAAATAACGCAAGTGTGTGGTGATAATGCATTGAACGAACCGGAGTGGATGTTCATTAATCGTAATGGAGGAGTTGAAAGTAAATATTGATAAAAGAATTCAGAAAAACCGGTGTTTCACTTTGGGCATCGTACAAGACTTTTTGGATAGAAAAGATTTTCCAGCCATGAAGACCTCAACTGAAGTGGCAGTGATATCTTGGCTCAGATCTTTAGCGGTGAATGAAAAATCGGTACCACGTGACAATAAATACCTTGATAACAATGACGGTAAAGTTGAAAAATAGAGTAAGGTGCTGTAACTTTGTAAATAAAGTTTTGTGTTGATAGCTTTCGTTATTGTTTAGTTATGCTAAATCGTCTGTCACTTTCTCGACGGCCCTCGTACGTTGCATTCAACTTCATTTAAGTTATGGTTACCTTCTCTAGCATGTATGCACAATTAAAATAGTATATAAGAAAGATGTTTTATTCCACCAGAAAACTGTATATAGAAATTTCACCGTAAATGTAAGTTTTGATGTCCCCTTGTATAAAATCAAAATACTTTTACAAAAAAGGTCCATTGTATGTGTGCGTGTGTGAGTGTAATAAGACATATGTCATATATTATTAATGAGCATTTTTAATTTGAATACATCTTGATATGTTGGATTTTCAAAGTTTATATAATAGGGCAGAAGCATCATTTCTTTCTTTATTCTGTTGTTAACATCTTTAGAAGCTCCACCCTCCTTATCAAGATTAAATAGCATATATTTGTGATTTTTATGTTAAATATATTGTAGACATTGCATTTTCCAGGAATAACCTTGTGATGGTTTCTTCATTTTGTATAATTTTATATACCTAACTGGTAAACTGCACGATGTAAACAAAAATAGCATACATAATATGCAAAACACCCATATTTTTTAGTTTCAGCCATTCCTGAGATATTTGTGGATTATTTTCAAAAATATTCAATATTGTTATTATAGAAGTGGTCCTTATTCAATTCTTTCTGGAAGCACCTAAATATCGTTTCGGTATTTTTCTGTTTCTCTTGTAACTACATCAAAATGTATAACAAATCAATTTCTGCAAATGTTTATCTCAATTAAATTAAGTAAATATATGTATAGAAACATCGTAAAAGTGTTAAAAGGATAGTGGTTATACAAAGTCTGCTGAATACAATATACCGTATACGTTTTCCATGGCTGCGAGAAACAAACGAACGTGACAGATCAAAAGGTATGGAACATTTGAAAATTCAGACCAATAAAGTAAAACGATGTATTTCGGAAATGGATAACAACAGAAAAAATGTATTTGATATAAATTATGGGTCTTAACGAGATTCATGTTCTTCGTGTATTAAGTTTCTGTCTTATTTCTTTGTTAACGACGCTGTCAATTTCTAGGGTCACATCAGCACCGTCGGTGTGCCACGATTTCGTCCCACAGGGGTTATTTTATACGTCATAAATCCACTCACATGGGACTGTCACTTTTAAGGGTATTTGAAAACCACGGTCTGTACCGGGTTTGAACCACCACCTTGAGAGCAGAAAGGCAGCGCCTGACCAACTGAACTACTCAGACTGACGAGTTTGTCCATCTCTTACAGTGTGGTAGTTATACAGGAGTGTACAAAATTAAATCAAATCAAAGGGAACTTCATAGACTAATTGCAGAAAATCCAAGATATGCATTTTATTTATCATACAAATACCTTATACTTAAGGCAACTAATTCAAATTTTGTTTTAGAACTTATTTAGAAAAAAAATCTAGTTTTCTCTGGGTGTTCAGTATACAAATTATACTTAAAAAAATATTATTTTGTCTCCATCATTTTAATCGTGATAAAAATTAACAGAATTGTCATTTTTACTTGCTTCCTTATAAGTAGAAGAGAAATAAGAGAATACATTATGTTAAAGTAATAGTCAAATTTATAAAAGTTGGTCGCTATATGATGCAATTGAGGTTCGGTTCGCTTTGCATTGTCTGCAGTAAAACAAGAGAGATGAAACAAAATCTGGCTTCCCGTTTGAGAAAAGGAATATTTTGAAAACGGTCAACTCTACAAGAAAAGCGTATATGACATAAATTATGTGTTTTAACGAGGTCTACATTTTTGTGTAGTACGTTTTTGTCTAACAGTTTCTGGTTTTATGTAAAATTCAGCAAATTCTACCAGAATAAGAGCTTTTGAGAGGTTATTCCCAGAAAATACAAAATTACGCTTTATCGGGATATAATTATATTCTATGTGTGCCATTTTAATCAAAATAATTATAGCCATTTTTGAGAAAAACAAAATTTTCAAAAACATTTTCTGTATTTCATGGTGGGGGAATTTTATTGAAAATGTTCGCATCCTTGGAAGTTAACAACCTAAACACCAAGTTTGGATTTAACGGTCGTTTCGTTTTAGAGCTATACCGTCCACGGACACACACACGCACACACACACTCACACACACATACCCTCTCTCACACACACACTTTCTCACACACACATGGACCTTTTCCTAAAGACATTTTTTTCGGACTTAATCAACCTCAAAATATATATTTTCGAGGTTATATATATATAAATATATATATAACCTCGACATCGAAATTTTGGTGGAATACACTAGCTACTTTGTATGTACATCCATGCTAGAGAAAATAAAAATGAACAAAAATGATCCATGTAAGGCAGATTGTGGTCCTAAAATCATCTTGTCACTACTTAGGATGATGCTGAGAATTAGTATAAAATTTTGTATTTATCAGAAATCTCATTATGTAATGCGGTTTCTGAGCACAGAAACGTTATCTTATTCGACGAATCTTTATAATTCCAGTGAAATCTGGATATGAAATGTTGGTGTAGTAGAGTAATATTTTATCTTTGATTCTGACAAATGAAGTTCGTATGATGTTTACAGGACCCCCCTTAACGTGTTAACCATAGCAACGCCTCCCGATGTTCTCTTGTTTCAGTGGGATGACTAATCGAGCTACTTGGTAACGAGATACTTACCAACTTCTGGTCATCGACTCTGAGATCATCTTTCCTTGTCAAGTTCAATGTCGTATTACACGCAGTTCCTTGATTCATGTACCTGTTCCTTTTCTGCGTGTCATTTTCTGCTCCAGGGTCGTCAATCTCATAGATGCCATTTTGTTAAGGGAGAATTGAGAACACCACGATTTATGGTGACAGGTTTCTATGAAAATTGTAGTAACTATTGAAACTATACGTCATTCTTCTGATATTGAACAAATGTAACTCTGTGTCGACAATTTAAGGTTCTTATTCTACTACTGATGAGCAATTGTCCCATTATTTTGCGGAGGACATAAGCGCTAAATTCAAGCGACAAAATGGCATCTGAAGGTTTTTTCTTTCTCTACACGTACAATGTTCATACATGAGGAGAAGGTACCTATTGTAATGCACTCAAAAATATTATATCGATAGTTCAACGAAAATGTATGTTTTAAGGTCTCCTGAGTACAAAAAAAGGTTTTAGAAAAGGTCCGTGTGGTGTGTCTGTGAACAGCATATCTCAAAAAAAAAAAAAAAAAAAAAAAAAAAAAAAAGATCTTAACACGAAGATTTTTAAAGTAATCCTGCAACCCCAACTATCCTTATCTGGAATATTTTTCGAAAATTTTGGTTTTCTCAAAATAGCTCTAACGACTTTGATTAAAATACAGTATATTAAAGCTATTTGCATCACATATAAAATCTATATTATGTATTTTCTCGGAATAGCCTCTTAAGATCTCTTCATTCTGGATGAACTTACCCAATTTTGCAGAACTGGTAAGAGATAGATAACTTTACTAAGAAAAATGTAGATCTCGTCAAAACATACAATTTATGTTCTTTAAATTTTTGTTGTGGAGAAAATCGTTTCTGAGATATTCCTTGTTATTGGTTTCAAATTTTAAATGCGTATACTTTCTCAGACAGGAAGCGTCCGTTTTTCTTTTGTTCTACCCTGACCAAGCAAAGAAGCGAAATGCAATGACAATCGTATATCAAAGTTTTTAAACATTTGACTATCGCTTTAGCATAGTGCATTCTTTTAGTTCCCTTCTACTTATAAAGAACTAAGTAATAAGAGCATTCTGATAATGCTTTTCTCGATTAGCATGTTAGTTTGTAGAACATCTAGAGAAAGTCGTGTGAGTATAAGTTTTTTTCTCTCTCTATTTTACATCGCTTTAACACGTATTTGTAGTGACGCATCTGTCAGGAGATAATTCGTGGCTAGGTGTGTAGTGGACGTTTAATCTTCTAGATCTCATCCATGTACCATACCATCTTGCTTCGATACGTGTCCGTCCACAAAGGCCTTAGTGCTAGGCAACTATACTTCTGTTCTTTGCGTAACAGATGACAGCTTCGATACGTGTTCACAGAAACCTTATTGTTAGGCAACTGTACCTCTGATTCTACTCATGAGGGGCAGATATTATCTATCCATCCTTAATTCACCTGCGATGTAAACAAAACAGAATGTATTCTTCCGCAAACGAACGTGCTCGGACTACCATGTGATGCTAAGCTACGTTCGTATGCTGTAAATATATTTGTAAAACTGCGTATCCTACGTTTTCTCTAATTTGACAGGAAAAGAAATCCCTATCTACTTTCACTGTTCACAGATGGTGATTCAAACTTTTGAAATGTACGTACAATAACAAAGAAAAACTTTATTCAGTATGAAATGTGAAATTCTCTCGTAAAAGTTACAAAAAGTATTCATGCCATTTTGGAACGTTGCATACTTTCATTAATCATCATTCCAACGGGATTGTGTTGCGCATTTTTACATTCTCTAGCACGATTGTGTACTATACATAGTAGATGCATAGATAGAGAAGGTATTGTATACCACACTAAATTGGATACCCATATTTTACCAGAAATACATGTCTTGAGACCCCTAAATCCACAAAAGTATTTTTAGAAAAATATCCGTGTCTGTCTGAGGGCAGCATAGCTCAAAAACGGAAAGTCCGTTAAATATCAAAATGGGCATTTAAGTTCAGTATCTTTCAAGAGTGCGACACAAAGATTTAAAAAAATCCCCCACCCCAAACTACCCTTCATATGAAAACATTTTCGAAATAAAATGTATACCTTGAATTTTCTGGAAATAATCTCTGAAGACCTCTTCGTAAGTGATAAACAAAATTTTACTACACAAAAACTTAGATCTCGTTAAAACACAATATCTATCATATACATTTTTTCATAGAGTTGACCATTTCCGAGATATTCCCTAAAATTTGTTTCAGTTTTAAAATGTTTAAGATTTTCTTTTACGGAAATTTGTCAACTCCTGGCCATGCAAAGATGAATATCAATCAAAAAGCAACAGCTTTTAAAAGATTTGACTATCACTTTAGAATAGTGAACTCCCTTGTTTCCCTTCTATGGGAATACGTAGATATTTAGAGATAATTAATACGGCAAGTTTTGCTATCTTCGGTTTATCTTGATTAGCACGAAGGTGAGAGAACGATCAGCTTTTGTAAGAAAAATCTGTTGCAGAATAGCTAGAGAAAGCCACGTGAACAGAGCATATATTCAATATACTGCCATAATACACTGACTTACCCAGAAGAGGTAATCTGATGACGGAAATGGTTCCACTTCTTCGAAATCTGTTGCAGCTGCATTCGAACTGTCTGAGTAGCCATCGAGATTGATAATTCAGCCAGTCAATAACAATGTCTATAATTCCCTTGAAATTCCACTTTGTTTTCTCTTGCCGAACAATGTGTGATATACAGGCCGTTTCAAAACGACTCCAAACGAAGATAGCAGTCGATTAGCCTACACCTTGACTTGTCCGAAACTTGATGTCGCAACTTTCAAACTCTTCTATTTAAAGTTTTATGTGTGTTTAAAAATCGCACACATTTGGAATTAGACAGCGAAGGAACAACGGTTATCACACGCCACACCCACATGCTAAGTTTTCCATTACTAAGGTGACATGTGCTGCGCTGGCGTGTCTATCAAACCAGGCCTACACCACGCGCCTGGGACCTTCGCTACCAACCGGTATCTCCCTTGCAGTGGGCCAAGCACGTGCCTTTTGGTTATGTACTACTACCTAATCCATGGTGATTTTATGGCAGTTTTTGTATGTGCCGAATTTAAGAGTTGAAAATCATATTCACGTATCACGAACGGTATGAACAACAAGGTCCACATCTTTGTTTGGTGTCGTTTTGAAACACCGTGTATATTCACTTCATTTTTCGGTTGTCACTTGTTGAAAAGCAGCTTGCACAAGATGTCGCACCTCTGCAAATTTTAAAATGTTACAAACTTTTGCTGATCTATAAAAGCATGAATAATTTCGGCCGTTAAACTAAGAGTCTTCTCTAATGCAAGACTAAGTCACTTTTCACAAGACATATTATATCATTACGAAGAAATCGCTTTAATGATTTTCCATGCTTTATTTACTTCTTCGGTATCCTAAGCCTCTGCAAGTAATTTAAACTTTACGCTCTCCACGTACTGACTGGATATTTAGACACTATTTATATTTTGTACCTAATAATAAAAAAAAAAAAATCTGATGTGTTGCATTCACATGACTTTCGCTACATCGCTGTAACAAATTATTGTTAATTTACATATTCTTCTATTTATTTTATGATAATCGAGATAAACATTATCTCAACCATTTGCTTCCTTGTAAGTAGAAGGAAAATAAGGAAAATACACTAGGTCAAGACGATTGCCTTGTGGATGAAATTTGTTTCTATGCAGAACTAGGAGTTTACACCTTTCCGTGTGAAAAAAGTTTTAAGTATATTAAACCTGAAACAAGTAACAAGGAATATCTCAGAAATGCTCAATTCAATGAAAAAAACGTATATGACATAAATTGTGTGTTTATCGTGATCTACATTTTTTGTGTGGTAAGTTTTTGTCTATCTCTTACGGTTTGCCAGTTAGGTAAAATTCAGAAAAAGTCATTCAGAATAAAGAGATCTTTAGCGGATATTCCAGAAAATTCAAGATATACAATTTATTTGTTGTGCAAATATTTTTAACATACGGTATTTTACCAAAATCGTTAGAGCCATTTTTGAGAAAATCAAAAATTTCCAAATGTTTTCCATGTAAAGGGTAGTTTGGGGTGGGAGGATTTTTCTCAAAATCTTCGTGTCGCGTCCCTGGAAGATACTAAACTTAAATATCAACTTTCCGATTTTGAGTTATCGTGTTCATAGACACACGGACACAAATACTTTTTTCTGAAAATACTTTTTTTTTGGATTTAGGTGACCTTAAAACATGTATTTCCGGTGAAATCTCGGATCGAAATTTTGGTTTTATACACTAGTACATAAAACATGTAGAGAAAGAAAACACAGTAAATTGCCGTTCAAAAGTAGGTATACACTTTTGCATGCTTCCGAACCATTTATCATAGCATTTTTTCTAATCTGCTGTTTTATGTGAGGGCAGATGGCATTAGGGCGCCTTTCAGTTTACTTTCTGTTATTGTTTGCAAATAAACGGCAGAGTATTCTCTATTACCATATATTTTAAATGTTTCTATTGTTTTAGACTTAATATATGATTCGGCGAATACCTTGGCAACTGAGAGAAACCAGGAAGAATTTCCAGTCTGATTGTACAAAACAGGAATTGAACACAGAACCTTCCTACATTGGCGTCTGACCCATCCCGTTTGGTCTGGCAGAAGTATACAAGCTACGAAACAGGTAATAAGTTACGCGAAGTTTTATGTATTGAAAACAGCTGATGTGTTGCATTCACATGATTTCTCTACATTTCTGTAACAGATTATTGTTTAAACGCTTCTAATTCGTGATAATCGAGATAAACACTAATGGTCTTATTACTTGCTTCCTCCAAAGTAAAGGGGAAATAAGGGAGTACCATAGAGTAAAGCGATAGTCAACTGTTTTAAAAACTGGTTGCCCTGTGATTGAAATTCATACCTTTGCATGACCAGGAGTTGACAAATTCCCATATGAGGAAAGTTTAAGTATTTTATAACTGAAATCATTAACAAAGAACATCTAAAAATGATCAACTCAACAAAAAGCATATATATGACAAACTTTAATGAAATCTACATTTCTTACAAAGTAAGATTTTGTCTGTCTCTTACAGCTTACCAGCTATGCAACATTCAGCAAAATTCAGCCAGAATGAAGAGGTCTTTGGAGGCTATTTCCAGAAAATTCAAGATATACTCTTTATTTCACATGTAAATATCTTTAATATATGCTATTTTAATAAGAATCGTTATAGCCATTTTTCAGAAATCAACAATTTCGAATTTTTTTTCAGGTAATGAGTAGTTTGGTGTGGAAAGGTTTTACTTGAAATCTTCGTGTCGTATCCTTGGAAGATAGTAAACTTAAATACCAAGTTTGCAAGTTTGGTATTTTAATCGTACTCACAGACACACACACACACACACACACACACACACACACACACACACACACACACACACACACACACGCGCGGATTTTTTTATTTGTTTGTTTCAAATACGTTTTTCTGGATACAGGAGAATTTAAAACGTGTATTTCCATTTAAATCTGGACATCAAATTTTTGGATGAATTAATACTTTTTACTTTCTCCATACGCACTATGTACATATTGTATAGAGAAAGTATTGCACTCCACCAAAAATTCGATACCGAGATTTCACCGGAAATATATGTTTTAGGGTCCCCAATATCCAAAAAAAAAGCATTTTCACAAAAAAGTCCCTGTGTGTGTGTGTGTGTGTGTGTGTGTGTGTGTGTCCGTGTGTCCGTGTGTCTGTGAACACGATAACTCAAAAACGAAAAGTCGGTAAAATACCAAACTTGGTATTTAAGTTTAGTATCTTCCAGGGATGCGACACGAAGATTTTGAGAAAAATCCCCCACCCCAACTACCATGGAACTTTTTTCGAAAATTTTGATTTTCTCAAAAATGGCTCTAACGATTTTGATTAAAATTTCGTATATTATATATATACCTGACAAATAAAATGTATATCTTGAATTTTCTGGGAATAGCCTCTGAAGAGTAGTTTATTCCGGATGAATTTTACTAAATTTTGAATAACTGCTAAACCGTAAGAGATGGACAAAAACTTACTACAGAAAAAATGTAGAGCACATTAAAACACACAATTTATGTTATATACATTTTTTCGTGGAGTTCGTCGTTTTTGTGACATTCCTTATTTTTGGTTTCTGCTATGAAAAACGTATACTTTTCTCATACTGGAACTTGTCAACTCCTATCCGTATAAACAAAGAAACTTCATTGACATAGCAGCCAGCTTTTGACTATCACTTTAACCTACGGTTGTCCCTTATTTCGCTTCTACTTACAAGGATTCGAGTAATAAGACTATTTCTGCTAATTTTTTCTGATTAGCATAAAGTAAATAGAAGTATAAGCTTTTTAAGAATTTTTTTTGGTAGTGTTTAACGCCCGCTTTAACTACTTATGGCACCGCAGGCGGTGACACTGATGATACATGAATGAAGATGGAGCACCAGTGGAATGCGATGGCGGGGGAAACCGGAGAACCCGGAGAAAACCCGCCCCAGCGCCGCTTTGTCCACCACAAATCTCACATGCGGTCGCTGGGGATCGAACCCGGGCCGTCTAGGTGAGCTTTTTAAGAATTATTTGTTGCAGGGATATGGAGAAAGTCATGTGAATGGTACACATCAGATTTTTCTACTACATACGGACACACGGACACCACACTCACACACGCACACCTTTTTCTGAACATTTTTTTTTTTTTTTTGGATACAGGGGTCCTAAAACATATTTTCCGGTGCAATCTCGGAATTTAATTTTTAGATGGAGTGCAATACCTTCTCTATACACTATGTACATAGTACGTATAGAGAAAGTAAAAACCAAAAAGAAAAAACAAAAATATATGCCCATTAAGTGTATAGCGGAATTACATTTTATACGGCTTCTGTCATAAACTATTTAATAACGTAGTTTTACATAGTTTTATCAGATTGGACAAATTATCATGAGAAACGCAAACGGAGATTATAAGATTTGTTACAATATCCAGCGCCACCTGTAATTTCCGTTCAAAATAAACTGCTGGCATGAATAAAACCATTTCTGCAATGCTATGTTTTGAGGTTAATTGATTGTTTATTGAAAGCATTTGAAGTTTATATATTTTATTCTTTATGCTTAAGCTTATTTATTGAAACGTCCTAGCAAATACAAATAGGGATTCCAAAGCCTCAAATTAAATTCAAAATAGCTGCTAACATTACACATGATAAGTAGATATCCAAATAAGCTCTGTGTAAATTATTATTCTTAACACATGTCTGCAAACTGAAAGTATGCTCGTTTGCATTTATTTACGATGCACTCAAGTGCATCACCTTTATCCGCACTGCTAAGGGTTAACGAGTAGTTAAATAGTTTTACCATTCAAAATAACAGGCACCGAATCTCAACAAACAATGATAATTTTGAAAACGTGATAAAATATATGAGCAAGCTCCCCTTATGTTAAGGGTATTGGAAATTGAAATTTCAATAACGTATTGAAACAATTATTTATGATACAAGTGCGTCAATTATGTATATAGTGTATAGAGAAAGTATTGTAATGCACCCAAAAATACTGAAGTATAACCGGAAATACATGTTTTGGGACCCCTGAATCCAAAAAAGTATTTTTAGAAAAATATCCGTGTGAATATGTGTCTATGGCAATAGCTCAAAAACGAAAAGGCCGTTAAAAAGCAAACTTGTTATTTAAGTTCTGTATCTTCCAAGGACGCGACACGAAGATTTTCAAGAAAATATCCCCACCCCAAAACACAATTTAAATGGAATATTATTCGAAAATTTTGATTTTCTCAAAAATAGCTCTAACGATTTTGATTAAAATACCTTACGCATAAGATATTTTAATGCAAATGGAATTTATATCTTGAATTTTCTGAAAATAGCTTCTGACTTTTATACACTTGGCAAACGTAAGAGATATTCAAAATCTTACTATATAAATGTGTAGATTTCATTAAAACAAAAAATTTATATCATATTCATTTATTTTCTAGACATAACCGTTTTGAGATATTCCGGACTATTGGTTACAATTTTAAGCCACTTAAAAGTTTTCTCAAACGGAAAGACACCTTTCTTCTCATTTGTTTATTCCTGACAAGCAAAGAAATTGGAATTTCAACTGTTTCACGTCGACTTTTTAAGGACGAAACTATCGTTTTAGACTGCGTTTATTTATTTCGCTTCTGCTTACAAGGAAGCAAGTAATAAAACTAATTCTGCTTATGTTTATCTTGATAAGCATGATGTAGATAATAGCATAATGTTTTGAATAAATGGTTTGTTCACAGAATAGCAAGAGGACATCATGTGAATGGAAAACGTTACATTTTTACTTTCTCTATACGAACTATGTAGATAGTCTATTGAGAAGGTATTGCACTCCACCAAAAAATTCGATACCGAGATTTCACCGGAAATATATGTTTTAGGGTCCCCTCTATACAAAAAAAGCATTTTCAGAAAAAGGTCCGTGTATGTGTGTGTGTCCGTGTGTCTGTGAACACGATAACTCAAAAACGAAAGGTCGGTAAAATACCAAACTTGGTATTTAAGTTTAGTATCTTCCAGGGATGCAATACGAAGATTTTGAAAAAATCTCCCCACCCCAAACTACCTTTTACATGGAAAAATTTTCGAAAATGTTGACTTTCTTAAAAATGGCTCTAAAGATTTTGATTAAAATATCGTATATTAGAGATATTTACCTGACAAATAAATTGTATATTTTGAATTTTCTGGGAATAGCCTCTGAAGACTACTTTATTCTGAGTGAATTTTCTGTAAAGATAGACAAAAAACTTAACACACAAAAAATGTAGAGCACATTAAAACACACAATTTATGTTGTATACATTTTTTTCTTGGAGTTGATCGTTTTTGAGATATTCCTTGTTTTTGTTTTCAGGGTTGAAAATCTTAAATTTTCCCATACAGGAATTTGCCAACTCATGTCCATACAAACAAAGGAACTTCAGTCACATAGTAACCAGCTTTTGAGTATCACTTTAACCTACGCTACTCCCTTATTTCCTTTCTAGTTACAATGAAGCAAGTAATAAGACTATTTCTGCTAATTTTTCTAGATTAGCATGAAGTAAATAGAAGCATAAGATTTTTAAGAATAATTTCTTGCAGGGATATAGAGAAAGTAATGTGAATAGTACACATCAGATTTTTTCCCTTTTCTTACAAGGAACCAAGTAATTAGGACAATTTGTGTTAATATTTTACTCGATTATCATGAAGTGGATAGAAGAATAAGCTTTTTAACAATAATTTTTAATAGAGATATAGAATGTCATATGAATGAAACACATACGATTTTTTGCAGTCAAATGTAGATGTTATGAAATGAGACGTAGCCAAAATCGAAAAAAAAAAAAAAAAGACTTTGCATATGTGTATCATACAATGTTTTAAAATGAAATAATAATTAGAATGTAGTTACTATTTCCACAGACACATACAACAGTGATTAATATTTATTGATCATTTGTTTTAAATAAACATTCAAAATAATTGAATAAAAATGACCATGACAGTTCTACGACCTGAGAACAATTGCAATGCTTAATTACCTGCTCAAATAAACAAGAATATTTAAAAAAAAATCTGATGTGCACCATTCACATGACTTTCTTCATATCCCTGCAACAAATAATTCTTAAAAAGCTTACACTTCTATTTACTTAATGCTAATCAGAAAAAAATAGTAGAAATAGTCTAATTACTCGCTTCCTTGTAAGTAGAAGCGAAATAAGGGACAACCGTAGGTTAAAGTGATAGTCAAAAGCTGGTTGCTATGTCAATGAAGTTCCTTTGTTTATATGGATAGGAGTTGACAAGTTCCTGTATGAGAAAAGTATACGTTTTTCATAGCAGAAACAAAAAATAAGGAATGTCACAAAAACGACGAACTCCACGAAAAAAATGTATATAACATGAATTGTGTGTTTTAATGTGTTCTACATTGTTTGTGTAGTAAGTTTTTGTCCATCCCTTACGGTTTAGCAGTTATTCAAAATTTAGTAAAATTCATTCAGAATAAAATACTCTTCAGAGGCTATTCCCAGAAAATTGAAGATATACATTTTATTTCTCAGGTAAATATGTTTAATATACGAAATTTTAATCAAAATTGTTAGAGCCATTTTTGAGAAAATCAAAAATTTCATAAAAAGTTCCATGTAAAGGGTAGTTGGGGGTGGGGGGAATTTTCTCAAAATCTTCGTGTCGCATCCCTGGAAGATACTAAACTTAAATACCAAGTTTGGTATTTTACCTACTTTTCGTTTTTGAGTTATCGTGTTCACAGACACACGGACACCCACACACTGGTATTTATTTATTATTTTACACTTTATTTGCTTCTTTACCATTATTATTAGGTATTATATATATAATAATTTAAATTATTTAGTTTTTTCATTATTATATATAAATAATTTTATGAATTTATTTTTATATATTAGAACAATTTTGGCTTTTTTAGTTAAAATACCTATTTGTGGAAATGCTTTTTTTGGATATTGGGGACCCTAAAACATATATTTCCGGTGAAATCTCAGTATCGAATTTTTTGGTGGAGTGCAATACTTTCTCTATACACTATGTACATAGTTCGTATGGAGAAAGTACAAAAATATGATGTGTACCATTCACATGACTTTCTCCATATCCCTGCAACAAATAATTCTTAAAAAGCTTATACTTCTATTTACTTTATACTAATCAGAAAAAATTAGCAGAAATAGTCTTATTACTCGCTTCCTTGTAAGTAGAAGCGAAATAAGGGACAACTGTAGTTTAAAGTGATAGCCAAAACCTGCTTGATATGTCAATGAAGTTTCTTTGTTTATATGGATAGGAGTTGACAAGTTCTTGTATGAGAAAAGTATACGTTTTTCATAGCAGAAACCGAAAATAAGTGATGTCACAAAAACGACGAACTCCACGAGAAAAATGTATATAACATAAAGTGTGTGTTTTAAAGTGCTCTACATTTTTTGTGTAGTAAGTTTTTGTCCATCTCTTACGGTTTAGCAGTCATTCAAAATTTAGTAAAATTCATCCAGAATAAACTACTCTTCAGATGCTATTCCCAGAAAATTCAAGATATACATTTCATTTGTCAGTTCAATAGGTTTAATATACGAAATTTTAATCGAAATCGTTAGAGCCATTTTTGAGAAAATCAAAGTTTTCGAAAAAAGTTCCATGTAAAGGGTAGTTGGGGGTGGGGGGGATTTTTCTCAAAATCTTCGTATCGCATCCCTGGAAGATACTAAACTTAAATACCAAGTTTGGTATTTTACCGACTTTTGGTTTTTGAGTTATCGTGTTCACAGACGCACGGACACACGGACACACACACACACACACACACACACACACGGACCTTTTTGTGAAAATGCTTCTTTTGGATGTTGGAGACTCTAAAACATATATTTCCGGTGAAATCTCGGTATCGAATTTTTGGTGGAGTGCAATACTTTCTCTATACACTATGTACATAGTGCGTATGGAGAAAGTAAAAAGCATGGCTCAATTAGACGATTTTACAGCATGCAATTATAGTGCAGCGGAAATAAATGATGTAGGGGATCTTGCTAGAGGAAATTTATTACCTAAAATAAATAAGGATATTTATAAATCGAAATACGGTAATTTTCAAAAGTGATGTTTGAAAAGTAGGTATATATGAATGCAAAGAAATTGTTTATCTTGCAGTTTTCATTGACGAGTCGAAGAAACTAAAACATATTTCCCATGATAGTAAATGATTGTTAACGTTTTATTTAAAAATAAATAAATAATAATTTCAACATTTAAAACACGTTATGTTCCCTATTGTATTTTTTACTGCATGGTTAAATTTGCAACTTGCTATTTTTACGCTTACGTGTTATAAAACTTCATTTTTCGCACTGACAACAAAATTATTTTTATCTACTATTATAGTAATCAGTGATGCTTTAGTTCGTAGTTAGTAGACAATAAAAAAAAAACCTACACTTTATACTTTGAGTTTGTAATAAAACACACTATCAGAATATAAAATACAGCCTCAACAACGCGTAAAATATACTGTAATGATAATATTTATCCCTTATTTATTTTGATGATGAAAATAGTAATAATATTATAATATTATTATTAATCGATTTTTATTGGATTGTTCACTCCAAAGACTCAAACTTTTAATACTTTTGACTTCTCATAAAAATTCAACAACAAAGAATCTTCATACACGTCTGCTTCATTATCTTCACGCCAGTCCTTGAATTTCATATAACTAAATAAATAAACTTGTTGCCTTTTCTGGATGTATATTAAGAGTTTCATCTTGGACTGCTTTTGAAATGTTTTCTGATGAACGGAGAAAATAAACTTCTTCACTCATTTTTACTAAACTTTACATATGAAACTAGCATTCAAAATCGCAGAATATTACTGGAACGTTTGTTGATTTATCAATTCTTTCTTTTTTCCAAAGCCCAGATTACTCTTTCTCCAAACATATCGTTTCCGCATTAAACAAATCAATTAAATGTGCTAAATGCACAACATGCACTAAAATAATGTGACCGATAAAATATTTAGACAATGTTTTACAAAATTAGGTTTAGTAAATATTAAAATACATGTATAAAACAATTGTCAAATATTATAGCTCCATAACTGAATTGCGGTACTGCCGCTCTGGGTATTAAAAGCCAGTTAAATGGACATTTAAGCTTACACTTGTGAATAAACGATCGCTGTGTCCGTAAAAGCATGTCTATTCCAATACTAACACAAGCATTTCATATGCGCGCCTGCATAATGTCTAGTCGTTGGTATTGGAAGAGATATTGTGCTTTTACGGACACATTAATCATTTATTCAGAGTTTGAAAATTCATTCAGGTAGAAGGGCATTATTTTGAAAATTTATTACACTAAGGAACGATGCTTGTGAAATTTTACTGTACAATACCCGTGCAGTGCTGATACTCTGTGCATTAATGTTTAATTGTCTTCACCAGTAAAAGAACCCTGTACAAGAAGATGGTTAAAACAAAAGTTGTTTATTTTTAATGAGGAATAAGAAAACAAAATGAAAATATATAACACGTACCTTGAACCTCAAATTGCTATACAAACCTTCTTCAATTAAAATGCAACAATGGCATTTACTTTCTCCCATTATATCAATAAACTTTTATTCAAGATATTTCTTTCTACCTTGCTTAATTTGAAGATATCCTACAGTCTCAAATTAAATGGTCTACCCTGTATATTTAGTTTAAATAAAAAGTAGTTCTTTTATTACTTTCTCTATGCGTACTGTGTACATAGTGTACAGAGAAGGTATTGCACTCCACCCAAAAATTCGATTCCGTGATTTCACCGCAAATATATGTTTTAGGGTCCCCTGTATTCAAAAAAAACATTTTCAGAAAAAGCTCCGTGTCTGTGTCCGTGTGTCTGTGAACACGATAGCTCAAAAACGAAAAGTCGGTAAAATACCAAACTTGGTATTTAAGTTTAGTATTTTCCAGGGATGCGACACGAAAATTTTGAGAAAAATCCCTCCACTCCAAACTACCCTTTATATGGAACCTTTTTCGAAAATTTTGATTTTCTCAAAAATGGCTCTAACGATTTTGATTAAAATATCGTATATTAAAGATATTTACCTCACAAATAAAATGTATATTTTGAATTTCCTGGGAATAGTCTTTGAAGACAACTTTATTCTGGATGAATTTTACGGAATTTTGCTTAACTGTTAACCGTAAGAGATGGACAAAAACTTGTCTCACAAAAAATTTAGAGCATATTAAAACACACAATTTATGTTACCTTTATACATTTTTTTCGTGGAATTGATCGGTTTTGAGCTATTCCTTGTTTTTAATTTCACCTTTAAAAATAAACTTTTCTCATACAGGAATTTGTCAACTCCTTCCATACAAACAAAGGAACATCAGTCACATGGCAACCAGCTTTGGATCATCACTTTAACCTGTGGTACTCCCTTATTTCGCTTCTATTTACAAAGAAGCAGGTAATAAGATATTTCTGCTAATTTTTTCTCGATTAGCATGAAATAAATAGAAGCCTAGCCTAAGATTTTTAACAATAATATGTTGCAGAGATGTAGAGAACGTCATGTGAATGGAACACATCAGATTTTTATGTTATACTACTTCTAACATATGTTTATATGTAATGTCTTACATTAAGCAAGAAGATTTCAACAAGCGTAAACAGCAATCAAAATATGCTGTCATTGGCTACCAACTCTTGCGATGGAAGATAAGAAAGGAAGGAAAGAAACAAAGGTTAAACTTTCAAGCATGTTCGTGAAGCTTAGGAAACATCTAAACCGGGATATTTCGAAAACGGCTAACGCTAGAAACAATTTATTTCACGCACATCGTTTTTCCGTTCTCTACACGTACTATGTACATAGTGTATAGAGAAGTTATTGTATTCCACCCAAAAATTCGATACCGAGATTTCACCGGAAACACATATTCCTGAATCCAAAAAAAAAAAAAACATTTTTTAAAAAATATCTGTGTGTGTGTATGCGAGTGTCTGTGTGTGTATATATGTCTGTGGGCAGCATAGCTCAAAAACGAAATGTCCGTTAAATGCAAAACTTGATATTTAGATTTGGTATCTTCCAAGAATGTAACACGAAAATTTTCAAGAAAATTCCCCCACCGCCAACTACCCTTTACATGTAAAAGTTTTAAAACTTTGTTTTTCTCCAAAATGGCCCTAACATTTTTGCTTAAAACACCTATGTTTAAGATATTTTCATTACAAACAAATGTGTATCTTGAATTTTCTTAGGATAGACTCTGAAGACTCTCCATTCTGGATGACTTTTGTATAGCTGGCAAACCGCAAGTGATAGACGAAAACTTACTACACAAAATATGTAGATCTCATTAAAAATACAATTTCTGTTCCATACATTATTTTGTAGAGTTAACCGTTTTCGAGATATTGCGGATTATTGACATCAATTTGAAACCATTTTTCTCGAATGTCAAAACATTTTTATTTTCGTTTCTCGTTTTTTTACTTCTGGCAAGAAAAAAGAATGGAATTTCAATAGTTTCTCATAGTCACCTGGTTTTAAAGGACTTGACTATCGCTTTAGCCTGTGCATTTCCTTCCTACTTTCAATACATCTTGCAACAAATTAATGTTAAAAAGCTAATTCTTCTATTTACTTCATGCTAATTGAGAAAATCTTATTATTTGCTTCCTTGTAAGTAGAAGCAAAATAATGAAATACTATAGGTTAAAGTGATACTCAAAAGCTGGTTTCTATATGACTGAAGTTCCTTTGTTTGTATGGACCAAGTAGACAAATTCCTGCATGAGAAAAATAGGTTTTTTAAAGCTGAAACCAAAAAAGAAAAAGGAATATCCAAAAAACGATCAACTTTACGAAAAAAATGTGTATAACAAATACATGTTTTGAGTGGTAAGTTTTTGTGTATCTCATACAGTTTAGCAGTTATGCAAAATTCCGTAAAATTCATCCATAATAATGTCATCTTTAGAGGCTAATCCCAGAAAATTCAAGATATACATATTATTTGTCAGGTAAATATCCTTTATATAGAATATGTTAGTCAAAATCGTTAGAGCCATTTTGAGAAAATCAAAATTTTCGAAAAAAGTTCCATGTAAAGGGTAGTTGGGGGTGTGGAGATTTTCTTGAAAACCTTCGTGTAGCATCCTTGGAAGAAACCAAACCTAAATACCAAGTTTGATATTTAACCGTCTTTTCGTTTTTGAGCTATGCTGGCCACAGACACACAGACACACATACGCACACACAAAACATGGAAAATGCTTTTTTTGGATTCAGGGGGACCCAAAACATGTATTTGCGGTGAAATCTCGGTATCAAATGTTTGGGTGGAATGCAATACCTTCTCTATGTACTATACACATAGTACGTGTAGAGAGAGTAAAAACGTAATAAAACTAATTATGTTTACTTTGATTAGTGTGATGTTTCTAAAACTTTAATTTTTTCAATAAAAGGGTTGTTTGCGGAACAGCTAGAGAAAGTCATGTGAATTGAACACATCAAATTTTTACTTTCTCTAGCCCCGTATGTACAATTTACATAGGGATAGAGAAGTACTGTATTCCACCCAAAAAGTCGATGTCGAGGTTTCGCCGGAAATACATGTTTTAGGACCCCTTTAGTCCAAAAAAGCATTTTCAGAAACCATGTGTGTGTGTGTGTGTGTGTGTGTGTGTGTGTGTGTGTCTGTGGACAGCATAGCTCAAACACGAAAAGACGGTTAAATACCAAGCTTGGTATTTAAGTTCGGTATCTTCCAAGTATGCGACACGAAGATTTTCAAGAACATCCCCCACCCCTAACTACCCTTTACATGGAAAAAATTTCAATTTTTTTTTAATGGCTCTAACAATTTTGATTAAAATACCATATATTAAAGCCATTTCTATCACAAATAAAATGTATATCTTGAATTTTCTGGGAATAGCTTCTAAAGGTCTGTTTATTCTAAATGAATTTTGTTTAATTTGACATAACTAGTAAACCGTAAAAAATAGACAAAAACTTACTACACAAAAACTGTATATCTTGTTAAAATGTACAAGTTATGTCATATACATTTTTTTCGTTGAGCTTGCTATTTTCGAGGTATTCCTTGATATGATTTTCAGTTGTGAAGTATTTATGCTTTTCTCAGACAGAAATGTCCGTTTATCTTTTGTTCTACTCCTGGCCTTGCAAAGAAGCGATTTGCATTGGCATTCGAATAACGACAGCTTTTAAAACATTTGACTATCATTTTAGCCTAGTACATTCCCTTAGTTCTAGTCTATTTATTAGGAACTAAGTAATAACACTCTGCTAATGTTTATCTCGGTTAACGTGGAGGAAGAATATCTTTTGTATGACGTTTGTTTGTAGAGTAGCTAGAGAAAGTCATGTGAACGTAAGTCATCAAATTGTTTTTTGAAATGTTTTCATAGGGGGACTCTAGGATGTTAATAAGTGTACTTTCAAATCGCTTTTCACTTCCTCCAGCTCTGAAGATAAGTGTTGTATGGCTCCTGTGAAACGGAAGGAAGCTGGAGGGTGTTGGTGCAACTCCTAGTGGACGTCGTCCAGTCGCCTCACGCACAGAGTCTCCCACCATATCGGCGATGCAATCTTTACGGCTGACAACATGAGGTTTTGAAACAGGGTCGCGATGTGCTTGAGTTGACAACCAGCAGCGTGGGAGGGGCACCACCCGGGCGTGGCACCGCTCTTCAACTGTCTGCCAATCTGCAGGGGGTAAGTACTCTCATGAACTGTCGGAGTGGGTGTCATCAAGGTCATGCAAACTTAATATTCTGTAGCTCTGGTCTATTACCATAGTCAATAGGTATAGTTTACTTTCCCTTTGCTGAAGTATTGCATTCCACCTAAAAAATTCAATACCGAGAATTCACCGGAAAGACATTTGAGTATCCCTAATTTTAAAAATCTGATGTTTTCTATTCACATGACTTTCTCTACATCTCTGTAACAAATTATTGTTAAAAAGCTAATGCTTCTTTTTACTTCATGCTAATTGAGAAACATTTATCAGAAATAGTCTTATTACTTGCTTCCTTGTAAGTAGAAGCGAAATAGGCTAAAGTCATTGTCAAAGCTGACTGCTATGTCACTGAAGTTGACACATTCCTGTGTGAGAAAAGTTTTTCAAAGATGAAAACAAAAACAAGGAATATCACAAAAACGATCAATTACACGAAAAAATATGTATAACATAAATTGTATGTTTTAACGTGCTCTACATTTTTGAGTGGTAAGTTTTTCTCCATCTCTTACGGTTTAGCAGTTATACAAAATTCCGTAAAATTCATCTAGAATAAAGTAGCCTTCAGAGGCTATTCCCAGAAAATTCAAGATATACCTTTTATTTTTCAGGTAAATATACAATATTTTAATCAAAATCGTTACAGCAATTTTTAAGAAAATCAACATTTTCGAAAAAATTCTAAGTAAAGAGAAGTTGGGATGGGGGAATTTTCTTGAAAATATTCGTAACACATCCTTGGAAGATACCAAACTTAAATACCAAGTTTGGTATTCAACGTTTTTTTAGTTTTTGAGTTATGCTGTCCACAGATACACACAAAGACACACACATGCACACCCATACAGACCGTTTTCTGAAAATGCTTTTTTTTTTTTTTTTTTTTTTGATTCAGGAGGATCCAAAACATGTATTTCCGGTGAAATCTCGGTATCGAATTTTGGGTGGAATGCAATACCTTCTGTATGCACTTTGTACACAGTACGTGTAGAGAAAGTAAAAAACCAGATGTGTTTCATTAGCATGAGTTTCTCTTCATATTCCATAACAAATTATTCTTGCGTAAGCTTATTCTTCTCTCCACTTTATGCTAATCGAGATAATCATTGGCAGAAGCTGTCGTATTATCTACTTAATTCCTTTTAAATTTACTAGATTAAAACGATAGAAAATCTTTTAAAAGCTGGTCTCTATTGGATTCACAATTAAATTTGGTTCTCTTTACATGTCAGGAGTAAAACAAAAGAAAGACGGATGCCGAATTCATGTTTGAATAAAGTATTTAAAATAATACATAAGCTCATCCACAATAATGAGAGCTTCAGAAGTATGTATGGGAAAGGGGGGCAGGACCGGGTAGATGGTTTTTTAAACTGGAAAGTGCTACCATCTACCACTTCTTGACTGAACTGCATTCTCATATCGGCAGCAGTCAGAAGCAAGAGTTCGAAGAATATAGTCGCATTATTGTGTCTGTAATCTTTACGATTAGAAATGTCCGCGTTTTGAAGTAATTTAACTGAAATTTGAAGTTGGAGTTTAAGAGGTAAGTATCTACAGCAACATATTTTACTTTTACTACATTAAATTGCAAAGATTTAAGCATTTTTTTCAATGTCGTTATAATTCGGGTAGCAAATCGTTATTGTGGTATGCCTTAAGAAGAACAAAATGGCGTGTGGGGGCAGAAGCGGGGAGCATAACCGGGTCCCACCAATCCTGTGTTTTAACAAGTTTAGTGATGTTGACTTCATGCCAGCTGAAACTGCAAAACAACAAACTCCTCAGCAATCAGCATCAACATCCTTGTGAGTCAGTCTCTCTTCTTCCCTCCAAAATTGCAGAGACAGAAATTGGAGATGAGAGTCCTCTAAAATAACTAGAATATTCTTCAGAACACCTTCCACCGAGACATATTCCAGTGACTTGCACAAAATAACAATATCGGCTGAGCCACAAACAGTTGTAGTTTCACCAAAAAATGTGTTGCCAGTTCCCTGTGCTAAAAGACTTCCCTCATCGCCAGGAAGACGCCGCGGGAAAACAGCTGTCCTTACAGAGTCACCATATGAGGTTGAGCTTCAAAAAAAGGAAAATACTCAACCTAAGTCACCAGCCATGTGCAGAAAGTCACTTCAGTCTAAGTTTGGTGAAACAACAAGAGCAAAGAAAGCCAAATATACCGAAGCGTTTGCAGTGCTCTTATCGCAAGGAGAATTATTGTGAGACAAAACAAAATGACGACTGGATTCAGTGTGTGAAGTGCAACAGATGGGCCCATGAACTTTGCGCAGGTTAGCCTCAAATATTTTGAATGTAAAGACTGTTAAACACAAAAAAACTGTAGTACACGGTTGTGCCCTGCCGTTTTAACGGTTCTGCCTCTACCCTAGGGGCAAACCCGTATTTTGCAAATAAAACCTTTTTAATTTATATTATTACGTATGTGATAAAAGATGGCAACAAAGCACACGTTTTAAAATGTTCACAATTCATGATTGTGAACATTCAGTAATTTACAATAAAGTACATTTCTTAAAACATTATATATTCTGATCAATTATAATTTGTTGCTAGATACCCGATCCTGCCCCCCTTCCCCTAGTTTTATTTATGGACGCTCTTTATCTGCTGTGATTCTCAGTTCAATATTGGGCATGAAACACCGCTTAATTTTGCTAGAGGCATCTCTAGCAGGCTTGAGGTTCTTTTATGTGCCGTAAATCTACGACACGGGACCAATGGCTTTACTTCCATTCTGAAGGAAGCCATGCTAAGGATTTTTACGCCCAAAAAAAATCCATCGTCCTCCACCGAGTTGGTGCTTCAGAAGCTACTTGCAGAACATTAAAGATACACTTTATTTTTCATTTATTTAGTTATAAGAAGTCAAAAATTTTGAATAACCTTTTATGTAAAGGGTATGTTAGCGTGGGACAGGGGGATTTCGCTGCAGATCTTCGTGTCGCATCCTTGGAACATACTGAACTTAAATACCAAGTTTGGTATTTAACTAAACCCTCTACCCTCATTCCTCTCTCTCTGGGAACATATAATTCACAAAGAACTTTCAGGGCCTACGTGCGATACCCTGTCCCAGTGCCTGGGAAACACCTTCCGGCGTGTCATTTCAATGCCTTCCATTTTGTTGCTCATATTTCAGGTGTGTTTGTAGGTTCGTGTCGGATTGATACATGCTCAAAGCAAAAAGTATTCCCCATGAATACTGGTTGCAGGCTGCCTGGTCTTCACGGCTTTGGTCCTGGAAATAGTAGGAACTACCGCGCGTCTCTAGTGCAACAGATCTGGACAGGTGAACATCTTAATGAGAGCTAGGAAGCGAGTTGTACTTTCAGATAAGCAGTTTACCAGTCGATTCATGCATGCTGGAAGAGTGTCTGTCACAGACAATTCAAATATGTCACCTCTTATGTATTGCACTGATAAACATGTGTTTTCATATGTATATTCATATCTACAAAACATCTATACAATGTCAATTGTCTGCCTCCAATTCTTCCACACCTGACAGTCCTTCGTCTTCGCTCACGTCATTGTCATCACTTTCTGCACCATTATCCTGGATTGGAATTTTTTTTGATTTTCTAAAATTATTTCTAATGATTTTCAATGTTCTCAACATGTCGACATACATTCTGGCCTCCTAACTTCTGCAATTCGCTGGAGACACAACTGTTCCACATATTTTAATTTAAAAGTGATATATTAAGTTTTATTTTTCTTTCTTGTCTTTGAGAACCCTGGAAACGAGCCTCAGTGAAATATCAGTTGCCTTGGCTATTCTTTCATTCACTTTTTATTTTTTGAAGAACTCGGGGAACATACATTTTCTTCCTTCATGTCTGCCTCTTGTTTCATGAAGTCAAGGACATTTGCAATTATTTCTCTGCTCTCACTAAATAATACCTTGCTTGACTTTGAAAACGTAGGAGACATGGTTAAAAAAGTCTGATGTAATCCATTCACATGACTTTCTCTATATCTCTGCAACAAATTTTTGTTCAATACTTTATGCTTCTATTTACTTCATGCTAAGTGAGAAAAAATTAGCAGAAATAGTCTTATTACTTGCTTCACTATAAGTAGAATAAGGAAGTAACATAGGTTAAAGTGATAGCAAAAGATGGTTGCTATGTGACCGAAGTTCCTTTATTTGTATGGACAGCAATTGTTAAATTCCTGTATGAGAAAATTATAAGTTTTAAAGCTGAAACCAAAAACAAGGAGTATCTAAAAAAACGATGAACTCCACGGAAAAAATGTAGACAACATAAATTGTGTGTTTTAATGTGTTCTACGTTTTTTGTGTGATAAGTTTTTGTCTATCTCTTATGATTTACCAGTTACACAGAATTCCGCAAAATTCATCCAGAATAAAGCAGTCTTCAGAGGCTATTCCCAGAAAATTCAAGATATACATATTATTTGTCTAGTATATATCTTTAATATATGATACTTTAATCAAAATCGTTAGAGCCACTTTGTAGAAAATCAAAATTTTTTTTCGAAAATTTTTCCATGCGAAGGGTAGTTGGGGTTAGGGGGATTTTCCTGAAAATCTTCATGCCGTATCCTTGGAAGATATGGAACTTAAATACTAAGTGTGGTATTTAATGGTCTTTTCGTTTTTGAGCTATGCTGCCCACAGACACACAGACACACACACACACACACACACACACACGGACATTTTTCTAAAAATGCTTTTTTTGGTTTCAGATGGTCTCAAAACATGTATTTCCGGTGAAATCTCGGTATCGAATTTTTGGGTACAATGTAATACCTTCTCTATACACTATGTACATAGTACGTATAGAGAAAGTAAAAATAAAATAAATAAAATGAGCACTAGTTAAGTAACCAATATACACACACTCCGATAAGCTAGGCTCGGTAGTTGGGTTGGCGGTCAGGGTCACGATTCCAGAAGTTTTTCGCCTCCTTCATTTCATACTTCCCTCCTGGTAGCCGCAATGAATCTATATAGGTCGCAGTGTGCTAGATGTCCGCTCTGTTGTCTAGGATTAGGATTGTGATGATAGAACTCGGCACCAAACCAATGCAGGCTATTGTACTTATGTCTCACGAGGGTACGTCCCCGGGAGGGAGGGACGAGGTGAGAGGATACACTGAACAACCAGAAGCAGAATCGACAGCACAGTAAGGGCAGGTCCTTAAAGTTTCCAGATTGAAGCACCCCAACAATCGAACCAATGTGCTTCTTAATATAGCAATTGTAGGGTTGTACACGATAAACTAAACTAAGTGGCACAACAGCCCGAAGTCGGGCCAACGCTTACCGCCCGACCGCTGCGTCCTCCATCTCTGCCCATTACAGCCGTCACGGATGGGTGCAATACTGGAGGGTGGGACGTGGTGAGCGCCCTAATGTCATCCCGGCCGGTTAATGCGGTCTACACAACCTGGAGCTGCTAGTTTTCCTCAAGTAGCTCTTCGATTGGCTCCCACCCCCTAGAAACCTCATGAGGCTGAGTGCACCCCGGACCAGCGGAGGAAGATCTCTAAGGTAGTATTGGGAATCCCCTTTGGTAAGCAGCATTTTACTAAATCATGAAAATTTGTATTCATTGGAATAAATCAAAACGTTGTATTATTATTATTATTATTATTATTATTATTATTATTATTTAATTTTAATTAATTTATGTAAAAACTCAAGTAAACAGGCTATAGTTAAAGTAAGGGGTTTCATTTGCACTGAAATTATTTATCGTGCGATTCGGAGGTCACAATCTTCCTTTTCGATATGAGCTCTTAAAAGAAATTATGGAGTTATCCTCAGACCGGGGAGTCCTCAGACCGGGGAGTCCTCCCCCCCCTCCAAATGTGCCCTCATCCCGGCAACCAGCCGAGGTCGGAGGATGCAGAGAATCACAATGAACATCCCTTTTTCTCCTTCCACTTCTCTCCCAGCACCATCACTGAACTTCCAGTCCTGAAATAAACCAATGGTATGAAAGATGAATGAAGTTAATTAACATAATTGAGTTTTATTTATGGAGGCTCTTGGTTTTCAGCGTCCCATTCTATACTAAGTGTGAAAGACTAATTTGCTCAGACGCCTCTTTATCAGGCTTCAGTTTTTTTTTTAAGTGCCGTAAATATAAGACACGGTGTCAATTTCTTTACTTTTCTTCCGAAAGACTTTATGCTAAGGATTTTTACACCCGAAAAAATCCATCGCCAGCTCGCTACCCCTAGACCTTGGAGGACAAAATGAATGACGTGACCATGGAAACGAAATTGGGGAATACCCAGCATTCATCTTTCATGTGGCGATCGGGAAACCCCTGAAAACCGAATGAGTCAAGTAGTTCGGCCACGCGGATCGAACCTGCCACAGACTAATCCGCTCAGTGCAAGAACATTTTTTTTAAATATTCAACTGCATGCCCCGTTAAAATGATAACATTACATGCATTGAGACATTAGTTCACGCTATCAACACAGTAGCTTTTACGTTCGTTTATTATCATAATATGATTATTACAATAAATAATAATAATAAATAACACATTTAAATTTTGTTTTAGAAATAAACTCATTGCAGTCAAATGTCATTAAAATAATTTTATATTACTATATTTGACTGTTTAAATGATCACTTTCTCTATACTCACTATGTACATAGTGTATAGAGAATGTATTGCACTCCACCAAAAAATTCGACACCGAGATTTCACCGTAAATACATGTTTTATGTTCCTCTGTATCCAAAAAAAGTATTTTCAGAAAAGGTGTGTCCGTGTGTCAGTGTGTCTGTGAACACGATAACTCAAAAACGAAAAGTCGGTAAAACACCAAACTTGGTATTTAAGTTTAGTATCTTCCAGGGATGCGACACGAAGATTTTGAGAAAAATCCCCCACCCCAAACTACCATTTACATGGAACTTTTTTCGAAAATTTTGATTTTCTAAAAAATGGCTCTAACGATTTTGATTAAAATATCGTATATTAAAGTTATTTATCTGACAAATAAAATGTATATTTTGAATTTTCTGGGAATAGCCTCTGAAGACTACTTTATTCTGGATGATTTTTTCATAACTACTAAACCGTAAGAGATGGACAAAACACACAATTTATGTTATATACATCTTTTTCGTGGAGTTGATCGTTATTGAGATATTCCTTTTTCTTGGTTTCAGTTTTGAAAAACTTATACTTTTCTCATACAGGAATTTGTCAACTCCTGTCCATACAAACAAAGGAACATCAGTCACATAGCAAACAGCTTATGCTTTCAGTTTAACCTATGGTACTCCCTTATTTCGCTTCTACTTACAATAAAGCAAGAAATAAGACTATTTCTGCTAATTTTTCTCGATTAGCATGAAATAAATAAAAGATAAGTTTATTACCAATAATAATTTACTGAGATATAGAGAAAGTCATGTAAATAGAACACATCAGACTTTTTTTAGAATCACTCTGTGCTCAGAAGTAGTATATATGAATTTTATAACTTATTTATACATCTATTTGGTTTAGATATCCATGGCTTTAATATATTTATAAAAACTTCGCAAGAACATGTTGTCGTAGACTGTACACCCATCTCTGCACATATTTTAAGAGCTGCGAATTCATGTGGCGAATTTAAGAACCCGTTACCGTTATTGCTACGAGCATTATTTCGACCGAGCAAATAGTAAATGAAGCAATTTATAGTACGCGACATTTTAGAGACCACACACCCACTTAGATGTGAACCAAGGTTCGGTTGATGTTTATTGCCCGTCTCCGTGTAACAACCTTAAAATATTCGCTCGCTTTATTCCTATTGGTTTTCTATTCAAATTTATGATGTTCTTTTGTTCGCAGTGCCGTGTCGCTATGGTTACGGAGCATGATAGCATGCTTTATCGTTATACTTTTGTTAATGTGCGACATAGAGTAACAATAGAACATACCATCACCAACAGTTGAATTGAGAAAATACATTACCCCTTCCCTAGCACTTTTATCTAATGACAAGTCTTCTTTCTTACTGGTGTTCCGGGAACGGAGGTCAAATAATGCGTTCTTATCCTCTCTACCTTTAGGGTACCTTACACTAGATAAATTGTGCGCAATTTTACATTGCAAAGCACATTATTAAAATCCGATGTGTACCATTCACATGACTCTGTTACAAATTATTCTTAAAAAGCTTATACCACTATTTACTTCCTGCTAATCAGAAAAAAAAATTAGCAAAAATAGTCTTATTACTTGCTTCCTTGTAAGTACAACCGAAATAAGGGAGTACCATAGGATAAAGTGATAGTCAAAAGCTGGTTGCTACGTCACTGAAGTTCCTTTGTTTGTATGGACAGCAGTTGACAAATTCCTGTATGAGAAAAGTATAAGTTTTTCATAGCAGAAACCAAAAACAAGGAATGTCTCAAAAACGATGAACTCCATGAAAAAATGTATATAACATAGATTGTGTGTTTTAACGTGCTCTACATTTTTTGTGTAGTAAGTTTTTGTCCATCTCTTACGGTTTAGCAGTTATTCAAAATTCCGAAAAATTCATCCTGAATAAAGTACTCTTCAGAGGCTATTCGCAGAAAATTCAAGATATGCATTTTATTTGTCGGGTAAATAGCTTTAATATACGATATTTTAATCAAAATCGTTAGAGCCATTTTTGAGAAAATAAAAAATTTCGAAAAAGGTTCCATGTAAAGGGTAGTTGGATGTGGGGGATTTTTCTTAAAATCTTCGTGTCGCAACCCTGGAAGATACTAAATTTAAATACCACGTTTGGTATTTTACCAACTTTTCCTTTTTGAGTTATCGTGTTCACAGACACACGGAAATACGTTTTTTTGGATACAGGGGACCCTAAAATATATATTTCCGGTGAAATCTCGGTATCGAATTTTTTGGTGGAGTGCAATACCTTCTCTATACACTATTGCATAGTACATATAGAGAAAGTAAAAAACTAATGTGTTCCGTTCATATACACATTTTTCTAGCTATTCTCAACAAATTATTCTTAAAAGCATATTCCTCTAACTGCTTCTTGATAATTGAAATAAATGTTAGCAGAAATAGTTTTATTGCTTATTTTTAGAGCTCGAGGTTTATGTAGTATTAGATTATCTGTTCCTGTATATGTAGGTATAAGAAAAACAAAAATCTCGATGAATTTTGAAGTTCATTGAAAGGACGCTTTTTCCAAAGTTTTAAATTACATATGTTTACATATTTTGGGGTATAATTCATATGACCACCATACTAAATCATATTTGAGCATTATTGCTAAGTTGTTATACAATTTCTTTACAAAGCAAGAAAGGAAAACAGACTGCCTCCGTGGTCGAGTGGTCAACAAGCTGACTTAATTACAATTTAGTGCATGTTACATGCGTGACGTAAATTTCCAGAAGTAAATAAGAAGTGAGTCAAAAAAGTACGAACCGGCCGCGTGGTGTTTTGCCTGTCCGCGTCCTCGGCGTTTTTTTACTTTCTCTATACGTACCATGTACAACCAACTACCCTTTACATGGAACTTTTTTCGAAAATTTTGATTTTTTCAAAAATGCCTCTAACGATTTTGATTAAAATTTCGTATATTAAAGATATTTACCTCAAAAATAAAATGTATATTTTGAATTTTCTGGGAATAGCCTCTGAAGTGTAGTTTATACTAGATGAATTTTACTGAATTTTGAATAACTGCTAAACCGTAAGAGATGGACAAAAGCTTACTACACAAAAAATGTAGACCACATTAAAACACACAATTTATGTTATATATATATATATATTTCGTGGAGTTCATCGTTTTTGTGACATTCCTTATTTTTGGTTTCTGCTATGAAAAACTTATACTTTTCTCACAGGAACTTGTCAACTGATGTCCATACAAACAAAGGAACTTCAGTGAGATAACAACCAGCTTTTGATCGTCACTTTAACCTATGGTACTCCCTTATTTCGCTTCTACTTACAAGGAAGCAAGGAAGCTATTTCTGCTAATTGTTTACTGATTAGCATGAAGTAAATAGAAGTAGGTATAAGCTTTTTAAGAATAATTTGTTCCAGAGATGTAGAGAAAGTCATGTGAATGGTACACATAAGATTTTTGGAAACTGGAGAACCCGGAGAAAACCGGCCCCTGCGCCGCTTTGTCCACCATAAATCTCACATGTGACATAAAACCCGGGCCGTCTAGCTGAGAGGCGAGTGGTCCGACCACTCGGCCACGGCGTGACCCCTTGGCGCTCGTTGACGTCAGTCGTTATCATAGAAAGGTACGGATGAAACCATAAAACATTTTTAAAACTATTTTTAAAAGTTTTACTTACCCATTTATGAAAAGAGATGCTGAAAATGGCCATCATGGTTGTCCATATATTTTTGGCCTCTTTAGGAAACTATCTGGCGATTTTCTGACGGATATTTTGTTTGAATTCTTCCAGGGTGTGTGGATTTGTCTTACACGCTTTATGTTGTGAGTTACTTCAGAGATAGAAATCGCAGGGGACCGAGTGGGCCACAAATCTCTACTAATAGTTCTGTCCTGAAACACTTTCAATTGATCTCACCGAAAGATTGACCTTTTGAGCTGCTGCAGAATCTTATTGAAGAAAGGAAAAATCACGGCCTCTGTCTGTTAATTCACTAAAAAAAATCTGATGTGTTCCATTTACATAACTTTCTCTACATCTCTGCAACAAATTATTGTTAGAAATCTTCTATTTACTTTATGCTAATCGAGAAAAAGCTAGTAGATATAGCCTTATTAATTGCTTCCTTGTAAGTAGAAACGAAATAAGGGAGTATCATAGGTTAAAGTGATAGTCAAAAGATGGTTTCAGTGTGACTAAAGTTCCTTTATTTGTATGTTGACAAATTCCTGCATGAGAAAAGTTTTTCAAAGCTGAAACCAAAAACAAGGAATATATCCAAAACGACTAACTCCACGAAAAAAATGTATACAACATAACTTGTGTGTTATAAAGTGCTCTACATTTTTTGTGTGGCAAGTTTTGACCATCTCTCATGGTTTAGCAGTAATACAAAATTCCGTAAAATTCACTCAGAATAAAATAGTCGTCAGAAGTTATTCCCAGAAAATTCAAGATATACCTTTTATTTGCCCAGTAAATATCTTAAATATACGAGATTTTAATCAAAATCGTTAGAGCCATTTTAAAGAAAATCAAAATTTTCGAAATTTTTTACAAGTAAGGGGTGGTTTGGGATGGGGGGATTATCTTGAAAATCTTCGTGTCGCATCCTTGGAATATACCAAACTTAAATACCAAGTTTGGTTTTTGGCAGTCTTTTCATTATTGAGCTGTGCTGCCCACAGACAGGCAGACAGACAGACAGACACACACACACGGAACTTTTTCTAAAAATGCTTTTTATTGGATTCAGGGGGTCTCAAAACATATATTTCCGGTGAAATTTCGGTATCGAATTTTTATTGCAATGCAATACCTTCTCTATACACTATGTACATAGTACGTATAGAGAAAGTAAAAAAGGGCGGTCAAAATTGTATTCATGCATATACGGGCGTCAACTGTTGACTCGAAAAAAAATGGCCCAATAACTCTTTCTGTGCTAATGGCACACCATACACCGATTTTTTCGTCATGAAGGGTTACTTCATTAACAATATTAGGTTTCTCAGATCTCCAATAAGAATTATTTTGTGTACACACATATCCATGAAGGTGGAACCAAACCTCGTCTGTTAAAAATATTAAGTGTGAATCTATATCATCATTGTACATACCATTGAGAGCTCACTTACAAAATGTGTGCCTATTTGCAGAATCATCTGGTTGAAGAGCATATGCCACAATTATTTTATATGACTTAGCTTCAACAATTTAGTCCCTCTTCGCACAGAGCCATGAGAAATGTATACCTGCTGTGAAAGACGCCTAAGCGATTTTTGGAAGGAATTCTCCAAACGTTGACCGATGTCATCTAACATTTCTTCAGTAAGAACCGTACACCGTCTTTTAGATTTCTTAACCTGAATTCTTTGTGTGACCTGTATTGAAAAGTTCATGGATTTTACACCTGGAAATTGTACTTTCACTTGGTGAGCTGAGTTAACACATACGAATCATAAATAAATAAATAAATACTCACTGTGCAATACAAAACAAATACTGGACCGTGATACACTTTGTGACCAAGTACAGGACAGAATAATAAATGACTCGTAATAACTGAAGTACCACATATCACTTTTAAATCAATACAGTACTTCCAGATCAGAGCAAAACTGTGTCACGAGCATGATCTTGTTTACATCATGTGCCACACGCCCAGTGAAAAAAACACCACACAGCCGGTTCGGAGATTTTTGACTCACTCGGTACCTGATATCAACAACGAAGGAGGTTTTCTTGAAATTCCTTATCGTGTGCAACGCTATCAGCAACAAGTTGATGTTTCTCTGCTTCCGGAGCGAGTGATAGTCAACATGGATTGTAGCTGTGATTTTCTGCAATAAGCACTTTGAAGCTGTGAAGTCAGTGATGGAAACATTTTCATCCGATCCTGCAGTGTCTGTGAGTGAATCCTTGTCTACATTCAACAGTTCTAAAGTGCTCAGTTCAGTTTCATACATCGGAATCACTTCAGATAGTATCAAGAAACTGGCTCCCCAAGGAGCTGTGGGAATAATGCAAGAGGCAGTTCAGAAGGTCAGTCTTGTACCAGGTGAAGGGGTGGCGTAGTTTATACTAAACTGCAATTTGTACTGAATAAGAATCTTGATCGTGTCTTGCTTATTTAATGTTGAAATTCTAGAACCCCCTTAGAGTATTATTCTAAGCACAAACTCTCTGCTGAAATATGCACCGCTGTCTTGAGCAATCTTTCTATGTTTATAAAAGACATTGTCAGATAGAAGACTGCGTATGACAACAGACCATTTGGAAAAGTATATTATAATTAATTGTACATCCCGTTCCAATGTCATTTAAACCCTTAAATAGGGAACATTTGTACTTCAGTACGTTGTAGCTGAAATGGAAATGGAAACAAATTTTATTTATGGATGCTCTTTATCTACTGTGATTCTCAGTGTACTATTCTATATTGGGCGTGAAAGACCGCTGAAATTTGCTCAGAGGCCCCTTTATCAGGCTTGAGGGGCCCCAAATGTACGACACGGGACCAACTGGCTTTACTTCCCTTCCGAAGGAAGCCATGTTAAGGATTTTTTTAATATAATATCCATCTCCGCCAGGTTTGAACCCACGACCTTGGGTATATGAGCCTAGCATGATAACTACTACATCATGAGAGCAACTGCTTTGAGTAGAAGTGAACTGTTTAAAAATTATATTGATTTGACCAGCCTAAATAAGAACTTCTATTTTCTTGCAAAAAATAAATAAACAGAAATAAAAATTTGAGGTTTACACATAATTGCTTCATTACACATTTTTCAGATACTTTTTCCAATGTGGCGGCTCCGTGGCCTAGTAATTAGACCACTCGCCTCCCACCTAGGCGGCCTAGGTTCGATCGCAGCTGCCACAAGTGGGATTTTGATGGACCAAGCGGCTTTTTGGTGGGTTTTCTCCGGTTCCTCAGGTTTCCTTCTCTGCTCATTCCAGCAATTGTTCTATCATCAACTTTCATATCACCCATCTCGTTTGCATTCTATATTATCTCTCTTCCTGACTCTCATGCCTGGCTACGTGCCGACCGCTCATTCCAGGTTCCCCATTCTATGGTTAGGTATCGTTAGCTCCACAACAGGTTTCTGACTAACTCCCAGGCAGCCGCTTGAAGATCCTAGGGATATGCAGTCTTACATAGGGGGAGGGTAAGTGGACTATAAAAGAAACTATATAATATATTATAACTTACTGTACACCCAGTTCCAAATGATTTAAACTCTTATTAGGGAAACACTTCAATACCTTCTAGCAATTCATCCAGAATAAATTAGTCTTCGAGGCTATTCCCAGAAAATTCAAGATATACATATTATTTGTCAGGCAAATATCTTTAATATGCGATATTTTAATCAAAATTGTTAGAGCCATTTTTGAGAAAGTCAAAATTTTCGAAAAAAGTTCCATGTAAAGGTAGTTGGCGGTGGGGGGATTTTATTGAAAATCTTCGTGTCGCATCCTTGGAAGATACCAGACTTAAATACCAAGTTTGGTATTTAACGGTCTTTTCGTTTTTGAGCTATGCTGTCCACAGACACACAGACACACACACGCTCGCACACACGGACCTTTTTCCAAAAATGTTTTTTTTGGATTCAGGGGGACCTCTCGGTATCAAATTTTTGGGTGCAATACAATACCTTCTCTATACACTACGTACAGAGTACGTGTAGAGAAAGTAATAAATATCCGGATTAGAATAAATCACCATAGAATACGTAACGATGTAACAACTTTCACATTTTTAAAAGGCAAATTGATAGGCATATTAGATTTTTAGCAAGTTTAATTTCTGCAAGGCTTCGCGGGACCTCTGTGGCAACATTACCAATCATAAGTTAGTGGCATAGAAATATTTCTTGTAAAACATTGCAGTTCGGTAGTTTTTAATCCCATCTTGTGTAAATATCACAAGAGTGGCTCTTTAGGTTGAATAAATATTTCACCAAAATATTCGGTAGTTACATAAAGGTGTTTCATATAGAACAGTTTTGTGTTTAATAATAGCATTTGCAAATAACCTCAGCAACCTCATTTACCTTCATTCCATTGCGCCATTTTGTATAACTGTAAGGTGGATCTTTAGGTTCAGTGAATATTACACTAAAATTTTATGAACATTCGCAGAGGATTATGTTGCATATAATTGCTTATGTTACATAATAACATTGCCAAATAACCTCAGCAGGTGTAAAAATCCTTAGGAAGGGAAGTTGGTCCCGTGTCGTATATTTACGGCACGTAAAAAAACATCAAGTCTGATAGAGAGGCCTCTGAGCAAACTTAAGCGACCTTTCACGCCCAATTTAGAATGGGACGCTGAGAACCACAGCAGTTAAAGAGCGTCCATAAATAACACACCATTTGCTTTTTCACCTTCATTCCATTGCGCCATTTTGTATAACTGTAAAGTGGGTATTTAGGTTAAGTGAATATTACACTAAGATTTTATGAACATTCACTGAGGATTATTTTATGTAAAATTGTTTTTGTTTCATAATAACAATGCAAAACCTCATCGACCCTGCAACAACCATGTAACCTAATCTGCCTTCGTTCCATTGCGCCACCTTGTGCAAGTATCCATTTAGGCCTTTAGGTTAAATGAATATTGCACTAACGCCTTATGGTGGTTGCAGAGATCAATTCATGTAAAACTGCTTGCATACTAACATTGGCAAATAACTTAAGCAGCCTGTAATCTAACTTCCCTTCATTCTAATACCTCATCTTGTATGATTTAGGGTGTAGGAACGGAGTGGGACATTTCATTTGATGCGACACCGTTATGGATCAAAAAGTCGCGGGTTCAATGGATTTTTTCGGGTGTAAAAATCCTTAGCAAGGATTTCCTTCGGCACGTAAAAGAACCTCAAGCCTGATAAAAAGGCCTCTGAGAAAAATTAAGCGGTCTTTCACACCCAATTTAGAATGGGAAGCTGAGAACCACAGCATTAAAGAGCGTCCATAAATAACACGCCATTTGCATTTTTTACCCCGAACAATAAGGATGAGCTGAAGAAACCGTAAATTGTCTTAGGTTCGCAGGTACACAAGCCCATAGAAGGGTCCCTAACATTTTCAGTCGAACACCCGCTCACCATCAAATGCTCACCCAAGAGGGCGAAGCGCGACTCTAACAGGACCCCATTTTGTGTTAGCTATACACTGACTCTTTGGTTAAGTGAATATTGCACAAACACCTTATGGGTATTATAGAGAGATTTCACATCAGACTGCCTTTTGTTTTATAACAACATTAGCTAATATCCTCAGCAGTCCGGTTAAGATTTAAAATTCATTAAATAAAATAGTCTCCTCATTAAATTACAATACTAATTTTGTTTACTACTCCTTGATAACCCAGATAAGCATCCATGGCACCTTTACATGTTTCGTTGTAGGTATAAGAAGACAGTAGACTAAAGCGAAGTTAGATGTTTACTTTCTCTACACGTACCATTTACATAGTAGATAGAGAAGCTATTGTATTCCAGTAAATATTCATGTGCAATGTACATAATAGGTAGAGAAGGTATTGCTCTCCATTCAAAAGTACCTTACCGAGATTTCACCGGAAATACGTGTGTTTAGAATGATTAAATCCAAAACAACATTAAAAAGAAGATCGATGAGTGTGTGTGTGTGTGTGAGAATTGTATAATTCAAAAAGAAAAGATCAGTTAAATACCAAACTTGACATTTACGTTTAGTATCTCCCAAGAATGCGACACAATGATTTTCAGAAGGCCCCCACCACAAAGCAACCATTACATGGAACTCTTCGAAATTTCTCAAAACTGTTCTAAAGTTGGTGATTAAAGTATAATATATTAAAGATATTACCTATAAGGCAAAGAAAATGTATATCATGAATTTGCTAAAATAGTCACTTAAATTCTCTTAATTTTGCATGAATTTTGTTTAACAAATAAACCGTAAGACATAGGCAAAATCTTATTCCACAAAAAATGTAATCCCATTACAACACATAGTTTATGTTAGATTTACTTTTCTAGAGTTCACCATTTCCGATATATTCCTTGTTATGGGTATACATTTTAAAATGCTTATATTTTTCTCAGATAGGAAGTCTCATGCTTTTCTGTTTTTTTTTTTTTTTTTTTTTTTTTTTTTTTTTTTTTTTTTTTTTTTTATTCTTTACACCTGAGTGAGCAAGAGAATCGAATTATAAACTCATCACTTAGCAACCGGCTTTTAAAAGATTTGACTATCGCTTTAGCCTATTGAATCCTCCTGCACCTACAAGAAAATGAAAAATAATATAATTTTTGCTAATGTCTATCTTGAGTATCATGTGTTGCTAGAAGAAAAAGCCTTCGTAAGAATATGCGATATTTTAATCAAAATCGTTAGAGCCATTTTTGAGAAAGTCAAAATTTTCGGAAAAAGTTCCATGTAAAGGGTAGTTGGCGGTGGAGGAATTTTATTGAAAATTTTCGTGTCGCATCCTTGGAAGATACCAGACTTAAATACCAAGTTTGGTATTTAACGGTTTTTTCGTTTTTGAGCTATGCTGTCCACAGACACACACACGCCCGCACACACGGACCTTTTTCCAAAAATGTTTTTTTTGGATTCAGGGGGACCTCTCGGTATCAAATTTTTGGGTGCAATGCAATACCTTCTCTATACACTAGGTACATAGTACGTGTAGAGAAAGTAATAAATATCCGGATTATGCAATACCAAAAGCCTTCGTAAGAATAATCTGCCTGCAAAATAGTTAGAGAAATTTATGTGAATGAAACACATTAGATCTTTTTTTGGTTTCAAGGGGACTCAAACGTGTGATTCCGGTACTTCCTTTACTTACTATAATATACTTACCCTACTTACCGCCTTCGTTCCTGATGGAGACTGTGAGCGAAGTAGAGCAGACAATCTCTTTGGGGACTCCCAAGCTTAGACCCTAATCATCCAACATTCTTTAGTTTTTTGTTTACTTTCTCTAGCGCGTATGTACAGACTACATAGTAGATGAAGAAGATATTTATTCCACTCAAAATTTGGCACCGAGATGTCACCGGTTGTATATGTTTTGGGACCCTCTGAGTATTAATAATAAAAAAGTATTTTTAGAAAAAGGTCAGTGTGTGTATGTGGACATCATAACTCAAAAACGATGCTCTTTTGTTTTTGAGCTATGCTGTCTACAGACACACACAGCACACACACACACATAGTCCTTTTCCAAAAATGTGTGTTTTTTTGGATTCAGGTGAACCAAAACATGTATTTCTGGTGAAATTTCGGAATCGGATTTTTGTGTGCATAACTACACCTTCTCTATACACTATGTACAATTACGTGTAGGGAAAGTAAAAATATGTCTGGAAGCTTCTTTACTTTACCTTAGATTGTCGATCACACAACAGTTTATTTCGGTTTTCGTTGTAACATCAGAAACAATATGACTACGAGATGCTTTCAAACTCGGGTACATGCCATAGATAAAGCACATAACACCATTCTCCTTCAGTTGGGGGCAGGTGACAATCCGAATTATTAACATTTCATTAACATTAATTAAATTCCTATTTTAAAACAGCAACATACAAATCAAATGCTTCGTCCTATCTAGATGAAAGTTTGTACGCTTATACTATAGACACAACACACTTTGAATATTAAGCATGGTTTGGTGAGAGGGTTCTTGCAAATCTATCGCAGCTTCAGAAGATGTTGAATTTAAAGTAAAACACCAGTGAAGTTTAAAAAAAAATTCACAATATTAGGAACGTTCAATAAGTCCTTAAAATCCAAGAAATTACACTCGAGCATCAAAAAGGTTCACATTTAGTAACCGTCGTCTCTTACTAGATGATAGTTCCATCACGTGGTATCGTTGCCATAGGCGATTAAATCAACAATTTGGTGCTTCTTTAGAAATATGTTAAAAAAAAATCTGACATGCTACACTCGCATGACTTTCTCCTTATATCAGCACCAAATTATTGTTAAAAATCACATGTTTCTTTTTACTTCATGCTATCGAGAAAAAATTAGCAGAAGTAGTCTTATTACTTGCATCCATGCAAGTAGAAGGGAAATAAGGGAGTAGCATAGTCAAAAGCTGGTTGCTATGTGACTGAAGTTCCTTTGTTTCTATGGACTAGAGTTGACAAATTTCCGTATGAGAAAACAAGTTTTTTTTTTTTTTTTAAAGCTGAAACCAACAACAAGGAATATCTCAAAAACGATCCACTCCACGAAAAAAAGTATATAACATAAATTGTGTCTTTTTTAAGAGTTCTACATTTTCTGCTAAGTAAGTTCTTGTCTATTTCTTACAGTTGGCTTGTTATACAAAATTCCGTAAACTTCATCTAGAATAAAGCAGTCTTCCGAGGCTATTCCCAGAAAACTCAAGAAATGCATTTTATTTGTCAGGTAAATATCTTTAATATACGATATTTTATTCAAAAGTGTTATAGCCATTTTTGAGAAAATCAAAATGTTTGACAAAATTTCCATGTAAAGGGTAGTTTGGGGTGGGGGCATTTTCTTGAAGATCTTCGTTTCGCATCTCTGAAAGATACTGGACTTAAATACCAAGTTGGGTGTTTAACGGGCTTTTTGTTTTTGAGCTATGTTGTCCACAGACACACACGCACACACACGCCCAACACACACACGGACTTTTTTCCAATTTTTTGTTGACTCAGAGGGACCCAAAACATGTATTTCCGGTGAAATCTCAGTATATAATTTTTGGGTGCATTACAATACCTTCTCTATACACTATGTACATAGCACGTGTAGAGAAAGTAAAAAAAATAGTTCCTAATAACGAGATTAAACGATTATATTTAAAAGCTTAACATCGAAAGAGATAAAAGCCAATTTGGAAAAAGCTCTAGTCACATCTGCTGCTGCGTTTGCAACAATTTACAATTGTATAAATGAATGCAGCATTTTCTCTATTTGCTCGCAATTAGCCAAAGAGGCATACTTAAATATGAATGTTGCAGTGAGCGCTGTCGTTGTAGTGCCCAGCCAAGAATATCAACCATCTAAATAACAGTTGTTTCACTCGCAGTATATTACTCCATGTTCCCTTAGTTAAATAGTATTTCTTGCCTGAAAATAATTCGTCGTGAAAATATGGATAAAAGCAACAGCACAAGGAACATCGGGGTGCTTTTGTGGAAATGGAAATTGCGAATTTTTGTTTATTCAATTCGAAAATAAATATTATTTTATACTTATTTCATACATAATACAGAAACAACTGTTTCTTGACATTTGTCGGTTACTAGTATTAAAGTAATCTATATTATTAAATATTTTACTTTTTAATAAACTAAAATGAAATATTTGAGTCAAACGCTAGGCGCTGACGATGTTTAAAACATTGTATTAGCTACTTATACTACTTAAATTTGTTCTACACATATCACATTTATAAATAAATAATACATTTAAGGAACATCATTTGTTTCAAGGCAAGCTATGTCAGATGTTTATCAACAGGAGTTTTACATCAACAATACTTTTACAACCATAACTTTGCAAACAATGTGCTCAAATGTTGTAATAAACTTACTCTCAGATATTGTGGTTTATTGTTGGGACCATTTTAGTAGAGGTACTATGTAGCACATCCTAAAGCAATTAATACGGGTTTAAATATGAAAAAAAATGTTACAGTAAAACCTCTCTACTTGGACACCACTGAATATTAGACTTATTATATTTACATGTCAAATATACCTTACATGTTGGACAACCCTGATTTTGGAAAGCTGGACATCTATATTTTTATCTTGGAAAATTTTATATGTTTATGCTGTTATACAACTGTAAGGGTTAAATTTCATTCAATTTTTGTGCTGTATAGAACTATTTTATTCAGTTTAATGAGAAGGAGGTTTCTTTACAACTGGAAACCCTTTTCATTCCTGGAATTATTCATTTTGTTCTTTCGTGGATGTATTGTGGTTAAATTTGTGCCCTGGTGACATTAGCACACAGGGTTTTTCTTTATAATTTTGAACTGTATTTCCAATTCCTAGAACCTACACCCACTTCGTTCTTTTGTGTGGCTAAAGTTAGCATTCATTGAAGGCTTTACCTACCAAACACAAGAATAAGGAAATATCTTCAGATGAACATGATGCAATTTCTGTTCCTAAACATCCACCCACCCATTAAAGAGCTCTGAGTGCAATAAGGAATGGAGAATTATGTATCTGTACATAGGCAGCCATAAATGACGAAATTTGTATGAGATATTTAGAAGCAGTGGACGTTGCCAACATTCCAAAGTACTAAGCAGTACGTTTTAATACACTTTTTCAAAACACAGAGACAATTGGTAACTCAGATACATACATGGGCACTGTATTTCAACTGAGTGTAAATTAACATGTATAGAACGTGACGTAATATGTTATTTTTGCATTTTTATAATATTTTAATTTCATATACAAACCTACTTTGTTGTACATTCCGTTAGGTTGGACAATTTTTTTTGAGCCACAGGTGTCCAAATTAGAAAGGTTTTACTGTATTGAGATTACATTTAGAATGTCATACTTGTTAATAATCATAATTATAATTTAGTAAACGTTTAGTGTAAAACTAAATCAATAATAAATATTTTAATTTGTTTTCAAATGTTCCATCATTGTTACATTTCTGAGAAAGTGCAGTATTGTTGAAGTAAAGCGATTAAATATTGTTAGTAGTATGCTATGGGGTAATACAAGAAAGGCTGCTGGAGAGACCTCTGACGTTGAAGGAAGACAGGTTGAATGGCAGAGGATCTGAGAGGCACGATGCTGTATTTAGCGATACCATTGTTTCCTCCAGGACCTACAGCGAGGGCTGCTTGCTGTCTGTTGACCATTCCGACTCCTCCAGGGCCAGGACCCAGCACGGCTTCTGGCGGTACTCCGGCTATGGCTGTTGCTACTGGTCGGGCTATAGCCAGTCCTCCAGGTCCTACGACTGCCGTTCCCATAGGCTTGGACGCCGCCACTCCGCCGATACCCGCAATGGACAACCCCACTGGCCTTACTTCCGCTACAGAAGCACCTGGGAACAGTTTCACGAACTTGTTAGAACTATACTTCAGCTTCCTTTACTTGGGCGAAATATGCCAATACACTTACTGGCTCCAGTACTCTAATTAAGATCATAATAAAATTTAACTCCATGGCGCGACAGTCTACAAGGGACCTTGGCCTACAGCCCGGCCACTGCATCCCCCATCTTTTTTTTTTTTTTTTTTTTTTTGGACGAAATTTGCTAATACACCTACTGGCTCCAGTACTCTAATTAAGATCATAATAGAAATTAACTCCATGGCGCGAACGTCTACAAGGGACCTTGGCCTACAGCCCAGCCCGGCCACTGTATCCCCATCTCTCTTCTTTTTTTTTTGGACGAAATTTGCTAATACACCTACTGGCTCCAGTACGCTAATTAAAATCATAATAGAAATTAACTCCATGGCGCGACAGTCTACAAGGGACCTTGGCCTAACGCCCGGCCGCTGTATCCTCCATCTCAGCCCAGTAAGGCGTCATGAACGGGGTGTAGTGCTGGAGGGTGAGACGCGATCAGCGCCTCGAGTCCCTTCCGGCCTGTTAATGTGGTCTTCTTTATCTCTAGCCGCTACTTCTCAATCAAATAGCTCCTCAATTGGCGTCACAGGGACCTCACGAGACTGAGTGCATCCCGTACCAGGTCTCTTAGCGGGGGGAAAATCCCCACCGGTATAGGGAATGGCAAGCAGATGCACTAACACCGCTCTAAGGAGACGACTATAATAGAAATTAGCTGACAAAAATTGAATCAGCTTGTAAAATTAAACGTTATCTAACTCTAGCAAAAGAAATATAATTGAATTGGGTTAAAGAGATATATACTCAATTTGGTGATAAAGGAAACGTGAAATAAACTGGTGTATCTATATCTGTCCCTACTGTAAATAGGGATTTTGATTTTCTTATATACTACTTTTAATTTATTTACGAGGTATATTAGGAATGGCACAGTTTTGTCTGGGAGGCTGGATGACACAGAAAATGACTGACGATTCTGGCAGAAGAAACGTATATTTTATGATTTGGATGAAGCCTGGGTACAGCTTTTGGCAGAATGTGTGGGAACAAGCATATAATTAAACTCTAAAATAAATTATAAGTTCTGCTAGAAAGAGACTGGCATGTTGGGTTTTGCTGTAAGATCATAGGAACTGGACACTTTTCTGGCTAAAGTGCGCAAGTCAGATCAAATAATCAGATGCAATTTATCTCTATTGCTTTCTCTAACACGAATCTAACTATACAAATAGATAAAGAAGATGTTGCATTCAACCCAAAAAATTCAATACACGATTTTAGCGAAAATACATATTTTGAAGACCCACGGAGCATTTTACTTTCACCACTTCGAACATAGTCAATAGGCAAAGAAGGTATTGCATTCCATTCAACAATTTGGTACCGAGATTTCACGGGAAATAGATGTTTTAGGGTGTCTGTATCCCAAAAATAGCACTTTTATAAAAAAGTCTGTGATTATGTGTGTGTGTGTGGTGAGTGTGTATGTGTGTGTCCTTGGGCACGATTGTTCATAAACGAAAAGTCGGTCAAATACCAAACTTGATATTTAAATTCAGCATCTTCTAAGGATGCGGCACTAGCGACAGCTTTCAAAAGATTTTACTATCTCTTTAACCTGGGGCAAAAACTAGCACTAGAGAGAGTTTAAAAAAGAACAGCTAAATTTGTAGACAGAAGTAAACGATTCGAAAATCATACCAGCACTGCTACTTCCTGGGAAACATTAGAAAAACGTAGGAGACGAGCAAGGCTATGTGCAATTTTTAGAGCCTATAAGGGGGAACCTGCATGGAAAGACATAACCAAACGATTATTAAAGCCATTATACTGTGGGAGAAATCATCACTCGTAAAAAATAAGAAATAGGGAACAGAAAACAGACATAGGTAAATTTTCCTTCGGAAATAAAACAATAAATGAATGGAACAAAATACCTACAGATTTACTGGAGAGTTTGCCTCAAAGTGTAAATAGTTCTAAAAAGAGACTAAAGAAGAGTGGTTTATAGTCAGGATAGTAAATACAAATATTGCGTTATTATTACTGTTGTTACAATTATGTATATATTAGTATACTATGATGACATTGACATTTTAACAGGGTATTACTCACATTATTGTTTATTTAACTGAATTGTATTGTACATTTTATTATTACATTGTCAGCGCTGTCACCGGGTAACGCCCTAAGCAGTGAAATAAAAGTATCTGTCTGTCTGTCTGTCTGTCTGTATGTCTGTCTATCTATGTATCTATTCTCTTAGTTCCCCTTCTTCTTATAAGCAACAAATTACACCAATCTGCTAATGCGTATCTAGATTGCACGGAGTACATAGAAGAATATTTTTGTAAGAAGTTTGTTTGCAGAACAATTAGAGAAAACCATGTAAGTGGAACATCACAGCTTTTAAGAACAGAATAGGTAGAGAGAATCAAGTGAATAATATATATCAGTTTTTTTCTTTCTTTGCTTTTCTCTTTTGCTTCTTTTTGCCACTTTTCATTTGTATCTGAAGTATGCATGTTCGACAAAAAACAAGAAGAAAAAAAAAAAAAAAAAAAAAAAAAAAAAAAAAAAAAAAAAAAAGACCACCTTTCTGTGTAATAATTTTAATAATTTGACACTAATAAACGTACCGTATATATCTGCTATAGGTAAGTGGTAGAGACTGTAAAAATGTAACGTCTGTATGCGGAGTGAGCATTTTCTATACTGTTGAGTCTTTATTTTTCTAAAATTATTGGTTAATAAGTTAGGTATAGAAGACCACCAAAGTTAACTTCTGATTGCAATTGTGTTGAACAAATATGTAACAAAAGTGTCAACTAATTCAGTGTATATTACATACATTAGTTTTTCACTACTAAAACTAAGTAAACAAGGTAAACTCCGTGGCGCAATAGTCCGAAAACACCCAGCCGTCAGAGATGTCATGAGTGAATTGCTATACTGGAGAGTGGGACATGGCTAACGCTCCGAATCCCTCCCGGACGGCTAATGCGGTCCACCACTTTTCCATCAAGCAGCTCCTCAACTGCCTCACGAGGCTGAGTGCACCCTGTCTAGGTCTTCCAGTCAGAGAAATTCCCCACGCTGGCACCGGGAATAGTACCCGAGCCTCTCGCTTGGTAACCACCCACGCTACCACTGTGCTAAGGAGACAGTTTCACTACTGAGCAACCTTAATAGAAGATATCCTTTAAGGTGAAATTTAGATATTTATAATACGTAAAAGGTGCTTTGAAACTTATACCAATTATTATTCTCAATAAATGTGATATTTTTACCATGTATCAAAATTCTAGCTTACATGATTAGTTAAACAAATATGCTTTATAGTCTAAATTTAACGTTTTAATAAAAATGAGCTATGAGATGCATCTTTAAAAATAGTCATATACAAAAATCCAGTTTTACAAATGAGTTTACAAATAGCTCTGTCATATATTTTCATATTAGCCCTAATTAGCGCAAAAAGTATTAATTTATGCTCTTCAAAACTCTGCATTTTTAACAATTTAATACTTTTTCTATCGAAATTAAAGTATTGCTTCTAAAAAGTATTATAATATTTGTTTAGTGTGCTTTTGAGAGGCAGTATGACAATTTTGAAACGAATTAGTGAAAATTTGCAAAGTGTGGAATATTTTGAGTATGGTAAAATATTGGAAAATAAGGTTACGAGAAAATAAGGTTTAAATTTGGGTGTGTCTTTAATCAGCATGGGTATACCTTTCTATAGCTTCAGTTAATTGTTAGTTAAAGTGTAACAAGAGAGAAGATGTGAATTTTCTTATTTTCTTTACTATGAATAATTTTTTAACTTTACACACTTTTTGGTAAAATTTCACAGATGCATCAGCTTAAATGGATAGTATTTATAGAGTGAATAGACTTCTAAATCTAGGCTTATACTGTATGCGTACCATTTCTTGGGAGCTCGTTTCCTAAGTCTTCATTTGGTAGGTTTCGTGAAAATTCAGAAGGAGAACAGAGCGACATTGATATATAAAGTACCCTATACACCCGTTGTCAAAGCTCACACAACTACACGAGTGCTATGTATGTTTAATAATTTAGACAGTTCGCTAAATTAGCTAACCATTTGACCATAATGGCTGAGAGTCTCAAGAATGGTTGACAACATAATGCAGAAAAAGAGACGGGCGAACTCTCTCTTCTTCCCTCAGACTTCGTTTCCTCGTAAAACTAGCGCCCAAGAAAAGAAACGCGCTTAATACATATTCCTTGCTCTGGGTTAGTATAACTTGGACGTAAGGATTAGGATTATTCATGAACGGGATCCTGAGGACTCTAGGGCAGAGCAGCGGACTTGCCCTTGTGACCCTTAGCCTCTTACCTGACCCCAGGGAGGGAAGAATAAGGAGAGAAACCCAAAGGATTACCAACTCCGGATGGCAATGACCGCAAGAATGGATGTAGTCTATATCGATTGCAGTTGGAACGCTTCTGACGTCGCCCCAAGCCCTGGTCTCGGGCGCAGTGCCTCCCAGCGAGCTCCCAGAACCCTGAAAAAGGCAGATCCCAACAGAGTGTTCCCGAGATGACTCCAGAATAACCGTTTACAACTCGCAATTAACAATCCAGTCGCAACCCGCCAAACCCCGTCGCTTAGTCCTTTATCTCTGAAAGAGATAATTAATTTATTGGAACAGGAAGTGGTGGACCGAAAAATTCGGGGGATGTAATGAACCTAACCAGCATTGCGATCAGGGGCGACCCGGATCAAGCATGCCGGTCACGGGAATTGGACCTACGACCTCCCAAATACGGTCCTGGACGTAACCGAGAGAGCCCGGTAATTTAGTTTTTGAAATCTATGAAGGAGTTACAAACCTGGAGGGGGAAGTTGTATAGAGACACCATCTTCTCCGTTCCCATCTCCTCCACCTCCACCACCACCTCCCTGCTCCTCCTCTTCACCGACGTTCTCTTCTGTTGTTGATTCCACACGAACACGCGGTGCTACAGGACGTTGCGCCAGCACATTACCCTGTACTCCCCCGTAGTACCTCAGCACCTCTGTGCCAGCGGGAGTCTCTCGATGTTCCGCCCTGAAACAACACAGTTATGTTCTGAAGCTGGTGTTTTAGAATAATCACTTCCTACTTGCATGAGAGGACAACGTTCAGCTGTTTATAAAGCAAGATGCATCACATACAATGATGGGAAGTAAATAAGAAATAATTTGGTATTTAAAATACATAAGTGTATCTTATTTTAACCGCTTACTAATAACATTATCATAAATAAAGCAGAAATTTCAGACCCTGAACGATTCTGAGCTATGTCTCTGCTGTGTTTACATACATCACTCCATCTAAGATCGGGTAGGACAAGGAGCAGAAAGCAGAGGAGCGTCAACAGTGTGGACTGTTACGTAAAAACCTAAACCTCTGAAATAGGGAATAATAACCATCCTAAAAACATAGTGATTTTTTTTCTTGAAAATAGCTTTCAAAAATAGCGAAAAAACTGCAAATACTGGATCATCATATCGTCCTTAAACACTGTTACAAATATTTGCAGGTACCATCTCCCAGTCTGAATAGTGATTTAATAGTATAGTTGAGATAATATTTGAAGAATTTCAAATTAACACTGCTATGGGATTTCAGTGAGTCAGATATAGGTAGCGGAATCGGTACATTCACTGCCCACTCACAACAAATGTTTTCTTTTTAATTGTTCGCTAAACTACTGGTAATATATTTTGCCAAAGTACCAAAGGTGCGACAAATGCAGTCATTTGTAACAATGTTTGGATTGGAACTTATGGGATGTGGAAAGAAGTTTTTGTGTTTAAAAAAAGACACTTAAAATTATCGTTGAAACTTTACCTCTAAATCTCTCGAAATGTATATTGTTATAATTCCATGACATGTGGTCATAATTTAAGAGACTTAACATAGATTAACTAGTATTCTACAGTATCGACAATCCACTAGTTATAACATTGTAAATTTACATATGCATTAATATACAGGTTAAATAAGTGCAAATATTTCTATTAGTGTTTAAAAACGATGCGATGATCCAGGATCTGTAGTGTGATTTGTGGTGGACAAAGCGGCGCTGGGGCTGGATTTTTCTAGGTTATCCAGTTACCCCACCATTGCATTCCACCGGTGCTCCATCTTCTTTTCATGTATCATCAGCGTCATCGCCTGTGGTGCCTATGTTGTAAAAGCAGATGTTAAACACTATAGCGGGCGCTATTTTCTAAAGCTATGTTTATGAGGAAAATTCCACAACGGTTTAAGGATGGCTATTGTTCCCTACTCAGAGGTTCGATGATTGTTTACGTTACAGGTCACATGGCTGACCTCTTCTGTCCTTTACCCAGCCCGACTGTAGACGTGATATGAGGAAGGAATATCGATCGCAGTTGAACCTATGTAACCATACGTTTTTGTTTTCATAATACACTGACTAATTAGAATTAACAGTAAATTCAGGGTTTAACTTAAAATATTGTACACAGTGACATATTTATGCTTTATTTAAATTTGGTTTTATTGATCAAATACATAACTCAAACCAAAATGTTTGCATTTGTATTTCCTTTCTTTAAAGGACATCACTAACTGATCCAAATAAGGTGAGACATTTAAAAAAATTATCCTCAGCATCTAAAAAAAACTTTAAAATCGGGAATTAGGACAACTTTAATCACAAAATTTGGGAAGATGAGGATTTAGAAACCGCCGATGATGCAGTCTATCGCAGCATTGGCAGTTCCCCCAGTTGCGGTGTAAATTAAATGAATATCTGCTAAATCAGCATGTGTAAAGCCGTTCATTGTGTAAAGGAAAAGTATGCGACTGAATCGGTCCCTCATTTTCTCACTGTGAGTCAAGTGAATGCAGTCGGGACGCTATGTCTAAACACAGCAGAAACAGAACGCTGGGCCGTTCAAAGTATATTAAATCCTGAAAGTTGTGCCTCATTTATGACCATGCTATTAGTTAGCGATCGCCCTCCTTGGCATAGTGGTTACCACGCTAGCCTCTAAAACTGAAGATAGTGAAGGGTGATGGATTTTTTTTGGAGGCAAACATCTTTATTATTGCATTGTTGCGAAGTTACTGTGATCGGATTTAAATTTCGAGTTCGTGAGTTCGCCACTATGCGCCATGATGACGAAAGATCAGCACATCATCCACAGATGACACTGTAGGAAATCTCGACTTGCGGATCGGAAATGGCGGAACATTTTGCCCAGGAACCTCTTTCTTTCAAGGTATGAGGTATAAATAATTACACGGGACCACCGGCTTTACTTCCCTTCCAAAGTAAGCAATACTAAGGAATTTTGCGTCAAAAAATTCCATCATCCTCCGCCAGGTTTGAACTTGCAATCTTTTGGTGGTAACCACATCACCACAGAGGGTAAAGTAAAAATATTCATACAAGCTGTCTTTTGTAATGCAAAGATGATAATTTGTTTTCATTATTTTTGCTACTATTAGGATTAGGATCATCGCGATGTACACTAGGTCATTGTGGCCCTTTACAACTTACATGGTCCCTGCGAGGAACGGTTGAGGAGAGAAACAAGAAGAGCAAACCGATCCGAATGACAGACGCAGTATGGGCTAATTCCCAAAAAGTTTTCAGATAGAACGTATCCGACCCTCGCCCGGCTCACTTCCTCAAGCCCCTAAATCTCCAATGATAGTGCAAAGAAGCAGCCCCCGCAACGACGTCAGGAACAATGATTTACACAGTAGCATGGCCATCACCCAGCCGCAACCGCCTGCACAACGTAGTCTGGTTCTTCAACCCTGAAACAGATTAACATCGAACGCGAATGCCGTTGCTTCACAAAGAAAATGTATCCTACCCACAACTAATGCCTGTCATAAATCCATGTTCATCCCCCAGAAAGGGGAAAATTATGGCCTTATTCTTGTAGACCAACGAAAACATGATTTTAAGGCAGTGACAGTCACTTGCTGACTCCAAATGGACTCTCATTTGCTAACTTTCCTAATTCACGTGTTTTATATATAGAGAAAGTCGCTCTAGAAACAGATGATAAGAGATTGCATCTCTGCAGAAGGAACTGAGGAGGAAGGGTCTGGTTGTAAAACCATTATGAGTGTTCATCAAAGGTGGCGTCAATTAGACAGACTCTAACATGGTAATGATGCGTATAGGAAATGATGGACAGGAAATTAACAGTAGAAATGGACCACACAAGCATTCAATTGTCGATCAGGGAAATTAATGAATCACAATGGGAGATTGCCGTGGATCCAATACAGTCCTCATATATTAACATATGAGCCAATCCGCTGGACTTGGGTTGCTATAATAATTTAGTGATATAGGAATACTTTCTTTCTAGCTTCATAGTATTTTCTCCACGTTTATTGGCTTCCCGACTATCAGATTATAAACAAACAAAACAGCTGAAAAACTCATTATTCATGCCACATCTTACCATGAGATCATCGTCAAGCATTTTATCCATCACTTCGATTTTCTAGCTAATCTTGCCGACTCACGCGTTTGTTTTGGTGACGTAATAGAACGTGATGAGTTTAATCTTCTTATTATTCTTCCTGGCTGGCCTTCCGTTGCAGTAACCTTGTCTCACGCGTGCGGAAGTACCGTGTATATGCTAACAACTAGTGGGAGCATTCGACCGAGGCCGTTACTTGATATTGGTCATTACAGTGGATCCTCTCTTAGAAACACACTTTTGTATCACTCCGCGCAAAAGCTGCACAGCTTGTGCCATTCATCATGCAATAATTTGCTGAATTTCAGTAAATTGGTTGCTTTTAATAATTTCTCTTGCATGCACATTGTACATAAGTAGAGAAGATATTGTATTCCACCCAAAATTGGATACCGACATATCACCGAAAACATTTTAAAGTCCCCTAAACAAAACAAAAGAGAAAGCATTTTAGACAATGTTCCGTATGTATCTCTCTCTCCCTCTCTCTCTCTCTCTCTCTCTCTCTCTCTGTTCGTGAACAACATAACTCAAAAACGAAAATTCGATTAAATACCAAACGATGGCGGGGAAACCGGAGAAGCCCCACTCCTGCTCCACTTTGTCCACCACAAATCCCACATGCGGTCGCTCGGGATCGAACCCAGATCGCTTAGGTGAGAGACGAGTGGTCTGACCACTTGGCCTCGGTGCAGCCCAAAAGAAAAGATAAAGAGCCTCAAGGTTGTTTCTAGCAACATTTAGTAGTATTTCACGCCCTATATAGAATGGGACGCTGAGAGCCATAGCAGTTAAAGAGCGTCCATAAATAACACCCAATTTAATTTTACGTATTATCTACATATGTAGAGAGGTACTGCATTCTAACAAAAAGTCGATGTCGAGATTTCACTGGAAATATATATTTTGAGGCCCCATGATTAAAAAGTATGTTTAGAAAAAAGTTCGCGTGTGTACGTGTGTGCCTGTGTGTGTTTATAGCACAACTCATAAACTACCAAAGTTGGAATTTAAGTTCAAAATTTCTCAAGGATGCGACACGAAGATTTTCAGGAATCCGCACTCCAAAGTGTCCTTTGTATGGAAAGTTCTTCTAAAATTTTGATTTTCTTAAATGGCTCTAACGATTTTAATTAAATTATTTTGCTTGGATTAGCCTCCGAAGTCGCTTCATCCTGGATTATTTTTGCATAACTAGTAGACTGTAAGAGATTAACAAAAACTTACTACACGAAATACGTAAAATACACAATTTATGTCATATGCAATTTTTTGTGGAGTTAACCATTTCTTGCACAAGGAAATAATATTCCTGCTAATGTTTATCTTGATAAACGTGAAGTATACAGAAGATTTGTAATATTAACTTGTAGCAGCATAAGTGGAGAAAGTTATGTGAATGTGGCACAGTAAAGTTTTTCACCGTGACATGCAAAGAGAAGAACATTTCAATTGCTTCACATAGCGACCAACTTTTAAAAGATTTGGCTATCGCTGTATTGCAGGATATTCCCTTATTTCTCGGCTACTTAAAAGGAAGTAACAAAAGAGGGTTGCCAGATTGGGCTGCCTGAATATCGTTTAGGTGAGGTTTAGGGACTTTGCGCTTTTTTGGGCGATGTCTGCTTTTGTTTTTTGCGGTTTGGGCGATTTTCACGATTTCCATTCAGGTTTCTTATAATTTATTTTTATTAATTTTCTCTTTAAACATAAACTGGCTCCTCATAACGTTAGAAATGGAATCTATATATTCTTATGTGACAGAGTTATCGTGTTTCATTTTCCTTTATTCAATCGCATATGCGTAGGGCCTTGCTTAGGTTAGGCTTCCACGACATACACAACAAAAGCGTCTACTCGAAATGCATTTACTGTCCCGCTCATAAGCTTATCTTTATTGATATGTGTTTTGCTTTGATTCTATTATAACACGGCACATCTTTCACTATGATAACATTCAAATTAGATTCATAGAAACTGAAAAGTACAGAAGTACAGATATTCCCTATCGGCTCGAAGATAGTTTGCGCTTAAACCACACGAAATTATCATATAGCATCCATGTTATTCTTTATTACTTTCTCTATACGTACTATGTTACATAGTGTATAGAGAAAGTATTGTATTGCACCCAAAAATTCGATACCGAGATTTCACCGAAAATACATGTTTTAAGACACCCTGAATACAAAAAAAGCATTTTTAGAAAAATGTCCGTGTGTGTGTTTGTGGGCAACATAGTTCAAAAACGGAAAGACCGTCAAATACCAAACTTGGTATTTAAGTTCAGTATCTTCCAGGGATGCGGCACGAAGATTTTCAAGAAAATCTCCCCCCCCCTCACCACTAACTACCCTTCATATGGAAAAGTTTTCGAAAATTTTGATTTTCTAAAAAATGGCTCTATCGATTTTGATTAAAATACCATATATTAAAGATACCTGACAAATAATATGTATATCTTGAACTTTCAGGAAATAGGCTCTGAAGACTTCTTTATTCTGGATGAATTTTACGGAATAGTGTATAACTGCTAAACCGTAAGAGATAGACAAACGCTTACCACACAAAAATTGTAGAGCATATTAAAACACACAATTTATGTCATATACATTTTTTTCGTGGAGTTGATCGGTTTCTAGATATTCTTTGTTGTTGGTTTCAGCCTTGAAAAACTTATACTTTTCTCATAAAGGAATTTGCCAACTCCTGTCCAAACAAGCAAAGAAACTTCAGTCACACAGTAACCAGCTTTTGACCTATGGTACTCCCTTATTTCGTTTCTATTTACAAGGAAGCAAGTAATAAGACTATTTCTGCTAATTTTTTGTTGACTATCATGAAGTAAATGGAAGCATAAGCTTTTTAACAATAATTTGTTGCAGAAATGTAGAGAAAGTCATGTGAATGGAAAACATCAGACTTTTTTATCTCATTCTATCCACTTCTACGCTTGATTCCACTCATGTTTATAAATAAGTTTGTTTTGGATGCTTTTGGGTGATTTTTAGTGCGCTTATGCTGGCAACACTGTAATAAGACTGTTTTAGCTAATGTTTATTTCGATTAGCATGAAGGAGAGAGAACAATAAGCTTTTGTATGAATTTTTTTTAGAATAGGCAGAGAAAGTCATGCGAATACACACATTAGATTTTTATTCTGAGTATCTAAGTTATATATCAGAGAAGGTGTCTAAGCTTGCATTACTATGTAATAATTCCACATAAAACAAAATTAGCAATCAAAACTTGCCAAGATTTAATTTTGGGTCACAGGAGAATGGATTGTTTTAAACATTCCACCCATCGCAGCTTGCAATCTTTTAATTTGTATGTGGATGGGTTCCCATTGTTGACACAACCAGTGGGTGGAGTTGTGTCATTACTATTGGCTCACAATGACCGACTCCTCCACACAGTGCCAAGTGCAGCATTATTGCGTCACAATGCTTTCACTGATTTCGACTTGCCAACTTATGCTGCTTTTTCATTGTTTCGTTCCTGAAAAAGTCGGCTTTGTTGATATCTATCAAGTGGTTTGATGCTATTAGCAATGCAATGTCATTTTCGTTACGTGATCAGTATGAGAAATTCAACGTGTTGAACGTAGTATGAGAAGTTCTTACGTGCACTAGCGTTCATATTACGACGATTCTAGACCAGATGTTTTTGGTGTTGAGTCATAAATTTGTCATGAATGAATTTTAAAGGTTTTGTTGAGGCAACTTCCGCTGGTTGTTGCGTCAGTCAGATAAGTGATTAAATGAAGGTTAGTTTGCTGTAACGACAGATTTGTATTTTTATTACTCCACCATGTACTGTAGGTAGTGGATTTATGCTCCCATAAAAATTCATGTTCAGATTTCACCTGAAATGCATGTTTTTTCACCGTCCTGAATATTTATTACGATATTTTTAAAAATATGTGTTCCATTCACAAGACTCCTGTTCTCTATACAAACTAGCAGAAATAATTTTATTACTTTATTCCTTGTAAGTGAAGAAAAATAAGTAAACACACAAAGCTGAAGCTATAGTCAAATATTTAAATATCTCATCTTCATCACTATGTGAAATAATCGAAATTCTGTTAGACATCATTTCAGCCATTTCATAAATATTTGCTTCAACATGACACCAGATTTAAGATTGTTAAACTTAAAAAATCTGATGTATACCATTCACATGACTTTCTCTATATCCCTGCAACAAATTATTTTTAAAAAGCTTATACTTCTATTTACTTTATGCTAATCAGAAAAAATTAGCAGAAATAGTTTTATTACTTGCTTCCTTGTAAGTAGAAGCGAACTAAGGGACTACCATAGGTTAAAGTGATAGTCAAAAGCTGGTTGCTATGTTAATGAAGTTCCTTTGTTTATATGGATAGGAGTTGACAAGTTCCTGTATGAGAAGAGTATAACTTTTGAGTGGCGTGCAATACCTTCTCCATACACTATGTACATAGTGCGTATAGAGAAAGTAAAAAAAGAAACATCAAATTAAGAAAGCTGTAACCTTAGTCAAAATTATAAAAAGCGAGTCCCTAAATGAGAAATTTTGAATTCGGTGCTCTTTGCATGAAAATGCGAAAGGTAGACCAATCATACATATTACGGCAAAATATTTTAATCATTGAAATTAATAATGAATGTCTCGAAAATTGTTAGTGCTATAATAAAATAAGAATGTCTAACATTGTGTTTAAATCAGATGTAGATTATTTTATGTGTGAGGTAAGGGTTTGTCTATTTCGTACAATTTACCAGTTAAAGAAAAATCATGTAAAATTAAGTCAGACCGAACTGAACCTTAAATGTTGTTTAACAAAACTGAATATGTGCATCTCATTATTCATAATTACTTAAATATCCCTTTATAAATCAAAATTTATTAATAATCAGAATTGATCGAGCCAGGGTCGGGGTTCATGGAGGGTAAAGCGCCGGAAAAAAACATTATTTATACACAGAAATTGTCCTTATTACTTGGTCCCTTGTAAGTAGAAGGGAAAAAAATACATTCACATAATGTCCTCTAGCTGTTCGGCAAAGAAACCTTTAATTCAAAATATGAATCTGTTATTTACATCATGCAAATCAGGATAAACATAAGCAGAATTAGTCTTATTACTAGCTCTTTGTAAGTAGGAGGGAAATAAGAAAATACATAAGCTAAAGCGATAGTCTCGTTCTTTAAAATACGGTCGCTATGTGAAACAATTGAAATTCTAATCTCTTTGATTGCCAGCAGTAAACAAATGAGAATCGAGAAGAAACAGTCTTCCCGTTGGAGAAAAGTTTAGTGGCTTAAAATTGTAACAATAATACGGAATATCTGGAAAATGGTTAACAGTACAAAAAAATGTAATTGACATAAATTGTGTGTTTTAATGAGATCTACATTTTTTGTATAACTCTTGCTGTTTGTCAGGTATAATAAATTCATCCTGAATGAAGAGGTCTTCAGAGGTTACTCCCAAAACATCCAAGATATACTTTTCGTTTTTCATAAAAATATCTTACACATAAGCTATTTTATTCAAAATCATTATTTCCATTTTTGAGAAACTTAACATTTTCGAAAAATGTTCCATGTAAAGCGTAGTTTGGGGTGGGTGTCGCACCCTTGGAAGATAACAAATTTAAATACCAAGCTCAATATTTAACGGTATTTTCGTTTTTGAGCTTTGCTGCCCACAGACTCACACACATACACACAGACGAACCTTTTTCTAATTGTTTCTTTTGGATTCAGTGTATTTCCGATGAAATCTCGGTATCGAATTTTTGGGTGCAATACAATACCTTCTTATACACTATGTACATAGTATGTGTAGAGAAAGTAAAAACTAAAGAATCCGTTTGCAATTGCATTAAGACAGAGTAACTAATTTTGTCCTCCACTAGGAGTGTGTTCGTCATTTGCCACACAGAAACCACATACCTTCCTGCCCTCTGCTGGCAGATGCGTTAACTACACTGCATTGTGATTGAGCGTCGCTTCTGCAGTGCTGCAATCTAGTGTGCAGTTCTTTGTTATTAACACTAGGCTAAAACGATAGTCAATTCTTTCAAAAGCTCGACTTAAACATCTAAATTCGGTTCTCTTTTCATAGCCGAGAGTAAAACAAAAGATATATGAAGTGAAAGATGACTTCCCGTTTGAAATTGAAACCAATAAAAAGGCCAATCTACGAAAAGTGCATGACATGAATTGTGTGTTTTAACGAAATGCACATTTTTTTGTATAGTAACATTTTTTTAGCTCTTAAGATGTATCAGCTATACAAAAATCATCCAGACTGGAGAGACTTTCAGAGACCATTCCCAGAAAATTTAAAAAATATTTCACTTGCCATGAAAACATCTTAAACATATGGTGTTTTAATCAAGTATTAGTGCAATTTTGGAGAAAATAATCTTTTTTTTAAATGTTTCATGTAAAGGGCATTTGAGGTGGGCGGTTTTCCTAAAATCTTCGTGTCGCAACCTAGGAAGAAGACATGCTGTCCACAGACTCAGAGAGAGCGAGAGAGAGAGAGAGAGAGAGAGAGAGAGAGAGAGAGAGAGAGAGATACTCACCAGACACCTACGCGGATCTATTCTCTCTTTTTTTTTTTTTTTTTTTTTTTTTTTAAGACTCAGAGGACTCCAAAAACGTATTTCAAGTGAAATGATGGGAGTACAACTTAAAAAGCCGTTCACTGAGAATGCATACCGACCTATATGTTCTTTCACACGATCGTAAAAAAATCATAATTTCAATTTGTTTTAATATAAACGATTTCATATTTACTGGGAGCTATTTTTCTTCGTAATAATTATCGGACCCAAAAATGTATCAATGATAATGTAACTTACCTTCGTAATTCCGCTCATTTCCTAGGCTGGAATTTCTTACTTCTTCTACTACATATTGTAAGTAGGGGAAGTATTCTGTTCTATCCAAAACTTGATATCCAGATTTCATCAGAAACTTATATTCTGAGGCATCTGGGCCTCACCCCACAAAAAACAAAAAGAAAAAAGATAAAACCCGTGTGTTTGTGTCTGTATCTCTGAATGGATAACTAAGAGAACGAAATCTCGGAAGAATATCATAATTTGATATTAAATATTGTACATAAATGTAACAATATAATGAAAACAAATTTAACTTGAAGGAAGCAACAAGGAAGCAACACAAATATTTTCAATAAAATGCCCACACCGTAAAGTAATATTTATATGGATTTTTTTTTTCTAAATTATTAATTTTCTCATAACGACATTAATAATTTTCATTTAAATATGTTAACGGTATTTTCTTAACAAATTATATGTCCTGAATTATCTGGGAATATTCCTGAAGTCCTCTTCATTCTAGATTACTTTTGTTTAAAGGGTAAATCGTAAGATATAGACAAAATTCTACAACCTAAAACTGTAGATCAGGCTAAAGCACACAATTTCTCAAATGAAGCTTTCTCGTGGAGTTGCCCATTTACGAGATATTCCTTGTTTTAAATTTGAATTTTGAAAGGTTTAAAATTATCAAATAAGAAGTCTGTACTAGTTGTTTCTCTAGGCCATTCAAAGAGAACGGAAATTCAAAGCGATCACATTGCTGTTGCTCTTAAAATATTTGAGTATTATTATTCTCCTAATCGACTTTTACATACAAGAAAATGTTACGTCAATTTGTAACATGAAGTAGACACAAGAATAAACTTTTGTAAATAATGCGTAGGAAAAGTCATTTGACTATAACGCATCAGAATTGTTTTTTATTCAAACCGGAACGGTCTTTCTCAGTTCTTTAATATTTCTTCCCACTTCTCCCAAAAGATGCCTTTACTTTGTCTAAGGATGAATCATGCTTATGAATTTAGTTGTGAAAATCTCATTTAATTCAAAGTTTTAAAACAGTTACATTTATATTTTTAACTGCTACAAAGAACATTTAGTGCAACTCTGTTTCAAATGTTGGGGATTCAGATGCGATATTGTTACTGTCGACAGGACAAGGAAGGAGTGGCAAATTCTATGGATTCGTTGCGCGTCAAACTTTTATAAGGTCACTGAATGACTTCATCACCCCGCCCCAACCTTGGTGTCATTTTTTTTTTTTTTTTTTCGGGTTTTAAGAATTTCCGCAGTTCACATTTTTTATACGATACGGTAAAGGCGTAGTCCCACGTGTTCTTGGTTTTATGGAGCGATATGAATGCACACTTTTCCACAGCCACCAAAATAAATCTAATGTGTATTATTCACATGAATATCTATACTATCGTTAATTATTACTAGACAGCAGATTTAAGGCAGATACATATTGTTTTCCTTATTCAGGACTTCCTCAAATTCTGTATTTACATGTTTCATGAATGTTCAGGCTTAGTCCGGCTACAGAGAAACGTGAAGTTATTAGCTGCAAACGAAATGTCAAAAAGATAATAAAATAATTTAGTAGATCTCCTATTTCAGATGTTTAAGATATAAAACCTCAAATTGAATAAATATTTTATAGAAAATAAAGCTAAATGAGGCTATTTAAAGAACGTTATTAGAGTACGTAGTGAGATATTTTTTAAAATTTTATCATTGTACATATTACCTCTACCAACGATATGATACTATAGTGCTGAGAGTTGGATATTTAACAAAAATATCGGATGTATTCCTTTCACATAACTTTCTCTATCCATTCTGCAAACTATTTTAAAGGTTATTATTTTATCTAACGTAAATCCATGGCACGACAGTCTACAAGGGACCATGGCTTACCGGCAGGCCGCTGCCCATCTCGACCCGAAGGCGTCATGAATGGGGTGCAGTGCTAAATGATGCGTGATCAGCGCCTCGAGGTTAATACGGTCTTCTCGATCTGCAGTCGCTACTTCTCAGTCAAGTAACTCTTCAATGAGCCCCAGAGACCTCAGGAGGCTGAGTGCACCCTAGACCAGAACTCCCCGCGGTGGAAAATTCCCCACGACGGAATCGGGAATCGAACCCAGGACTCCTGCTTGGCAAGTAGCCGCGCTACCACCGCACTAAGGAGACGACCATATTATTTTATCTATTTATTTATTGTTAATCAAAAATAAACATTCTAAGAAAGTTTTCAATTGCTCAGAACCTTATAAGTCGAAGGGAAATAAGGAAATACAATAGGCTTAAGCGATAGTCAACTTTTTTAAAAGCTGTCGCTTGCGATTGTCATTGAAATTCGTTTCTTTTTTCAATAGCCAGGAGAAAAACATCAGAGATGTGAAAAGAATCAGGACTTCTTATTTGAGAACAGTTTAAGTTTGTATTTGAAAAAATCTGATGTGTACCATTCACATGACTTTCTCTATATCCCTGCAACACATTATTCTTAAAAAGCTTATACTTCTACTTTCTTCATGCTAATCAGTAAAACATTAGCAGAAATAGCCGTATTACTTGATTCCTTATAAATAGAGGTGAAATAAGGCAGTACCATAGCTTAAAATGATAATCAAAAGCAAGTTGCTATGTCACTGAAGTTCCTTTGTTTGTATGGACAGCAGTTAACAAATTCCTCTATGAGAAATGTATGCTATTCATAGCAGAAACCAAAAATAAGGAATTTCTCTAAAACGATGAACACCATGAAAAAATGTATATAACATAAAATGTGTGTTTTAACGTGCTCTACATTGTTTGTCTAGTAAGTTTTTGTCCATCTCTTACGCTTTAGCTGTTATTCAAAATTCAGTAAAATTCATCCAGAATAAACTACTCTTCAGAGGTTATTCCCAGAAAATTCAAGATATACATTTTATTTTTCAGGTAAATGTGTTTGATATACAAAATTTTAATCAAAATCGTTAGAGCCAGTTTTGAGAAAATCAAAATTTTCGGAAAAAGTACCATGTAAAGGGTAGTTGGTGGTGGGGGGATTTTTCTCAAAATCTTCGTGTCGCATCCCTGGAAGATACTAAACTTAAATACCAAGTTTGGTATTTTACCTACTTTTCGTTTTTGAGTTATCGTGTTCAAAGACACACGGACACACGGACACACACACACACACACACACACACACACACGGACCTTTTTCCGAAAATGCTTTTTTTGGATAAAGGGGACCCTAAAACACATTTTTCCGGTGAAATCTCGGTATGGAATTTTTGGGCAGAGTGCAATACATTCTCTATACACTATGTACATAGTGCATATAGAGAAAGAAAAAAAAAATATATGACATAAATAATGTGTTTTAACGAAATCTACATTTTTTGTGTGGTAGCCTTTTAACTTTCTCATGCAGCTTACCAGTTATGCAGAAGTCATTCAGAAAAAAGAGTCCTTCAAGGTCTATTCCGAAGAAAAGCAGCATATACGTTTTATTTTCCAGTAAATCGGAATTTTAATCAAAATATATACAGCCCTTTTAGAAAATCAAAAATTTCGAAAAATGTTCCATGTAAACAGGTTTAAGAAGTGAAGGAATTTTTCTAAAAATCTTCATAACGTATCCTTGGAAGAAACTGAGGTTAAATACCCAATTTGGTATTTAAACTATTTTTCGCTGTTATGTGTCCATAGAGACGAAACACACTGACATTTTTCTAAAAATGTTTTTTATTCATAAATCCTCAAAACCTCGAATTAATAGGCAGAATACCTACAATATACCTACTCTGAAACAATGAACACTGAACAAACTTGCTAGAGAAAGTAATAGGTGATTTTGTAGATCATTAGTTTCTGAAATATCCGTTATTGTTGGTAAGAATTGTTTAATACTTTGTTAATTTCTTAAAATTCTGTGGCTGATCAGTTATTCCACCCGATGTTATGTAAGCCTTGTGGTATTTCTAGGATGGGATATAGTGACCCGATTTTAAAGCACCTGTTTATAGGTTTGGTTTTCTCCTGTTATACTAGGTAATAACGAAATATATAATAAAAGTAATTCTGGTAGGTATATAGCGATTAACATAGAATGGGTAGAAAACAAAAACGTATTTACATGACTTTCATTGCCAATTCTGTAGCAAACTATTCTTACGAGAGCTTATTCTACCTTCTACTTCATGTTAATCGAAATATGATTAGCAGAAATGGGGTTATTATATGTTTATTATTATTATGTATTTACTAGTAGAGAAAACGGAAAGTAAGGGAATACAGAAAGCTGAAGTCTTGCGTAGAATGCAATCGAAATCGGCCTACCCTGCCCGTATTTGTAGGGCTGACACCTCCCTAGGACTTACAAGCCAATGCCTAGAGGTCAGAAGCCTGTCGGGGAGCCAACGGCACAAACCACAGAATCACACTTGCAGGCGCTAGATGGGAGGTGAGCTGTCTAACCACCAATGGCGCCGCCTTCTTCTCTACGTACTGAGTACAGTCTTTTAAAAGCTGGTCGTTTTTGCAGACATATACACGGACCTTTTTCTGAAAGTGCTTCTTCTTGGATTATGGAGTTTTTCAAAACAAATATTTTCCGTGAAATCTCGGTATTGAATTTTAGAATGGAATGTTATATCTTCTCTAACCAGTAAGTAAAATTTTCTGGTAGAGAAAGTAATAAGATTTCTAAGAATAGCCTGTTAGGTTACATACAAAAAGCTGATGGTATGATTTTCTCTGTTTATTTTTCATAAAATTATTCCTAAAGGTTTAAACTTTCACATGTTTCATGAAAACCGAGATAAACATAGCAGTGGTGGTTTTATTACATATTTCCTTCTAGATACAAGGGGAATAAGGAATGAAATAGCCTAAAGAGATCGTCAAATCTTTAAAACCTTGGTCGTCATATTTAAAATAGGTTCTCTAGGCATTATCAGGGGTAAGAAGAGAAAAGCGAATGACAAATTTCCAGTTGAGAAAGATATACGTGTCAGAAAAATTAAAATGACAAGAACTATCTCAGAAATGGTTTACTCCACAAAAACTAAATAAATAATTAAATGACAGACTGTGTGTTTTTACTAAATATATATTTTTTCAGTAGTAAGATATTGTCCGTCTCTTACGGCTCACAGTTATGCAAAAATGATCCTGAGTGAAAGGTTCTTCAGAAGCTATTCCCAGAAAATTTAAAATATACATTTTATCTGTAATGTGAATATCTTGAATGTACGGTATTTTAATCCAAATCGCCAGAGTCATTTTTGGGAAAATCAAATTTTCGAACGATTTTCCATGTAAAGGTTCCATGTAAAGGTTTGAGTCTCTTTCTTGGAAGATACTAAACTTAGATATCAAGTCATGAGTTATGCCGATTATATATACTTTATACGGACACACGCACACACACGCGAATCTTATTCTATTACTTGCTCTACTCGTACTATGTACATAGTGCATTAGGAAGGTATTACATTGCACCCAAAAAATCGATACCGAAATGTCACCGGAAATACATGTTTTGAGACCCCCTGAATTTAAAAAAAAACATTTTTAGAAAAATGTCCGTGTATGTGCCTGTGTGTATGTGTATGTGTCTGTGGGCAGCATAGCTCAAAAACGAAACTACTATTTAATACCAAACTTGGTATTTAAATTCTGTATCTTCCAAGGATGCAACAAGAAGATTTTCCACAAAATCCCCCCGCCCCAACTACGCTTTACATGGAAAAAATTTCGAAAATTTTGATTTTTTCAAAAATGACATTATCGATTTTGATTAAAATGTCATATATTTAAGATATTTACGTAATAAATAAAACGTATATCTTCAATTTTCTGGGAATAGCCTCTGAAGACATGTTTATTCTGGATGAATTTTGCGGAATTTTGCATAACTGGTAAACCGTAAGAGGTAGGCAAAAACCTACTTCACAAAAAATGTAGATCTGGTTAAAACACACAATTTTTTTATTTACTTTTTTTTTTCAGGAGTTGTCTGTCCTTGAGAAATGCCTTGATATTAGTTTTAACTTTAAAATTCTTATACTTTCCTCATATAGGAGTTTGTCCATACAAAGGTACTTCAATCACATAGCAATCAGCATTTAAAAGATTTGACTATCGATTTAGCGTAGTTTATTCTCTTATTTCTCTTCTACTTACAAGGAAGCAAGTAATAAGACCCTTTCTGCCAAGTTTTCTCGATCAGCATTAAGTAAATAGAAGAATAAGATTTTTAAAAATAATTTATTGTAGAGATGTAGAGAAAGTTATGTGAATGGAACATATTAGATTTTTTTATTCAGCTACACTTAAAGCATATTTCCAGTGGAATGTCGTTATAGAAGTTTGTTATGGAATACAATACCTTCTCTACCTAATGTATTGTGCGTGCATGATATAAAAATCTGATGCGTTCCATTCACATGACTTTCTCTACATCTCTGCTACAAATTCTTGTTAAAAAAGCATACGCTTCCATTTACTTCATGCTAACAGAGAAAATTCTGATGTGTTCCATTCACATGACTTTCTCTATTTCTCTGTAAATTATTATTGTTAATAAGCTTATCTTTTATTTATTTCATGTTAATCGAGAAAAATTAGCAGAAATAGTCTTATTTCTTGCTTTATTGTAAGTAGAAGGGAAATAAGGGAGTATACCATAGGTTAATATGAAAACCAAAAGCTGGTTGCTATGTGACTGATGTTCCTTTGTTTTTATGGATAAGAGTTGACAAATTCCTGTATGAGAAAATTATGTTTTTCAAAGCTGAAACCAAGAAAAACGAATATCTCAAAAACGATCAACTCCACGAAAAAAAGGTATGTAACATAAATTGTGTATTTGCCCGTGCTCTACATTTTTTGTGGGTTAAGTTTTTGCCCATCTCTTACGGTTTAGTAGTTATGAAAAATTCATCCAGAATAAAGTAGTCTTCAGAGGCTATTCCCAGAAAGTTCAAAATATACATTTTATTTGTCGGGTAAATAACTTTAATATACGATATTTTAATCAAAATCGTTAGAGCCATTTTTTAGAAAATCAAAATTTTGGAAAAAAGTTCCATGTAAAGGGTAGTTTGGGGTGGGGAGATTTTTCTCAAAATCTTCGTGTCGCATCCCTGGAAAATACTAAACTTAAATACCAAGTTTGGTACCTTACCGACCTTTCGTTTTTGAGTTATCGTGTTCACAGACTCACCGACACACGGACACACTGACACACGGACACACACACACACACGGACCTTTTTCTGAAAATACTTTTTTGGATACAGGGGAACCTAAAACATATATTTCCGGTGAAATCTCGGTATCGAATTTTTTGGTGGAGTGCAATACATACTCTATACACTATGTACACAGTGCGTATAGAGAAAGTAAAAATTAGCAGAAATAGTCTCATTACTGGCTTCCTTGTAAGTTGAAGCGAAATATGGGAGTATCATAGGTTAAAGTGAAGTCAAATGCTGGTTACTTGGTGCCTGAAGTTCGTTTGTTTATATGAACACGAGTTGACACATTCCTGTATGAGAAAAGTGCGTTTTTCAAAGCTGAAATCAAAAACAAGCAATATCTCAAAAATTTTCAACCCCTCAAAAAAATGTATATAAAATAAATCGTGTGTTTTAATTTGCTCTACATTTTTTGTGTGGTAAGTTTTTGTCCATTTCTTACGGATCAGCAGTTATGCAAAATATCGTAAAATTCATCCAGAATAAAGTAGTCTTTAGAGGCCATTTTCAGAAAATTCCAGATATACATATTATTTGTCAGATATATATCTTTAATATACGATATTTTAATCAAAATCGTTAGCGCCATTTTTGAAAAAATAAAAATTTTCGAAAAAAGTTCAATGTAAAGGGTAGTTGGGGATGGGGGCATTTTCTTGAAAATCTTCGTGTTGCATCCTTGGAAGATACCAAACTTAAATACCAAATTTGGTATTTAACTGTATTTTCGTTTTTGAGCTATGCTGTCCACAGACACACACACACACACACACACACACACACACACACACACACACTCACGCACACAGTCGGCCCTTTTTCCAAAAAATCTGATGTGTTCCATTCCCATGACATGCTCCAATTCTGTGTAACAAATAATTGTTAATAAGCTTATTCTTCTATTTACTTCATGCTAATAGAGAAAAAATTAGCAGAAATTATTACTTGATTCCTTGTAAGTTGAAGAGAAATATGGGAGTATCATAGATTAAAGTGGTTACCAGGTGACTGAAGTTCCTTTGTTTATATGGTTACGAGTTGACAAATTCCTGTATGAGAAAATTACAAGCTTTTCAAAGCTGAAACCAAATACAAAAAATATCTTAAAAACGATCAACTCCTCGAAAAAAAATACATAACATAAATTGTGTGTTTTAAAGTGCTCTACGTTTTTTGTGTGGTAAGTTTTTGTACATTGCTTACGGTTTAGCAGTTATGCAAAATATCATAAAATTCATCCAAAATAAAGTAGTCTTCAGAGGCTATTCCCAGAAAATTCCAGATATACATACTATTTAACATAAGATATTTTAATCAAAATCGTTAGAGCCATTTTTGAGAAGATCAAAATTTTCGACAAAAATTCCATGTAAAGGGTAGTTGGGGGTGAGGGAATTTTCTTGAAAATCTTCGTGTCGCATCCTTGGAAGATATCAAACTTAAATACCAAGTTTGGTGTTTAACGGTCTTTTCGTTTTTGAGCCCACAGACACGCACACACACACACATGTGCACACACACACGGACCTTTTTCCAAATATGCTTTTTTTTTTTGGATTCAGGGGGACCCAAAACATGTATTACCGGTGAAATCTCGGTATCGAATTTTTGGGTGCAATACAATACCTTCTCTATACACTATGTGCATTGTACGTGTAGAGAAAGTGGAAAGTAATAAACGAGGTAGGTAGAGAAATTTATTGGAATGAAGCAACATTTGTTTTCTGTCTTTTAGTGTACACCGATCAGTTGCCTTAATGTAAGAGCTTGAGATTGCATCTTCTTTGTTTTGCATTATCTCTTTCAAGTTACACAGTGTGAATTGAATTAGACGAGACCATTGTTTGCCTTGAGATGAGAACAAGGGCTTCAGATTCTTTGACAAGACCTCTAGACGTCCTTTACCATTACATTTATTCCGCAATTTAAATGCTGCTGGTTACTTTACAAGCTGCCTGTCATTTTTCTAAGGTTTTACTACCTCTTGCAAAGAATTGAGACGTTACCCTTTCTTTGTTTTGTTTTTCTGAGGCTTCTATTTTAATTTGTTCTTATTGGAAATACTGAATTTGTTTTCTCGAGTCAGTCAGACAGAATACCGATGTTCTTCTGTTTTCTTGTTTGCAGGGGCAGAGAAAGATGGCCGCCTTATGTCTGTCTGGTCAAGTTGATGACCAGTTTCCTGTACAGTCTGATTTAATCTCCATTGAGTACGTTAGAAGGTAAATGTTTTATCAATCAGTTTAAGTTTGTATATATTTCTATAGAGTTAACAATTTCGTACATATCCCTTGTTATTTGTTTCAGTTTTAAAATATATAAGCTCTCCTCAAATTGGATATTATAATTTGCTTCACATTTCTTTTGCTTTACTCCTAGCTATGCAAATAATTTCAAGTGAATCACATAGCAACCAGCTTTAAAAAGATTTGACTGTAGATTTAGTCTATTTTATTCCCTAATTTACCTTTTACTTACAAAGAAGCAAGTCATTTCTGGTCATTTCTGCTAGTATTTATCTCGATTAGTAAGAAATAAATAAACGCGTAATCGTTTGTACGAATAGTTTAATTTCATAACAGGTAGAGGAAGTCACGTTAATGAAACATACCATGTTTTGTATTGACTTCAATTATTTAAAACGTTTTTATTTTATACACTCTACCAAACCCTTGGTTTTAAAAAGTTGTTAATTTATTTTAAAAAATTGAAGCATTATTTGGTAAATTTATATGGTCATTACATTTAATGTACTTTTGAGAAGCAAGCTAAAATATTTTAAAAGAAATTAACAAAAATTTGCATCACATGCAGCATTTTTAACTTGCAAAAGTGTTAAAACAAAGTTTTTCATCAAAAGAATTTTAAAATACGGTGTGCCTAAAGTATCTGTCCATTTATAGCTTCAGTTAAAATACACCAAGTAGAAAAATTCGTAGATTTCTTGTGTCTTGTATATTTTATATCAACAATTCAAAGGTTAGAATTCCTTTGTATGTTAACCAAACTGGGATAAATGGAGTTTCAATTGTTTCACATAGCGACCGGCTTTTAAAGGACCAGACTATCGCTTTAGCTTATGCATTTTCTTATTTTCCTTCTATTTACAAGGAGGCTAGTAATAAGACTAATTCGGCTTATGTTTATCTTGATTAGCATGATTTAAATAAGACATGAAATACTAAACTTTTAGAAATTTTCGATTTTCTCAAAAGTTTTTTTTAATGATTTTAATTAAAATACTATATATTAAAGCCATTTAGATGACAACTAAAATGTATCAATTGAATGTTCTGGGAATAGCTTCTGAATCCCTCTATATTCTTTAGGACTTAATAAAACTGGTAAACCATAATAGATAGGCAAAATCGTAGTAGATAAAATTATAAGTGCCGTTAAAACACAATTTATGTCATATATATTTTTTGTGGAGTTAACCATTTTCATGATATTACTAATTATTCGTTTCATTTTTAAAATACTTATACTTCCCTCAAATGGTCTTATTGGTTTTCTTGTTCCTAGTCAAGCAAAGGGTAAAACCTACCACATGGCAACCAGGCTTTATAAACTTTGACTATCGCTTTAGCCCAATGTCTTCCCTTATTTTCATCCTACTAACAAAGAACTAAGTAATAAGATAATTTCTTCTGATGTATATCTTGATTAACTGAAGCATCTAGAAGAATAACCTTTTATAAGAATAGTTTGTTGTGGATTAGATAGAGAAATGCACGCAAGTGGAACATATTGCTTTTTCACGTAAATAAATATAAAATCGTTAAACTGAAGTGTCTACCAAGTTTAGCATTTATTAAAAATCTCGATTTGGAATTATGCTGTTCAGGGACAAAAAGACACAGATGGACACAGGAAAATGTTTCTATTTTTTTTTTTTTTTTTGCAAGGAGAGCTAAAAGATAAGGATGTACAGAACTGATGTAGGAAAATTATCTATTGTTATTAGATCCTATTAAAGATTGGAATGAATTGCCTGTAGCAGCCTTCTGTCCTTCAAGATATTTACGAAAAATCTCATTACAATAAATGTTGGATAACATATTGTAAACATACTTAAGAGAATTTTTACATTTCATATGTTGTAAATACTAACGGTGAGCTTATTGGAGATACTGATTCGATAATCAATGACTGGAAATAGTAAAATGACTGATGACTTCATAATTGTCTCTAATAGCTATTACATCTATTTTACAAAGCCATAAACTGATACCTATAATAATTTGCTTGTTTCGTATACCAATGTAATTACGCTTATAGTTGAACTGTTTTGTTAATATACTTATTTATTGTCAAGGCATTAATTGTTTTTTACTTTCTCTATACGCACTATGTACATTGTATAAATAATGTATTGCATTCCACCAAAAAATTCGATACCGAGATTTCACCGGAAATATATATTTTAGGGTCCCCTTTATCTAAAAAAAGCATTTTCGGAAAAAGGTCCGTGTGTGTGTGTGTGTCCGTGTGTCTGTGAACACGATAACTCAAAAACGAAAAGTAGGTAAAATACCAAACTTGGTATTTAAGTTTAGTATCTTCCAGGGGTGCGACACGAAGATTTTGAGAAAAATCCCCCAACCCAACTACCCCTTACATGGAACTTTTTTCGAAAATTTTGATTTTCTCAAAAATGGTTCTAACGATTTTGATTAAAATTTCGTATATTAAAGATATTTACCTGACAAATAAAATATATATCTTGAATTTTCTGGGAATAGCCTCAAAAATGTAGAGCACTTTAAAACACACAATTTATGTTATATACATTTTTTTCTTGGAGTTCGTCGTTTTTGTGACATTCCTTATTTTTGATTTCTGCTATGAAAAACTTATACATTTTTCATACAGGAATTTGTCAACTGCTGTCCATACAAGCAAAGGAACTTCAGTGACATAGCAACCAGCTTTTGATTATCACTTTAACCTATGGTACTCCCTTATTTCACCTCTACTTACAAGGAAGCAAGTAATATGGCTATTTCTGCTAATGTTTTACTGATTAGCATGAAGTAAATAGAAGTAAAAGCTTTTTAAGAATAATTTGTTGCAGGGATAAAGAGAAAGTCATGTGAATGGTACACATCAGATTTTTTCACACCAGTCGCATGTAGGACAGCGGTTGGAGAGGTGGAGTCAGGCGCAAATATTCAATGCCATAGTCGGGATTTGAACCACGATGTCCTCGTTTCCGCCCAGTTGCTCTGACTACTGAGCTACCATGGTAACGTGTTACGGTACTAAATTCTCCGACTGACTCGTGTTTTTACAGGTAAATTATCAAAGTGTTTTTGATATGTCATACTTTAATGCCGACTTACAAATTCCGTAAGTACTTGAGTCCCGCACATAATAGTTAACCAATTACTAGGTCATTGAATATGAATTAATTGTTTCTTTTCAAACCAGCCGTGAGTAGGATAGAAGTTGGAAAGAAAGAGTAAGACTGAAAAATTCACTGCCATAGCCGGATTTGAACCACTAATCTGCGTTATTCTTTGTGACCTTAGTAGTTTCTCTAGTTTGTATGTATAACTTTCATATTGGATACAGAAGGCATTATATTGCACTCAAAAATTCGACATCGATATTTAAGGAAATACATATTTTGAGTCCCCTTGAATAAAAAAAATAGAAACATGTTCATGTGCGTGTGTGTCTATAGGCAGTATAGCTCAAAAACGAAAACAAGGCATTTAAGTTCAGTATCTTCCAAGGATGCAACACGAAGATTTTCAAGAAAATCCCCCACCCAACATCCTTTACATGGAACATTTTTCGAAAATTTTGATTTTCTGAAAAATGGCTCTAACGATTTTGATTAAAATTTCATACGCATAAGGTATTTTCATGACAAATAAAATGTATATTGCGAATTTTCTAGGAATAACCTCTGAAGACCTTTCATTTTGGCTTTTATGTAACTTTTGTGTAATTGGTAAGTCGTAAGGGATAGACAAAATCTTAGTACACTAAAAATGTAGATCTCGTTAAAACACACAACTTATATACTTTTTATGTAGGGTTGACCGTTTTAGAGATATTCCGGATTGTTGGGATTCAGTTTAAGATACTTGAACTTTTCTCATATGGGAAGTCATCCCTAGCAAACACAGAGAGCCGAATTCCAATTGTTTCACATAGCGACCGGCTTTTAAAAGATTTGACTAGCGCTTCAGCCTGTGCATTCTCTTATTTTCCTTCTATTTACAAAGAATCAAGTAATAAGATCAATTTTTGTAATGTTCATCTTGATTAGCATGATGTAGGTAAAAGAATAATCTTTGGTAAGACAGGTTTGTTTGTAGAACAGCTAGAGAATGTCGTGTGAATGGAACACATCAGATTTTTTTTTTTACATATATTTAACTCTGCTTCCGGGTAATACCCATTTACTGAAGAATAAATACACACTATCTTATATACTGTAGGTGTTATGTAATAAAGGAGATAAATGGATGTGGATAATTCTTACTTCATGAGACAAATGGAATATCAGGTGAATTCTATGAGAAAAGTCTAGAAATACATGTTACTGACTTAAAATGTTTCTATTATAAAAAGAACAGAATACATTATATCTAACATTAATTTACAACTGACGGTGGAAATTTTACATTTAAGAAACACGAAATATTCTATATATACAAAATAAACCAAAGAATAGTTAATATTCTAGAGAGGAGAAATGTTTAAACGGTCCGTATCACTGAAGATAACATATCACATCCTGTTTATTGGTACATTTCTTTGCAATCTTTAATACTGCTTATGTGCATGCGTTTTAGTGCACGATATTTGGAATTCTACACAGTTCTTCTTCACTACTTAAGCTTACTACTGACTTCCACTTTGTGAGACCTGATATACATTTCAAAATTGCCAACAAGATACGAGTGTCTATTCAAATGAGATGTCTAATTTAAGGTGATGCATATGTGACATTTACAAAATCTACAGAATGTAAGATGAATTGCTAAAATTTATACCACTTATTATAGGGAATAATAGTGATATATTTTGCAATGTTTCAAAAGTCTAGTTTTATAATTATTTAATAATAATTATATTGTGTAAGTTCAATGTTCTGATACAATAATGGGGCACATGATGCATTTTAAAACTATCCACATTAACAATCCCATTTTAAATTAAATTAGTTCACGAATAGGAATGTCATATATGTCTCATATTAGTCCTAATTAGTGTATAAAAATTATTACTTATGGTACTCTACAAGAATCCTGATTTTTCAAAATGTAATCATTTGTTTCTCAAAATTGGAGCGTTATTTCAAAAAAGTATATACTCATTTTGTTTCATGTAATTTTGAGAGGCAGTATAACAAATTTGAAAGGAATTAGTAAAAAATGTGGATTGTGTGGAGCATTTTGAGTATGGAAAAATGTTGGTAAAATATTTTGCGAGAAAATTAAAGATTAAAGTTGGTAGCGTCTATTAGTAAACGTGCAGCAATCCACTTACAGCAAGTGAATTGGTAATTAAAATACGCACAGTGGGAAAAAATGTATATTTTCTTGAAGTTTTAAAGTCATATCATTTTATTATTAATTTTTCATAGTTTTTGGTAAAACTTCACAGATGCATCCCTTTAAATAATTATAATAATAATTTATATTATGTGCAAGAATCACAGCTGCAGAAGCGACCTCTCCAATGGCGTACAGTCATTAACTTGTACTGTCTATTTCAAATACTTGAACACTCGCGAGGATTCCTCTCCCCTGAGGAACACGATACCCGCATTGCTTATATAACAATTACTTTTAATTTAGTGATGTAGAAGGCTGGCTCAATGCCCAGAACTCCCTTGTTGTTCCTCATCCAAGTAGGATATGAACAAGTCCGAATGTGCATCAGCCAAACCTCCTGGGCCCACTACAGCCACTGCTTGAGGATCGAAATGTATGTTGACTGGGTGACCTTTCCTAACTATAGCTCGTGATATTGGGGCAGCTACTGCGGTTCCATTGATACCAGCTACTGCTTTTGCTACTGGCTTCAGCACTAAGGATGTTGGGGGTTCCTTTGGATCTTCTTTATCACCCCTTGCCATTGGTAAGTCTTTAAATATGGCGAGATCATCGGTTACCGGTTCTCCTTGTGTTGTCCTGACGGTGTCGAATCCATTCCCTGCAACGGTGAGAGTAACTTCGGGAAATAGTCCAGGGGTCACCTTGCTGTGGGTCGTCTTCGCCGTGCTGAGCTCGAGGCTGTTGTGGCGTATCACCGGGTAGTACATAGGCTGCAGAAACCCCGGCCATCTCTGGAGGCTGAAAGACGGATGATCAGCGGTAAGATAGGTGTCTGCTCTCCGAATACTGGCCTGAGGGAGGAGGTAGACCCGTGACGGTGTCGCCTGGAAGCGTGATAGTACCATCGCCGGGTAACCCCATCCTCGACCAAGTGGGAACCTGAGCAACAGCACAGGTTCATCAGTTCCTCCATCAAAAAAGCATCCATTATTTACAACTATTCCTGAATTTAAAGTTCTTTCTTTATTCCCATCATTCATTTGTATTAACTATTATGATTTGGTCTTGAGATTCCTTCATGCTGTTAGTTTCATCACACATCCATGCAGATCGGAAACTGGAAGTCCTTGAGTGAATGACTTGTTAGTGCAACATAAAATCTTCCATGCCATGCTATATCTAACCTTCATCTTACGCAAATGAACTGAAAGTTTCTGATCTTATCTGAGCTTAAGACTTTCTCATACGATATATGGCTTCATGTTTTATATTTTCTATAACTCTAACCTCAACACCTCAGCGCAATACAGGCATGCGTTAATGACTGGCCGCCAAAGGAATACGTCAAAAACTTCTTTCAAAATTTCAGAGCTGTTTATTATAATGTTAATACACCTCTTATTATAATTGACTACTGTAGTAAATGATCTACAAAACAGATGGCAGTAAAGAGAATGTATAAATTAAAATCTGTCCAATATGGACAAGTCGTTTGTCCTTGGAGTCACTATATGATGCAATGCCCTAATGTTAGATCACTTTGTTTCGGGTGGATGAAAATACACAGTCGGTCCAGTAGCGACTAGCCTGCCACCTGGTGGCAGGGTGATCCACCTCGACGAGGGACCGGGTTGTGCTGCACTTTTGGCAGACGCGGCTAAAGCGGAAAGATCAGCTCCATTGGGAAGTCCCACAACTTTGGCTCCGGGTCCCACAACTGCTAGTCCATTCGGACTTGTATATGCAACCCCACCTGGGCCTACGATAGCTGTACCACCTGAACCTGCGGTGGCTATACCTCCAGGACCTGCTATTGATACACCCCCTTTTCTGACCATGAGACGGGTGATAAATGGACCAGATGTCCCTTTTCCTTCGCTCTCCATAACGACTTCAGTTTCCTGGTTATTTCCTTCACCTTCCTGGCTTCTTGCCTCCGGCCCTTCTATTGCCTTCTCGGAGCTGTCCTGGGATTTTGATGATTTTGCTTCTACGACGAGCTTCTCATTGTCTGTGGCAATGTTTTCTTCGCCATTAACGAATAATTTCCATCCCTGTGGATTATACATCACTGTGGGTGACTCTGATATTGGTAGCTCGCTCCTTCCTTGTCTATCCGCCTTATCCTTCCTGCAAACATCAGCTTCCGGACCATACTCCACCATACTTGTGACGGCATTCATTATCTGCATGAATGGGTCCTTAATGACAATAGGGAAATACTCAGCAAATGGCCAGGACATCCTAGCAGGATACGACATAGCAGGGCCGAGACTTTTATAGGACTGCAGGTCCAAAGACGGTGCCTGAGGGTATGTCGTGGTAGGTGGAGCTGGTGTAGGGTAATAATTGGTTGAAGATGGCGCTGGGTGCGTAAACAATACAGATGCTATAGCTGGATACAACGTCAAGGTTGTGACGTAGTTTTCACCTGTAGATGGTTGCTGCAGTTCATTTCTCTGAGAATCTCCTGAAGTTGAGAGCTGTTGCTGAAGTATTGGCATAAGCTGTTGAGCTAGACCGGGTGGTGGCGCTGGTAGGTTTGACTGTTGTCCTGTTGGATACTGGTACTGCACTGACGGTTGCTGCAGTTGCTGAAGAAACTGTGGGCTAGGGCTGATTATGGTTTGCTGATGAGTTATCTTGCGTCTGATGTTACCGCTCTCTTCTGGCTCCTTCTTGCTGCTGTCTTGTTTCTGTTGATGTAACAGGTAGGTTAATATGGGATTTTCTAACATGTTCGAGAATTGCCGATTTTCTCTCTGCATTTGTGGACCTTGCTGTGTAAAACTTTTTATTTCCGTGTTCAGTTGACCTGAACTCATGGGAACACTGTAAGGATTTATTATTGTACCTCCATCCTCGTGCACATTGGCGATTTGTCTCAATTCCTGCAGTGCTGACCTCTGTTGCTGTCTTGCTATACCAGCGTTGACATCTCTGCGTTGCTCTTCTACTCCCGCGTTGAAATTTCCTCGTTGGTTTTCTACACCGGCATTGATAGCTCTATATTGCTTTTCTATACTAGCGTTGAAATCTCCAGGCTCAACATTAGGTAACTGGCGTGGAGGTCCCACTGGATTATCATTCTGGATTGGTTGTACATCTGCTGGAAACACAGGATGTTCCTGATGTAGTGGTGGAGCTCCAGCAGTTGGCCTGAAAAAAAAAAACACCGTATGTAACACCAAAATTAAATTTATAGCAATAATCATTATCGGTAGGATTTGTTATTTAATTAACTAAATATTCTTTTTACTTCAAAAATAAATCTCTCAAAGCTGACTAACACAAGCAATTAGTGCGTGATATTAATTGAAACCATGTTAGAAAGCTTTTCTATAAAACATTAGGAAAACAACATTTACTGCTTGTTAAGTGAACTTAACTCACCTTTCTGTCTGTGGGTCCATCATCTGGAAATTCAATTCTATTTATATTTCTTCATTCTTGTGTTTGTATCCTACGTAAAATCAATGGGTGAAGAATAGATGATTTCTTTTTACGACATTTTTAACCGGTGTTAAAATTGGTGACATTAAACTGCGTTAAACATGACATAAAACTTATTACTTTTAATTTATGAATGCGATATATCGTGTCTCTGTTTCATTAAGATTTACTCCAGGCTTATCATATCGCCAGACTGTCCATTCATTAGAATTGTGATAACTACCTAGAATATTAATTGTAAGATCTATCATTGGTCGAAAGATATTTAGTGTGACTTTTCTGTTACAGGAATAGAATGCTGAATTTCAAGAACAGAAAGGTAACAAACAGGCCATTAGATTGGTTAGTGTGACACCTTTGTGTCGTAAATGAAAAGTGTGCAATAATAAGAGCCTTTGACCATGATCTAAGGAACAACTTAACATTCACAGTAGGAGTGGTAGGTAAGAGGTTAATTAGATATATAACATGCAGTAGACATCCAATACTTAAAGCATTTCTCTTGTTCTATTTACAAATTTTACTGGGTTTTATGCATTGATACAAAATATTTATATATTTCGGCATTTATTTAAAGTTATAATTAGTGTTGAACGATATAACATTTTCCATAATGAGATTTTCGGAGTGTGAATCATTTGTCAAAATACTGTAGGATAAATTATTAACGTGGTTCAGGATAACTTTAAGTTTTTAAATCTTGTAGCTTTTAAGAAAAAGTTTAGAACATTTAGCCACTAACTACTTTCACCATAATACTGAACATGTTTTAAATTTCATATACATATAATAAATTGAGAAAATACGTTTTGATTGGACCTTTTGACAGAATAGACAATTTAGGTGTAATTTATTTCCTAACTAGTCCTTAATGGTGAAACTAATTGTATCAACCTTCAGTTCAAGTTCTATCCGCCACTTTTACAGTGATTTCTTGATCAGTCAATCTTTAGTTCGAGTTCACAACTTTGAGCACACGGTTACGAGAACTCAACTCATCGTCCATAGATTGATGAAATCACGACTTGTGGACGTGAAACATGGTGAATACAGCTCAGAGACCTTTTCTTTTGTCAACATTACACGGGATCAACTGCTTTACTTCCCTTTACGTCCCATAAATATTCCATCACCCTCCACCGGGTTTCAACCCTTAACCTTCTGTTAGAGCACCTCACAGGGCGATATATCAACGCTAGGATGTATAAAAGAGTAGTTAAATTAATATGGGATGTTTTAATTGATTGTTTCTAAGATATATCTAAATCTTGGAATGAAATTAGTAAAAATGCTGAAACCCTTATAAAAATCTGATGTGTTCCATTCACATGACTTTCTCTACATATCTGCAACAAATTATTTTAAAAAACTTATGCTTCTATTTACTTCCTACTAATCGAGAAAAAATTAGCAGAAATGGTCTTATTTCTTACTTCCTTGTAAGTAGAAGCCAAATAAGGCAGTACCACAGGTTGAAGTTATAGTCAAAAGCTGGTTGCTATGTGAATGAAGTTCCTTTGTTTGTATGGACAGGAGCTGACAAATTCCCATATGAGAAAAGTATTGGTTTTTCAAAGCTGAAACCAGAAACAAGGAATATCTAAAAAAATGATCTGCTCCACGAAAAAAAAAACGTATATCACATAAACTGTGTGTTTTAACGTGCTCTACGTTTTTTGGGTTGTAAGTTTTTGACCATCTCTTACAGTTTAGCAGTTATGCAAAATTCCCTAAAATTCATCCAGCATAAAATAGTCTTCAGAGGCTAGTCCAAGAAAATTCAAGATATACATTTTAGTTGTCGCTTAAATATCTTTAATATACGACATTTTAATCAAAATCGTTAGAGCCATTTTTGACAAAATCAAAATTTTCGGAAAAAGTTCCATGTGAAGGGTAGTTTGGTGTGAGGGTATTTTTTCAAAATCTTCGTGTCACACTCCTGGAAGATACAGAACTTAAATATCAAGTTTGGTATTTTATCGACCTTTTGCTTTTGAGTTATCGTGTTCACAGACTCACGGACACACGAACACACTGACACACGGATCTTTTTCTGAAAATGCTTATTTTGGATACAGGGGACCCTAAAACATATATTTCCGGTAAACTCTTGGTATCGAATTTTTAGGTAGAGTGCAATACCTTCTCTATACACTATTTACATTGTATGTGTAGAGAAAGTAAAAAAAAAACCCTTAGTTTGCAATAATATGAAGAAAATTAAATTTAAGAACAGGGTTAATTTAAATACAATGTAATAGAGTTTGGAGGACTCCGACTAAATTGCTAATTGGGGCTAAATTTTCAATTACTTTATAGATCAAACATTTTAGACATTTTATTTATTTTTGAAAACACTGATCAAAAGTCTGCCTTCGTTTAATTTATTTGAAATGTTTGTAGATATAATTACTCAGAGGCGGTATCTATATGAACTACACCAAGTGAACCCCTCATGCCCTTATAAATTTGATTTATGTCCTTTTGGTTAAAGATAACCATAAACCTCGGTCTTAGTTCCTGTACAGAATTAGCAGAAAGATATGAAGATACACTAGAGGATGGAAGTAATAATTAACTTGTGTTTAAATACAGTGTTAAGAGACATTTAGTTCTTAAGACAATACAAATAAGAATTAAGTACAAAGACGTTATCAACACGTTAAACTGATATACAACTCTCCATTAACGTGAGATGAAGTTCGTGAATATAGGTTCGAACCTTTGGCAGCGTTTGGCGATTTCTTTTTATCTCCTCCACTATGCGCATACATAGTAGGTAGAGAAGGTGTTGTATTCCAACCGAAATTTCAATATAGATTTCACAGAAATATATGTTTTAAGACCCTCTGTGACCAACAACAACAAAATTATAGAAAAAGATCCACGCCTACGTGCGATTTTGTGTCTGTGTGACTTCACGTGTCTATGTCTGCACAGCATAGCCCAAAAACGAAAAGTCCGTTAAATTCCAAACTTGGCATTTAATTTCAGCATCTATCACTGTGACACGATCATTGTCAGAAAAATCCCGCAGAACATTTTTCGAAAATTTTGGTGGCTCTAACGATTTTGATTAAAACACCACATGTAAAATATTTTCATAATAAAAATGTATTTTTTGAATCTTCTGAGGATATTCTCTAAAGACCTTATCATTCTGGATGACTTTTCATAATCAGAAAATCGTAAGAGTTGGACAAAAACTTACTATTAAAATCTAAATCTATTTAAAACGTACAGTTTATATTATGGTGATTTTTTTGCACAGTTAATTGCTTCGAAGATGGTTTCTATTTTTGATTCCAATTTTAAAATACTTTTCTCAAATGGGAAGTAGTCATATGTTTCGTATCTCTTTTGTTTTACTCTTGACCATGCAATTGTGTCACATAGCAACCAGCTTATACAATATTTTACTATCGCTTTAGCGTAGCGTATTCGTTTATTTTACTTGTACTTACAAGGAAGCAAATAATGAGATCATAATTTCGCTAATTTTTATCTCGATTATCATGGTATAGTTAAAATAATAACTTTTTATAAGAATAGTTTATTGGCAGAACAGTTATAAAAAGCTATTTGAATGGAATACATAACTTTTTGTGGCTATTTAAATGCCCAAACTTGGCATTAAGTGTTTTACACACGAATAAACTTATCCAAATTTCCACCAGGTATGAACTCGTAAACATGGAAACTAGAGTTTACCATGATACACATTAAATCACGGAGGACCACCGTGATGGTGTTTAATAGTAAATCTTGTTCTTAAATATTTTCTTAGAAGGAAACAACGATACTTTCTTTGGAGACTTTAGCGCTGATATGCATGAGAATGCAGGTCGTGTGCGATAATCTTTGGATTTTTAGTAAAAAAGCAATGCTATTTAAATATAATGGCTATACTTCTGTTAGCTAAATTCTAAATGTAATCTGGTTCTCTAAAATTGATTGCTTGCTTTGACTTTAAGCTCGATAATCTTTATGCATATTTTTAATATACAGAATTTCAAATTTGGCTTTTAGATGATCATAGTTTCAGAGTTCAATCAGGTAAATTTGAGCTTAAGCTGTTTTAAAGATGATTTTGTACTAATAATAGTTTAATTTTATTTTAGAGCTCTTTAATCGCTTTAAATGACGAAATCATTGTTTAATTACTTATAAATAGTCAGTTATTTTAAAGTTGGTGAAGACACCTTTTGTGCCTCTTCCTAATATATGCATTGGTTGTGCTTAGAATTGTAATAATTTGATATATAATCTATTTTTAAAAAATTATAGTTTATGTAGCTCATTTGTATAAAAGTATATATCTTTGTTGTATAAAATTTAATATTTGATTGTAAAGCACAATATTTAGAGGATAGAAACACTTTCTTTCTTTCTTTTTCTCTCTCTCTCTATTTATCCTTCTCGTGTATAGGTTTTATACCATCAGGACTTGAGTAGCAGAGGATTTGAAATAGAGAGAAGCCAGGATGGGTGATCAGCCCCATCCTGGTATGAAAGTGAGGAAACATGTTTTGAAATTATAGTGAAATGAATGACAGGAAAGATGATTATGGAGCAACTCGTGGAATGATTTGTGGGGAAAACCACAGAACTCGAAGAAAACCCACCAAATTCCGCTCTGTCCACCAGAAATCCCACATGCGACCTCTTGGATCAAAATCGGACCGCCTAGGTGAAGACGAGTGGTCTAATCACTCGGCCACGGTGTCGTAGAATACCAACATGCTAAATTTTAAAGCCCAAACTTGCTAAATTTTCATCACTTGGAACAATTTGCTTATGAATCGATTTTAATTTTCTAACATCATTTTCTTGGTAAGTTAGAGAGATATCACCGTAAAAGGCTGAAAAAATCCATGTTAAGTATGTCAACAAAACTAATTGAAAGCTATAACAATATGCTTTTTAGTACCGAGTATCTCTATGACAAAAAGCAGGTAGAAAATCCAGATAATATAGGGAAACAAAGGAACTACGAACTGCGTTTTAAAAAACTTCCTATATGGAATATCTGCTCATACGCAATATTCGCTTATGTGGAACCAATTAGTGGAAATAAATAGAGCCAATGCAAGGAAACTACAGTGTTAGCGTCTGATTCAGCTGGGAAAGCATTTCTTATTTCTGCATCTGGTATATTAATATTTCTTTAATCTATTGAAGTAAAATATAAGGGCTGGATAAAAAGTAATAGGAAATATTTTTCCCCTGAAATGAATTTATTGACGGAGGTACTTATAGGAACACACCTTCAATGTAATCGCCGCCGTTATTTATAATTTTTCGCCAACTGTTCCGAAGGCATCGTATACTATTTGCGCGTCTATTTCTTTTGATGTCCCGTATTGACCGCCCTAAAGCATGGATTATGTTATCTCTGGTGTTGTATCGGATCTCTCGCAGTGGTTCTTTAACTTTGACAAAGAGGTCGTAAACACAGGGATGAGTACGGTGGATGTTCCAGAATCTCCCATTGCCAGCAGCGCAAGAGGTTCTGGACAGCAGCAGTGGTGTGGCATCCTTTACTGTCATACAGAATGACGAAGTGCAGTAGTAGACAGCGTCTCATAGAATGGAGCCTTCCCGTTTTTTCCTCGTTCAAAGAAAGAGTGCTGTGAAAGTGATGTTCATTGTGGTGAATGACATTGATGGGTTATACTGCATCACCATCAAGGATGAGGATAATCCCTGTGATTACGAAATATTTGCCAAAGTGAAAGAACCACTACAAGGGATCCAGAGATGGCATTATCCGTGCTATAGGATGGTCTACAAGGGACATTAACAAAAATAGACGAGCAGATGGTATACACGCCTTCCGAACCTTTGGCAAAAGGTCATAAATAGCGAGAGCGATTATATTGAAGGTATGTAACTATTAGTACCTCTGTCAATAAAGTCATCTCATAAAAATAAACTGAGGTGTTCCATTCACATGACTTTCTCTATCTCTCTACAACGAATTATTCTTAAAAAGCTTATTCTTCATTTATTTCTTGCTAGTTGAGATAAAGTCAGCAGCAATAGTCTTATTACTTATTTCCTTGTAAGTAGAAGGCAAATAGAGGAGTACCATAGACTAAAGCTACAGTCCAATGTTTTGAACTGAAGTTCTTTGTATGGCTAGGAGTTGACATTTCCCGTAAGAGAAAAGTATAAGAATTTTAAAACTGAAACCAATAACACGGAATATCTAAAAAACGGCCAACTTCACGAAAAAATGTAAATATCATAACCTGTATATTTTAACGAACTCAACATTGTAAAGTAAGGTTTTGTGTATATCTTACGCTTTTCCACTTATACAAAATTCCGCAAAATTCATCCGAAATAAAGGTGTTTTCAGAGGCTACTCTCAGAAAATTCAAGATGTACATTTTATTTGTCATGTAAATGTTTCATATAAAGGGTAGTTAAGGCTGGGGGGGGATTTTCTTGAAAATCTCCGTGTCACATCCTTGGAAGATTCTGAACTTAAATATCAAACGGACTTTACGTTTTTGAATTATGCTGCCCACAGACACACACATACACAAAGGCATTTATACAGACGTTTTCCTAAAAGTACTTTTCTTGGATTCAGGGAGTCTAAAATACAAGTATTTCTCTATACACTATGTACATACTACGTGTAGAGAAAGTAGAACGTTAAAAGATGAACAAGAGAGGGATTAGCAGAGCTTGGGATCTAAAGTAGATAAAAAGGAATGGCATAATTACGAGAGACAAATTTTTTATCAGCAGCACCACAAATTTCTAGACTCCCGTTGATAGATACCCGAGTATTAGTGATGTTAGTCTGAGCATGCGCACAACACAGGATGGAGTGACGACCCACACTTACTTGTAAACGTTGCCTGCAGGGGACAATAACGGTCCAGCGGCTCTGGAATCGACCAGACCGGCAGCTACCAGCACCAAAATAATATTTAGCACCTGTAATAAATAAATCAGTTTCATATTAATACATCCTATATATGCACATCGCGCACTACATATATTTGCTTATTTCTTAAAAGTGTGGTTTGTTTCCATTTAAACAACTGTTTACATATGAATGTTTGCCTACAAAATCCTGAGTTTAAGTCAGGACACAATTCTAAACTATTTTATTTCCAAAGAAACCTCTGACATTTACAATGCAATTAAATAAATTAATAAATTAACTAAAAAAATAAACTATTTTTTTTTATAAATACAGTTCCGGAGGCTTGTCAGGACTCCGGCGCTGTATTCCTTTCTTCTCTATTTTTTCCAGTTTCCTATATTTCCTTAGTAGACTTTATTATTCGTAACGTTTTCCTTTTATTTTTTTTTTTTTTTTGGTAGTGTTTAACGCCCGCTTTAACTACTAATGGCATCGCAGGCGGTGACATGATGATACATGAATGATGATGGAGCACCGGTGGAATGCGATGGCGGGGGAAACCGGAGTACCCGGAGAAAACCCGCCCCAGCGCCGCTTTGTCCACCACAAATCTCACATGCGGTCGCTTGGTATCGAACCCCGGTCGTCTAGGTGAGAGGCTAGTGGTCTAACCACTCGGCCACGGCGCGGCCCCTTTTCCTTTTACGTATACATACACAAACATAGACACATTTACAAACATAGAAACACCCATGTCCAAGGCGGGACTCGAACCTACGATCCTGTGCACCACGAAGCGCCAAAGCGAGACACTTTACAAAACTACATTCTACAAGTACATTGTTGGATTCAGTGACTACTTTAAATGCCCACAATTTGAAGAAATCATTCTTACATTTACAATATTCAGTCTTCATAATTAATATTTTCAGCTTTATATTCCAATTTAAAATATTAATTAATATTAAATTATCACCATATAAGTGCACAATACATGGGATATACCTAGTCGTCTAGGTGAGCGGTCAATCAGCCACGGCGCGTCCATTGTGTGTGTTTGTGTTTGTGTTTCTGGCTGTCTGTGTGTGTCTGTATGCAGCATAGCTCAAAAACGAAAAGTCCATTAGTTACCAACTTGATATTTAAGGATGCCACGCAGATTTTCAAGAGAATCCCCCCAGCCCAACTAACCTTTACATGGATAAAAATTAGAAAATATTGGTTTTCTCAAAAAGGGCTCTAACGATTTTGACTAAAATCTCCTATATTTAAAATATTTACATTACAAATTAAATGTTAATCTTAAATTTTCAGTTAATAGCCTCTGAAGACCTATAAGTTCCCAATAACTTTTGTGAATTTTAAATAACTGGTAAACCGTAAGATATAGACAAAAATTTACTACACTAAAATGCAGATCTCGTTAAAACACACAATTTATGTCATATATACATATATGACATATATATATATTTTTTTTTTCTCGTACAGTTGAGCATTTTCGAGATATTCCTTGTTATTGGTTTTGTCATACGGGAACTTGTCAACGCTTGTCCACGCAAAGAAATGGATTTCAATCCCATAGCAACCACATTTTAAAACATTTGACTGTCGGTTTAGTCTAATGTGTTCCCTTATTTACCTTTTACGTAAAGGAACTAATTAATAAGAGCATTTCTGCTAGCGTTTATTCTCGTTTAACATGAAGTAGATAGAAGAGTAAGCTTGTTAACAAAAATTTGTTACAGAGATATTGAGAAAGTTATATATATGAAGCACATCAGATATTTTGTCTTAATATGAAGACGTTGCCTGGGCATGATTTACTTTAGTTGTATTGTGTTTCCTTTTCGGGTTAATTAAACGTATACCTCATATTTCTAAAGTAGCAGTCACTCTTTTAAGACAGTTAACCAACTTAAATAAGATCTCTACCAAATCAGTGAAAGGATTTGCTGTGTTCCATTCACACGACGTTCTCTATCTATTCTGAAAAGAATTTATTCTTGAAACGGAAACAGGTGTAATGTTATTTTGTTTACAGTATACTAATCTAGATAAACATTACCAGAAACAGTCTTTCGTTAAGGAAATAAGGGAATCCCCTAGGTATATTTTGGAACTATACTCTCTATTTTATATTGTATCCAATATGAAATATAATAAATTATTGCTCTTATATAAAAGGGAGGCTGAAAATTGGAGAAATATGGTATTTTTAAGATTATGTCTTCATGGTATTGACTTGTCATAATTCCAAAATGAAATAAAATATATAACTGTATATTTATAAACTATTCTGGGTCAAAGTAACCCATTAAGAAGCGTATTATCTCTAGTTTATAGTAAATGGTTCAATACTGTAAAACTTCCTGGGAATAATTTATTGTATAAGAATGAACTTGAATGAGAGTTGAATGCAATATTCAAATTTTAAGATAAATATAACGAAAACGTGTCCAGAATTAATGCCAATACTGTAAATATCTTTAATATGAGGCATTGCAATTACAATCTTTTGGTCCATTTTTGAGAAAATCTTAATTTTCCATACTGTTCTACGTACATAGATTAAGGTATATAAAAGGTATTGCACTCCACCCAAAAATTCGATACCGAGATTTCACCGGAAATATATGTTTTAGGTTCCCCTTTATTAAAACAAAAATCATTTTTAGAAAAAGGTCCGTGTGTGTGTTCGTGTGACTGTGAACACGATAACTCAAAAACGAAAAGTTGATAAAATACCAAACTTGGTATTTAAGTTTGGTATATTCCAAGGACGAGACACGAAGATTTTCAAGAAAATCCCCCACCCCAACTACCCTTTACATGGAACTATTTTTGAAACTTTTGATTTTCTGAAAAATGACTCTAACGATTTTGATTAAAATGTCATATATTAAAGATATTTACCTGACAAATAAAATGTATCTTGAATTTTCTGGGAATAATCTCTGAAAACTACTTTATTCTGGATGAATTTTACACAATTATCTGCTAAATCGTAACAGAAATGGCAAAAACTCACCACACACAACATGTAGAGCACATTAAAACACACAACTTTTGTTATGTACATTTTTTTTCCTTGAGTTGATCGTTTTTGAGATATTCCTTGTTTTTGGTTTCAGCTTTGAAAAACTTAACTTTTCTCTTACAGGAATTTATCAACTCCTGTCCATACAAACAAAGGAACTTCAGTCATATAGCAACCAGCTTTTGACAATCACTTTAACCTACGTTACTCCCTTATTTCGCTTCTACTAATAGGGAAGCAAGCAGTAAGACCCTTTTTGCTAATTTCTTCTCGATTAGATGAAGTAAATAGAATAATTTGTTGCAGAGATGTAGAGAAAGTCATGTGAATGGAACACGTAAGATTTATTTAATTTGTTTCATTTGTATAGCTCCCTTTAACTTTTATGAGCACATCGGTTTTTATTTTCTTCTTCTTTAGAAGCAACTATTGGTATTTTCGTGTTCAACTGTAGGGTTTATTAACGTTAGTTTTTTCATACTATACTATTAAACAGGACAACACATTTACTCTCACAGGCATCCTTAAAGACTTTGTGGGGGATAGGTAATGGCTCTAGTTAAAGAAAACTTCCCCTCTCCAGCCGGGAATCGAACCCGAGATCTCTGAGTGAGAAGCCAGAATCCTGATCTTTCGAGCACAGACGGAGTCGAGGTTTTGTTGAAAATACTTTATTTAGTTGTAAATAAATATTTAGTTATGTCAGTTTAAAGAAATATAATTATAATTATGGAAAAATAATGTCAGTATAAGACAATAATAATAGTACTTATTAAAATATATAAAAAAAGCAGTTTGAAAAGTAACATAGTTAAATGGATATAATAAATTACATTATTAATAGGTAGAATAAACCTATTGTAGTAAATATACAACTTAGTGCTGGATACCAGTTGTAAAGTTGTTGGCTTTCCAGTAATATTTCTGTTTTAGGATAATTTGCTTAATTATATTATTATTATTATTATATTTTATTTTTATTCATTTACACCTTAAGTTTTCTATCTTATATTATAGACCCTTGCTTACTGATTTTAATATCAGATTTTAGTTTTTAGATTAGTTAAGTACCTAAAAAGTTATATAATAGATACAATTTTTAATGCTTGTTTTTAGAAATAAATTTAAAGTTTTAATACATGCCCCAGTATAGTAACCTCGGTGCCAGTAGCATATTCGGGTTTCATTTATTTGTCGCGTTCTTGGAAGATGCTGAACTCAGATATCCAGTTTGGTATTTAACCAACTTTTCATTTTTACTTTCTCTATACGAACTATGTATATAGTGTAAAGAGAAGGTATTGCACTCCACCAAAAGATTCGATACCGAGATTTCACCGGAAATATATGTTTTAGGGTCCCCTGTATCCAAAAAAAGTATTTTCAGAAGAAGGTCCTTGTGTGTGTGTGTGTCCGTGTGTCAATGTGTCCGTATGTCCGTGTGTCTTTGAACACGATAACTCAAAAACGAAAAGTCGGTAAAACACCAAACTTGGTATTTAAGTTTAGTATCTTCCAGGGATGCGACACGAAGATTTTGAGAAAAAACCCCCAACCCCAAACTACCCTTTACATGGAACTTTTTTCGAAAATTTTGAATTATAAAAATGGCTCTAACTATTTTGATTAAAATATCGTATATTAAAGATATTTACCTGACAAATAAAATGTATATTTTGAATTTTCTGGAATAGCCTCTGGAGACTACTTTATTCTGGGTCAATTTTACGGAATTTTGCATAACTGCTAAACCGTAAGAGATGGACAAAAGCTATCTAAACAACAAATGTAGAGCACTTTAAAACTCACAATTTATGTCACATACATTTTTTTCGTGGAGGTAATTGTTTTTGAGATATTCCTTGTTTTTGGTTTCAGCTATAAAAAACATACTTTTCTCATACAGGACTTTGTGAACTCTTGTCCATACAAACAAAGGAACTTCACTCACATAGCAACCAGCCTTTGACTATCAATTTAACTTATAACTTATGGTACTTCCTTATTTCGCTTCTACTTACAAGGTAGCAAGTAATAAGTCTATTTCTGCTAATTTTTTCTCGATTAGTAGGAAGCAAATAGAAGCATAAGCTTTTTAAAAAATAATTTATTGCAGAGATATAGAGAAAGTCATGTGAATGTAACACATCAGATTTTTGAGTTATGTTATTCATAGGCACACACACTACATACACAAGGATGTTTTTATTCTCAAGTTCTCATGACATGTAATTTCAGTGAAATCTCAGTAAAGAATTTTTGGGTTGAATACACGCGTTATTTACCTATGTACATAGTAAGTTTAAGGTAAGTAAAATTGTTGGCTTAAAACACTGTATGGGGCCCAAGTTTAACTGTGCTATTCTAAACGGTTTCCAAAATTTAAATATAACTGTTATTTCTTCTAGATACGTTACCACCTACAAGAAGTGAATACCAATTAGCTTGGCCGAGGAAGCACTTTAAATCCTTTCTCCAATATAGTCATTGGTATGTACAATGTATTGTACCTCAGTACCTTTCAGATTTGGAACGGAAGGCAGCCGTTTAACTGTGACGTAGGTATGCCTGGGCGCTGGAGCAGTTCCAAGAATAAAATTTATATTCTATAAGCAACGCAAACGATGAATGTTCCTGGAAGACACTCAAGAATGTAGGGCAAAACTAGTGTACTGCAGTTAATCCTCAGAACCTGTGGGTAGTTTCTTATTAGTTTCTCTGCTGCGTATGGTAAGCAGGAGAACTACTGTATTACTCCAAAAACTTCTATATTGAGATTTCATCAGAAATATATGTTTTGAGTAACTCTTACAAACGAAAAGTTATTTAAGTTCAGAATATTCTACCAATTTTCTAGCTCCCCTCTAAGCCCTCTTTAAGATACACTGGGTCTTATTTCAAATGTCTATATTTTTATGTCAATTTTTCGGAAGACTTTATTATAACAGCACTGCTATTAATGCTAATATAAATCATTAAAATGGTTACATACTTTGCAACGAAATAATTATTTCATAAGTTTTACCATGTTAATATATGTATTACATATTCAAAATGTTGATACCGCCGCAACATTTTAGAAAATTGGTTGGCATTTGTTGAATCACATACAACAAATTTACAAGGTGACACTTAACTTTTATCAATGAATTATGATAGTTGTTTTGAAAAAATTAGAAATTTGATCTCTAAAACCAATAAGTTTTCCTAATAAATATTATTTTGAAAAATAACTCTTGATATTAGGACAGTTTTGACAACTATACTTTTACAGTAAATACTTCTGCACACTCTATGAAATTTTAGTTATATACAAACAAAAACTGAGACGAGTGAATATTTTGAAATTTGAAAATGTAGTTTTGAGAAAAACGCTGAGATATAAAATAGTATGTTAGGAAACAGGTTTATTATGTGCGTTTTAAATGGTAGAGCCCGAAGTAAAGGGGACACTTACAAACGTTGACTCTTTAAAGGTTCCAGCAACCATTTGCTATAAAAAACGATGTTCGAATTTTTGACTGGTTTGCGTCTTTGGGTTCCGAAGTGCACACAGTTACGAGCACACACAGCAGTTAGCAGTATAAAAGGTAGTGTAAACGTGCACACGTTAGATATAATCTGTTTCAAAAATAGCTCATTGCATGTATTGACATAACAATCATCGTTATAATTCATAAAGTAACACAATAAAATAACTTTTTTTTTTTTTTTTTTTGGTAGCTTAACGTCCCTTAACCTGGTTAGTCATGTCGGACGATGAATAAAACTGGTGAAATGATGCTCAAATGATCTCGGGGTTCATGGAGCTTAAAGCTACTCGACATTCGTATTCTCAGGATAAGGGAAAACCCTAAAAAAACCTTAACTCATCCTAAGCGGGATTCGAGCTCACGAGCTGTTGAACGTGAGGCAGACACGCTACCACCACACTACCCAGGCGGACAAAATAATTATTTCATAATATGAGTATAAATTAAGTATAGAGCTTATTACAAAATAAAATCTGATGTGTTTACACTAACATGACTTTCTCTAGCTGCTCTACAAAACTCCTACAAAAGATTATTCTTCTTTGTACACAATGCTAATCAAGATAAATGTTAGCAGAATGTTATTACTTAGTTCCTTATAAGTAGAAGGGAATAAGGGAATGCACTATGCTAAAGTGATTTTCAAATGTTTCAGGAGTAGAACAAAAGAAAAGCAGACACTTCCTGTGTGAGAAAAGTTTAAGTACTTCACAGTTGAAACCAATAACAAGGAATATCTCAAAAACGGTCACCACCACAACAAAAACGTAAAGGACAAAAATTGTGTGTTTTGTCATGAGGTACATTTTTCGTGTAGTACGTTTTTTTCTATCTCTTACGGTTTAGCAGTTAAGCAAAATTCATCAAAATTCATCCAGAATAAAGAGGTCTTCAAGATGCTATTCCTAAAAAAATCCAAGATATACATTTTATTTCAGACATAAATAGCTATACGGCATTTTAATCAAAAGCGTTTCAGCCATTTTTAAGAAAATAAAAATTTTCGAAATTTTTTCCATGTAAAAGGTAATTTGTGGTGGGGGGATTTTTTTTTTTTTTTTAAATCTTCGTGTCGCATCCTTGGAAGATATTAAACCTAAATACCAATTTTGGTATTTAACGGTCTTTGTTGCTGTCTACAGACATACACAGGACCTTTTTTTAAAAAAAATGCTTTTTTCGGACTTAGGGGGCCCCAAAACATATATTTCCGGTGAAATCTCGGTATCAAATTTTTGGGTGCATTACAATACCCTCTCTATCCCTATGTACATTGTACATATGGGGCTAGAGAAAGTAAAAATCAGAATAATGATGTGCAGATCTTTGTAAAGACAATGAACATAAATCAACTAAACTCATTCAGAATTCATTGTAGCGAATGGAAGAAAAGGCGCTCCTCCTGTCGCTCAAAACATGTTTGAATCATTCACAAATTTGTTCAGTGTCGAACGCCTATCTTTTTATATGTTCGGCATTTTTCAATCTGCGTTCTCTTTCTGTATTCACTGGTTTACCTACTAGCAGAAACTGAAAGAGGTCAGGCAGTGAGCAATGATATAGTAGTACAAAACGTTTTGAAACAGAATGCAGAGACCAGGGCTACTCTATCATAGTTATACTCTATGTGTTTCGAATCTCAATCTGGCAATTTTATGCCCCCGGACTGAAATCTAAGAATCAAAATTTCACTCAGTATTCTTTAAATGGAATATTTTTCACATTTTACACTACGAAAAGGGTAGTTTGGGGCGACGGATTTTGTTGCAAATATAGCGTTGCATCTTTAAAAGATGCTGAATGTAAATTTAAATTTTTACTTTCTCTATACGTGCTATGTACATGGTGTATAGAGAAGGTATTGCACTCCACCCAAAAATTCGATACCGAGATTTCACGAAAATATGTTTTAGGGTCCCCTGTATCCAAAAAAAGTATTTTCAGAAAAAGGTCCGTGTGTCCCTGTGTCCGTGTGTCACTGTGTCCGTGTCTTTGAACACGATAACTCAAAAGCGAAAAGTCGGTAAAATACCAAACTTGGTATTTAAGTTTAGTATCTCCCAGGGATGCGACACGAAGATTTTGAGAAAAATCCCCCCAACACCAACTACCCTTTACATTGACATTTTTTCGAAAATTTTGATTTTCTAAAAAAAATGGCTCTAACGAATTTGATTAAAAGATCGTATATTAAAGATATTTATCTGAAAAATAAAATGTATATTTTGAATTTTCTGGGAATAGCCTCTGAAGACTACTTTATTCTGGGTCAATTTTATGGAATTTTGCATAACTGCTAGAGATGGACCAAAACTTACCACACAACAAATGTAGAGTACCTTAAAACACACAATTTATGTTACATACATTTTTTCGTGGAGTTGATTGTTTTTGAGATATTCCAAGTTTTTGGTTTCAGCTATAAAAACATATTTTTCTCTTACAGGACTTTGTGAACTCGTGTCCATACAAACAAAGGTACTTCAGTCGCAGAGCAACCAGCTTTTGACTATCACTTTAACCTATGGTACCCCTTTATTTCGCTTCTGCTAACAAGGAAACAAGTAATAAGACTATTTTTGCTAATTTTTGCTCTATTAGATGAAGTAAATAGAATGATTTGTTGCAGTGAAATAGAGAAAGCCATGTGAATGGAACACATCAGAATTTTAATAGAATATTGGGTTAAACAAGAAGGGTAATTTTATTTCTTAAATAAGTTGATATTTAACCGCCTTTTCGTTTTTGAGTTATGCTCACACGTATATTTTATAAAAAAAATCTATATTCTAACTATTATTTGTTGTCTCACAAGAAATGTTTCTGATGAAATATGGAATAGAAATTTTGGGTGAAATAAATTACTTCCTCTCCTTACTATATGTAGTGACTCCTTGGCACAGCTCACTAAGAGCTTACCGCCCGGCCGCTGCGTCCCCCATCTCGGTCCATTACAGATGTCATGGATGGGGTGAGACGTGGTCAGCGCTTCGATCCCCCCCGGCCAGTTAATGTGGTCTTCACGAATTGCGCTACTTCTCTATTATCCAATTAATCAATTTATATTCTGAACTATAGTTATAATTGTAATTCTATTAACCTGAATTGGAGCCCGACCCGTTGAAGATCCTTATATTTTAACAGGACAAATTTTAACTATTTTATACTTCCTTTATTATATTTTAAATCCCTTAATTATTAAATTATGAGACAGTACTCTTTATCAATAATGTTCAGTTATAAGAGCTCCTTAATTAGCCCCCCAGGGACCTAGTGCACCCTCGGCCAGATCTCCCATCGGGGGAAAAATCCCCACGCCAATACTGCGAATCGAATCCAGGTCTTCCGCTAGGCAAACAGCAACGCTACCACCGCGCTAAGGAGATGACCACTATATGTAGTAGAAAACTAAAAATCAAACTATGTATAAAAATCTGATGTGTTCCATTTACATGACTCTCTACTTCTGTGTAACAAATCATTGTTAAAAAGCTTATGCTTAATTACTTCATGCTAATCGAGAAAAAATTAACAGAAATAGTCTTATTACTTGCTTCCTTGTAAGTAGAAGCGAAATATGGGAGTATCTTAGGTTAAAATGAAGTCCAAAGCTATTTAATAGGTGACTGAAGTTCCTTTGTTTGTATGAACACGAGTTAACAAATTTCTGTATGAGAAAAGTATAACTTTTTCAAAGCTGAAACCAAAAAGAAGGAGTATCTCAAAAACGATCAACTCCTCGAAAAAAAATAATATAACATAAATTGTGTGTTTTAATGTGCTCTACATTTTTTGTGTTGTAACGTTTTGTCCATTTCATACGGTTTAGCAGTTATGCAAAATTCCACCAGAATAAAGTAGTCTTCAGAGGCTATTCCCAGAAAATTCGAGATATACATTTTATTTCGGACATAAATAGCTTTAATATACAATATTTTAATCAAAATCGTTAGAGCCATTTTTGAGAAAATTCAAAATTGGAAAAAAGTTCCATGTAAAGGGTAGTTGGGGGTGGGGGGATTTTCTTGCAAATCTTCGTGTCGCATCTTTGGAAGATACCAAACTTAAATACCGGTCTTTTCGTTTTTGAGCTATGCTGTCCACAGACGCACAGACACACATGCACACACACGGACCTTTTTCCAAAAATGTTTTATCGAAAGTCTCCGTAGAAAATCCAAAACTACCTGCAGGAAATTATTATATTGTATCTTAATGTGTTTCTGGACCATAAGCATAATGATCGTGGATTACTGAACATATGTTCTTACCAGTTCCAAACGTCTAGGGTTCAAGCGCTGCGGAGGTTGATGCATTTTCGAGTTTATTATTCGAGTGTAAAATCCCTTAACTGGTTTCATTCGACAGTAAGTAATATGCTTTCTTACGAACGATTTTTACTGTCTCAAAAATGTACTAAGTACATAATAAGTAGAGAAGGCATTTCATTAAGAAAACATTAACGACTTACCATTTCAGAAAAGTTAAAAAGTGTTAGAAATTTAAATCAATAACACGGAATATTCAGAAAATGTTTAACTCCATAAAAAGTATATTGGACATAAATGGAATGCATTAACAATTCTACATTGTTTATAGAAAGATTTTGTCTTCACTTAAGATTTGCTACTTATGCAAAGCTATATAAAATGAAGACATCATCAGAGGGTATTTTGTGAATGAGTCTTGCGCAACTGGTAAACTGTAAAAGAGAGAGAGAAAGAGACGAAAACTTACTGCACAAAAAATGTAGATCTCGATAAAACACAAAACTTATATCATATTCATTTTTTTTCAAACAGTGGACAATTTTTTAGATATTCTTTATTATTGGTTACAGTCTTAAAATGTTTCTCATACGAGAATTTGTAAATTCCTGGCATTGCATAGAAAAGGTTATCAACTATATGACAACGAGTTTTTAAAAAAGTTGCCTATCGCTTTAGCCTAGTGTATCTTGTTTCCCTTCTACTCACAAGGAAGCAAATAATAAAACAATTCCTGCTAATGTTTATCTCAATTAGCATGAAGTAGATATTAGAATAAGCGTTTTAAAAATAATTTGTTACCGAGATGTAGAGAAAGCCATGTGAATGGGACATATCAGATGTTTTTATTTTCTCTACATCTAAGTACCATGCACATAGTAGGTAGAGAATTTTTAATTCTTAAACTCTTAATTCATTTAAAATGAACCAAAAATAAAAGATAGTGTTCCAATATCTTTATGATTTGTTGAAGATGATCATCGTTGCAAATTGGTAAAGTGGTTTCACCGGAAAAATATATGTCCTGGGCGTCTGAAGCCAAGTAAAGCATATTTAAAAAATGGTCCATCTGTGTGTTTGTGTCAATTTGTCTGTGAACAGCATAGCTCCAAAAAGAAAAGTCGTTTAAATACTAAATTTGTTATCTTCAATTGATGCTACATGGATATTTTAAACATAATCCTCCCCACCGAACTACCCTTTTCATGGAACATTGTTTGGAATGTTCGATTTTCTCAAAAACATCCTTAACAGTTTTATTAAAATACCATATATTAAAGATCTACACATAAAAATATAATTTCTGTCTTGATTTGCATCAGAATAAAGAGGTCTTCAAAGCATATTCAAGATATACATTTTATTTGTCATGTAAACATCTTAAATATACGAAAGTTTAATCAAAATCGTTTGAGCCATTTTTTGAGAAAATAAAACTTTTCGAAAAATATTTCATGTAAAGGGTAGTTGGAATTGGGGAGATTTTCTTGAAAATCTTACTGTCACATACTTGGAAGATACTGAACTTAAGTAAAACATTTGGTATTTAACTGAATTTTTGTTTTTGAGCTATACCATTCACTGACAGACAGTACATGTACTATGTACATTCATTACGTGATAGAGAAGGTAAAAAGGCAATAAACATTTGTACTCTAGTGATATAAATTCTTGATGCATGTACGTCAACAAGATTGTACAGGAAACCATTTCGGAGAATAAACTGGGTGCTGTCTGCCCAATTGAGATGTTGATGAACGGGGAAAAGCCTTTGAATCACCAATATGGTCACAACCGTGCAGAACAAAGGTGATGTCTTGTTTATCGTTAGTGCTTTAAGTGTTTATTAATGCCAATATGCAAATCTCTGGTTGGCCGAGGCTGCTACAAGAGCGGGTGATGTGAGTGACCTCTCATGACCGACCAAGCCGTTGCCATGGCCTTCCTTGTTGCGTGTAGGCAAGTACCACCTCTGGCGTTTATGATCATTAATTTGAGGAAACAAGAAGGAGAGTAATATGGACCTGATTGATACTAAAGCCAGAGTTGGGCCAGAAAATTTATTGACCCTAACAAACATGTTTTCTTATACTCACCACAAAACCTCAGATACTAGTGTTGAGTTACTGCTTGTCAACTGTGGGATAGGTTCGATTCCCATAAAGGATTACTTCTCTCAGTGTTTGTAGATAGGTTTCATCAATTATTCATTTCACCGCAATGTTTAACCACATCCAGTATTCTCTACTCACAACAAAATCTTAACAAAATCTCTAGCTGTTCCACAAACACATTTTTCTTATAAAAGATTCTTCTTTATCTAGATAACATTAGCTGAATTGGTCTTCTTATTTGATTCCTTGTTAGTAGAAGGGAAATAAGGGGGTGTATTAGGCTAAATCAATAGTCAAATATTTTAAAAGCTGGTCGCTATGTGAAGCAATTGAGGTTCGGTTCGCTTTGCATTGTCCCGTTTGAGAAAAGTTAGTTCAAAATTGAAAGCAATAACAATGACTATCTCAAAAACGGCCAACTCTACAATAAAAACGTATATGACAGAAATAGTGTGATTTAACGATATATACATTTTGTGTATAGCAAGTTTTTGTCTATCTCTTACGGTTTAATCGTTACGAAAAATTCTCAACCGGAATAAAGAGATCTTCAGGGGATATTCCTAGAAACTTAAAAACTATATATTTATTAAAATCTTTCATGAAAAGAGTAGCTGGGGGTGGGATAATCTTCTTGAAAATCTTCATGTCGCATCCTTGGAAGATGCTGAATTTAAATACCAAGTTTGGTATATAACCGACCTTTTGGTTTTGCGCTGCCCACAGACACACACCCAGAAGACAGAACACACACACACTCACACATGGACCTTTTTCTAAATAGGCTTTTTTTGGAATCAGGGAACCTCAAAACACATATTTCTGATGATATCTCGATATCGAAATTTTGGTTGGAGTACAATACCTTCTCTATTGCGTGCTGGGAGATCCAAATATGACGAATAATAAAGTCAAATAATAACTTCACCTATCTTGAAAGCTAACGGAGATAAATTAACACTATTGAATACATTGGCTACACAGTCTGGTAACAGAGTAGGACTTTATAGCTGAACGTATGTTTACATTTGCGGTCAGGTCTTTGTTTTGGTTTGTGCCTGAAATCCGATTCGCCACGTGCCTGTGTGTTTATCATCAGTTGCTGCCACTAACGAGCGGTGGGGTGGTTTTCTTTCAAGTTATCCGATCGTATGAACTGTACCAGAACTAAAAGCTGCGTAAAAGGCTGCGCATAAAATTTAGTTTGATGATCAAAGATAAATCAAATTCAAATGTGAATTATGGAAATATTTAATTCAGGTGTATTCTGAAACAATAAATCAAAGCCACATCTTTGCTGAACAGGAAATGTACTAATGGTTAATAACTGTAACTTCAACTATATGGTATGTTCATTTACAGTAGATACTCAAAATATGCTCCAATACAATCTATATGGGCATCGCATCTTCTTAGTCAATTTTGCCGTACCCTCGTTAGAGCTTCTGCGTTCTGTCAAATCTCTAGGGCTGCTCCAAACACACATGTGCGAAGATCTCATTGGTTGCAATATGGTACACTTTACTCTTCAAATGTCCCCAGAAATAATAATCTAAAGGATTGAGTTTTACCATGAGTAAGAAGTATATCTAGATGCTATTGACTTGTAAAGACTGCTATAGTTCTGAATGTATTTTACGCATCTGAAGTATTAACAATACCAGCTGCTGTGCAAATTGTCGAGGTACAACATTACTGTCAACATTTCTGACCTCTACAGCATGTGCTATGGTTTTCAATCGTATAACCAGGACTTAATTCCAGTAGGCATGCTGGAAACCATTCTTTAATATCATTTTGTGGCTAAACAACTTATTGTAGCAACAAATGAAGGGTTGAAGGCCATAGTGGGCCAAGCATAATTTTTTTTTAAAAATGGAGAAATAGAAGGTCAATGTTTTTTCAATATCATAATTTATTGAACCAAGTTACACATAATAACTAAATGCCACAACAATCTAGAATATACTTTCTATGATATTAGTACAACATTTATGTGGCTTCATACAACATTAGGTTTTACAGTTATTTATTGGGAGCTATTTTCCTTTGCTAGGATTTGGCTCAGCCTAAAGATATGTAACTGGGTCATTCCCATACATCTAATCAATGTCCTGCTGATCATTATTACTGACTTTCACACGCAAACTTTTGTAAAAATCATGATTCACTGGAGAAATAAACGGTAGCTTGGACATAAGATTATCATATGTGGTAGCGTGATTTGCTGCATGGATTTGGACCACTCTGACTAACAGAATTTGTAGTTTCATTTAGACCGATATTTTGATGCCTTACGTCACATGTGTGATTTGGTTGGTAGCGGGAACGCTACACTGGATCTTGAAAAAGAACATCGGCACCTTGGCAAAGAGGGAGGACTGGTTTGGCTTCCTATGGCATGAACACTGGAAGTTGATGATGTACGGATTTATCGGCGATATGCAGCCATTTATCACATGGTTTGAGGCTACCAACCAATATTGTTGGTCCCTCTGTTGACTATCACCTCCACATTACAAAGCCCTGGCAATGTAGTTGACTTAGGACTCATTCTACAAAATTACAAACAACCGAAGAAAAGAACAAAATCCCTCAAGACGAGAAATAGGGCTAACCGCAATGGCGAAGTAAATCAAAATAAAATGACATGAAATAAACATAAACAATAAATAATAATACAAATCTGGATCTTCCTCTCTAATTTGCACCTTCTCCCCAAAATAAAAAGGCTAAATACATGTACAGGATGTTTCAAAACGACACAAAATAAAGATGTGGACCTTGTGGGTCATACCATACGTGATACGTGAACATAAATTTCAGCTCTAAATTCAGCACATACAAAAACTGCCATAAAATCACCATCGATTATGCAGTCGTACATAACCATATGGCACGTGCCTGGCCCACCTGCAAGAGAGATGCCGGTTGGTAGCGAAGGTCCCAGTCGTGTGGTGTAGGCGTGGTTGGTTAGACACGCCGGCGCGGCACAGGTCACCTTAGTAATGGAAAACGTAGCATGTGGGTTTTGTTATGTGTTGCGTATAACACGTTCTGAGGTTGATTACATGGCGTATGGCAACCGTTGTTCCTTCGCTGCCTAATCCCAAATGTGAGCGATTTTTAAACATTCATAAAACTTTAAATAGAAGATTTTGAAAGTTGCGATATCAAGCTTTGGGTAAGTCGAAGCGTAAGCTAATTGACTGCTATCTTCGTTTGGTGTCATTTTGATACGGACTGTATGTAAAATACGTCAGAAAGTCTGCTCATTTTTACCCCTAACACCTTGTGTAGAAGGACTTTACTGTTAGTGATATAAAGTCATGTTGGTTTATCTTTAATATATTACTTCTCTAAAGTTTGAAGAGAAACTAAGGATTTACTTGAAGCTTAAAAGGTTGGGGGATATAAATACGCTCTGTTCCACTTAAATATCATCGATATAATTGACTTAAAAAATGCGTTTGTTTCCGCCCGGGATCGAACCGGGGACCTTGCGCGTGTGAGGCGCACGTGATAACCGCTACACTACGGAAACGTTGAGAGCTGAGACATAAGCAATACCCATATATAACGTGCCTAGGTTAGGCGGTGCCGTGGCCACGTGGTAATATCGCTCGCCTCTCACCAAGGCGACCCGGGTTTTATCATAGCAAACAGCCTGTAGGTAGACCACAAAACGGCTTTGAAAGGGTTTTCTACTCTAGTTTTCCACGCCATTAATTCCACAAATGTGTTCATCAATTCTCCTTCATTTCATATCATTTTCTTCCACGCTCTCATGCCGATTTCCTACTTCTTCATTCTCTGATTCAATGTTCGTTGGCCCCTCAAATTGCCTCTGACCCTACTAATTCCCACTTATAAGTAAGGTGAGCTGATTAAGAAACTAAGGTTTACATTTGGGATGCATGATATTCTATAGGCCTAAAGCATTATTTCACCTTTATCTACGCCTTACGCATGTCGAATTGTTGCCCTCGGTCCAAAATAATCGGTATAGACGCAATACCAATACACGTTTCGAAGTCCCCTATATCAGGCTGTTCTAGCTTGAGCGCGGTCCAAAAGAGCAGTAACTCGTGAGTCATAGGTTCTTCCTATAACATGCCGTACACCGCAGTATTGAGGGCTAAATCAAGTGCTGGAAATAAAATGGCAGGACGAAGTATAGTGATATGACTTTTGCCCAGTGTCTACCGAGCCCCCTTTCAGCTCTACTCCGAATTTTATGGCTGAGCACGCGCATCTATACTCAGGCTCGAGTTGGAACATCCTGCTCTATATAAACCAGGTGGGAATATAAACACGAAAAGGTCTTACTACGGAGAAAATGTAGATTTCGCTAAAACACACAATTATGTTACATATATTTATGCGTGCGCGAGCGTGTGTGTATGTATATATCTCTTTTGGAATTCAAACTGCACACATACTACCTTGTTATAGTTATTTTGCGTAAACTGATTCATCATTTCTCACTTTTCCTATTTTTTCGAGGTAGAGGTTATCCAAAGCAGAGGGAAAAATTGAATTCAACTGAGTTTTTTTTATGGACACTCTTTAACTGATGCAGGCCTCAGAGTCCCATTTTATATTGAGATTAAAAGGCCGCTTAATTTTTCTCAGAGGCCTCTTTATCTGGTTTGGTGCCCTTTTACACGCCATAAATCTACGACACGGAACCAGCGGTTTTACTTCCCTTCCGATGGAAACCATTCTGAGGATTTTTATGCCCGAAAAAATCCATCTCCTTCCGCCAGGTTTAAGCGCATCTTGGGAACCAGAGGCTAACATGTTACCCTTAGACCAAGGAGGGCGAAAATGGAGGGGGAAATCTCACCCATCCGATGTATGTATCTGTATGTAAAGGATATTTTGGAATGAGAAATGTTTCCAATTTTTTTCTATTTGACTATAATTTTATCCTATTGAACTATCTTGTTTCTCTTCTACTTCTAAGGAAGCAAGTAATAAGACCATTTCTGTATTTTTTTTTCGATTAGGGTGAAGTAAATAAAATAATCAGTATTTTAACAATGATTTGTTACAGGCATGTAGAGAAAGTCATGTGAACGGAACACCCAATTTTTTTTTTTTCATTTAGGAATTCTCAAAACATATATTTCCGGTGAAATCTCTCCTTATTGAATTTTTTCCGTGGGATACAATACCTTCTCTACCTACCATATTCAGAGACATTCAATGTCACGTTGTGTAAATTAAATATTTTACCAAGCAAGTGGTATTGTGCTAATTATCAGTTTGAGCAATAGATATTCGAGGTAAAATGTCGTAATACTGACACATGTGGCCACATAATAGACTACGTTAGAATAAGCATTGAAAATGGAAATGGCGTGTTATTTATGGACGCTCTTTAACTGCTATGGTTCTCAGCGTCCCATTCTAAATTAGGTGTGAAAGACCACTTAATTTTGCTCAAAGGCCTCTCTATCAGGCTTGAGGTTCTTTTTAAATCTACGACACGGGACCAACGGCTTTACTTTCTTTCCGAAGGAAGCCCTGCTAAGGCTTTTTACACCCGAAAAAATCGATCGTCCTCCGCCGGGTTTGAACCTGGGGTATATGAAGTTAGCATGGTAACCATTACACCACGGAGGGCGACGAAAAAGACTCTCAAAACGTATATCAAGAAGAGCTTCGCGTCATAATTATAGGCGCGGCAAAATGTATACTCCTAACCAAAGTTGATCAGAAAATCAAGTTAAGATAAATTGTGTTTGACTTTCAAGACAGTAGAATGTACGAATCCTTAGAAAAAAATATTTTTAGTAATTTTTTAATTTTCAACACTATTTCCTTTTTCCCAGCGTTTATCCAACTGTTTTTAAGCCATCCAAAAACTAGGATTTCGGAAGGTCCTCAAAATAGAGATCTGTTTGGGAAATTACCTCTTCGTTAGACGTGAATCATTTTCCACCGAGCCACTTATTCAAGTTTGGAAATAAAAAATAGTCGCGAGGGCCAAATCTGGTATTTACTGTAGATGTAGTAAGTCGAATCTTAATTCTACAATTTTAGCCATCGAAACTGCGCAGGTGTGCACCCTTGCTTTGTCTTGATGGAAGAGAATCTTTTTCATCGTCAGATGAGGGCATTTTTCTTGATTTATTCGTACAGTCAGTATAATAATGATGCATAATACTCTCCTTTTATTGTTATTTCTTTGTGCAAGTAATCAATGCAGATAATTTTGCGTGCATCCAAAAAAAAAACCGAGACCATCACCTTGTTTGCAGTTTTCACCACCTTTGCCTTCTTTGGAGCTGGTTCGTCTTTAAAAAGCCACTGTCTTGAATATACCTTCGTCTCTGAAGTGTATCATTGTATCCATGTTTCATCATCAGTCATGTATCGACGCAAAAACTCGTCAGGATTGCGACGAAAAGTGCCAAACCAGCTTCCGAATCGATCACACGATTGCGTTTATTTTCTGCTGAGACCTAATTTTTGGTGCAAAATTGAGAGCACTGTGCCTTGTGATATGACTGTGACCTCTAGCCATTTCGCGAAATTTTATTCGTTGATCACTCAAAACCATATCCTGGGTTTTGTCAATCATTTTGGAGGATTTCACTTCTTCATTTATTGTGGATATATGACCACATTTAAATTCATTTATGCAATTGTAAATTACTGCAAACGCAGGAGCAGATGTGCCATGAACTTCATCCAACTCGGCTTTTTATCACTTTCGGTATTAAGGATTTTAAATAGAAGTATTTAATCAGCGCAAGAAACTCGTTTTTCCCATCTTTCTAAATAAGCACAATATTGTTATTTCAATCGCCTAAGGCAACGAAACCACGTGATAGATATAACTGTTTTAACTGTCATCTGGAAAGAGACGACGGTTACTAAATGCAAACTTTTTTCGATACTACGAGTTTAACTTTTTTTGATTTTCTATTGAACACCTCCAGTACAGGTTGGGCTATGTGGATTTAAGATAGCCTCTTAGGTTTCCTAACATTACCTTAGCAAGGCATTCTATTCAATTTCTATGAGGGCCAATAAAAGCATTGTGTTTCCTCGCACTTTGGGTGTACTTATTTATAATTTCTCCGATCTGTCCCCAAATGCACCTCCTAGAGGACCTTCTCCCCTCGAGGTCACTTTCCTCCCTCTTCGCAAGAGCAAGTCTGACTGCTGCCTCATATTATTTCTTCATCTCATTCCATTCTCCTGGAGTGTAGGTATTATTCACAACAGTTCTGCATAGATCGCATCCTGCATTCTTAACTTAACATTAAACCATTTTTACTTTCTCTACTTAGTGCATTGTACATAAGTAGAGAAGATATTGTATTTTCATTCCACCCAAAAATTCCATACCGAGATTTTACTGGAAATACAGGTTTTAGGAATCCTTAACCAAAAAAATGCATTTTAGAAAAAAAAAAAAAAAAAAAAAGAAACAAGATTTTATTCACGAACGTAGACCCCCATTCACGTCAAAACAGTTATTTATTTAAATTCTTTTGTGTTTGTTTTATGAATCGAGCTCATGACCTTCTCTGGCAGGGAAATGCATTTCCTACCGTGAATTAATGAAGTAGTTCTGGCAACAAACTCCCACTCCCACAGCTTGACCTCGGATACCTCTGCGTGAAATTTCAAGGTGGCCATGACAGTAACTGGTTTGTAACGTGGAGAACTCGAGTTTGGAAATATAATACAGCGAAACTGCACAGCAAAATCATTTCACACATTTCTGATTCGACATGCCTAGGACCATTTGATATACAAATTTAGCACCTTAGAGGCTGCAGAGGGGAAGGAATGGACTTGGAATTCTGACAAATGACGAGCCCAAAAAGGACACGGACACTGAGATGGGAAAACTAGAACTTGGCACAAGTAAACTGTTTGTTAGTCGAGAATTCATTTGAATACTTAAGTGAGCTCAAAATAAAACACTTTGAAATAAAATATTCTCCTGAGATAAATTGTTTGAAATAAAATTCACATAATTTATATTCATTTATATTAGCCTGCTTCGTTTTTGCTAATCTTTTAGCCACAAAAGTCATGGCAATGGAAAAAATATATAGTCTTTGAAGTTTGATAGTGACATTCGGCTATTTGGTTTTTACTTTGTTTGCTAAGATTCCAATTAAGAGAAAGTATAGTACTTTACACAACATTTTAAAGTTTCATCCATTTTTATTTTCTCTGTACGTACTATGTACATAGAGTATAGAGAAGGTATTGCCATCCACCAAAAAATTTGATACCTCACCGAAAATATATGTTTTAGGGTCCCCTGTATCCAAAAAAAGTATTTTCAGAAAAAAGTCCGTGTGTCTCCGTGTGTCCGTGTGTCAGTGTGTCCGTGTGTCTGTGAACACGATAACTCAAAAACGAAAAGTCGGTAACATACCAAACTTAGTATTTAAGTTTAGTACCTCCCAGAGATGCGACACGAAGATTTTGAGAAAAATCCCCCCACTCCAAAATACCCTTTACATAGAACTTTTTTCGAAAATTTTTATTTTCTAAAAAATGGCTCTAACGATTTTGATTAAAATATCGTATGTTAAAGATATTTACCTAACAAATAAAGCGTATATCTTGAATTTTCTGGGAATATCCTCTGAAGACTACTTTATTCTAGGTCAATTTTACAGAATTTTGCATAACTGCTATACCGTAAGAGATGGAAAAAAAACTTACCACACAACAAATGTAGAGCACACACACAATTTATGTTGTATACATTTTTTGGGGGAGGCGATTGTTTTTTAGATATTCCTTGATTTTGGATTCAGCTATAAAGAAACTTATACTTTTCTCATACAGGAATTTGTGAACTTCGTGTCCATACAAACAGAGGAACTTCAGTCACATAGCAACCAGCCTTTGACTATCACTTTAACTTGTGGTACTTCCTTATTTCGTTTTTACTTACAAGGAAGCAAGTAATAAGTCTGTTTCTGCTAACTTTGTCTCCATGAGCAGGAAGTAAATAGAAGCATAAGCTTTTTAAAAATAATTTATTGCAGAGACATAGAGAAAGTCATGTGAATGTAACACATCAGATTTTTATATTCTCCACACGTATTATGTACATAGTGTATAGGGGAAAAGTTGTATGCCACCCAAAAAATTCGATACAGATTCCGCTGTTAACATATGCTTTCAGACCCTATGAATACAAGAAAAAGTGTTTTTATTGTCCGTGTTTATCTGTGAGCATAGCTCAAAAACAAAAATTCCGTTAAATACCAAACTTGATATTTAATTCATAAACTTCCAAGAATGCGTCACGATGATTTCCAAGAAAATCTGCTCACTACAACTACCCTTTACATGGAACATTTTTTCCAAAGTTTTAATTTTATCAAAAATGACTGTGACCATTTTGATTAAAATTGGGTATATTAAACATATTTAAATTGCAAATAAAATGTATATCTTAACATTTCTGGGAATAGCTTCTGAAGACCTTTTCTAGATGACTTTTGCAAAGAGACAAAAACCCTTTTCTCATATGGGAACTTCCTGACCAAGCAAAGAAACGAATTTCAATTCCATAGCAACCAGCTTTAAAAAGATTTGATTATCGTTTTAGCCTAATGTAGGTATTAGCTTGTTTCCCTTCAACAAGTAAGAAAACAAGTAATAACACAATTTCTGTTAATGTTTATCTCGATTGGCATGAAATAGATAGGAAAATAAGCGTTTTGAGAATAATTTGCTATAGAGATGTACATAAAGTCGTGTAAATGGAACGAACTTTTTGTAGTACGAACAGTACAACTCAGAAGGAAAAAGTCCAATAGGTTAATTTAAACATAAATTTGATATTCAAATTCAATTTTTACTTTCTCTATACGCACTATGTACATAGTGAATAGAGAAAGGATTGCAATCCACCAAAAAATTCGATACCGAGATTTCACCGGAAATATATGTTTTAGGGTTCCCTTTATCTAAAAAAAGCATTTTCACAAAAAGGTCCGTGTGTGTGTGTGTGTGTGTATGTGTGTGTCCGGGTGTCTCTGAACACGATAACTCAAAAACGAAAAGTCGGTAAAATAACAAACTTGATATTTAAGTTTAGTATCTTCCAGGGATGCGACACGAAGATTTTGAGAAAAATCCTCCCACCCCAAACTACCCTTTACATGGAACTTTTTTTGAAAATTTTGATTTTCTAAAAAATGGCTGTAACGATTTTGATTAAGATATCATATATTAAAGATATTTACCTGACAAATAAAATGTATATTTTGAATTTTCTGGGAATAGCCTCTGAAGACTACTTTATTCTGGATGAATTTTGCATAACTACTAAACCGTAAGAGATGGACGAAAACTTAACACACAAAAAATGTAGAGCACGTTAAAACACACAATTTATGTGATATACATTTTTTTTTTTTCGTGGAGTTGATCGTTTTTGAAATATTCCTTTTTCTTGGTTTCAGCTTTGAAAAGCTTATAATTTTCTCATACAGGAATTTATCAACTCTTGTCCATACAAACAAAGGAACATCAGTCACATAGCAACCAGCTTTTGGCTTTCACTTTAACCTATGATACTGCCTTATTTCGCTTGTGTTTACAATAAAGCAAGGAATAAGACTATTTCTGCTAATTTTTCTCGATTAACATGAAATAAATAAAAGATAAGCTTATTAACAATAATTTGTTACACAGAGATAGAGAAAGTCATGTGAATAGCTTTTTATAGAGTAGAGACATAATCTTTTCAATAAAATGTCTCCACCACACGCTATGTTGTTTTTTATTTTCTGAACAACGACTCTGGAGGTTCTGATTAAAAGGCCACATATTTTAAGATATTTAGGACACAAAAAACATATTGATTCTTCTGGGAATAGTCTGTGAAATTCTCATTCATTTGAAGGAATTTTGTGTACCTTTTTAAGACAGGTAAACCATAAGTAAAAGAAACGTACAGAATTTTGTTAAATGTTCTGGAAGTTAGATAATATAAGAGTAGTATAAATATAAAAAGAATTCTAGAATTCTAAAAGTAATAACATATTTTTGAATGATAAGTAAGATATCTTAAAAAGTTTTGTTCGACAGTTATTTATTTATATCTACTTCTGAACAAATCTGAAAAGAATTCTTTCACCTGTTTTTAAGAAAGATGTATGTAATTTGATCTTGTATTTTACACATTTTAACATTCATAGAGTAAATATAATAATTTGTTATTAAACATTCTAGAAATGCTTTACAGGCATCCTCTGACAGTGTGCAACATTTCGTTAAGCTATCTCTGCCATAAGTGGATTTATGTTAAATTTTGTGTGAGGCTGCATTTCTCATACATGTTCCCTTAAGCTAGAAACATTTACAGCTGTACTTATGAGCTGGATTATAGCATCTTACATTAACGGTCTCATATCTACTTGTTAAAAATGAATATCTAAAAAATGCGTAACTTTTTGAAAATAAAAAGATTAAACTTACGTATAAACATTGTAATATTGGTATTCTTTAAATCAGTAAACAAAACGTGAATATGTTAAATAATCAATTCTTAGGAGTTATAGAAATCGGGCGTATGTTTCAATAATAATCAATTGGGAAATAAAAAAGATAGAATGTATTTATTTTACTCTTAAGTTTTAATAATTCACCCTACTTTCAAAGCAGTATACAGCAAAATATTCTAACAAGAGTTTATTCTTACTACTAATTCATGATAATATAGATAAGCCTTATCATTAATTTCTTATAACTAGAAGGAAAATATGGGAAACACTAGGCTAAAGCGCTTGTCAAATGTTTTAAGAGGTGGTTACTATGTAATGAATTTCAGTTCTCTTTGCTTGACGAGGAGCAAAACAAAATAAACAGGAATGAAAATACCAATTTGGGAAAAGTTTAAGCAATTTTAAAATTGAAACCAATTACAAGGAGTATTTGCAAATGGTAAAATAAAAACAAAACAAAAACAAACGTAAATGAGATAATTGTGTGTTTTAAACAGATCTACATTTTTTGTGTAGTAATATTTATCTACCTCTTACAGTTAACCAATTTTACAAAAACAATCCAACTTGAAAAGAATACAAGATATACATGTTATCTGTCACGTAAATATTTAGAGAAGTTTTTCAGGAAATCAGTATTACCAAGCAATTTTTCCATGTAATTAGAGGTGGTGGGATTTTGTTTAAAATCTTTCTGTCACGTTCCTTGAAATATGCTGAAATTAAATTTCAAGTTGAGTAATTAACGGACTAATCGAGTGATAATTTTTGAGTTATGCTGTCCACAGATATACACATAAACATACACCCAGACCTTTTTTTATAAAAAAAAAATGCTTTTGGACTCAGGAGTGCAACAGGCATTTCCGATGAATTTACTGGTAATGTAAGTAAAATTGAGATTTTCAAAAGAAGAAAGAATAAATCAAATCTTGACAATTCTACCCAACTATGGTGTTCCTAAAACTCATCAAATGAAATATTCTTCCATAAACATACAGGGTTATTTGCAACAAGAAAATGACTAAAAATCTAAGTAAAATTTGAGTTTTTTAAAAGCAGAAAGAATAAATCAAAATTTAGAGAAGTATAACCAACAATGGTGACTTAAAACCCGTCAAAAGAAATTATCTTCTATAAAAATACAGAATTGTTTGTATGAAGAACATGACTATAAATCTTTTAGATGCTATTAAGTAAAATAAAGTGTAAATACTTAAAGATCATATAATTATTGGTGGTTTAAAGAGTCGTTTTATGAAGTGAAAATATTTTGTATGCAGTAATATGCCCCTTTAAAACAAATCAAATAAGAAATATCTTTAATAAAAGAAGATTTAAATGTGTTGATAAAAGAACATAGTTACAGGAATAACAAGATGAACAAGGGTAAAATAAATTAAGAAAACAATTTAAATGCAATAAAAGGTAATTAAGTATAATACAGTTTGTCGATATAGGATATTTAAATATAATATAACAAAATGCTGAGTAACAAAATATTAATACATTAGACGTTAAAAATATCATGTTTACCCCAGAACTATAGTAAATAAGGAGAGGAAAAATAATAAAATAAATAATATTCACAAATACTATGCTACTCTTTACTGAAGTTATCTATGTATCCCAGGTCATTATTGTATTTTAGAAAAATGAGATTTACCACTAGCTGCACTTTTTTCTCATTTGCGTCCTTATGATACCTTTTAAGAACTATCTAATTATTCATTATTTGTTTATTTACAGAGCCAAAGTTCGTGAAGGTTAATTAAATGTTTCTAGGCTTTATACCAGGTGGCCCAATGCCTCATATATGACGTGCATCGATATTCCTTTGTGGGTTAAAAGAGTTGCAAAAATTGCCCCAGTTGAGTTCTGCAACTCTTTTAAAGTACAACAACTCATTAAATATATATTAAAAAATACTATACCGAGATATCATCGGAAACAGACAAGTTTCCTATAAAAAAAAAATACACAAAACAAAATGGATGTGTTTAAATTCAGCAGCTTTCAAGAATGAAGCGCGAAGATTTTCATGAAATTCCAGCAATCCAAGCTATCAAAAAGTTTGATTACTTTAAAATAGTTGTAACGCGTGTGTGTATATATGTGAGCAAAAACACTTAAAACACAAAACTTTGTATTTAAGATTGGTATCTCACAAGGATTAGACACGAAGATTTTCAAGACACTTCTCCAACCCAACTGCCCTTAAAAGCAACATTTTTTCTAAAATGATGACTCTGCAGATTATGATTAAAATATCATATGCTTAAAATATTTTCATGACAAACGAAAAGTACATCGTGTATTTTCTGGGAACAGTCCCTTTGTAGATTTTTGTGTAGCTGGTAAACCGTAAGAGATAGAAAAAGATCTACTACAAAAAAAAAGGACACATTTAAATCACATACGCCGTTCTCCTGTACAGCTAACCGTTTTTCTTTGTTTTGGTTTCAATTTTAAATTACTAAAACTGTTCTCAAACAGAAAGTTCTCATACCTTTCATCTCTCTCTCTCTCTGTTTTTTTTTTATTTTTTAATTTATACAGCCCCTTTTAACATATAAGATCATATCGGGGGACTTTGCACTTGGAACAACTGGTGTGTAGCTTCTTTTACGTTTGGTTTAAATCATTTTATTTTCCTCAAACACACACGCATTCATTCTCAGTGGGCGATAGGGAATAATTCTGATCCGGGACCCCCGGATGAGAAGTGAGCTCGCTGACCACTCGACCACGGAGGCAGTCATATCTCTTTTGTTTTACTACAGACCAAATTTCAAAGGGCAAAGAAATTCAAATTTCAATTGTTTCACATAGCAACAACTTTTAAAAGATTTGACTATTGCTTTACGTCGGTATGTTCCCTTGTTTCTCTTCTGCTTACAGGGAAATATGTAGTGAGACCATTTCTGCTAAAGTTATCTGGATTAGTGTTAAGTAAATAGAATAACAAGGTTTTGTAATAATATTTAGAAAATAGGTAGAAAAAGTTATGTGAATGGAACTCATTAGATTTTTATTATATTTGAGACATAAAGAATCTGATATAGTCCATTCACAGAACGTTCTCTAAGCGTTCCATATATAAACTATTCTTATGAAAGATTATTTTTTCTCTACTTTATGTGAATCGAGATAAATATTAGTAGAATTGTTAATTTTAAATGTTTTTTCACACAAACCATGTGTAGGAAAGGAGTTGGATAGGAATTTGAACCACGGATTTCCCGGTCTCTAGCCGGTTTCTCTACCACTGAGCTAACATGGCAACATGCTGATACGACATTAAATTCCTCAACTGATTCTCAAGTTTCTCGGTTAACCACATGATGATCTCAAATTAGTTTGACATGACAAACCCTTACAATGTTATAAGTACTTTAATCCCCACGCTGCATATTTCAGCCAACTAATATGGTCAATTACTGTTAATTAACCTATCGAATTGCTGTTGTATATACGCGTTATGACAAAACAGTTAAATTAACAATAATTGACCATAATAATTGGCTAAACTAAGAAGCCCGGGTCTTAAACTACTTACACAATTGTAAGGCGCCATTGGGGTTTGTCTTCTCAAAATAATTTGAGATCACCTTGTGGTTAACCGAGAAACATACGAGTCAATTGAGGAATTCATTGTCGTGCCGGTATATTGCTATGGTAGCTCGGTGGTAGAGCAGCCGCCTAGAGATTGAGAGATACGTGGTTCAAATCCGTACTATTTAGTCTGACTATCTATCCATTTTGCAAAATGGGTCTTGTTCCTTCTAAGTAGAAGGGAATACATAGGAACAGCGATAGTCAAGTACAAGGTAAAAAAGGGAACATTTTGGGCTAAGGCGATAGTCAAATATTTTAAAAGCTAGTCCCTATATGAAACAATTGAGGCTCGGTTCTGTTTGAGAAAAGTTAGGTAGTTTAAAATTGAAACCAATAACAATGACTATATCGAAAACGGTTAACTCTACAAGAAAACAGTATGTGATATAAATTATGTGTTTTAACGAGATCTACATTTTTGTGTTTTAAGTTATCTATCTCCTATGGTTTAACTTTTATGCTAAATTCTGTAAGCTCATCCACAATAAAGATGTCTTCAGAGACTGTTCCCAGAAAATTCAAAATATACATTTTATTTGTGATGCACATATCTTTAATATACGATAGTTAAATCTAAATCGTTAGAGCTATTTTTATGAAAAACAAAATTTTCAGAAGATTTTCCATATAAAGGATTGTTTGTAGTGGGTATTTTTCTTGAAAATCTTCGTGTCTCATCCATGGAAGATGCTAAACATAAATACCAAGTTTGGCATTTAACGTTTTTTTTCGTTTTAACGTGTACTCACACACACACGCAGACCTTTTTCTAAAAATGCCTTTTTTGGAACTCAGGGGCCTCAAAACGTATATTTCCAGTGAAATCTCGACATCGAATTTTTGGTTGGAATACAATGCCTTCTCTGTCGACTATGCACATTGTACATACTTGGTAGAGGGGATAAAAAAGAAAAAGCCCACCTCTAATGAAATCCGTTTCGTTTCGTAATCGGTTTACCCTCCCCGTATTTGTAGAACTGATACCCCCCTAGGACTTACAAGCCAATACCTAGGGGCCAGAAGCCTGTCGGGGAGCCAACGGCACGAAACCACAGAACGGAGACCCTGTTACGAGAGGTCGGCCCATAGCCAGGTATGAACATGAGGAAATGGATGATATGAAATGTAAGCGAAATTTATGATCGGACAGATGATGATGATAGAGCAATTGGTGGAATGAGTGGCGGGGGAAACCGGAGCAGCAGAAGAAATCCCGCTCAGACGCCGCTTCCTCCACCACGAATCCCACATGCGGACGCTTGGGATCGAATCTGGGTCTAATCAATCTCCCATGGCGCCTCCCTTATTGAAATTAATATTCCTAAATGTTCTCTACACATTAATGGAGATAACAAAGACATGTTCATAGTTTTTAATTTGTCTAAATTTGGAACATACTTCACAAATATAATCCATTTATTTGTATCTTTTCACCTAACTAATAATGGATTTACTACACCATGAACTCATTTTAAAATCAATTTATAAAATCAATAATACTATACAATGGATCATAGTAACATTTTCTCTCAATACTTTCCACTCAGCCAAAATTGTAAAAATGGATGACAATTATGCCACATAGTCAACCTAGTTTTAAAGCAGTATAACAGTCTCTAGGGAAAATACACATATACATGTCCACATGTAGCTAAATATTTCTAAATCACTTTGCATAACATTAAACCATAATGGTAGGTTTATAAGAAGTTGGATGGTTAAAATGTCAAATAAAATAACTAATTAGAACAAATATGTTATCTTTTTTTTTTGACTAAACAAGATACATTTTCTCTCGATGTACTGAATAAAAAGGACAATCTTTTAAGTGGGTGCTACTCTGAAATTGATATAAATCTTGTAAATACTGACATTTGTATTACATGACCGAAATAAAAAAGCTATAACCCTATGCCCTATGATGTCATGATTCAAGTGATTTGACTTTAAAGATTATACTAACATATATATAAAATATATTAACATTTTGGAATAAAACTGTTTTATGTTTATAACTGTCAGATTTGGACATTTGTTTTAACACTTTCACTTTTTAAAAATATTCCTCATGATGAAGTTTTCATCCAATTCTAAATTCCAAAAACACAACAAATTAAAAGTGTCATATAAAGTACTTAATTACTCCTATCGAAAGTAATAAAAAAAGATAAAAAAGTTTAAAAAACTACAAATTTAATACAGTAGTTAAAAGGCTGATTGTAAAATTTCAACGTGTGGAGGATTTTCCATTAGGTTTTCAGCTTTGAAATGCAATAACTCGTAAACTAAAACAGATATAAAATAAAATTATAAATATTGAATCTATACATAAAATACATTTAAATTACATTTACAGAAAAACTGAAAACTTCAGAAAGTCAAACTTTCATTGTACCATCTTCTTTAGTAAACCCAAGTTTATTTAAAATATTTAACAGGACAAACCTGTGAAATTTTCAAATTCGGTTCCTTAAGCACTTGCATCAGCTTTTTTCCACATACTTCTATTGTTGTGTGTAACTGATTCTAACATTTTGAGACAAATGCATCGTGTAGTGTTTAAGAAAAAAAATTTTGTTTTCCTTAACTACTCTACAAAAATAAGCTTTTTGTGCCTCAGTTTTCAAAATGTTGTATCAAAACTTAATATTTACATACCACAATAAAAATTATCGAATGAGTTTCAAATTAATTAAACATCAGTGTAGAAAAGGTATGATAAATTGTTCGTTCACAATGTTGTCATTATTTTTTGGATATTAATTTTGTTTCTACAAATTCATTATTAATTTTACTTACTTAGAACCCTAATTCGATAATGTTTGTTTACTATGAAAGTAAGGTTATCTGGTAGAAACATCAAACTCATTGGTTGAAATGTGCACCACAAGGAGTATTTTGAACACTTATACGCATTGGAAGATGCATTTAGAGAACGCTTTTTAATATTTAAAGCACCATTTGTTTCCATTAAAAGTTCTATTTAAAAGGTCACGCGACAAATGTTTTCATTGCAAGTGACTGAAAATAACTTTGGCATATTAATCTACAAGGACCTTGGCTATAATATTGTGCTGGATTAAAAATTAACATTTTCAAAATGTTAGTCAATTTTCACAGGTTGGTCACAGCTTATGAACATAATTTAGAGTATAAGCTTTTAGATTTGTGGCTTTTTAAATAATTAAGTTCCCTATGTGGAACATTTTTAGAAATATTCAGTGCAAACTATACTCTATGAGATGCAACTTGTCCGGTTTGTTTCTGTCCTTCAGACACCCTGCCTGCTTTGTCTAAATTCTTGGTAAGCACACACCCCCTCCCAACCCTCTATTGTCTGTTAAATGGCTTCGTTCGTCACCGTAAAGAGAGAGAGACAACAAGAAGTTAAGTGTTTCTGTCTCTTTCCTTTCTAGAACTGACAAGTTAAAACTCACAGACTATAAGGTTTAATCTAAAAAGAAAGAAAGAAGAAAAAAACATGCAAAATAACATTAAAGCTCTTAAATCTTCTAGAGATTGGTAAACAGTTACGCGGTGGCCATATTTACTGCATTTCAGTTATAATTGGGACAAAATATATAATTCTGTTTTTAACGAATTTTAAAATTACAGATGACTTCATGGGATAGCAACCGAGTTAGATTGGAATCAAAGAAATCCAATTTAACATGGTTGCTGTCCCATGAAGTCATCTGTAATAATCAACACCAAGAAAGCTTCAAATCTTAAATTTGGAAATATTTAAATAATAGAATACACTTAACATTTCTAGAGATTCAAGCACATATATGAAGTCGGCCTCAGGAACAAGGGAAGATATTCTCAACTTGAATGCCAAGGACAACAAGTTTTTGCCCCTTGTAATGTTCACCCCCACAGATATGAGGGATGCACGGTGTAAACTGATAGACATCTCTCATGCAAGCCCGGAAGGTTAAGTTCGAGTCCCGGCCGTGACTGGAGGACATTTGCCCCCGGCAAAACACGAAATGAGGATGCAGCAAGTGGAAAACAGTTGACTTACCTTGCACATGGCGGGTGAACGAACAGCCTTGAGTTGCGAGCTAGTTCTGTAAGCACGGTATACTTGACTCATACCTTTATACAACCTGCTCTTCCCTCTCCAAATCGGCAACGTGTGAAGAAGACCCATCTCTGGTGGGGGGGGGCATCATCCTGCCCTCCCTCTCGTCCTAGGGTGCCGGGTTCGGGTCCAAACACATCTATCGAAGGTTAATAACACCTATGGCATCACTACAAATCTCTGCTCACTCTTACAAAACGTTATTCTTCCATTTGCTTATTGTTAATCGAGATACGTTTTCATTATAATTATACATTTCGTGTTAGATATAAGAAGAATGTAGCAGGCTAAGCTATAGTCACAGTGCTTACTTTGTCTAGCACGTATACACAATGCACATTATAGATAGAGAAGGTATTGCATTCCATCCAAAAATTCGATGTTGAGATTTCTTTCATTACGTTTTATAGATTTCATTTTAGTTGTAAGAATAAGCTATGTGACATTTTTTACTTTCTCTAGTATGTATATACAATATAGTATATACAGAATGTATTGCATTCCACCCAAAACTTCGATGTCGAGATTCCTCTCATTACAAATGTATACTTTTCGTTTTAGACATAAGATGAATACGGTAGGCTGAAGTTATAGTTAGATTTTTTACTTTCTCCGGCACGTATGTACAATGTATATAGTAGATAGAGAAGGTGCTGTATTGCAACTAAAAGTTCGATTCTCCGGAAATATTTATTTTAAGATCCCCTTAGTCCGAAAAAAATTTAGAAAAGAATAAGTCGGTGTGTATGTGTGTGTATCTGGGCTGCATAGTTCAAAAGCTAAAAGACCGTGAAGTACCAAACTTGGTATTTCAGTTTAGTATCTTCCAAGGATGCGACAGGAAACTTTTGAGGAAAATTGCTCCACCCTAAACAACGTACAAACATTTTTGGAAATGCTGACTATCGCTTTAGCCTAGTGTATTCCCTTATTTCCCTTCTGGTTACAATGAAGCAAACAATAAGAGCAATTCTGCTAATGTTTATCTCGATTAGCATGCTGTAGATAAAAAATAGTTTTGTAAGAAAACTTTGTATGCGAAATAGCTGGAGCAAGTCATGTGAATGGAATACATCAGAGTTTTAAAAAGCGAGTCGTTATGTGTCGGCTTTGAAAGTCTATGCTCGTTGCATAACCACGAGCAATCTCATGTGCAAAACTCATATGACATTCTCTCCTCTGGCGTTTATCTCTGATTATACAAAATATTCTTTTGAACGTTTGTTTTAGTATCTCTTGATTTTAATCGAGTAAAACTTTGCAGAAATAACTATATTACACATTTTGTTATAGATACAGAGGAACAGCAATAATCAAATATTTAAGAACCCAAGTCTTAAAATTCCATACCCTTAGTATGGGGTGAGTCGCCCTCAGTGGTGTAGTTTTTACCATGCTAGACTCCAAAAACCAAGATTTCAGCTTCAAACCTAGCGGAGGACGATGTATTTTTTTGGACGCAAAAAATCCTTAGCATGGTTTCCGTCGGAAGAGAAATAAAGCAGGTGGTCCCGTGTAATTTTTATTTCTATCCGTAAAAGAACCCCAATTCTTGAAAGAAGAAGAGTACCTGTACAAAATTCCACCATTTTTCGCGTCCGCGAGTCGTGATTTCGTTCTACAGTGCCATCTGTGGTCGACGAGCCGATCCTTCGTCACCATGGCGCATAGCGGCAAACTCACGAACTAGAATTTTAAATCCGATCACAGAAGTTCTGTCCTCCATTTAAGGAATTACAGCAATTATGATAGGTAGAAAAAATATGGAATGAGGAAATGTTCTTCACATTTTCGTTCAAATCTCAACATCTAATATTTGGGTAGGATACAATATTTATCCTATTTACTATGCGTAATAGAGAAAATAAAATCTTAAATGTTAATTTGTTTTTTTCACACAAGTCGTATGTAGGACAGGAGTTGGATAAGTATTGTAGCTTAGTGGTAGAGCAACCGGCTAGAAACTGAGATTCGTGGTTCAAATCCCGGCTATAGCACTGAATTTTTCAGTCGGACTCTACTTGTCCAACTCCTGTGTGAAAAACTAATTGAATTAACACTAATTGACTTAATAGTTGACTAAACCATGAAACCCGGACTTTGAACATTGTAATTCGCTTGTGATTTACCAGGAAAATGCATGTCAGTGAAAGAGTTTAAAGCCATGACGGTATGTTGCCATTGTGGCTCAGTGGTAGAGCAACCGGCTAGAAACCGGGAGAACCGTGGTCCAAATCCTGGCTATGGCAATGAATTTTTCGATCTGACTCTAGTTATCCAAAATTCATGTATTTGAAAATACTAACCAATAACAAAGAATATCTTGGGAATAGTTAACGATAAGCACATTTACATCAGACATATATTGTGTGTTTTAACGAGATCCACATAAGATTTTGTGACGCAAAAGTCATTCATATGCTATTCGCAGAAAATTCAGGATCTTCATTTTATTTGTAATGTTAAATATAAAATCATGTTTGAGAGCAAAAAGTAATGGAATTTTGTTCCATAAAAAGGATAGTTTGGGGTGGGTGTTTCTTGAACATTTTCGTTTCGTATCCTTCGAGGACCTGCATTTTAAACTCTACGAGGTTTTGTATTTGAGTTATGCTGTTCACAAAGACACGCGTTCTCTCTTTCTTCTCTTTCTCACACACATACACAGTTGGAGCTTTTTCTAAGAATGCTTTTTTAAGAGACAAACCTTAAAATGTGCATTTGAGGTTTGAGCTCGTCGTTAAAATGTGTATTGAAATACAATATCTTCCCTACTTACCATAAACCGAGTGGCGCTTCATTAACGTGTAGGTCTTCCCCAGGTCACCAGGCAAATGTTAAGAAAGTAAATACATCCGCTGAATTTTATCTGTTCATAATTTCCTGTTCCAATTACCTGTTTCAGGGTTTAAGGACCACGCGAAGGTGTTCGGTAGGGTGCGGCTGGATTGTGGCTTGTGCACTATAAGGTTTATTCCTGGGATGCGCCTTCGAGCTAGGGCCTCTTCGGGGAACCCCGGAGGCTCAGGACTCTTGACTGGCCGAGGCGGCCAGTCTGGAACTGTTAGGAACCCCATCCATGCTTGCGCCCTGTTACCTTCAGATGGCTTCCCTCTCCCTCAAGTAAGTCTGAAAGCATCCACCTTTGTTCCTGAATACTACCTTTACTTCTCATTCTTTAATGTCACCTTTGAACCCCTAGGCTATAACCTAATAATCTCACCTTGTGCGGCAACTTTACACTAACCGGGGTGCTATGTAGGACCCGAAAGCGAGATTGCACGTCCTAGTTCAGTCTTCTACTGAGCCTTTCCTATTGATTACTGAGACAATATGGCTGCTCATCTCACAGGAGGTGTGGCAAAAGAATTTCTTTCCAATATGCGACGCGGGGGACGGGGGATGTTCTGGAAAGTAGAGCTGATTTTCAGAAACAACATGTTTACCCCTTATTTCTCCCCGGTTCATTTGCACACACCTAACATAACCTAACTTCGACGAAATCTCGAAACCTGTCGTTTGCAGCTGCTCACTAAAGCCTCCACTCGCCTAGAAAACACAAGAAAATCCCGCGTCACTCGCGTCACATACTGGAAAGAAGAGCCATCAAATTGTTTTGCCACATCCCCTGTGAGGTCAGCTGTCCCTCAGTCATATTGTCTCAGTAGCCAATAGGAAAAGCTTAGTCTAAAACTGAACTAGAATTTGCAATTTCGCGACCCAGACAGCCCGCAAAAGAATGCAAACACAGCATTGCCGGGTGTCAGCACGTGGAGCAGTTATTTGATGGGAATCCACCTCGACTGAGGAATCACATGTCTCTCCAATCATTGCACTCCGATTAGGGGTTGACTACAACAGTACATTTTACCCCTCCGCAGCTGAGTAAAAAAAAAATAAAAAAATAAAAAAAAAATAAAAAAAAAAAAAAAAAACCAAGCGGGAGACCTGGGTTCGATCCCCAGTACCGGCGTGGGGATTTTTCCCCCGCTGGGAGACCAGGACCGGGGTGCACTCAGCCTCGTGAGGTCCCTGGGGGGCCAATTGAGGAGCTACTTGATGGAGAAGTAGCGGCTCCAGGTCGTGAGGACCGCATTAACCGGCCGGGAGGGGCTCGAGGCGCTGACCACGTCTCACCCTCCAATACTGCACCCCATCCATGACGTCTGTAGTGGACCGAGATGGGGGACGCAGCGGCCGGGCGGTAGGCCAAGGCTCCCCGTGAGCTGTCGTGCCATGGAGTTATGTTAAAAAACTATGTACGGTGTTCTGCCCCACTGACTTGGTACCTCGCTCTTAAAAACTGAATTTTCTTTTAACTACCGTGTTTCTCAGCGTCCCATTCTATACTGGATGCAAAAGCTACATATTTTTCTCAGAGGCCTCTTTATCAGATTTGAGGTTCTTTTACGTACCGTAAAACTGACACGGGATCACTTACTAATAGGTAAACAGAAGTGAAAATAAAAATGTAATGTGTTTCATTCAAATGACTTTATCTTCCTATTCTGCGACAAATTATTGTTACAAAACCTATTCTTATACCTACTTCATGCTAATGGAGATAAACATTAGCAGAACGATTTTATTACTTAGTTTCCTTATGAGTAGGAGTAAAATAAGGCAATACACTAGTCAACAGCGAGAGTCAAATCTTTTAAAAGCCGGTCGCTCTGTGATTGAAATTCTCTTCTTTTTGGCTAACCAGGATGAAAAAGGTGAATGAATTCCCATTTGAGAAAATTAAGTATTGGACATTTTAAAACCAATAACAATATATAATAAAATATGTGATTTAAGCGGATGTACATTTTTTATCATAAGTTTTCGTTAACTCTTAATGATTTGCCAGTTATGCAGAATCATTCAGAATGAAAAGGACTTCAGGAGCTGTTCCCTAGAAATTCTGTATGGTCAGTTTATTTGACAATTAAATATCTTTAATATACTGTAACAAATATTTTTATTGACTTAAAATTTTTTTTCAAAATTATAAATTAAAAATATTTCCTCTATAAGTCTTAGTATAATTAATACATCAGAATTGCATTCTAATATCATTACAATACAGTATTTGATTCACAGCTGCAAATAATTCACTCGACGTTTCGACGTGTAGACGGTTTAAGGCTGCATCCCTTCCATGACTCCCACACCATCGCGCCAATACTCCAGTCTTCACGACTCAGTACAATTCGCATTTTATACCTAGAAAATGACGTCACAGAACTTTCTGGAAACTTGTCGAGGATACTGGACGCCTCTCGAGTGTTCCAGACACATCACGTTCCTAAGTATCCTGTTTCCGTAGCGCTGGACTTCTTTGTTTACACATTCAAAGGTTTCCAACTGCGGTGTCTCACATACTTAGGCGAACGTGAGAACCACTGCAGGAGCCGGCAATGTCACAAAAACTATTATATTATCAAAAGGGTTTAAGGCATTTTTGAGAAAATAGGAAATGTCGAAAAATCTTCCATGTAAAGGGTAGTTTGGGGTGGGGGAAGTTCTGAAAATCTGGTGTTGCATTGTTAGAAGATAATACCAAGTTTGTTATTTACCAATTTTGCGTTTTTGAATTATGCTGCCCACAGACACATACACGGACTTCCCCCTCTCCCAATTTTATTTTCCTTCTTTTCTTTTGGATTCATGGTCCATAAACATACATTAATGTAAAATCTTAGTATCGAATTTTAAGGTGGAATATAATACCTTCTCTACCTGATATGTACTATATTACTTGCTGTAGAAGTTAAGCATACGTAGAGATATTTAAAAGTGTCTCAATTTTGAGTGACAATATTACCCATTATATCAAATTAGTTTGCAAGCCGAAAAAAAAATGTAATGTAATATTTCAAATTACAACAGAATAATGATCATATACAATACTATAATGTAATATATGTAGACGACTTCTCTATCTACTGCAACTGTAAAATTCGTATAAATATGATTTTTTCTCAATAATGGTAAACATATTTAACAAGAAAAAGTTTCTAATTAGACTAAAAAGGGTACAGATACAATGCCACCTTTTAAGTCCCAAGTAAGCTTTTTACTTTCTCCACACATACTACATACATAGTGTATAGAGAAGGTATTGTATTGCACCCAAAAATTCGATACCGAATTTCACCGAAAATATATGTTTTGAAGTCCCCTGAGTTCAAAAAAGGCATTTTAATAAAAATGTCCGTGTGTGTATCTGTGGAACAGCATAGCTCAAGAACTACAACACCGTTACATACCAAATTAGGTATGTTTATCCTGAATTTTCTTAGAATAGCCTGTGAAGATCTCTTTATTCTGGATGATTTTTTTTTTTTAATCTTGAATAGCTGGTAAACTGTAAGAGATAAACAAAAACTTACTGCACAAAAATGTAAACACACAATGTGCATTTTTTCGAGCAGTTGACCACTTTTGAGATACTCCTTGCTATTGGTTTCAGAAACTGTTCTCAAATAGGAACTTGTCAACTCCTGGCCACGCAAAGAAACGGCTTTCAATTCCAAGGCAACTACATTTTAAAACAGTTGACTGCCGTTTTAGCCTAGTGTATTCCCTTATTTCCTTTCTACTTATAAGGAACTAAGTAAAAAGACCGTTTCTGCTAATGTTTATGTCGATTAGCATGAAGTAGATAGAACAATGTGCTTATTAACAATAATTTATTACAGAAATGTTGAATGAAACACATAAGATTTTTTAATAGTCTTTGCACAGCTGGTAAAACCGTAAGAGTTAGAATACTCTTATTGCACAAAAAATTCAAATCTAATTAAAGGACACAATTTGTTATTTATTTTTGTGTAGTTAACCATTTCTGGAGTATTCTTTTTATTGAAGTTGTTTAATATCCATTAAGCGCCTTGGTCATAACCCGATGGTTTGTTGGCTCACCTGAGGTCATTGTATCTCAGCCAGTTTTGCGCGTCGCGTTTCTACTTGAGGAACTTGCTGATAGCCTTTCTGTAGCATTTGTTTTGTCACTCTTGAGCTTTCAGCGGAATGTGGTATACCTTGGGAACTGTTGGCCCTTCTACGAGTCTGCACGCTACTCATGGTGAGTTAAACTGATGGCATTAGTTCATTTCGGCGACTCCGAATTAATGATATTACAATTGACAAGTTGATTAATCTGGGTTAATAAATTCTGTTTGATGAAAAAAAAAAAAAAAGATGTAGGTGTAATTCGTTCTTGAATTACTCGCTTATGACAAAAAGAATGATTAGTTGACAAAGGGGACACGTGTTTTTCCTTACACCCAGGGGAGAAATGGGTGAGTTGAACGAACCGCAGGAGGCGAATGGGTTGCAGGTCGGCACAGAGAGGGTCGCTCCATGACGTCCCTCTAGCGGGACCTTGGAATACAATTCAAAATCACAAGCTATCCGTAATCAACAAGAAACAGGAAGGGCAAATGAAATAGCAGGAAATGAGGGAAAGGAGAATCGTGGTAGAATAAACCACCCAGCATTCACTTTGGCGACCAGAGAAAAATCAACAAAAACTCCATGTTCGGAGTAAGTGGTCACCGTGGATCGAATATGTGATTTCCAGATATTACTGTCCGGGTCATCTCCCTCATTATCTCACGCTTAAAAAACTTTCTAATAGAGAGCATTCCATCTGCTTGAGAAATGCTCTGAGATGACCTTAGTTGCGTGTAGACTTTCAGTAACTTCTGCGTTAGCAACTTGCTGATAAATGATCTTATTTGCATAGTTGCGTTCCTGAACAACCTATCCTGTTGGTACTGAGTTTTGGCGAAATGTGAATTTTGGAACCGTACAAATCTGTTCTTTGAGTGTACACAAGTCGTTGTGAAGCTGGTTGTGTTATCAATTTCCTGTCCGCTGTCCTCATCTGAGCCTAGGTATTGTTGCTGTTTACCTGCCCTTTTTACTATTTTCATAGTGTTTGATTCCCGTTTCTTCTTGTATGGCACCGCAAACGATGACAATGACGACACATGGAATAAAGATGGAGCACCAATGGAATACGATAGGGTAAGCCAGAGAACCTGGAGAAACCCCGTCCCTGTGCCGCTTTGTCCACCATAAATCTCTCATGCGATCACCTGGGAATATACCCGGGTTGCCTTGGTGAGTGGCGCGGTGACCACAGAAATGTTCGGATGGTTGTAAATTTGATGTTAAAATTGAGGATGTTAAGGAACGCAACTTCCTCAATGGTTTGCTCTTCAGAAGCTACATCCTTGCCGCTGCTCCTCTGTGTGTAGTTTCTAAAATGTTGTTGATGTGATTTTTTGATATCCATTCCCATAAGGGAGGGGCAGTGCTTCGTTCAAATGTTTAGCTGTTGGCTGTTTAATGCCTTCTTTACTGGAGTGCCCACAAACCATGCGGGGAACTCGGAATTGTAGCGGATGTCAGTAGATAAGTAATCCCCCAGAAATCTGACAAGGGCGTTCTCATGTTGGGCTAATCTGGTGTAGAAATGTTGAGCCCGCGCCTAGTTAACTCCCTCCACATATGGGAGGTCCGAAGCTGCATGTAGTAGTCTCACTGGGAAACGACGCCATACAGAGCAGATGGACCAGAGTCCTTTATTCTGTATCTAAAGAAGCCAAGTCCCACGCCTCGCAGGTCTAAAGCATCAGGACTATGAACGCCTTGAATAAACGTAGCAATAGGTGGTCCGGTTTTGGGAGGCCAGAACTGGGCATACGGTGGTCACCGCCCCTCCCCCCATAGCTCTGTTTGTCACTCCTGTCGTAATGTCTGTGGCTCACAATGGGAAGGTCCTGGATTCAAATCCCATGGACCAAATGTGGCTAGGGTTTTTTTCCATGGTTTTCCTCATTCGGCAAGGCAAATACCGGTTTGGATATTTAATACCACAACCCAAAGCTCCAACTTCAATCTAAAACATAAACAAAACTGAAAAAAAAAAAAATTAATTGTGGTTACGCTGCAGTAGACTGAAGTCTTGCTAACCCCTTCTGCTTGTCGCCGAGCTAAATAATAGGCATACTGTGAGGAGACGAGACATTAAAAGCTTAGCTACGGATGGGACCATTAGACCATGATTGGTAGAATAGCTAGACTGTCCGGCTGTCTAACACCATATGCTTAGAGCGAAGCGAAGTTTCGGTGATTAAAAGGTTACTGTCCACCAAATACCGTCAAAGAGGTACCTTACCAAACAGTTCCGTCGCGATATGACGAATAAAAAAAGATTCCTCAATTGCTTCAAACATACAGGTGGCGCACGAAACAAATTGCCCCGAGTTCCATTGTCGCCCTCCAGTTGTCTTCAATTTTGCGACTACGTTTTCTTTTGTTAGTACGAAAGCAGTTGCGACTTGATAAATAGTGTGAAGTAAATATCACAGCGAGATTTATCCTCATCAGGATCTCAATAGTGAAGGCGTACGTGTCTACCGGTTCATTTAAAGAACTCCTAACATTTTTGTGAAGAAGATTCCATACCAGAAATAGCAATCTGCAGGGTTTGGTAACAGATACTACAGGATCAGTTGTAAACGCAAAAACTCTGATGTGTTACATTCACATGACTTTCTTTACATCTGTAACAAATTAAATTTAAGAAGCTTATGCTTCTATTTACTTCCTGTAAATCGAGAAAAAATTAGCAGAAATAGTCTTAAAGTCATAGTCAAACCTGGTTGCTATGTGAGTGAAGTTCCTTTGTTTGTATGGACAGGAATTGAAAAATTCCTGTATGAGAAAAGTATGTTTTTCAAAGCTGAAACTAAAAACAAGGAATATTTTAAAAACAATCAACACCACGAAGAAATGTATGTAACATAAATTGTGTGTTTTAATGTGCTCTATATTTTCTGTGTGGTAAGTTTTTGTCCATCTCTTACGGTTTAGCAGTTATGCAAAAATTCCTTAAATTAATCCAGAATAAAGTAGTCTTCAGAGGATATTCCCAGAAAATTCAAGATATATATTTTATTTGTCAAGAAAATATCTTAAACATACGAGATTTTAATCGAAATCGTTAGAGCCATTTTTAAGGAAATCAAAATGTTCGAAATTTTGTTCATGTAAAGGGTAGTTTGGGGTGAGGGGATTTTCTTGAAAATCTTCGTGCCGCATCCTTGTAAAATACCAAACTTAAATACCAATTTTGATATTTAACGGTATTTTCGTTTTTGAGCTATGCTGCTCACAGAAACACACACATACACACATACACACAGACAGACAGACAGACAGACCGACACACACACGGACATTTTTCTAAAACTGCTGCTTTTGGATTCAGGTGGTCTCAAAACATATATTTCCGGTGAAATCTCGGTATCGAGTTTTTGGGTGCAATACAATACCTTCTCTATACACTATGTACATAGTACGTATAGAGAAAGTAAAAAGAATCGAATCCATCTATTTGTACGCTTCCTGTGATCGCAGATATTCGAGCACGAATGATCAAGTCCAAAGAAATCAACACGTAAATTTTCGCAACAAGTGACCGTTTCGCATAGGTCTTTTGAACGTGTTTTACATGATATAGGGACAAAGTCCTACAAAATGGCATGTGACCCAGAACTGAAGCAGGAATTTAAGGCAAAACAAGTGAATTAGTGCATGTGCCTGTGTCGAACAGTTGAGAGCTGTATTTCATCAAGAATGATGAGGCTTGGTTCCATTTGACAGAATAGGTGAACACCAGGTACTGGTCAACAAACAATCCACAAGGAACGTCTTCAGGATGAAAAAACCGGAGTGTGATGTGCCATGTCAGAAAGTCAGTATGTGGGTCTTATATGTTTTAAAACGACAGAAAACACTGAATCTTTGAGGGATTTCATACACGGTTGCCTCTCAAGAACACACGTATGCTGTCTTTCAACAGGATCAGATGACTTGTCACAGTTCTCGCGAGACAAACTCACGAATTCATGAAAGTTAACAGAAGAAAGGACTGTCAGCATAGGATTGTGGTCACCATTTTCGCCGGACCTAATCGCTTGTGAATTCTATCTATCGGGAACTCTTGGACAATATTCGTAATGACATTCTAAGAATTCATGCGGCAGAGTTGCGCAAAGTGTGTATTAACAGTGCGCATTTAATGGAATTTCTTTAGTTATCTAATTATTACATGTTTATCTCTTTGTTGTTGTATCTGCTCATGGCGGGCAACAATTGGTACGTAATTGGCAGGCGAGCAGTCTATCGGGGCCAGTTTTTCGATCGCCACCTATAGTTAGTTGTATATGCTTAAATGTGCATGTAAAAGAGACAACTTCTTTGAGAACTTCCGTCGATAAAGTGCTTCGGTTTGTTGCCTCTATTGATCTCAGCAGGGACATCTGACCTGTTTTATGCGTGTGTGTAGTTTTTAGCCTTTTGTTTTCTTTTAACTGTTTAGCCTCTGTCTTTTATCATATGAGGCCAACTTTGTGTGTGTGTGTGTGTGTGTGTGTGTGTGTCGTTATTAGCTTTTTAACTCTTTAACCCCTGCTTTTTACCACATGGACCTGTTTTTTCGTGCGTGCACGCGTAAGAGTTTTTAACACTTTTCATCCTGTATTTTTGTTGTTTTTATTTAATGTGTTTCCCTTTTTCATAACTACGGGCCCAAATGACCTAGTTGTCGATGGACCCTTAAACACCATTCACTCACTCACTCACTCACTCACTCACTCACTTACTCACACACTCACTCACTCACTCACTCACTCACACACTCACTCACTCACTCACTCACTCAGATACTCACTCACTCACTTACTCAGACACTCACTCACTCACTCACTCACTCACTCACTCAGACACTCACTCACTCACTTACTCACACACTCACTCACTCACTCACTCACTCACACACTCACTCACACACTCACTCACTCACTCACTCAGACACTCACTCACTCACTCACTCACACACTCACTCACTCACTCACACACTCACTCAGACACTCACTCAGACACTCACTCACTCACTCACTCACTCAGACACTCACTTACTCACTTACTCACACACTCACTCACTCACTCACACACTCACTCACTCACACACTCACTCACACACTCACTCACACACTCACTCACACACTCAAACACTCACTCACTCACTCACTCAGACACTCACTCACTCACACACTCACTCACTCAGACACTCACTCACACACTCACTCACACACTCACTCACTCACACACTCACTCACACACTCACTCACTCAGACACTCACTCACTCACTCACACACTCACTCACTCACACACTCACTCACTCACACACTCACTCACACACTCACTCACACACTCACTCAGACACTCACTCACTCACTCACTCACTCACTCACACACTCACTCACTCACTCACTCACTCAGATACTCACTCACTCACTTACTCAGACACTCACTCACTCACTCAGACACTCAATCACTCACTTACTCACACACTCACTCACTCACTTACTTACTCACACACTCACTCACTCAGACACTCACTCACTCACTCACTTACTCACTCACTCACTCACTCTCTCATTCACTCACTCAGACACTCAATCACTCAGTCACTCACTGACTCAGTCACTCACTTACTCACTCACTTACTCACTCACCCAGACACTCACTCACTCACTTACTCACTCACTTACACTCACTCACTCAGACACTCACTCACTCACTCACTCACTTACTCACTCACTCACTTACTCACACACTCACTCACTCAGACACTCACTCACTTACTCACTCACTCACTTACTCAGACACTCACTCACTCAGACATTCATTCGTTTACTCACACACTCACTCACTCACACATTCACTCACTCACTCACACATTCACTCACTCACTCACTCACTCACTCACTCTTTGAAAACTACTGCCAAGGAAGTTTCGAGAACTGTGGGAAGAGCGAACATAATATAGAAATAACAAATACGTTAATGCAAATGTCTATAATTACATTACAATTGGTGCCGAAATGACTTGCTTGTGTTATTAGTATGTGGACCATTGGGCAGACCATTTGGTCTAAGGGTCTCAAATACTGCAATAATTCAGGAAGCTATGTAAAGGGACCTGTATGCTTTCTTAATCGCCATTTGCGCATCATTGCAGGCGGCTACGTAAAGGCGAGGCATTTCGCGCATGTGGGTTACACTAAACAATCCAGGCATCTACTAAAGGAATCACTTCGGACTTGTGGTCGGTCTACAGCTAATAATCCAGGCCGCTTTGTAAAAGGTGCGGTCCACTGATTACTTTCGCACGTGGTCACACTATTTTATGTTATTGCTTCTAATTTGTAGGCGGGGAGGATAGTATTGAATATCCAATCTATCATTTACTGAGGGAATCTACAGCCGGTTGAAACTGACAGCTACATGTGATTTGAATCCATGATGTAACAAATTCGAGCAACTCACCTAAGTATTTTCGCAGATGTATGCTTCTTTAATTAGTCGCAACATTAGTTATGGTTGAGGAATCTATTGTTAAGATAAACGAAATCGATTTGGCATTCGTTGCTTTCAGAAATGGTACCTTTGTGACTTTCTCTACACGTACATGTACATAGTGTACAGAGAAGGTATTGTATTCACCCAAAAATATGATACCGTCATTTCACCGAAAATACAAGTTTTGAGACCCTCCTGAATGAAAAAAATGTTGTGTGTGTATTTGGGCAGCATAGCTCAAAAACGAAAAGCCGGTTAAATACCAAAAGTTGTAAGTTACGTTCAGTATCTTCCAAGGATGCGACACGAAGATGTTCAAGAAAATCTCCCCCCCCCAACTATCCTTTATATGGAATATTTTTAAAGATATTGACTTCTCAAAAATGGCTAGATTTTGATTGAAGTACTGCACATTAAAGAAATTTACATCAAAAGTAAAATGTATATATTGAATTTCCTGGGATTACCCTTGAAGGTATGTTTATTCCGGTTGAGTTTTGCAGAATTTTGAATTATGGCATTAAACCGTAGGAAATAGACAAAAACTTACTACAAAAACGTAGATTTCGTTAAAACACACAATTTATGTCATATAGATTTTTACTTTCTCTATACGTACTACGTAGATAGTATAGAGAAGGTATTGCACTCCACCAAAATTTTCGATATCGAGATTTCACCGGAAATATACGTTTTAGGGTCTCCTGTATCCAAAAAAAAGTATTTTCAGAAAAAGGTCCGTGTGTGTGTCCATGTGTCCGTGTGTCAGTGTGTCCGTGTGTCCGTGTGTCTGTGAACACGATAAATCAAAAGCGAAAAGTCGGCAAAATACCAAACTTGGTATTTAAGTTTAGTATATTCCAGGGATGCGACACGAAGATTTTGACAGAAATCCCCCAAACCAAACTACCCTTTACATGGAACTTTTTTAGAAAATGTTGATCTTCTCAAAAATGGCTCTAACGATTTTGCTTAAAATTTCATATATTAAAGATACTTACCTGACAAATAAGATGTATATTTTCAATTTTCTGGGAATAGCCTCTGAAGACTACTTTATTCTGAGTCAATTTTACGGAATTTTGAATAACTGCTAAACCGTAAGAGACGGACAAAAACTTACAACACAACAAATGCAGAGCACTTTAAAACAAACAGTTTATGTTATATACATTTTTTCGTGGAGTTGATTGTTTTTTTTAGATATACTTTTTTTTGGTTTCAGCTTTCAAAAACACTTTTCACATACAGGAATTTAACTATCCCTGTCCATATAAACAAAGAAACTTTAGTCACATAGCAACCAGCTTTTGACTATCTCTTCTATCGCTTCTACTTACAAGAAAGCAAGTAATAAAACTATTTCTACTAAGTTTGTCTCGATTAGCACGAAGTAAGTAGAAGCATAGGCTTTTTAACAATTTGTTGCAGAAATATAGAGAAAGTCATGTGAATGGAACACATCAGATTTTTTCATTGAGTTCACCATTTTGGAGACATTCATTGTTATTGGTTTCAGTTTTAAACTATTTTTTCTCAAACGGGACCGAACTTCAATTGTTTCACACAGCGACCAGCTTTTAAAATATTTGACTATAGTTTTACCCTAATGTATCCTCTTATTTCTCTTCTTAGAAAGCAAGTAATAAAATTGATTCTGATAATATTCATCCAGATTACCATGACTTAGATAAAAGAATAATCTTTGTAAGAAAAATTTGTTTGTGGAAGAGCTAGAGAAAGTTATGTGAGTGGAAGACATCATAATTCTGTTTTCTTTGGTCCCTGTGAGTACTCCAACAGTGGTCTTTATATTAAAGTATTTGTTGTTCAACTAATTGCCTGCAAGATCAGCTGGATAAAATGTTGATGCTCAACTGGAATGTAGTTGACTGACATATAGCTTGTTTCTTCTGAATCTGGTTCTCTGCACTTCACTAGAAACTGGTTTGTGTAACTGAATATCATTGGGGACAGAAGATGTGTGTTCTCGATGGACCTCTATGAAACAAAAATAATACTTTTATTACTAGCCTGACTTTAATTTGAACTTTGAGAGATGATGTGGTCAAAGTGGTGGCCGGTAGAGCCCAGAGCGACGCCTCAAGACGCACACAAGCAAAATAGAGGTTCCCCGACGGTCAAAGACAATAGCCCCGGAGGACGGGTCTGCCGTCCCTTGAAGGGCATTCCTACTTGGTGACCGTTCTCCTAATATGGAGAACCAGCGCCCTGATAGTAGGCAGACTTAGCCAATCAGCACCGAATATCCTGTGTGACGCCAAAGTGCGAATGTGCACGTAAACTGACGGAAATTGGTGGCATCAAAAGTCCACTGGGAGTGCTATCGGAAGAGGCTAGTCGCTTCTATCCTGTTACTTCATCAGCTTATAACAAATCTTGTATTTTCCTAAGAATATGTAACCTCAAATCCCAATCATCTCAGATTAATTAATTCGTAATTACTAAAACATAATAAAACATAATAAATTAAACTCTCGCCAATGACACATGCGACAAACGTTTGGATAATAATGTTTTCAAATTAGATCATATGGACTTCGCTACAAGTATTAATTAAAAAAAAAATATCTGATGTGTTACTTTCATATGACATCCTCTACATCTCTGAAACAAATTATTGTTATAAAACTTACTTCTATCAACTTCATGCTAACCGAGATAAACAACAGAAATTATTTTATTACTCGGTTCCTTCTAAGTGAAAGGAAAATAAGGAAATACACTAATTAAATATTTTAAAAGCTGGTTGCTATGTGAGTCTGCATGGCCATCAGCTTACAAATTACCGTATAAGAACAGTTTTAAGTATATTAAAACTGAAACAAATAACAAGCAATATCTCGTAAATGATTACTCGACGAAAAAAATGTATATGGCATAAATTGTGTGTCTTAATTAGACATGCATTTTTGTGAAGTAAGATGTTGTCTATCTCTAATATTTACTAGTTTTTCACAAGTTATCCAGAATACATTATATTTGTTATGTAAATATTCTTAATACACGTTACTTGAATCAAAATGGTTAAAACCATTTTTCTAAAAACAAAATTTTCGAAAATTTTCCCATGTAAAGGGTAGTTTGGGTTGGGAAGACTTTATTTGAATTCTTCGTGTGGCATACCTGGAAGATACTTAAATACTAAGTTTGTAATTTTAACGACTTCAACTTTTTGAGTTATCGCACTCACATTCATATGGACACCCACACATATTCAACACAGGCACACACGTGGACCTTTTTCTAAAAATGCTTTTTTGTATATCTTTATTTCCGGGTAAATCTCGGTATCGAATTTTTGGTTGGAATGCAAATGTAGGTAAATTGTGTATACTTTATAGAGAAAGTAAGTAATCTGGCTGAATCACACTATTTTTCTGTCTTAAAACTTTTGGTATTAACCGCTTGCGAGATATTATTAATTACAAGTTTGAATTTTCAATGTCTTACACTTCTTCAACTCCAAAATCGCTAATCGTTTTTATTTCGTGATCATACAAAGGGGATGTAATGTTAAAGTGGTCACTTTAGATCAACCATCACTGGTTGACCATCTCTTAAGTATACTGCCCCCCCTCCTATTGTAGCTAAAGTGAAATGGGTAGTAAAACTACTTCTGCAAATGTGTATTTGATTATCATGAAGTAGGTTAAATCATAAGCTTTTGTAAGAATTGTTTGTTGAATAATTAGTAGAGAAGGTCATGTGAATAAAATATATCAGATTCAATAGTACATAACACGAAGGTAGAGATGGTATTGCACTACACTTAAAAATTCAATATCGAGATTTAACTCAAACACACGTTTTAGGGTCTCCTGTATCCAAAATAAAAGAATTTTCAGAATTTTCCTGAGTATGTATGTGTTTCTGATAGCACTGAAAAACGATAAGTCGGTAAAATACGAAACTTAGTATTTAAGTTTAGTATCTTTCAAGGACTGGGGACGCCGTGGGTCCGCACTGAAGCGGCGTCTAGGCGGGTTTTCTCCCGGTCCTCCGGTTTTCCCCTCCACTCATTCCACCAGTCGCTCCACCATCATCTTTCTCGTCTATGTCGCTTGCATTTCAAATCATCCACTTCCTCACGCTCATGCCGACCACTCGTTCTATGTTCTCCATTCTATGGTTTCGTGCCGCGACAGGCTTCTGACCCCTAGGTATCCACTTGTAAATCCTAGGGGGGTGTCAGTTCTAAATACGGGGAGCGTAAGTCGACTACGAATCTTTCAAGGATGCGCGCGAAGATTTTGAGGAAAATCTCCACACACCATACTGCCCTTTACATGAAAAAAAGTTCGAAAAGTTTTATTTTCTCAAAAACGCCTATAACGATTTTGATTAAAATGCCGTATATTAAAGATATTTATATCACAATAAAATGTATATCTTGAATTTTCTGGGTATAGCCCCTGAAGACCTTTTCATTTTGAATTGCTTGCATTTGTTGCATTTTCGAAATATTCCTTGTTATTGATTTCAGTTTTAAAAGACCTAAGCTTTTCTCATACTAGAATTTGTCAAATTCTGGGCGTGCAAAGAAATGATCTGCAATCAAAAGGGGAAGAATGTCATGTTAATTGAAAAGATAAAATTTTTGTACTAAAAGTTACACATCTCCTATGGTTTGCCAGTTATAAGCATTTTTATGAACAGCATTTAGATGAAGAGGGCTTCGCAAATTAATCACAAAAAATTCAAGGTGTCATTTCATGTTATTAGTCATTCAATTATTGTAAATATATGATTTTTAATCTAAATAGGTAGAACTATTTTTGAGGAGGCATAGAGAGCATAGGAGGAATTTTCCATCCAGCATACCTATTATAGTTTTAGGTGCGAGTATTTTCCTATGTATCGTGTATTATCTTTGAAAAATAGCGAAAGAAAACACCAACTTTAGTATTAACCTTACATTTCGTATTTAACTTATGTTATTCACAAACACAGGGGATCTCCAAGCATGTATTTCCATTGAAAATCTCTGTATAAAAGCTTTACTTTCTCTATACGTACTATAGTGTACATAGTGTATAAAAAAGGTATTGTATTGCACCCAAATATTCGATTCCGAGATTTCACCGGAAATATATGTTTTGTTATGTTTTCTGAATCAAAAAAAAAAAAACGTGTTTAGAAAAATGTCCGTGTGTGTCCCTCTGTGTGTGTATGTGTGTGTGTGTGTCTGTGGGCAGCATAGCTCAAAAATGAAAAGACCGTTAAAAACCAAACTAGGTATTTAGGTTTGGTATCTTCCAAGGATGGACACGAAGATTTTCAAGAAAATCCCCCCCAAACTCCCCTTTACATGGAAAAACATTCGAAAAGTTTTATTTTCTTAAAAATGGCTCTAACGATTTTGATTAAAATCTCGTAAATTTAAGATATTTACTTGACAAATGACATGTATATCTTGAATTTTCTGGGAATAGCCTCTGAAGACTACTTTGTTCTGGATGAATATTACGGATTTTTGTATAACTTCTAAACCGTAAGAGATGGACAAAAACTTACAACACGGAAAATGTAGAGCTCATTAAAACACACAATTTATGTTATATACACTTTTTCATGGAGTTGATCGTTTTTAACATATCCCTTGTTTTTGTTTTCAGCTATGAAAAACTTATACCTTTCTCATACAGGAATTTGTCAACTCCTGTCTATATAGACAAAGGAGCTTCAGTCACATAGCAACCAGCTCTTGATTATCACTTTAACCTATGGTACTCCCTTATTTCGCTTCTACTTACAAGGAAGCAAGTAATAAGACTATTTCTGCTAATGTTTTCTCGATTAGCTTGAAGTAAATAGAAGTAAGAGCTTTTTAACAATAATTTGTTGCAGGGATGTAGAGAAAGTCATGTGAATGGAACACATCAGATTTTTTTTTTATTGAGACACTATCCTTGCCTCCTGCAATTGCATGATTGTGGCGTATTAATTCAGTAAGTTGCTTCTGCTGGCCGACGAATTCATCGCGAGGTAGCGTGCTGTTCGTTCAGCGCAGCTTTAGTTGTTGACAAGGCTTCTAGCCGTTTATTCGGTGATTCTGTGGGGTAAGTTTGGTCGTTTTTGTCATCTAATTAATTTAGCTCTGGGACAAATAATTGCCTTCTGATGCTGATACTTATTTCTATACGCCTGTTTCTGTAAAGCATTTTATATGTGTTTTCAAGTGGACATCAATTTATAGCATTTATATTGGAACACAGTTACTTAATTGGGTTTTGTGTAATTGGGTCCTCTAATGGGGTTGTTAATGCAACGTAAATTTTTGAGAAAATCGAAGTTCCTCGCACTTGTTGAAATTATACTTGGCGTTGTTTTATTACTTTCTCAACCACGAATATAATAGGCACAGAATCTATTGCATTCCATACAAAAATTGCTCCGATGTTTCAATGTACATACACGTTTTGGGTTTCATGAATCCAATAAATGTTTTTTTTTAAAAGGGTCCGTGAATCCATGTGTCAGTGGATCTGTGAGCAACATAATTTAAAGCCGAATAGTCTGCTAAATACCAAACTTCTTATCTAAGTTCAGTATCTTCCAATGTTGCAATACGAAGATTTTCAAGGAAGGCCCTCCAGTCCGAACTAACCTTTACACAGAATGGTCCTAAAGATGTTGATTAAATATATATATATAAGTTATGCAAAAGCGATCCAGAATAAATGGTACTTCTGAGGTTATTAGAACAAACATTTGCTGATGTGCATTTTTCTATTTACTTGAATTACTTTTGCATAACTATAAACCTAAAGAGATAGGAAAAACTTACTTTAAAAATGCAAATCTCGTCAACACACATAATTTAATCCAGATTGGGGGGTGGGGGTTAACCACTACCGAGATATTCCTTGCTATTGATTTTTACTTTACAATACCAATACTGAAATGGAAAATCGTCATTGGTTTCCTTTTGTTTCTACTCCTGCCCATACAAAGCGAACTGTATTTCCACATAATTAGTGAATAGCTTTAAAAAGATGTGACTTTTTGCTTTAGCATAGTGTATTCCCTTATTTCCGTTATAACTAGGTATAAGGAAGTGGTTAATATAACAATTTATACTTATGTTTACCTCGATTAGCAAGAAGTATGTAGAATAATAATAAGAATAGTTTGTTGCAGATTTGTAAAAACATCAGGTTTTTTATTCCTCACTTATTAATTTTCTATATGTATTCAGTGAAATTTATATGTACGAGTTTAGAAAGCCAGTTTAAAACGAACTATTCACATTTTCCTGTTATTGCATATTGAGCAAGATTTTAATACCTTTAATAAACTGTTGAAAATATACGATATGCTTACTTATTTACAGCTGTGTTATTGGGGTATTTACTAGCTTTTATTGCATCTTGTTATTGCGTATCTCCTCATCGGCTAGGGTAGTAGGACTTCCATATATAGTTAAAATGGGTCAGGCTAGCTATTAACATACAACTTTGAGTTAAAAAATAATTTTTATTATGCAAATTTTATTTAGTTGTGGGAGATCAAAAGATAAAAGGAACTCTTTTAAATTTTAATATTATAAAAATCTGATGTATTCCATTTACAGAATTTCTTTAGCTTTTCCACATCCAATCTATTCTTACAAAATATTATTTTTTATCTACATTATGCTAATCCAGATAAACATTACCAGAATTGATCTTATTACTTGCTTGCTAATAAGTAAAAGGCATGTAAGTAGGTGCACTAGACTAAAGCTGGTCGATATATGAAATAATTGAGGTTCGGTTCGCTTTGCATAGTAAGTTTTCATTTACGGTTTAAGCGTTAAGCAAACTTTTGCAAAACTCATCCATAAAAGAGGTCTTTAGAGACTATTCTCAGAAAATTAAAAATATGTATTTTATTTTTAATGTAAATATCTTTAATATACGGTATTTTAATCAAAATCTTTAGGCATTTCTGAGACAAAACATTTAAAAAATTGTTCCATGTAAAGTGTAGTTTGCGGCGGGGGGGGGGTGAAAATCTTCATGTCGTATTCTTGGAAGATACTACATAAATGCCAAGTTTTGTTTTTAACGATATTTACATTATTGAGCTATGCTGTCCACACACATACACACAAATGTACGCACGCAGACCTTTTTCTAAAAATGTTTTATTTCGAACTCAAGGTTGCTCAAAACAAATATTTCCGGCGAAATCTACACATTGAATTTTGGGTGGAGTATAATACCTTCTCTAGCTACTATGCATGTTGTAAGTATATACGTGCTAGAGAAATAATAATGTGAAGTTGGATAAATTAAACAAATTCACACCTGAGTCACTCATTATTTAAGGGAGCTGGACATGAAACTTTCCCCAATCTTTGGTAATGTTAACATAGGCGAACCTTTCTTAGAAATCCCTCACCATGTCGCACGAAAATGAAATATATACTTATTAAAATTGGTGACATAAATCAGTGTCACGGTGAATGTAAGAAAATCTTTATTGGAAAAATATAACAAATTATATTAAAATAATTATAAATTAAATAGCCTCAAAAATAGTAAGTTTCTTAAATTGAAACTTCCATAGGCGATCCAGATTTGAAATATGTTAAGAGTACCAAGGTTTTTACTTTTTCTTGGGATCATTTTAACTTCTCAGATGCTTGGCTACGCTTTGCGGCTTAAGGCCCCCCATCTTGGGCTACGGTTTGCGGCTTAGGGCTCTAAAAGTTTATTACAGATCATTAAACAACTACAAAGCGTCTCTCAAGGCAATATAACAGAGGTAATAAATCCGGATCACGTATGGAAGGTGACTTACATTTTATAAATTATTTGATGCTAAATCCCAAATCTATAATAGTTGATTCAGAATACAAACACAAATACCTATACAATATTTGAGTTATTTAGTATTTCTGCTTTAGGAGAAAAGACTATAAAAAATTTGGTTTTAAATTTTGTTCAAGCAGAAAGAAACACGAATACCCAAGTAAATAAAAGTATAAATATGGGAAGATTTAATACAATAAGAAGGAAGTCGTCATCGGTTTTTCGTTTTTCTTATATTCCTGGTCATGCAAACAAAACCGTATTTCAAAATGAATCACATAGCGACAGCTTTTAAAAGATTTGACTTACTGTAAAATAATTTATTTTCTATTGCCCTTATTCTACTCAAAATTCACCGGAAATATAGGTTTTGATGTCCTCTGAAGCAAAAAAGCATTTTTAGAAAATGGTCCGTATATGTGTCTGTGATCAGCATATCTCTGAAACGAAAAGTCCGTAAAATGCCAAACTTAGTATTTAAGTTCAGCATTTTTAAGTATGAAATACGAGGATTTTCAAGAAAACTTCCATCCCAAAATATCTTTTTAATGGAAACATTTTCAAAATTCTGATTTTTTTTAAAAGTGGCTGTAAGGATTTTGGTTAAAATGTACATTGAAGATATTTTCATCGCAAATAAAATGTATATCTGAATTTTCTGGGAATATTTTCTGAGGCCCTCTGCATTCTGGAGGACTTTTGCATAAATGGTAAATTTTAAGAGACACTCAAAATATTTCTATACAAAAAATGCAAATATTGTTTAAACATACAATTTTTAATACAATTTTATGAGAAGCTGAGTATTTCCGAGATATGCCCCGCTATTTGTTTAAATTTTCTAATGCTAAACATTTTATCAAATGTGAAGTCGTCCTTCATCTTTCTTTCTCCTTTCTTTCGTTTTCTCTATTTCTCTTTCTTTTTCTTTATTATCTTTTTCCTTTTCTTTCTGTTTTAATAGTTATTAAAGTGTGTTTTTACTGCATAGCTACTGCAGGCCATGACACTGATGACACATGGGAATGAAGATGGAGCGCCGGTGGAATGCGATGGCGGGGTAAACCGGAAAACCCGGAGAAATCCCACCCCTGCATGCAATCGCTTGTAATCGAACCCGGGCCGCTTTGGCGAGAAGCGAGTGGTCTAATCATTCGGCCTCTGCGCGGTCTGTCTGTCTGTCTCTCTCTCTCTCTCTCTCTCTCTCTGTCGCCCTCCGTGGTGTAATGGTTATCATGCTAACTTCATATACCCAACCGAGGTCGCTTGTTCAAACCCGGCGGAGGAGGATGAATTTTTTCGGCGTAAAAATCCTTAGCATGCCTTCCTTCGGAAGGGAAGTAAAGCCCGTATCGTAGATTTACGGCACGTAAAAGAACCTCAAGCCTGATGGAGAGATCTATGAGCAAAATTAAGCGGTATTTCACGCCCAATTTAGAATGGGACGCAGTTATAGAGCGTCCATAAATAACACGCCATTTCATTTTTTCCCTTTCTCTATTTTTCTGTCTTTTTTCTTTCTTTCTTCTTCTCTTTGTATAAAGACCGATGCAGATGAGGAAGGCTATGTGTTTACACACATTTTATTACATCGCATAACGGTGGGCGCCAATGCTTCACACGGAGTGGAATGAATTACTGTGCTTTCAGCTATGGTCTGTTAGTTTGGTCACACCTGTAGTACAATGCCATCAGAACTTAAAAATCCTCCCCTGTAAGCCCATAATGCAGCTCTACTGGATCCACTGAACGAATATTTTCGTACTACTGCGCATAACATATGCATAGCACATGTATTGGTTATGGGATAACTGCCCGTTCTCAGTAAACTGTTTGGGCTCTATTGCCAAATAACTGTACAGCGGAGTCTTAAATATATGCATTGGTGCATTTTAAAAGTAATAACCAAGCCCTAAATTCTTAGTTTCTGACTTATTTTATTCTTGACCTCTTACTTTCCAAATTAATTTATTTTAATGCTTTAGTTACGAAATTCATACTTCAAGTTTATAGTCTAAATCGCTAATTTTATGTTGGTACCTACTTGTACTTTCTTTGGCACGTTTGCACAATACACAGATTGAGAAAACTGTTGTATTCCGCTCAAAAAGTCGATACCGAGATTTCATTGAATATAAATTTTCTGAAGAAGCCTGAAAAAAGAGCTAGAAAAAAGAACAGAAAAGTGTGTGTGTGTGTGTGTGTGTGTGTGTGTGTGTGTGTGTGTGTGTGTGTGTGTGTGTGTGTGTGGAAAGTATAACTTAAGAACGAAAAGTCAATTAAATACCAAACTTGGTATTTAAGTTTAATATCTTCTTAGGATGTGACACAAAGATTAAAAACAAAAAATCCCCTACCTCAAACTACATTTTTCGAATTTCTAAAATATAGCTCTAACATTTTGATTCAAATTTGAACTTAAAGAAATATTTAATATATTTTCATGGCGAATAAAATACCTTTATTTTTTTTTTTTTTTGGAATAGTCCCTGAAGTTCTATTCATTCTGAATGATTTTCGCATAACTGGTAAACCATAAGAGGCAGAGAAAGTTTATAAAGTGTAGATATCGTTAAAATACACAAATTGTAAAAATAATTTTGTTGTTGTAAAGCTAATTATTTCAAAGATATACTCTGTTATTAGTTTCAATTTTAAATAACCTAAACCTTTTCAAACGAGAATACCTCAACCGTTTCATCTCTTTTTTTTTTTACTCCTAACCAAGGAAGGAGCACCGCATTTCATTTACAATCACATAGCGACAACTTTTAAAAGATTTGACTATCGCTTTAGCCTAATGTATTCCCTTATTTCCCTTATAAGAAACTTATTACGATTAGAATGATGTAGATAAAATAATTATCTTTAATAAGAATGGTTTGTTAGCAGGTCAGATAGACAATATCATGCGACTGGAACACATCAGGTTTCTCGTGATAGAATCTAAAACTACCTAACTCACTTATGTATGCAAATAGAGCACGTTTATGTATAAAAAGGCTTTCATAGCGAAAGGATACCACTCTATTAATGGACATTTTAAATAATTATGATATTATGAAATGTTGCGTGATTTTCCGGATAAGAAAGAAATTGAAGTTGTTATTAATCTGTAATCCAAGGTTCAAGGGCGCGTTCTCAAACTGAGAAAAATTTCAAGAATCGATGTTTTGGAATCCTTAGGAAATAGCCAAAATGAAGTCATACCTCTTACATAAAGTGAAGTAAAATGCAATTTTCTTAATTTCAACCACCGTTTAACGGAAAACTGAAAGATTTTCAGGTTGTAAACCCTCTTCAATGTCCAGTGTAATACTATGGGTACAAAATGAGTGCTGAATACGTTTGCGCCTGTAGCATTTAAAATTAATGTGTTTTTCAGGGCCATATTGATAAGAAATCTGATGTATTCCATTCTTCATATGCCTTTCTCTACATTGCTGTAACAAGTTGATATTAAAAATAGTATTCTTCTATCTATTTCATGCCAATCGAGATAAATGTAAGCAGAAACAGTCTTATTGCTTGCTTCCTTATAAGTAAAACGGAAATAAGTGTTCACACTAGGCCAAAACGATAGTCAAATCTTTTAACATTTGGTTGCATGTGATTGAAATCCAATTCATTTAGATGGCCAAGAGTTGTCAAAGTCTTACATGAGAAAAGTTAAGTATTTCAAAATTGAAACTAGTGATAAGGGATATCTCGGAAGTGGTCAAAAATGTGTATGACATAAATTGTGTTTTAGTGAGATCTGTGTAGTATGATTTTGCCTATCAAAAGTCATCCAGAATAAAGTAGCCTTCAGAGACTATTCCCAAAAAATTCAAGATATACATTTTATTTGTCAGATAAATATCTTTAATATATAATACTTTAATCAAAAGCGATAGTCATTTTTAAGAAGTTTCCTAAAAATCTTCATGTCGCATCCTTGGAAGATATGAAACTTAAATATCAAGTTAGGCATTTTACCGACTTTGGTTTTCAGTTATCGTGCACACAGGCGCACACACTAACTTTTTCTAAAAATCTTATGTGTTCCATTCACATGACTTTCTTTACATCTCTGCAACAAATTATTGTTAAAAAAACTTATGCTTCTATTAACTTCATACTAATGGAGAAAAAATTAGCAGAAATAGTCTTATTACTTGCTTCCTTGTAAGTAGAAGAGAAATAAAGGAGTAAAAGTGATAGTAAAAAGCTGGTTGCTATGTGACTGAAATTGCTTTGTTTATAAGGACAGGAGTTGACAGTCCTGAGTGAGAAAAGTGTAACGTTTTAATGCTGAAACAAAAAACAAGGAATATCTAAAAAAAAAAAAAACAAAAAAAAAAAAAAAAACGATCAACTCCGTGAAAAAAAAAATGCATATAACATAAATTGTCTGCTTTAAAGTGCTCTACATTTTTTGTGTGGTAAGGTTTTGTCCATCTCTTACGGTTTAGCAGTTATTAAAAATTCCGTAAAATTCGTTCAGAATAAAGTAGTCTTCAGAGGCTATTTCCGACACACGGACACACACAAGCCTTTTTCTGAAAATGCTTTTTTTGGATAAAGGGGATCCTAAAACATATATTTCCGGTGAAATCACGGTATCGAATTTTTTGGTGGAGTGCAATATGTTCTGCATACACTAAAAATGGATATTTTTTAATTTAGTAGACGCTAAAACTTGTATTTTTGGTAAAATCTCAGCATCGAATTTTTGGGTGGATTGCAATACTTTGTTCTTTTGTAGGTACTAAGTAAAGAAGGTGAAAATTACTATACTAAGAACCGTTGCTTGAAATTAACTATTGTTATTCAGGGCCATACTAATTGTAGGTGTAATGAAGTTGCTACTTTCAAATACAGTTAATTTAACTTTTGCTATTTATAGTTAGGCGGCGCAGGATAGATAGACCACTCGCCTCCCACCTAGGTGGCCCGGGTTCGATCCCAGCCTCCCGCTTGGGATTTGTGGTGGACGAAACCACGTTTGGGTGCCCGCCACTCATTCCATCAATTGCTTTATCATCACCTATCCTCTCATCCATTTAGTTTTCATTTCACACCATTCACTTCCTTACACTCATGTTTGGTTACGGGTCATCATTCCGTGGTAACGTGCCGTTGGGTTCCCGACAGGCTTGTGACGTCTAGACACCCGCTTCTAAGTTCTGGAGGTGTCGGTTATACGTACGGGATAGGATAAGCCGACTACCTACGTACAATTGAAAGCTACAGCGTGTTAAACACAATGGCATACTCAGTAATTTATTCAAATCCATATTAAAAATTGTATAGATTTGTGAACTGAACATATAATATAGCTAGCTATACATCATAATACAGTGATAAATTGACATTAATTTTAACTCTGTAGAACCTAAAACTCCCCGTCTGTGTATAACAAAAACGAAAGATGAGATCTCGTTTCTACTCTGAAGCTAAAGTGTTGCGGTCAGGTGCCAATTGAGAGCATTCACCACAACCACGTTCATTTCGCTGCCTCTCACCTTTGTTTACCTAAAGTGTGTTTCTTATTTGAGTAGAGTATAAGCTGGTATTGAGTTTATAGTTCGTAAATACATTACCGAAACTTGACGTGTAACACATTGACTGTATTATATTTTACAGTAGGAAATTGATTGGCAAATCTATTCATTGAGTAAATCGCCTTAGAGAATCTCGGATTGTACACAATGATGGTCACATTTATTTTTGGGTATATATTTAATTCTGAAACTGTTGACACAAGAAACGCCGAACTAATTGTGACATCGGTTATATTTATACCACCACCACTCTTACCACTACCATTTCTACCACCCTCATCACATCCACCACAATTACCACCACTACATTCATATTCCTCATCACCAGCACTACCCCTACTACCCTCACCATACCACTACCACTACCACCACTACCACCCCACCACTACTACCACCATCTTCACCACCAGCCATACCACTACTACCACCACCATACCACTACCAACACCACCACACCACCACTACTACCACCATCTTCACCACCAGCCATACCACTACTACCACCATCATACCACTACCAACACTACCACCCCACCACTACTTCCACCATCTTCACCACAAGCACTACCACTACTACCACTACCAACACTACCACCACTACCACCATCTTCACCTGCAGCACTACCGCTACTATCACCATACCACTACCAACACTACCACCATCTTCACCACCAGCACTACTACTACTACTACTACTACCACCAATACCACTGCTACCACTACCACCACCACCATACCAATACCACTGCTACCACTACTACCACCACCATCTTCACCACAAGCACTACCACTACTACCGTCATCATATCACCACCACTACCACTACTACCACCATACCACTAGCAATACTACCACCCCCACCACTACTCCCATCTATCACTATTACCATCACCATATCACCACCAGCACTACCACTACTACCGTCACCATATCAGTACCACTACCACCACCACTACTACCACCATCTTCACCACAAGCACTACCACTACTACCGTCACCATATCACCACCACTACCACTAGCAACACTACCACCCCACCACTACTCCCATCTATCACTACTACCATCACCATCTTCACCACCAGCACTACCACTACTACCGTCACCATATCAGCACCACTACCTTCACTACCACCACCACCACTACCACCATACCACTAGCAACACTACCACCCCACCACCACTCCCATCTATCACTACTACCGTCACCATATCATCACCGCTACCACCACTACCACCATACCACTAGCAACACTACCACCCCACCACTACTCCCATCTACCACTACTACCATCACCATATCACCACCAGCACTACCACTACTACCATCACCATATCACCACTACTACCACCATCCTCACCAACACTGCCACCACCACCACCACCACCACCATTAGTACCATACATATGTATACAGAAACGAAATGGGTATCCTATGTAATGTATGTTTTTAAAATCAATATATATTTATAATAATAATAATAATAATAATATTAATAATAGTAATAAATAATAACAATAACAACCCCCTTTTTACGTTCTCTAGCGCATGTATACAACGTATGTAGTAGTTAGAAAAGGTAGACATTGTATTCCAACTAAAATTTCGATACTAAGATTTCACCGTAAATACATGTTTTGATACCCCTGAATACAAAAAGAGCATTTTTAGATAAATATGTATGTACCTATGTATGTCTGCGGACAGCATAGCTGGAAAGTGAAACGACAGTGATATACCATAGTTTTGGTATTGAAGTTATGTATCTCCCAAGGATGCACCACGAATATCTTCGAGAAAATCCTCCCACCTCAAACTACACTTTACATGGAACAATTTTCGCAATTTTTGATTTTCTCATAAATGGCCCTAACGGTTTTGATTTAAATACCCTATTAAAATATATGCATGGCAAATATAATGTATATTTCAAATTTCCTGGAAATAACTTCTGAAGACCTGGATGATCTTTTTTTTTTTTTTTAATTTTGCATAACTGGCAAAACGTAACGGGTAGGCAGAAACTTACTACACAAGAAATTTAGATTTCGTTAAAACACATAATTTATGTTATACGTTTTCTTATAAAGTGTGCCGTTTTCGAACTATTCCATTATATTGGTTTCGTTTCGTCTCTTATATTTTCTGGCCATACAAGGTGAACCGAACTCAATTGTTTCACACAGTGACTAGGTTTCGCTTTAGCCTCGTATATTCCCTTATTTTCCTTCTACACACCAAGAAGCATGTAATAAGACCAATTATGCTAATGTTTATGACGATTAGTATAGTGCAGATAGAAGAATAATCTTTTGAAAGAATATTTTACATGTGAAACAGCTAGAGAAAGTCCTGTGAATGGAACACATAAGATTTTTATATTAAAAATACGACGCGAAATAAACTGACGTTCTTTGACTGATGTTAGGCATCAAAGTTACAATACCGGGTTTTTGTAAAATTCCGCACACGTTTCAAGCGGGTGATGCTCCTATACAGCATAGAAGTCGCTTCTGTAATCTTTAAATACCTCTACACGCCTATACAATACTTATAGTTGTAGTGTTTGTATTTATTTTTATTTCAATTTTGCCCTCTTTATAATTTCGTTGTATTTTTTTCACTTTCAGTTTATCCCATTTTCGGGTGGTTGCGGGTTCGATCCCCGTGACCGGCCTATCTGATCAATGGGTTTTTCGGGGTTTTCCCGGTTATCTGGCAAATGCAGGATAGGTTTCTTTCATCTCTTGAATTTCCTCCCTCCATGTAGTTTCCATTGTCATCTGATTTATCCTTGAAACACTTGACTGTCACTTTAAGCTAATGTATTTCCTTATTACCGCCATTCTACAAGGAAGAAAAGTAATAAAAGTATTCCTTCAAATATCTTTTTTTGATATACCTAAGGTATACATAAAAATCTGATGTGTTACACTCACATGACTTTCTCTAGCTGTTCTGAAAACTTCATACATAAGATTCTTCTTCTTTCTACACCTTGCTAGTCGAGGTATTCAGCACACTGTTCTTATTATTTAGTTCCGTATAAGTAGGAAGAAAATAAAGGAATACACTAGGCTAAACCGATAGTCAAATGTTTTAAAAGCTGTCGTTATGCGATTGTCATCACAAATCGCTTCTTTTCTTGGCTAGGAGTAGAACAAAAGAAAAACGGACACTCCCGTCTGAGAAAAGTATAAGTACTTCACAACTGAAACAAATAACAATGAATAGCTCGAAAACGGTAAGTTCCACGAAAAACATTTATGTGACATAACTTGTGTATTTTAACAAGACCTACATTTTTTGTAGGGTAAGTTTTTGTCTATCTCTTACGGTTTACTAGTTATGCCAAATTAGGCAAAATTCATCCAGAATAAACAGGTCTTCAGAAGCTATTCCCAGAAAATTCAAGATATACATTTTATTTGTTAGGTAAATATCCTTAAATAATATTTTAACCAAAATCGTTTGAGCCATGTAAAGGGTAGTTTGGGGTGGGGGGATTTTTCTCAAAATCTTCGTGTCGCATCTCTGGAAGATACTAAACTTAAATACCAAGTTTGGTATTTTAGCTACTTTTCGTTTTGGAGTTATCGTGTTCACAGACACACGGACACACACACATGGACCTTTTTCTGAAAATGCGTTTTTTGGATACAAGGGGTCCTAAAACATGTATTTCCGGTGAAATCTCGGTATCGAATTTTTGGGTGGAATACAATACTTCTCTATCCCTATGTACATTGTACATATGGAGCTAGAGAAAGTAAAAATATGCTTTAATATGAATAGGTTCGGAATAGAAGAGAAAGTTATGAGAGTGAAACACATCAGATTTTTAAGAACGTCTCTTGTTGAAAGGGTAGATATAGCTGCCTTTGAACGGGGAGCAGCACAGAGTTATCATGGGCAAATATAGCTTCTAGTGTTGAATAAGCCATTATTGTTTATATATGCATTCCATCATTCATCCTTAAGGAACTTTAGACATAATATTTATCTCTTAGTCACCCCCCCCGCCAAACACTAAAGGTTTTTAGGGCGTAGACAGGCTCTAACATCCCCACCTCTGGAAATTCCATATCCTCCTCAGCCTGCACGACTGGAACCGAACCTAAGTGCCTGAGGAACTGGGATACGCCAGCATCTGATACGGTCACCTGTCTGGAGGTCCGCCTTCGTGACCCGCACTCAGCTGTACCGTTAACGTTCGCATACTGACATCTTCTGATTTATGAGTAGCAAATCCTAAACCATGTGAAGTAATATGATGGGTATAGAATTGCCTAAGTTTACCAATTCGTTTTAGTAAGTAACATTTTACAAAGAACATATCTTAATATACAGGGTGACCCGTTTGAGATTTCAGAAAAGTATAACGTTATATTTAGTAAGTTAATGCATATAAATCTGAGCAATTTTGCATAATATAAGCTAAAGAATGGAAGTTTACAATTGGTGATGTTTCTTTTGGTATGAAAGCCTATTGATTATAGAAAACAAAATATCTTGTGCTCCGTTCACAAGACTTTTTCTATATCTCTGTAACAATTGATTGTTTATAAGCTTATTCTTCTATTTAATGTTGAAACATTAGAAGAAATTGTATTATTATTTAGTTCCTTTATAAGAAGAAGGGAAATAAGAGAATACACTAAAGTTAAACCAACGGTCAAATTATTTAAATTGTGGTCGTTGTGGGATGGAAATCCGTTTCTTTCCGAGGCCAGAAATTGACAAGTTCCCGTATGAGAAAAGTTTAAGTATTTTAAACTGAAACCAATAACAAGGAATATCTGAAAAACGGCCAACTCTACGAAAAAACTATGCGACATAAATCGTGTGTTTTATCGTGATCTACATTTTTTGTTTCGTAAGTTTTTTTTCTATCTCTTACGGTTTACCAATTATGCAAAATTCAATAAAAATTATCCAGAATAAAGAGGTCTTTAGAGGCTATTCCTAGAAAATTCAAGATATAGGTACATTTTATTTGGCATGTAGATATCTTAAATATAAGAGATTTTAATCAAATTCGTTAGATCGTTAATCGTTTTTGAGAAAATCTAAATTTTTCGAAAAAAAGTACCATGTAGTGGGTAGTTTGGGGTGGGAGGGGATATTATTGAAAATCTTCGAGTCACATCCTTAAATACCAATTAACGGTCTTTTCGTTTTGGAGCTATGCTGTTCACAGACGCGCACACACACTCACACACACACTCACACACACACTCACACTCTCACTCACTCACTCTCACCCTTTTTTTTTTTTTTTTTGCATAGTTTAACGTCCCTAAACCTGGTTGGTCGCTTCGGAAAAAGAATGACATGGGTGTAATTATGCTCAAAAATGATATCGGGGTCCGTCGAGTTTAAAGTTACTCGATATTCGTCTTCTCAGGATAAAATTAAATGGCGTGTTATTTATGGACGCTTCTTAACTGCTGTGGTTCTCAGCGTCCCATTCTATACTGTGCGTGAAAGACCGCTTAATTTTGCTCAGAGGCCTCTCTGTTAGACTTGAGGTTCTTTTACGTGCCGTAAATCTATGACACGGGACCAAAGGCTTTACTTCCCTTCCCTAAGAATTTTCACACCCGAAAAAATCCATCGTCCTCCGCTGGGTTTGAACCCGCGACCTTGAGTATATGAAGTCAGCATGGTAACCATTACACCACGGAGGGACACGTCTTCTCAGGATAAGGGAAAGCCCGAAAAGAAACCTTATCCCTGAGTGAGTTTCGAATATAAGGCAGACACGCTATCTCCGCGCTACCCAGGTGGGTCCTTTGTTAATTTTTTTTTTAATTTTTAATTTATATTGACTTTTCCAAAATGTAATTTAATTCATTTCGTGTCTACTATAGCTATTTTATGAAACTGCTCGAATATAATGTAAAGCTTGGGGTGTTTTTTAAAACTTGAGAACATCCTATAATATTTATTTTTGTACTTAAACCGTACGTATCTAGAGTTTTATCCAGATTGGTCAATTAATGCAAATTGTTATAAGGTTTGAAAACATGAGTAGGGCTAGTTTTTATTTATTTATTTTTTAAAGTTATAAGTTATACTGGAGCTTCAGAAGTGAAATAGCTGAACAGCATGTTAGTTGGTCAAACATATAATATAAGAAGTTGAAAACAACTAATAATGCTAGATTTTAGTTTCCTGACAATTCCTATATATTAGCCCTGGTTCCCGGCGAAGGAATGTGTCAAGATTTGATTCAAATTTTGGGGGTTTGAAATTTTAAGTGGCTGGTATAGGACCGGTGCCCACTCATTGTGAGAAAAGTGAGGAATTGCAATAGGCAAGTGATCCCGGCCGCGAAAATCATAATTCTGGATGAAGAATGTGTAAGTGCGTAAGTGGGCGTGAGGCCGGCCATGGGTACGTAGCCCGAGACACAAAAACTTGTTTGTTACTGACACACTGTCAATTGCCAAGATCATCTGAGTGCCACCGGCGTGCCGGGATTTCGTCTCAGAGGAGTTCTTTCGCTTGCCAATAAATCCAATGACATGGTACTGTCACTTTTAAGCACACTTAAGAAGCCAACGGTCATGGGCCAGGTTTGAAAACACGACCTTGAGCCCGAAAGCCAGAGCCTAACCAACTGAGTCACCCAAACAGACAGCCCCGGGGTTGTACGGGTTCTAATGGCTCGTTGTTGTTGTTATTATTATTATTATTATTATTATTATTATTATTATTCCATGGTCAAGTATTAAACCACTCTCCTCTCACCAAGGCAGCCCAGGATCAACCCCAAGGGACCTCATGTGATATATATGGTGGACAAAGCGGTTCTTCAGTATTCCGCCATTCATTCCACAACTTGCTCCATAACCAGCTTGCTTTTCATCCATTTCACTGTCATTTTATGTCACTTTCTTCCTCATTCTCATATCTGGTATCGGATGATCACCCATCCTGGCTACTCGTGCAGATGCAGCGTTTTTCTGCTCCCGTTTTTCTGACCCCAGGCGCTGGCTTGTAAGAAGTTAAGTGGGAAGTTAAGTCCTTGATACGAAGGGGGTAAATAGCGAAAACAGATTATTGTTGTTATTCGTATTATATTTAAAAATAAGGCTAGATAATGTTTGAAGTTATAAGGTTACGTTGGATTTTTTGCTAAGTGTAACAGATAATTTTGCAATATTTTGACCACATTGGTTAAACATATTTAGCATTTAGGAGTTAAAAATATGGTAAAAGGAGTTTTAAGAGCTTTAGAATAGCCTATCATTTTTTATGAGTTCTATAGTATAAGTCAAAGTGTGCTAATTAGAAATCAGAAGCTGAAAATTGTATATTGTGGTTTTTATCAGATTTTATAAGCGGGGTCACTTCTTGATAATCAAGTTTAGCGATATTGGAATACAATTTAGGTTCCAATTACTGAATTCTATTTTTTTTTAACTTCTCCATTTAATCGTTTGGACTATAAAGTTATTAAAACCTCCTATGTTCGAAGATATTGTCTAATATTGACATTTTAAATGGAGTTTTATTTATGGACGCTCTTTAACTACTGTGGTTCTCAGCGTCCCATTCTATACTGAGTGTGAAGGACCGCTTAATTTTGGTCAGAGGCTTCATATATCAGACTTGAGCATCTTTTACGTGCCGTAAATCTACGACACGGGACCAACGACTTTACTTCCCTTCCGAAGGAAGCCATGCTAAGAATGTTTACGCCTGAAAATAGCCATTGTCGTCAGCCGGGTTTAAACCCGCGATAACCTTGGTATATGAAGTTAGGATGGTAACCACTACACCACGGAGGGCGGCGGCATTCATATTGTAACATATGTCTTTATTGACACAATATTGAAAGTATTTAATTCACCGCTTCAAATAATTTACTCACTCTTCGACAGTTGTCAGCTTTCTTACGACTCGCACACCACTGCACGCTAACGCTCCAATAGAAGTCTTGAGTCACCACTCTCACGACTCCCTGGATACCTAGAAATGACGTCATAGATCCTTCTAGAACCTTTTCTAAGCTACTGAAAGATTCTAGTATAATGCTGGCAGATATCTGACTTTCCAAGGCTTCCGGTTACCGGTGCATCGCACTTCTTGTGTTCAGCACATTCCAGCCCCATCGCCGCATATCAAAGATTCTGCAAACCTGAGAACGGATACTCAAAGCACTGTCGCAATATTTAACAAAAGACGTTGAACATAAATGTTAGATTCCCATAAACCAAGCGTCACCAACTAGCTGCTCTTTGGGTAAAACAACAACTTTGCTAGATGCTCCTGCAATCGCCCATTGTGCACTGCGTGAACAACTGCAAGAATATATAATTCTTTCTGTGCTGTGACAGTATGCAACAGTTAACGTTTGAAATACGTAATCCACAATTTGTAGGTATATTAATCTGTGTTTGGTAGAAAATTTCCCTACCATGTCTCATGCTTTTGATATAAACATATACTTACATAGGTTTGTTTGTAATTAGGAGTCGTAACATAAATCATTACAAAACAAAAGTACAATTACTATAAAGTTAATATAGTAAAATAACAAGCTCCTTAACTTGATTAGTACTACTGTAGTTACATTGTAACGCCAACTATATGGTAATTAATTTGAAAGGAAAAACTTTCACGTTTATAAAAGTGAATAAGCACAGTAATTTGGTAATTAATTGGTATTGAACAGAATCCAAAACAAACATACTTCCTGATAACTGTTGCACTCGCTTGCATGCTTAAAGATGCTGCATATTGAGCTTTCTGAGGGCAGGACTTTGCTAAAAATTAAATACTTATTCCGCCACTTCTTATAAATGCAAGATTCCTCCTAGGCAAGAATAAACGAAGGAGTCGATGGCCTGCGTGTGGATTGCTTTCTGTTATAATCATTATAAACGGACACACAACATACTGTACTAGGAAGAGAGACAATCCCTGATGTTGGCTGTTGACGGAACAAGCTTGCTTGCTTCGGCACAAAATCAAGCGAATTGGTGGCGCTTGCCCTAAACCTTACCCCATCCAATTGTAATGTTTTAAAAGTATTTTATAGCCTAAGCTTGCCTGAAGATCTACGTTATTCATTATACCACTCAAAAAGGCTATTTCGATTAAAAACCTGCCAGTGGAGAACTCAGCAAGAGTAAACTTCTTTTTTACAACACACAATGAGCCCGGCATGCTCACAGTTTCAGCAGATATCGAGATGTGTAAAACGAAAGTCACTCTCTCCAGGATTACGCTGGCAGATTTTATGTTGAGTTCTGCAACTCTTTCAACGCACTAATGGATATCTGCACACACATATTACGAAGCAGCTGGGCTGCCTAGTATTAGCATGGATACATATATTCTAAATTTAAGTATCATTTATAGTTTGTATCTGAAGAAAAAGTCTATTAGTAAACAAAATGTATCCGGTTGTCAGTTCCTTTCCATCTTAATTCATTTTCAACAAACGTTATCATTAAAGAGGTTATTTAGAAGCGACTGTCCCTCCTACAAACTGCTTTGTTCTTCCCACTTAGTAATTTCAATAATCACGTTTCATAATAACAGGGCATAGATCTCATTTGCTTACCAGAGTTGAAGTCATTATTTGTAGAATAAATTAGTGTAAAAGCACGACTTAGCTTTAGATGAATTGTGTAGCTATCAAAGTGTGGTGGTTTTAGTTTTGTATAACTTACACCTTAATAGAAATCGAATATCAGACTGTACAATTAACTGGGCGGAAACAAGCTTTTATTGTACATTTTTATTGTTTCTATATAGTACAACATAGGTAGAGAAGATATTGCACTTCACCCAAAAATGCTACACCATGATTTCACCGCAAATACACGTTTTAGGGTTCCCTGTATCTAAAAAGATTTTTACAAAAACGCTCGTGTGCGTCTGTGTGTTTGAACACGATAACTCAAAAGCGAAAAGCCGTTGAAATACCACACTTGGTATGTAAGATAAGTATCTTCCAAGAATGCGACAAGAACATTTTGAGGAAAATATTCCCACATCAAATTAACCCATGGAAAAATTTTCAAAAATTCTGTTTTTCTCAAAAAACGCTTTAACGATTTTTAGTTAACTACCGTGTATTAAATACTAAGTATTAAATATTAAGTACCGTGACCTCTTTACTAGGGTGAAATTTGCTGAATTTTGCATAACTAGTAAACCGTTAGAAATAAACTAATTTCTGTAGTTTCTAGATCTCGTTAAAACACACCAGTTATGTCACATAATTTTTACTTTCTCTATACGAACTATGTACATAGTGTATAGAGAAGGTATTGCACTCCACCAAAAAATTCGATACCGAGATTTCATCGGAAATATATGCTTTAGGGTCCCTAAAAAAAGGATTTTCATAAAAAGGTCCATGTCTGTGTGTCCGTGAACACGATAGCTCAAAAACGAAAAGTCGGTAAAATACCAAACTTGCTATTTAAATTTAGTATCTTCCAGAGATGCGACACGAAGATTTTGAGAAAAATCCCCCCACCCCGAACTACCCTTTACATGGAAATTTTTTCGAAAATTTTGATTTTCTAAAAAAATGGCTCTAACTATTTTAATTAAAATACCGTTTATTAAAGATATTTACCTGACAAATAAAACGCATATTTTGAATTTTCTGGGAATAGCCTCTAGGGTCAATTTTACGGAATTTTGCATAACTGCTAAACCCTAAGAGATGGACAAAAACTTACCACATAACAAATATAGAGCACTTTAAAACACACAATTTATGTTGTATACATATTTTTCGTGGAGTTGATTGTTTTTGAGATATTCCTTGTTTTTGATTTCAGCTATAAAACACATACTTTTCTTATACGGGACTTTTTGAACGCGTGTCCATACAAACAAAGCAACTTCAGTCACATAGCAACCAGCTTTTGACTATCACTTTAACATTATTTCGCTTCTACTTACAAGGAAGCAAGAAATAAGCCTATATCTGCTAATTTTTTCTCGATTAGCAGGAAGCAAATAGAAGCATAAGCTTTTTAAGAATAATTTGTTGCAGGGATATAGAGAAAGTCATGTGAATGGTACATATCAGATTTAGTTTCGTGGAGCAGACAATTTTTTAGGTATTTCTTCTTAGTGGTTTCAGTTTTTACATACTTTTCTCATACGGGAATTTGTGAACTACTGGCTATGCAAAGAGACGGATTTCAACCACATGGCAACCACCTTTAAAAATATTTAACTATCGCTTTAGCCTGGTACATTCCCTTATTTCCCATCTTTTTACAAGGATACAAGTAATAAAAGCATTTCTGCTAATGTTTGTCTCGATTAGCACGAAGTAGATAGAAGAATTAGCTTTTTAACAATAGTTACACAGGTGTAGAGAAAGTCATGTGAATGAAACACGTCAGATTTTTATTTTATCTACCGCGGGTGTACAATGTACATAGCAAGTACAGAAGGTATTGAATTCCAACTAAAACTTCAATACCGAGATTTCACAGAAAGTACACGTTTTAAGGTCCCCTGGATCAAAAAATGTATTTTTTTAGAAAAAGGCCCATGTGTCTGTTTATATGTGTGTGTCTGTGATAAGCACAGCTCAAAAAAATCTGATGTTCCATTCACATGACTTTTTCTACATCTCTGCAACAAATTGTTGTTAAAAAGCTTATGCCTCTATTTACTTCATGCTAATTGAGAAAAAATTAGCCGAAACAGGCTTATTACTTGTTCCCTTGTAAGTAGAAGCGAAATAAGGGAGTACCATAGGTTAAAGTGAGCTGGTTGTTATGTGACTGAAGTTCCTTTGTTTGTATGGACAGGAGTTGACAAATTCCTGGATGATTTTCAAAGCTGAAACTAAAAACAAGAAATATCTTAAAAACGATCAATTCTGCGTAAAAATTATATATAACATAAATTATGTGTTTTAAAGTGCTTCATATTTTTATGTGCTAAGTTTTTGTCCATCTCTTACGGTTTAGCAGCTATGCAAAATTCCGTAAAATTGACCCAGAATAAAGTAGTCTTAAGAGAATATTCCCAGAAAATTCAGGATATACATTTTATTTGTCAGGTAAACTCTTTAATATACGATATTTTAATCAAAATCGTTAGACCCATTTTTAAGAAAATCAACATTTTCGAAAAAGTTCCATGTAAAGGGTAGTTTAGGGTGGGGGGATTTTTCTCAAAATCTTCGTGTCGCATCCCTGGAAGATACTAAACTTAAATACCAAGTTTGGTACTTTACCGACTTTTCGTTTTTGAGTTATCGTGTTCACAGACACACTGACACACACACACACACACACACACACACACACATGGACCTTTTTGTAAAATTGCTTTTATTGGATTTAAGGGACCCTAAAATATATATTTCCGGTGAAATCTCGGTATCGAATTTTTTGGTGTAGTGCAATACCTTCTCTATACACTATGTACATAGTGCGTATAGAGAAAGTAAAAAGAAAAGCCTGTTAATTATCACACTTCATATTTGGATTATAATGGTAATGCTCCGCTCTTTTGTATGTATTGAAAGGTACACAGGGTAACAGTTTGGGTTATTAGAATATTTAAACATAATATCTTCTAAAGAATCGACACGAAGATTTTAAGAAAAATTCCTCCACCCAAACTACCCTGTACATGGAAGACTTTTCAAAATGTTATATTGAAGACATTTACATGGAAAATAAAATGATTTCTTAAATTGTCTGGGAATAAATTCTGGAGCCTATTCATTCCGGAGGACTACTTTATAAATGGTAAACTGTAAGAGACATACAAAATCTTACTGAACAAATGTATGTGTAGAGCTCTTTAGAACGCGCAATATATCAGATACATTTCATCGTATTTAATACATTCTGTGTATTTAACCTTTACACAGCTATTTTTGAGAAAAACATTTTCGAAATGTTTTCCATGTAAAGGGTAGTTTGGGGTGGGGGGATTTTATTGAAAATCTTCGTGTAGCATCCTTGTACGATACCAAACTTAAATACCTAGTTTCGTATTTAACGGTCTTTTCGTTTCTGAGCTATGCTGCCCAAATATATTTAACCGTATCTTCCAAAGATGCGACACGAGGATTTTCAAGAAAATCCCACCAACAGAGACTACCCTTACATGGAAAAAATTTTCGAAAATTTGAATTTTCTAAAAAATGACTCTTAACGATTTTGATTAAAATTCCTTATATTAAAATATTTACATCCCAAATGAAATGCATATCTTTTCTGAGAAGAGCCTTTGAATACCTCTTTATTCTGGATGACTTTTGCGGAATTTTTCCTGACTTTAAAAATTGAAAGAGATAGACAATACTTAACAAAAAACAAAAAAACAAAAAAACAAAAAAAACAAAAAAAAAAAAAAAACTAAAGCTCGTTGCTCATTATTAAATACATTTTTTTTTCGTGGGGTTGGCTATTTTTTAGATATTCCTTGTTATATTTTGTTATAAAATACTTCTCATACAGAAATTTGTCGACTCCTGTCCATACAAAGGAACTTCAGTCACATAGCAACGAGCTTTCGACTATCACTTTAACTTATGGTACTCCTTTATTTCCCTTCTAATTACAACAAAGCAAGTAATAAGACCATTTCTGCTATTTTTTCCAGAAGTAAATAGAAGAATAAGCTTTTCAACAATTTTTTACAGAGATGTAGAGATATGATTGGAATACATCAGATTTTTTTTTTATCCCTAAGTATCCTAAAGTTTAGGAAACTATTTGAAGGCACGACCTATGCAGAAAATCTCAACCTAAACACCAAGCGTAACAAATGCCAACAAACTGCAACTCGCTTCAAAGTACATTTGGCCCACACACTCGCCTTGTCTGGACAAATCCGTCTGAAGAGCGCCCGTTAAGGATGCGAAACCTGTCTTGTTTTTTCTAACTACCGCGTCGTCGACTGTTTCCAAACCCGCAGTCTGCAAGGTTATTCACCCGCGTAGCACGCAACCGGTGCATTGAAATGTAAATTGCACGGATTATAATAACAATATCCTGTCGTATTTACGCCGCCTTTTTCGTACGCTTTATACTTGAATAATTCGGATTAAACCCTGCCCTTCTATACGATTTTAGGAATCGCAAGGATCTTTTATCAAATGCGAACGTGGTTTACGACAGTATTTATAGCTTTAAGAGAGTCCAAAATAGTGCTTGATTCAGGCACATTATATTAAAATATTTTTGGACGAGTGATCAATTTTACTACTTACTGATATTGTTGCTACTGCACGTAAGTTAATGGTTGCTATAGAAACAAAAGAAATCGTAATACTGTAATGGACTCAAAAAAGCACACGTGCGGTAAGTAAAACAGTTGCAATATTTGGATAGCTAGAGTCAGACTGAAACATTCAATGCCATAGCCGGAGTTTAACCCCACGAATCTCCAGTTCTCTAGACGGTTAGTCTTCTCTAGTCGGTTTGAGATGACATACCCTAATGACGACTTACAATTTCGTAAGTACTTTATGTCCCGGCCGTGGTTGAAACACGAGAAATCCGTGGTTCAAATCCTGGCTATGGCATTGCATTTTTCAGTCTGACTGTACCTATCCAGCTCTTGCCCACAAAGGGCTTGTGTGAAAAAGCAATTAAACTAGCAGTTGCAATGTTTATTTTGATATATTGAATGTGCAATTACTATTATTGAATGTTATTGGACGAAAACTATTCATTTTCTTCAAGTTGGGTATGCTCGTATTATTTATTTCTCCGCTAGTAGACGACGCTGCTACAGTCTCGCTTCCAGAGCGTAGAATCTTATCTACAACATTAATTTTATTTTGAAGAGAATTTTAACTTTCAGCCACGTCTGAAGATTTCCACTGACAGCGTCGTTTTAAAGAAGGAACATCGCTAACTGGGTGTTCTACTGAACTGCATTTCCTAGTTACAGATAATGTAACATACTTAAAGGAATTCCATTGCCCTCCGTGGTTATGCTAGATTTACGGCAATTAAAAGAACCTCAAGCCTGAAAGAGAGGCCTCTGAGCAAAATTAAGCGGTCTTTCACGCCGAATTTGGAATGAGACGCTGAGAACCACAGTAGTTAAATAGCGTCCATAAATAACACGCCATTTCCTTTAAAGGAATTCCACCCACCGTGTTAATTCCTACAGGCTGACTAACACATTTCCTATTGACAAACGTTACATAAAATCGTATTAAGATCTCAACGCAACGTACCCTGTAAAAATTCCTAAACAATCAACTTCTGTATTAACCTTTTCAGGAATTGTAAATCGAGTAATGTTCATCTTAGTATTTGGTATATTAATACTTATAACCGCATTCTCGTCTTCCACATCGTCAATCATATTTTTAACTAATTGTTCTTTCCAAAAAGCCGCAGAAATTCCAAAAATGCTTTTAAAATAATTCATTATTAATAACACATTAGCTAGGACTGCATTTTAAAACATTACTTTTTTCATGCTAAAAACTCTAGACTTTATCGTGGATGACCCACGTTTCTTTCTTTCAAAAAAGCTAAAAATTTATTAAATATTACTTTATAGTAGCCTTCAACATTGAACACTCTGATCCTAAACTGCCTGCAAACTTTAATCTGTCACTCCCAAGAACAAAATATTCCAACAAATTCTTAATCTATATACATCCTATCGCCCAAAAAAAATTCCCAAAACTGGATTCCTAAAAATGTTTCATAACAATGGTTTTCTTAATACTTTTAATATTTTTTCATACCATATACATTTCTCCTTTTCATTGAGAGAGAACTGTTTGTACCTGATGCGTTTGCCCACCATTCTGCGTACCACATGCTTTCGTGTGCAGCAGATTGCTGTTCGGTAGAATAAACCCTTAAAGAAACACCATAATCTCTATCATATTATTAGCTGCACCGAATGTCGTGTATGAAAAAGGTATATCTAAAATAGTCACTATATATTGATTCAAGGTCATTAAGAAAAGAAAAAAATCTAACGTGTTCCATTCACATTACTTTCTCTACATATCTGCAACAAATTATTGTTAAAAAGCCTATGCTTCTATTTACTTTATGCTAATTGAGAAAAATTAGTAAAATAGTCTTATTACTTGCTTCCTTGTAAGTAGAAGTGAAATAAAGGAGTACCATAGGTTAAAGTGATAGTGAAAAGCTGGTTGCTATATGACTGAAGTTCTTTTGTTTGTATGGACAGGAGTTGACAAATTCCTGTATGAGAAAATTTATATTTTTCAAAGCTGAAACCAAAAAACAAGGAATATCTCAAAACGATCAACTCCACGAAAGAAGTGTATATAACATTAATTGTGCGTTTTAATGTGCTCTACATGTTTTGTGTGGTACGTTTTTGTCCATCTCTTACGGCTTAGCAGTTACGCAAAATTCCGTAAAATTCATCCACAACAGGAGGCTATTCAGAGGCTGTTCCCAGAAAATTCAAAATATACATTTCATTTGTCAGTGAAGTATATTTAATATACGATATTTTAATCAAAATCGTTAGAGCCATTTTTGATAAAATCAAAATTTTCGAAAAAAGTTCCATATATAGGGTTGTTGGGGGGAGGGGATTTTCTTGAAAATCTTCATGTCACATCCTGGTATTTAACGGTCTTTTCGTTTTAGAGCTAAGGTGTCCACACACACGGACCTTTTTGTAAAAATGCTTTCATTAGGGGGATGAAAGACTTGTATTTCCGGTAAAATCTCGGTATCGAATCTTGGGTGGAATGAAATACTTTCTCTCTACACTATGTTCATAGTACGTGTAGAGAAAGTAAAAAAACTGCTACATGCGAAAAGCGAATCTGTGGCCCTCAGCAGAGGAGTAACCTACGTTTTGCCAGTGCTACAGCTTTCGCCTTGGTAGTGTGGTGGTAGCGTGTGTGCCTCATATTCGAATCTCGCTTGGGGTGAGTTACCCAGCTATGGTTTTTTTCGGGGTTTTCTCTTGTCCTGAGAAAACGAATGTCGAGTAACTTTGAGCTCCATGGACCCCGAGATCATTTGAGCATCATTTCACCAATTTCATTCATCGTCCGATATGACCAACCAGGTTGAAGGGCATTAAGCTAAAAAAAAGTGTTACAGCGAACACACATGAAAGGTGGCAGATTTAGTAATGCCGAACAATACAATCTGTATCGTAGTTAGGTATCATTTTCAAAATAGAGTTTTAGTTTTTACTTTAATTGAAGGGAGTGAAGTTCTTTTATTGAAGGGAGTATAATAATTTATTACATTAAATAAGATTAACATGACTGAGAAGAATGCAAATAGCCAAAATCAATTTAAATGTATTTATTTGTGGAATAAAGTTTATTAAAAATGTTAATGTGACATATTAATGTTAGTTTTTAACTAATTTCTTTTCATCAGAAGTAATTGCTATATTACTATAATCTGGTTTAAGGGACCATTACTTGCTTTTTTGTGTCGTTAATATCCCCTATTTACATCCCCCCCTGTATGATTACTGGTTTTACTGTTCCTTTACACAAACATATACACCTTGCACAAACATATAACACCCATGCCCAAGGCGGGACTCCAACCTACGATCCCCTGCCCATGAAGCACCAAAGCGAGACGCCTTAGCGAGCGTAGCAATGGGGACAAATTTGGAACATCTGACAACTTGTTGCTGTACAGGCCTGTATCGCGGATGGTATGCACAAGGCGCTCTGCCGTGTAGAACTTAGAACTTCCAGTCATGATCATTTTTTTTTGTGACGGATGTACATAGTAGATAGAGAAGTAAAGTAAAAATGAAAATATTTTCTATGTGTAAGGTTTTCTATGGGGAGAGGAGTTTTTTTAAAATACTCTTGTCGCGTCCTTGGAAGTTCTGGAACTTAAATAACTATAATTGGGTATTTAAACACTTTTCGTTTCGGAGTCATGCGCATGAGCGCGCGCGCGCACACACACAAAACCTGTCTAGTTTTACTTTCTCTACACGTACTATGTACATAGTGTATAGAGAAGGTGATGCATTGCACCCAAAAATTCGATACCGAGATTTCACCGGAAATACATGTTTTAGGGTCCTCTATATCCAAAAAAAAACATTTTTGGAAAAAGGTCTTTGTGTGTCCGTGTGTCTGTGAGCACGATAACTCAAAAAACGTAAAGTAGGTAAAATACCAAACTTGGTTTTTATGTTTAGTATCTTCCAAGGATGCGATACGAACTTGTTCAAGAGAATCCCCCACCCCAAACTGCCCTTTACATGGAAAATTTTTCCAAATTTTTGTTTTTCTCAAAAATGGCTCGAACAATTTTGATTAAAATATTGTATATTAAAGTTACTTACCTGGAAAATAAAATCTATATGTTGAATTTTCTGGGAATAGCCTCTGAAAACTACCTTATTCTGGATGAATATTACGGATTTTTGTATAACTGGCAAATCGTAAGAGAGAGAGAAAAAAAAACTTGCTGAACAGAAAATATAGAGCTCGTTAAAACACACAATTTATGTTATATACCGTTTTATCATAAAGTAGATTGCTTTTAAGATATTACTTGTTATGGTTTCAGTTTTAAAAAACATAATTTTCTCATATGGGAATTCAACTCCTGTCCATAGAAACAACGGAACTTCAGTCACATAGCAACCAGCTTTTGACTAATACTTTAGCCTATACTACTCTTTTATTCCTTTTTACTTGCAAGTAATCAAGTAATAAAACTATTTTGCTAATTTTTTCTCGATTAGCAAAAAGAAGCATTAGCTTTTTAACAAAAATTTGTTGCAGAAATGCAGAGAAAGTTATTTGAATGGAACACATCATATTATTTATTTAGAGAATCTCAAAACATGTAGTTCAGTTGAAATCTCGGTATGATATTTTTGAGTGGAATCCCTCAGCGTCCTTAGTAAGGAAAATTCAAATGCTGCTCAAAATGTCTTTGTCCTTTTCTTAGATCGCAGATAGTTTTACACCTGAATAATCACAAAAAGGTGTGGGTAGTCTGTTGTTTCTTGCTAAACACAGAGGGTTTCCCACGAGAAAACTTTTTACGGCAGAAACAAGTTTCAAAACCAATGTCGATGACTTCTTTTGCATTTTTAATGCACATCTTTTATTTGAAGGCAGTTCACCAAAGTGGCTTTGAAAGTATAACCCATATTTGGTTTAAACACCTGTTGAACACACGTGGACACATGTTTTGGCAACTCCTTGCTCTAGACTTCCTTGTATCTGCGATAGATTGCTTTGGCACTTTGGCCACATCAGTGACGCACTGGCTCCTACCTCAATAAGGCGACTGGAAATGTTCACACTGGACTCCAATGAGTATTACATTCCACTAAAAAGTTCAAACCAAGATTTCACTGAAAATAAACTTTTTTTGGCTACTCTGAATTACCATATTTAGACGAAGTTCCGTGTGTAGGCTCTTGTGTCTTTGAATACGGTAACAAAATTCAAAAACCAAAAGTCCAAGGATACAATACGAAGTTGTCAAGTAAATTTTTATTTTCTTGAAAACAGCTCTTACGATTTTGATTAATTTGTCATATATTAAATATGTCAAATGACATGCTTATCTTCAATTTTTTGGGGGCAGTCTGTAGGGTCCTCTTCATTCTGAATGACATCTACATAACTGTTAAACTACGTTCTGGCGTTAAATGTCGCACACTAGGAATGCGGGAAATCGGTGGTGAATTCTTGGAACTTTTAACAGAGTTCAACAACAATGCTGTAGACAAACGACATGTCACATTCTCTAGAATTCAGGGTGGGTTTTTCATTAAGAATAGAATAACTTGTGATTTTGAATTTGAATTATCAGAATGTTGGCTTCGAAAGTTCGAATTAAATGTGACTTTTTTTTAGCTTAACATCCTATAATTTGGTTAACCGTATCGGACGATGTATGAAATTGGTGAAATGATGGCTCAAATGTTTTTAGGAGAATCCCCGAAAAATCTTATCCTCCACCTAAGCGAGATTCGAACTCACGATCCATTCCTTTAAATAGGAATATCAAGGGGATTGTGCTATTATTCGAAATACCAAAAGTTTGAATTATCTGACGTCGAATTAACCAGTTCTTGCTGTAGATTAATCTCTTACTTCTTTCCGCTCTTTTTCTGTTCTGTTTTCCAGCCTCTCATCCTTTTTCTTATCTCTTCTCTTTTCTCCTCTATTCTCTCTTACCTCGTTCTCTGTTCTTTATTTCCCTTTCTTATTTCCTGACCTTTCGGCTATTCTCTTACTTCTTTTCCTTTCTCTCTCATGTCCCCCTCTCTTTCTATTCTCTTTCTCTATTTTGTTTATTTCTTCATTCCTACTTCCAGTCACTACTCTTCTCTTTTTTTTTTCTTTACTTATTTTCTCTCTTCCTGCCCTCTCGTCTCCTCAACCCTATGCCCCCCTTTACTCCACTCTCCGAACTCTTTGTTCTCTTTTTCTCCTTTTCTAACCTTTCGCTTCTGCTCTCTCATTTTGCCTCCTTTCCCTTCTCTTCTGTTTTACTTTTGAGTAACTTATTTTAATTAATATTACTTTATAAACACCTAAACTTGCACTTAACAAAAAAAAAAAAAAAAAATCCTCCTTTACTTGGCATTACTATCTAAAACAAAACACAAATTTTGGACACAAAAATATTCACTTCAATCGATATCAATATACTTAATAAGCCCACCTGAGGTACGTATCTGCCTCACATTGAGCAGGCCGGAGTTCGAATCTCACTTAGGGTGAGTTACCCAGATAAGTATTTTTTTTTGGCGGGGGGGCCTCCCTTATCTAAGAAGACGAATGTCGAATAGCTTTGAGCTCCATAGACCCGAGCTCATTTAATTATTACTTTACCGAAATCATTCATCATTCTATATTATGACCTATGACCAAGTTAGAAGACGGTAAGCTACAAAAATAAATAAATAAATAAATAAACAAAAAGGGTTGCGATTTCTAATCTCGCTTAGGGTGAGTTGCCCGGATAAGGATTTTTTCATAGTTTTCCCTTATCCTGAGAAGACCAAAATCGAGTAACCTTAATCTATGCACCCCGAGATCATTTAACTATCAGTTTATCGAAACCATTCATCGTTCTATATGACCAACCAGAATAGAAGACATTAAACTAGATTAAAATATATATACACTTAATTGAACTTAAACCAATTACTACTTTGTATTGAATTCTTCTTGTGCATATTTCTCGGGAATATATTATAATCTACTGGTGTTAAATGCAACAAATGGCATTGTATGAACCCATTTAATTACTCTTTGCAGACGTTTTATGAGAGACAAGGTGCCAAATGACATTCCTGGACAGAGTGATGTCATAGCTATTTGTCAGTATACCTCACGTAAATATGGTGTTTCTGTTCGATCTGGCACACGTACTTGGTGGGAACTGCTCGTGCGGAACACTCCTGCTATGTGGGAAAATCAGCACTTGTGAAAACATGGCAAGCATTTGTCGCAACATGAAGAAGCCTTCCTTCTGAGGCCAGGGCAACACCGTGATCGGGGACATACACAGCCATTTCCGTCATTGTACAATATGAGTGAATGAATGAATAAGTGTATTTATTGACATAGCAATATCATACATAGAATTTCAACAGTCGCACGGGTCCACAGACCGTACGTGCTTTTGTAATACACATTACAAGCAATATTAAAACAACAACAAAGAATTAAAAGCGTAAACACGAAAATAAAAACACAAAGAAAATACACAGTCCAAAGCAACATTAAACAACAATAAAGAATTAAGAGTGAACCCGAAAATAAAAATACAAAGATATTCAAATATAGCTATTTAAATTTACAGCACAGAGTACACCTTCATAAATTCACCCTCTTATAATAGAAAATTACACTTAAAAGATAGATATAATATATAAAACCATAAAACAACAGTGCCCTAAGTATGACATAATATATATGTGGAACAATGTAGTCACTTTTGTTTAGTTGATCTTATTCCTCCCTCCCCCTTCTCTATTGGCAGCCTCCTCAGATCTTAGCTGTCTTGCCTTAAGTATAAATTTACCTAGCCCGTCCATGTTTTCCGTGCCTGCCAGTAGCGTCCAACATGCTTCTATTCCTACATTCGCAGTGGTAAAAAATCGCGGCAAATATTTTTCCCGCCATTCCTCCGTACCCCTACATCTTGCCAAGATATGAGTCCACGACTCTTCCTCCTCGCAAATGGGACAGATTCTCGTACCATTCTCGTCAGAAATTTTCGTGCTCCTCCATGCTCCTAGTCTAATCCACGCGAGCCCCTCTCTAATGAGTTTGGTACCTGTTTTGATGTATTGGTCCATACTCCACTCGATTTCAGCCCAGACTGTACTTCTAATGACACCTTCTCTGTGCATTGCGCAATTATTTGCTGTCTGTCAATATCACAGAGGCGGTTCTTAATTTTTCTCCAAATACTTCGCCTGTTTTCCTGCCCCGCCATCCAAATGTCTCCCATCCCAATGGTTTCCAACCCTTTCTTTAATTTTGATGCCCACGTCGAATTACCTTCCATTCGCAACTGTTCACGGTAGCAGACTGCCCTAATTAGAGATTGGTTTCCGTGAACGATTCTCATCCAATATTTAACTGCTCTGATTTTGCACTCTATCGTTTCACTATGTGCCCCGAATTCCCTCATTATTCCGCAGTTTGCCGTACCCCTCCCTACACCCAGAATTCCTTTCAAAAATTGGGTCCTCACTTGATCCAGATTCCCTGTTTGTTCCCATCCCCATATTTCTCCTCCGTATGCCATCGTGGATCTAACTGTCGCTCCGTATACAGTTTCCATTAAGGTTATGGATATATTCGGTATTCTGTAGCGTATCCGGAGAGCTTCCGTCGCTTTCATCCTTGCCTTGTGCTTCGTTCATTACACAATATAGTTACATAGGTGCAGGTCAATCATTTCTTCTAAACTAGCCTTACAAACAGGAATTGGAGAGCAAAATTCAATATTACAGCCGGGATTCAAACCATGGATCACCTGGTTGCTATTGCTATGAGGGTTATATTAAATTTACTTAAGATCTCCTTGTGAAGTACTGGAGAAAACGTGGGTCAACTGGGGAATTTAATACCGTACCGGCACGTTGCTATGGTAACTCAGTGGTTGAACTGAACGGAGACGCTTGTACTGGTATAGTGATAGTATTTCTCAACCCCCAGGTGTGGAAAGGCCTTTATTCGCTGTTCTTTACTTTCTCTACTATTTGTCTATAATAAGTAAACAGAGGAAGTGCGATCATTGATTCAGTGTCTATAGAATAACGACATGTTATATTTTGTCCAATTTACCAGAACAAATACTGCACGCAACATTTTTAATATTAAAAAAAAACACTTCGTTCCGCAATAGCCCGAAGTTGGTCTAAAGCTTGCCGCGCGACCCCTGTATCCTCACCTCCCGGCAGGTTATTGCGGTGCACTCTGCCTCTGCCGGTCCTCAAGGCCACGCTCTGGTTATTCGTGGCACAGGGGATCGTGTGGATTCCTGTCCGCCTTGGGCATGGGTGTTTGTGTGTTTATGTGTATTTGTCATAAAACAAAAACAAACAAAAAAAACGATAAGCCAAAAAAATTTAGGGGAAAAGTTAAAAAATCTGATGTGTACCATTCATATGACTTTCTCTATATCCTTGCAACAAATTATTCTTAAAAAGCTTATGCTTCTATTTACTTCATGCTAATCTAGAAAAATTAGCGGAAATATTCTTATTACCTTCTTCCTTGTAAGTAGAAAGGAAAAAATGGAGTAGCATAGATTAAAGCGATAGTCAAAAGCTGGTTACTATGTGACTGAAGTTCCTTTGTTTGTATGGAAATGAGTTGACAAATTCCTGTATGAAAAAAGTTAAGATTTTCGACACTGAAAACAAAAACAAGGAATATCTCAAAAACGATCAACTCCAAGAAAAAAATGTATACAATATAAATTGTGTGTTTTAATGTGCTCTACATTTTTGTGTGGTAAGTTCTTGTCTATCTCTTACGGTTTAGCAGTTATACAAAATTCCGGAAAATTCACTCAGAATAAAGTAGTCTTCACAAGCTATTCCCAGAAAATTCAAAATATACATTTTGTTTGTCGGGTAAATATCTTTAATATACGATATTTTAATCAAAATCGCTAGAGCCATTTTTTAGAAAATCAAAATTTTCGAAAGAAGTTGCATGTAAAGGGTAGTTTGGGGTGGGGGGATTTTTCTCAAAATCTTCAAGGCGCATCCCTGGAAGATTCTAAACTTAAATACCAAGTTTGGTATTTTAACGACTTTTCGTTTTTGAGTGTTCACGGACACACACACACACACACACACACACACACACACACACACACACACACACGGACCATTTTCTGAAAATACCTTGCTTAAATAAAGGGGACCCTAAAATATATATTTCCGGTGAAATCTCGGTATCGAATTTTTTGGAGTGCAATACTTTCTCTATACACTATGAACATAGTGCGTATAGAGAAAGTAAAAAGAGGAATAAGAAAAAGGAATATAGCGCGGAGTCCCGACCAGAGTCCGAAACTGTATTTTTGCTAAAAAAAAAAGCAACTGGAGCCGCATCTTTTCCTACAAGAAGCTCCTCAATTTGTCCCTCAAGGTCCTCGTGAGGCTAGGTGTACCCTGATCAAGTCTTCTAGCGGGAGAAAATCCCCACGCTGGGAATCTAAGGAGACGATTATAGCGTTTATAATAAGAGTAATTTAATGTGACATGGATTGAGCGTCCCGGCACCGTGGTAACGTATGAAACTGGCATTCGAAAGCCCGAGGGTTTGATTTATGTGGAAAATCTTCCTGACCCATTTTTTATCGTGGGTTTCCTCGAGTCGCTAGAGGAATGTTGGGAAGCACCATTATATCTCCCGAATTTTACTACCCGTCACTTCCCATTCCCATCACTTCCTTGTCATGTGGTTCTGGATTGAAGGGACAGTATTCAGCGGTTTGCGCTAGGTGGTGACTCTCGCCTGTAGATGTTTATTCCTGGTGTCTCACGCGGTACTAGTCAAACTTCGGGTGCTTTCGGGCTAGAACCCCTTCGGAGTACTTTCGGAGGCTTTGGGTTTCAGGGCTGGGCCTGGGTGGCGTTGGGATTTTAAAGCTGCAACCGTTAGTTGCGACTGTAAACACTTATAGCTGGTGACGCAAGTGGTACTAGTCAAACGACATCTACCTCCGGGTGCTTTCGGGCTAGAGCCCTTTCGGGGAACCTCCGGACTGGGTGGTGTTGGATATTTTAAAGCTGGAACAGTTAGGGTCTTCGTCCATGCATACGCACATTCTCATCCGGCTTTGGATGCACTTTGGGTATCTCCTCTTATTCCTCCCTCCTTGGATATGTCCCATGTCGCAAAGGGCCGTAAGAATCTGCGTGCGGTGATCTCTTCCATAACACGCAAATGTAAATGAAAGATGAAGTTAGTAGAGAAGTTAATATATTTCACCCAAAGATTCAATGTCGATATTTCATTGGAAATATGTTTTGAGATACCCTGAATCCAAAAAAACTGTAGAAAAATATTTATAATGATTTTCAAGCGGTTTTTATTAAAATACCATATGTTTAAGATATTTATATAAAACGTAAACCTAATATTTTAGAGTAAATTAACTAACTGGAATAAATTATTAACACAGTGAGCAAGTGAGTTTAAAGTAAGATAACACATTATTACAATTCATTTTGTTTGTAAATGTATACTGTAAAAAATCTGATGTGTTCTATTCACATGACCTTCTCTATATCTCTGTAAATTATTATTGTTAATAAGCTTATCTTTTATTTATTTCATGCTAATCGAGAAAAATTAGCAGAAATAGTATTATTTCTTGCTTTATTGTAAGTAGAAGCGAAATAAGGGAGTACCATAGGTTAAAGTGAAAGCCAAAAGCTGGTTGCTATGTGACTGATGTTCCTTTGTTTGTATGGACAGGAGTTGACAAATTCCTGTATGAGAAAAGTACGTTTTTCAAAGCTGAAACCAAGAAAAAGGAATATCTCAAAAACGATCAACTCCACGAAAAAAATGTATATAACATAAATTGTGTGGTTTAACGTGCTCTACATTTTTTGTGGGTTAAGTTTTTGTCCATCTCTTACGGTTTAGTAGTTATGAAAAATTCATCCAGAATAAAGTAGTCTTCAGAGGCTATTCCCAGAAAATTCAAAATATACATTTTATTTGTCAGATAAATAACTTTAATATACGATATTTTAATCAAAATCGTTAGAGCCATTTTTTAGAAAATCAAAATTTCGAAAAAAGTTCCATGTAAAGGTTAGTTTAGTGTGGGGGGATTTTTCTCAAAATCTTCGTGTCGCATCCCTGGAAGATACTAAACTTAAATACCAAGTTTGGTATTTTACCGACTTTTCGTTTTTGAGTTATCGTGTTCACAGCACACGGACACACACACACACGGACCTTTTTCTGAAAATACTATTTTGGATACAGGGGATCCTAAAACATATATTTCCGGTGAAATCTTGGTATCGAATTTTTTGGTGGAGTGCAATACATTCTCTATTCACTATGTTTATAGTGAGTATAGAGAAAGTAAAAATCGTTAGGTGTAATTTTATTATTTTTCAAAAGTAATATTTACCCAAAATTAACAATTCTCTCCTAATATCTTCTTAAAATAAGAAATTATTATTCCGCAAAGTCCCCAATATACCACAAAATTATTTCTTAAGTTTGCTGAATGGAACTAAATACACAGGCATCCTTTATATTTTACTGCAATATTAATTCTCTCAATTGATTCAAATAATTGGACCTTATAGGGTTTTTATAAATGGTAAACCAAAATAAGTAGACAAAAATTCTACTACAGAAAAAATGTCGTACTCGATAAAACGCAGAATTTATGTGAAATGTATTAAAAACGTTCTCTCATGTCACAGAAATGTGTAAGATTCGTTATGCCAATATTTATAATCTGTCTTATCCAATATTCATTTCAATTTTTTCTTTTTTTATAGAAAAGTTCAGAATTTGTATCCTTTTTTTTTTTTTTTTTTTTTTGTAGAATTGGATCAAATCATTACGAGTGCATAATTTGATAAAAATTACAAATGCTACTATCCACTTTGGAAGGAAAATGGAGAAACTGGCAGCTTAGAGCATGGGCTACTCTTCGTGACAAGTGACTAAGCCAGGCACTCCCGGATGAGGTTGTCAAGACTATAATAAAGAATTAAATTTCCCTGATGAACTGGTCCTAGCAGGTGATTGACCAGAAGGTCCTTGACCATTCTGCATGTCGTCCTTCAGGTACCCTTTACATCGACCTTCACAACGATTGGCGATCGTGACTTTGCCTGTAGCAGATCTCCCGCTCCAATCATCATAGTGCATTGGACGTAAACACCGCCTTATTGTTGTTTGTTGGAAAAAAGTACAACAAATCTGGTCGGATATGTTGCCACTTTCCTTTTTATGAGAGCCGCTATCTGTTGCGAGGCGAAAATAACACTTCTACAACCGCACAAAAACATTCTACAGTTTTTTCACAGATTTTTATACAGTTTCTTTTGAAATGTTTATATCACCAGAGGCTAACCGCAATTTCTGGTTTGCATATTTGAGATGTATTCCTTTCACATGACTTTCTCTACATCTATGTAACAAATTATTGTTATATTCTTCTACCTGCTTCATCCTAATCGAGTTAAACATTAGCAGAAATGGTCTTATAACTTGCTTCCTTATAAATAGACAGAAAGTAAGCGAATACACTGTAGTCAGATCTTTTAAAAACTGGTGGTTGAAATCCGTTTCTTTGCATGATCAGAAGTTGACACATTCCCATATGAGAAAAGTTTGAGTATTTTAAAACTGGAACCAATAATAAGGAATCTTTCGGAAATGGTAAACACCACGAAAAAATGTATGACATAAATTATGTGTTTTAACAAAAATCTACATGTTTTGTGTAATAGGTCTTAACTATCGCTTACAGTTTACCAGTTATGCAATTTCAGCAAATTTCGTCAAGAATGAAGAGTAAATTACCAGATAATTCAAAGTATAAATTTTATTTGACATGTAAATATCTTTAATATGCGATATTTCAATCAAAATCGTTAGATCCATTATTGATAAAACCAAATTTTCGAACATTTTCAATGTAAAGGGTAATTTGAGGTGGGGGAATTTTCCTTAAAATCTTCTAGTCGCATTCTTCAATCATACTAAACAAATACAAAGTTTGATGTTTTACCGACTTTTAGTTTTTGAGTTTTGGTGACACACAAACGGAGCTTTTTCTAAAAGTCGGATGTGTTGCATTCATATAATTTTCTCTAGCTGTTACATATACAAACTATTCTTACAAGATATGATTCTTTTGAAATAGGATCTGAAGCTTTCCTGGCGACGAACATATTCTATACCTTCTCGGGCTTCAAGCCAGGTGTATTGATGAAGAGTCGGGAGCGTACCTCTCTCCCATCATCAGGATGATGAATGCCTGATGATGGGAGAGATGCACGCTCGTAACGTCGATGACTCTTCATCACTACACCTGGCTTGAAGAACGAGAACGTCTAGAATATGATTCTTTTATCTACATCATGCTAATCAAGATAAACATTGTATTGCTACTTATTTGTGAACATAAGTGCTTGTTCTCATCGTATATTCAGCAATTTACGCCGTATCGTAAAAATGCTGTTATGGCAAACTTTCCCTCTAGCCTCACCTTCCTACCACCTATGAACGACGGCCGGCTAAAATGGGAAGTTTAAGGCGTGAGCTGCGCGAACCGAAGCATGGCAATATTTTTAATTACCTCTCCGTTTGCACACAAACTGCGAAAATATTCTCCTATCTGGATTAGTCTTTTGAGTACACAAAATGTTCGGACAATGACATTTTATAGATGTTATTAATGCAATGAACATGCCTTCAGTGAGGAAAGTGTGCATAATGTTTAATCGAGGAGGAACTACCTATATGAATCCCGGAATGGGAGTTCATGGATCGCTATGGAAGTGCTAAAAAATCCACCATTTTACTTTGGACACCTTAAATTACTTTTTGGGTGCAAAAGAGTTCCCAGCCAATGAAGACCTCAGAGTGGCAGATCTTTGGTGGTGGAAGAGTATAACAACTGAAAAACTGATAGCGGGTTGCAATAAACGTCTTGACTGCAACGACGATTACATTAAAGAAATAGAGTAAGATACTGAAACTTTGAAAATAAAGTGTTATGCTAAAATCTTTCTATTATTTACTTACGCCAAATGGTTCTTTTCCTATTGAACATCCCTCGAATAAACAACTAAACTGGTATGGGCACATCAGGAGAAAGTCAGAAGAAACAATACCCAGAAAAGTTTGGGAATTGTCAACATACGTGAAGAAGAAGAAGAAGAAGAAATATAAGAATAAGGTTTACAACGGAGGGAGACATCTCGCGCGCTGTGACCTCAGCGAGTTCTGTTATAGCTACTATCCTCCAGGAATAAGGGATGTAATGAAGAAGCTACAGGAGGCTATAGGCCGCAAGCAGACAGCAACAGAGACGCATGGATGTCCAAAAGTGTTTTTGGCTCAAAGACCATTCATTCCCTTTACAGCAGTTCCCCAGAGAGGGCGATGAACGATCTTTACAACCAATCATTTTTATAGCTCATTCTCTTCTTGGAGGAAGTATCACCCCAATTGTCCGGCACTGTCACAGATTGCGAAATCTAGAAACACGCTTAAAAATGAAGAAGGAAAAAGAATGAAAGGGATATGATGGAAAGTAAATTGTGGCGGATTCAAAAACCTCCGTTGACTTCACTTTCGATAAGGGAAAACCAGAAACATCGAAGGTTAGAAAAAGCGAGAGAGGGAATCGAACCCGAAACCTCGGAATGTCAGGTAAGACTCAGAGGTAGACCCAGAAATATTTGGATACCCATAAGAACGGACTAAAAAAAACTGGGAAGGAAAGTAAAATAAATATAAAACTTTAGGAACGGAAATATGTGTAGACGTGTTCTTATGTACGTATATAAATAAAAAAAATAATTCTGCAAAAGTATATTTCGAATAACAAGAAGTGGATAAAATTAGAATGCGTTACATTCACTGACATCTTCTATATATTCTGCAACAGACTATGCTCAAAATACTTATTGCTTTATATATTTTATAATAGTCAAAGTAAACTAGCACAGGTGGTTTTATTACATATTTTCTTGTAGGTACAAATAAATAACAAAATCCACTGGGTTAAAGCGATAGTCAAATACTTTAAGAGCCGACCACTATGTGAAGTTACTGAAATTCTATTCTCTTAACTTGGCTAGTAGGAAAAACGATGACATGTAAGTTAAGGAAAGTATAACATTTTAAAATTGAAATTAATAACAAGCAATATCACCGTAATAGTTAATTCTCCCAAGGTATGCATTTTAACTAAGTTTTGTGCTTTAACGAGATCTACATTATTTGTCCTATAAGGTTTTGTCTATCTCTTATTACTTTCCCTATGTACATTGTGTATAGAGAAGGTATTGAAGGTATTGTAATGCTCCCAAAAATTCGATACTGAGATTTCACCGGAAATACATGTTTTGAGATCCCATGAATCCAAAAAAAAAATATGTTTAGTAAAATGTCCGTGTGTGTCTGTCTGTGAGTCTGTGTGTATGTGTGCGAGTCTGTGGGCAGCATAGCCCAAAAACGAGAAGGGCATTAAAAACCAAACTTGGTATTTAGGTTTGGTTATCTTCCAAGGATGTCACACGATGATTTACAAGAAATTTGCCCCACCCCAACTACCCTTTACATTGAACTTTTTTCGAAAATGTTGATTTTATCAAAAATGACTTTAACGATTTTGATTAAAATCTCTTATATTCAAGATATAACATGCCAAATAAAATGTATATCTTGAATTTTCTGGGAATAGCCTCTAAAGACCTCTTTATTCTGAACAATTTTTATTGAATTTTGCATAACTGGTGAACCGGAAGAGATAGACAAAACATTACCAAAAAAACATATAGATCACGATAAAACACACAATCTATGTCATATCATTTTTTTTCGTGGAGTTGATCGTTTTTTATATTCCTTGTTATTGGTTTCAGCTTTAAAAGAAATTTGTCAACTCCTAACCATAAAAACAAAGGAACTTCAGTCACATAGCAACCAGCTTATGACTATCACTTTAAGCTATGGTACGCCCTTATTTCCCTTCTACTTACAAGGAAGGAAGTAATAAGATTATTTCTGCTAATTTTTTGTCAATGAGCATGAAGTAAATATAAGCATAAGCTTTTTAACAATAATTTGTTGCAGAAATGTAGAGAAAGTCATGTGAATGGAACACATCAGATTTTTTTACAGTTATGCGAAAGTAATGCAGAATGATAAATACTTCAGAAGCTATTCACAGAAAATTGAGATATATTTTATTTGTAATTAAAATATCTTAAACATATGGCACTTTAATCAAAATTGTTATAGCCATTTTTGAGCAAATCATAATTTCCAAAAAGTGTCCCGTTTAAAGGATAGTTTCAAGTGGGTTGTTGCTTTCCGTTTTCCCTTTTTTCTTTTTTTATATTTAAATCTTCGTGTCGCATCTAAGGAAGATGCATAAATTAATTATCAAGTTTAATATTTACTGTCTTTTTCTTTTGAGTTATGAACACACATATACACACACGGACCTTTTTAGAAAATTTATTTTTTTTATTCATGGGGTGTGCCAAATGGTTAGAGTGCTTGCCTCTCAGCTAGGTGTTCTGGTTTCGATCCCAGGGTACTTCATGTATGATGTATGATGGAAGAGGCAGTGTCTGGGTGTTTTTCTTTTCTGGATTCGTTAGCTTCCCCCACTATTAATTTCACCCATTGGCCCATAATCATTTTTCCTTTCATCACTTTCACTTTTATTTTATATTATGCAAGTCCCCACTTCTAGACCCAGCATCGAGCTGATCATCCATCCTGGGTACTCTTTCTGATCCAGATCCTATGCTCCTCAACAGGCGTCTGACCCCAGACACAGGCTTATAAGTCCTGAAAAATGTCAGTTCTGTATATGAGGAGATTAAACAGAGAAAGAAGAAGAAATATTCAGAGGGTCTTAGTGCGTTTATTTCTTGAGAAATCTCTCTATCGAATTTTTGGGTGTAACACGATACTTTCCCTACTTAGTATACGTAGAAGTATAAAAACTTTATAAAAATATATGTAAAAGGTATATAAAAGCAAACTTAAAGGATAGAGAAACTCATGTGAATTTTAAAAAATCTTAAGTGTTACACTACTTGACTTTTTTTAATCGTTTTACAAACAGATTTCTTAAAACAAATTATTCTCGTTTCTTCACAATGCTAATGGACATAAGTATTAGCAGAATGTTCTTATTACTTAGTTTCTTATAAGTAGAAAAGAACTAAAGGAATGTACTAGACTAAAGCGACAGTCAAATGTTTTAAAAGATATCGTAATGCGATTGTCACTGAAATTGACTTCTTTGCTTGGCCAGGAGTAGAACAAAAGAAAAGTGGACACTTCCTGTCTGAGTAAAGTATAAGTATTCTAATATTGAAGCCATAACATGGAAAAGGCCAACTCTGCAACAAAAATGCATATAACTTAAATTGTGCGTCTTAACGAGAACTTCATTTTAGTGAGATAAGTTTTTGTATATCTCATACGGTTTAACCATTATGCAAAATTGTGCAATAATCAACCTGAGTAAAATGACCTTCAGAGACTATTCCCAGAAAATTCAAAATGTATATGTAATTTGTGTTGTGAATAACTTTACGGTATTTTAACAACATATTTAGAGCCGTTTTTGAGAAAAAGAGAATTTTAAAACATTGTTCCATGTAAAGGGTAGTTTGGCGTGGGGGATTTTCTTACGTGTCGCATCCTTGGAAGATAATAAACTTAAATACCAAGTTTGGTATTTAACTTTTTCTGAAAATGTTTTTTGGGCGGTTCAGGGGGTCTCATTATGTACATAGTGCGTGTAGAGAAAGTAAAGACATGTTTCACACGCAATTTTTAATTGTTTGCATGTTTTTAAACGATTAAAAGCTGCACTTCACAGGTTTTTCTGCTAGACTGTATAATACAGGCAATATCGTACTTCAAATCACAACGGCTAAATAACCAATAAAATCGAATTACATCTCAACCTTCAAACAATTGCCACTTAGCTTTCAGAAGCGTTTAGTTTCGACGTCTATGCGCTTGTTTCTCACGGGGTCACTGGTTCTCTAAGTATCGCTGATTATTCCTGTCGTGATTCTGGATTCAAGGCCTCCTGATGCAAACTTGAACTTGAGAAATAAATGCTGTTCACTGCCCTTTATCAAGTAATTCCTCAGGGACGTGGGGAGGGTCAAGGGTCGTCTGGCGAGTTTCTGCAACAGGTTTGCTTTGATGGTAGTTTAATACCCATAAATAATGAGAAGAGAATTCTTGGAGTAGCGTTAGAATTTTAACAAGAATCTGCAGCAGATATTTTGGTTTTGTTTGCCAGTGTAAAAAAGTGCATGCTTTTTGCATTACGCCATTGCTGTTGTACAGAACTGAGAATAAATTACTAGCTCTTGGAATATTCGCAAGAGTAGGGTCCACCAACTGGTTGTTTTTACTTTCTCTAGCCCTTATGGACAATATACATAGTGCATAGAGAAGGTATTTTATTCCACCCAAAAATGTAATACCGAGATTTCACTGTAAATACATGTCTTGAGGTACCGAGTCCGAAAAAAATATTTTCAGAAAAAGATCCGTGTGTGTGTCTATGGACTTGGTATTAAGTTCAGTATCTTCCAAGGATGCGATACGAAGATTTTCAAAAAACTCCCCCCCCAGATACCCTTTACATGGAACATTTGTCGACAATTTTGATCATCTCAAAAATTGCTCTTACAATTTTGATTAAAATACCTTATGTTTAAAATATTTTTATGACAAACGAAATGTATATCTTAAATTTTCTAGGAAGATCTGAAGATTTTCTGAAGATCTCTTCATTCTGGATGACTTTTGTATAAGTGGCAAACTATAAGAGAGATACAGAAACATACTACACAAAAATGTAGATCTCGTTAAAACACACAATTTATGTTGTATACATTTTTTCGTGGGGTTGGCCGTTTTTGAGATATTCCTTGATATTGGTTTCAGTTTTCAAATACTCATACTTTTCGCATACGGAAATTTTTCAACTCTTAGTATATAAACAAAGGAATTTCAATCAAATAAAAACCAGCTTTAAAAGATTTGACTATCGTACTATGGTACTCCCTTGTTTGCCTTCTACTTACAAGGGAGTAAGTAATAAGACCATTTTCCTAATTGTATTTCGATTAACCTGAAGTACATAGAAGAACAATTTTTAACAATAACTTGTAACAAAGATGTAGAGATAGCTATTGAGTGTAACACATAATTTTTTTCGCTTTACTTTCTGTACACGTACTATGTACATAGTGTATAGAAAAGGTATTGTAATTAACCCAAAAATTCGGTAACGAGATTTCACCAGAAATATATGCTCTGTGGTGCCCTAATTCCGAAAAAAAAAAACATTTTCATAAAAAGGTGAATTGTGTATGTGTCTGCCTGTCTGACTATAGCCAGCATAGCTCAAAAACGAAATGTCGGTTAAATACCAAACTTGGTATTTAAGTTGAGTATCTTCCAAGGATGCGGCAAGAAGATTTTCAAAAAAATCCCCTATGCCCAACTACCCTTTACATGGAACACTTATCGGAAATTTTGATATTCTCAAAAATAGCTAACAATTTTGATGAAAATATTTTATGTTTAAGATATCTCTATGGCAAATGAAATGTATATCTTAAATTTTCTGGGAGTAGCCTCTGAAGACCTCGTCATTCCAGATGACTTTTTTATAACTGATAAACCATAAGAGATAAATAAAAAGAAATGTAGAAGAAATATAGATATCGATAAAATACGCAGTTTGTTATACACCTTTTTTTTTTCGTGTGGTTGACCGTTTTTGAGATATTGATTTCAATATGAAACCACTTAATCTTTTTTCGAAGGGAAAAAATATGTTTCTCCTCGTTTCTCTACTCCCGGTAATCAATATGAACTGAATTTTAATTGTTTCACATAGCTACCAGCTTTAAAAGGATTTGATTATCGTTTTAGCCTGTGCATTTTCTTATTTCCCTTCTACTTACAAGGAAGCAAGTAATAAGAATAAATCTAGTTATGTTTATCTTTATTAGCATGATGTAGATAAAAAATTAATATTTTGAATAAAAGGTTTGTTTGCGGAACAGCTAGAGAAAGCCATGTGAATGGAACACATAAGATATTTGAGTAAAGCAAAGAGAAAAAATTGTTGGATGTTTCTGCAAAACGCCAACTGCGCACTGAAGGAACAGCTGCACTGAAAATAAGAACAGATTATTCCTTCAGTGCTGTGGCAATATACGTCATTTCACGATTGAAGTGCGTAATGCAAGCTTCATAAGTGAATACATCTATCAGGTTCATGGTTAGCAGAACAAATATTCTAATATGCATCTTGTATCAGTACGAAGTGTGCAATTTTTGTACTTGTGTACTATGAGAACTGAAAAGCTGAAATTTTCAGCAAATATGTACAACACATAGTTGAATGTTGTGAACCACAATTCTGATGTTATAGTATATATTTATCATATTAAGAAAGCAAAAATTAAAATTTGTCCACATTTTTACTTTTTTGAATTTGCAAATTTATTTCTTTTTTAGTTTCTACTGAAATTGCATCACATCTAAATAAATGAGGTTAAAAGCATATTTGATTATTCTAAGAACAAACATACAAAAGTGTAATTATGTATTGTAAGTAGTATCAGCGAAAAAGGTACATGGATTCACATGTTTTAAGACTAAGTTTTATCACTTTTCTGCTGAATGAAATATTTTTTATACACTCAACCACATAAGCTATTAATGCAAAAAACAAATTGAAATAATTGTCATGATTTATATAATAATTCATATAAATTTCTGGAAAAAATGGAATCCTTTAAGAGCAGTAGTAATTCAAGTCACTTAGGCGTAATTTCTGTATGTTCACACTTTTTTCCCCCTTAACTCGATTAGCATGAATTAGATATAAGAACAAGCTTATGTAAGAACATTTTTTGCGTAATAGGCACAGAATCATGAGAATATATCACGTCAGATTTTTTTTAAATGCTAGGGGCCTTTGAACTTTTGACTTAGTTACAGCTGTGATTAAAACTTCTCTGTGAATTCTCAGTAGTAATTCTTAGAAACGCAGATTTTGCAACGGCGTGGGTGGAAGAGAAAGGATAAGTTGGCAGCCAGTGCGCCACTGGACGTCTGCCCGTTACCTAATGCGAAAAGGCTTTCACTTCATCAGATATTGTCCACAAGAAAGTGTTTCAAGTGCACGGAGCAGTGTTACACATCACGCTGGCATCTTTCTATTGTTTACTTGCAGTTTCGTAACAAAAGAACAATTGCCTGTCTGTCGGGAGCATAACGATTTCTGCTTTACCTCTTCCATGTTTTGGTCTGGATGTTCTGCACAAACTTACCGTCTGTGAAGCAGTTTCATTATTGGCTTATTCAGCGAGGTGGTTTCACGGCAACGTATGGGACACTCATTCGAGAGGTCTCGGTATAGATTCTTAGGACCGATCTTTCTGACCATGAGCTTTTCGTAGATTTCCCTGGTTTGCACTGGTTAAAAACAGTCTAGACACAATAACATATTACTGAAAGAGATAGTAAAATATACTTAACATCTAAAGTATTACATATACATGACATTTTCTAATCTGCAAATGCTCTTACGAAAATGTATTCTTTTAAACATCTCATTACATATTTCCTTGTAGATACAAGGGAAGTAAGGGAATATATAGGCAAAAGTGGCAGTCGAACGTTTTAGGAGCTGGGTGCGATGTGATATCCTTGAAACTGGTTCTGTTGCATACCCAGGAGAATAAAAACAGAAATATAAAAACGAATAACGACTTCCCATTTGAGAATAGTATTAAGTACGAATTGAATAATTTAAACAAATAACAGGGAAGCTCTCTAAAGGGGTTAACTCTATAAAAACTCTGATGATTCACATGACTTTCTCTACGTATGCTGCAACGAATTATTCTACAAAAGATTATTCTTTTCTCTACTTCGCACTAATCGAGAGAATATTAACAGAAAAGTGGTTTTATTATTTAGTTCCTTGAAAGTAGAAGGGGGAAAAAAGGGAGTTCACTAGGCTAAAGCGACAGTCAAATGTTTTAAAAACCGATCAATATGTGATGTAATTAAAATTCCCTTCTCTTTACTTCTAGGTTCAAATAAATAGAACAAGGAATTCCCTTTTGAGAAAAAACTAAGCATTGGAATTTTTAAAACCAATAACAATGAACATAGCAGAAGGGGAGTTTTGGGAAATGTTCCGTGTAAAAGGTAGTTTGGATGGGAGGATTTACTGTAAAAGTCTTCCTGTCTTGTCTTTAGAAGATGATTTGTTTTTGAGTTATGTAGTCCACGCGCAAGCGCCGGGCGCACGCACACACGTGCTGATCCTTTATCTAAAAATATTTTTTTTATGATTCAGAGGTTCTGAAAACATGTATTTCTGGTGAAATCTCAGTTGCGTTTTCGGTGGAATTCAATACCTTCCCTACTACTTACTATGCACTTAGATATTGGTACAAGTAAAAAAGAAAAACGAATTTAGAAAAAGCTGTGTGTATGTGTGTGCGCGTGCGTGCTTGTGTGTGTATGTGCTTGTGTGTGTGTGTGTCTAATAAACGAAGAGTCGAATAACTACCAAACTTATTATTGAAGTCAGTATTTTTCAAAGATGGTACATGAACATTTTCAGATAAATCTCCTCACCGCAATTACATTTTAGATAGAAGATACTATTTTTTAAATAACGGCACAAACGATTTTATTCAACACACTACATATTAAAACTTCTTAAATTTTCTGGAAATTCCTTAGAAAATTCCCTTCTTCTGTATGACTTTTGCATAGCTAGTGAACTGTAAGAGATAGACAAATTCTTGCGGCATAATTAATGTAAATCTCGCAAAGCACATCACTATTCCTAATTCATTTTTTGTGAATTTACTCATTTCCAATATGCTCTTTAAATTTTTCAATAGGTATACTCAAACGGGAAATAGTTATTAATCTTTCTGTCTCCCGGTGGAGCAAAGAGAACGATATTTTAAACCGTTGCATACGATCAGCTCTTAAAATTTGATTGGCTCAAGCCTATTGTATTATTGTATTCCTTTGTAACTATAAGTATATACTGTCACGACGCAATAGCATATGTCACGTTGACAACAGGGATTCAGCCTACCCTAAAATAGGGGACTCCACTAAACGGTCCCAGTGAATTTTATGATGGGATAACCATCGCAAATGTTGCCTTAAGAGTGACTTTACTATAGAATATTAACGCTCCGTATTGGAGCTGGGGAGTGATAGCTATGTGAATGGGTGTAGCCGGAGGTATCGGGCTGTTCAATTATTGTGCACTTCACGGCAGGAGACAGGACGAGTTGGTGAAAGGTAATTCATACTTGAAATCAGACGCTACGAGAGAGGCAATTGCATTCATATTATGATACAAAGAGATGGAAATGATGAGCTTTTTACATGTTGAAGATAGATGATTTTGATATGAAAAAAAAATGTAAATGGCGTGTGGTTCTCAGCGTTCTAAATTGGACGTGAAATACCGCTTAATTTTGCTCAGAGTATGTCGTAAATCTACGACATGGGACCAATGGCTTTACTTCCCTTCCGAAGGAAGCCATGCTAAGAATTTTTATACCCGAAAAAACTCCATCGTTCTCCACCGGGTTTGAACCTGCAACCTTGGGTATGTGAAGTTAGCATGGTAACCATTACACCACGGAGGCCGACATTTTTATGTGAGCACCTTAGTGTTGACACGGGGAGCGTGATGTGGACGCAAAACGACGTAAGTTTGGGTAGCAGTGATGACCAAAGGAACCATAGGTATCAAAACTCCAGATTTAATTATGTTTCTTAAAACTGACGTTTGCAGTATCCTAATACAAGGCCAATAGCAAACAACTTGGACGACAACGGAAGTCGTACTTCCTTGTCTCATGCCAGGCTACCATAATGAACTTATTTTAGGTAAAATGTAAATTCCAAAATTTAATCCCCACAATGATTTTCTCAAATGTGGAGTTTTTAATAACATTTCTTTCTCCTGGTCGAGCAAAGGGAACGAAAATCATCAAATTGGAGTAACTCTTAAAATTTGACTGTTGCTTGAGCCTCTTGTATTATCGTATTCTATTGTATCTAAAACACAGTATGGAAAAAAATGGAAGAATGGGTAGAGAAAGGTATGTGAATAACACATCAGATTTATATACGCTACTACTTCACATAACTAAATGGCATAAACTCTTCGCCTCGGAAATGAGACTTTAAAGGTCTCCTGTTCATCTCTAACCGTCAGCGAGGTATCTAAGGGAAGGTTTCGACATGATGTGACCAAGCTGTTAAAGCGATATATAATGAAACAGCATTAAAAATCTGATATGCTCCATTCACACGACTTTCTCTACATATCTATAACAAATTATTGTTAATATGCTTATTATTCTCTCTATTTAATGCTAAAATATTAGCAGAAGCGGTTGTATTACTTAGTTCCTTGTAAGAGGTAGTGAAATAAGGGAATATAGTAGGCTAAACCGACAGTCCCATGTTTTAAAATGTTGTTGCTATGGGATTGAAATCCGTTTCTTTGCGTGGCTAAGCGTTGACAAGTTCCAGTATGAGAAAAGTATAAGTATTTTAAAGCTGAAATACATAACAAGGAATGTCTCGAAAACGGCCAACTCCACGAAAATAATGTATATTACATAAATTGTGTGTTTTATGGTGATCTACATGTTTTGTGGAGTAAGTTTTTGTCTATCCCTTACGTTTTACTATTTATACAAAATTCAATAAAAATCATCCAGAATAAAGCGGTCTTTATAGGCTGTTTTCAAAAAATTCAAGATATAAATTTTATTTGACATGCAAATATCTTATATATAAGATATTTTAATCAAAATCGTTACAGCCATTATTGAGAAAATCAAAATTTTCACCTTTTTTTTCCACGTAAAGGGTAGTTTGGTGTGGACGGATTTTCTTGAAAATCTTCGTCTCGCATCCTTGCAAGATACCAAACTTAGATACCAACTTTGGTATTTAACGGTATTTTCGTTTTTTGAGCTATGCTGTCCGCACACACAGATATGGAATTTTTTCTAAAAACCTGATGTGTTCCATTCACATGACTTTCTCTACATCTCTGCTACAAACTATTGTTAAAAAGCTTATGCTTCTATTTATTTCATGTTAATCGAGAAAAAATTAGCAGAAATAGTCATATTACTTGCTTCCTTGTAAGTATAACCTAAATAAGGGAGAAGCATAGCTTAAAGTGACAGTCAAAAGCTGGTTGCTATGTAATGAAGTTCCTTTGTTTATATGGATAGGAGTTGACAAATTCTTGTAAGAGAAACGTAGAAGTTTTTCAAAGCTGAAACCAAAAACAAGGAATATTTAAAAAACGATCAATTACATAAAAAATGTATATAACATAAATTGTGTTTTAAAGTGCTTTACAGTTTTTGTGTGCTAAGATTTTGTCCATCTCTTACGGCTTTTCAATTATGCAAAATTCCGTAAAATTCATCCAGAATAAAGTAGTCTTCAGAGGATATTCTCAGAAAATTAAAGATATACATTTTATTTGTCAGGTAAATATCCTTAATATATGATATTTTAATCAAAATTGTTAGAGCTATTTTTGAGAAAATCAAAATTTTCGAAAAAAGTTGCATGTAAAACGCAGTTTGTGATGGGTGGAGTTTTCTCCTTCTTCGTGTCGTAACCTGGGAAATACCAAACTTAAATACCAAGTTGGGCTTTTAATGTTCTTTTCGTTTTTGAGCTACGTTGTCCACACACAGACACGGACCTTTTTCTAAAAATACTTTTTGTCGGACTCAGGGGGGCTCAAACCATATATTTTAGGTGAAATCACAGTATTGTATTTTAGATTAAATACAATACCTTCTCCATTCACTATGTACATTGAACATGCGGGCTAGAGAAAGTAAAAAACCAAGACAGTATTACATGTTGAGCATGCCCAGTTCATTAAGAGTGTGTTTCACCAGTTGTGCAAAGCGGGGTGTTCCTTTGAAGTGCTTTTTGTTATTCGGGGCGAGGATGTCCCCTTCGGTTCTACTGCATTTTAATGTGACACATGTCCCCATGTAATGGCATTATGTTTTTTGCTCTGAGTCATGATCGAAGTCACGCGCACGCCCGCCCGGTCACGCCTTCTCGAGGTCTCGCAACCACAGTGACAAAAACTCAAGTTTTACCTCGTCATGGCACACCCTTAAACTTTCAGAACAAAACAGTCCTCCTCTTTATGGTGCCACAAGAGCATTTATTCCATTACCTGGCAATTCAAATAAGGCACCAGGCGGTTTTAATAACAGAATTCGATCAAGGATATATCGTATTAGGAAGTGACTTTATGAGCGAATAAATGCAGCCTTCGATTTTATGATGTAAACAAATTTACATTTTTAGAAAACCTTGACGACTTAGGATGTTTACCGTACTCTAGCCAAAAATGTAGAGAACTACTAAAAATGAAAACATTTAAATTCCAAAACAAGATCACTTTAATATATTTAAGCAAATGACAGAAACTCACCTCACTGGAATGACAAAACGAAGGAAAGTGATTCAAATATACTTCCTCCTTCAACTCAATTGCCTTGAAATTGTCCTTAAATAAAGAATTTACTGGAAGGTTAAGAAGTCATCAAAAACAATAAACAGTCTTTGTGCCGTCAGACCAAGTCTCAGTTTCTGTAACAGTTTAAATCGAGGGCGATCCCATAAGTAACGCTAACAATGCATGTGCTTCCGTCTTCTTAGAGGTTCACTATATCACTCTTAAGTTGCTGTCATTAAACAGACTGTTGCTTAATACCTGGTTTGTTTGCAAGTTACTGAAATGGAAAATGACAATTAACCTTTGGAATCGCCGTTGATACTGTTTTACAGCAAAGATACGGAATGCGGCAAAACAAACGACAATCTAGACTGCATCTGTGGCCGAGTGGTTAGCGAGCTGATTACTCACCCGAAGGTCACGGGTTCGATTCCCGTCTGGAGCGGTTCGATTCCCTATCCCCCACAGAGTCTGGAAGTGCATATGTGAGAGTGAAAGTGTGTGTGTTTAAGGAAAAGAAAAAAAAAATAAAACAAAAAACAAAAAAACAAAAAAACAAAAAAGATTTAAACTCAACGTAAAGAGTATAAAAGGAAAAAAAATCTTATGTCTACCTTCACATGACTTTCTCTACATCTCTGCAACAAATTAGTGTTAAAAAGCTTATGCCACTATTTACTTACTGCTACCTGAGAAAAAATTAATAGAAATAGTCTTATTACTTGTTTCCTTGTAAGTAGAAGCGAAATAAGGGAGTACCACAGGTTAAAGTAATAGTCAAAAGTTGGTTGCTATGTAACTGAAGTTCCTTTGTTTATATGGACAGGAGTTGACAAATTCCTATATGAGAAAGGTAAGTTTTTCATAGCTGAAACCAAAAACAATGAATATCTCAAAAACGATCAACTCCACGAAAAAAAAATGTATATAACATAAATTGTGTGTTTTAACGTGCTCTACATTTCTTGTGTAGTAAGTTTTTATCTAAGTTTTACGGTTTAGCAGTTATGCATTACAATTCAATTACTAATATCACAGGGATGCGTAGAAGAGACATGCGTAAAAGAGTATATTATTTTCTGTTCATCAATAATATCTTGCGTACATTTATCACATCCTTTTATCTCGAACTTAATATGGTACATTTACCAAATGTTTGCGAATCATTACTTTGATTTCCATAAATCTGAGCTTAAAGCGGAAAACTACATTCTAAAGATAATGTTTCAAAATTTCTTCTCGTATGCGCATGGTAATTTGCTGATTCATTTGTAACATGAGCAGCTGTAGCTTATTGTTGATAGAATAGCATAATCCACGATTTAAAAGGTTAAGGTCTTACAGTGAGCAAAAATATTAATTCTGTTGAAAATGCAAGAACAATACTATTTTATTTGAATATATATTATAATTTTAAGACAAATGCTTATAAATATTGCAACAATTGTTTTTATTAACCTAAAATTCGTTAAAAATAAGGTCTTTTAATTTACTACTGCATATAATTCACTCGACACTTCGACGTGCAGAGAGTTGATGGCTTTCTCCAGCCATTGTGCGCTAACTTCGGTTACTCACACTCATTACAACTCGTCTGGCTTGGAGTTCTTCCTCCTTTTATAGTTAGAAAATGACGTCACAGACTATCTAGAAACTTGTCGAAGATACTGGACGCTTCTAAAAGGATCGAGACGACTCGCGTTTCAAAGTCTCTGGACTTTGGTTACCACCGCAACACACTTCCTGTGTTGTTAAGCATTCCAAGGTCTCCAACTGTGATGACTCATATACTAAGGCAAACGTGAGAACCACTGTAAAGGATGGCTCTTGTCACAGTATAATGTGTAAGACAAACCTTTCTTTTAGACTTGGAGATATGAATGCATGTATAACAATAATCTTGAAGGAGAAGTCGATGCATGTATAGAGAAGGAACTCCCTTTGGAGATGCCAATGCACGTATAGCAATGCAACCCTCCAGGAGAATTCGAATCTACTGGGTTAAATCATTCGATAATTTAGGCACTGAAGTAACATTGCAACTCCTTTTCTAAATTCGGCTAGTTCTTTTACATTTTCGGGGCAAATCTAACTATTCTTCAATAGAAAATAAGCAAAAGCTGTACTTAATTCCGAAGAATGAACATTTTTAGAGATGGCTTATGGAAATATTAGAAATGTGTAGTTTTGATAGCTAACATTTTAGAATCCGTCGCTCAATTCAGATTTTCCAAGTTAGTGTCCTGGTTTAATCCCCAGCTGGGAAAAAAATTTAATTGAAATAATGCACTTCCCTGCGCAGAGTCTAGACGTATGAATATGGGTGTGAATGTGAGCGTGTTCACTAATAAAGTACAGCAGAAGTTTCGAAAAATTAAGTCCGTTTTGTTTACTTTATAATACGCGAATTAGAACATTTTTTTATTTTTTTTTATTTATTTATAACTGTTTGTTCAGTTAGAATTTAAAAAATAATCCTCAGACGTCAGTAGTTTTCAATTATAATATTTAGTTATTTATCTTGTTATAGTATAAGAAGCAAAAGGTTAGGTCCCAATGTTATAGCAATTTAAACATCAGGGAGATAAACACAATTATCGTATATTTCACACTAAGCCAATCAAAAAGCAATTATTTTACATAAATTGATAATGTGCGTTAAATGGTATAAATGTAGAGTAATAAAAATACAGAAAACTCAGTTTCTATTTTACTTTAATAACAATGGTTTAAACTGCTAAACTTAATAAAACAGAAATTTTGATGAGACAAAGTTATGAGAAATTTGTTTGGGAATTAATGAATTAACTAATCATTTTTTGTTTGCAACGTCGGACATTGTTGACTAAAATATCAAATTTGCGTTTGATGTTAATTGTCACTTCTGAATAATTCTATTCATAGACAAATGCATAGAACTTCATACGAATATATTTTTAAACGTTTTGGGTGCATAACGTATTATTTTCAACTTCATGCATACCTCTGAATTGGATTCTTTTGATCTCACTTGAAATTCTGAAATAGTATGAGTTGTTGATTAATTTCTCTATACGAAATATGTACATAGTATATAGAGAAGGTATTGCACGCCACCAAAAAATTCGATACCGAGATTTCACCAGAAATATATGTTTTAGGGTCCCCTTTATCTAAAAAAGGTATTTTCAGAAAAAGGTCCGTGTGTGTGTGTCCGTGTGTCCCTGTGCCGTAAACACGATAACTCAAAAACGAAAAGTCGGAAAATGCCAAACTTGGTATTTAAGTTTAGAATCTTCCAGAAATGCGACACGAAGATTTTGAGAAGAATATCCCCACCCCCAACCACCCTTTACATGGAACACTTTTCGAAAATTTTGATTTTCTAAAAAAGGCTCACGATTTTGATTAAAATTTCGTATATTAAAGATATTTACCTGGCAAATAAAATGTATATATTGAATTTTCTGGAAATAGCCTCTGAAGAGTAGTTTATTCTGGATGAATTTTACTGAATTTTGAATAACTGCTAAACTGTAAGAAATGGACATAACTTACTACACAAAAATGTAGAGCACGTTAATATGTTATATACATTTTTTTTTTCGTGGAGTTCGTCGTTTTTGTGACATTCCTTATTTTTGGTTTCTGCTATGAGAAACTTATACATTTTTCATACAGGAATTTGTCAACTGCTGTCCATACAAACAAGGGAACTTCAGTGACATAGCAACCAGCTTTTGATTATCACTTTAACCTATGGTACTCCCTTATTTCACCTCTACTTACAAGGAAGCAAGTAATATGGCTATTTCTGCTAATGTTTTACTGATTAGCATAGAGTAAATAGAAAGTATAAGCTTTTTGAGAATAATTTGTTGCAGGGATATAGAGAAACTCATGTGAATGGTACACATCAGATTTTTTTAAACGTTTTGGGTGCATTACGTATTATTTTCAACTGGATAGATACCTCGAATTGGATGGCAACTTTGAAGCATTGCTTTCTTTTGATCTCACTTGAAATTCTGAAATAGTATGGGTTGTTGATTTTTACTTTCTATATACGAAATATGTACATAGTATATAGAGAAGGTATTGCACTCCACCAAAAAATTCGATACCGAGTTTTCACCAGCAATATATGTTTTAGGGTCCCCTTTATCTAAAAAAGTATTTTAAGAAAAACGTCCGTGTGTGTGTGTGTGTGTCCGTGAGTCAGTGTGTCTGTGTGTCCGTAAACACGATAACTCAAAAAAAAATAGTCGGTAAAATACCAAACTTGGTATTAAGTTTAGAATCTTCCAGGGATGCGACACGAAGATTTTGAGAAAAATCTCCCCACCCCAAACTACCCTTTACATGGACCTTATTTCGAAAATTTTGATTTTCTAAAAAATGGCTCTAACGATTTTGATTTTTTTTTTGGTAGTGTTTAACGCCGCTCTAAAACGATTTTGATTGAAATATCGTATATTAAAGATATTTACCCGATAAATAAAATGTATATTTTGAATTTTCTGGGAATAGCCTCTGAAATATTTTATTCTGAGTGAATTTTCCGAAATGTTGCATAACTGCTAAACCGTAAGAGATACACAAGAACTTACCACACGAAAAATGTAGAGCACATTAAAACACACAATTTATGTTGTATATATATATTTTTTGGCGTTGAACGTTTTTTAAATATTCCTTGTTTTTGTTTTCAGGGTCGAAAATCTAAACTTTTCTCATACAGGAATTTGTCAACTCATGTCCATACAAACAAAGGAACTTCAGTCACATAGTAACCAGCTTTTGACTATCGCTTTAACCTTTGCTATTCCCTTATTTCCTTTCTATTTAGAAGGAAGAAAATAATAAGACTTTCTGCTAGGTTTTTCTAGATTAACATGAAGTAAATACAAGTATAAGCTTTTTAAGAATAATTTGTTGCAGGGATATAGAGAAAGTCATGTGGATGGTACACTTTTGCTAAAAATACTTTGCCCCAATTAGCTGGTCGTAGAAGCATCGAGTTTTATATCGTCGTCTCCGACAAGATCAACTTTAATCACAGTCGATTATCTCGGAGAGAATGTTAAGGAATGATCCTCCACTGTAAATAATAGTACACGATTTATTGCTTTCAAGAATTCACTATGCTTTTTAGAACTCACATAATAAACACACATAGATGGCGTATCTTACCTATACTACATCGCCGATACCATGCGAAAAGAAAATCAGTGGTATATCCACATACAAGCACGGCCACTCCCAACATATACAAGAAGAAAGAAAAAAATCACATGACTTTCTCTAGCTGCTCTACAAAATTCTTAGAAAAGAGTATTTCTTTCTACACAATGCTAATCAAGATAAACATTAGCGGAATGTTCTTATTACTTAGTTCCTTTAAGTAGAAGGGAATTAAGGGAATGTACTAGGCTAAAGTGAGAGTCAAATGATTTAAAAGCTATCGTTATGCGATTACCATTGCGTTTTTGCTTAGCCAGGTGTAGAACAAAAGAAAAACGGACACTTCCTGTCTTAGAAAAGTATAAATACTTCACAATTGAAACCAATAACAAGGAATCTTTCGGAAACGGCTACCTCCACATGCAAAGGACATTAACTGTGTGCTTTGACGATATCTACAGTTTTTGTGTAGTGGGCAAAAATCCGCAAAATTCATCCAGAATAAAGATGTCTTAGGAAGCTATTCCCAGAAAATTCAAGATATACGTTTTATTTGTCATGTAAATATATTTAATATATATTTTAATCAAAATCGTTGGAGCAATTCTGGAGAATCATGTTCACAGACACGTGGACACATGGACACACACATGGAACTTCTTCTAAAAATGTTTTTTGGATGCTGGGATGTATATGCGGTGAAATCTATGTATCTACTTTTGGGGTGCAATACAATACAATACCTTCTCTATACACTATGTACATAGTACGTGTAGAGAAAGTAAAAATATAACGTAAGCTTCTCTGTATTACCCGGTATTCATTACGTTTAAACATCTGAGCATCTATTCTATTTACATTACAAAACAGAACATTTCCATTTCCTTTTTACCCAAAAATTCAATACCGAGATTTCACCGGAAATATACGTTTTAGGGTCCCCTTATCTAGAAAAAGCATTTTCGGAAAAAGTTCCGTGTGTGTGTGTATGTGTGTGTGTGTGTGTGTGTGTGTGTGTGTGAATGTGTGTCTGTGAACACGATAACTCAAAAACGAAAAGTCGGTAAAATAACAAACTTGGTATTTAAGTTTAGTATCTTCCAGGGATACGACACGAAGATTTTGAGAAAAATTCCCACACCCCAAACTACCCTTTACATGGAACTTTTTTCGAAAAGTTTGATTTTCTCAAAAATGGCTCTAACGATTTTGATTAAAGTTTCCTGTATTAAAGATATTTTTACCTGACAAATAAAATGATATATCTTGAATTTTCTGAAAATTGCTTCTGAAGAGTACTTTATTCTGGATGAATTTTACGGAATTTTGAATAACTCTAAACCGTAAGAGATGGACGAAAACTTACTACACGAAAAATGTAGAGCACGTTAAAACAAACAAATTATGTTATATATATTTTTTTCGTGGAGTTCATCGTTTTTTAGACATTTCTTGTTTTTGGTTTCTGCTTTGAAAAACTTAGCCTTTTTTATTTTTATTTATTTATTTTTTTTTTTTGTAGTTTAACGTTCTTTAACCTGGTTTGGTCATATCGGACGATGAATGCAATTGATGATATGATCTCGGGGCCATAGAGCTTAAAGTTACTCGACATTCGTCTCCTCATGATAAGGGAAAACCCCGAAAAAAACCTTACCCGAGTATCTCACCCTAAGCGAGATTCGAACTCACGACCTTTTGAACGTGAGGCAGACATGCTACCACCACGCTACCCAGGCGGGCCTTTTAAGCTTTTCTCCCACAGGAAATTGTCCACTGCTGTCCATAGAAACAAAAGAACTCCAGTGACATAGCAACCAGCTTTTGATTATCATTTTAACCTATGGTACTCCCTTATTTCGCTTCTACTTACAAGGAGGCAAGTAATAAGACTATTTCTGATTAGCATGAAATAAATAGAAGTATAAGCTTTTTAAGAATAATTTGTTGCAGAGATGTAGAAAAAGTCATGTAAATGGTACACATCAGATTTTTACTATTAAACGCCACACAACAATATGAACTAAAATAACACCATCTATCTACATTATTAATTGTCACAAGTTTTCGTTTTATAATTTGTTGCTATAATTGCATTTCATACTTTCTGGATTGACTTTGTTAGGCGTGGCGTCACGTCCATTACTCTCGCGCGCTCTCCCCCCTCAACTGAACACATCACACAGTGTTGGCGTGACGAAATTAAATCATATACTGCTACATGAAATCCAGTTTGCCATCAGCTTATTTATATCGCCTAAGTGCCTGCGCTGTTGTAGATCTGTTATTATGTTTTGTCCGTGTGTCCGTTTCTTTACGTGGAGTAATTCATGGACTGCTTTATACAAGTAGTTAAAATTTTATACATGGCAATTTGAAGGCAATTTTTTCACTCAATTCAGATTTTGTAGTCAAGAAGTGAGCGTCCTGGTTCCTCAATCCAAATATCCTGCTTTCGATTCCAAGCTGAGGAACATTTAAAATTGAATAATTTGCTACCATACGCAGTCTAGATGTATGAATATGGGTGTGAATTTGAGCGTGTTTACTAATGAAAATTAGTGAAAACCAATAGAAAGGATTGTTGCTAGGAGATGTATCCTGAAGAATCTGTTAAGAATAACCTTGCGAATGGTGGAAGGTAGATCTTGTGGGTTTCATCTCTGTACGGTTCTTTTTTATACGTGTCACAGAGGTCTTAGTGCAGCAACTATATCTGCTGCTATAGCTGCAGCTGGCATTAGAGTACCAATCAGTTTACCTTTCATTATATATGGATAGATGGCAGAGCATTCGCTATTAACATACACTTCTCATTTTGGCATTTCACTTGATTTTCCCTACCAGTTCTGCAAACAAATTACTCTTACTTATTTCTTCATCGTGCTAATCAAGATAAACATTAGCAGAAATTGTCTTATTACTTGCTTCCTTGTAAGTACGAGAAGGGAAATATGTAACACAATTAGGTTAAAGTGATAATAGACATTTTTAAAAGCTGGGTGCTATGTGAAAGAATTGAAAGTCTTGTTAGTTCTCTTTGCATGCTCAGGAGAAACATAAAAGAGGCGTGAAATGAAAGATGTCTTTCTGTTTGAGAAAAGTTTTACGCAGCTTAAAATTGAGAAACTAACAAGGAATATCTCAAAAACATTTAACTCGACAATATATGTATATTACATAAATTGTGTTTTAACAAGATCTAATTTTTATTTTCTCTATACGTACTACGTACATAGTGTATAGAGAATGTATTTCACTCCACCAAAAATATCGATAGCGAGATTTCACCGGAAATATATGTTTTAGGGTCCCCTGTATCCAAAAAAGTATTTCCAGTATTTAAGTTTTGTATCTTCCAGGGATGCGACACGAAGATTTTGAGAAAAATACCCCCACCCCCAACTACCCTTTACATGGAACTTTTTTCGAAAATTTTGATTTTCTAAAAAATGACTGTAACGATTTTGATTAAAATATCACATATTAAAGATATTTACCTTAGAAATAAAATGTATATTTTCCATTTTCTGGAAATAGCCTCTGAAGACTACTTTATTCTGGGTCAATTTTACAGAATTTTGCATAACTGCTAAACCGTAAGAGATGGACAAAAACTTACCACACAGCACCTTAAAACACACAATTTATGTTATATACATTTTTTTCGTGGAGTTGACTGTTTTTGAGATATTACTTGTTTTTGGTTTTAGCTATAAAAACTTATACTTTTCTCATACAGGACTTTGTGAACTCGTGTCAATTCAAACAAAGGAACTTCAGTCACATAGCAACCAGCATCAACTATCTCTTTAACCTATGGTACCCCCTTATTTCGCTTCTACTAACAAGGAAGCAAGTAATAAGACCATTTGTGCTAATTTTTGCTCCATTAGATGAAGTAAATAGAACAATTTGTTCCAGTGATATAGAGAAAGTCATGGGAATGGAACCCATCAGATTTTTTGTATACTACCTACGTTATCTTATCTCTTACGGTTTATCAGTTATACAAAGTTCACCCAGAATGAAGAGGTCTTCGTAGGCTATTCCTGAAAAATTCAAGATATACGTTTAGTTTTAACATAAAAATATCTTAAATATATGGAACTTCAATCAAAATCCTTAGCTAGTTTTGGAGAAAATCAACATTTTCGAACAACTTTCCATGTAAAGGGTAGTTAGTGTGGGGGAATTTCCTGAAAATCTTCATGTCGCATTCTTGGAAGATACTAAATTTAAATATCAAGGATGGTAATGAACCGATTTTTACTTTTGAGTATGTTGTCTACACGTACATACACGGATTTTATTTATTTTTATTGACTCAAGTTTAGAGATTGTGTACACACTCAATACTAGATTGAGGAAAATATTATGATATATTTGTCATTATTCCCATGGTAACACAAATGCATTATTTCAGCAGGAGGTTGAAAACATCTAAATGTTTATAAGTAATGCGTATATGTGACATTTCTACTCTTTATACTATCGTCACTTAAGCCACGTATGCTGACGAATCTGTTAAGAATAACCTTGCGAATGGTAGAAGGGTGATCTTCTGGGTCTCATCTCTGTACGGTACTTTTTATACGTGTTCACGTAGGTCTTAAGTTCAGCAACTATATCTGCAGATGGCATTAGAGTGCCAATCAGTTTACCTTTCATTATATATGGATAGATGGCAGAGCATTCGCTATTAACATACACTTCTCATTTTGCCATTATTTCAGACATTGTGTCGTGGCTCGTGGCATTAAATATGCAATTTGGTATTTACCTTGGCGACTGAGGGAAGCCACAAAAAAGGTTAGATTGTTGGGTTCACGGAATTTGAAGCCAAGACCCCACGAATGCGGCCACAGACATACCCTGAGATATCGTGGACAATATTAACTATTTGATTTTATTCAAAGATTTCAAAAACTTACTTCAAGTAAAATTGCTACACTAAAATTTTTGTGAGCAGTGTCCTCTCTAACTTAGGTATTAGAGAAGCTAATAAACGTAGTAGATAAATAATTCTTTCTTTACCGTTTGTAAGAAAAATCTCATGTGTTCCATTTACATAATTTTATTTGTTCTGCAAACTATTCTTAAAAATGATTATTCTGTCATCTCATTATGCTAATCAAAATAAAATTACCAGAAATGGTCTTATTACTAAAAAAACTGTTCATTACATAAAATATATGTTTTAATGGCATCTTTAAGTTTTTACTATCTCTTACGTACACCTCTTATGCAAAAGTCATTCCAAATGAAGAGGATCTCATAGGTTATTTCCAATAAATGCAGGAATACATTTTATTTACCAAATAAATTTCAAAATCGTTAGTCGTTGATTTTAGAAAATCCTAAAGTTAGCACAATGTTCTATGTAAAGGAAAGTTTGGATGGAGGGATTTTCCTGAAAATCTTAGTGTCGCATTCTTGTAAAATACGGAACCTAAATACGAAATGCTGTCCACACATCAGCACACAGGCAATACAGACATATATGGACCTTTCTTTAAAAAAGCTGATGTGTTCCAACTTTCTCTACTTCTGTGTAACAAATTATTATTAATAAGCTTATTCTTCTATTTACTTCATGCTAATCGAGAAAAAATTAGGAGAAATAGTCTTATTACTTGCTTCCTTGTAAGTAGAAGCGAAATATGTGGATGTCATAGGTTAAAGTGAAGTCAAAAGCTGGTTACAAGGTGACTGAAGTTCCTTTGTTTGTATGGACACGAGTTGACAAATATCTGCATGAGAAAATTATAAGTTTTTCAAAAAAACCAAAAACAAGGAATATCTTAAAAACGATCAACTCCTCGAAAAAAAATGATATAACATAAAGTGTGTGTTTTAATGTGCTCTACATTTTTTGTGTGGTAAGTTTTTGCCCATTTCTTACGGTTTAGCAGTTATGTAAAATTCATCAGAGGCTATTTCCAGAAAATTCAAGATATTATTTGTCAGGTAAATATCTTTAATATACGATATTTTAATCAAAATTGTTAGAGCCATTTTTGAGAAAGTCAAAATTTGCGAAAACAGTTCCAAGTAAAGGGTAGTTGGAGGTGGGGGATTTTCTTGAAAATCTTCTTGTCCCATCCTTGGAAGATACCAAACTTAAATACCAAGTTTGGTATTTAATGTTGTTTCGTTTTTGAGCGTGTCCACAGACACACACGCCACCCACACACGCGGACCTTTTTCCAAATTTTTTTTGGGATTCAGGGGAACCCAAAACATGTATTTCCGGTGAAATCTCGGTATCGAATTTTTGGGTGCCTTACAAGATCTTCTCTATACACTACATAGGACGTGTAGGGAAAGTAAAAATGATATTTTATTCAAAGGTTCTCAAAATGTGAACCTATTTCCGGTGAATTCTTGGTATGGAATTTTGGGGTGGAATTCAATACTTTCTGTACCTGCCATGTATCTAGTGAATACGTAGCAGAGAAAGTAAAAGGTTTAGAAACTTATGGCCATGACCGAGGCAATCCGAGACGACCGTGGCAGACAATAAAGTAATAAGGCAACGTAATGCACGTTTCATATCCTGCACGCCTCCCACCGCTGACAGATATTAATGGGCTTGGCTTGCTGGCAACGACACAGTCATTCATTATTATCAGCAATCTAATGCACCGTTGAAGATATCAGAAAATATTCACGTCTTGCTGCAGATACCGGAGACACTGAATATGGTATGGGACGTGAGTCATGGCAACTGTTTTATTTTGTATCGAATTGTTATCGGAGCACCAAATGATTATTGCGTGAAGGAGAGGCAGTACTAATATGGTTAACAATCAGATGGTGCTGAAATGGTCAGTAGCAGCTCAGAGAGCAATGTGAAATCACAAGTCCTGAGACCGCCGTACCAGGTAAACGTAACTCGCTCGTATATCAAAGCAGCCATTCTCCGTGAAAAAACTGACAGAAAATGTCAAAGAATTGATTTAAGTTTTCGCCAATAATGCCCTGCCATACCGGACAGTCGTGAGGTGTGTAGATAAAGCAGTGAATCGGGTGCCTGGGGATGAGAAAAACATTCACCAGCTTGATCATATTTCATTGAGACCTCATAGGAAAGATAAAAAGAACCAATACGTGGTTTTGCAACATGTAAGGATATTGGAAATGTTGTGCGGCTGCAGAAGACCAGATTTCCACATTAGAGGAAAATAGTGATGCAGATGGTATTCAGTCCTCCCCGCAACATTGGCAGCCTTTGAGGGCAATTAGAACGGATATATTAGTTTTGAAACATAAAACCAATAATGCCATGTCAACTGTATTCATAGATACTGTGTAAATATTAAATCTGAGGCGTTTTCACTGTCCATACTGTTCTTTCTATCTTTTAGCACGTGTATATTTCCACTAGTGTTCTCAACGAAAAAAAAAAGTCTCCAGAACCTATGCTCCAACCTTCATACGTGTAGTTTTCTTATTTCAAACCAAAATGCAAAGAAATGTTGATGGAAGGATATATAATGAGTTTTTTTAAAGAGAAGTTGACAGTTCGTATCCCGCCAGGATCAATCTCTCCGACAACCTTTCTCCACAATTACCACATTACTGGTAAGGTAGTATGCACTTAACTGGTGAAGTCATTGTGGCTGTGTCCAATCCCTCTCCCAGGAAGAAGGGTTAGGATGAGATGAGAGGAGACACCAGGCGGCCGGGACCAGCAACAAAGGTACAGCAGTGTTAGCTTCCCTGTAGTTACCAAATTGAGGCTCCTCAATAGTCGTTTACGCAGATTGAGGACGCTACCCCGCATGGTGCCCAACACTCCCATGGGGCGGCTCTTATACCCCGGCGGGTGGTGAGAGTTCCAGAGCTCATTCTTTTTCCTGCCATGCCTCACAGAAGCACCACCGCCGCCCTTCTAACCCTGGAAGAGACCAATGCGAAAAATGTTGAATGCAATGATAATGGAACGATATGGAAATACAGGAAATGGGGGGATGAAATAAATTACTCCAGCATTCGCCTTACGATTTGGGAAATTCCACGAAAAAACCATGGGTCAAAACGATCTGTCACAGGAGATGCAACTCATTGCCTCCCTTATGCCGCAAATGTTAGAGTGGTACCACCTCGCTCGGTGCATAACCGGCATACTCCGGTGAGGTACCCCAAACTTGGGCAATATTTCCTTCTCAGTTATTTAATTTATCTGCAGCGTTACCGTCTGTTTTTCCATATGCTGGTGGTTCGTCAAGAAGCGGAGCAGGATTTCAGTACATAAGATGTAGTGGCCTATTTTGCATCTGGAAACTTTCAAGAGGAAGGGGGAGTACCGCATCCGGGGCCACAAACACGGAAACAGGCAGGATTCCTAACTTCTCCAGATTTTACACCTGTTGCCAGCGCCATCGGGACGCTCAGTAGGTACCTCTCCTTATGGAGAGGTCTGTAATAGGACTCTTCCCACAAAGAACTAAGGGCAGATGTTCCACTAAGCAAACATGCCGCGCCTCGCCTACCGTCCACTTGCATGATCCTTCTATCCTAGAAAGAAAGTAAATAACAGGAAATGGGGAACATAAAAACTACTGCGTTATACAAGGTGACTCATATAAAGTGTTAATGTGAGTAGCGCTTATATGAGCTGAAGAAACTAAATGAAAGGATTCTAAATCTTAGAGGAACAAGGTGCCTTCCAAAATGTAACATGGAAAATATTGTCATGGAGTCCAACCTCAGAATTTCAAATCAAACCATGGCAATGTTTTGTATATTCTGGTTCCCAACATTAAACTAAGAAAATTTTATTAAAACATTTTGTTTTCTTAAATGAATTGTTGAGCTGTTACAAGATGTATTCTTTGAAGTATATACAAATTAGTAGAAAACAGTATTAAACAAATAATCAAATTACTCAAGTGATTACTTAAAATTACTTTATTAAGTGCCTGAATTTGCCTCCATTTAACATCTAAACATTTGGAAAATCTTTTGTAAATGTTTTCCCTAAATGCTAACAACACATGGGAGCTAAATAGTTCGACAAGCTTCACGTATTCAAAATTCCAAATTATCTTTGATGTTAGTGCTTTAAACATGACTTTCTGTTTGATGTATCTCAATAAAAAAAACTCGAAGGATGTTAAATCGGATGAACGAGGAGGCCAGATAATAAGTCCAGCACGTCCAATTCACCTATAACCAAATTTCTTATTTAGAATTGACGTGTTCACATTGTAAAATGTGGTGGTACACCATCTGGTAGATACCACATTTCTTTTCTCTCACTGAAGGACACATTTTCTAATAAGAGAAGTAATTCATAGTTAAGAAAATGGCAATATAAATCACCAGTAATTATGCCTTCAAAGAAGTAAGGGCGGATGACAAGGTTACCAAGAATCCACACCAACTTTTAGCGACCATTGATACTAAAAGGGCACAGTTGTCATCCATTTGGGATTTTCAGATGCCCAACAATGTCTATTATGTCTACAAACTTGTCCAGTACTTCATAATGTTGCTTCATGGGAAAATAATATGTCTGCCAGGAATGAACCATTCTCTACAAAGGCAATGGATAACCACTCGCAATACACCACTCGATGCTGAAAATCTTTTTATGTGAGCTGTTGGTGCAAACGTGTAAGATAAGGATGATATTTCTGCTGCTTTAGTATCAGCTGTATATAAGCAGGCTAATCCCACAATTCACGTTAACTTATCTGTGAATTTACTTCTAGAGCAGAAACAATATTGGTATCTACTATTTTCTTCATTCGCTTTTGATTTCACCTTCAAGCTATTATTGTCCTTTACACCTCACTACTTAAGTAGTCGTGTTTCCAGTCGTTTGAATTTCATTTGTGACATTTGGATCTTTCATTGAACACTGCCGATGCAGCTAGATAATTTCTCCTGCATTCACCTAGAACCCATCTACCTCTGTATCAAAATCTACCATTTTTTTAAATGTTGAACAGGCACAGAAAATAATCAACATGGTCAGCCACATAGGGTGTTGTATTTTAACAGTTCAGGAAGCATGTTCTTTTATTTGATTCTTAATTTTCTCAAGTTCATGATGACGATATTTTTAGAGAACACATCCTATAACAGCTCAAAAATTCATTTTAGTCAAAAATGTTCTAGTAAAAACTACATAGTTTATTGTGGGGAACCAGAATATAAAAACAAATCTGATGTGTTCCATTTACATGACTTTCTCTATATCTCTACAACACATTATTGTTAGAAAGCTTATTCTTCTATTTAATTCATGCTAATCAAGAAAAATCAGCAGAAATCGTCTTATTCCTTGCTTGCATGTAAGTAGAAGGGAAATAAGAGAATAGAATAGGTTAAAGTGATTCAAGTTCCTTTGTTTGTATGGACAGGAGTTGACAAATTCTCGCATGAGAAAAGTAGAAGTATTTTATAGCTGAAACCAATAACAAGGAATATCTAAAAAACGATCAACTTTACGAAAAAAATGTAAATTGTGTGTTTTAACGAGTTCTACATTTCTATTATGTAAGTTATCTATTTCTTACAGTTTATGCCAAATTCCGCAAACTTCATTCAGAATAGATACCTTCAGAGGCTATTAGCAGAAAATTCAAGATACACACTTTATATGTCATGTAAATATCTTTAACATATGACATTTTAATCAAAATTGTTAGTCAATTTTGAGAAAATCAAAATTTTCAAAACAATTTCTATGTAAAGGGTAGTTGGCAGTTTCAAAAATTTCTTGTCGCATACATTGAAGTTACTGGATTTAATTACCAAGTTTGGTGTTTGGCGGACTTTTTGTTTTTAAGTTTTGCTGCTCCCCCCCCCCCACACACACCCACACGCGCGGACATTTTTCTTAAAATGTTTTTTGGATTCAGGAGGTCTCGAAGCATATATTTCCGGTGAAATCTCGGTGTCGAATTTTTGGGTGCAATACAATACCTTCTCTATACGCTATGTATACAGTACGTATAGAGAAACTAACTGTCATGATTTCTTTCACTATTCTGAGGTTGGGCCCATGAAAATATTTTCCATAGCACACAATTTGAAGGCCTCATGATCCTATAAGTTTGGAATTCTTGGTTTTCGATTTTTTTTCTGTTCATTTAAGAGATATTCAGACTTTATACAGATCACCCTGTATAATCCAGCCAAGCATTCATCTTCAAAACCGTGAAAACCCTGAAAACAATTCGCCTACACAACGGATGCTAGAAACTCTTGAATCCGATCTTCACATTTTACCACAGAACCATTTCACTCGATTGGTGTTGTATGTGGCAAGAGTGCGCGTTAAACACTATTTGAAAACCATTCTTACAAATGCCTATTTGTGTGTATACTCTTTCTTAATTGAGATGAACTTTAATTACACACAAACTAATTTGATTTACGCATAAGAAATGGCTTTCACCATTTGCTCTGAAAACAAACTTCTTGCACAACGTTATTCTTTCATCTACATCGTGCTAATTCAGATAAAAATTAACATATTTGGTATTATTACTCAGTGTCTTGTAAGCACAAAGGACATAAGGGAATACACTAGACTAAAGCGACAACAACAATTTTAAAAGCTCTCTCGCTATGCGATTGTCATTGAAATTCGTTTCATGTTATGGACAAGAGTAAAACAAAATAAACGCGGAAGACTGCCTTTAGGAGGAAAGTAAAAATATTTTAAAATTGAAAACGATATCAAAGAATATCTCGGAACAATTTAAATTCGGTTCTATTTGCTTGCTAGGAGTAAACAAACGAGAGACGAAAAGAAAGATGTAATTCCGTTTGAGAAAAGTGTAAATATCTTAAAACGAAAAAAAATAATTCGGAATATTTCGAAAACGGTTAACCCTACAAAAAATGTATATGGTATTTATAATGTTTTAATAGCTACTTTTTGTGCATAAGTTTTTGTCTTATTTCTTACGGTTCCCAATTATGTAAAAGCTCTACAAAATTCAATCAGAATGAAGAGGTTTGCAGAGGCTATTTCCAAAAAATTCAAGATATGCATTTCATTAGTATGGAAATATCTTAAACAAATGGAATTTTCATAAAAATCGTTAGCCATTTTTGAGAAAATCTAAATAGTCGAAATAGTTGGGAGTGGGGGTTTTATTAAAAATGTTCGTGTCGCCCCCTTGGAAAATACTGAAATTAAATGTCAAGTTTGGTATTTAACTGTTATTTTTTTAAGCTATGATGCACACTCACACACGCACACACTTCAAAGATCGAAAAGTTTGATTACAATAAATGAGACGGCCAGTTTTCGGAGATCCTCCGAAAATGTTTTTAAATTGTTATCCAAAGTAACATTTGCTCTAACAATCTATTTTAATTGGTTTCTGTTCGACGGCTGACAATGGAGCGGAAGGTAAAGTTCTAAATGTTTATCACCCACGACCATGTCCTGTGGATGCAGTTTTAATTATCTTTATAACCCTTTCCCTCAATTGTTTTACTTCATTTAAACGTACTATGTACATAGTGATAGAGAAGGTATTGTATTCCACCCAAAATTCGATACCAAGATTACACCGGAAACACATGTTTTGGGTCCCCCTGAATCCAAAAACAGCATTTTTGGAAAAAGGTTCGTATGTGTGTGTCTGTGGAGAGCATAGCTCAAAAACGAAAAGACCGTTAAATACCAAACTTGGTATTTAAGTTTGGTATCTTCCAAGGATACGACACGAAGATTTTCAGAAAATCCCCCCACCCCAAATTAGCCTTTACATGGACAAAATTTCGAAAATTTTTATTTTCTCAGAAATGGCTCTTAACGATTTTAATTAAAATCTCTCATGTTCAAGATATTACATGCCAAATAAAATAAATATATTGATTTATTTTGGAATAGCCTCTGAAGACCTCTTTATTCTGGATGATTTTTATTGAATTTTGCATAACTGTTAAACCGTAAGACATAGACAGAAGCTTACTACACAAAAATGTAGGTCATGATAAAACACACAACCTGTGCCCTATACATTTTCTCGTGGAGTAGATTTTTTTTTTTTGTTTTAAGGTATTCCTTGTTATTGTTTTCAGCTTTAAAATTCGTCTCTCTCTTACAGTAATTTGTCAACTCCTCTCCATACAAACAAATGAACTTCATTCACATAGCAACCAGCTTTTTATCTCTTTAACGTATGCTACTCCCATATTACTTACAAGCAAGCAAGTGATAAGACTGTTTCTGCTAATTTCTCTCAATTATCATGAAGTAAATAGAAGCATAAGCTTTTTAACAATAGTTTGTTGCAAAGGTGTAGAGAAAGTCATGTGAACAGCTTTTTTGTTTTTCAGATTCATCTATGGCGTCCACCATTAGTTACATAACTACTAATGTATATGTCACTTTGGCTGTCATTTTATTCTGCATCTTAATTTAATGAAGTTTTATTTCTTCTGGTTTCTGCAAGGATTTTTATCGACTTTATTTTCATGGTGCTTTTATTTCTTGTTTTATGTGGGATTTTATTATCTAAGGGTGCTAATAACCTTAGAAGTTGGGTGCCCTTAAAAAGCAATCATCATCAACAATAAGTCATCCCTTAAATGGTATGGGGCGAATGGATTCCCACATCTCAAAAGGGGACTGCCAAAAGGTGCTGGGAGCATGACTCTGCGGGAAAGTGAATGAACTTACAGCTAACTTTGGCTTCTAGAAATAATCCTAGGTTGTTTAAACCATTTAGTGACACCTACTGAAAACTAAGATATAATAAAACAAGGAAAAGCCGTTAAGGAAAATGCACTGGTGGGCGAATAACTGTTTTATGATCTTAGCCAAAGGTTATAGTGAGTCAGCTGAACCCACGTGTTTTGGGCTCCTCCCTGGACCAAGGTTGCTAAGGTTACAGACATATAACATTTACTGTCTCATGATTTTGCAACATAAAATGTCAACCTTACACCTTATGCAAGTGATACGAGTCCAAACTTCTGGGATTATACTGGAATCAAAGGACACTGGTGGTAAATTTTCAACATCTTTGAATACAATTTACTTTCTCTATACGAACTATGTATATAGTGTATAGAGAAAGTATTGCACTCCACCAAAAAATTCGATACCGAGATTTCTCCTTTATCTAAAAAAAGTATTTTCAGAAAAAGGTCCGTGTGTGTCCGTGTGACTGTAAACACATAACTCAAAAACCAAAATTCGGTAAAATACCAAACTTGGTATTTAAGTTTAGAATCTTCCAGGGATGCGACACAAAGATTTTGAGAAAAATCCCCCCACCCCAAACTACCTTTTACATGGAAATTTTTTCGAAAATTTTGATTTTCTAAAAAATGGATCTAACGATTTTGATTAAAATACCGTATATTAAAGATGTTTACCCGACAAATAAAATGTATATTTTGAATTTTCTGGGAATAGCCTCTGAAGACTACTTTATTCTGAGTCAATTTTATGGAATTTTGTGTAACGGCTAAACCGTAAGAGATGGACAAAAAACTTACCATACAACAATGTAGAGCACTTTAAAACACACAATTTATGCTATTATACATATTTTTCGTGGAGTTGATTGTTTTTGAGATGTTCCTTGTTTTTGTTTTCAGCTTTAAAACATATACTTTTCTCATACAGGACTTTGTGAACTCGAGTCCATACAAACAAAGGAACTTCAGTCACATAGCAACCAGCCTTTGACTATCTCTTTAGCCTATGGCACTCCCTTATTTCACTTCTTCTTACAAGGAAGTAAGAAATAAGACTATTTCTGCTAATTTTTTCTCGATTAGCAGGAAGTAAATAGAAGCATAAGCTTTTTAAAAATAATTTATTACAGTGATATAGAGAAAGTCATGTGAATGGAACACATATGATTTTTTTAAAAGTTATTCTATAATTGAATTATTTACACCAAATTTCATTCATATTGGATAAACACCTTAGGAGCTATTAATTATTTTATATATTTTCTAAATAAATATTTTGCAATACCAGAATAGCCTAAGTGTATCATAGCTTGAGAAAATTGATTGCAGGTTTGCAATTGGACAGAGAGAAAGTGTTTCATTATGAACCATAGTTAAATTACACCAAAAGAAAAGTCCGATGTGTTCCATTGACATGTTTTTCTCTCTGTTCTGCAAACTAATCTTACAAAAGATTGTTCTTTTATCTACATTATGCTAATCAAGATAACCAGTGTCCGAATTGGTCTTAATACTAACCTTTTTGTAAGTGAAAGGGAAATTTTTCAAGGGGAAATGTCTTTCATTTTATGTCTCCGTTTTATTTCTGGCCACATAAAGATAATTTGATTCTCTCTTACAGTGACGAGTTTTAAATGACTTGATTATCGCTTTATCCTTGTGTATCAGTTTATTTCGCTTTTAATTCAGAAGCACATAATAGGACAATATCTGCTAATATTTATCTAGATTAGTATGTTACGTACAAAAACAATACTTTGTAATAATAATTGCAGAAAAAGTCATGTAACTGCAACAAATAAAATATGTTTCACTTTTCGTTTCTTTTAAGAGATAAATCGCTGCAGAAATATCTACATTACACATTTTGTTATACGAAGAATGAAAAGAAATTAAGATTTCTAAGCCCTGCAGTGAAACGAGGATATTTTATTTCGTTTAACCAATACAGCATTTGATATTACTGACGTTAGGTTATTTCCCACGTAGTCTCCATATCGGTTGAGGCACTTGTTGCTTCGTGGGATGAGTTTGAATATTCCCTTCTGGTAAGAATCCAGTCACGTTGTCGTGAAGTGTTGCACCTCCTCATCTAAAGCAAATCGTCGGTTTCCTAGGTGTTCCTTCAAATGAGGAAAAATATGAAAGTCGCTTGGAGCGAGATCCGGGTTGTACTGAAGATGGTCCATGATATTCCAGCAAAACTGCTTCAAAAGTGTGTTGGTCTTCTGGGCTGTATGATGTCGCGCGTTATCGAGAAGGAAGAGGACACCTTCGATGAGAAGTCCCGGCCGTTTCCTCCTGGTTATTTCCCGCAATCATGTATCGTTGTGCCTTCCAAAAGTCCCATGAGTATGATACCCGCGCTGTCACAAAATGTGATCCCGGCTGATGGAGCCACCTTAAACCTCTTTGTCTTTGATGAAGAGAGGTGCTCACACTCCATTGACCACCGCTTATTGCTGGGGGTCTAGTGGTGGATCCATGTTTCGTCACCTGTGAAGATGCGGTGAAGAAAATTGTTCCCTTCGGTGCAGAACCGTTGCTGCAGACTTGTCCCATGCGCTTCTCTTAGTATCTTCTCTTGGTTGAACAGATTTCGAGGAACTCATCGGGAACAAACCTTCCGGTACTGCAAAATATCATGAACAATGGGATGAATGCTTCCAAGACTTTCCCAGTTTTACCGCTATATGTCGGTCCTCTTGTCCACGAATCGGCTCCTCAACGCGAGTTGTGTTCCATATCTGTAGATGCCGTGCTGGGTCGGCCACAGCAATCCACTACCCTTTACATGGAAAAAATTTCGAAAATTTTGATTTTCTTAAAAATCCCCCTAATGATTTTAAGTAAACTCCCGTATATTAAAGCTATTTATGTCCGAAATAAAATTTATATCTCGAATTTTGGAGAATAGCCTCTAAAGAGCTCTTTATTCTGGATGAATTTTCCTACCTACAAAACGTAAGAGATAGAAAGAAACTCACTACATAAAAAATGTACATAACGTCAAAACACACAATTTATGTCCTTTACGTTTTTGTTGTGGAGGTAATCGTTTCCGAGATATTCCTTGTTACTGGTTTCAATTGTGAAGTACTTAAACTTTTCTCAGACAGGAAGTGTCCGTTTTTCTTTTGTTCTACTCCTGGCCAAGCAAAGAAGTGATTTGCAATGACAATCGCATAACGATAGATTTTAAAAGATTTGAAAATCACTTTAGCATAGCGCATTCCCTTATTCTCGCCTACTAATAAGGAACTAATTAATATGAACATTCTGCTAATATTTATCTCGATTAGCATTGTGTACAAATAAGAATCATCTTTTGTAGGAGGTTTGTAGAGCAGGTAGAGAAAGTCATGTGAGTGTAACACATCAGATTTTTTTTTTTATTTCAATTAGCATGAAGTAGAAGGCTGTAAACAGTTTGTTACAGAGATGTAGAGAAAGTCGTAGAAACGCACACATACGAGGGCCTTTTTCAAATATGCTTTATGTTTTGATTCAGTCCATCCCAAAACTTATATTCACGGTATTGAATTTTTGAGTGGAATACAATATTCCCCCTGCTTACTATACTAATAGAGAAAGTAAAAATCTTAAGTGCTATATCTGCATGCCTTTCTCTACATCTCTGTAAGAAATTATTGCTGAAAAATTTATTCTTGTACTTAATTCCTTATAAGTAGAAGGCAAATAAGGGAATACACGGCTGAAACGATAGTCAACTCTTTAAAAAGCCAGTTGTCCTGTGATTGAAATCCATATCTATGAAGGGCCAGGAGTTAACAACTTTCCGTGTGAGAAAATTTTCTTGGATTTTGAATCTCAAGCAAATAACAGGGAATATCTCAGAAACAGTCAATTCCACGAAAAAACATGTATGACATAAATTATGTGTTTTAACATGATCTACATTTTTTTCTGTAGTTAGTTATTTTCTATTTCTTATAATTTAGCAGTTACGCAAAATTCAGTAAAATTCATTCAGAAACAAAGTGTCTTTAAAGGCTATTCCCAGAAAATTGAAAAAAATCATTTTACTTGTCATATAAATATCTTTAATATACTGTATTTTTATGAAAATCATTAGCTACTTTTGAGAAAATCGACATTTTCTAATTTTTTTCCATGTAAAGTGTAGTTCAGGTTGGGGGACTTTTCTCAAAATATTCGTGTCACATCCCTGGAAGATTCCAAGTTTGGTACTTTATCGACTTTTCGTTTTTGAGATATCGTGCTCACTTACACACTGATACACACGGACCTTTTTCTAAAAATGATTCTTTTTGGTTACAGGGAGCCTAAAACGTATATTTCCAGTGAAATCTCTGTATCGAATTTTTGGGTAGAATGCATTACCTTCTCTGTACACTGTGTACGAGGGCCTTTTTTTCTTTTCTTTTTTTTTAACTCCGATAGCCTATAAATAAAAGACAAGTTCATAGAAAACAATTATTTTATTACTAAAGGTTTTGTACACTTATGGTTATTTTTCAACATAATCACCAAAAAGATTGAGACATTTATCATACCTGTGCACAAGCTTTGCAATACCCGCTTGAAAAAATGTTGCCGCCAATGATTTTAAATGTGCATTGACGTTGTTTTGAAGATCTTCGTTGGTTTGAAAGTGCTGCCCTCCTAGCCACGTCTTCAGTTCAGGGAAAATGTGAAAGTCGCTGGGTGCCAGGTCAGGACTATATGGCGGATGATCAAAAATCTCACATTGAAATTGGTCAAGGAGACGATGGGATGTGCCAGCAGTGTGGACGAGCGTGTGGACAATTCCTGAAGTCAGCATTCCTCTTCGTTTGTTTTGAATGGCTTTCCGGAAACGTCGTAAAGTACGAAGATCTTCTAAACAACAATGCCCATTTGAAACCATTGACGGCAACAGTTTTTGTAGCGGATATTGCAAAGCTTGTGCACAAGTACGATAAATCTTATTAATCTTGTCGATGATTATGTTGAAAAGTAACCGTAAGTGTAGAAAACCTTTAGTAATAAAATAATTGTTTTCTATGAACTTGTCTTTTATTTATAGCCTATCGGATGTTGAAAAAAAAAATCGGCCCTCGTACATAGTATGTGTAGAGAAAGTAAAAATGAACTCAATAGTCAAAAAGAATGGTTACATCCAACTAGACCACATAACATTTTATGTGTACACTCCTATTGTTAGAATTGTATGTTATTTCTTTATACACTAAGCGTTTTTTTCCAATTAAGTTTTTATGTATCTTTTCCTTATAGGAAATACCAGTTTCAACTTGATGGTGGGGCTCTAAAGGGAGACGTTGTTCGCCGATGTTAGTTTTGCACTTTGTTGCTGGGGCCAGTGAACCCTTTGTCTGTGTGCGAAAGAGATAGAAAACACGTTTAAGATGACAGAACTGACCGTCGCTCCTTCGTTTCTTTTTTATCTACATTGTAAACATAACAAGCTTTTATAGCTTCCTTTGTGGTTTTCAAGTCATCAGGTATTTAATCCCGCTTAAAGGAAAGTTTTTGATAAATATTTCGGTTCTTGCGTTGCCCCCCTCCACACCAAACATGTATGTATTGTATTGCACCCAAGAGATTTCACTGGAAATATATGTTTTGAGACCTCCAGAATCCCACCCCCCCCAAAACATTTTTAGAAAACTCCGTGTGTATGTGTGTCTGTGGGCAGTACAGCTCAAAAACGAAAAGACCGTTAAATACCAAACTTGGTATTTAAGTTTGGTATCTTCCAAGGATGCCACACGAAGATTTTCAACAAAATTTCCCCACCCCAACTATCCTTTACATGGAAACATTTTCTAAAATGTTTATTTCCTCTAAATGGCTCTAACGATTTTGATTAAAATATCATATATTAAAGCCATTTGCGACAAATAAAACGTATATCTCCAATTTTCTGGGGATAGCCTCTGAAGACATATTTATTCTGGATGAGTTTCGCGGAATTTTTCATAAATAGTAAACCGTAAGAGAAAAACTTAATAAACCCAAAATATAGAGCTCGTTAAAACACAAATTTATATTATTTACATCTTTTTCGTGGATTTGACCGTTTTTGAGATATTCTTTGTTATTGATTTCTGTTTTAAAATATATACCTTTCTCATTCCGGAACTTGTCACAGCTGGTCACGCAAAGAAACGGATTTCTATACTATAGCAATCACACTTCAGAACATTTGACTGTCCGTTTAACTTAGTGTATTCTCTTATTTCCATTCTACTTAAAAGGAACTAAATAATAGTGTTTATCTCGACTAGCATGAATTGAATAGAAGAATAAGCTTATTAGCAATAAATTGTTTCAAAGATGTACAGAAAGTTATGTGAATGAAGCACATCAGATTTATTTTATCTACATGCAGACATAGAAAGTTTTTATAGCTCTCTATGTGGTTACCAAGTCGGCAGATATTAAATAAGCGCTTAGAGGAAAGCTTTTGATAAACATTTTGTTGTTGGTCCCCCTGACATCTTTAAGAAAACATAGATCACAGCACTGTAGCGATTAAGCCAGAATCATTTTTATTTCTACTTATTGTGCTGATAGGTTTCTTTGTGCACTGCAATCTCTGGCGCTGAGTCAGGTATAATTAAGAGGAATCGACTGAGAAAAAATATCGTAAATCATTCTTTATTCATGCCTCAGTAAGTGTATAATTATATGCCTGTAAATAATTACCTGTCATTCAAGGATGACATCAGCCTTCACTTGTCTATTGGTTCAAGCCATACAAGCAAGATTTACGTTTTTAATATTTCGCAGCCAATTTTGAAACTTGTAAGTCAGAAATGTATTATTAAAGCTTCATAGTTTAATATCCGTTTTATAACGATGAATTATTCAGTATTAAATAACGGAACAGTTTTTGTGGGACGTTCCGAAATTTGGTTTTATGATTAAGAGCATATAAAAGCAAACTTTAATTTTAGATAACTTTTGTTGCCTTCTCTAACGCATATCTGTCATAGATCGAGAATCCATCATATTACGGTATAAATGTTGTACCAGAACTACATTCAAAGATCCCTTGAACAAACATCTTGGTATGCCATACAGATGCATCCATCTGCGTCCCTGAACTCAAAAACGAAAAATCTGATGTGTTCCATTCACATGACTTTCTCTATATATCTGAAATAAATTATTAAAAAGCTTATGCTTCTATTTACTTCCGGCTAATAGAGAAAAAATTAACAGAAATAGTCTTATTTCTTGCTTCCTTGTAAGTAGAAGCGAAATAAGGGAGTATTATAGGTTAAAGTGATAGTCAAAAGCTGATTGCTATGTGACTGAAGTTCCTTTGTTTGTATGGACACGAGTTCATAAAGTCTTGTATGAGAAAAATATAAGTTTTTATATCTTATCTCAAAAACAAGGAATATCTCAAAAAGAATCAACTCCACGAAAAAATGTATTGAACATAAATTGTGTTTTAATGTGCTCTACATTTTTTGTGTGGTAAGCTTTTGTCTCTCTCTTACGGTTTGGCACTTATGCAAAATTCCGTAAAATTCACTCAGAATAAAGTAGTCTTCAGAGGCTTTTCCCAGAAAATTCAAAATATACATTTTACTTGTCAGGCAAATATCTTTAATATACGATATTTTAATCAAAATCGTTAGAGCCACTTTTTAGAAAATAAAAATTTTCGAAAAAAGTTCCATGTAAAGGGTAGTTTGGAGTGGGGGGATTTTTCTCAAAATATTCGTGTTGCATCCCCGAAAGATAATAAACTTAAATACCAAGTTTGGTAATTTACCGACTTTTCGTTTTTGAGTTGTGTTCACAGACACACGGACACACACAAACGGACCTTTTTCTGAAAAGACTTTTTTTGGATTCAGGGGACCCTAAAACATTAATTTCCGGTGAAATCTCGGTATCGAATTTTTTGGTGGAGTGCAATACATTCTCTATACATTATGTACATAGTGTGTATAGAGAAAGTAAAAATCTGATGTGTTCTATTCACATCACTTTCTCTATATCTCTGCAACAAATTATAAAAATATATAAAATATCTTATAAATATACATTTTATGTGTCACGTAAATATGTTTAATAAATGACATTTTAATCAAAATCGTTAGAGCCATTTTTGAGAAATTCAAAATTTTCAAAAAAAATTCCATGTAAAGGGTAATTTGGGGTGAGGGGAGTTTTCTCAAAATCTTACTGACGCATCCCTGGAAGATACTAAACTTGAATACCAAGTTTGACCTTTTTCAGAAAATACTTTTTTTTTTTGGATACAGGGGACCCTAAAACATATATTTCCGGTGAAATCTCGGTATCGAATTTTTTGGTGGAGAAGCAATACCTTCTCTATACGTATAGAGAATGTAAAAATATGACATATTTCACTCACTTGAATTTCTCTACCTGTTCTGCAAAGAAACTTCTAATTTCTTATCTGATGCTATTCTTCTATTTCATGTTAATCGAAATAGGCATAAGTAGAGTGGGGAATAGATTAATACACTAGGCGAAAATGATAATCAAGTTCTTATAAAAGCACTCCTTTGACTTCACTCTTTGCTTGATCAGAAGTAAAGCAAGTTAAAAAGGGATTACGGTTTCCTGTTTGACAAAAGCATATGTATTTTAAAATTGAACCCTATAATAACGAATATCTTGGACATCCTTAATTCTACAGCAAAAGGGTTGTGTTCCTTTCGCATGCCTTTTTCTACAACTCTGTAACAAATTTTTGTTAAAAACCTATTCTTTTATTTACTTCATGCTATTCCAGATAAAATTAGCGGATATGGTCTTATTACTTGCTTCCTTGTACATATGAGGTAAATAAGGAGATATATTACGCTAAAGTGATATTCAAATCTTTTAAAAGCTGGTTTCTATGTAATTGAAATTCCTTTGTTTGTATAGCCAGGAGTTTACAACCCCGTATCAGAAAAGAAAAGTATTTTAAAACTGAAACCAACAATAAGGAATATCATAGAAACGGACAGCTGTACAAAAAAGACATATAAAATATGTTATAGTTTTAGTGAAATTGACATTTTTGTCTATCTCTTACGTTTACGATTATCATTCAGAATAAAGAGGTCTTCAGAGGCTATTTGAAAATTCTAATTACATTTTATTTGTCATGTAAATATATTTAATTAACAATTTTAATGAAAGAGATCCATTTTTGCGAGTGTCAAAATTTTTGAAAATTTGAATTTTCTGGGAATAGCCTCTGAAGAGCTCTTGATTGTGAATGTATTTTGCTGATTTTTGGTTAAATGGTAAACCGTAACAGATAGACAAAAACTTGCTGTTTAAAAATGAATATCTCGTTAAAACATACAATTTGTCATACATTTTTTTTCGTGGAAATTGACCATTTTAGAGATATTTCTTATTCGTTTCAGTTTTGAAATACATTTTTCTCATACGGGAATTTGTCAACTCCTGGTAATGCAAAGAGATAGATTTCAATCACATGGCAACCGGCTTTTAAAAAATTTGCCTATCACTTTAGCTAGTATACTGCCTTATTCCCCAATTGGTTTCAATTTTGAAATACTTCTTTTTATCAAATAGAAAATATTTATTTTTTACTTTCTCTATACGCACTATCTACATGGTGTATATAGAAGGTATTGTACTCCACCCACAAATTCGATTCCAAGATTTCACCGGAAATATATGTTTTAGGGCTCCCTTTACTTAAAAGAAGCATTTTCGGTAAAACCTCCGTGAGAGAGAGTGTGTGTGTGTGTGTGTGTGTGCCCGTGTATCTGTGAACACCATAACTCAAAAACGAAAAGTTGGCAAATTACCAAACTTGGTAATTAAGTTTAGTATCTTCCAGGGATGCGACACGAAGATTTTGAGGGAAAAAAACCCACCCCCAACTATCCTTTACATGGAACTTTTTTCTATAATTTTGATTTTCTCAAAAATGGCTCTAACGATTTTGATTAAAATTTCATATACTAAAGATATTTACCTGACAAATAATATGTAAATCTTGAATTTTCTGGGAATAGCCTCTCAAGAGTACTTTATTCTGGATGAATTTTACGAAATTTTGAATAACTGCTGAACCGTAAGAGATGGAAAAATGTATAGCTTAAAACACGCAATTTATGTTATATACATTCTGTTCGTGGAGTTCATCTTTTTTGAGACATTCCTTATTTTTGGTTTCTGCTTTGAAAAACTTATACTTTTCTCATACTGGAATTTATCAACTGCTGTCCATACAAACAAAGGAACTTCAGTGACATGGCAACCAGCTTTTGACTATCACTTTAACCTATGGTACTCTCTTATTTTGCTTCTACTTACAAGGAAGCAAGTAATAAGAATATTTCCGCTAGCATGAAGTAAATAGAAGTATAGGCTTTTTAAGAATAATGTGTTGCAGAGATGTAGAGAAAGTCATGTGAATGTACACATCAGATTATTTTTTCTTTCTGCTGGTCAAGCAAAGAGAACGGAATGGCAATGACCAGCTCCTGAAAGAGTTTGCTATCGAACATACACACACAATGTGTATGTGTGTGGCATAACTTGAAAACGAAAAGGCCGTTAAATGTCAAACGTGTAGTATCTTTCAAGGATGCGACACGAAGATTTTAAAGAAAATTCCCCCACCACAAATTATCCTTTATATGAAACAATTTTTGAAAATCTTGTTTTTGTCAAAAATGCCCAACGATATTGATTACCCCTTTGTTGCCTGTCGGTACCTATAAGTTCCGCTTGTTTTATGCGTAACTATATAAATAGGGTTGTAGATACTCTAGGCTTAATTTTATATTACACTAACCTTCAACCTTAAACTACAAGTAATCAAGACTGTTTATATGCACTTTATGCCCTAAAATTGCAGTATTTTTTTAAATAAACAAAAGAATAAAACTCACATAACTACAGTCAAATGTAACTCCATTAGCTTCCAACTATCACACCGATTACTATACGTGGGCTCTCCCCGTCTTTTACCAGTCACTGGAATTTGAACTTGCAGCATTTGGCTTTGAATGAATGGCCATACCATTACCAATCACCTAATACTCATGGTCATTTGTACCACTTTTTTGGTGGTGCCTTTGGCAGGATTATGAAACTGGTTTAGAAGAATCTAAACTTTTAATTAGGAAGAAAAATATTAATAACGGATCTACATTTACTTACATTTCTATTTTCTCTATTTATTTTATATAATAATGTTATAGGTTTATTTCTATATATTTTTACTATAAATCTAGTTTTAAACTTGAATTAAAGGAAAAATGGCTGATTTAGTATATTAATGCAGGTAACTAAGGGTTAAAACACCGCGTATTAAAGGTATTTATACAATAAATAAAACGCATATTATGATTTTCTGGGAATAGCCTCTAAAAGATTTCTTTATTCTGGACGAGTTTTGCGTTAAACCGTAACAGATAGACAAATGCTTTGTCGTTACCGTTTGTCTTGTAGAGTTTACCTTTTCGAAATAATCCTTGTTTTTGATGTCAATTTGTGAGGTAGCTAACTTTTCTCATGCAAAGCGAATCAAATCTCAAATGCTTCACATAGTGATCAGCTTTTAAAATATTTGACTATCACTTTGTCTTAATGTATTCCCTTATTCCCCTTCTACTTACAGGGAAGCAAGGAATAGGTTAAACGAATTGTGCTAATGTTTATCTAGATTAGCTTCCTGTAAATAAAAGAATGGTCTTTTGTAATAATAATTTGTTTAGTGAATATTGAATTGAGTGCTGTACTGAACTTCAGTAAGTTTTTTTGGTGTCTACGGAATGTTTCATTATTGAATTATACTGTTCAGACATGCAAATGAATTTTTAAAACATATTTTGTGATTTTTATTTTTAATAAGAGTTGTTTTTTATGTTTTCCCTACTTTTTGTTTGTTTTCCATTTTAAATATACTCAAATTTTCAAGAGCACAAACATGCATGCCCAAGGGGTACTCGAACCCGCAATTCCTTGCGCTACGGAGCCCAAAAGCTGGGCACTTTATCGAGCGTGGCCATGGGGACCGGCAACTTTGATTACGGGGCCTTAATTCGAGAAATTTTTGGTAAATCTACATATTGTAATTTTGGGCTGAATAGGATACTTCCCCTATTTTAGTGACAACTCAATGAAAAGCACAAATTATTAGGGATTAATATATGTATTTCATTTCTGCTAAAATTACTAAATAATACGTATTTTGTAGCACTAGTTTTCACTCTTAACAAACTACCTTTAACTACTATATCAGGGGCTGTAACAAGATCAACACTTACACATGTGTTTTTGGCTTAAAATATTGAAATTAAAGGACCCCCCCTAGAAAGTTTGCATTTAAAAAAGGAATAATGCAACTTGGATTTTGTTAACGCCCTCTTGCGGAAGCGACTCCTAGTGCTAAGGTCGTGACAAAGTAAAAAGACCCTACCCTTTTGTCTCTCGTTTTCAAGTGGCACAGGACAGTTCCTGAATTTAAATGTTGCCAAACTTTCTGTGCTTAGTCATAGGAAAGTAACCACTACCTCATCCTGTAGGGGAATGAACAATGAGAAGGTTCTGGGAAGAAAGATTGGAGAAAACAATAACAACACATTTGTAATTTCAAGTATACGTAATACTCTTTATTTGCAATCAAACATTCATTCAAAACAGCGAAAACAAATACAAGTGCTTTGTATATCAAATACAAATACAGATAAGTCAATAGCATTAAGTACAGCGCTAGTTAAAAGGCATTAAAATCTGCAAAATAACTAAAAATAAATCACTCATGTTTATATTTCACATTGCTGCTTTTACACACTTGACAAGGAACAGAGACATACAGAAGGAAAGATAAACTAAAAGAAATGAACAATTAAAACAAAATAAAATGCCATCATTGGGTTAAGAACTTTAAGAGCTGCTACTAGATGTTTAAATAATGAAAATACAATGAATATAATCATAAAAACCAAGGATAAGAAAAAGGATGTATATAGTTCACAATCTTACTTAACGTACAGTAGCAATTACATCATTGTAATGCACAAAATCGTCAGCCCTGAATCATAAGTGTAGTTGTGTTCAAAATGTAGTGGATGATTAGATACTCTTAAACTTCCACCAAGCCTAGGATTGAATCTCAGCAAGCAATATTTCAAAATATATACACAATTAGGGACCCAGATAGCCCCAAACTTAAATTCGTGAGTGCAAACAGCTTTATTTTAATTCCCCGGCATACATGATCAAAGGAACAGTTAATATATACCTTTAAGACATTTGTACATATCCCTAACAGGAATATAAAATATAGACTACATGGATGGTTACTACCACAAGCGAGGGACAGTGAGTAAATTCCATAACATTCATTACAAATTTAATTATCTAAATTTTTTTACACATTACTGCAGACACAAAACTTTTTTCTACATTTCAGAAGTATATATGAATAGCTAATTCCTTTAAGAAACTGCTGTACCCACTGAACTTAAGATACTCCAATGAAAGACTAGTGTATGTGAGTTTTTATCTGCTCTAGTCGTATACCATATCTATCTTACCGTAGAATTATGACGCAGGAATATTATATTCATGTGCTGGTGGCCTTCTCTGGCGTACCTTGTGGTGTCTGAAGGCCTACTTGATACACCACCGGGGCCAGCTGGACCTCCTCCATTTCTGGGGTGAGTTTAACGACGACAGGTTTCTCCTCGCCCGTCCCAGAAGCGACCTCTGTTTTTACTTCTCCCTGAGCAGATTTGGCTTCCGCAACTTCGGCGGGCTTGGATTCCTCGCCTGCAGATTTTCCTTCCCTAGCGCCATCTGGTTTCCAAGACCCATCATCGTAACTCTCCACCTTGTTGTCCTCCTTGTAAGATCCATCATCACTGTGTTCGTCGGCATCCTCTTGCTTCCAGGAGTTTTCGCTGTCAGCCTTATAGGAGCCATCGTCTTCTACCTTCTCCTCAGCCTCATACTTGCCAGGTTTCCAGGATCCGTCATCCTCGCTGTCGTTAGATTTCTCTGCCCTCCAGCTACCATCATTTACGTCGACGCCGTCTTTCTTTTCTATTTTGTTTTCTTCTGCCTTAACTTCTGCCTGTTTGGATTCTACAGATGTCTCCGCCTTATAGGAACCATCGTCTTCTGATTTGTCAGGCTTGTAAGATCCATCGTCTTCTGCATCAGACATCCCCACTGTCTTTGCAGCATCACTCTGTTCTGAAATCCTGTCCTCTTTGTCGTATTTTCCAGGATGCCATAAACCATCATCTGTGACGATAGTCTGTTCTAATGCAGGCAAAGTTTTCGGTATGACGACTTGATTTACCAGTGGTAGCAAATTGGGAGCCACGGGTTGTTGGACCACTGGTACAGTATTGGGTGCAAATGCCTGATGAACCACTGGAAGAGCATGGGGTGCAATTTGCTGCTGCACCACTGGAACAGTGTTGGCTGTGATGTGCTGGGGAATTACAGAGACCCCACTGGGCACTACTCCCTGGTTTATGAACGGCAGTACAACTGGTGCTGATTGCTGATCCACGAGTGGAACCACATTCGCTGAACCTGCTGCGTAACCTTGAGGGTGGACCACGACGGGGAAACGAGGATCAGAGGCCACGGGCGAAAACACACCTGGATGGTGGATGGTGTTCAGCGCCGCAGACTGTTGCACGGGGCTCAGTACGGTAGGGTTCTGAAGATACACCGTGGGGAAGCACTGCACCACAGATGTCAGCACCATTAGCTGGGCTATTACCTGCAAAAATAAGAGAATGAGAACATTAACACACACGTGACTGCTTTCACTATAATGTTTTTGCTTTCTTTACCAAGGTAGATAAGTTATTGTACTCCACCTCAAAATTAAAAAAAATATATAATTTAAACATATTTTTATTTTCCCTGAACTCGAAAAAGTAGTTTTAGAAAAAGTTTTGCATGTGGACAGCATAAATCAAAAACACAAAATTCAGTTAATACCAAACTTGGCATTTAAGTTTCGTTCCTTCCAAAGATATGACACGAAAACTTTCAAGAAGTAGCTCTAACGATTTTGATTAAACTACCATGATGTAAGTTATTTTCATAGCCATGAAATGTCTTGAATTTTTTGAGCACCATTGAAGTCCTCTTCATTCTGAATGACTTCAGTATAACTGATAAACCATAAAAGATAGACAATACAAAAACTTACTGCACAAAAAATGCAGATTACCTAAGCTATACAATTTATGTAAAATGCAATTTTAGTTAACAATTTCTGAGGTAATCTTTCTTGCTGCTTTGAATCTTCAAGGGCCTACACTTTTCTCAAGGAGAGCTGAGTGTCAAAGCTATCCCACACCGACCAATTCTTACAAGGTTTGATTGCTCATTTTAAGCCTTCTGTATTTTCCTATTATCCTTGCAATTAACTATGAGAAAACATACAGTAAGGCGGTTTCTGCGAATGATTATCTCGATGGAAGAATAAGCTTTTGTAAGAATAGTTTTTACAAGAGTGAGTAAATATGTGTTTTAAACAAACAAAAATATTGAATATTACAGAAAAGTTTACTATAAATTACAACACTTACATAAAATCCTAATTTATGAACAAAACTGCAACAATGATTAAATGCGCAACAAAAAGTTTAATAATAAAAAGAGTAAGCTGTGCAAAATAATTAAGGGCTTATTAAACCATATTATACTTTTTAGAACATGATTTAAAAGTAAAGCTAAAAGTTTTAGATAATTTCACTGGTACGATAATATTTTTAAGCCACTCCATTGTAACCAAATGTTTTCAAGTACAAAATGGGAAATTACCTTTCACTTTCGGTTGAAAATGTTGCGTAACTAAGTAATTAAGTGTGGCAAAAAATAGAACTTTAAAATTATGCATTTGGCTATCGAAATTAACCAAACGAAAAATAACAAAAGAAGAAGAAACAATTAATAATGAGCATTTTTCATAACTGGTGAAATGCAGAAAAGATATTGTCATTAACCAAAGTCGGATGTGTTCCATTCACATGACTTTCTCTAGCCGTTCCGCAAACAAACTTTTCTTACAAACGATTATTCTTTTATCTACATCATGCTAATCGAGAACTGTTTAACAGTGTTTATACGATTTAAAATCGTTTACATGATCAGAAATGGTCTTATTGCTTTCTTGTAAGCAGAAAGGAAATAAGAGAATATACTCGTACTAGGCTAAACGATAGTCAAATCTTTTAAAAGCTGGCTGCTGTGTGATGGAAATTCTTTATCCTTTGAATGGCCAGGAGTTGACAAATTCCTGTATGAGAAAATTTCTAGTTTTTTAAAATTGAAAAGAATAATAAGGAATATCTCGGAAATGGCTGACTGTACAAAAATTGTAATGACATTAATGTAACGAACTCTACATTTTTTGTATACTAACTTTTTGTCTATATCTTACGTTTACCGCTTATGCAAAAGTTATACAGAATAAAGAAAACTTCAGAGGCTAGAAAATTCGAAGTAAATATTTTATTCATCATATAAGTATTTTAATATACGGTATTTTAATTAAAATCATTAGAGCTATTTTGAGAAAATTCAATTTTTCTCAACTTTCTCCATGTAAATGTAGTTCTGGGGGAGGCGGATTCTTGGTATAAGCGCTGAACTTAATTTTCGTGATCACGGACGTACGAGCATTCACATGGACCGTTTCCTAAAAATGTTTTTTTTTTTATGAATTCAGGGGACACTAAAAATGTGTATTCAGTGAAATATCGGTATCGAATTTTTGGGTTGAATGCAGTATTTTTTCTACCTATATACTAAGTGGAGAGTAATTTTTTTTCTTAATTTTTTCAAAATGTTTGTTCAAATTTCAAAGTTGGATTACCGAAAAGGAGCGTCGTCCAACTTCAGGTAAGCTAGCCAGTTCCTCTAACAAAGTTTGTTGCAGGTGCATGCTAAGTTAACGATAAATCTTGTTCAAGGCGGATAATTGCAAATAATAGCCTACCGAAGCGTGGTGAAACAGCGTACTTCATTTGTTCTAAACGCGTTTCACCGTGATTTAGCTTCAATGCGAACATGTGCATTACTAATGTGACTGCAGCTACAAATATCTCAATATAATTATCTATAATTCACTAAATCACAAGAAAATCTGATATTACACTCACATGACTTTCTCTAGTTGTTCTACAAACTTCTTACAAAAGATTATTCTTCTTTATACACCATGCAGATGTTATTGCTTGCTTCCTTATAAGTAGAAAAAAACTAAGGGAATACACTAGGCTAAAGTGGTAGTCAAATATTTTATAAGCTATCTTAAATTGTCATTGCAAATCTCTTCTTTGGTTGACCAGTAGTAGAACAAAAGAAAAACAGCAACTTCCTGGCTGAGAAAAGTATAAGTAATTCACAATTGAATTCAATAACAAGGAATGTATCGGAAACGGTTACCTCTACAACAAAAATGTAAAGAAAATCAATTCCGTGTTTTAACGAGCTCTACATTTTTTGTGAGGTAAGTTTTTTTCTTTATGTTCCGTTTACCAGTTATGCAAGGTTTCGTAAAATTCACCCAGAAAATCTTCAGAGGCTATTCCCAGAAAATTCAAGATATACATTATATTTGTCTTGTAAGTATCTTTAATATGCAATATTTTAATCAAAATCGTTAGAGAAATTTTTGAGAAAATCAAAATTTTCGAAAATGTTTCCATGTAAGGGATAGTTGGAGGTGGGGGGATTTTTTTTGAAAATCTTCGTGTCTCATCCTTGGAAGATACTGAACTTAGTTTTCGTGTTCTCGGACATACGGGCACAGACATTTACCTTTCTCTAATTTTTTTTTTCTAAATTCAGGGGACACTAAGTGTATATCCAGTGAAATATCGGTATCGAATTTTTGGGTGGAATGCAGTACTTTCTCTAACTATATTCTAAATGGAGAGCAAGATTTTTACTTTATCTACATGTGCAATTTACTTTATATTGCACCCAAAAATTCGATTCCGAGATTTCACCGGAAAAATATGTTTTGAGACCCCAGAATTAAAAACAAAAAACATTTTTAGAATGTGTGTGTGTGTCTGTGGGTAACATAGCTCAAATACCAAAGAAGACATACGAAGATTTTCAAGGTATCCCCCAGCCCATCTACCCTTTACATGGAAAAATATTCCAAAATCCACTTTTTAAAACGTTTGATTATCCATCTAATCTAACGTATTTCTTTCTAAATATCATTTCTGTTAATGTTTATCTTTATTAGCTAGAAGTAGATAGAGCAATAAGCTTATTAACAATAATTTGATACAAAAATGTAGCGAGTCATGTGAATGGAACACCTTTTTTTTTTTTTTCCTTTTTTTCCCCCCCTTTTTTTTTTAATATTTCAAAATTGTTGGTCAAATTGGACAGTCTGCAACGTCAGGTGAACTAGGCAGTCTCTCTAACAAGGTTTGTTGCAGATTAATGCAAAGCGAACGATAACTGATGCTCAAGGCGGATAATTGCAAATAATAGCGTTCCGAAGCGTGGTGAAACAGCGTACTTCATCTGTTCTAAACGCGTTGCACCGTGATTTAGCTTCAACACAAACATGTGCATTACTAATACGGCTGTAGCTACCATTATCTGAACATAATTATCTGTAATAGCCACTAAATCACTGGCACAGCAACAAGGAGAAGAAAAAAAACAATAAATCCTCTACAGCACGTCACAAAAACGGGTGCAACAGCGAAAGCAATTGAACGAAATTCGATGCGGTCGGATGAATCATTCAATCTGATGAGGAGAACTGTCAGAACAATGTACCCGAGGTGACCTTGAACCTGACCTTGAAATTTTCTGTGCTGAACACGTGGAGGGTGCGGTCAGAAAACCCGGGCGTGACTTTCTATTACGGTTTGCGTCACGATATCTGTTTTTTATGGATTGATATAGTATAATAGTATGCCAATGACCTTCACTGCAAACAGTGGAATGTTGGAGCGCTGCTGGACACTAAATACTGAGCTAAGTTAAAAATCTGTTTTAACGTCCTCTACATGTTTTGTGTCGTAAGTTTTTTTGTTTTTTTTTAGCCCTTACGGTTTAGCAGTTATACAAAATTCTGTAAAATTCATCCAGAATAAAGTAGTCTTCAAAGACTATTCCCAGAAAATTCAAGATGTACATTTTATCAGGTAAATATCAAAATCGTTAGCCATTTTTGAGAAAATCAAAAGCGGTATTTTGTGGGGGGGCGGAATTTCTTGAAAATCTTCATGTCGCATCCTTGGTATTTAACGGTCTTTTCATTTTTGTGCTATGCTGTCCATAGACACACACGCACACACACGGACCTTTTTTCCAAAAATGCTTTTTTTTTTTGGATTCAGGGGGACCCAAAACATGCATTTCCGGTGAAATCTCAGTATCACATTTTTGGATGGAATGCAATACCTTCTCTATATTTAGAATAAAGATGTCTTTAAAGGCTATTCCCAGAAAATTGAAAATATACATTTTATTTGCCATATAAATATCTTTAGTGTACGGGATTTTAATCAAGATCGTTAGTTATTTTTGAGAAAATCAAATTTTTCTAAATTTTTTCCATGTAAAGTATAGTTTGGGGTGGGGGGATTTTTCTCAAAAAGTAAGATAAAAATACCAAGTTTAATATTTTACCGACTTTTTGTTTTTAAGTTATCGTGGATCTTTTTCTGAATTTTATTTTGGATACAAGAGGCCCTAAAACGCTTATTTCCAGTTAAATCTCGGTATCAAATTTTTGGATGGAATGCAATACTTCTCTATACACCATGTACATAGTACGTGTAGAGAAAGTCAAACTCTGATGCGTTCCATTCACACGACTTTGTCTACATCACTGTAATAAATTATTGTTAAACAGCATATTTTTCCACCTAATTTATATATAAGAGATTGGCAGAAATTTTCCGTTACTTGCTTGCTTGTAAGTAGAACCTATATAAGGGAACATACTAGGCTAAAACGAATGTCAAATCTCTTGAAAGCTGGTTGCCATGTGGTTGAAATCCGTTTCTATACAGGGCCAGGAGTTTACAACTTTCCGCATGAGAAAAGTTTAAGTATTTCAATCTGAAATAATTAACAAAGAATATCTCAAAAATGGTAAATTCTACGGAAAAGCACGTATATGACTTACATTGTGTGTTTTAACGTGATCTACATGTTTTCTGTAGCACGTACTTGTGTATATCTTATAATTTACCAGCTACGCAAAATTCAGCAAAATTCATTCAGAATAAAGATGTCTTTAAAGGCTATTCCCAGAAAATTGAAAATATACATTTTATTTGCCAAATAAATATCTTTAATGTACGGGATTTTAATCAAAATCGTTAGTCAGTTTTGAGAAAATCAAAATTTTCTAAATTTTTTCCATGCAAAGTATAGTTTGGGGTGGGAGGATTTTTCTCAAAAAGTAAGATAAAAATACCAAGTTTAATATTTTACCGACCTTTCGTTTTTGAATTATCGTGGATCTTTTTCTGATTTTTTTTTTATACAGGGGGCCCTAAAACACTTATTTCCAGTAAAATCTCAGTATAAAGTTTTTGGAGCAAATGCAATACTTTCTCTTTGCACTATGTACATATTAAATGTTGAGAAAGTAAAAGTTACATCTTGGGGCCAGTTTCACCAACAACGATAACTTTTCCTGTTATCCTAGTATATATAATCGCTGATATTAGTGTCTATCGGGAGGACCAAAGAAGCACGTTTCCCCAAAAGGTTGTAAACCCCGTTAATATAATCGTCGACTTGGTGTATATCTGCTAGACGAACCAGCAATTTCTCATACATAACAAGCGAGAACCACCACCCGTCATTTCCGGTTTTTCTTTCTTTCGGCTCCTTTTGAAGAAAACAGAGGATACAGAGGGTTAAAATGTGACTTATCTAACTTTGGTGTTGATTAATTTATCCGAATAGAAATGTTCACAGCAATGTCCAAATATGGCTCGTGGGGAAAGGTGTACTCTTTAAAATTGGTAAAACAGCATTTTCACGTTTACGGAAAACAAATGAAAGAAAACAAAAAAGGACATCGTGTCCATTAAAAATAAAAAGAATTAGTTAATAAATGATTTTTGTTGCTCTAGTGCAAAATTACTTTACAAAATATTTCACTGCAGCCAATATGACAGGTACTGAGAAATAGAAGACAAACAAAATTTTAATTAACAATACAAATTCTAGTATTTTAATTTATTTTGGTTACGAATTTAAATGTTGCTCCTTTTCTAAATAGAATACAGCACTTTCTTGTTTCATAACTTTTAGCCACACTGGCTATGTTGACTCAAAAAAAAAACGTTGATTATAGCTTCTTATTTTAACGATGGTTTTTAATTATTTATTGCCAGCCTGAAATGATTCCACATACATGCTTAGCCACTCTGTAGAAAGAGAGAAAAATACTAATTAAAAAAAATAATGAGTTTCATTCACATGACTTTCTCTACTTCGCTGTAACAAATTATTGTTAAAAAGCATACTCTTGCCTCTACTTTATGATAATCGAGATAAACATTAGCATACATTCTAAGTACTCGCTTCCTTGTAAGTATAAAGTAGAAGGAAAATAAGGGAATGCACTAGGCTAAAGCGATAGTCAAATTTTTTAAAAGCCGGTTGCCATGTTGATGAAACCGGTTTCTATACAACTTTCTATGTGAAAAAAGTTTCAAGTATTTTAAATCTGAAACAAATAATGAATATCTCAGAAATAGTCAATTCAACGAAAAAACGTATGACATAAATAGTGTGTTTTAACGTGATGTACATTTTTTGTGCAGTAAGGTTTTGTCTATCTCTAACGGTTTACCAGTTACGAAAAATTCATTCAGAATAAAGAGGTCTTTAGAGGCTGTTCCCAGAATATTTAATATATACATCTTATTTGCCACATAGATATCTTTAATGTACGCATTTTATCAAAATCGTTAGAACCTTTTTTGAGAAGATCAAAATTTTCGAAATTTTATCCATTTTAAGGGTAGTTTGGGGTGGGGAATTTTTTTTTTCAAAATCTTTGTGTCGCATCCCTGGAAGATACTAAACTTAAATTACCAAGTTTAGTATTTTACCGACTTTACGTTTTAGAGTTATCGTGTTCACAGACACACGGACACACACGAATGTTTTTCTGAAAATACTTTATTTTGGCTTCTGGGAACTCGAAAACGTCTATTTCCGGTGAAATCTTGGTATCGAATTTTTGAGTGCAATGCAATACAATCTCTATACACCATGTACACAGTACGTGTAGAGAAAGTAAAAAAAAAAAACTGCTCAGTGTGGGAACACGCAACTATTATCTGAGATCGCAGAATGCTATTCGGCTACGACAGAAGTAAAACAATGGTGTGTAAGATGGGACCACATTACAAAGTTTATATCATAATATACATTATGCTTCACTAACTACGATTTGGATTTGCAAATGGTGAAAAATGGCCGGGTTTGCAAGCCTGTGCAATCATTACTTTGGTAGGTGAAATCAGCCCTTAATCCGGTTACCTTACCCTCGCCCTAACGAACAAACCAATGGGTAAGCGATAATATTTGTTATACTTTACAAGGGGTAACTGTCACACTGATATTACAGATTGAGCTGGGATATTTTTCGGTGAGGCAAATCGAAAATAAAAATACCCTATCTCGACCTGCTCCCATATAGGCCCAGATTTGATAGAGAAATGTATTTACAAAGTATAGTGATTTACCAATACTACCCAATTCCTTGCATATATCGACGTGTAAAAAGTATTAATGAAAGACTTTCAAATATGTATAATGTTTGTATCCAGTTGTTTACTTTCTCTACTTAGTAAGTAGGAAGAGAAAGTATTGCACTCCACCCAAAAATTGTATACTGAGAGTTCACCGGAAATACCCTTTTAGGGTCCCTTGTATAAAAAAAACATTTTTAGAAAAAGGTCCGTGTGCACGTGTGTCTGTGACCACGACAAGTTTAAAACGAAATGTCGGCAAAATACCAAACTTACTATCTTTCAAGGATGCGACACGAAGATTTGGGGGGAAATCCCCCCACCCAAAACTATGATTTACATGAAAAAAAATTGGAAAATTTTGTTTTTATCAAAAAAACTAATGCTTTTGGTTAAAATACTAAATATTTAAGATGTATGACAAATAACACTGCAACACTGAAGACCTCTTGCATAACTGGTAAATCGTGGGAGACAGAGAAAAACTTATCTATATAAGAAATGGAGACCAAGTTAAAATTCTTTTAAAACAATATATTTCGAAAATTGAATAAAATGCAACATAAATTACACCATGAGAAACATTTTTAAACTGGAAAAAATCTAAAAGGATAACGACATTCGCAGAAAAACTATGAATTAAAATTTCTACATATCTTCGAGGTAAATTTAAGAATCAATTTTGGATATTTGAATAGTTTTTGAAGCTGATTTTATAACGTTCAGGATTTTTCTATGCCAGTTTTAAAATTGTTATCTTTCTAGAAACCAGCGAACATTCAATTAGTAGTCTTAGGGGCCCTTGGATAAGAACCAAAAGTGGCCAAGGTTAATTATCACATTCTAAGCGATCCATTCTTCATTTATTCAAGCTCCATCACGCATAACCAGCATCTATTGGGCCACTTTTACAGTGGTTTCTTGATCAGGGAGTTATTTTGAAATGGCATACCCCAATGGCGACTTACAATGTCTTAAGTACTTTAGTTCATAATTGACCAGAAACCGCTGATGGTATTATAGATTCACTGTTGTAATTCTGTGGAAGAATTATTTATTAAAAGTTGTGCTGGCTTGGACTATAATATTGGGACATTTATATTTTGTATTTTAATTGTGAATATTCTGTTCATTCACAAAGTAAATGTGTTGAATTTGCATTCTGATTTTATCTTTAAAAAAGTTCGCCAGCTTCATGCCTTTATCCCTCTGTAGATCCATGCTCTGGGCATTATCCTTATTTGTACCTTCCACAAGTTAATTTATTTTACCACAGTTAGGACTTAGCGTAACAGTTTAATCAACTATTGAATAAATCAGTGTTAATTGTTTTTTCCATACAAGTCGTACGTAGGAGAGCAATTGGATAAACGTCTTAAAGAAGTTACGACATTATAATTTTCCATTGTGGCTGTAATTTCAAAATAATGTGATTTCTTTGTGATTTACAGGGAACAACGCGACTCAGTTGGGGAATTTAATATGGTGTCTGCATGTTACCGTGATAGCTAAGTGGTTAGAGCAAATAAGTTAAATAACATGTATATCTTGAATCTCTTGGGAATTGCTGTAAAGTTCTATTCATACTGAATGACTTTTGCCATAACTGGTAAAGGGTAAGAAATAGACAAAACTTACTACAAAAAAATTAGATATCGTTAAAATACATTTTATTTCGTATACATTTATGAAGAACTAATCATTTTTCAGGTGTTCCTTGTTATTGGTTTTAAAATTTCCAATAATTACCATTTTTCTCATCCTAATCATACAGGAAATTTTAATTGATTACGTGACGGTCGGCTTTTAACATATTTTAATATGGTGTATTTGTTCATTCCTCTTCTACTTATAAGGAATTGATAAGACCATTTCTGGTAATGCTTATCTTGGTTAGCATGACGTAAAAAGAACAATACGCTTTTATAAGAATAAATTTTGAAGAATAGGTAGAGAAAGTCATGTGAATGGAGAACATGAGGTTTTTTTATCTTCCTTCTCATCTAGCGAGAGAAAATATTTGCAAATAGTAATTAACCATGCTTGCTGGAAAGGCAATCTTTTGGCGAGAATACAGGCCTCTTCTCCTGACATGCCATCATAAATATTATCTAATACTTTAAGGTATATTATTATGCCCAAGTCTTGCATTTAAATTGGTTTATTTTAGATTTTAAATTGAGATCTTATATTTCTGAAAAATACTACTGAACCTGTCTTTTCTCGATAAATAGCTCAGATAGCTTCCCTGACCTTCAAGCTACCAATGGAACAATGGTTCAATAACAATGGCTATACTTAAAGGTCGAGGATATCGATGCTCGTGCGAGGCGTTCTGGGCATTTCCCTTTACCGATCAAAGGCGAAGGATTTCAGGGACATTTGCTTCATTTAGATTCCAAAGATCTACTTCCCGATCTTGATGAAAATAGCAGCCCAAAGATAGGTATTCTTACTCTCTACAGACAGTTCAAGTATTCCGGACGAAATTAGCTTTTATAAATCTTCAGAAACTCTGAATAAATCACTAATATAAACGACGACAACGGTTCTTAATTTAAAACTTGTGATTCAAATTCATAACAAATTTGTACTGCTAAAAGCTAATTTGAAATATTTTGCCAGAAATTTAGCAGCTCAATATTTGCCAAGTATTGTATTCACCTGAAACTTTAATATCGGAATTTCACTATAAATGCGTTTTGAGGCTACCTGAATTAAAAAGATTAATGAGAGGTTTGCACGCGAACCTTTCTGATTATTTTTCTGTGAACAGCCTAACTCTTCAGTTTTGGAATTTAAGTTTAGCTAACACAATAATTTGACACGAAGATTTTCAAGAAAATATCATTGATATTAAAGTAAACAAACTTCAAAGTACTGGTGGCACTACAGATACAAGATTGAAGGTGCACAAAGTGATGACTGTATCTATGAGGTGTTCTGTGGACAACGACAAAAGACAGGAAAAGAAAATCTGATGTTCCATTCACATGACTTTCTCTTGCTGATCCACATAGGATTATTCTTTTATCTACGCCCTGCTAATCAAGATAGACACTATCAAATTGCTCTTATTAATTTTTTGTAACTAGAAGAGAAACAAGGGAATACACCAGATTAAAGCGATTGTCAAAACTTATAAAAGCTGGTCGCTATTTGAAACAATTATTAGAAATTTAAAAAATGTTTAAATAGGTAGTTTAAAACTGTAACCAATTACTCGGAATATCTTGAATAGCTCTTAACTCTACAAAAAATATGAATAAGACATAAATTGTATGTTTTAATGAGATCTGAAGGCTTTTCCCAGAAGATTCGAGATTTACGTTTCATTTGACATAAAAATGTCTTAAACATATGGCAGTTTAATCAAAATCGTTAGAGCCATTTTTGGGAAAATCAAAATGTTCGAAAAATATTCCATGCAAAGGTTAATTGGGGGGTGGAGAACTTTCTTGAAAATCTTCGTGTTGCATCCTTGAAAGCTACTGAACTTAAATACCAAGTTTAGTTTTACGCTACTTTTCGTTTTTGAGCTATGCCACCCACACACACACACACACACACACACACACACACACACACACGCAGGCACATGTTTCTAAAAATGCTTTTTCTGGATTAAGGAGTCTCAAAGCAACTATTTCTGCTGAAATCTCAGTATCGAATTTTCGGGTGGAATACAATACCTTCTCTGGCCCACCTGAGTAGTGTGGTGGTCGTGAGTTCGAATCTCGCTTAGGGTGAGTTACTCGAGTAAGGTTTTTACGGGGGCTTCCCTTATTCTGAGAAGACGAATGTTGAGTAACTTTAAGCTCCATAGACCCCGAGATCATTTGAGCATCATTTCACCAATTTCATTCATCGCCCGAAATGACCAACCAGAACGTTCTTCAGAGGAGTTTACGTGCCTCATACTTGATCACATAAAATTAAGATAAACAATTAAGCATTTTAATGATGAATTTAGAAATTAAAAGCGAAAATGGAAATAACATCTAAAAGGAATGGACAAGTCAGCTTTGACAAAACAGATAAAGATGTATAGGCCAATATGAAGAAGATCCGCAGATACTTGGAACATGTTTGTGAACATAACCGACAGTATGTTTATACCTGGAACGTAAAAGACGAAGATCCTGCTACAAAATATTAGGTATTTGGAATAAATACTGTACTTTAAGGATGTGAATTTTTGTATAGTCAGCAGTGCCTGTCTTCAAAGTTTGTCACACACAATTTAAAAACACTCTAAAGGAAGTGAAGTTTGTGGTTTGTTCCCAGAAAATTCATGATATAATATGTTTTAATTCGCATTCAGAGCAACGTTGCAGCCAGTTTTGACAAAAATAAAAATAACCTTTGTATTGATGCTTTGAATATTCAGATGCTTCAAATGTTGAATTTTATTCCAATATACATAATTCCACAAAATGAACTAGATCTTTACAACATTCGATCACTTGAAGTAGATAATCGAACAACTTTACAAGAAGATAATAAATGTCACGTCATTCTTGGTATCAAATTTAATAAACCTTATTAATTAATAAAGAATATACAGAAAATATACTTTAAAATTATCGTTTGCATTCTTGAAAATGCTCAAAAGGAATACATAGATCTTTTTATAATGTTTTTTTTTATTCAGAGACCTCAAAACTTATTTTTTCAGGTTAATCTCAATTTTGAATATTTGGTCCGAATACAATATTTCTCTATTTACTAAGGGTAAGTGGTCCAAAGATATACAGTTAGTGAATAAAGATTACAGCATGTGTTAAAAAAACTTCTGCACTTGGAAAATATTAATATTGTATTCCAGTTATGATTCTAATTGAAGAGAGATTAGGATTTTGGAAAATTGTATATATTTATTAATTATGAAGTAGATTTCTCCACCGTTAAAAGTAATATTCTAGCTCTATCCTCCAAGTCTCCTTTTCGTTAGAGTTGTCTAAAAGGTTATAATACTTATTATAGGTTTTTATGCAACAGTAAGAAAGTGATACGTTTTTGAATACACACGAAATTTTTAGAACAGATCGCCAGACGAGTAGCGAAAACTCTCTAAAGTTACAAAAAAGATGTGCTCTATAAAAGTTGCATACAAAAAATGTTTCGCTCCCTACCCTAAAAGAATGGCATGCTCTCCGCAGTTTGTAATCTTTTTACTTTCTCTAGCAGTATGTAGATACAGTGTACATAGCAGCTAGACAAGGATTTGTTTCCATCCAAAAATTCGATGTCGAGGTTTCACCGGAAATATATGTTTTGAGATCCCTGAGTCCGAAAAAAGCATTCTTAGAAACAATTCTGTATGTATATGTGTGTGTGTGTCTGTGGATAACATAACTCCAAAACGAAAAATGTGCTATATACCAAACTTGATATTTGTGTTCAACATCTTCCAAAGATGCGACACGAAGATTTTCAAGAAAATCCCCTCACCACATGGAAAGATTTTCTCATAAGTGGCTCTAACAATTTTATTAAAATACTGTGCTTTAAAGATATTTACATCACAAATAAAATGTGTGCTTTCAATTTTCTGCGACTGGCCTTTGAAGACCTTTTTATTCTGGATACATTTTGTAGAATTTTGCATAACGGTTAAACCAAAACACATAGACAAAGAACTCCTTAAAACACACAATTTTTGTCATATGCTTTTCTTGTAAAGTTGACCGTTTTTGAGATATTTCTTGTTATTGGTTTCAATGTTAAACTACCAAACTTTTTTCAAACTGGAACATGCGTAGCGAAACGACCTCAATTATTTCACATAGTGGTCAGCTTTTAAAAGACCTGACTATCGCTTTAGAATAATGTACCCTCTTACTTCTCTTCTACTTACAAGGAAGCAAGATAAGACAACATTTTCTAATGTTTATCTCAATTAGAATAATGCAGACAAAGGAATAGTGTTTTGAAAGAATATTTTATATGTAGAACAGCTAAAAAAAGATGTATGAATGGAACACATTAGATTTTTATTATAAGGAGTGCAATATAAATCAGTGATCAAGGTTGGTAGTAATCGATTTAGAGAAAACTGCGTTGGTAGAGCAAGTTGCCGTGGAAATAGTGTTATGTAAACAAAGCTCTGCGAGATCTACATTTTAGTTATTTTAATATAGAGTTTCCTTAAAATTTAAATAACATGAACTCTGAAAGCGATGAAAGTCATATGCAGAATTCATTAGATAATTTAATGCTGGAGTTTCAGCCTGAAAATTATGGAGTTTAATACGAAAACTCTGTGTCATATTCATAACATTTCCAATACCTGTTCTGTAATAAAACTATTTTTACCAAAAATATTCCAAATAAACATTATCAGAATTGATTTTATTACTCATTTCCTTGTAAATAGCTGGTAAATAAGGGAATACGCTAAGCTAAAGCGATAGCCACATTTTTTAAAAGCTATGCAACACAATTTAAAGTAGGTTCTCTTTGTATGGCCTGAAGTAAAATAAGAGAGACATGAAACGAATGAATACTTCTCGTTTGTAAAAAGTTTAAGCGTTTCAAAATTAAAACCAACAACAACAATATTTTCAAAATGGTTAGCTCCAGAAAAAAAAACTGACATAAATTATGTATTTTAAATACAGATATATTTTGTGTAGTAAGATTTTATCCATCTCTTACGGTTTACTGTTTAAGGACAATTGTTCCAACATTAAGAGGTGAATGTAACATGGGTTTTTGAAAAAGTTTTCATGTAAGGTGCTGAACTTAAAACCAGGGCATTTAACTGATTTTTCACTGCGATATGCATTCACGAAATCTTTTCAAAATATATATTTTTTATTCAGGGAACCTCAAAACATATTTCCAGTGAAATATTTATATCACATTTTTGGGTGAAATACAATACCCTCCCTACCTACTAAGTACACAGTATGCAAAGAGAAAGTAAAAATAATAATTTTTAAAATGTGATCAAGAGAAGAAAGTGAAGGACATATTTAAAGCAATCCTTCTGGCTTATCTAGCTGAAAATTATCTCGAACAGTTCAATAACAATCAATTTGTTAAATAGGTTTTGTTGAATAAAACGTTTCTAACATAGTTTATTTCTTTTGCAAATAGTGTGCAAAAAAGTCATACGTCTGTTCAACAATGAAGTACTTTTGAAGATGGTAGCAGAAAAGCATCGATTCGACTTTGTTATCGCAGTCAATGAAGTTGTGTAATGTTATGCGTCTATTTGGCTTTGATACAATATATATTGTGCTATTTTGTAACCGGAATACATTCAACTTGAAGAGCGCTTGGAGCACATTTTTCTGGTACCTCATTAGAGTACAAACTGCGTCGTAGTAAACAATGATTATCCTTGGCCTGCTGCCAAGTGCATAAGTACTAACTGGTTAAGTTCATCTCATCTCTAATGGACCAACTTGTTTTTTCTCAAGAAGTCTTATTTTTCATGCATGTTTACCAAAGTTACTTACCACAAGCAGGGAATTCATTGCTGATGCAGCGAGGAGTGAACAGCGTTTAGTAGTGACAACAATGTGAGCCTACTTCCTGCAGAGTTACCACACTTAGCGAACCTTACTGCACAACTGTCTGTCTGCCCATGCCCCTTCCGTCCTTGTTTTATGTCCACATCTTCTTCTTCTGCTTCTTGTATTTATAAACCAGAGCGCGACAGGGGAAAACAGTTTCAAGGACTCGAAAGCTACTTCATTTCTTATTCAGATATTTCTTACCTTATTTGTAACAAAGTTCGTCTCTTTTTTGTTTTTTATTTGTGTTCTCTGAAAGACGTATGTGGTCTTGAAAACAGGTTGACGTAATTTCAAAACCGCTATTGTCTAGGAACATGTGGCTCCCGAGGAATTTGAGTACATCAGCTTGGTGACAGATGGCTCTTCGATCTCCTCAGTCGCTTGCAAGCCTGCCATTTTGTTAACTCCCGCCAAAATGTTTCTTTGCTGCGTTTCTGCATTTCTCTTGAATGAATTGCAGGGAAAAATACAAACATTTCACACACGTGCCAAATGTTACATCACCCCGTATGTCAATCTAATGCAAATTAATTGATTCAATGAAAGTTTGGAATTTCCTTACCAGTTTCTACAAGATAAAATGAAGGAATCTCTTTTTTACTTTCTGTACCATGTATTATGTGTGTACATAGTAGATAGAGAAGATATTATATTCCACCCCAAAATTCCATTCCGAGATTTCGCCGAAGATACATATTTCGAGGACCCCTGATCCAAAACAAAAAAAAACAATTTCAAAAATAGGTGTGTGTGTGTGTGTGTGTGTATGTGTGTATTTGTGTGTGTGGATAGTATAAGACAAAAGCTAAGGAAATACAAAACGTTGTATTCAAGTTTAGTAGGTATCTCCCAACAATGCGACACGCAAATTTTCAAAAAATTCCCCCACCCCTTTATACCATTTAAACGGAGAGCTACTTTTCGAACATACAGCAAATCAATATACACGGTCAGACCTTTTTCTAAAATGCTTATTTTTGTTTCTGGGTACCTACTCAAAACATACACCTAAAATCGATGAAACCTCTAAATCGAGACACAGGCTTAGTGTGTATTTTTAGTAATTTATTTTTAGCAATTTTGGTCAAGAATGCGTACTTTTTTAACTGCACCCCACTTTAAAGTACATTTTCGCAGTGTTTGATCCTTCTAGGGCGGATGTAATACACATTTTGGAAGTCATTTAACACGTTGTGCTGATTAAGTGTCTGTCCAAGTTTAAAGTCATTTTTATTAGGTTCAAATTTATTTTTCCATATTCAAAACCTTACAAAAATACCGTTACAAACCTAATTTTTTTCTTAAGCACTGCAAAACGCGTGTAATAAAATATCTGATTGGAATTTTGATATTAGTTCCAGATTAGTCTTAAAAATTGCTAGTACAATTATGCTGTTTTTTACTTTTTTCACCTTGTGATCTAAAATAACTTTTAAGAAAGTACTGGATATTCCCTTTAAGAAAATTTCAAAAATACATTTTCCCATCAATGTATTAAGGAATATAATTTCCAAAAGTGGTTCATTTAGCACTATATATATACACTCAGAATGAAAAAAATATGTAATTTAATCTTGTTATGAATGATTCTTTTCTGCCGGTAGTCTCTTCACAAAGAAAATAATAAATAAAATATATATTTTAACTTTAATACTTTAGAAAATAACATTCACCCCTTCGGTGTCCCGTTATGAAAGTAAACATTAAAATATGGAAATGTAAATACTTCTTTTACAGTGTTATTAATTTTGTACACACCTATTTGCTGTTGTTTGAGTTTCCCAGTATTTCTAATATTATTCTCTGAAATATTAAGTAGCTGTTCTGTTTTTGTTATAAACTTGAGCATATTTACAAGAGTTCACATACTTGTTATTTTGGCAGATGACTATAATCCCATTCCTATTCCTATGGTATACAATTTTAATAATATCTGAGATGTTACATTCATATGAATGTAGTAATATTCTACTCTCTTTTCGTTTACTATTGCATATACACACAGTTCTTAATAAAGCTTGTTTTTGTAATTCACCTCGGGTGAGATAAACATGTTCAGCAATAATTTCATTACACGCTTCATTATAGACACAAAGTAAGCGATAGACAAACGTTTTAAGAACTGGACGCTGTATACTGGCCTTAAAAGTCCGTGCTTCTTTCATTCAATAGTGATAAAAACTGAATGTCAACAGGATTTTAAAGGATGACTCAAACGATACAAATAATGACCATCTCAGAAATAACTTCTGACAGTTTTTTTGCTGCTTCGTTTGTATACACCCCTTTAACTATTACAGTCATATAGAGAGTTTTTAACTTGTGAAATACTCTATATTAATGGCAGTTGATAGTCATTAGGTTACTCATTTTATATTATTAAACGCGCGCACATTCACTCTCGCATTCAAATTTCCAGATTCTGTGGATATAGGGAATAATTCTGGTTAAAAATATCCCCGAATACCTCCTGGTTGAGTACTTAAAGAACTGACTACTCACCCGGAGGTTCCGGGTTCGATTCCCGGATGGGACGAAGAGTTAGTTAAAAGGGGGCTATATAAATGCACAAAAATGTCTCACTCCATCCGGGAATCAAACTCAGAATCTCCGGGTGAGAAGTCAGCTCGCTGACCACACGACTACAAAGGCAGTCTTATTCAAAGTTATTTGAAATAAACAGACAGAACTAGATTTTTTGTGTCGTAAACTTTCGTCGCTTATAGCTATGACATTTATAGGTTATAAAGTATTTTCAGTATAAAGAAAATTTCATGCTTTTACCACAAAATCCAGGATGTACATTTTGTAATGTAAAAACCTTTAATAAATTATATTTTAATGAATATCATCAGAGAATTAAAAGAAAAAAAGACTTGTTTGGTGTGAGGGCATCTCCAGAACAACAGAAGTTAAATGCAAACCTTTGTATTTGTCTCGTTTTTCAGTACTGAGTGTTGCTTTTCACAGACAAATACATGAAGTATTGTTTTCTTCTTTCTGTATTCCTTTTTTTTTTTAATTCAGATATTTACGGTGAAATTTTGTTATCGAATTTTCAGACGGAATACAATATTTTCTCTACTTACTATGTACGGCTTTGAAAAGTTTTAACAGCCAAATATTGGAGTGAAAATTCAATTTTTTAATATTGTAACAAATAACTTCATTTCAATACCGTACAACAGCCTTTATGGGTAGTGTGGGAGGTAGTGTTTTTTCCTCAGATTCAACACGTCGCGAGTTTGAATCGCGCTTAAGTTAGTTATTTGGATACGATTTTATTCGGGGGTTTTCCTTATCCTGAGAAGACGAATTTCGAGCAACTTAATGCGCCATGAACTACGAAATCATTTAGCATCATTCACCAACCAGGTTAGAGGACGCATTCAGTTGTCGAATGTTTCGACTCCCTCCCACCCAAGTTGCTGTGGAAAAAGACCTAGCTGCCTTTCTTTTATGCCTCACGATTATGCAGCGAGAAACCTCCAAAGTATTAAATGAGTTTTTGTTAACGACGCTGTATTTGCTAGGATATCAGCGTCGTCGATGTGCCGCAATTTCACCCCAAAAGTGTCATTTTACATGTCAGTGTGTCTACTGATACGGGCTGTCGCTTTTAAGCACACTTGAAAACTATCGGTATGGGCCAGGTTTGAACCCGCGAAATTGGGGCCGAACCGACATGAAAATTCCAGAGTTCAGAAAGGTGCACACAAACTTTTGGTTTCCTTGGTGTCATAGGCGAGGGAGATATGTAAAGCATTGTTCCCACACTTGTAACAATTCAGGGTGACAAGGTGTCGGCGTGTAATCACATTGCTAGCTCTTCAGCGACCAGCGCCATCAAATCGGGCTAGACAGCCTAAGTGTACCACCAATCTCTTCCCTTAAAGTAGCCTCTGAATGCGGCAGACATCATTAATCCTCTTCACCACGACATATAATCCTTGCCATACTTGTTGAAGCTTGGACAAGCAACTCTTGATAGGACAGGCGATATAGCTATTCTAGATTACCCAATTAGAATCCTCGGTGTTGGCCTACCGGTCGTAATCCGCTCGCTCGTTACCTGGATGTATTGATGGGCCATCTCATGCATGATGTAAACTAGGTTTACTATCTTCTCCATGTAGTCAACTGCTGGCTGCTCTCGCTCAGATGATCACCCAAACATTAAATTGCACTGTAGAGCAGCTCCCTTCGAAACAACAAGCTAACTGGTGTCATGGGTTGAGGAATGGTGGGCCAGCAAGAAAAAGCGTAGAATTTCTTAGTCATGGAATACCTGACTGACCACAAAGTCCCTCAAATTTTCTTGATTTACCGCCTAACTGTGAATGGAGATGTATTGCATGCATCTTGTGCACTCCGTCGCTACAAGGTTTTCCTCGAAGTTAGCACCCCAAATGCTCCAACGGTACCCTATTCAAGCTCCAATGATTCTTCTGCAAGACAATTCCCGATTGTCTTGACCTTTTGGTTACGAATGGCGTACACGTTTAGCCACTTGATAAAGCAATCCATGACCACTAACATTACATGTTACCTGCACCGGACACACAGAATAGCCTGTCTATGGATCCTCAGTTTTCTAAGAATTCTCGTACATTATCATGGTGCATGAGAATCCTGATTCTGGACCACAATTTGCCGCACAATCATATTTACGGCACAACTTCTCAGATCCTAGCCTCAACCAGCATTGTAGTTGTCGGAGTTTAACTATTGTTCAGTCGGGTCAAATATGTCTTCTGGAAGTACCCGGCATATACTTCCTCCTGGACTTCTGTCACCTTACTTCCAGGAATTATCAACAGCTATCTCTCTCTCTCTCTTTCTCTCTCTCTCTGGACTTTCCCGTCAGGCGATTCCCAAACTCCTAAAAAGTACACCTTTCGTTGTTTTCAGTGAGTCCCATTGGGCCCAGTCAGATTTACAACACCTGAGTTCAATGCCTTCCCAGGTTGGTCTAGTCCGTACTTCTTTCACTTCTCTCAGGAGCGATCCCAAGTCGGAGTGCGCCAGTTTCTCCCTACTAAGGTCTGTGCTATTCCATCTATCTACAAATACCTCCGAAATCACACGTACACCTGCGGGACGCTTCTTCTGCTTCATCGTAGTGCGGTTGTCGCACTAACATGGCATCCGCACCTGAGCGGCTCCTTTCCTTTCGATGTGAAGGTCTACTCTTAGAGCCTATGGACCCAAAGGGCTGTATAACTCTCCAGATTCTTGAAAATCAACAGCCGGGTGACGGTAGAGTGATCAATCATTGGGTGGAGCGCCTTACAGTACAGGTATTTGTGGAAATGTTCCACTACCTTTACTACTGCTAAGAGCTCTCACCAGGTATTTCCACCTTGGAGAAGAATCTGGCTGTGGTAATCTATTGTCCATTCTTTGTCATCCAGGACCGGGGATAGAATGCCTCCAATACTGGAGTCATTGACGTCGGTGTTGTTAACATCCTAAGACTGCATTTCAGAGTGTTCATTTAAAGGCCTTGGGTTTCTTCTGACCACGTGTAAGGCCGGTGCTCCTCGGTAGACGAGTGAGGTGTTTCGTGATAATGAAAAAATCTCTGACAAACATGAGTAGTAGCTGGATAGTCCCATGACACTTTATAACTCTCATCTGTGACGCCAATCTGTAACTGCCCTAGCCTTCTTTGGGTCTGTGTGGTCAGCATATAGTGAGATTACCCAAGTACTTCGCCTTCTTACAGAAGAGTTGGTAATTCTTCGCGTTCAGCTAGATCGTAGCTATCTTTAGCTTCTGCAACATGTTGGTGAAATTCTCGAGATGGTTTTCGAAGTTGTTACCAACGACGAATGCAGGCAGGATTCATAAAACAACGCTCTCTTCATTGATTCTATGAGACAGTGAAATGTGAAGGGTATCTTGCAGACAGAGGCTCGAAAGTGCCAAAACCCTTGCCCTGTCGAGAATGTCATTTTCACTCCTTAACTATGGGGCGACGTAAATGTCGTGTTATTTATGGACACCCTTTAGATACTGTGGTTCTGAGCGTCCCATTCTAAATTGGGCGTAAAAGACCGCTTAATTTCGCTTAGAGGCCTCTTTATCAGGCTTGAGGTTCCTTTACGTGCCGTAAATCGACGACGCGGGCTTTACTTCCCTTCCGAAGGGAGCCATGCTAAGGATTTTTACACCCGAAAAAATCCATCGCTTTCCGCCGAGTTTGAATCCGCGATTTTGGGTATAAGAATTTAGCATGGTAACCATTACACCACAGAGGAAATAGTGGTATTATATAACCAATCCGGTATTTACCTTGGCAATTGAGAGTAAAAAAACAAAAACAACAAGCAAACAAGCAGAAAAACAGTCTCATTGGTGGACCCACGGTACTTGAACCCGGACCTCCGGAATAAGGGCCACGGTTGTTACCGCCTGTTATTTTATATTTATTCAATATCATCTAGGAATGTTATACGAGTTGCATAGCCAGGTGTGAAACGAAACATATGAAACGAAAGATGACTTCTCATTCGAAAAAAAATTAAATTATTTAAAATTGAAACCAATAACAAGGAATGTCTCGAGAACGGTAAGCTTTACAAACAAACAAACAAACAACAACAACAAAAAAGCGAAAAAACAATAAGAAAAAGTTCTAATGATTTTCATTCACATAACTTTCTCTACAAACTATTCTTACAAAAGATTATTCCTTTATATACATCACGGGAATCGATTAAACATTAGCAAAAATGATGAAGTAGAAGAAAATAAGGTAATACACAACGCTAAAGGGACAGCAAATATTTGTGAAACAATTGATATTCTGTTCGCCTTACACGGCAAGGAGTAAATGAGAGATGAAACGAAAAATGATCTCCCGTTTGAAATTGTTTAAGTGTCTTAAAATTTAAACCATTAGCAAGCAATATCTCGAAAATGATTACCTTCAAAAAATGCATGACATAAATGCATTTTTAAGGAGCTCTGCATTTCTGGGCAAGAAGTTTTTGACCATATTTTATCGGTTTACCACTTATGAAAAACATGAATAGGCCCACACAACCTATTCTCAGAAAATTCAAGTTATACATTATTTTTGTCACATAAATATCTATTTTCACCAAAATCGCTACAGCCACTTTTGAGAAACATATAAATATCTATTTTCACCAAAATCGCTACAGCCACTTTTGAGAAACACATACTTTTCGAGAACTAAAATGCATGTAAAAAATGTCATGTAAATGAGTTGGGGGGGATTTTCTTGAAAATTTTAGTAACATTTAGTTGGAAGCTAATAAACTAAATTCCGAATTTGGTACTTATTATTCTTCTTGTACATTCCGGAATCTCAAAACCTATTTTTGGTGACTTCTCGACCTTGAATTTTTGAATGAAATAAAATACCTTCTGTACCTGCTGTGTATAGAGAAAATAAAAATAGATATAACATAAAGTGTGTTTAATGAGATCTACGTTTTTAATTATCTCTTACGGTTTGCAAGTTTTACAAAAGTTACCCAGAAGTCTTCAGAAGCTGCTCACATAAAATTCAATATGCATTTATTGAACCGATTATTAATAATGATATTGATTATTAATCAGAAATATACATTTATTTCTCATGGAAAGACCTTTATATTCGGTATTTTAACAAAGTCGTTAGTGTCAAAATTTAGAAAAACTACATTTTCGAAAATGTTCCCAAATAAAGAGTTGTTGAGATGGAGCGATTTTTCTGAATATCATCGTGTTACGGTTATGAAATGCTGATAGCTAGAAGATTATATGGAAATTCCGTGGAAAAAAGGACTGACAACTCCCGAATTGAGAAAAAAAGTTGGAAAATGGAATCAAAGACAACTTGGTATATAAGTTGGTATCTTCCAAGGCTGCGACACGAAGATTATCAAAAAACGCTCCCCACCCCCCAACTACCCTTTACATGGAAGACTTTTCTAAAATTTTGATTTTATTAAAACGATTCTAAGATACTCATTAAAATGTCATATATTAAAGATATTTACATGACAAAGAAAATGACAATAACAAATAGCCTCTGAAGACATGTTTATTCCGGGTGAATTTTCGGAATTTTGCATAACTGGTAAACCGTAAGAGATAGATAAACACTTACCTCACAAAAATGCAGAGCTCGTTAAAACACACAATTTATGTAATATACATTTTTTCGTGAGATTGACCGCTTTTGAGATATTTCTTGTTATTAGTTTCAGCCTTAAAATACACTTTTCTCATACGGGAATTTTTCAATTCCAGTCCATACAAACACAGGAACGTCATTCACATAGCAACCAGATTTCTCTGTAAAAAGCTTATTCTTCTATTTCATGTTAATCGAGATATACATTAGCAAAAATTCTTTCTTGTAAGCAGAAAGGAAATAATGGAATACACTAGGCTCAAACTAAGTGAAATCTTTTAAAAGCTGGTCGTCATGTGGATGAAATCAGTTTCTATGTATTGCCAGTAGTGGACAAATTGCCGTATGTGAAAAGTTGAAGTATTTTAAAAATAAAACCAGTAACAGAAATATCTAAAAAATGGTCAACGCCACGAAAAAGATATATTAGACATAAATTGTGTTTTTCAACGAGATTTCCATATTTTGTGTAGTAAGGTTTTGTCTATCTCTTACGGTTTACTACTTATGCAGAATCCAGCAAAACCATCCAGAATAAAGAGGTCTTCAGAGGGTATTCCCAGAAAATTCAGTATATACATTTTATTTGTCATGTAAATATTTTTATTTTACGGCATTTTAATAAAAATCATTAGCCATTTTGAGAACATCAAACTTTTTGAAAATTGTTCCATACAAAGGGTAGTTTGGGGTGAGGCGATTTTCCTGAAAATGTTCGTGTCGCATTATGGAAAGATGTCTATACTTATATACCAAGTTCGATATTTGACCGACTTTTGAGTTATCGTGTTCATAGACACACAGACACACGGACATACACGGACCTTTTTTCTAAAAACGCTTTTTTGGATACTAACGCCTATTTCCTGTGAAATTCGGTATCGTATTTTTGGGTGGAATGCAATACCTTCTCTATACACTATGTACATGGTACTGTACAGAAAGTAAAAACCTGGAGAAATTATAGCTGTAAAGGGTAGTGTGGATATTTCTTTTTTACTTTCTCTATACGTACTATATAGATATTGTATAAAGGAAGTATTGTATTCCACACAAATGTAAATTACCGAGATTTCACCGGAAATACATATTTTAGGACCCTCTGAATCCAAAAAACACATTTTTAGAAACATTTTCCGCGTGTCTGTGTGTGTTTGTGCGTGTGTCTGTGGACAGCATAGCTCAAAAAACGAAAAGACCTTTAATTCCAAACTCGGTATTTAAATTTGGTATATTTCAAGGACGCGACAAAAAGATTTTCAAGAAAATCCCCATACCACAAACTACCCCTTGTATGAAACATTTTTGATAATCTTGATTTTCTCAAAAATGGCTCTAACGATTTTGATTAAAATACCGTATGTTTAAGATATTTAAATGGTAAACGAAACTTATAACTTGGATTTTCTGGAATAGCCTCTGAAGATTTTTCATACTGTTGGCTTTTGTATAACTGCCAAACCATAAGAGATATACAAAAACTTATTACACAAGAATATAGATCTCTTTAAAACACACAATTTATGTCATATATTTTTTCTTTCTTGTAGAGATAACCGTTTTGAGGAGCTTCCCGATTGTTGGTTTCAATTTCAAGCCACTTAAAATTGTCTCGAACTGGAAGACATCTTTCTTCTCCCTTTCTCGTTTGTTTACTCCTGGCAAGCAAAGAGATTGGAATTTCAATTGTTTCATATAGCGACCGGCTTTTAAAGGACGAGACTATAGCTGTAGCCTGTGCATTTTCTTATTTTCCTTCTACTTGCAAGCGAACTAGTAATCCGAGTAATTCTGCTTATGTGTATATTGATTAGCATGATATAGATAACAGATTAATGTTTTGAATGAAAGGTTTGTTTACTGAACAGCTAGAGGACATTATGTGCATGGGGCACATTTGATTTTCATCTTCTATTTACAAGGAACCAAACTGCTAATGTTTATCTTGATTATCATTAAATATATAGAAGAATAAACTTTTTAACAATAATTTGTTACAGATTTGTAGAGAAGGTCATGTGAATGGAGCACATCAGATATGTTTACTTTATCTAGCCCACATGTGCTATATACATAGTGGATAGAGAAGGTATGTGTTCCACCCAAAAATTCCATGTCTATATTTCAGCGGAAATATCTGTTTAAGGAGCTTTAGGTTTATCTATTTTGGTGTCAATAATTCGTACTCATGCTAATGACTATTTTAATTCATTTGGTTTACTACTTAGGAGTTTCCTGAGTCCGAAAAAAAATTGTTTAGAAAAAGGTCCTTTGTGTGTGTGTGTGTGTGTGTGTGTGTGTGTGTGTGTGTGTGTGTGTGTGTACAACATAGCTCAAAAATGAAAAGTCCGTTAAATACCACACTTGGTATTTAAGCAGAGTAGCCTCTAAAGATGCGACACGAAGATTTCAAAGAAAATCCCCCACTCCCAACTAACCTTTACATGGAAAACTTTTCGAAAATTTTTATTTTTTCTGTAATGATTTTGATTAAAATATCGTATATTAGAGATATTTACACGGCAAATAAAATGTATATCTAAAGACCTCTTTATTGTGGATGAATTTTTTTAAAAAAAAATACGTAACTAGTAAACCGTAAAAGACAGACAAATACTTAACAGTTTTTGAGATACTCCTTGTTATTAAAATAATTATACTTTTCTCATACGGGAATGTGTCATTTCCTGGTCATTAAAACAAAGGAATTTCAATCATATTACAACCAGTTTTTAAAAGAGTTGGCCTATGGCACTCTTTATTTCGCTTCTACTTTCTAGAAAGCAATTAATAAGACCATTTCTGATACTTTTTTCTTGATTAGCATGAAGGAAATGGAAGATCAAACTTTTAACAATAATTTTTTGTAGAGATGTGGAGAAAGTCATGTGAATGGAACATATCAGATTTAATTTATTGTTTTAGAGAAAAGCATAGAAGAACGTCAAATATTTCGCCTAGTAACGGTACAGTTTGCTCTTGTAGGTTAGAGATAACACTGTTTTCATGTAAAACTAAAGCACGTTAGAATAACAAAAGGAAAAGTTTTAATTGCCATGTTGTGGTGTGGCACATGGGGGTGGAAGAACACGCCAGATGGCCGAGTTACGTCACCTTTATAACGGTTTGAGACCTCACCTCACCTACTACAGATCTAGTAGATAACCGTCTGGTGTCACTCCCGCTGCTTAATGAAGGCAATACATCTTTCCCCTACCTTTACAAAGTAGAACAGAATTTAGCACCTCGCAACCGGTTTTTCACATTCCAAATAAAATACCCTGTAATTTCCTTTCATTTTGTTTTATTGTTTCGTCCAATTATCGTGAAAGATTACTAAACTGAGTGAATGCCACACAGAAGTTAGGCACACACCAAATCTTATCTCATAGCCCAATACTTCACTTATTAGCTACTAAACAAATTAATCTGATACGGCATCCGTGGTTTAGTGGTCAGCGAGCTGAATTCTCACCCGGTGCTCCCGGGTGCGATTCCCGGCTGGGGTGGGGAATTTTTCTTTAACCAGAATCATATACCTACAGAGTCTGAAAGTATGTGTGTGAGAGTTAATTGTGTGTTTGAAAAAAATAAAACGATTTAAAACCAACGTAAGGAATTATTTCTAATGCAAAAGCCCCCGATATAACCTTAGATGTTAAAGGGAGCTATATAAATGCGATAGTTAAAAAAAATATATATTCTCACGATATTTAATTCTCCCATCTACTTCATTTAATTAAGATAAATCTTTCTGGGAATACCTACAAATACAAACAGAATAGCGATAGTTAAATGTTTTAGAACTGGACGCTATACCTCGAGTTTAAAATTCTACACTCTTTCTATGATCTCGCTAATAACCAATAAAAATATTGGGACTGTTGATAACTGGTGTCACAAAAAAGTTATTTGAAAAACATCATGTATTCTAAAGAATATGCCTTTTTACTCTCTGCAGTATATACATAGTGGCTAGAAATTTGATGTCGAGATTTCACGGAAATATGTGTTTTTAGGTCCCCTGAGTCAGAAAAAAACCACTTTCACTTTATTTACACGTACCATCTATTTAGACATGTAGAAGGTATTGCAGTGCACCCAAAATTGATATTCTTATTTATTTCCCAAAAAATACGTGATTTAGGACCGTCTGAATCTAAAATAAACATTTTTAGAAAAATGTTCGTGTACGCGTGTGCATGTGCGTGTCAGCAAAGCTCAAAAACGAAAAGTCTGTTAAATATCAAATTTGGTAATAGGTTCATTATCTTCCAAGGATGCAACACGAAGATTTTCAAGCAAATCCCTTCACCCACTCATCCCTTCCCTTTACATGGAAAAAATGTCGAAAAGTTTTGATTTTTCAAAAATGGCTATAAAGATTTTGATTAAAATGCCTTATACTAAATATATTTACATGGAAAATAAAGCGTATATTCCGAATTTTTTGGAAATAGCCTCTGAAGATATTTTTTTAATAAATATGGGTGAATTTTCCATAACTGATAAACCCGAAGAGTTAGACAACTCGTTAGAACACTCAATTTATGACAACAATTTTTAGTGGAATTAACCATTTTTGTGATGTTAATCCTAGTTATTGGTTTAAGTTTAAAAACACTCAAAATGGTCGTATTTGGGAATTCGTCAATTCATGACAATGCAAAGAAACGATTTCAATTATGTCAGCCAGCTTTTAAAAGATTTGACTAATTCTTTGGCATAGTGTATCCCCATATTTGTCTTCCATTTTCAAGCAAGCAGCTAATAAGACAATTTTGCTAAAGTTTATATCAATTAGCATGAAGTATATAAAAGAATATGCTTTTTAACAATATATTGTTACAGAGATGTAGAGAAAAGCATGTGAATAATACACACAAGATTTTTCCTTAGTACGCTTTCGTCTATCGCTTAGTGTTTTTTATTTACATTTTTCCAAAAAAATTAGGCTTCACAGGTTTTTGCCAGAAATTTCAAGAGACCTCTTTACTGTTCATATAAATATATTTAATATGTTGTACTTTAATAACAATCGTTAACACCATTTTAGGAAAATTAATAACAAAATTGTAAATTGAAGTGTACGTTTTGAATTTGTATGTATGATATATTTTTTTTAATGTTAATATTTTTCTTCAGTGGCGTGCATTAAATTTTTAATTAAACACTATCTCTCGCATTTATTAGCGGAAAAAAATTAAAATGTGATGTGCTCCATTCACAAGACTTTCTCTACATCTCTGTAACTAAGTATTGTTAAAACGCGAATTCTTCTATCTACTTCATGCTAACCGAGATAAACATTAGCAGAAGTGCTCTTATTGCTTTATTGTAAGTGGAACGAAAATAAGGGAATACACTAGGCTAAAGCTTGTTGCCATGTGGACGAAATCCGTTTTTCTGCGTTACCAAGAGTTCACAAATGCCCGGATATGAAAAGTTTTTAAAACTGAAACAAATGACAAGGAATATCTGTATAATGGTCAAATTGACAAAAAGAAATATATATATATATATGACATAAATTGTGCGTTTTAACGACATCAACATTTTTCTATGTAGTAAGATTCTGTGTATCATTTACGGTTTAGCAGTTATGCAAAATTCAACAAAATTCATCCAGAATGATAAGCTCTTCAGATACTATTTCCAGAAAATTTAAAAGGTACATTTTATTTTTCATGCAAATATATTTTATATACGGTATTTTAATTAAAATCGTTGCAGCCATTTTTGAGAAAATATTTTTTTTGAAAATTTGTCCATGTAAAGGGTAGTTTGGGATGGAGGATTTTTTCTCAAAATCTTTTGTGTTGCTTCCTTGGAAGATAGTGCACGTAAATACCAAATTTGATGTTTTACCGACTTTTCATTTTTTAATTATAGTGTTTTCATTACTTTTTTTTTTTTTTCGTTCTAAAACTGCTATTTTATGCAGGTTGAAATCTCGGTATTGAATTTTTATATGATTTGAATACCATCGGTACCTACATAACATATAATATGTAGAGAAAGTAAAAGATATTAAACCTGCAAATGACTATTTCCTTGGTATTGTATAGGCCGAGAAATAAAAATATTTCGTTGTAATGCCATTTTTCTATTCACTCTTTTGTATAGCTGTATTGTATAAAATGACCGATAATACATGATATATTACGGGAAGCAATACAACGTTGGAATATCGCATGTAATTGTGTTTGATTAAACTGTATCTCTATTTTTTTCCCATTAGCATTTATTAACATTTAGCACACCACTGTCATTATTTCGCGTTTTTGGTAGTTCTGTAAAACACAATTTGTGTCAGAATCACCATTTATTACACGATATCGTAACGATCATGTATTAAGAGACTCATAAACGCTCCGAAAGTGTTTTATTATGTTCCGGAACGTGGTCGTAACGGCGTCTACTATAACGACAAACAATATCTGCCCTCCAGCAACAGCACCTAATTCAATCGTTATTGCAACGGTATCATCAGACGTCCTTCCTCGAGTATATGAAGAAGATAAAATCAGAGCACCAGAGTGAAGATAACATTCTCTCATTGTTTTGAAGCATACACAATTGAGCCCCGATTAACCGTTATAATGGAGCCGAGCGAGTGGTTCCTTTCCATCGTCTAGACTTAATATGTTCGTCGGTGCAGTCAGATGACGCGAATGTTTGCTCAAGCAGAAATCTGATTGTTTAATTCCATGACTTTATCTAGCGGTTCCACAACCAAAAGTTAATCTTTTATCTACACCATGTCAATTAAGATAAACATAAGCAGAATCAGTTTTATTACTTGCTTCCTTCTTTAAAAGTGGTCGCTTTGTGAAATAATTGGAATTCCATTCTGTTTGCTGCCAGAGTAAACAAACAAGAAACGAAGATAAAGATGTGTTCCCGCTTGAGAAAAGTTTGTGGCTTAAAGTTGAAACTAATAAGGCGGAATATCTCGAAAACAGTTAACTCTACAAATGTATATAAAATTAGCTGTGAGGTTTAATGAGATCAACATGTTTTGTATTGTAAGTTTTTGTCTATTTCTTATGATTTGCCAGCTATACAAAAGTCATCCAGAATGAAGAGATCTTCAGAGGCTATTTCCAGAGAACTCGAGAGATACATTTCGTTTGTCAGGAAAATATCTTAACGACTTTGATAAAAACATTTTATGTTTAAGTCATTGTTGATAAAATCAAAATGTTCGAAAAATGTTCCATTGTAGTCAATTATAGTATGGGTGGAGGAATTTTCTTGATAATATTCGTGTCACATTTTTGAAAGATACTGAACTTAAATACCAAGATTGGAATTAAAAGATCTTTTCGCTTTTGAGCTATGCTGTACCCAGACACACATGCATGGACATGTTTCTAAAAATTATTTTTTGTCGCAATTATGGGCCTCAAAACGTGTATTTCCAGTGAAATATCGGTATTGAATTTTTGGGTACATTACAATACATGTTCTGTATACTATGTGCATAGTACGTGTAGAGAAAGTAGAAAGTAGTCCTCAAGCACACGAGAGGGCTTCTTGGTCGACGATATTCGTCCTCTGTGGTCTATGGGTAATATGCTGACCTCTGGTTCACAGTAGTTTAAATGTTTTCTGGACCAAAAATCCTTAGAATGGCTTCCTTCGGAAGAGAAGTAAAGCCGTTGGTTCCGTGTCGTAGATTTATGGCACGCAAAACAAGCTCAAGCCTGATAAAGAGGGATCTGAGCAAAATTCAGCGATATTTCACGCCCAGTATAGAATGTGACACTGAGAACATCAGCAGTTAAAGAGCATCAATAAATAACACAATTTTGGTCGACGAGGCTTCGAGACTAGACTATTTAAGTACTGCCGTACGCTCTGTGAGGTACCTAGTTAACGATTTAAAGGGAGTAAATAAATTACTAAATAAAATCCATGCGAGTCAGTTGAGAAATGCAATGCCATGCCGGCATGTTGCCATGATAGCTCAGTGGCAGAGTAACCGGCTAGAGATCAGGAGATCCGTGGTTCAAATCCCGGCTGTGGCATTGAATTTTTCAGTCTGACTCCACCTATCCAGATTGAAAATTGCCGAAAATACGAAAATTTGACTCTGAACAAGCTTGTGAATAATTCAAAATATTCCTTTAGATTCAGAGTAAAGAGGATCTTGTAATTCACAGCAGTGAATCTTGAGACTGTTTGGCTGTTCTATTTTCATTTTCTTTTAAAGCTCGGCATATAATTATCTTGAATTTTATACTTTTATTTGTTTTTATTACTTTTTCTACACGTACCGTATACATAAAATATAGAGAAGGTATTGCATTCCACCCAAAAATTTGATACCGATATTTCAACAGAAATACACTTTTATGGTCTCCTTTTTCCAAAAAAAAAAAAAAAAAAAAAAAAAAAAGTAGGTGTGGTGTGTGTTCGTGTATCAGTTGGTCTGTGAACACAATAATGAAACAATGGCTCAAAATCGAAGAGTCTACAAAATACCAAACTTAGTATTTGTTCCAAGGATGCGACAGGAAGATTTGAGAAAAATCTCCCTATCCCAAACTGTCCTTTAATATAAACATTTTGGAAATGTTTGATATTCTCAAAAATGGCCCTAACGATTTTGATTAAAATACTATATCTATAGATATTTACATAACAAATATAATGTATATCTTTTAATTTTCTGGGAATAGTTTCTGAAGACACCTTTATTCTAGGTGGATCCTTTTTTGTAGCTTAACGTCCTTTAATCTGGTTGGTCATATCGGACGATGAATGAAATTGGTGAAATGATACTGAAATGATCTCAGGGCCCATGGAGCTTAAAGTTATTCCACATTCGTCTTCTCAGGATAAAGGAAAACCCCGAAAAAAACCTTACGCAGATATCTCACCCTAAGCGAGATTCGAACTCACGATCTGTTGAATGTGAAGCAGACAAGCTACCATCACGCTACCCAGGTGGGTTTAGGTGGATATTGCATAACTATTAAATCGTATGAGATAGACAAAAACTTACTACACAAAAACTGTTAATCTCGTAAAAGCACACGGTTTATGTCATATACATTTTTTTTCCTTGTAGTTGAATATTTTTATGACATTCCTTGATATTGGTTTCAGTTTTAAAATACTTAAAACTCTTCACATGAATCTGTCAACTCCTGGCAATGCAAAGAAACGGATTACACCCACATGGCAACCAGCTTTGAACAGATTTGACCATTGTTTTAGCTTAGTGTATTCCATTATTTTCCTTCTACTTACAAGAAAGAATTTCTGCTAATGTTTATCTCGATTAGCATGAAGTAGATAGAAGCATCAGCTTTTAACAATAATTTGTTGCAGAGATGTAGAGAACGTTATCTGAATAGAACACAAGATTTTTTACTTATCTTGTTATGATGCATGAAATGTCAATACATGCAATGAACTACTTTTGGAACAGATTATATATCAACGTGTGTGTATTTACGGTACAAACCCCTCCCCATTACCCGCTCTTTATGCCGCTGACTGCTCTGTGTGTTCGTAACTGTATGCGCTTCGGAATCCAAAACCGAGCTTTACTTATCAGCTCTGATTTCTCTATAGGCTTCCATTGCAATGTGCCTTCCTTTTCCACCAGCCTGTCGCTCATGCATTTACATCTATCACAAACTCTCTTAACTCCTTCTAAGGCTTCCTTTGCTAACAAATCTCTGTTAAGGTTGAACAAAATAAGTGACATGCAACATCCTTGGCGCACATCTCTTCCTGTTTCTACACCTTTGGTCATTTCGTGCTCTAGACGCACTTTCACTTTTTGCCCCCAAAAAGTTGCGGATAAATATCTGTCCTTCCAGTCATTGCTTTTTGTTTGAGTATTTCCTTTTACTTTTCCCAATCCATCCTCGAAGTTACTGCTAATCAATAACAGGACACACATATTCATTGACGGCTTAGACTCTCTCTCTCTCTCTCTCTCTCTCTCTCTCTCTCTCTCTCTCTCTCTCTGTGACTAATCCTTAGCATTCCAATTGCACCCTGAGACAGTACATGTCGTGTCAAGGTGTTAAAAGTTATCTAAAAGCCAATATAATATAAATTATACTAAGAGGGGAGGAATGTACATTGAAAATGGCTAGGGAAAAAATTTGTAAAAGACGTCTAAGAATACAAAGACAAAAAGTTGTCAGGAGCTGACAAGTGACCCAGGTAGGAAAGTACCGTTAAGGGAAGGACATTGAACTGAAGAGGTTAGGTTACTCTGCCCGATGGTGAACATAACAAGGAAAATAGAAACAATTCTCTTGCTGGTCAAGCGACATTTTTTCGCACTTGGCATGGAACATCCGCGGAGCTAAGATGTAATTTCTGGATCCGTGCTGGAGCCGAACGGGCTACCTTTGGCTGTGACGGAAATATTAATTTAATACGGACCTGTTTACGGACAAAATCGCTGCACCAAAAGACTGTCAAAATTAATAAGTAAGAAAAGGCGCGGTCGAGTAAAGCGTACCTTAAGAGTAGAAGATTTAGAACGAATGCATATATATTTGACGGCAGAAAAAACATAACAAAATGAATAAATGAATTTGATAATAATCAAGAACTAAAAGAAAATCACTGGTATCTCACCACCCCTGTAAAGGAGTCCATGCTAACAGAATCCTGAGTAGGACACCCACATCTCCACACCAGTCCTTAATAGACTAAACATGTACGCGGGACATGAACCCAGAACCCCTAGGTTAACGCCGCAACCTCTAATTCCTCTTCCATATTAAGTCTTCTATTCTATTTTATAGTCTTTTGTTTAGTATACGTGCCACAGTTTTTTTACTTTCTCTATACGCATTATGTACATAGTGTATAGAGAAGGTATGGCACTCCACCCAAAAATTAAATACCGAGATTTCACCGGAAATATATGTTTTGGGTACTCCAGCAACCAAAACAAAAAACATTTTTGAAAAAAGATACATGTGTCCCCAATATCCAAAGAAAAGCATTTTCACAAAAGTGTCCGTGTGTGTGTCCGTGTGTCTGTGAACACGATAACTCAAAAACGAAAAATCGGTAAAATACCAAACTTGGTATTTAGGTTTAGTATCTTCCAGGGATATGACACGAAGATTTTGAGAAAAATACCCCACCCCCAACTACCCTTTAAATGGAACTTTTTTCGAACATTTTGATTTTCTCAAAAATGGCTCTAGCGATTTTGATTAAAATTTCGTATATTAAAGATATTTAACTGACAAATAAAAGGTATATCTTGAATTTTCTGGGAATAGCCTCTGAAGAGTAGTTTATTCTGGATGAATTTTACTTAATTTTGAATAACTGCTAAACCTTAAGAGATGGACAAAAACTTACCACACAAAAAAATGTAGAGCACGTTAAAACACCCAATTTATGTTATATACATTTTTTTCGTGAGTTCGTCGTTTTCGAGACATTCCTTATTTTTGGTTTCTGCTATGAAAAACTTATACTTTTCTCATACGGAACTTGTCAACTCCTATCCATATAAACAAAGGAACTTCATTGACATAGCAACCAGTTTTTGACTATCATTTTAACCTATGGTAGTCCCTTATTTCGCTTCTACTTACAAGGAAGCAAGTAATAAGACTATTTCTGCTCATTTTTTCTGATTAGCAGAAAGTAAATACAAGTATAAGCTTTTTAACAATAATTTGTTGCAGGGATAAAGAGAAAGTCATGTGAATAGTACACATCAGATTTTTTCCTAATGAGTTACTAAGCTAAATGTCTTGTAATTGGTACAAGTCTTGGCCCGCTGTATTTTCCAATGCCACTAGAGTAACCCCTAGGAAATCTTTAGGTCATTCTCAGCTATTGTAAATTCTCTTTATTTGTTCCGTTAGCTTGTTGAGTCAATTTTCTCCTAATTATTTAAGAATGCCAATGATATCCTATGTATTCACTTCTCTTCGTTTCTCTTAGTGTTTCTCACTCAATTATTCGAGTTGCTCGGTCTTTTATTATCTTCATCCACTAGTTTTTCTGATTCCATCTTGTCGATTTGATACAGAGATTTCACCGGAAATACATGTTTTGGGTCCCTCTGAATAAAAAAAAAAAGGCATTTTTGAAAAAAGGTCCATGTATATGTGTGCGTGTTTCCAAGGATGCAAGAAAATCCTCCCACCCCAAAATACCCTTTACATGGAAAAAATTTTGAAAATGTTAATTTTCTCAAAAATTGTTCTAACGATTTTGATTAAAATCTCTTTCATTTAAGGTATTTACATGCAAAATAAAATGTATATCTTGTATTTTCTGGGAATAACATCTAAAGACCTCTTTATTCTGGATGTTTTTATTGAATTTTACATCAGTGATAATCCATAAGAGATAGACTAAAACTTACTACACAAAAATGTAGATCACGATAAAACACACAATGTGTGTAATGTACATTTTTTTTGTGGAGTTCATCGTTTTTTAGATATTCCTTGTTTTTAGTTTCAGCTTTAAATAGCTTATAATTTTCTTCTACGGGAATTTCTCAACTTCTGTCCATACAAAGAAAGAAACTTCAGTCACATAGTAACCAGTTTTTGACTATCACTTTAACCTATGGTACTCCCTTATTTCGCTCCTACTTAACAAGAAAGAGAGTAATAAGGCTATTTCTGCTAATTATTCTCAATTAGCATGAAGTAAAGAGGAGTAAAAGGCTTTTAACAAAAAAAAAAAAACAATTTCTAATTTTAGGAAAGCATAAGTACTGGAAAAAATTAAATCAATAACAAAGACTATCTAAGAAATGGCTATCTGTATAGCAAAATGTTGCCTTTCTCTTGATGCGTTTATCAGTCATCCAGTATAAAGTGGACTTCGGAGAATATTCCCAAAAATTCAATACGTACATTTTATTTGTCATATAAATATAGTTAATATACAGCATTTTAATCAGTCATTAGATCTGTTCTTGATAAAGTGGAACATTTTGAAAAACATCCATGTTAAGGGTAGACTATGGTGGGGGGGGTTTCTAAAAAAAATATTTGTGTCACATTCCTGGCTGATTTTGAACTTAAATATCAGGATTTTGGTACATAACCGAGTATGTTTCAAACACATACATACGTACAGATACAGACAGACAGAAATATTCAGTAATTTTTCTAAAAATTCTTATAGTCAGGGGTTCTCAAGAAACCTATTTCGGGTGCAATCGCTCCGCCTCCTATTGGTCTGATGTCAAAGGATACACGCTCAAACCCCAACCAATAAACCGAGCTAAGTTTGTGCCTGAGAGTGAATTAAAAGGGGTAGGACAAACATCTTATGCAGTTGTTGGATGAAATTGCCATATCAACGCTGTCCTCTTTGTTATATACGTAATTTGAAAGGAACAAAAAGCATGGACTAGAAATCGAAAATTTCTGTTGGTGAGCAAGGTTATAGCGCTGAGGAGCTATGTGCAATACCTTCTAGAATAACCTCAAGGGGCGGTTGAAGTAGTCGTAGTAACCAATATGACCTGGTCAACCTTTGGGGGATACTTCGTTCTACAATTTCTGAGGTGGAGGTACCCAGTGGGCGCTGTCCGTTACGTCCGTGGAAGGTTGATAAGGACGACAGCGGTATGAGAGAACCTACAGTTCTTAACGTGTACTCCGAATCACGTTGAGCATTGGGCTGGTCGGAGGTGGAGGCGTGGATAGCGGCATTTAAAATCGCCAACCCAGAGCCGAGAATCCAACCACGGTCTCTAAGCACGAGAGACGGGATGAAACCACTGGGTTACCCTGGCGTTCGGATCAAATTGTGGTAGGTTCTATCCGTGGAACCGAACAAGTCTGGTATTATAACCAAATGTAAATAAGCATGATAGAGAAGTGAGTTATACTTCTGTTGAAGCCTTAATGGCCAGATTTTATGAGACTGTAAAATTGGTATTTCCCTTCTGAGGTTTTAATGACTTGAATACCATAAGAGGCAACTCTCAATATACTCTTTAGGGGACTCCCCCCCTCACCTATTGTATTCAAGTCATTAAAACCGCAAGAAGAAAAATACCAATGTTAAACAACCTCATGGAATGTGGATGTTAACACAACAGAGTACACAATATACAAATGAGCTACGTAAAGAAAAAGAAAAAACCGCGAAACAGCATTTTTGCAATACTTGAAAAGAGTTGGCGACCGTTTTATATACTTTTGTTTTTCTTTCTTTGCAAAACTGTGATAATAAAGTTTAAAATAATATTAATTCTGAGATAATTATGGAAAGTGAGAGTAGTATAAAACTCTTGTGTTTCATTCACATGACTTTCTCTACAAACTTTACCTTACACCAGATTATTCCTTTATCTACATTATGGTAATCGAGATAATCATAAGCAGAAATGGTTGTATTTGTTCAGTCTAAGTAGAAGAGTATTAGGAAAATGCTATAGGGTAAAGTTTTTTTTGATAGTGTTTAACGCCCGCTTTTACTACCAAGGCACCGCAGGCGATGACATTGATGATAGATGGAATGAAGATGGAGCACCGGTGGAATGCGATGGCGGGGGAAACCGGAGAACCCGGAGAAAAACCGCCCCTGTGCCGCTTTGTCCACCACAAATCTCACATGCGGTCGCTTGGGATTAAACCAGGTCGTCTAGATGAGAGGTGAATAGTCCGACCACCCGGTCACGTCGCGGCCCAATAGGCTAAAGTGATAGGTAAATATTTTAAAAAGCCGCTCGTTATGTGAAACAATAGAAATTCCATTTTTTTTTTGCACGGCCAGGAGTAAAACAAAAGAGGGATGTTAAGACAGGTGACCTTCCAGAAGCGTTTAAGTAGCTTAACATTGGAACCAATAGAAAGGGATATTTCGGAGACGGTTAATTCTACAACAAATGTATGACACTTAAATTGTGTGTTTTAATGAATGTTTTTAATTACATTTTTCGTTCACTAAGTTTTTTGTTTATATATTACGGTTTACCAGTATGCAAAAGTCATTCAGAATAAAGAGGACATCACAGGCTATGTCCATAAAATTCAGGATACACATTTTATTTTCCATGTAGATATATATCTTTGGTATACGATATCAAAACCAGTATAATTCAAAAAATCTTCCAGGTAAAGGGTAGTTTGGGGAGGTGGAATTTTTCTAAAAGCCTTCGTGTCACATCCCTAGAAGATACTAAACTTAAATATCAGATTTGGTATTTAACGGACTTTTAGTTTTAAATTTATTTAAGTAGTCTAATAAAAAATTATGTATGTGGTGTCACAGATATAAGAAATTATCTTAGGTTGTGGTATATTTGTCATTATATTTTATTAGTTTTTTAAATATTTATACCTTTATTAAAATTTGTTTTTAGTATATATTGTATTATAAATAACATGATTTATAATACAAAACTTAGAGTTATGCTTTGCATAAACGCAGGTACCATACATGAACCTTTTCCTAAAAATATTATTTTGGATTCAGGAGACTTCAAAACTTATATTTGCGGTGAAATCTCGATATCCAATGTTTGAGTAGAATACAATACGTTCTCTGCTAGCACGAGTAGATAACGTAAACATGCAATATTATGGTCGAGATTCGAACCACCAATGTTCGTCTTCCCGCGCAACTGCTGTTCATTTTACCTGTGGTTGCGATTATACGTGCCATCGAATTCTCCATATGTTTCGAATTTTACCGGTAAAAATACAAGGCGATTTTAATGAGATAATACACAGTAAACTCAAACCCTTTTTCATTCTGATTTTAACTTTGTAGCTAAAAGAACATCATTTAATTAAACTAAATTGATTGTGTTTTGTCAATTAACTTAAAACAGTCTTAAGTCGAAGTCTGAATGTATAAAAGGCCATGGAAAGATGACCAATCAAATTGCTGCCAGCAAACCAGTAGAACACTGCTAATTATATGGACTATTTCTTTCTAGTTTCTCTACAAATATTATCTACATAGTATATTTAGAAGGCATTTTTACTTTTTCTACACATATTATGTGCATAGTGTATAGAGAAGGTATTGTATTCCAGCCAAAAATTTGATACCGAGGTGTCACCGGAAATATATGTTTTGGGTACTCTAGTAACCAAAACAAAAAACATTTTTGAAAAAAGATACATGTGTGCATTTGTGTGTATGTCTAGACAGCATAGCTCAAAAACGAAAAGACTGTTAAATACCAAACTTGGTATCTTCCAAGAATACGACACGAAGATTTTCAAGAAAATTCCCCCACCCCAAACTACTCTTTATATGAAAAAAAAAATTAAAATTTTGATTAAAACCTCTTATATTTAAGATATTTATATTCCAAATAAAATGTATATCTTGAATTTTCTGGGAAGAGCCTCTAAAGACCTCTTTATTCTGGATGATTTTTTATTGAATTTTGCATAATTGGTAAACCGTAAACGATAGAAAAGAACTTACTACACGAAAAATGTAGACCACACAATTTATATCCTATGCTTTTTTCGTGGAGTGCATTTTTTTCGTTTTTGAGATATTCCTTATTATTGGTTTCAGCTTTAAAAACATACTTTTCTCGTACTGGAATATATTAACTCCTGTCCATACAAACAAAGGAACTTCAGTCACATAGCAACCAGCCTTTGATTATCACTTTAATCTATGGTAGCCCCTTATTTCGCTTCTACTTACAAGGAAGCAAGTAATAAGACTTTTCTGCTAATTTTTATCAATTAGCATGAAGTAAATAGCAGAATCAGCTTTTTAACAATACTTTGTTGCAGAGATGTAGAGAAAGTCATGTGAATGGAACACATCAGATTTTTAAATCTATTTTATTTTCTACCGCTTAAACTACCAGGAAATATCGCGATCCGTAAGATACATTGTTGGCGATATGTTGGGCAAAGTAGCCTTTTAGGACTATTCCGTATCATTGCACTTTCTCTTCCTGTCTATCAGATGGCGATAAGGTTCCACAGTCTAGCTGCTTTCACATTCGTAGTCAGATGTCAGACATCATGGACTCTAGTCTAGCTGCAGTATCAGCTGACAGAGTTCAGCCAGTCATTCCATGTTCATTTAGTCTGTATATATGATCGCACTGCAGTTTTTATTACCATCCATTTTCAGTTTTACTGTTGCTTTAGACTGAAGGTAGAATTTTTAGTCGTGGTATTAAATAATCAATCCGGTATTTACCTTGGTGACTGAGGGAAACGGGGTTTAAACTCGAGACTCCCGAACCAGAACCATAGACGTTACCACCTGAATCATCTCTGTAGGTAGAAGGTATTGTATTATACCCAAAAATTCTATTTCAAGGTTTCACCGGAAATATGTGTTATGAGGCATCCTGAATAAAGCAAAATCTGAGATGTTCCATTCACAAATTATTATTTAAAAACTCATTCATTTATCTACTTCATGCTAATAGATCTAAAAGTGATGAAATTATCTTGTTATTTTCTTTCTTGTAATTAGAAGAGAAATGAGGCAATACACTAGGCTAAAGTGATAGTCAATTTTTTTGAAAGCATGTTACTATGTGATTGAAATTCCTTTGCTTTTATGGCTAGATGTGGATAAATTCCCGTATACATATTTTAAAACTGAAACCAATAAGTAATATCTCAGAAGAGTCCATTTTGTGTTTTATTGAGTCCTGTCTCTTAAGTGTACCAACTATGCAAAATTCAGCAAAATTGATCCAGAGTAAGAGACTATTCCCAAAAAAATCAAGATTTACATTTTATTTGTCATGTAAATATCTTTAATATGCGCCATTTTAATAAAAATCGTTAAAGCCATGTTGGAGGAAATCAACATTTTCAAAAATGTTTCCATGTAAAATGCAGTTGGGAGTGTGGAAATGTTTTTTTGGAAACCTTCATGTCGCATCCTTAGAACAGGTTTGGTATTAACGCCCTTTTTTTTGTAATATACTGTCCACAGATATGCAGGTACTAACGTTTTTTTTTTTATTTTTATTTATTTTTTTTATTCAGGGTGTCACAAAAATGTATTTCAAGTGAAATCTCGGTATCGAATTTTTGGGTGTATACAATATCTTCTCTATGCACAATGTACATAGAGGGTCGGCTAATAAGTCCCGGACCTCACACAGATATGGCCTCACTAGATCAGTTAGACAGTAGCATCGTATAGTTTAACTCTAGACTAGCTTGTATCCATAGTTATTGGTCAATAGCTTGTTTAGTTTTCGAATGACACAATTTAAACAAGACAACTCGAGAGTTTTCACGAAAATGTAGGATTTGGAAAAACGAACAGTGATTAAATTCTTCCATTTAAAAGGCTTAACGCCTAAAAAGCCCAAGAAGAAAATGAACAGTATACATTGAAAGACTCTTCCTCTTCATATTGAATGATTAAAAGGTGTGTTGCACAGCTTATAATGGGACTACGAACACTAGTGATGAGCCTCGCTCTGGACGCCCTGTAGAACTGACAACTCCAGAGATCATTGAAAAAATTCATCGTTTAGTACAGGAAGATCGCAGATTAAAGCTGTTTGAAATAACAGAGTCTGTAAACATATCAAAATAACGTGCATATAATATTTTAAGCAATTTTTGGGCTTTCACAAGGTCTGTGCAAGATGGGTGCCGCGTTTGTTGACACCCGATTAAAAGTTGCAAAGAAAAACAGCTTTTGTTAAGAATGTGGAGCTCTACTGTAAAAATCTCAATGGATTTTTCAGACGGCTTATTACCATGAATGAATCTTGGATACATCACTACACTCCAGAAAGTAAACCACAGTCAAGACAGTGGATTGGCCCAGGTGAACAAACTCCAAAAAAAAGGCAGTTAATTTGTCAGCTAATATGGTTATGGCGAGTGTTTTCTGAGATGCAGAGGGAAGTATTTTTATTGATTACTTGGAAAAGCGTGACTACTACACAAGCTCACTGCAACGTTTGAGTGATGAGCTGAAAAGAAAAAAACCCCATTTGGCAAAGAAACAAAAATCTTGTTTCGTCACGACAATCCTCCGGCCCATCGTTCAGCCATTGCACTGGGAAAAAGGTGGGAATTAAAGCTGGAATTCTTTTGCCAGATCTAGCACCCAGGAACTACCACCTGTTCCCAAATCACAAAAAAAATTCTTGGAAGACGAAGATTTCACAGCAATGAGGAGGTCTTTGATGCGGTAAACAGCTATTTTGAGGATTTTGATAAATCCCACTACAGAGATGGTTTAGTTAAACTAGAACAACGATATGCCTTTCTGGAGATGATGTTGAGAAATAAAGCAAAAAGAATATATATTTATAAATTCTGTTTTCATTGAGAAGCCCGAGATTTATCAGCGAACTCTGGTAGTAAAGTAAAAATGATATAGATGTATGTGTGGGGGTGTTTGTGTGTCTTTATTTGAACAACGTAGCCTTTTTTTTTTTTTTTAAATACGGTACGGGTGTCTGATCAGGACTCCGACACTGTATACCCTACTTTAATTTACCTTTTTTTTTTACCTTGCTTTTTCTGTATTATTACTGGATTGCTGTTTTCTTACTGTTACAACACGCACATAAACACAAACATATAACACCCATGCCCAAGGCGGGACTCGATCCCCAGCGCTACGAAGTACCAAAGCGGGACGCCCTGGCGAGCGCGGCCCTGGGGACCGGCTCCTAAAAAGTAAAAGTCGTGTAGATACCAAGTTTGCTATTTAAGTTCACCATTTTTAAAGGATGTGACAGGAACAAAATCCTCCACCCCAATCCACCCTAAAGGTAGATTTTTTTTCAAAAATGGCTCTAATGCTTTTGACTTGGTAATATATGCCTGAGAGTTTATTATGTTAAGTGAAATGCATATCTTTAATTTTTTGGGAATAATCTTTGAAGGCCCGTTGATTCTGAATGACTTTTGTATAACTGGTAAACGATAAGAGATAAAGAAATTCTTACTATATAAAAATTTACATTTCGTTACAGAACAAATCTTAGGTAATTTTTTTTCAAGATTTCATCTCTACCGATATATTTATAGTCATTGGTTTTAATATTAAAATACATAATTTCTCAAATAGAATATCGTTATTCATTTTTCTTTCCATTTCTCTTGAGCAAAGAGAACGGAATGTCAATGCGTCACGTAGCGTGTAGCTCTTCAAATGTGGCTATTATTTTAGGATTGTGTATTCCATACACCTGTGTGACTGGAAGGGGTACGTTATTAAGTATTTTTTTTCAAACTGTTTATATCGATCTACATGAAGTAGATAAAAATAAGAGTTTTTAAAATAGTCGCAGAATTAGTTTTTTTTCATTCTATTGTACTTAAGTGATAACATATTTCAAGCCTGGAATAAAGAGAGAATATAAGTTAATCAAATTTTTAATTTCTTTACACATATTATGCATATAGTGTAAAGAGAAGGTATTGCATTCCACCCAAATATTAGATACCGAGATTTCACCGGAAACACATGTTCTCGGCTACCCTGTATTCAAATAACACATTGTTAGAAAAATGTCAGTGTGTGTATGTGAGAGAGAGAGAGAGAGTGGCTGATTACTCAAAAACGGAAAGTCGGTAAAATACTAAACCTCATATTTAAGCTTAGTATCTTCCAACAATGCGACACAAAGATTTTTAGAACTACCTAGCTACACTTTACATGAAACAAAATTCAAAATTTTCCATTTTCTCAAAAATGAATGTAACTATTTTGATTAAAATACCGTATATTCAAGATATATACATGGAAAACAAAATGTATATTCCAAATCTTCTCGGGCTTCTAACCAGGTAAAAACTTGGCTTGATACCAACGTTTCGAAGAAGCGAATCTTCCTCGTCTTCAGGGTGAACTGATGGATTGAGCTTGCGGAGACTGTTATTTATAAGAGCTGGAATGAAGCTGTTCACCCTGAAGACGAGGAAGATGCACTTCTTCGAAACGTTGGTATCAAGTCAAGTTTTTACCTGGTTAGAAGCCGAGAAGATTTTGAATTAATACGTCGCCAGGAAAGCTTCAGTTCTTATTTTAAAATGTATATTATCAATTTTCTGCAAATATCCTCTGAGGTCCTCTTTATCCTGGATGAATTTTGCTAAACTTGGCATAACTGGTAAACCGTAAGGGATAAAAAGAACATGCTTCACAAAAATGAAGTTCATGTTAAAAAACAAAATTTATGCTATATACTTTTTTTTCGTCAAAACCATTTTTGAGATCTTCCTTGCTATTCGTTTGAAGTTTTAAAATACTTGAACTGTTTACATACGGGAATTTCTCAACTCCTGACAATGTCAAGAACTGCATTTCATCTACTAGCTTTTAAAAGATTTGACTGTCGTTTTTATCTAGTGTATTCTAGTTGCAAAGAAGTAATAAAACCATTTTGTTAACGGTTATCTCGATTAGCATGAAGTGTTTTAACAATAATTTGTTACAGAGATGCAGAGAAAGTCACGTGAATAGAAATTTGATTTCCCAAATGCAATGTAAAAACAGAAGTGGCTCTCTGTAATAGTTTTATAATCATTACTGAATAAAAACAGGCAGGTATGTTATGTATGCCTTGTGTTAACATATATGTGATCTTTGTCTGTATGTTAACAGATAAACAAGAAAATAAATAGATTCAATGAACAGTATCCTACCTTATGAATCAACATTTGTTTATAGAAATAAGGTTGTGTTTGTCGTCAAGGCAAACTAGGCTATGATGTCATTGCCAGTATCTGCAAATTACTGAATGAAATAAATCAGAAGTATTTAGCACAGGTTAATATTGTAGTTTGCATTAATTTGAGACATTCTAAACTTCTTTATACCGGTTATCCTAGCTGCTCCGTATTTGACGTGTGTAGATATTCCCGTTAGAAGAGTTGCAGAACTTAACAGCGCTATTTCAAGTTTAAACCGCTAAGTGCGGAACAGGCTGAGAGACCTTCGCTTTACTCCTCTTGCTTATTGCCAAGACGGTGATACGGGTCGCGCCCATTGAGAGAGGTAAAACGAGGGTATCTGTGGCCCGTTTTGACTTCAAATAACTCCTTTGAGTTCTGCAACCCTTTTAACGCTTGAAGGAATATCTGTATCGCCAAATATGGAGCTGTTGAGTAAGCAGAAGTGTATGTGGAAACAAGTCAGGTTTTGATAAGTCATGATGACTGTGTTTAGGGTGTAATCCAATACCTTCTCTACCCATCTACTACGTACTAAATACAGGAAGTACACATTAATGTAAAAGTCCTCTGTTAGGGGCATATATGACTGAAAGTTTGAAATTCCAAAATAATAATTCTAGCTTTTTGAAATGCATACCGCAGATGAAATTTGATGCAAATAAATTTCAATGCAAATTTCATTCATTTTTCTCTAATGATTTAACAGTTATAGTCAAATTGGCTTATGCTTTTGTCTCGTCACTAAAAAAAATCCTTTGCGAAAAAAAATTAAAATGTTGGTCTAATATTTAAAACTTAGGTTCAAAATATATCTAATCTCCTCTACTCTTTGTCTCATTTGGTTTAGGCTCCAAAAATGCTGAAACTTTTTTGTCATAAAAATTGAAGTTTTATGTTTGAAAATTGAAAACATGTGCTTAAATACATCTGACAGTAAACTTAAGGCAATTCTTATTTCTTGTACCTCTGTAAACAGGAACAGCAAATTTTATTTGTGTAAAGAAAAACTGCTCCGCAAGTAAAATATGCTGAAAATATCAATAGTGGGAGAACAAGGAAAGATTTGAATGCATGGCTGACATTAAAACCCACCAGGTTGGCAGGTTGGACCCTCAGCTATGCCTTTCCTCTCCTCTGCTGCTGCCTTTTCTGTCCTTGCCTCTAAAATAGTTGCTGCTTTTCTTCTGCACAACTTCATTTTTTACTTTGCATGATTCAAATAAGATCTCGCTGAACTGAAGGTTTTCTTGCCGAGTCCAGTACAGTTTCACATCTAAGGCTTTGCCGTAACTCCAGTTAAGGCATTAAAAATGGCGCTTAGTGTTCACACGTATTGTGTACATAGTGTATAGAGTAGGTATTGTATTGCACCCAAAAATTGCTTTAACGAGATTTCACCTGTAGAATATGTTTTGAGATCCTCTGAATGAAAAAAAAAACAATTTTAGCAAAATGTCCGTGTATGTGTCTGTGGGAAGTATAGCTCAAAAACGAAAAGTCCGTTAAATACTAAACTTAGTATTTATGCTCAGAATTTTCCAAGGATGCAACACGAAGATTTTTAACAAGATCCCCCATCTACAACTAACCTTTACATAGACAAATTTTCAGAAATTTTGATTTTCTCAAAAATAGCACTAAAGATTTTGATTCAAATATCATAAATTAAAATATGCACATGAGAAATAAAACTATATCTTGAATTTTCAGGGAATAGCCTCTGAAGACCTTTATTCTGAATGAATATTGCGACAATTTGAATAACATGTAAACTGTAAGAGATAGATAAAACCTTATTTAAAAAAAGTACAGCTCATACTATTCATGTTATATACATTTTTTTTCGCGAAGTTGGCCGTTTTTGAGATATTCCTTTTTAATTATTTCAGTTTTTAAACACTTGTAAACGCCTGGCCTCGCAAAGAAACTGGTTTCTATACCATAGCAACCATATTTTAAACATTTGGCTGTCGCTTTAGCCTAATGTATTCCCTTATTTGCCTTCTATTTATAAGAAACTGAGTAATAATGAAGTAAATAGACAACCAAGCTTATTAACAATAATTTGTTACATAGATGTAGAGAAAGTCATGTGAATGGAGCACATCAGATTTATATTCAGAAAATGTTACATTATTTTACGAAATTAAATTTTAAAAATTTATTTTTTATGATTTTTCATGAAAGTTCACTCACTTATTATATACCCTTAAGGCATAAATTATCCCTTTCCAGCCCAATGGTCCCATATGGCATCATTATCTGCATTTATTTTCTATCAATTAGAACAAGCGAAAGCGAAAATAAAATTCCTTCAAAGATGCATTTTTTCTAACAAGCAGAACTACATTCCGCCTGAATACTCCCGAAGTTCAGTCAACTCTTAGACATGCCAATCAGTGGTTATTTTACCTGGGTCCATCCCTTCCTTTATTACAGTAGCAATGTAGCTAGGATTCCAAAGTTAACCTATGGCATTGAAATCTTGATCAATAATGTTCAATGTTTTACAAGTTTAGAAAATGATTAGGCAAGAACAATTTAATTTATCACAAATGCGTATCCTATGGTGCTAGTTTTCACAAAGTAAAATCAGTCGAAAATAAATCGGGCTGGAAAGGGTTAAATCAAAGTGCGTTAAAGAAGTTCAGTTTGCTTTAACCACCAACTGTTGATAAATTACATAGACATCATCTGGCAATTCTTCCCACTTGTCCAATGCGCCAAGCCCCGGATTCGCTCGCACATCGACTCTTGGAATGCTCAGGTAAAGGACTGATATGGATATGGCTCTTGAGCCGATATCGGGGTTGGACTGGTGACACCTGGCAGCCTTCAGCAACGGATATTTTGCACCTGAATTTTCCCTGGACGCGTCCTGCATTGTGGAGAGCTCTTATTTGGACAGTAATGGGTACCTATGCTTGGCTTAGTACCTTGGACACGCCAGCTGACTGTGTGGTTCCAGCTTTACGCAGTTTTTTGTATGTAGCGGATGATTCGAGACAACAGAATCTCTCTTTTAAACTCTGGATGTACAGGGTATGAGCACCTGATTGATCCTATATAGATCCTGAATCACCTAGAATGCAACATCATGCATTCTTCCTCCTTCTGTTGGCCTGTTGCAATGTAGAGCTCCTGTTCCTCCTAAAAAAAAAAAAAAAAAAAAAAAAAAAAACGCAACTGAGGCTTACGGAAACCGTCTCCTTTGGACCTTGTGTAATGTGTATGCCGGGTTGCGTTTCCAGGGCTAGTATCTATGCAAGCGTGATGACCATTTTGGGTTCACGTGAAAATAAATTTGGAAAATTTTCGACAATTCTTACGGCATATGTTGCTTTGCCGTCAATGCGTAGCATTTCAAAAAAACAGAGCATTAATAACTACTGTTTTGGAACTAATAATCCACTGTTTCGAAAATAAGCCATAAGTGCAATAAATAAACATCTGAAGTCCATTTATTTATTGTAAAGTTGTTATTTTGACTTTATTAACACTGCCTGCATAGTAGCAGAAAAGGTATTATATTCCACTCAAAAGTACGATGTCGAGATTTCACCGGATATATATGTTTTGGGGTCCCCCGAGTCATAAAATAGCATCTTTAGAAAAAGGTTCGTGTGTGTCTGTGTAATCATATCTCAAAAAGGAAAATACTTTTAAATACCAAACTTGGTATTTATGTTTAGTATCTTCCAAGAATGCGATACGTAGATTTTCAAGAAAATCCCCCCACCACAAACTGCTCATTACATGGACAAATTTTTGAAAGTTTCATCTTTCTCGAAAATGGCTTTAACGATTTAGATCGAAATACTGTCCGTATATTAAAATATTTACATTAAAAGTAAAATGTATATTTCGAATTTTCTGAGGATATCCTCTAAAGACTCTTTATTTTGGATGAAGTTTGCATATTTTGCATAACAACTAAGCCGTAAAAGATAGACAAAGGCTTACTATACAAATTCTGATGTGTTTGTTCCATTCACATGACTTTCTCTATATCTGTGTAACAAATTATTGTTAATAAGCTTGTCTTTTATTTATTTCATGCTAATCGAGAAAAATTAGCAGAAATAGTCTTATTTCTTGCTTGCGAAATAAGGGAGTACCATAGGTTAAAGTGAAAGCCAAAAGCTGGTTGCTTTGTGACTGATGTTCCTTTGTTTGTATGGACCAGAATTGACAAATTCCTGTATGAGAAAAGTTATGTTTTTCAAAGTTGAAACCAAGAAAAAGGAATATCTCAAAAACTATGAACTGCACGAAAAAAGTGTATAACATAAATTGTGTGCTTTAACGTGCTCTACATTTTTTGTGTGTTAATTTTTTGTCCATCTCTTACGGTTTAGTAGTTCTGCAAAATTCATCCAGAATAAAGTAATCTTCAGAGGCTATTCCTAGAAAATTCAAAATATACATTTTATTTGTCAGGTAAATATCTTTAATATATGATATTTTATTCAAAACTGTTAGAGCCAATTTTTAGAAAATCAAAATTTTCGAAAAAAGTTCCATGTAAAGGGTAGTTTTGGATGGGGGATTTTTCTTAAAATCTATGTGTAGCATCCCTGGAAGACACTAAACTTAAATACCAAGTTTGGTATTTTACCAACTTTTCGTTTTTGAGTTATCGTGTTCACAGACACACGCACACACACACACACGGACCTTTTTTTGGTTACAGGGGACCCTAAAATATATAATTCCGGTGAAATCTCGGTATCGAATTTTTTGGTGGAGTGCAATACCTTCTCTATACACTATGTACATAGTATGTATAGAGAAAGTAAAAATATAGCTCTCGTGAAAATAAAATTTATATACTGTGCTTTTCTTCTTCTTTTTTTTATTACTGGTTTCAATTTTCAACTAGCTTTTCTCAAACGCGACCATGCAAAGCGAATTGAACCGACTATCTTTTAAATGATTTGATTATCGGTTTAGCATAATGTATTCCTTTAATCCCCTTCTACTTACAAGGAAGCAAGTAATGAAGACCAATTTCGCTAATGTTAATATCGATTAGCATGAGGTGGATGTGGAACAGTTAGAAAAAGTTATATGAATGGAAAACAGCAGATTTTTTTTTCGTGTTTACAAGCTCCCTTAGCTTTTATGGCCATATTGGGGTCTTTGAGTTAAGAAGGAACTCCTGGTGTTCAGCTCCCTGAACTGGATTTCTTAACTTTGGTGTTTCAATTTATTTTATTAAAGAAACTCGTACTCACACTCCGGACTCGGAAGCCTAGGACTGTCTCCTCGGTCGGGATCGAAATCGGGAACACTGGATAAGACCTCAGAACGCTGACCACTCGACTGTAGAAGCAGTAGTTGAGTAGTCTTTGTGGGACAAACTTCAAAAGCTTATAATAATAGTGTGAGTGCGAATTGTTTCAATTTAAAGTTTATTTAAGTACAGAGGAAGCACTGCTCTTTCAATTTCCTCTAAGAAATATTTGAGAAAGTATTTATGTTCCGTAAAATCTTCCATTAAAGAGTTTAATATTAAACCACTATCGATTCTTCTAAACAACAGCTACATAACCTTTACTATATTTCTGCACACACACACACACACACACACACACACACACACACACACAAACTATTCTTACAAAAGCCTATTCTTCTATCTATTCATGCTAATCGAGATAAACATTAACAGAAATGATGTAAGTAAAAGAGGAAAGAATGCACTAGGCTAAAGTGATAGTCAAAACTTGAACTGCTCGCTGCTATGTGAATGATTGAAGTTCAGTTCTCTTTACATAGAGTAAATCAAAAGAGGTGAAACAAAATTTGAGAGAAATGTTAAGTAGTTTAAAAGCATAACCAATGCAAGGAATATTGCAGAAACGGTTAACCCCCCAAAAAAGCTGTAAGACATAAAATAAGTGTTTTAAGGAGATTAACATTTTTTGTGTATCTCTTACGGTTTAACTTTTATGCAAAAGTCATCCAGAATGAACAGCACTTCTGAGGCTATTCCCATAAAATTCAATGTATACATTTTATTTGTCACGCAAATATCTTTAATATCGGTATTTTAATATTTCTCGTTAGAGCTTTGTTTGAGAAAATCCAAATTTTCGATAATTCTTCCATATAAATGATAGATCCAGATGGGGGGGGGGTTTCTTCAAAAACCTTGTGAATCATCCTTAGAAAATGCTGAACTTAAATATTAAATTTGTATTTAAGGACTTTTTGTTTTGAGTTATGCGTCCTATTGACAAGCACAAACAGACCTTTTCTAAACATTTTTGGCTTCTTTCGGAGACCTCAAAACCTTCCGTTGAAGTCTCGATACCGAATTTTTGGGTTGAAGCAATACCTTCCCTACTTACTATGTATGAGGGCCATTTTTTTCAACCTCCGATATGCTATAAATAAAAGAAAAGTTCAAAGAAAACAATTATTTTATTACTAAAAGTTAAGATTACCTATGGTTACTTTTGAACGTAATCATCGAAAAGATTGAGACATTTATCCTACCTGTGCACAAGCTTTGCAATAGCGGCTTCAAAAAATGTTGCCGCCAATGATGCAGCCCGGAACCACTATCAATGCAGCTGTTTATTGTGAAAGCTGTTGCGGAGAGCCATTCAAAACAAACGCAGAGGAATGCTGACTTCAGGAATTGTGTTGATCCATGACAATGCTCGTCCACACACTGCTGGCACAACCCATCGGCTCCTTGAACGATTTCAATGGGACATTTTCGATCATCTTCCGTACAGTCCCGACCTGGCACCAAGTGGCATTCACCTTTTCCCTGAACTGAAGACGTGGCTAGGAGGGCAGCACTTTCAAACCAACGAAGGTCTTTAAAACAATATGAATGCTGCTTTGAAATCATTGGTGGCAACATTTTTTGAAGAGGGTATTGCAAAGCTTGTGCACAGATACGATAAATGTCTCAATTTTTTCGGTGATTATGTTGAAAAGAAACCCTAAATGTACAAAACTTTTAGTAATAAAATAATTGTTTTCTATGAACTTTTCTTTTATTTATAGCCTATCGGAGGTTGAAAAAAACGGCTCTCGTACATACATAGTACTTGGTACAGAACGTGAAAATTATTAAAAGAAAAAAAGTATTGGAAATTACGCAAATGGCTAAAGCCACAAAAGGTTATACTCGTACAAAATAGGTTTGAAATAAGAAGATCTATAGTTATTGTATAATTGTTTTTGTCTACCATTCAACGTGTACCTACAAGGTTATACAAATTTCCTACAGATTGGGAGAAGTTCATACTATTTCCAGAAAGTTCATTACATACTTTTATTTCTCATGTAATTTAATGTATTTTAATAAAAACATTAAGCTATTTTTTAAAATATAAGGGATTTCGTAAAATTATCCATGTAACGTGTAGTTTGAGTGAAGAATTTTCTTGTAAATCTTCTTGTCACAACCTTGAAAGTTGAGAATTAAATAGCAAATTTGGCATTTAATAAACCTTTAGAGTTATACTGTATATTTGCCCATTAACACACTCACCCACGTACAGACAAAACATATTTTTTTCAAAAGTTTCTTTTTCTCTATTCGTGGTGCTTCAAAATGTGCGTTTCTGGTGAAATCTCTGTATTGGAATTGTTGGTTGCAATGCATTAGCCTGTCCGCCATATATATTAGGGTTATTCAAAGTTATCGCTGAAGTTTTACACATCAAATGTTGAAATGTATTTTTTCAAAACACATTAAGAAAGTATATAAAAATGTTCATCAGGCATTTCCATTTCAGGTAGGAAAAACGATGTTGCTACTGCGTTGTAATGCTGAAATTCGCTATGAGTTTCTGACAATTAGCACAGGCTGCACAGCAATAAATTGCTTCAGGGCTAGAAACAGAATAAGCGAAAAATTCCAGCTGAGGCAACAACCAGGACAACAATGGGATTTAACGGATTTTTCTGAATTATGCTGCTCACAGATGGATCTTTGTAGGATTCAGTGGTCATAAAACATGTATTTCCGGCTAAATCTCGGTACTTATTTAAGTAAAATCAGTAAGAATGCGACACGAAGGTTTTAGTACAATCCCTCCAACCCAAACTACACTTCTTTCAATATTTTTCAAAATTTTCCATTTTCTCAAAAATGGCTCAACGATTTTGAATAAAATGCCGTATATTAAAAATATTTATATACAACATAAATTTATATTGTGAATTTCCATGGAATAGCTTCTTCATTCTGAATGATTTTTACATAACTGGTAAACCGTAAGAAATAGACAAAAACTACTCCACAAAAAATGTAGATCACCTTAAAATACAAAATTTATACCACATATAGTTTTTTGTGGAGCTATTTCAGAGATAGTTCCTGTTATTTCTTTCAAAGGGAAGGTCCTCGTTTTTTTTCATTACGCTTGTTTTACTCCTGGCGATGGAAAGAGAACCAAAAGTTAATGACGCATAGCGACAGCTTTTAAAAGGTTTGACTGTGTATGCCCTTAATTCCCTTATATTTATGAGAAACAAAGTAATAAGACTATTTCTAGTAGTGGTTTATTTCATTTATTTTATATAGCTACCTAATATAAGAACAATCTTTTGTAAGAATAGCTTGTGTTCTTTGCTGGTTTTAAAATTTCAGGTGACATTGAAGTTGTTCTGTAAATGGGCAGCATCGTACGGAGAAAATGTGCTGTATTTTAACCAAAACTTCGATGCCGAGATTCCACCGAAATTGTGTTTTGAGGTCCTCTGAATAAAAGCTCATTTATAGAAAAAGATCCGTGTGTGTGGACAAGATAGCTCAAAGACAATCAGATTGTTTAAGCTTACATATTTGGTATTTAAGCTTGATATCTTTCATGGATTCGCACGAATGTTTTTTAAAAAAGCCCTACAACCCAAACTACTATTGACATGGAAAATTATTTGGAAATCTGGTTTTTCTCAAAAAGGGTTCTAACAATTTTGTTGAAAATATCACATATTAAATATGTTTACATAATAAATAAAATATACATCTTAAATTTTTTGGGAAGAGCCTCTGAAGAACTGTTCATTCAGGATAGATGCTGCATAACTGGTAAACCGTAAGTGTTAGACAAAAACTGTAGATCTGATTAAAACACACAATTTATGCTGTATATATATAGTTAACATTGTACAAGACATTCATGTTATTGGTTTCAATTGTAAGCTATTTAAACTTTTCTCGTTTCATCTTTGTTTTACTTCTGGCTGTGCAATAGTGAACCGAATTTCAATTGTTTCACATAGCGACCAGATTTTAAAAAATGTGACTATTGCTTTAGCCTAGTTTATTATCTTATTTCCCCTCCTCTTAAAGGGAACTGATACAGCCATTTCTGAAAATGTTTATCTCAATTCCTCGATGCATATAAGCGAATAATTTTGTAACAATATTGTATTGAAAGTAATACAACACATCCGATTTTCAGTTTTTAATTTTTGTGGTTAAGTCACTTTGATTTTGTTTTAAATAGTGTACACGTTCTAGATTAATTGCATTCACATATTCACAGAAGTATTTTAAGAGCTGTCATAGTGGGGGTGGTTTACTTTCTGGTCATTTCCCTCCTTTGTTCAACATATTGCTGTATAGATTGTGATCTGTTGGGTTTCCTCATCTGCGGATGGACGTGGGATTGTCGATTTCGTGAAACCTAAATTCAGTAGCACGCCCTGAGCCTTGTGTTAACTTTTCGGTGAGATTTGTTGTCTGTGTGAATCTTCCTTCTATTCATTGTGTTATTGAAGGATAATACTGTTAAGTCTTCTGTACTTTTGTTAGGTTTTTCCATTCTTTATTTCATGTTCTTAGTATTTATGCTCGTAATTTACCTTTTTGCGATCCTGTGATAGCTTTCTATTGTCATTTGCTTTTGCTTGCTCTGTAACTATACTTTCAGTTTCATTACGGTATATTCCTGTGTGCTCTTTTATCGATTTTATTTTATCACCCATTTATTTTTATTTTGTTTTCTGCGTTGTTCCGTGTAGCTTCTATTAACATGGTGTGATTTTTGGTTTTACGTAATAATTGTTGTGGGTTTTCTATCAGTTGTACTGCTTCATTTTTACTTTCTCTACACGTATATGGTGCATAGAGAAGGTATTGTATTGCATTTGAAAATTTGATTCCAAGATTTCACTGGAAACATGTTTTGGTACCCCCTAAATAAAAAAAAAATTAGAAAAAAGCCCGTATGGTGTGTGTCTGTTTGTGTATGTGGAAATGGAAGTGGCGTGTTATTTATGGACGCTCTTTAACTACTATGGTTCTCAGCGTCCCATTCTAAATTGGACGTGAAAGACCGCTTGATTTTGCTCAGTCCTAACAGGCTTGAGGTTATCTACGACACGGAACCAACGGTTTAATTCCCTTCCGAAGTGTGTGTGTGCGCGTGTCTGTGGGCAGCATAGCTGAAAAACGAAAGCCCCGTTAAATAACAAACTCTGTATTTTAAGTTCAGTATCTTCCAAGGAAGCGACACACTCGATAAAACACACAACTTATTCACATTGGAGATATTCGAAATATTCCTTGATATTGATTTGAAATTTAAAATACTTCAATTTTATTTTAAACTGGAAGTTCTACTCCGTTCAATATATAATATATATGAATATGTATATAATTTTTGTTACTCCTGCCCATGTGAAGAAAAACCGAATTTCAACGATAATGGCATAGCAACAGTTTTTAAGATTTGACTGTCGTTTAGCCAAGGGCATTCCCTTATTTCCCTTCTGCTTATAAGGAATTAAGTAAATAGACCATTTCTAGTAATGGACTTCAGGTATTATTCCCATAGAACTCAGGATACGCACTTTAACTTTTTTGTAAATATCTTTATTACACGGTAATATACGGTACTATCGTAAGCCATTTTTGAGAAAATCTAAATTTTAGGAAAATATAATGTCAAGTTTAGTTTGGCCTGGGAGACCTTTTTGAAAATAATCGTGTCGCAACCATGAAAAATTTAAACTGCAAGTTTGGTATTTAAGAAATTTCTCTTTTTGAGCTGTACTGTTCACACTCACACACGCTGGACTTTGTTGTGGCCTACAGAGGACCCTAAAACGTGTACTTCCAGTGAAATCTCGTTATCTAATTTTAGGGTGGAATACAGTACCTTCTCCACCTTTGTTACGTAGTGAGTAGAGAAAGATAACATTTGGTGTATTCCATCCTCATGAGTATCTCTACATCTCTGTAACAAATTATTTTTAATTTTTTTTGTTTCCTTTATTTATTTCATGCTAGACATTTTAAATATTTACAGAAGTAGTATTTATCACTTGCTTCCTTGTAAATAGAAGCGAAATAAGGGAGAACCATAGGTTAAAGTGATACTCAAAAACTGGTTGCTATGTGACTGACGTTCCTTTGTTTGTATGGACAGGAGTTAACAAATTCCCATTTGAGAGGAGTGTAAGTATTTTAAAACTGAAACCAACAAGCGTTTTAGTATTATATATGGAAATATGCGGATATATATTTTTTGTTTTTATTTGTCAGGGGTGATATTTTGTTAAACGTAATCTTCATGACGTTCATTTTCGATGAAATCTTGGGGTGTAACACAATACCTTCTTTACAGACTAGGTACATATTACGTCTACAGAAAGTAAAAACAGTTCGAATTTTTCACGTAATAGTTTTGGTGTTATGGACATATTTTAATCATTGTATAGCTTATAATTGAAAGGATTTACAGAATTGGAAACTAGCACCATCTTGTGACCTCGGTCTCAGTTGCCAGGAACCGGCTACTGTACAGAATTGCAACTGCAACAGACAACATAATGAAGGGTTGCGCTCTCTTGCGGCACTTGCTTGAAACACGAGGAATAAGAGAACGCACCACGGTTGCTCAATAAATTGCTACAATTTTTACATTCTCTACATGAACTATATATAGTGTATGGAGAAGGCATTGTAATGCACCCAAAAATTTGATACCGAGATTTCACCGGAAATACATGTTTTGGGTCCCCAAGAATCCAAAAAAAGCATTTCTGGAAAAAGTCCCATGTTATTGTGTGTGTGTGTGTGTGTGTGTGTGTGTGTGTGTACAGCATAGCTCAAAAACGAAAAGATCGTTAAATACCAAACTTAGAATTTAAGTTTGGTATCTTGCAAGGATGCGACACGAAGATATTCAAGAAAATCCCCCACCTCAAACTACCCTTTACATGGATTTATTTTCGAAAGTTTGGATTTTCTCAAAAATCGCTCTAACAATTTTAATTAAATTATTGTATATTAAAGATATTTATCTGATACATAATATGTGTATCTTGAATTTTCTGGGAATGACCTCTGAAGACTACTTTATTCTGGATGAATTTTAGGGAATTTTGCATAACTGCTAAACCGTAAGAGATAGACACAAACTTACCACACAAAAATGTAAGGCACATTAAAACACACAATTTATGTTATATAGTTTTTTTCGTGGATTTGAACGTTTTTGAGATATTCCTTGTTTTTGGTTTCAGCTTTAAAATACGTATACGTTTCTCACACAGGAATATATCAACTCCTGTCTGTACAAACAAAGGAACATCAGTCACATAGCATCCCGCTTTTGACTATCACTTTAACCTATGGTACTCCCTTATTACGCTTCTACTTACAAGGAAGAAAGTAATTAGGCTGTTAATTTTTTCTGGATTGGCATTAAGTAAATACATTTTAACAATAATTTGTTGCAGTGATGTAGTGAAAGTAATGTGAATGGAACACATCGGATTTTTATACCCGGTGTCTAGAGTTATGTATGTCCATCGGGGTTACATGTTCTACAAAATCTTTTATCTTCGCCAACAAATATTCATTTCCATCATTTCATCGGTAATCTAATATATTTTTTTTTCTTATTTATTACGTTTGTAAGTACAATGTACATATTAGAAAGAAAAGGTTTAATATTCCACCCAAAAACTGTATGTAGAGATTTCACTAGAAATATATGTTTTGAGACCTCTTGAACCCAAAAAGCATACCCAAACTACCCTTTTCATGGAAATGTTTTCGAAAATATTCATTTTCTCAAAAATGGCTGCAATGACGTTGAATATTTATGTTACAAATGAAATGTATATCTTTAATTTCCTGAGAATAGCCTCTGAAGCCCTTTTCATTCTCAATGAATTTTGGATTAATGGTAAGATATACACAAAAATGTAGATCTCGTCAACACACATTTTTGTTCTGGAACTAACCGTTTCCGAGATAGTCCATGTTATTGCTTAAAATACTTGTGCTTTTCTAAAACAGAGAGTCGTCCATGATTATTTTCAACCAACCATAAAGACATCGGAACATTATATTTTATCTTTGGTGCATGAGCAGGAATACTAGGAACATCTTTAAGAATTTTAATTCGAACTTTTTTTGTATGCAAAAGAAATGTCTGTCAATGACAATCACATAGCGACATTTTTTTAAACAATTGATTATGCTTTAGCATAAGATTATCTTTTGTAAGAAGTTTATTTATAGAACTAAAGTCATGTGAATGGAATACATCAGATTCTCCCATATAAGTATTCATATATTATTTTGCCTTATATGGGTTTGTCCATCCTTTGAAAATGCTTTCTCCATCATTTCCTATATTGCTTTATTTTATCATTTGTGGGTCGACACCTTATTACTTGCCGATTTCTTTATTTTTATTACTTTCTCTATACGCACTATGTACATAGTGTATAGAGAAGGTATTGCACTCCAACAAAAAATTAGATATCGAGATTTCACCGGAAATATATGTTTTAGCGTCCCCTGTATCCAAAAGAGGTATTTTCTGAAAAAGGTCCGTGTTTGTGTCGGTGTGTCCGTGTGCCTGTGAACACGATAACTCAAAAACGAAAAGTCGGTAAAATACCAAACTTGGTATTTAAGTTTAGTACCTTCCAGGGATACGACACGAAGATTTTGAGAAAAATCCCCCCACCCCAAACTACCCTCTACATAGAACTTTTTCGAAAATTTTGATTTTCTAAAAAATGGCTCTAACGATTTTGATTAAAATGTCGTATTTTAAAGATATTTACCTGACAAATAAAATGTATATTTTGAATTTTCTGGAAATAGCTCTGCAGACTATTTTATTCTGGATCAATTTTACGGAATTTTGCATAACTGCTAAACCGTAAGAGATGGAAAAAAACTTACCACACAACAAATGTAGAGCACTTTAAAACACACAATTTATGTTATATACATATTTTTCTTGGAGTTGATTGTTTTTCAGATATTCCTTGTTTTTGGTTTCAGCTATAAAAACATATTTTTCTCATACAGATTTTGTGATCTCGTGTCCATACAAACAAAGGAACTTCAAGCACATAGCAACCAGGTTTTGACTATCGCTTTAACCTATGGTACCCCCTTATTTCGCTTCTTCTTACAAGGAAGTAAGTAATAAGACTATTTCTGTTAATTTTTTCTCGATTAGCAGGAATTAAATAGAAGTATAAGCATTTTAACAATAATTTATGACAGAGTTGTAGATAAAGTCATGTGAATGGAGCACCTCAGATTTTTTTATCTATTATTGTTCTTTAATAGCTATCAGCTATATCATTTATGTCGCATCCTTGGAAGATACTGAAATTTGGTATATAACCGACCGATTTACATACATACTCACATGCATACATACATGCATGGACGTTTTTCTAAACATACTTATTTCAGTGGTCCAACAAAACATGCATTTCCATTGAAATCTCGGTATCGAATTTTTGTATAGAATACGATACTTTCTCTGCCTACTATGTACATTGTACATATGAGCCAGAGAAAGTAAGAAATATTTCTTAAGGTATTTACCTCGATTTACACCAATAAGATAGAAGAGATAGCATTTCATTTTAAAGAGTACTTGTTGCAGTATGTGTAGAGAAAGTAATGTGAGTATAACCCATAAATATTTCTCTATAAACAGCGGTTATCATTGAAACCGGGTCTCCTCAATCTATTGCCTTAGATCTATTTATATTTTGGGCATTAAATGACGTTAGCTACGTATTTTACTTAGGAACAAGTGATTTTTACTTTCTCTACATCATACTCAAAACATAGGTAGAAATGAGTTGCATTCCACGCAAAATTCGATGCGATATTTAACTGGAAGTATACGTTTTATTGAACCCCTTAATCATAAAAGAAATTAGAAAAAGGTTCATGTATCCGTATGTCTAGAATATATTTCAAAAAGGAAATGATAGTAAAATACCAAACTTGATATTTTAAGATCAGTATCTTTAAAGAAGATTTTCGAGAAACCCTTACCTCAAATTAAAAATCAAAAATCAAAACGTTGATTTTCTCAAATGACACGAATTTCATTTAAATACCGCAAATAAATGCACAGGTCGTTTCCTTAGCGTGGTGGTAGCGCAGCTGCCTACCAAGCGGGACACCTGGGTTCGATCCCCAGTACCGACGTGGGGATTTTCCCCCGCTGGGAGACCTGGACCGGGGTGCACTCAGCGTCGTGAGGTCCCTGGGGGGCCAATTGAGGAGCTACTTGATGGAGAAGTAGCGGCTCCAGGTCGTGAGGATCGCATTAACCGGCCGGGAGGGGCTCGAGGCGCTGACCACGTCTCACCCTCCAATACTGCACCCCATCCATGACGTTTGTAGTGGCCCGTGATGGGGGACGCAGCGGCCGGGCGGTAGGCCAAGGTTCCCCGTGAGCTGTCGTGCCATGGAGTTATGTTATGTTAAATAAATGCACATGGTACCTAAAATGTATATCTTAAACATTCTGTGAAAAGCCTCTGAAGTCCTCTTTTTTTATGTATGACTTTTTCATAACTTATAAACTGTAAGAGATGGTTAAAAATGCACTGTACAAAAAAATGTAGATCTCATCAACACACAAAAATTATGCCGAATGCATTATTGTGAAGTTGATCATTACCAAGATATTCCATGTTATTGGTTTAAATTTTTCCATACGTATTACTTTCTCTATACGCACTATGTACATAGTGTATATAGAAAGTATTGCACTCCACCAAAAATTCGATACCGAGATTTCACCGGAAATATATGTTTTAGTGTCCCCTGTATCCAAAAAGGGTATTTTCAGAAAAAGGTCCATGTGTGTGTGTATGTGTGTGTGTCCGTGTGTCTGTGTGTCTGTGAGCACAACTGAAAAACGAAAAGTCGGTAAAATACCAAACTTGGTATTTAAGTTTAGTATCTTCCAGGGATGCGACAGGAAGATTTTTGAGAAAAATCCCCCCACCCCAAACTACCCTTTACATGGAACTTTTTTCGAAAATTTTGATTTTCTAAAAAATGCCTCTAACGATTTTGATTAAAATATCGTATATTAAAGATATTTACCTGATAAATAAAATGCATATTTTGAATTTTCTGGTAATAGCCTCTGAATACTACTTTATTCTCGGTCAATTTTACGGAATTTTGCATAACTGCTAAACCGTAAGAGAATGGACAAAAACTTACCACACAACAAATGTAGAGCACTTTAAAACACACAATTTATGTTATACACATTTTTTTCGTGGAGTTAAGTGTTTTTGAGATATTCCTTGTTTTTGGTTTCCGCTATAAAAAACATGCTTTTCTCATACAGGACTTTGTGAACTCGTGTCCATACAAACAATGCAACTTCAGTCACATAGCAACTAGCTTTTGACATCACTTTAACCTATGGTACTCCCTTATTTCGCTTCTACATAGAAGGACGCAAATAATAAGACTATTTCTGCTAAGTTTTTCTCAATTAGCAGAAGTAAATATAAGCATAAGCTTTTTAACAATAATTTATTGCACAGTTGTAGAGAAAGTCATGTGAATGGAACACATCAGATTTTTTTTTTTTTTTTTTTTTTTTTTTTTTTTACCAAATTAAATGTTGTTATTCGTTTTTCTTTCTAGCGGTCAAGCAAAGGGAACGGAATTTCTAAGCCCTTGCATAGCCACCACTCTAAATACTTGACCATCGCTTAAGCCTTCTGTGTTCTCCTAAAAATTTTCCCGGTAAACCACAAGGTGATTTCAAAAAAAAACTTTTAGATGACATACCACAATGGGCAGTTAAAATGTCATCAGTATTTTAAGTCCCAGCTTCCTAGTTTTACCAACTATTACGCCAATTAGAGTTAATTATTTTCACACAAGCCGCGTGTAGGACAGAAGATGGATTGGTAGGGTCAGACTGAAAAAAATCTATCCTATAGCCAGGATTTGAACCGGGAACTCCCGAAAAATCCGCTTCCTCTGACCACTGAGCTGCCATGGTAACATGCTGACAGAGCATGATCAGCTTGTATTTCAACGGGAAAATGCGATTAGTTGAGGAATTGAATGCCCTTTCGACAAGTTGCCATGGTAGCTCAATGGTCAGAACAACAGGCTAGAGACCGGGAGATCCGTGATTCAAATCCTGGCTATGGCATTGCATGCTTCCGTCTGACCATACCTATCCAATCTAATACTTAGTTTTATTAGTCAGTGTCTTGAATAATATCCGGTGCAATTTTAAGCCCCTTTGAATCAAATTTCATATGCCCAAGGTCGCGGGTTCAAGCCCGGCGGAGGACGACGGATTTTTTCGGGTGTAAAAATCCTTAGCATGGCTTCCTTCGGAAGAGACGTAAAGCCGTTGGTCCCGTGTCATAGATTTACGGAACGTGTAAGAACCTCAAGCCCGATAGAGAGGCCTCAGAGCAAAATTAAGTGGTCTTTCACACCCAAATTAGGATAGAACGCTGAGAACCACAGTAGTTAAAGAACGTCCATAAATAACACGGCATTTACATTTTTCCATTAATCAAAACTGTGAAGTGATGCGCGGGGTCCATAGAACTTAAAAGTTACTCGACGTTCACCTTCTAGGGATAATTGAAAATCTTGACGGGGTAACTCACCCTAACCGAGATTCGAACTCGCGACCTCTTTAATGTGAGATAGAGCGTTGCCCACTCACTACACAGCTGGATCATATAAAAATTATAAAAGAAGATAAATTTTTATTATCGTAAAGCATGAAATGGGTTAAAATTAGGTTTAACGTTTACTGATAAGGAAATTTTAAAAAGTGGAGACTTGTTTAGAATGATTTATTTTATGAACTTATAAACGGCATAGAACCACAAAATTATGAAAATACGTAAAAAAAATTGATAGATTTTATTCTGTGTTCAAAAAAATGTGTGCTCAACTTACTTTTTGACAGAAAATGTCATGTTGACACCCATTTGCCCCTTTAAGCAGCCCAATTTTAAATGCAGTACCGGATCCATTTCATGCAAATCATTTATGTTTCATATATTTGCGTAAAATCTTTTGCATTGAATACGTCATTGATACGCCTTATGAAAATCTGATGTATTCTATTCACATGACTTTTTCTACATCTCTGCAACAAATTATTGTTAAAATCTTATACTGCTGTTTACGTCATGCCAATTGAGAAAATCTGATGTGTTCCATTCACGTGACTTTTTCTATATTTCTGCAACAAATTATTGTTAAAAAGTTTGCTACTTTTTCTCAATTGGCATAAAGTAAATAGAAGTATAGATATAGTCTTATTACTCGCTTCCTTGCACATGGAAGCGAAAAAAGGGAGTACCATAGGTTAAAGTGATAGTCAAAAGCTGGTTACTATGTAACTGAAGTTCCTTTATGTGTATGGACAGGAGTTGACAAATTCCTGTATGAGAAAATTATAAGTTTTTAAAGCTGAAACCAAAAAAAAAAAAAAAAAAAAAAAAAGGAATATCTAAAAAACGATCAACTCCACGAAAAAATGTATATAACATAAATTATGTGTTTTAACGTGCTCTATATTTTTGTGTGATAAGTTTTTGTCTAACTCTTAGCTGTTATGCAAAATTCCGTAAAATTCATCTATAATAAAGTAGTCTTCAAAGGCTATTCTCAGAAAATTCAAGCTTTACATTTTATTTGTCATGTAAATATCATTAGTATATGATATTTTAATCAAAATCGTTAGAGAAATTTTTGAGAAAATGAAAATTTTCGAAAAAAAGGTCCATGTAAAGGGTAGTTAAGGGTGGGGGGATTTCACCTTCGTGTAGCATCGTGTTCAGAGGCACACGGACACACACAGACTCACAGAAATTTTTCTAAAAAGGTTTTTCTTTATTTATGGGGGTCTCAAAACATGTAGTTCTCTTGAAATATCGGTATCGAATTTTTGGGTGAATTACAAGTACAATACCTTCTCTATACCACTTGTACATAGTACATGTAGAAAAAATAAAAATGTGTTGCATATCAACTCTCCACCAAAAACATATATTTAAATTTCTTTACACGTCTAAGAGATCAAAGCATTATATTTCTATTCGCGCTATTATTTAATTATCTCATTTACTAGAAAGTATAAGTATAAGGGTGCGTGGTTATTGTATATTTGTCTTCTTATTGTACAATTTTAGCTTGATTTAAGTTTAGTCTGCAGACATATAAGTTTTGATATTAAATTCCATTTAGTGTAGTACAAGTATATGTTTATAAACAGTGGAATTTCTTTTTAAAAGTGAGTATGCCATTGTTTTAATATTATCGCATTTTCCTTAACTTGCAGAGTACTGACAAACATATTGAAAGTGGAAGTTACGAGCACATAGACGAATGCTAAAATGTTCATTTAATGTTTCTTCGCATCAATTTACTTTGACAGCTGAGACATTCCTTAGTCAGGATTCCCTTAATGGTAAGTTTTAATATTTAAATATTTTTTATCCCCAAAATTACATAGTTATTAAAAGTGTGAATGAATTTTTCTATTAATGATAAATTTACATAATATTATTAACATAAAACTTTTATTTTAATCGCATAGAAATATATATCTTTACATAGAAATTGCATCGAAGTAAGAAAGAAAGTTTCAAATACGACATTAGTATTCAAATTTTTATTCGTGGTACGTACTAAGCTGTTGTGATGAAAAGAAAAGGAAGGTACGAATATAAAAACTTTCAAGAATGACCGATAGTTACGTTTAGAAATTTAAAACATGGAATTGTTGAAAAGGTTATACTACGAAAAAATTTGGCACGAATAATATGTTTAAATGAGCTCTGTATGTTTCCTCTGGTGGCTATTTCTTTGTAAAGCATTTTCTTTGTGATAAAAAATTATGCAGAATTTAAGAGACGTTCAGAAGATATCCACAGGTTCTTAGCCTTATATCTAAAGTCGGTTGCTGGAGTGGTAAACTATGACATTTTTCTGAGTCTATGCGTGGGTGGCAGGGAGGGAGAATGGACAATACCAGTTAAGTTGACAGAATATTTAATGGAGCTCTGTCTGGAACGATTTGGCGCTTGCTTTACCATAAATAATGAACTATTCTGAATCTAAGCACGTAAAACTAACTGTTTTGTACATGTGCTAACTTGCGTGGTTAAAGGGCTTCGCGGATTAGGCAGCATTTGTTTCCTTGCTAAAAGTAACTCATAAGTCTTAGTGACTCGCTAAAATAGTCCTGCAATCATTGACAATGGTGATGAGCCGTTGCTACCAACTTAAGTTAACCTTTTCTAACGACTAACGTGTAAGTAGAAGATGAAGAAGCAAAAGAACTTAATTTTCGAAGTATATACTCTATTATTTACCTAAGTTCCACCTACATCACAACTACCCCATAAAAGTTCCTACGTTCTGAGTTGCCAAATCTTAAGCTTCTTATTCACATCTCTAAGTGTTAAGAATTCTTCATTAGTTTTAATTCACAAAAATCGTCAACAACCCTTTATATTTCAGAGCATGCTCAGTTCTAATAAACTGAACCTTGAGCCAATGGGTTGCTTGTTGATGAGTTCATCAGAATAGCTACATAATTACTCTCGCTAGTCCGACTGTCTTCTTGGAAGAAATCAGACTAGCCTTGCTAACGACTTTTTCGTTAGAACCGAATTATAGCTTGTGCTTTATACATAATATATGGAATTTAATATATTAAACTATTTGTCGATATTATTTTTCTACTCCCTATGTCTTTATAAAACTATTATTATTTTAATAACAATAATTGCGGAATGCAAATTCCCCGGTACATTTTTTTATTATTTTTTACAATAATTCAATGTTCCTATTATTAGTACTATAGTTATAAAATATTATTTTCGATATCAATAAAATATATATATGTATGCCCGAATTTTTGTCTAAAATGATTTGTTTCTCAATCGGAACTCTTTCGATTTTCAAATAATTCTTTTACAAGTTTCCTAATCTGTACAGAAAGTATTGTTCAGATACTTCTTAAGGAACTTTAATTCTTTTATTCAAAAACTTGAGATTTCTTATACTATGCTTTATAAACATTTATTTTTATTCTCTCTCCTGAATTTATATACATTAGTAATTTTCTATTTTCGGTGTGTTCGATTTTCAGGATGTTTGAATTTCTATATTTTGATCGAAGTACTGATTCTAAATTTGTTAACTTCTCTGCAACTTATTTTTACGGTTTCCTACTTAAAACCACTAACATTTTTAATTTTATTGTTATATTTTATGCAATTTAGAACTGTTATTTTGCAAACTTTGTCCTCCAAATTTTGCATATTTATCTTGACATTTCTAAATAACATTGCGCCTAAAACTTCATTTATCAAGACAGAGACACACCCGAAAGAGTTATTTTTACAATCTACGAATTGGTTTTCACTATTGACATCTTATAACTGGTAAGTAAGGCTACCAAATTTACGAACATTGTCTGCAGTACCTTAGAACAATATCATCATTTTTGTAATTTTTACCTTGTAAAAATCTTGGCAACGTATTACTTTTAATTAGAACTAAGTACTATTTTGGGTTCCCATTTATGCCTTCTTTCTTTTTGACATTCGTTATTCTGCAAACCTAGTCCTATCTGTTCACTTAACCGAACTTTATCTACACTTGTAGTCTTGGGTACCTCTTGAAATTTTCGTTTTGATTCCTTCCTTACCATACGTTTTATAGGTACAAATCCTGTTGTAGTATTTATAGTGTTATTTATGATGTCCTCTGTTAGAGGACACTATCTAAGATAGTCTGTATGATTCTGATGTGTAAGTATACGAAAATGTGTACCTATACTTAAAATACACGTGCTATTGAGTTACTAATATGCGAGGCATTTCCTTATTTTTCAGAATTTCACTAAAACATTTACTTGACAAATATTGTCCTTTCAATATATGTTATTTGGGCTAATAATCGTTAAAAATCTTCCCCACAGGATTATTATATAATGAAAGGTTTTGGCTTTCTGACACAAATCACAGGCAGAAAAAAATGTCCTGATTTTGTTCACAGGGTGCTTTATACAAAACTTTTCACGGAATACTAAAGTTAATTTCTTTATCACTTCACGTTTGCAATACTTCAGGAAACATAAGCTTCCACAATAGTTACTCCCTTTCCGTGAAATTTGCATAATTTGCCATCATATACACCTTTGGTTTGTTTAAGCATATGAGTTTGGTTTTTTTTGCACCTGTTTCATTCATTTATGCTTTATTCATCTTAGTTTGTGCCTTTTAAACGTTTAGAATTTCATTGGTCAGTTGGTTTCTCTCCCATTTTGCAATACACAGAAATTTTGTATTGTTCTGATCATCTAATACGTCTGGTAGTGGATAAGGTGCTTTCATGTGCATGGAATATCAAGGCATAAAACATTTTGTGCCCCATGTGTGGACCTAATTTAAATGTTATGTTTTACAATTTCATAACATATTTTTATGTAGTGTGCTTGTCAGTTTGCATAATTTCGTAAATGTCTTCTTCTTATTCTTACAACGAAATTAGGAAATCAGCATATATAGTAACAATAAGCAGATAGCCCGCCTCTGAAGAGAGGTGATAGCTGTTTGTCTCATATTCAAAGGTAATGAGTTCCAATATCGGTTAGGATGGATTGCTCTGCTAAGTTTTTTTTATTTTTCCTCGGGATTTTCCCGAACTCTGAGAGGGCGAATGTCGAATAAAAGATTTATAGATCTTGTGGATAATTTCATCCATTGCATACGTCGTCCGATATTACCTTCCAGGTTAAAGGACGTTAAAATATAAAGAAATAGATAGATGAATAAACATTGTAAAATAGTTCTATAGACTAGAGAAATTCATGTATAAGCAATGTGTTAATTGTTCACAGCTACGCACTCATGAACACACAAACACAGTACAGTCTTACTTTCTCTACTTCGTACATTCCACTTAAAATTTCGTTACCGAGATTTCATTGGAAATACGCTTTTTAGGATCCCCTGCATCCAAAAAAGCATTTATAAAGGGTCTGTGCAGATGTATGTATCCATGGCTCATTGAAGAACACAACTCAAAACGGAAATTCGTTTAAATACCAAACTTGATGTATAAATTAAGTAATCTCCAAGAATGCGTCACGAAGTTTTTCAAGAAAATTACCTCGCCCCAAACTCCCTAGCCTCTGAAATGCTTTTCGTTCTGAATTAATTTTTCATAATTGGTAAGCTGTTAGAGATAGACAAAAGTTTACTACACAAAAAGTATAAAACTAGATCTTAAAATGCACAATTAATATCATAGGCAATTTTTTGTGGTGTTAGCCACTGCTGATATATTCATTATTCCTTTCAATTTTGCAATAGTGCACATGTTTTTCTTTCATCCTGGTCATAGAAGAAAAACAGAATTTCAGGTTCATCACATAGCGACCAGCTCGAAAAGCGGTTGTCAAACAGTTTAGCGTATTGTATTCCCTTATCCTTTTGTATCTTTTTGTATCTACAAGGAAATATAAAATAACACAATTTCTGCTAATGTTTATCTCGATTAGCACAAAGCAACGGAAGAATAAACGTTTGTAAGAATATTTGTTAGAGAATAGGTAGAGAGGTTATGTGAATGAAACACGCCAGATTTTTAATAATCAGTAATAATTATACATTACAGTAAATAGCACATGTCAAAAAGAATAAATTATAGTATTGGAAACTAATTAACTGTAATTAAAAGCGGGTAAATATTCCATAGTTCATTCTAGATTTTATTTCGGGAATTAGTGATGAACACACAGTTGTCAAAGCATCTTCAATATGTCTTAAAACTTCGCTGTTGAAATCCTTTTGAAATACTGTATCTCTATTATCGTAATTTTTATTTTCAATAAGCCCCTTAATTCGTAGCAAAAACCATCAAAAATGTCTCAAAGGCTCTTAAATTATATCACCTTACTAAGTCATATACCGAGAATATCAAATGGCTAGTTGACGGAAGGGACAGCTGTACCCCAGCGCATCGTTCGTGCCTGCCCCCCAGGGATGACAGATGAGCTGCAGACAGGCACTGACGATAGAGACTCGTATAGGTCCCTACAGTTCCGGCTTGACCACTCGTCCACCAGAAAGTCGCTCTTTGACTTCCATCTACTGGGAACGGAAACTGATCCTGGTAATAGAGGCATGATACTGTACCTTTTGACAAGGCCGAGACAAAGCTCCAAGTCATAAGCTTCTGCCCGCCACCGACCGAAGTACAACTCGTGGACAACCTGAAAAATAAAAGGGAAATGGCATAGGAGGAAATGAGGCAAAGAATAGTCTTGATGGATATATATAATTACAAAAAATTATGTGTTCCATTCACATGACTTTCTCTACTTCTGTGTAACAAATTATTGTTAATAAGCTTATTCTTCTTTTACTTCATGCTAATCGAGAAAAAATTAGCAGAAATGATCTTATTACTTAGCTACTTCCTTGTAAGTAGAAGCGAAATATGAGAGCATTATAGGTTAAAGTGAAGTAAAAAGCTGGTTACTAGGTGACTGAAGCTCCTTTGTTTGTATGGACACGAGTTGACAAATTCCTGTATGAAAAAAGTACAAGTTTTTCAAAGCTGAAGCCAAAAGCAAGGAATTTATCAAAAACGATCAACTCCACGTAAAAAGTTTATAAAACATAAATTGTGTGTTTTGATGTGCTCTACATTTTTATGTGGTAAGTTTTTGTCCATTTCTTACGGTTTAGCAGTTATTCAAAATTCCGTAAAATTCATCCAGAATAAAGTAGTTTTCAGAGGCTATTCCCAGAAAATTCAAGATATACATATTATTTGTCAGGTAAATATCTTTAATATACCAAATTTTAATCAAATTCGTTGAAGCCATTTTTAAGAAAATCAAAATTTTCGAAAAAAGTTCCATGTAAAAGGTAGTTTGGTGTGGGGGGGTTTTTCTCAAAATCTTCGTGTCACATCTCTGGAAGATACTAAACTTAAATACCAAGTTTGGTATCTTACCGACTTTCGTTTTTGAGCTATCGTGTTCACGGGCAGACACAAATACAGACCTTTTTCTAAAATGCTTTTTTTTTGGATACAGGTGGCCCTAAAACATATATTTCTAGTGAAATTTCAGTATCAAATTTTTGGGTGGAGTGCAATACCTTCTCTATACACTATGTACATAGTACATATAGAGAAAGTAAAAAGGCGATATCGAGATTTCACTGGAAATATATGTTTTAGCCCCGTGATTCCAATAAAACAGAAAAAGGTCGTGTCTGTGTATTTGTTTGAAAGGATAACGTAATTTGATACATAATTTAAGCATCCCTCAACGATGTTGCAGGATCACTCTCAGGAGAATCCTCTACCTAAAACTGTGCTATGCATGGAAAAATTTCTATAAACATTTATTTTCTCATACTATTTGGATTAAAATGTCATATTTTATAGATTCTTGCATAGTATATCAATGTATAGGTTGGTGTCTACAATTTTCTGTAAATAGTCTCTGGGTGAGTTTTGCACATGACAAAAACTTATTAAAAATTATGAACTCATCAAAATACATAATTTATGTCAAATACATTTTCGTTGTGCAGCTAGAGCTATTTCGGAGATATTTTTTGTTGTAGGTTTGAATTTTCCAATACTCATTAATTTCTCTATGTACAATATTCATAGTGAATAGAGAAAGTATTGTATTCCACCCAGAAATTCGATACAGCATAGCTCAAAAACGAAAACACTGATAAATACCAAATTTAGTATTTAGGTTTAGTGTCTTCCAAGGATGTGGCACGAAGATTTTCAAGAAAAATTTCCCCACCACAAACTACCCTTTATGGGAAAATGTTCGAAAATTTTTATTTTTTAAAAAACGGCTCTAATGATTTTGAATAAAATACCAAATAAAATGTATATCTTGAATTTTCTATCAATAGCCTCTTTATTATGTTTGAATTTTGCAGATATTTGCATAACTAGTTAAGCAGAAATGATAACCAAAAACTCACTGTACAAAAACTATAGAACTTGTTAAAACACACGATTTATGTTATACAGTTTTTTTGTGGAGTCAACCATTTTTGAGATGATTCTTGTTATTGATTTTTGTTTTAAAACACTTAGGTATACTTTTCTCATACGAGAATTTGTTAACTCCTATTTCAATTACATAGCAACCAGATTTTAAAATATTTTACTATAGCTTTAGCCTATAGTATTCCCTTATTTGCCTTCTTTCACAAGGAAGCAAGTAATAGGACCATTTTTGCTAATTTCTTTTCGATTAGAATGAAGTAAATAGAACATTAAGCTTTTTAACATAATTTGTAGCAGAGAAATAGAGAAATTCATGTGAATGAAACACATCAGATAATTTTTTTTTTTCAAATTGGGAGTCGTTATTCATAAATATTTTATTCTGAATTTCTATAACATCATAAAGCGACCGGGATTTTAAAACATTTAACTTATTTTTATTCGGCATTTCGTATATAATAAAACCATTTCTGCTAATGTATTTTCATAAGGTGAAGTCAATACAAAAATAGGTTGTAATAAGAACAGTAATATTGAAGTATTGGTAGAAAAAGTTATGCAAATATAACATATTTTTCTCTCTCTTCGTCAAGCAAAGACAATGGAATGTCAATGTATTACAGTAATCAGCTCTTGAAACAATTGACTGCGTTTTATGCTAGTGTATTCCATTATTCCCGCGTATCTAAAAGTATGCAATAAAAGTATTTCTGAAAATGTTAATATGGATAAAAGTGAAGTAAATAGAAAAAAAAACATCTCGTGTATTTCATTCACGTTACTTTCTCTACCTCTTCTGAAATAAATCATTCTTCTAAAAGCTTATTTTTTAACTGCTTCATGTTAATCAAATATTAGAGAGAGTATTTCGTTTATGACACGTGATCGTTATAAATGGCCAATCCAATACTTTGGCGCGTAAAATTCCAACCAATCGGAATTCATCTCTGCATTTTAAGCGTTTTCTTTATCACACCCACGTGCATTTGTTTGGCTGAAATAATGCTCGTCTCATAATAATAATAATAATAATAATAATTAATATCAGTATGCAGTGATATTCCCGTACATAATGACGGAAGTTACAAAAGGTATTGAGGAAAGGTCTATCGCTGAAATAGAGACATTAATTGAAAACTCAAAACCGCAGAATACTAAAAACAACAGAGAGAGTGTGTGGAACCAGTTCAACGAATTCTGTAAGTAATGAGGCCATGATTTATGATACGCACATCAAGTTGCAGTGATTCGGTGCAAATATATGTCAAGACAAACGGCATTTTAGGAATATTATTCTTCGTGTCCATATAGGCTAATCATTGTTAGTTTATTCACGAAATAGTCTTGATTAAATACAACTCAAACTACAACTGTTCTCTAGATAAAAGTTGGAGCTCTCCTTATATTACTTATGGTAAACAATAGCCGAAATGGTCTTATTGTTTAGTTCCTCGTAATTATAAGTGAAATAAGGCGATAGGCTAGGCCTAAGCTATAGTCAAACGTTTTAAAGCTGTTTGCTATGTGGTTGCAATTAGATTTTCTTTGCGTGGCCAGAAGTAAAACAAAAGAAACAGGAATGACAAATTTCGGTATCAGAAAGTTTAGTATTTTAAAATTGTAGCCAATAAAATATATCGGAAGTGGTTAATTAAAAACAGGGATATTTGCTTAAACATGTATTAACATTTTTCTAAAATTGTTTTTTTTATCCTGAGGTAATCAAAGCTTATACTTACGCGACATCTCGGTATGGAATTTTTGGGTGAAATACAATACCTTATTTATAAATTATGAGCATAGTACGCGTAGAAAAAGTAAAAATATGACGTTAAAGAAGTTTGGCAATATCAAAGGAAGGTGGGCTACAAAATGGCCAGCACAGTCATTATTTATCAAGTACCAAGGTACTGTAAGTAAGGGAAATTAATGTTAATGGCAGAGGTTGGCAGCAGAGCTACATATTTTGATGTCTTTAGACTTTAACGGTCTCTGCTTCCAATCTGCACAAGTCCATTAGGCCAACATATGGCGTCGTCTCCACTGAACCACTTTGTCTGGTCAACGGATTCATAAAAGTTGGCCTTGAAATCGAGCCAAGTGCCGCAAAATTAAATGCCTACCTTCATGATTACTGCAGAGTCTTTAGATAATGATGAGCCGCACATCTGCAGCTGCAGTAAAAAGTCTGATGTGCTCCATTCACATGACTTTCTCTACATCTTTGCCACAAATTATTTTTAAAAAAGTTACGCTTCTATTTACTTCATCCTAATTAAGAAGACATTAGCAGAAATAATATCATGACTTGTTTCCATGTAAGTAGAAGGGAAATAAGGGAGTACCATAGGTTAAAGTGATAGTCTAAAGCTGGTTGCTATGTGACTGATGTTCCTTTGTTTGTATGCACAGGAGTTGACAAATTCCTGTATGAGTAAAGTAAAAGTTTTTCAATCCTGAAACTAAAAACAAGGAATATCTTAAAAACGATCAACTGCACGAAAGTGTATATAAGTGTATATAACATAATTGTGTGTTTTAATGTGCTATACATTTTCTGTGTGTTAAGTTTTTGTCCATCTCTTACGGTTTAGCATTTATGCAGAAATCCGTAAAATTCATCCAGAATAAAGTAGTCTTCAGAGGCTATTCCCAGAAAATTCTAGATATTCATTTTATTTGTCAAGTATCTTATACGAGAATTTAATCAAAATCGTGAGAGCCATTTTTAAGAAAATCAAAATTTTCAAAAGTTTTTCCAAGTAAAGGGTAGTTTAGGGTGGGGGGATTTTCTTGAAAATCTTCGATTTGCATCCTCAGAAGATACGAATCTTAAATACCAAATTTGGTTTTTAACGGTGTTTTCATTTTGAGCTATGCTGCCCCCCCCCCACACACACACACATACAGACACACACGGATATTTTTCTAAAAATTCTTTTTTTTTTTTAATTCAGGGGGGCCTCAAAACATATATTTCCGGTGAAATCTTGGTATCGAATTTTGGGTGCAATACAATACCTTCTCTATACACTATGTACATAGTACGTATAGAGAAAGTAATATGTAGGACATAAATTGTGTTCTTTAATGAGATTATTTTTTGAGTCTTTTTTACAATTTATCGAAAATTATCCAGAATGAAGAGCACTTCAGAGGTTATTTTCACGATTTTTTAAGACATTCATTTTATTTCCCATGTAAACATCATTAATAAACGGTATTTTAATCAAAATTGTTAGGGCCATTTGTAAGTGAATCAAAGTTTTCAACAAATTTTCATGTTAAGGGTAGATTGGGTGAGGGATGTTTTTGAATATCTTCCTACCGCATTCTTGAAAGATGCGAACTTAAATGTGAAGTTTGGTATTTGACGGACTTTTGGGTTTTGAATTATGCTGTTCTCAGACACACACGCACGCACACATATACATCTGATGTGTTCCATCAGCATGACTATCTCTACCTCTTCAACAAACTATTCTTACAAAAGAAAAACATTGAATCCACATCTTAATAATTGTGATAAACATTAGCAGAATTGGTCTTATTAGTTGCTGCCTTGTACGTAGAAGAGAAATGAGAATGCAGTAGGTTAAAGCAGTGCTTTTTAAAGCTGGCTCTTATGTGAAACTAAGAAATTCGGTTCTCCTTGCATGGCCAGGAGTAAAATAAGATATATGAAACAAAAGAGAACTTTCCGTTGAGAAGAGTGTTTGTTATTTGTTATACAAAAGTCATCCAGAATGAAAAGGTCTTTAGGGGCTTTTCCCAGAAATTAATGAGCCATTCCCAAAAGTTATCACATCGTTTTTCCTTGAAATGTTTTAAACGTATATTATTTTAACTAAATTCTTTCACTATCTTTGAGATAATCGAACACTTTGAAAAATATTCCATGTAAAGCTTAGTTGAGGATGGTGGATTTCACTGAAAATCTTCGTGAGAATTGTTTAACTTAAATATCAAGTTTTTTATTTAACCAACTTTATGAAATCTCGAATTGCTCTACGAACAATCTGGAAACGTTCTATGAAACATCATGGAATATCACCTGTTACTGATCAGGGACATGAAAACATACATTTTCCATGAATCTCGATTTGCTCTACGAACGCTCTGGAAACGTTCTATGAACCATCATGGAATATCACCTGTTACTGATCAGGGACATGAAAACATACATTTTCCATGAATCTCGATTTGCTCTACGAACGCTCTGGAAACGTTCTATGAACCATCATGGTATATCACCTTTTCCTGATCAGCGACATGAAAACATATATTTTCCATGAATCTCGATTTGCTCTACGAACGCTCTGGAAGCGTTCTATTAACCATCATGGAATATCATCTGTTCCTGATCAGGGACATGAAAACATACATTTTCCATGAATCTCGATTTGCTCTACGAACGCTCTGGAAACGTTCTATGAACCATCATGGTATCTCGATTTACTCTACGAACGCTCTGGAAACGTTTTATGAACCATCATGGAATATCACCTGTTCCTGATCAGGAACATGAAAACACACATTTTCCATGAATCTCGATTTGCTCTACGAACGATCTGGAAACACTCTATGAACCATCATGGAATATCACCTGTTCCTGATCAGGGACATGAAAACATATATTTTCCATGAATCTCGATTTACTCTACGAACGATCTGGAGACGTTCTATGAACTATCATGGAATATCATCTGTTCCTGATCATCAGAACATCAATCCACTGTTTCTTGTTACCAGTGTAAAGGAGTGTCATTTGAACAGCTTGTAGATCTGACCGGTTTACAACCAAAACTTCCATAAATGGAAACATTCCTCACATTTGCATAAACACATAATAGTGTATCACCTTGCTGCCGAAGCCTTCTTTTGAGGTTGGGCAAATTTGCCAATTAACTGAAAAGAGTTAGCGGTTCGTATCTCTGTGTCACATGATTTCAACAAAGTCACAAGCGACCGGTTAACGTTCATAAATATGTCTGTTGTGACTAGTGAATAAATGGTAACGAGGAAACATTTTTATGGGTTCTCTCTCTCTCCCTCTCAATTCTGGTATTTCTGGTTGTACAACCTGTCATTACTTTTGTGAAACGCAAATCTTTTTCTCACAATACATTTTGGTATCATGTTACAATAAGTAGTTTTCAAACCTACATAAGATACCTTGAAATTCATGTCTGTTGCTAATATTTACCTCGATAAGCATTAAGTAGGCTTACCAAGCGGGAGACCTGGGTTCGATCCCCAGTACCGGCGTGGGGATTTTTTCGCCCGCTGTGAGACCTGGCCCGGGGTGCATTCAACCTCGTAAGGTCCCTAGGGGGCCAATTGAGGAGCTACTTGATGGAGAAGTAGCGGCTCCAGGTCATGAGAACCGCACTAACCGGCCGGGGGGACTCGAGGCGCTGACCACGTCTCACCCTCCAATTCTGCACCCCTCCATAACGTCTGTAATGGACCGAGAGGGAGGACGCAGCGACCGGGCGGTAGGCCAAGGTTCCCCGTGAGCTGTCGTGCCATGGAGTTATGTAATTAAGCATTAAGTAGATAGTTTTATAAAGAACATGTAGTAAACTTCATATAAATGGTGCACTTTATTTTTTCATGCAAAGATATCGGATATATTAAATACCATCACATAGGGACCAGCTTTTAAAATATTTGACTATTGTATTTTCTTATTCCTCTTGTACAACAGGATATGTAATAAAGCAATTTCTGCTTGATTTACCTTGATTGACATGAAATAGATAAAAGAATATGCTTTGTAAGAATGGTTTGTTGCAGAACTGGCAGAGGAAGTCATGTGAACGGAACCCATAACATTTTTATCGTTTTCACGAATGAATAGTATTGTTAAAACCAGATTACCTTCTCAAATAAATGTTTGCATTATATGGGAGCGGTTTAAAAGTTAGGCTAAAAGATGTTAGTCGCGCTATTTAAAGCTTATGCCGGCTAATATGTATAGGTGATCGTTTGAAAGAGGTTAGAAAACCCGGCATACTACGGAGAAAACGATCATTTGTATAAAATTAAGGGTAGAAGGCTCAGAACCGACGTAGGATAATTTATTTTCTTAATAAGATCATTGAAAAATGGAATGAATTGCCTGTGGCAGCCTTTCGGGGCTGCCCTCTGACCTTAAAGATATGTAGGGGTGATTTAAAGAGAATAAATGTTAGATAATTAATTAAAGGAAATAATGTGAAGTAATTAATGATCTCAGAAACTGTTCTTTAACTATTAATTTTGAGGCTTCATAGTAATTGTTTATAAACATGCTGGGAATTGACATAAGTATTGCTATATTGACTAATAAGTAGTTAGGTATTTCAAAAACCATGCATATACAGTATTTAGTTGTATTACTATCATTAATTTGTATTACTATTATTTATTGTAAGATTATTATTGTAAGTGAATCTTGTACATTTAACTCTGCTACCGGGTAGTACCCAAATGCAAAGAGTAAATAAATTCAAATGAATACAAATAATGAATTTTGCTCCCCTCGTAAAATTCCAATTTCTGTTAACTTAAGAGATATTGTAGTGAATTGTTCTATACTTTACATAGGTTTTCATACGAGTTGTAGAGGAGTCATTGAACTTTTAACACTCACTGTTCTGCTGACAGAAACCAGTCACGAAATTTCGAGCATATAAACCAGTTACTAGGGAGTTTATTGTAATCCTGTGCACCTGCTGCATCTATTTGGAGAGTTGTCAAAAGCTTCCCAAACACGTGGGATGAACATTGATTTGCCTGTCTTTGGTCGGTGATTTAATCGTGTTTGAGAGCACATTGAACTATGATAGATATTCCTGAGGAAGCTGAAAATAGCTATTACTCTCCTGTGACTCGGTGTATGTGCCTATTTTTAGTATCAACTTATACAGGGTTATTCAAAAAGAAAGAACACATTTCAAACTTTTATTGCTTCCAAACTACAAAAGATTGAGGCATGATTCCAACTTTCATGGAGAGAGAAAGGTTTACAATTGAAATAGCGCGGAGGTAGACGTTCCAATTATGGCCGCATTGGCGCTGTTGTTTGTTGTATGTCTGTAGTGAAATGGCGGCGACATCTCAAGAGAAATCATTTTGTGTGCTGCAATTAGCAAAGCTAGAGTCCATTGTTGCAGTTCAACGAAAGGATCCCAAAGAAATACACATCACGAGCAAGCAACCACGGGTATGGCGAGTTCTAAAACATCGTCTGCACCTGGAGACATACAAACTGCATTGAATCCTGACGATCACAACAAACGGTACGAATTGTACATTGGCATGTTAGAAGTTGTGGAAGATGACAATTTTTACTCAACGATTAATGTTTTCCAATGATTGTTTTCATGCAAGATGGTGCCTCGCCTCATTTCTCTTACCACGTCCGACGTCACTTGAATAACACGTTTGTAGGACTTGGATTGCGAGAGAAGGAGCAGATCAACTTTATCGCCGGTGGCCTCCCAGGTCTCCAGATCTCACTCCGTGTGGTTTTTATCTATGGGGTTACGTAAAAGACCGTGTTTTTATCCCTCCTATGCCTGGCACTCTTGAAGATCTACGACATCGAATTGTTGAAGCTGTAAATTCGATAACTGGAGACCAGCTGATTCGTGTGTGGCAAGAAATGTGCCACCGTTTTGACATATGTCGTGTAACACGCGGTGCTCATATTGAATGCATATTATAGAAACATACACTTTTCTATCTCCATGAATGTTGGAATCATGTTTCTATCTTTTGTAGTTTGGAAGTAATAAATATTTGAGATCTGTTCTTTCTTTTTGAATAGCCCTGTATTTTACAGCATTCTATACACTCAGCTTTCAACTGCTATCGGCTTACTTAAAATGCGTTGAATTTTCCGAAGATCCTGTCACAACTAATTCTCCCTGGATCTAGTAGTTTCCTTAAAAAAGGCGGAATGATCTCAAAAGAGGTTATTTCTCTCAAAAGTGCTGCCAAGGAAGTTTCCAAAACTGCAGAAAAGCGCACACAAAAACTTTAACACATTGAAGCCCAGGCGTTTCTCTAGTTGAAGGGCCAAGAAACCCTGGGTTTTTACGCCTACTTTGAGTTATTATTTACAGCACATCAATCAAATCTGCCAAAAAATATTGGAACAATCTAAAAGTATGTTATTCAAGGATTTCTCCACAAGTAAGAAAATATTCATAGCTTCTGTATTAATACTTTATTTTAAATTTACAACAAGTATCAAATATGAGTTTGAAAAAAAATCTGCGTAAAGCTGCTTGAAAGTTTGAAAAACTCTCCCTTGGAATTGGAATTTTTCATAGCTTTATTTGCATACCGAATTCTAGCTTCAGTTCACAGAAATCGAGGAAAATGCAGCATTTTAACATTTAAGAACACAAAACGTAACAAACAGATCACCACCTTCAAGGAAAATGGCGCAACTACCTGCGACCAACCAATATTACTAATTTTCCTTGCCATTCTCGGTGGCCGCGCTCGCTATAGTGCCTCACTTTGGCGCTTCGTGATGCACAGGATTGTGGGTTCGAGTCTCGCCTTACGTTATGAATAATAAGGTCTACTAAGGAAATATAGGAAACTGGAAACATTGAGAAAAAAGGAATACAGCGCCGGAGTCCTGACAAGCCTCCGGAACTGTATTTTTAAAAAAAATTAAAAGGAAAAAGAAAAAAATTCTTCTAAATGTCCTAATAGTTGACTAAAGCAAGGACAGATAGTAGCACATATCAGAAAACTAAATGATAACTGATGTATGTTCTTTGCCGCAAAGCCCAAGATCGAGTTAAGGTCGTGGAATTGCATTAAAAGCGTTAGAAAAATGCCTACCCGAGCTATCCTCGGGCGTGGTTTGCATGAAAACTTCACACAACCCGAACTATACTCGCACTTGGGCTTCAGTGTGTTAATAGGTTATATTGCTCATTTGATCTAAAGGCAGACCCCTGCAGCATCATATTTCTGCATTCATCAGACTGCTACAGCAGAGCATCTGTAAATTACTAGAGTTTATCTTTGCTGCTGCCGGCCTCCCTCTTTGAGGTTCCTGCTTTTGACCACAAAACGGTAGAGGTTTTATCTTTTTTATGCCATTCCAAATAAGGATTTAGCTTTTAGGAATTTTGTTCCGACAGTTTAAAAGGAGCGTCAGTTATTAGATTTTAAATGTTTTATCACTAGTGACTTTTAACCCAAAGATTTATTTTAGTCAATTTTGTGACATATTTTCTCATTTTTAAACATATTTTGGATTAATCTGTGGCCTTTGCTACCAGAGTTTTATACCTTTTATTTTATCTTTGTTTTAATTTTTATATTGTCTTTCACCTCTAGTGTTTTAATCGACCTTGTTTTTATAAGGGCGTTAATGGCCTTAGTAGTCGAACACCGCTAAACACCAATCATCATCTATAAGTTAGTGTAAAATTGAAGTGTTTATCAAAGCTTCCACTATGAACAGCGGCTTAACATTAATGGTTTTATGTCATGTGTTACCGTAGCAGTTCCCAAGTTTATATTTTCTACATATTAACCTTATTAATATAACCCTTGAAGTTTTTTATGAGTGACGCTTCTTACATGAAAAGCTGATTAGTTTAACACGCCATTATAGAAAAAGATCAGGTAGTTGCATTTACTCCATGGCGCACGCCAGCCTTCAAACGTGCGCCAGTGAATGTAACAAGACAGAATACATCTTGCTTAGTATGGTTCAGGTGTTTTAAAGTACCTTTCTCATTATTTTTCCTAACAGTAGAAGTTAATTTAGTACTTTTAACTTCTTGTGAACTTATTAAATTGCAGTATGCAGCATTTTTGGGTAGTAATTGTGAGTGAGCGCACAAGGTAAACATACACCAAGTAAATGAAACCAAGGAATGTACTTTGCTGAAGTACATCTACGTACATCACCATGAGAGAAGCAGTTTTGTAGACAGAACGTTCCATTTTGTGTTAAGCAGGTGCACCGAATATGTAATCCCACTGTTGTGCATCAACAAACTGAAGGCAAGAGAAATTTTATTGTAAAAGATACACCAGGTTTATTCAGCCGTTAGCACCAGTGGGTTTAAATGCATACCAGATACTCTGCTGCATCGCTTCGTAACCTGCCCGTCCTCTACTCCTTGGGCCCAAGCGCAGGATGACATCCTTAGGGGTTTGAACCTCCCTAGGGCATATTTTGGAGCACACTATCTGAAGGTGCCTATATTTCAGTGTCCATATCAGCGGAGTAAAGTGATTCACGCAACTCTTGCTCGATTTATTTGCATAATTTGCGCTTTTCTAGTATTTCACCACAATTATTAATCTAGCATGTAATTTAAATGTTTCCTTCTTTTAGCCATGTAATACTCTGACAGCAACTAGATTATCTTCTAACTAGATCTGTGATCTCAATTTTATGTTTGTTTGAATATGTAACTTATTAGTGGTATTATGGATGTATTATTTGTATCTTGATAATTTATTTGACCTGTATTAATGTTAGACATGTGCCGCTATGTATGTAGGAATACATGTTCTAAAAAAAATCTGATGTGTTCCATTCACATGACTTTCTCTACATCTCTGCAATAAATTATTTTTAAAAAGCTTATGCTTCTGCTTACTTCACTCTAATTGAGAAAAAATTAGCAGAAATAGTCTTATTACTTGCTTCCTTGTAAGTAGAAGCGAAATAAGGAAGTATCATAGCTTAAAGTGATAGTCAAAAGCTGGTTGCTATGTGACTGAAGTTCCTTTATTTGTATGGACACGAGTTCACAATGTCCTGTATGATAAAAGTATAAGTTTTTTATAGCTGAAACCTAAAACAAGGAATATCTCAAAAACAATCAACTCCAAGAAAAAAAATGTATATAAGACAAATTGTGTGTTTTAAAGTGCCCTACATTTTTTGTGTGGTAAGGTTTTGTCCATCTCTTACGGTTTAGCAGTTATGCAAAATTCCGTAAAATTGACCCAGAATAAAGTAGTCTTCAGAGGCTATTCCCAGAAATTTCAAAATGTATATTTTATTTGTCAGGTAAATATCTTTAATATACGAGATTTTAATCAAAATTGTTAGAGCCATGTTTTAGAAAATCAAAATTTTCGAAAAAAGTTCTATGTAAAGGGTAGTTTGGGGTGAGGGGATTTTTCTCAAAATCTTTGTGTCGCATCCCTGGAAGATACTAAACTTGAATAACAAGTTTGGTATTTTATTGACTTTTCGTTTTTGAGTTATCGTGTTCACAGACACACGGACACACTGACACACGGACACACACGGACCTTTTTCTGAAAATACTTTTTTTGGAAACAGGTAACCCTAAAACATATATTTCCGGTGAAATCTCGGTATCGAATTTTTTTGGTGGAGTGCAATACCTTCTCTATACATTATGCACATAGTGCGAGTAGAGAAATTAAAAAAATGCATGGCGTTCTTATTTGTTCAGCGACCCACTCAAAGAGGAGGTGCGGAATTGAACCTTGGACTGTATGCATTGTCGAATTTGTAAACATGTTGATGTATTGGATGGTACAGAACTGCTTTTCATCAGGAAATTTTGTGCATTCTTTTCACGCCACCTTGGTCACAAAATTTGCATGCTTAAGCGTTAATTAAGAACTGGAAGAATACATTATTATCAGCATAAATGCTGCAGTTGCGAGTTTACGAGAAGCAAGCAAATGTTCCAAATGCAAATATTGGAAAAGTAGATTCAAGTTACACTTCACTAAGGTGACCTCGAAACTATCGACATCCACCATCCCCTTCTACTCATCGTTTACTAGTCCTCTGGAAGGGGCAATACGTGATAAACTCGCTACCTAGTGTTGACGACATGCGCGGACAAACGACTGGCGGCAAAGGCCGAATAAATCTGAACACCAGGCATGCGCCGAAACAGTCCTTAAATACAACTTTAAAATGTCTAGATGTATTAATGGTAAAGAGTAGTGTATAAAACTGAATCGTGGCTCTGTGTATAGGGACCCTAAATATATTGTTTTGTTGATCATGTGCTTAGGTTATATATAATATACAAACCAGTAGAAGAATAAATATTCATTTTAATTGCATTAAATGTTTGGTAAAACTGTGAAATTTAGTTCTATATATAGGTAATAAATTAAGGTTAATATTGAACAGCACGACATATAGGTAAAGATGAAAAACCTGACTACAATTCACATTTCACACAAGATGTCTTAATGGCTATGAAATATAAGCCCTTGTCTAAAAGAGGGAATTTCATTGAATAACGAGCTATGATGTGTGGCCTCTAAAAAAAAACCTGGAAACCCACGTCATTTCATGCTCCCTTGCCTGATAAACGGAACGACATAATTTCCAAATCAGCACAGTCATGACCAACGAAATTAGAAAAGAGGTTTCTGAAACATATTTTGTTTCCCTGATATTAGGGCAGAAGTTGCAACTGTCAAACTACAAGTACGTTCAGCAATGCGGCAACCTAGGGAACTAACGAAGAGCGATTCATTGCTTTTACGGATATTACGCAGAACGCATATAGAAAAGCTAATTCATCTTTGCGCCATGCTCTGAATATTTCGCTTGTTTGAATTCGCATTAAATATTACACTTCGAAGTTCATAACGTAACTCCATGGCACGACAGTCCATTAGGGACCTTGGCCTACCGCCCAGCCGCTGCATCCCCCCGCTGAAGGGCCGGTCCCCATGACCGCGCTCGCCAAGTCGTCTCGCTTTGGTGCTTCGTAATGCAGAAGATCGCAAACAGCAAACAAAGTATAAAAAAATAGATAAATAAAAATAGGGTATAAAAAAGGCGTTAAATGGGGTGCAGTTCTGGAGGGTGAGACGTGATCAGCGCCTCAATTCCCTCCCGGCCGGTTAATGTGTTCTTCTCGATCTGAAGCCGCTGCTTCTCAACCAAGTAGCTCCTCGATTGGCCCCCCCCAGGGACCTCACGAGACTGAGTGCAACCCGGATTAGGTTTTCCACGCCGGTAGCGGGAATCGAACCCCGGATTCCCGCTTGGCAAGCAGCCGCGCTACCACCGCGCTAAGCAGACGACCTTGAAGTTCAGAACCGAGTCCATATAGCCATTGGCTCGTAACGAACGACCGTTTTAATTTCTTGGTCATGTGCGACGGTTACTCTAAGTCCGTTGGTTCATCTGAATGGGTTTATACTAGACACATGGCCAAAATTACATAGTTACCTTGTTCTATCTTTTGTTTTGTTGGTATTCAGATCATGAAGCTGCTGGTGGTCCTTTTATGCAGCCATTGTGATGTTAGACAAAAATATCATAGTTGCGTATTCGTTTTCTTGTATTAACTGTAACCTGTAGATAGTTGACCTTAGTTGTTTATCGTCTTCCTCTAATATGTACTATGTAGATTATTAGAGAAGGTATTGTATCCCACCAAAAATTTTTATGTCGAAATTTTGCCTAAAATATGTCCCCTGAATCAAATAAAAACATTTTATAAAAAGATTCGAGTGTGTATGTGGACAGCATAGCTCAAAAACTAAAAGACTGTTAGCAAACTTGGTGTTGAAATTTAGTACCTTCTAAGGATGCGAGCTTTTTAACAACCCCCCCTCCAAACTACCTTTACGTACAAAAATGTTACATTTTGTTTTACTCAAAAATGGTATTTGTTTCAATTGTAAAGACTTTACTTTTCTCAGGCAGGAAGTGTCCGTTTTTCTTTTGTCTTACTCCTGGCCAAGCAAAGAAGTGATCTATAATGACAATCGCATAACGATAGCTTTTAAAACATTTGACTATCACTTTAGCATAGTGCATTCCCTTAGTTCCATTCTGCTTATAAAAATTAAGTAATAAGAACAATATGCTAATGCTTATCTCAACTAACATTGTGTAGAAAGGGGAATAATCTTTTATAAGAAGATTGTTTGTAGAGCAGCTAGAGAAGGCATGTGTGTGTAACACATCATTTTTGCATATGGGTGTGTTTGCGTGTATGTTCTGAAACAATCGAGCATCATGTTGCTACGAGGTCATAAAACTACAACGTCTGGCCTAGCTGTAAAAATGTACAGTACATCGGAACGCTGAGGGAAAAAAGTTCTACTCTTGTTTGCTCTGGTATTATCTCGGAGTGTGAATATGTTAATGACACCGACTGGTCAGCCTTGGACAAAGAAGCTGCGTAAAGGAATGTCCTTGATCTTGACAAAGTCGCCACCACCACGCATATGAAGCGACGCTCCTCCCATGTGAGGTTAGGGTGGGCCGTATAACATGGCGTAATGCCTCCTGGGGAGTGGGAGTGCAGCTCTAATTTTATAAAACTAGTATATCCCACTTTCACGACTATACCGAAGTGATAGAATTCTTTCTTTTTTACTTTCTCTATACGTACTATGTACATAGAGGATAGAGAAGGTATTGTAATGCACCCAAAAATACGATACAGATAATTCACCGGAATGCATGTTTTAGGACACCCTGAATACAAAAAAAGCATTTTAGAAAAATGCCCGTGTGTGTATCTGTGGGCAGCATAGCTCAAAAACGAAAACACCGTTAAGTACCAAACTTCGTATTTAAGTTCAGCATCTTCCAAGGATGCGACACGAACATTTTCAAGAAAATCCCCCCAAACCTGACTACACTTTACATGGAACATTTTTCGAATTATTTTATTTGCTAAAAAATTGCTCTAATAATTTTGATTAAAATGTCGTATATCAAAGATATATGCCTGAAAAAACATGTATCTTGAATTTTCTGGGAATAGCCTCTGAATACTACTTTATCCTGGATGAATTTCACGTAAATTTGCATAACTGGCAAGCTGTAAGAAATGGACAAAAACTTACTTAAAAGAAAAGGTAGATCTCCTCAAAACGTACAATTTATGTTATATACATTTTTTTCGTAGAGTGGATCGTTTTTTAGATATTCCTTGTTATTGGTTTCAGCTTTAAAAACTTCTACTTTTCTCATACAGGAATTTGTCAGCTCCTGCCTACACAAAAGTACTTCAGTCACATAGCAACCATCTTTTGACAATTCTTGCCTTATTGCCCTTTACCTGCATGGAAGCAAGTAATAAGACTATTTCATCTATTTGTTTTTCTCGATTAGCGTGAAGTAAATAGAAGCATAAGCTTTTTAACAATAATTTGTTGCAGAGATGTAGAGAAAGTTATGTGAATGAAACACGTCAGATTTGTTTACTTTCTCTATACGTACCATGTACATAGTGTATAGAGAAGGTATTGTAATAAACCCAATTACTCGATACGGATATTTCCTGGAAATACATGTTTTGGGACTTCCTGAATCCAAAAAAGCATTTTTAGAAAAATGTCCGTATGTGTGTGTGTCTGTCTGTCTGTCTGTCTGTCTGTCTGTCTGTCTGTCTGTGTGTATGTGTGTGTGTGTGTGTCTGTGAGCAGCATAGCTCAAAAACGAAAAGTCCGTTAAAAACCAAACTTGGTATTTAGGTTTGGTATCTTCCAAGGATGCGACACGAAAATTTTCACCTCCTCCAACTACTCTTTACATGGAACTTTTTTCGAAAATTATGATTTTCTCAAAAAGGGTTCTAACGATTTTGATTAAAATATCGTATATTTAAGATATTTATCAAACAAATAAAATGTATGTTTTGAATTTTCTGGGAATAGCCTCTGAAGAGTACTTTATTCTGGATGAATTTTACGGAATTTTGCATAAATGCTAACCGTAAGAGATGGACAAAATCTTACCACACAAAAAAATGTAGAACACGTTAAAGCACACAATGTAATATACATTTTTTCGTGGAGTTGATCATTTTTTAGATATTTGTTATTATTGGTTTCAGCTTTGAAGAACTTACTTTTCTTATAAAGGAATTTGTCAACTCTTGTCCATACATACAAACAAGAATCTTCAAGTCACATAGCAACCAGCATTTTATATATCACTTTAACCTATCGTACTCCCTTATTTCGCTTCTACTTACATGGAAAAAAGTAATAAGACTATTTCTACTAATTTTTCTCAATTAGCATGAAGTAAATAGAAGCATAAGTTCTTTATTAATATTTTTTGCAGAGATGTAGAGAAAGTCATGTGAATGGAGTACGTCATATTTATTTTAAAGTATACAGCTAGAGCTTTGATATTTCAATAAGAATACCTCCGAAAAATCACTTAAATAAGTACACTAACTTCTGTACTTAAATATTTTGCACTGCCATTACTAGTAACAAAAGAAGTATGAGGGACGTTCAATAAGTCCTTAGGAAAACAAAGAAAAGCAAATAATTTTTGTTACATTCTCTAAACGTACATACTATGTACATATTGTATAGAAAAGGTATTGCGTTTCACCTAAAATTTCGATGCCGAGATTTCACCGGAAATAGACGTTTTAGGGTTTTTGAATTAAAAAGAAATATTTTTAATTTCTGTATACGTATTGCGAATATATTTGTAGAGGAAGTATTGTATTCCACCCAAAAATCATTACCGTGATTTCACCGAAAATAGACGTTTTAGGGTCCCCTGAATCCTAAAAAACATGTTCAGAAAAAGGTCCATGTGTTAGTGTGTCTGTTTATTCTGTGGACAGCAAAGCTCAAAAATAAAAAGTCGGTTAAAAATCAAACTTGGCATTTAAGTTTTCTATTTTCCAAGAATAAGACACGAAGATTTTCAAGAAAATCCCCGCACCCCAAGCTATCCTTTACATGGAACAGTTTTCGAATATTATGATTTTCTCAAAAATGGCTCTAACGATTTGGATTAAAATACCTTCTGTTTAAGACATTTTTAAACAAAGGAAATGTATATCTTGAATTTTCTGGGAATAGGATCTGAAGACCTCTTTATTGTGAATTGTTTTTTGTATAACTGGCAAAACCGCTAGAGATAGACAAAAAGTTACTACACAAAAAATGTAGATCTCATTAAAACACACAATTTATGTTAATACATATTTCTTTTTGTAGTGAACTCTTGTCGAGGTGTTCCGGATCATTAATATCAATTCTCGCTTTTCGTTTTTACTCCTGGCAATAAAAAAGAATGACATTTCAGTCGTTTCCCATAGCGACCGGCTCTTAAAGAACTAGACTATCGCTTTTAGCCTGTTCATTCGCTTATTTCTCCTGTACTTACAAGAAAACAAGTAATAAAACTATTTCTGCTAATGTTTATCTTGATTAGCATTATATAGTTAACAGATTAATCTTTTGAATAAAAGGTATTTTTGCGCAACAACTACAGAAATTCATGTGAGTGGAACACGTTACATTTTATTTTAAAGTGTAGAGCTAGAACTTCAGTTTTTACTTACTAGCAAAAATGGAAGTATGAGGGGCGTTCAGTGGTCCTTAGAGAAATATATTATTATTTTTGGTAGATAATTTATTTTTCAACATAATCCCCTTTTAGCTCGATACACTTTGCCCAGCGTTTCTCCAACTGTTTTAAGTATTCCTAAAAATAGGCATCTGTTTGGGAAATGCCCTCTTCGTTAGACCTGAATCATTTTCCGCCGAGCCACTTCTGCATGTTTGGAAATAAAAAGAAAATGTAGCTAGAGGCCAAATCTGGTGAATACGGTGGATGCTGTAGTAAATCGAACCTTAAATCTATAATTTTTGCAATAAAAACTGCGCAGGTGTGCACTCTAGCATTGTGTAGATGGACGAGAATTTTTTCTTTGCCAGATGAGGGCATTTTTTCTTGTTTTCTCTGTTCAATAACGATGCATAATACTCTCCTATTACCCTTCTTCCTTTCTACAAGTAATCAATGTAGATGATTCCGCGTGCATTCCAAAAAACTGAGGCCATCATCTTGTCTGAGGATTTCACCACCTTTGTCTTCTTCGGAACTTCTTATCTTCTTCAAACACCAACTTTTTCGACTGTATTTTTTATCTCTGGAATATAGCAGTGCATCCATGTTTCATCTACAGGTATGTATCGATACAGAAACTGGTCAGGATTGCGACAGAAAAGTGCCAAACCAGCTTCCGGATCGATCGCAGGATTGCGTTTTTTTCCATTGAGAGCAAATATGGCACCTATCTTGCCGATATCTTTTTCAGATCTAATTTTTGGTGCAAAATTGAGAACATTGTACCTTGTGGTAAGCCTGTGGTCACTACTATTTTGCGAGCATTCGTCGACCAGGCAAAACCAAATCCTGGATTTTTTCAACCATTTCGGAGGAAATTACTTCTACTGGACGTCCGGAATGATGTTCTACTCCTGGCCAAGAAAAGAAGCGGTTTGTAATGACAATCGCAAAACTACAGCTTTTAAAGCATTTGTCTATCGATTTAGCCTAGTGTATTCCCTTATTTTCTTCCTACTTATACAGAACTAAGTAATAAGAACATTGTGCTAATGTGTACCACTATTAGCAAGGTGCAGAAAGAAGAATAATCTTATGTCAGAAGTTTGTAGAACAGCTAGAGAAAGTCATGTAACACATTAGATTTTTTTCTTTGCTTTTCTCTTTTGTTTCTTTTTGTCACTTTTGACTTATAAATGAAAATGCATGTACGCACCATGCACTGGGTATTTATTAATTTTAGTTTGTTGACAGTAATAATGATCCAGGTATCCATCCAGCCAATTTTACATTTTAACCACAAATTAAATAATAAGTTAATAAAATTATCAAACGTACCGCTTGGTTCAGGCAGCGCTGTGGGTGAGTGGATAGACCGCTCGTCTCCCATTCCAGGCGGCCCGGGTTCGATCCAAGCTCCCGCGAGGTGGCGTCTGGGCGGGTTTTCTCTGGGTCCTCCACTCATATCATGCCTAGTTATGTGGCGACCCCTTGTAACAGGTTCTGCATTCTGTGGTTTCGTGCCGTTGGCCCACCGACAGGCTTCTGACCCCTAGGCATTAGCTTGTAAGCCCTAGGGGAGTGTCAGCCATACAAATACGGGGAGGGTAAACCGAATACGAAACGAAACGAAACCTCTTGGTTACCGAAAAAAATCACGAATCAGTTGAAGGATAGAATGTCATACCGGCATCTTGTCACAGCAGCTCAGTGGTTAAAGAAATCGCACGAAGTACGGGAAAACCATGTTCAAATCCCGGCTGTGACTTTCAGCTGGTTCTAATAGTAAACATATACACTTGTTAAGGTGTTAATGGTTTAATAGCATTACCAATATAATGAAAACGTTAGTTGCAAAGAAAATATAAAGCTCATCAGATCACAGAGTCTATGTCAAATAAAACTTTTTGTGGCCTTAAAACCATTTCAGAAATATCGCTTGTTATTGGAGAGAATTTCAAAATATTGTATTTTTTTCAAGTGGAAAGTCGCTAATTGTTTTCTCTTGTGGTAATGCAAAGAGCATAGAATTTCAAATCCATAGTGTTGCACTTTTTTTAAAAATCCTTATATCACTTTAGCCTACGAACCACGAACTGGGTAAGAAAAAATGGAGATGGAACTCTATTTATGGACGCTCTTTAACTACTGTGGCTCTTAGCATGCCATTGCATACTGGGCGTGAAATACCGCCTAATTTACTTGCCGTAAATCTATGACACGGGACCAAAGGCTGTACTTCCCTTCCGAAGGAAGCCATGCTAACGGGTTTTACGCCCGAAAAAATCCATCGTCCTCTGGTGGGTTTGAACCCGCGAACTTGGGTATATGGAGTTAGCAGGTACGAGCTGGGTAAATAAGTAATGCAAGTTTATTCAAGATCTTCTCGGGCTTCTAGCCAGGTAAAAACTTGGCTTGACACCAACGTTTCGAAGAAGTGCATCTTCCTCGTCTTCAGGGTGAACTGAAGACGAGGAAGATGCACTTCTTCGAAACGTTGGTGTCAAGCCAAGTTTTTACCTGGCTAGAAGCCCGAGAAGATCTTGAATTAACACGTCGCCAGGAAAGCTATAGTTCTTATTTTAATGCAAGTTTATTTAGATAAGTAGAAGAATAAGCTTTTGTAAAAATAATTTATAGATGTGTGAGTTATTTGAGTACAATTCCACATTATTTTCTATAGATGAGACTTTGACCGAGAAGCAGAATTATACAAAAACTAAGCGCTACAGAGGATTAACAATCCCGAAACCTCTATGAAGCCCTGTTTATAAAGTAGGCTAAAATTTGAGGCTTGCGAGTTATTCGAATGAAAAACTGCCAGCAACATTCTCTGTTCTGAGTAAAATGTATTCTGCTTTCAAAGCTCACCATGTGGTTAGGTTTTAGTGGACGTTCAGGAATTTTTATGGGTCGGCAACAATGCAGTCATAGAATTCTCATCATATATTGTACATTGATTATTTATTGTTACACTGTACAGTCTTGGTTATGAAAAACGATTCTTGCTTCCTTAACTTCTTAGAAACCATTTTGTTAATGTCAGAAACTAACATAAAATATTGCAGCTGTGACGGAAGAACTTCTGTTTATGTAGTCCTAAAAATCTGATGTGTTCTACTCACATGACTTTCTCTACTTCTGTGTAACAAATTATTGTTAATAAGCTTATTCTTCTATCTACTTCATGTTAATCGAGAAAAAGTTTGCAGGAATAGTCTTATTACTTATTTCCTAGTAAGTAGAATGGAAATATGGGAGTATCATAGGTTAAAGTGAGGTCAAAATCTGTTTGTTATGTGACAAGTTCCTTTGTTTGTATGGACACCAGTTGACAAATGCCTGTATGAGAAAGTAGAAGTTTTTCAAAGCTGTAACCAAAAACATGGAATATCTAAAAAACGATCAACTCCATGAAAAAAATTTATATAACATAAATTGTGTGTTTTAATTTGCTCTACATTTCTTGTAAGTTTTTTGTCCACTTCTTACGGTTTATCAGTTATACAAAATTCATCCAGAATAAAGTAGTTTTCAGAGGCTATTCCCAGAAAATTAAAGATATACATATTAATTGTCAGGTAAATAACTTTAATATACGATATTTTAATCAAAATCGTTAGAGCTATTTTTGAGAAAATCAAAATTTTCGAAAAAACTTCCATGTAAAGGGTAGTTGGGTGTGCGGGGATTTTCTTGAAAACCTTCGTGTTGCATCTGTGGAAGATACCAAACTTAAATGCCAAGTTTGGTTTTAAGCGGACTTTTTGTTCTTGAGCCGCCCACAGACACACACATACATACACAAACACACATACAGACAGGCAGACACACACACACGGACATGTTTCTGAAATGCTTTTTTTTATTCAAGGGGTCTCAAAACCTATATTTCCTGTAAAATCTCGGGTATCGAATTTTTGGGTGCAATACAATACTTTCTCTATACACTATGTACATACATAGTACGTGTAGAGAAAGTAAAGAGTATTTTCAGAAAAAGGTCCATATATGTGTGTGTGTCCGTGTGTCGGTGTACATGATAACTCAAAATCGAAAAGTCTGTAAAATACCAAACTTGGTATTTAAGTTCAGTATCTTCCAAGGATGCGACATGAATATTTTGATAAAAATCCCCCCACCCAAAACTACCCTTTACCTGGAATTCTTTTCCCAAATTTTAATTTTCTAAAAAGTGGCTCTAACAATTTTGATTAAGATATCGTTTATTAAAAATATTTACCTGACAAATAAAATGTATATTTTGAATTTTCTGGGAATAGCCTATGAAGACTACTTTATTCTGGGTGAATTTTACGGAATTAACATAACTTCTAAACGGTAAGAAATGGACAAAAACTTACCACACAAAAAATGTAGAGTACATTCAAACACACAATTTATGTTGCATACATTTTTTTCGTGGAGTTGATCGTTTTTGAGATATTCCTTGTTTTTGATTTCATCTTTGAAAAACTTAACTTTTCTAGTACAGGAATTTGTCAACTCCTGTCCACACAAATAAAGGAACTTCAGTTACATAGCAACCAGCTTTTGACTATCACTTTAACCTATGGTACTCCCTTATTTTGCTTGTACTTACAAGGAAGTAAGTAATAAGACTGTATCAGCTAATTTTTTGTCGATTAGCATGAAATAAATAGAAGTATAAGCTTTTTAACAATAATTTGAGATGTAGAAAACGTCATGTGAATGGAACACATCAGATGTTTACTTTCTCTATACGTACTATGTATTGTATTCCACCCAGAAATTCGATACCGAGATTTCACCGGAAATACATGTTTTAGGACCCCCTGAATCCAAAAAAAAGCATTTTCAGAAAAATGTCCGTGTGTATGTGTGTCTGTGGACAGCATAGCTCAAGAACGAAAAAACCGTTAAGCACTAAACATGGTGTTTAGATTTGGTATCTCGCAAGGATGCGACACGAAGATTTTCAAGAAAATTCCCCCACCCCCAACTACCCTTTACATGGAAAACTTTTCGAAAATTTTGATTTTCTAAAAAATGGCTCCAACAATTTTGATTAAAATCCCGGATATTAAAGTTATTTACATACCACATAAAATGTATATCTGGGAATAGCCTCAGAAGAGCTCTTTATTCTGGATGAATTTTGCAATATGTTGCTGAACTGCTATAGACAAAAACTTACTACACAGAAAATGTTGATCTGATCAAAACACACAATATATGTATGTCCTTTAAATTTTGTTGTGGAGGTAACCGTTTTCGAGATATTCCTTGTTTTTGGTTTCAGTTGTGAGTAGTTATATTTTTCTCAGACAGGAAGCGTCCGTTTTTCTTTTGTTCTACTCCTGGCCAAGCAAAGAAGCTATTTGCAGTGACAATCGAATAACGACAGCTTTTAAAACATTTGATTATTGGTTTAGCCTAGTGTATTCCCTTATTTTCTTTCTACTTATAAGGAACTAAGTAGTAAGAACATTCTGCTAATGATTAAATCGATTAGCAAGGCAGAAGGAAGAATAATCTTATGTAAGAAGTTTGTAGAAGAGCTAGAGAAAGACATGTGAGTGTTGCACATATCAAATTTTTTTTAGATATTGTTTATTTTTGGCTCGTACGTATAATTTTTATTTGCATAATGATAAAACACTAAATGGTAACATTTATATTTCACAGTAATTCCAAAAGTGTACATTTTTTTATTAATATGGTTTTGTAATTAAATGCAGTTTTAAAAATTTAAAGTCCAAAGCTTTAACTATTTATTTCAAAGATTAGAGGACAAAAATTGCAATTTTTTATGGAGTTTTATGTATTCTAATTCTGTCTAAGCACGTTACTTGTAATTTAAATGCATGTTTAGTTTCTCTAACATAAATAGTAAGTAGGAAACATTAAATACTGTTTATAGTAGAGAAACTAAACATGCATTTAAATTACAAGTAACGTGCTTACAGAAATTTCAATGCATAAAACCTTTCTACTTACATATTAACTTGCATATTATATTTTATTCCTACTTATATATTATTAATATATATATATAAAATTTAAGGTTGGTCGAATTATACCTGTGAAATGACGCTCAAATTATTTCGGGTCCATGGAGTTTAAAAGTTACTTGATTATCATCTTCTCATGATAAAGGAAAGCCTCGGAAAAAAAAAACGAGTAACTCACCTAAGCGGGATTCTAACTTCCGATCTCTTAACTGTGTGGAAAACTATTGTATTTCAACTAAAATTTGATACTGAGATTTCCTCTGTAATACATGCTTTAAGCCCCTCCTGAACAAAAGAATTAATTTTTAGAAACATTTTGTCTGCGCGAGCGGATGTGTAAAAAAAAAAATTGTATTATAGTTAAATTTCCAGAAAGAGTACACGAAGATTTTGAAGGAAATTTCCCGATCCGAAGCTACCTTTTACATGCAAAGTTTTCAAACTTTTAAAATTAAAAAAAATGGCTATAACGATTTTTATTCTAATACCATATGTTTAAATTATTTTCATTACAAATGAAATGTATACCTTAAATTTTCTTGTAACAGCCTCTGAGGACTTCTTCATTCTGAAATACTTTTACATAAGTGGTAAACCGTAAGAGAACAAAATCCTCTTACACAATACATGTACATGACGTTGAAGCACACAATTTCTCAAAATATTTTTCTAGATTACTATTTCAGAGATATTTTTGTAATTGGTGTGAATAAAAAATACGTTTTACCTTCTCTATAATGTATGTTACAGTTAGAGAAGATATTGTATTCACCCTAAAAATACGCTGTGGGCGGCATAGCTCAAAAATGAGAAGTTGGTTGGTTAAATACCAAACTTGGCATGGAACATATTCGGACATTTTGATTTTTTGAAAAAATGTGAGTATCGTTAAAACACACAATTTATGTCATGTCAATTTTTTGTAGAGTTAACCATTTTCGAGATATTACGAGTAACTGGTATCAGTAACCGGAGACATCTTTCTTCTCGTCTCTCTTTAGTTTACTCCTAGCAAGCGAAGAGACCGAATTTTAATTGTTTTACTTAGGGCCCGGCTTTTAAAATACTAGCCTGTCCGCTTTAGCGTAGTGAATTCCGTTGTTTCCATTCTACTTTCAAGGAAGCAAATAATAATACCAATTCTGGTAATGATTATTTTGATTAGTATGACTTAATTAAAAGTGTAATCTAATGTAAGGAAATTGTGTTTCTTGAGCAGCTAGAGAAAGGCATATGAATAGAACACATCGGATTTTTACTTTCTCTATACGCATTATTTACATAGTGTATAGAGAATGTCTTGTAATATACCCAAAAATTCGATACTGAGATTACACAAGAAATATATATTTTGAGACCTTCTGAATCCAAGAAAAGCATTTTTAGAAATATTTCCTGTGTGTTTCAGTCTGACTCTGTGTGTGTGTGTGTGTGTGTGTGTGTGTGTGTGTGTGTGTGTGTGAGTGTAGGGGGGCAGTATAGCTCAAAAACAAAAAGTTTTTAAATACCAAACTTGGTATTTATGTTCAGTTTCTTCCAAGGATTCGATACAAAGATTTTCAAGAATATCTCCCCACCCCCAACTACCTTTTATATGGAAAAAAATCGAAAATTTTAATTTTCTCAAAAATGACTGTAACGATTTTAATTAAAATGTCATGTATTAAAGACATTTACATGACAAATTAAATGAACATCTTGAACTTTCTAAGAATAGTCAGTGAAGACATATTTAATCTGGTGAATTTGAGGAATGTTTGCATAACTGGTAAACCGTAAGAGCTAGAGAAAGTTTACCTAATAGATAATGTAGAGCTTATTAAAGCACACACTTTATGTTATATACATTTGTTTCGTGGAGTTCATCGTTTTTAGATATTCCTTGGTATTGGTTTCAGCTTTAAAATGCTTACTTTTCTCTTATGGGAATTTGTCAACTCCTTTCCATACAAACAAAGGAACTTCAGTCACATAGCAGCCAGCTTTTGACTACCGCTTTAGCCTATGGTACTCTCTTATTTCCCTTCTACTTATATGGAAGCAGGTAATAAGAATATTTGTTCTAATTTTTTCTCGATTATCATGAAGTAAACAGAAGAAAAAGCTTTTTAACATTAACTCATGTGAATGGAACATGTCAGATTTGTTATATTAGTATTTTTCTATTTTCTTTATATCTATAACAAAATGTGTAATACAGTTATTTCTGAAAAGATTTATTTTGATTAAAATTAAGTAGTAAAATAAACTTTCGTAGGGTCAGTTTTTTATAAAGCGCTGTGAAATGTAATTCATCAGAATGGTGTCTTCAATTGTGCAGGTTTTAAACGCAATTTTGATAATTTAAACTTTGCTTGAAACAGAAAATTTTGAAAGCTAGATCGTAAGTGGATAACTGTGCTGGATCACATTGTAGTCTGCAGGACGATTTAAAGTGTTTCACCTACGTAAGGTAATATTTTATGCGCAGCATCCCATCCTACACGCATGCGCATTGTTCGGATTACCATGGCGACATACGCCCTCTGCCATATGCTAACTTTTTCCATTGTTTCATGTTTTTTATGTGGTTTTGTAGGAGTTTCTTGAAAACAATCATTGCTTCAGAAAAGATCTGTATATCACTGTCTTGTTTACATGAAAAGGTATCCTGCGTATACAAGAATGGATTATTTTTCATGAATTATTAAATAATTCTTTCATTGTTTCCTTTTTAGACTGCTTTATCCTGCGTTTGTTTTTAAATATTCTGTGTTCTTGTTGAATGAGCGTCTATGAACAACTTAGTTCACAACGAATTGTCAAATAAATAATCAGACTTAAGCTCAGATTTTCTAAGAATTAAACACAAAGCATTTCAAGAAAATCTCTCCTCTCCAAAATACTTTCCCATGAAAATGTTTCATTCTCTCAAAAGAAACTAACAATTTTATTAATATAACATATGTAATAAACATTACGTCACACCTAAAATGTATATATCCAGAGTTCTGTGTTCTCGTCATTTGGAATTTGTATACTCTTGTACTTATAATTGGTGAACCACAGAATATGGACAAAACCCACTTTACCAATACAGTAGGTCTTGTTAAAGTACACGCTGTATATGAAAGATTTATTTTGCATTCATTATTTAGTAGATGTTCTTAATTATTTGTTTTAATTTTCAAATACGAGTATTTTATGCCTTAAAAGATGTCTAAATGTTCTTTAAAATCCGGTGGCTACCGATATACACAATTAAGTGTTTTTCTTTATTTAATATTGGCAGAATCCCCTTATCAGCTGCGTTCCACATCCACCCGATTGTGCTAATATACGTATAACAAAGTGAGCGTCGAATGGGATGGGAAACGAAAGCGTTTTTCTTAAGTGGTTGGAAGACACTCGATGGATGTGTCCGTCGACTATTAGTTTTACTAAAAAGTCTGTCAATTAAACCTCTGGCTAATGAAGAGACTTCATTCCGGGCTGAGTTGCGGAGTGGGGAGGGGGGATAATACAAACATTATGTGGAATGGTTGAAATTGCCTTGTAAACATTATATGTGGAAATGTGTGCAGCATTAGAAAGGAACAAGTGGTGGCGCTGTATCTAGGTGATTAAACCGATCGCCTCTCACCAAGGCGGTGGGTTTGATCCCAGGGCACCACGTGTGGGATTTCTGATAGACAAAGCGGCATCTTTGCGGTATTCTCCGGGTTCTTTAGTTTCCTCCGCCACTCATTTAAGTGTTTGCTCCATAATCACAACACCTTTATTCCATTTCATAAATATTCTTCCTCACTCTTGTACCAGACATCGGGCTGATCTTGTTACTTTCTCTGATCAGAGTTTGCCTGCTCCTCAAATAAACTTGTAAGTCTGTAAGTCCTTAAGTCCAAGCCTTCCATACAACGGAGGGAATAGCGAAAGAAAAAGGGAACAAAGGATATAGATAACAAACCAAAAATAAACAGGTGAATAGTGGAAGAAATACCACAAGTTTAGTATTACAAATAAAAGTAAAAAAATCTGATGTATTACACTCACATGACTTTCTCTAGCCGTTCTACAAACTTCTTACATAAGATTATTCTTCTTTCTGCACCTTGTTAATCGAGGTATTCAGCACAATGTTCTTATTACTTAGATCCTTATAAGTAGGAAGAAAATAAGGGAATACACTAGGCTAAATCGATGGTGAAGTGTTTTAAAAGCTGGCGTTATGCGATTGTTATTACAAATCGCTTCTATTCCCGGCCAGGAGTAGAACAAAAGGAAAACGGACACTCTCGTCTGGGAAAAGTATAAGTACTTCACAACTGAAACTAATAACAATGAATACCTCGAAAACGGTAAGCTCCATGAAAAATATGTATATGGCGTAAATTGTGTATTTTAACAAGGCCTACATTTTGGTATAGTAACTTTTTATCTATCTCTTATGATTTATTAGTTATGCCAAATGAAGCAAAGTTCATCCAGAATAAACAGGTCTTTAGAAGCTATTCCCAGAAAATTCAGGATATACATTTTATTTGTCAGGTAAATATCTGTAATATACGATATTTTAATCAAAATCGTTAGAGCCATTTTTAAGAAAATCAAAATTTTCGAAAAAAGCTCTATGTAAAGGGTAGTTTGGGGTGGGGGGATTTTTCTCAAAATCTTCGTGTCGCATCCCTAGAAGATACTGAACTTAAATACCAAGTTTGGTGTTTTAACTACTTTTCGTTTTTGAGTTATCGTACTCACAGACACACGGACACACACACACACGGACCTTTTTCTGGAAATGCTTTTTTTGGATTCAGGGGGTGCTAAAACATGTATTTCCGGTGAAATCTCGACATCGAATTTTGGGTGGAATGCAATACTTCTCTATCCCTATGTACATTGTACCTAAATACGGGGCTAGAGAAAGTAAAAACAAAACAAAACAAAAAAAAAAAACAAAAAAAAAACAAGGTGAAAAACTGATGTATACACAAATAACAAAACGAAATAAAAATGTCACAATTTTGCGTTCCTTGAATAGGGTTCGCAACCTTCTTATACTCATTTTCTTGTTAATCTCCATTAATACAAATTATCAAAGATAATTTTAATTCAGGAGTAATTATGAATCGAGAAAAGAAACAGTTCAATGCTATAGTAGAATCCGGATCACCAATTTCGTCTGCCTATGCCTCTACTCTGCTATCCCAGCTATGAGGTTGATGTTATCAGATTATGAAAATTTCCATATAACTCGAACTTTCCCTGTAAAAAGCAAAATATTCTCAGCCTTCCTTGAGATAGCATACTCTAATGTTAATTTAAATATAAAAATAGATAATCAGACGGAATGGATTGTTTCTCAACGAATCTAACACTCCTTGGATCTTGGACTCTTGTACATATTCACTATTATTGGTTTAAGTTTTTGAGTACTTTAGTATTTTTAGTTTCTCTACGAAGTTTGTTCATAGTAGAGAAGGTATTTTACTCAACCCAAACATTCTATGTGAGATTTCATAGGAAATAACTATTCTAAGGTCCTCTGAATAAAAAATACGTTTTAGAAAAAGGTCCGCAAACGCATGTTTGTTTGAAGAACAGATAAAGAAAGCCATATAAATGGAGCACATTAGAGTTTATTCTGTAGAATACAATGTCTTTACTATTTACCGCAGGTAGCGACAAAGAAAAAGGAAAAACTAATTGAGCTACTTGTTATATACCTTTTAAAGAAAGATTTATTTACGTCACGTTCCCGAAATCCCCCCCAAATCTCTGTGAACAGGTATTATACAATGTTACCATATATTGAAAGACAGGTGCGCCCTCTGTTAATTAATCAATTCAGCAATGATCTCATGTTTAAGGCACCTGTGTTTTTTCTAGATTACTCCTTTTCTGACAGAGGTCCACTGTAAGACATGTGATGACCTTACGGAGCTTTTCCTTACACGTGCAACATTTTAAACTTCCAAGTTTAGCCTACTGTCAGAAATCAAGGGGAACCTTTCCAGGTATTTTTACTTTCTCTATACGTACTCTGTACTAGTGTATAGAGGAAGTATTGTATTCCACCCAAAAATACCCAGATTTCACCGGAAATACATGTTTAAGAATCCCCTGAATCAATCCCCTGGTATTTAATTTTGGTATCTTCCAAGGATGCGATGCGAAGATTTTCAAGAAAATCCCCCCACCCGAACTACCCTTAACATGGAACTTTTTTCGAAAGTTTTTGTTTTCTGAAAACAACGTCAATGCTCATTTGAAATCATTGGCAGCAACATTTTTTGAAGCTAGTATTGCAAAGCTTATGCACAGGTACGATAAATGTCTCAATCTTGTCGGTGATTATGTTGAAAAGTAACCATCAGTGTACAAAACTTTTAGTAATAAAATAAGTGTTTTCTATGAAATTGTCTTTTATTTATAGCCTATCGGAGGTTGAAATCAAAACGGCCCTCGTATGTGTTTCAAATTTGAAATCAGTAACAAGGAATATTTTAGAAGCACTTATCTCTACAACAAAAATGTAAAGGACATAATTTGTGTGTTTTGACGAAATCTACATCTTTTGTGTAATAAGTTTTTGTCTATCTCTTACGATTTACCAGTTATGAGGACAATTCATGTAGAATGAAGAGGTCTTCACAGATTATTCCCAGAAAATTCAAGGTATACATTTTATTTGTGAGTAAATAGCTTTAATAGACGGTATTTCAATCAAAATCGTTAGAGCCATTTTTGATAAAATCAAAAATGTCAAAAAAAATTTCCATGTAAAGGGTAGTTTGGGGTGGGAGGATTTTCTTGAAAATCTTCACATCGCTTCATTGGAAGACACCAAACTTAAATAACAAGTTTGATATTTAACGTTCTTTTAGTTTTTGAGCTATTCTATGTACAGACACATACAAACGTACCTTTTTATACTTTTTTTTTTTGGACTCAGGGAACCTCAAAATATATGTTTCTGGTGAAATCTCGGTATCGAAATTTTGGGTGCATTACAATACCTTGTCCATAATATGTACATAATACGTGTAGAGAAAGTAAAAAGAAAAGAAAATCAAGCCCCATTGTTTTTCCAGGATGACTTCTTTTGTTTTTATTGTATCTCAAATATTATAATATTTATAGCTGTTTAAAGTTAGTTCCTTTTGAAAGACCCTTTGCATAAGTTTTATACGTTAAACGATAGACAAAAACGTGCTACTGCTACACACACACACACACACACACACACACACACACACTTGCGCGCGAAAAATGTAAATTTCCTTAAAACATACAATTTATTCCAAATAACGTTTTTGTGTCATAAGCCATTTCCAAGGCATCTGTTATTAATGGTTCAAACTGATTTCCAAAGTGCAGTCCTGGGTAGTGTGGTGGTAGCGTGTCTATCCCCGCATTCAACTGGTCACGAGTTCGAATCTCGCTTAGGGTGAGTCACCCGGATAAGGTTTTTTCGGGGTTTTCCCTGATCCTGAGAAGACGAATGTCGCGTAATTTTAAGATCCATAGACTCCGAGGTCATTTGCGTATTATTTCACCGATTTCATTCATCATGACCAACCAAGTCATAGTAGATTTTCACTTCTTTCTCCGATTACATTAAAATATTGGGATTTTATAGTCGATACATAGCATAGAGTTATTAAATATTTAACATTATGTTGTATCTGTACAGAAGTATGTATTGTAGCTATTGCTGTAAAGATTTACTTTGAAGAGGATTAATTAGTAGAAAAATAAATTGTCGTAAGAATAGGTTCCAAGTCCTGTCTTACACAGTCTAATGTGGAAGAAACAATTAATTTCGTAAGAGTAATTTAAAGACATTAATAAACAATAAAGGACAAATAATTCCATGTTAGTGTAGCACATTCAATTTAAACTTTCTGTATTGTGCACTTAGTGTATAGAGAAGGTATTATATTGCACCCAAGAATTTGATACCGAGATTTCACCGGGAATACGTGTTTAGGGACCCCTTAATTAACAAGTATTTTTAGAAACAAGTCCGTAAGTCAGTGTGTCTTTAAACAGCATAGCTCAAAAACTATAGTGCCGTTAAATACCAAACTTAGTATTTAAGTATCTCCCAATGATACGACACAAAAGTTTTCAAAAAAACAATCCTCTCATCCCAAACTACCTTTTACATGAAAACATACTAAAAATGTTTGATTCTCTAGAAAATGGCTCAAACATTTAGATTAAAATATCGTGTATTATAGATATATACCTGAAAATTAAAATGTAGGTTTTGAATTTTCTGGAATAGCCTCTGAAAGTTTTTCATTCTGGATGGATTTTGCACTAGTAAACCGCCATAGACAAAAACTTTCGACACAAAAAAAGTAGATCTCGTTAAAACACACAATTGATGTCATTTACATTTTTTTCATGGAGTTAATCATTTCTGAGATATTGGAATTAGTTTCAGTTTTAAAATACTAAAGCTTTTCTCATATAAGATTTTGTAACCACTTGGTCTTGCAAAGGAACTGTTTTCAACCACATAGCAACCGGCTTTAGTCTATGGTACTCCCTTATTTTCATTATTCTTACAAGGAAGCAAGTAATGAGACCATTCAAGCCTTTTAACAACCATTTGTTATAGAGATTGTAGAGAAAGTCATGTGAATGGAATACATAATTTTTTTTAGGTCTTCCCTTATTTTATTGTAATATATTCCCTTACTTTATTGTAATATATTCCCTTACTTTACTGTAATATATTCCCTTACTTTACTGTAATATATTCCCTTACTACCTATAAGTAAATAATTAATAAGAACATTTCTATAAATGATTATCTGGATTAGTATGAAGCAGAGAGAAGAATACGTTTTAGTAAAAATGGTTTGCTGCAGAAAGGGTAGAGATAGTCATGTGAATGGAATGTTTTCTGTGTCATTTCCCCAGCGTATGCATGGCAACCTATTGTGTCACTCAGTTGTTGGCAACTTTTTTTTACACACTAGTAAAACTATTGGTCATTTGACTATCACTTTAGCCTAGAGTGCTCCTATTACTTCCCTTCTATTTTCAAGGAAGCAAGCAATAAAACCATTCTGCTCGATTAGCATGGAGTAGAAAATAAAAATAAACCATTATAAGAAGTTTCGTTTGCAGAGCAGGTAGAGAAAATCATGTGAATGGAACTTATATGATGTTTTCATCCTGGCCATGCAAAGAGCTGGGAATTGCTATTACATCATAACATCACATAGCGACCAGCTTTTAAATGTTTGACTATCGCTTTAATTTAATGTACTCCCGTATTGCTGTTCTGGTTAGAATAAACTAAGTAGTAAAACCACTTCTGTTAATCTGCTCGGTTGGCATGAAGTAGCGAGAATAAATGTTTGTAAGAATAATTTTTCCAGAAGTAAATGTAACACATCAGATTTTACTTCCTCTAACACATATTTACATGCAATGTACATAGTAGTAGACAAGGTATTGTATTTCACTAAAAATTTTATGTCGAGATTTCGCCGGAAATATATGTTTTGTGGTCCCCTGTGTCTATGGACAGCTTAGCTCAAAGACGAAAAGACCGCTGGTATTTGTATTTACTATGCTCTAGGGGTACGACACAAAGATTAAAAAACAAACTACTCTTTATATAGAAAGTTTTTTGAAAATGTTGTTTTCTCCAAATTGGGTCTAAACATTTTGATTACAATACCGTTATAAAAATATTTACTTCACAAATAAAATATACATTTTTAATTTTCTGAGAATGGTCTCTGAAGATCTATTTATTTTGGATGAATTTTTCTTAATTTTGAAAAACTGGTAAACCGTAAGAGATAGACAAAAACTTACTACATAAACAATGTTGATCTCTCTGAAACACAAAATTATGTCATATTTTTTTTCGTGGAATTGAAAGTTTATGAGTCATTCCTTGCTATTGGTTTTATTTTAAACACTTAAAGGTTTTCTTATATGGCAACTGTCAACTCCTAGCTACGCAAAGAGACTATTTCATTCCCATAGCAACCACATTTTAAAACATTTGACTGTCGGTTTAGCCTAGTGGTTTCCCTTATTTTCCTCCTACTTACAAGGAAGCCGGTAATTAAGACTATTTCTGCTAATGTTTATCTCGATTAGCATGAATAGATAGAAGAATAGGTTTATTACAATAATATGTTACAGAGATGTAGAGAAAACCACGTGAATGAAACCCCTCAGATTTTTTGATATTGGTTGGACTCGAACAGACAACTTCTTGGAAGCAGCTGCATTAACACCCACGTCCTGATCAATAATTCCACAGAGCCAGACGCTTCAATATGCAAAAAAAAGTGGCTTCTTTGATTTTCTAGAAGATGGAGTTTTAATATCTCTCCTTTTGTGCCAGGGCGTAGCCCCAAAAATCCTTACGGAACCCTAGCCGCTGGGTGATGCTACCCGGTCCATAGGTCATGTACCCCAAAACAGCAAATGGTCCTCCCTCCAGCGAATCCTAGATCCGCATTACCGAGTAAATTAATGATAACTTTGTTGCTAGGGCACCGAGAGAAGGCAATAGGCGACCTTGAGGGCCAAGACAAGACAATATATGGGACCATCAACGGCGTTACCCCTCCTCTCCTCTGTCTGCCCTTTTTGTCTTTATTTTAAATGTTATACTTAACCTAGTACAAGGGATGGCGAGGGGTGTGGTCCGCCGGAAGTGCGGAGGGGGCCTTCTGCTTGTATATAAACCTTGCAAGAAGCCCAGAGAATTCGTACAGCAACTTGAGACCTTCTTCTGGAGCTGCCCTCTGTATTCGTCTACCAGACGCCCAACAACACAAAACAACATGCAGGTGGTGAGTATGGCTTTACTATCTTTGAAAAATAAAATCCTCAAAGTTGAAATTCAAAATCAAGCTATTTTTTCTGAAATAATTTGTTATTCTAAAAGCGTAATGTATCTGAAACACTTTCTGCACAAGGGCAGATATTTAATACAGCCTACTTCATTTTTTTCCTTTGTTTGTCTTCGTAAATATTTTCTCTACCCATACACCATTCCCATAAAGTCATTTTTAAGGGAATTCAGCACTATAATTTGTAAATAAATGTTAAAAATTAACTTCATTTCGCGTCAGAAGTATTGAATATTTATAATTCCAAATTTTGTTTTCATCTTTGTTGTTTTATTTATATAGTCATCTTTAACTTCTATGGTCACATCAGGTGGACTTTTCTTTGGAAACAGCTCTTGGTATTTTCTCGTTTATTAACATAGCTTTTCAATATTATAGTATTCAAAATAAACAAATTGACTCCCATATGCATACTTTCAGACTCCTTGGGAGATAAGGAAAGATTCTAGTTAAAGAAAAATATCCAGCCCCAGCGGGGAATCAAACCCGGGTCCTCGAGATGTAAAGCCCTTACGCTGCCCACTCCACCACAAATAAAGTCAGATTTTGTTTTATATTTTGCTACTGTGACTGTTTAGATTTATTAGATTTAGAATTTTATTAGAATTTTTTCCATTTTAAAATTTCAATTTTTCAAATGTTTCCATCAGAATTTTGCAAATTAAAACATTGCTCCGTACACTCCGCACATTCTGAAAATCTGAAAAATTAAAACCAATATAGACATTTTTGATACTCTGATAGGTTTTTCAGTCATAGATTTTTAAAGGCTGGGAGAAGATTAAAAGAAATAGAAACTTACGACAGACTTTTAAATACATATTTTATTTTGCGTTACAACTAAATTTTAAAAACCTATACGAGCATTGTATTATGTGAACACAAAAACAACATGGTCATTTAAAATATATATTTTTTAAATTGTATAGTATGGAGCATTTAATATAGAACAAAAATATTTCTTTTCTCAAAATCAGTAGCTTTAAAACTAAGAGATACCAAAACGAACTTTATCGCTGTTTAAGATTTGCGTAAGACAAATTGTTCTTAAAAATTTAGAAGATATCATTTTTAGTGAAGAATAACATTTTACAACTCTTTTTCCTTATTTTTAAATGTTTTTAAAATTAGCGTCTTTTAACCGGATGTCAGATTGGGCGATGAATGAAATAGGTGAAAAAATACTGAAATGAATCCGGTGCTTAGAGCTTAGAGTTACCAATATTCACCTTTCACAAAAAGGAGAAAAGCCCTTATCATGATCAAATGCTCTAAGCGTGATTTGATTTCTTTTCTACGAATTTTAAGTATATAGATTTAATTTTTTCCTATGCTGTAACCACGTATTAATGATTTTAACACTTTAGGTTTCACATGCTGGGTTTAAAACCTTTTAATAATTAAAAATTTAAAAAAAATGTTTATGTTTTCAATAAGTGTCCGCTTGCATAGCATGTCTGAAAACAAAATAGTATAACCTCTTTAAGATGCATGTAATTTAACATTTTTAACAGGTTACAGGCTCCTAACTCGAAAATTGTAGAATCCAGTAGTATTAGTGTATGAGAAATGTGGTAACAATGCAGAAAGTTTATTTAAAATAATTTAAAAATGTGTTTAAATGTGATATAACTGCTAAAATTGCAATGTCCTAAGTTTTGACAAAATATAGATCTAGATTTTCAAATATTTAATTTATATAAACTCAATTTTACTTAAATAATTAGCTCAAACTTCAACCACTACCCATAAAACATAAAATTGTTATTAATTTTAACACTGTGCGCCCATTAGTTCCAAACTAAGGTAAGTAAGTAATTAATCTTAACTTTTTTTAAAAAAAAACTGCATAAAGTTTAAATTGAATTTTATGCATAATCTGCAGGCACATAAAGTTTCTGGGTTTTACACTATTCGAATTGTTTCCATTCAAAATCTTACTGAAAATATCATTTATATGCATGTTGAAAACAAAGTATATATTTTCTAATTTAATGGTTTAAAATCTAGCAAAAACACTTAGTAGGAAAATAATCTAATTTAATTTTTTAAATTTATACTACATTTCCTAAATTTAGTAACCTTTTTTGGGTATAAATTATGGCGCAAAGATAATTTTATGGGAAGAAAACGTTGAAAATAATAAGTTAAGAGCACTTCTTTAAATTTGATACATCTGCATTCTAAAATTTGGTTTAAAAATGAGAGTATGTATAATTACTAAACAATTTTAATGATAAAACAATTAAAAATTCCCTAACTTTCAAGTATCAACCTTAAATTTTAAGTTCAGCGTATATTATAGACAATTCACATTGCAGTGATTCTGTGGTGACTAAGTTTAAATTCGAGAGATATATTATTTTTATTTGCTATAGGTTTATCATCATTCTTTAGTCATTCATGTTTTTTTGGGCTATGTATAAATGAACTAATTCTCAAAACATTTGAATCGCTCGGATATTTGAACCAAGATTTAAGGAAAAGCGAAACGTAAACCAGGCAGTTTTACTCCACCTGGATTCGAGCTAAGTCCCATAATATCAAAGCAAGTTTAACTTTTTTCTGACTTAAAATCTCTTTAGTTTATTTCTAAGATTAGCCAGACAGGTCGCACAAGGTGTCAACTGAAAGTATGAAATTAGTGCTTGATATATATCCCAAGAAATGGGAAATAAGTGCTCAGTAAATAAGAGCAAACCAGGAATCGAACACGACCCTATTAGCATCTCAAAGGGTCATCAAGTTAAGCACAGGAGTAATATTTTCATATACGTTTATGTACACACCCACAGTCATCATGTTCTTTTTACTTGAGAGAAAGAAGTTATATATAAGGAATAATTTCCCTTGAAAGTAAGGCATACATGCTACCCCCACACTACAGAAGCGGACAATGATGCATTAAATTAGTATGTTGTCTAAATACAGTCAAGTATGTATGCTACAAAACTTGTCTGTCGGGCACATAGTCCATTTCTCGGTCACGTTCTAAAAACGTCACTGACAGTTGCATGGATCCGTGGACGTGGACGTCAAATAAAATCTCAAATCACATTAACAATGATCAGAATAAACACAATAGATTGTATCCATTTATTGCGCACCATACTCTGATTTTTTGACCATGCAAGTGAGTTTCAAGGTTCAGATTTACTTACAGGCGGTGGTTAGTAAATGCTCAAGTAAGTTACCTACATCAGGAACTGTGCATGCTTTTAAAATATAACTCTCAACTTCATTTGAGGAACAATTAATGGAAAAACTATCGTATAGAACAAGTACGTTTTAAAACAAAAAGTATTTCAATTTCAAATAGATACCTTGTTTGATATAACGATAAGAATGCACAATACAAAAAATAATTAGTTTTTGGAATTCGCCCATTTTCAACCTATTTCAGTAGTGCGTCTGTTAATCCCCATGGGCTTATTTACTCGTTCAATTGATCCATCTTAATCAACATTTATTTGCTGTAGAGGTTTTACTTACAAGAAGATAATAAAAGAGACAGCTGTCTTTTGTTTGTTTAACAACGTTAATAGATTTTTCATGGCATCCAAGGCAAGGATTTTGTTCAAAGCTGGCTTTGGCGTACCATTATTTGTAAGAGACGCATACATTTTTTCCGGTAAAACCGGTTTATCGGAGTGTAGGATTGGCTAATTAGGACCTGAAAATAGATCACTACAAATACATTTTAGTAAGATTTTTCTTTTTTAAAACGAGCAGGGTTTATAATCCAGAAAGCACAGGTTGTTTGGGAAAAAGGAGGAGACTTCAACTTTTTATTTAAGAAGTTATGAAAAGTTTTGTGTCTATCACTGGATGCAAAAAACTCCATAGTTCTATATTTGAGGTTAGATTTATTTTACTCGTAAAAAACAGCTATAGCACGGATCCATCATTTCTTGCAAGAACTAAATCAGTTGATTGCAAGTTATCAGACAGTCTTTCTACTGCAGAAGTGAGTTATGCATTTAAAGAATGGATACACAGAAGTCTTCAGACACAAAATTAGTCTATTCCAATTTTACTTTAAGCAACCATACTTCTGTATGTTACTGAAGAGGAATCTGAATCTTCCTCTTCAAATTTTGTGTGGATGATGGTTCTGATTTCACAGTTTAAATTATTATTATTTGTTTTCAATGTTCTTCTTTATAAATGAACCTATATCTACATGCTTTAACATTCATTTGTTCCATTTATACCCTGCATTTATTTGCAATGGCCATATCGGCGGCTTTTTATCTTTGCAGCATATTATCTTTTGTCAACGGTGTTAACGCTTGTACAGTTCTCATTGGATTTTTTTATCGTTAGATCACACATCCTGTATACTCCCATTCATACTTTCTAACTCTGGTGAGGATAGGGAATAATCTAGGCTAGAGAAAAATTCCCATTCTCCCTAGCCGGGAATCGAACCCGCAACCCTTCGAAAATAGGCATATGCTCCACCAGCTGAGCTGCTTGGTCAGCCGAGAAAAGAGTTTTGTGTATTTAAGCTGAATTGTAAACATATCAATGGTGTTCACTACTAGAATACTCCGTGTGAGTATAATATGTACTTTTGGGAAAGATTAAAATATGCATGTCTTAGAAGTTAAACTTTGGTAAGTTTAAACGTAATATAAACTGATATGAAATGTATAAATATACATACGGATGCACATTTTTTGAAGATCTTAAGTAGTAACATTTTGGGAGAAAATTATTTTTTAAAATTTTTGGAAATGAAATTGTACAGGGGCAACATTAAATATAAACCCAGGGACTTCAGTTTATTGTAGACTGTTGCAGTATTTTATTCCACCTGAAACACAAAGTTTGCTAGATGACGTTCTCTTTTCACATTGAATTGACTTACAAATGGCATTTGAAATTTTAAACTTTGATTTTATTCTAGCCTTGTTTCTTATACTTTTGCACATTTAAAATGCTCTTCAGGATGCAATTTTTAATTAGTTTCTTTAAAATGTAGAGTATATTCCTTATCAAAATGTACGAAGAGCTCTAAAACTCTAATTTTTATATGAGCATGGTTTTGGATTTAGCATTTTAACAATGTAATGCTTGTAGAAAATTAAAAGTATTGCTTTTTTCATTATTTTTTCTGGAAGAAATTTTGATGTTACTTTCGAAAAATAAGATTAACTTTGAATACTTAAAATGTTGACATTTTTATCAAGTGGGTTATTTCAAATATGGGTGGATATTTCTTTTTAGAAGATTATTTTCTGGGAAAGCTACTCGCATAATATTACGAAGATTGTTATACTATGAAAAGCAAGTAAACCAATAAATCTCTCAACTCAACTGCCTGAAATTGGGACAAATTACTAACTTCCAAGCTTACTTAGGGTACACACATTTGTAAAGCGTTGAGCACTTGAGATTTATACTGTAAGTAACACACAAACTCATTGGAATATAATAGTTTTCGTTGTATTATCCTCATTAGTTTTCAAGTTATTTGTTTAATTAACTATTTTATTAGTCATCAAAAACTATCCATACAATGAAAACATTAAAATTGTATTAATATATTGTTTTGAACTTAATGAATATTTAAGAAATATATTATAACTAGATTTTTAATCCAGTCTTGTACTCGAACAGATTTAAAAACACCAGTAAAATTATTTATAACCATCAGTCACTCAAAATATAGATTAGGTGATTGATTCATGAATGGCAGATATAAAAAGTTGACTTTTTAACGTATTTTGGAAAGTTTATCTATATATGCTCTCTTTGGAAATACTTTAATTTATATAACTCTCATGTTATATATTTTAAGATTTCTATGCAAGTTCATTCCTTCCAAACTCGGCTAAATGGTGGTATATGAATAATTACACATAATCTCTTGGATATAAGTATAGGACATCTCAGGCCACATTGGTGGCTTTTTACATTTAAAATAATTTTATTGAACATAGGGGATGACGGTTACTGGTATATAGTGATGCTAAACTTTGGGTTTGTATTTTCGGATTTATTGTATGAATTTTAAATCCACAGTTATAAACTGTAGAGAGAGAGGGTTGTAATCGTCCTGGTTAAGACACATCTCCAATCTCCAAATCGGAATCGAAATCTAGACCTCCAAATGTGGGGGCAAGCATGCTAACCAACAGAAAAGAAAAGAAAGCCTTTGATTCCTCAAGCTTTATCTCTTAATTGTTCCACATATACCCAGCCTTAAGCTTCAAGAGCATATCTGCGGTCTTTTACCATTGGCCAGGATAACTCGTAGAGAGTGATCATTGGATTTTGTTTCTTTGAGTTTTATACATTAGATCAAACACACATTCCACTCTGGGAGGAAACGAAATAATCTTGACTACCCGTCAGCCGGGAATCGAACCCCGTATCACTTGTAGGTACTCTACCGATTGAGCTACGGGAAGGGAACCTTTGTATCACCGTAAGATTGTTCAACGGCTGCAAACTAAGAAGTGCATCTTGTAAGAATATGTTTTGCTGTTTCCGGCAGATTGTCGCAGTTCTGTTCCTGGCCGCCGCCGTCAATGCCGCCGCCGTGCTGCCCCTGGAGACCTCTGTGGTGAAGTCGGACCGCGTGGGTGACAACTTCGCCTACAGCATCCACAGCACAACCGGCGTTGTCCCTGACGTGAAGCACATTGTGCCCACCACCTACGTAGCTGGCCTCCCCGTGGAGGTTAAGGATGGAGAGGTCGTGAGGAAGGTGATCCAGAACCCCTATGTCGCTACCTTCCCCGTCAGGAGCGTAGTACATGATCCCCTGGTCGCCTCTGCTGTACCCTATGTCCACTCCCTCGTCAACCCAGCCGTGAACCCTGTTGTGAACCCAGTCCCCTACCTCCCTTACTCTTACGGATATGGCTACCCTTACAACGTGCCCGTCCTCAAGGTCTAACTGCCCCACCCTAACCATCCCTGCCCTTATTTCTATCACTCTTCCTCCCCTGTTGATGACCCTGGCAATGTACTGTGTGAGTGAGAACGATGAATCTGTCTGTAGAGTGGTTATTTCAAAATTAAACATTTCATACATTTAATATATATTGTGTTTCATTCCTTTTCAAATAACTACCTATTCCGGTCCTGATTGATCCGCTCACTTATCTAGTAGAGTAAAACTCTAATGTGATGCATTTATATGACTTTTTCTACATATTCTACAACAAACTGTTCTTATAAAAGCTTATTCTTTGATCTACTTCATGCTGATTGAGAAAAGCTGTAGAAGAAATAGTTTCACTATATTTTACACATAGATACAAGATAAATAATTTAGTTAAAATACAGCTAAATCTCTTAAGAATGGGCTGATTTAAAATTCCATAAACACTGGATAGCCAGAAGAAAGAAAGGGTAAGACTGAAAATTACTGAAAATTTACTGAAAATTTCAAAATATAGGTACATATATCTAGGAAACAGTTGATTTACTTAAAAAAAATCCCATGTGTTCCATTCACATGACTTTCTTTACATCTCTGCAACAAATTATTAGTTCCTTTATTTGTATGGACACGAGTTGATACATTCCTGTATGAGAAAAGTACAAGTTTTTCTAAGCTGAAACTTAAAAGCAAGGAAAATCTTAAAAATGAACAACTCCACAAAAAATGTATATAACATAAATTGTGTGTCTTATCGTGATATACATTTTCTGTGTGGCAAGTTTTTGTTCATCTCTTACTGTTTAGCAGTTATGGAAAATTCCGTAAAATTCATCCGGAATAAAGTAGTCTTCAGAGGCTATTCTCAGAAAATTCAAGATATACATTTTATTTGTCGTGTAAATATCTTTAATATATGACATTTTAATCAAAATCGTTGGAGCCATTTTTGAGAAAATCAAAATTTTCTAAAATAGTTCCATGTAAAGGTTAGTTGGGTTTGGGGGGATTTTCTTGAAAATCTTAGTGTCGCATCCTTGGAAGATACCAAACTAAATACCTTGTTTGGTTTTTAACGGTCTTTTCGTTTTTGAGCTATGCTGCCCCTAGACACGCAGATACATATATATACATAGACACACACGGGCAATTTTATAAAAAAAAAGTTGGGGGGATTCAGGGGGTCTCAAAACATGTATTTTCGGTGAAATCTCGGTATTAAATTTTTGGGTGTATTACAATACCTTCTCTATTCACTATGCACATAGTACGTGTAGAGAAAGTAAAAACTTCATTTGCCATCCAAACATGCGAAAATGATGGTATTCCAATAGAATTCTTGGAACCATTTTAAACATTAAAAATTGTCAAAACTTTCCATGTAAAGGGTAGTTTAGGGTGCGAATATTGTTTTAAAGAGCTGGCCGTAATTTGATAGCTTTTTTCTGCTTCACGAAGATGTAAAAACTATATTAATAACTTCACCTTTGAGAAAAGTGTAAGTACTGCAAAATTGAAACCATAACAAGCAATATATCGAAAGAAATATCCAGAAAGTGTATTTACATTAAAGTGTGTGCTTTCACGGATTTACATTTTTGTGTTGTAATATTTTGTCTATCTCTTACGGTTTACCAGCTATAAAGAAGTCATTCAGAATTAAGACATCTTCTGAGGATATTAGCAGAAAATTAAAAATATTTCATTTGTTATAAAACTATTTTAAACATATGGTATTTTAATTGAAATCGTTAAGAGCCATTTTTAAGAAAAAAAATTATTCCATATAAAGGTCTGTTGGGATCGGAGGGAGTTTCCTGAAAACCTTCGTATTGCATTCTTAGAAAATGCCTATCTTAAATACCTAGTTTGGTATTTAACAGACTTTTCATTTTAGACTTTGCTGTTCACACATACTACACGAACCTCTCTCCAAAAATGTATTTTTTACTTTCTCTAGCCCCATATGTACAATGTACATAGGGATAGAGAAGGTATTGTAATGCACCCAAAAATTCGATACCGACATTTCACCGGAAATACATGTTTTGGGTCCCCCTGAATCCAAAAAAAGCATTTTTGGAAAAACGTCCGTGTGTGTCTGTGGACAGCATTGTTAAAAAACGTAAAGACCGTTAAATACCAAACTTGGTATTTAAGTTTGATATCTTCCAAGGATGCGACACGAAGATTTTTAAGAAAATCCCCCACTCCAACTACCCTTTACATGGAACTTTTTTCCAAAATTTTGATTTTCTCAAAATAGCTCTAACGATTTTGATTGAAATATTGTATATTAAAGTTATTTACCTGACAAATAATATGTATATCTTTAATTTTCTGGGAATAGTCTCTGAAGACTGCTTTATTCTGGAAGAATTTTGCATAACTGCTAAACCGTAAGAGATGGACAAAAACTGAACACACAAAACATGTAGAGTACATTAAAACATACAATATATGTTATATAATATTTTTTCAAGGAGTTGATCGTCTTTGAGATATTCCTTGCTTTTGGTTTCAGCTTAGAAAAACTTGTACTTTTCTGATACAGAAATTTCTCAACTCGTGTCCATACAAACAAAGTAACTTCAGTCACCTAGTAACCAGCTTTTCACTTCACTTTCACCTATAATACTCCCATATTTCGCTTCTACTTACAAGGATGCAAGTAATAAGAATATTTTTGCTAATGTTTATCTCGATTAGCATGGTGTTGCAAGAAGGATTATCTTTCGTAAGAAGTTTGTAGAGTAGCTAGAGAAAGTCATGTGAGTGTAACACAACAGATTTTTTTTTTATTCAGAGCTCCTCAAAATACTTGTTTCCTGTAAAATTTGGGTATCGAAATTTTGGGTGAAATCTAATTACCCACTGTCTACTAATTACGCTGTACCTATGTAGTCGAGAAAGCAAAAATTGAATGAAAAATAAATAAATAAAATAAAAAATATAACGAGAAGTATAAGTTTTGGAAAATCCAAACCATAGCAAGGAATATCTCGGAAATAGTTAACTTTAGAAAAATCTAGCTGTGTAGCTGACAAAAATTGTGTACTTTGAGGAGTAATACACTTTTTGTGTAGTAAGATTTTGTCTGTCTCTTATCTGTTATGCAAAAGTCATTCAGAATAAAGAGAGCTTCGGAGTCTACTCCCTGAAAGTTCAAGATATGCAACTCGTTTGTCATTAAAAATATGTAGATAAACATCCTATTCTTAACAAAACACATAGTCATTTTGAAAAATATATAAAATATTCAATATTTTCCATGCAGAGACTAGTTAGGGTTTGGAACTTCTGAGAGAGCAGCTAGTTATATGATGTCTATTCTATTTCCTTGACCAGCATGAAGAAATAAACGAATAACGACTTTCCACTTCAGATAAATATGAGTATTGGAACATTTAAACTATAAGACGGAATACCTCGGAAGGAATATGTAGAAGAAAATATGTGTTCCATTCACATGACTTTCGCTACATCTCTGCAACAAATTATTGTTAAAAAATGTATGCTTCTATTTACTTCACACTAATCAAGAAAAAAATAGCAGAAAAAGTCTTAATAGTTTCTTCCTTGTAAGTAAAAACAAAATAAAGGAGAATCATAGATTAAAGTGATAGTCAAAAACTGGCTGGTATGCCACAGAAGTTCCTTTGTTTGTAAGGACAGCAGTTGACAAATTCCTATATGAGAAAAGTATGTTTTTCAAAGCTGAAACCAAAAACCAGGAATATCTAAAAAACGATCGACTCCACGAAAAATTGTATATAACATAAATTGTGGGTTTTAACGTGCTCTACATTTTTGAGTGGTAAGTTTTGTCCATCTCTTACGGTTAAGCAGTTATACAAAATTCCGTAAAGTTCACCCAGAATTAAATAGTCTTCAGAGGATATTCCCAGAAAATTCAAGATGCACATTTTATTTGTCATGCAAATACCTTTAATATACTATATTTTAATCAAAACCATTAGAGCCATTTTTGAGAAAATCAAAAATTTCGAAAAAAGTTCCATGTAAATGGAAAATCTTGAAAATCTTCGTGTCGCATCCTTGGAAGATACCAAACTTAAATTCCAAGTTTGGTGTTCAACCTTTTGTTTTTGTTTTTGAGCTATGCTGTCCACAGACACACACGCAGACAGACAGATTGACAGACAGACACACACACACATATTTTCCAAAAATGCGATTTTTGGATTCAGGGGGACCAAAACATGTATTTCTGGTGAAATCTCGGTATCGAATTTTTGGGTGCATTACAGTACCTTCTCTTTACATTATGTACGTAGTACGTGTAGAGAAAGTAAAAAAAACTTATGTGCTAAATTCACGTAACTTTCTCTACCCATGTTGTATCTAATACTCTTACTAAGGTTTATTCTTCTGTCCAGATAAAGGTTAGCATAAATAGTTTTCTTGGAATATGATTTCCTTATTCAAGGGGAATAAGAAATACAATGAGGTAAAGCGAGTTGTTATATCATTGCTATGTGATGGTACAAACATTCCGTTATCATTGTTCGACTAGGATGACAAATATCTAAATAATAACTTCCTATTTAAATATAGTATATACATTAAACAAATAAAACCATAACAAGGAGCATCTCCGAGAAGGTTAACTGCGTAAAAAATGTAATTGACATCAATTGCTGATTTAACGGGATCTAAACTTTAAGTACAAGATTTTGCCTATCTCTTACAGATTTCCAGTTATGCCATAATCATTCAGGATCAAAAGAGCTTCTTAGGCTACTTCCTGAAAATTCAAAACGTGCAATTTATTTGCCATAAAAAACCATGAAAAATATGGTATTGTAATTAAAATTCTAAGTATTTTCTGAAAAACTATAATTTCTTCTTAAAGAACTGGAAGGTATGTGATAGCTTTTATATTCCGTTCCCTTTGGCTGAATAGAATGAAAAAACAATTAACGACCTCCCGTTTGAGAAAAGTATGACAATTACAAAATTAAACGCATAAAAAAGACTATATGTAAAGAGCATCCAGAAAAATATATTTGGCATAAATTGGATCTTTAAGTGAGATCTACAATTTTTTGAAATAGCCTCTAGTTCACATGATTAGCTAGCCATTTATTTGACAAGACTTAAAAAGGTTATTTTCAAAAAATTCCAGGTAAGAGTAAAAAAAATCCTTGTAAAAGGTAGTCTGGAGTGTATGATTTTCTTAAACATCTTGGTAGCAAATCCTTGGAATAAATTAAACTTAAATACCAAGGTTTGTATATGAAGAATTTTTATTTTTGTGTTATGCTGACCACAGACACACTTCTTAAAGGGCTTTTTCTTTTCTTTTTTTTAGGATAACTCGGAGGATATATATTTCCGGTTAAGTCTCGACAGAGAATTTTACCTGAAAGTCATATTTTGAGGTATCTTGGATAAAGAACTATTTTGGAAAAAAGTGCGCTTTTGTCCAGTGTGTATATGTGTGTGTGTTTGTTTTGCTGCTTGTGAAAATTTGTATATGCTTCAAGCTTGGTATATAAGTTCAGAATATTTCAAAGTTGGAACATGAATATTTTCTTTTAAGGGTGCAAATGGATGTTAATTTGTCATTTCAGTAAAAATAAAATCAGCTTTTGAGCAAAAATCAAGTTTATCAACATTGCTTTTCGTATTTTCCTAGTTTTGTGGCCCTACACCATTTGTAACTTGAAAATCTATGTCGTTTTCAAAAGACCACACTATTTAAATGTCTTCCAATGTCAAGCTTTAAGCTTCATTTTCTTTCATTTCATTTTTACTTTCTCTCGCACGTATGCTAATATACATGGTAGCTAGAAAAGATATTTTATTCCAATCAAAAGTTCAATGTCGAGATTTCACCGAAAATACTTTTGAATTCCCCTAAGTCCAAAAAAAAAGTGTTCTTTGAGAAAGATCCGTGTGTGGGTGTCTGTGTGTGACTGTGGTCAGCATAGCTTAAAAAGGAAAATACCGTTAAACACCAAACTTGGTTCTTAGTTTTAGTATCATCCGATGTGGCACGAGAACTTTCTAGAAACCCCGCCCCCCAACTACAAAATACCCTTTACATGGGAAAAATTTTAAACCTTTTGTTTTTCTCCAAAATGGTTTCAACGATTTTGATTAAAATACCGTATATTAAAGGTATTTACATCAGAAATAAAATTAATATTTTGAATTTTCTGGGAGTAGCCCCTGGATACCTCTTTATTCTGGATGAGTTTTGCAGAAGTTTACATAACGATTAAACTGTAAGAGAGACACAAAAATCTACTATACAAAAAATGTTGATCTCGTTAAAACACATAATTTTTCGTACACGGTTTTCTTGTAGATTTGATCGTGTTTTAGATGTTCCTTTTAATTGGTTTCATTTAAACCACTTTAACTTTTTCAAAGGGGACAATGCAAAGCTAACCGAACTTCGATTGCCAGATTAATCTTACAAAGCATGCCCCTTCTCTCTAATTCGAGCTAGTAAAAATAAACATAACATAGCTGAAAAGGTCGTATTAATTACATCCTTATAAGTAAAAATCTGATGTGTTCCATTTACATGATTTTCTCTACAACTCTGCAATAAGGGAGTACCATAGGTTAAAGTGATGGTCCAAAGCTGGTTGCTATGTGACTGAAGTTCCTTTGTTTGTGTGGACACGAGTTCACAAAGTTTTTTATAGCTGAAACCAAAAACAAGGAATATCTCAAAAACAATCAACTCCAGGAAAAAAATGTATATAACATAAATTGTGTGTTTTAAAGTGCTCTACATTTGTTGTGAGGTAAGTTTTTGTCCATCTCTTACGGTTTAGCAGTTATGCAAAATTCCGTAAAATTGACCCAGAATAAAGTAGTCTTCAGAGGTTATTCCCAGAAAATTCAAAATATGCATTTTATTTGCCAGGTCAATATCTTTTAATATACGATATTTTAATCAAAATCGTTACGAGCCATTTTTTAGAAAATCAAAATTTTCGAAAAAAGTTACATGTAAAGAGTAGTTTGGGGTGGGGGGATTTTTCTCAAAATCTTCGTGTCGCATCTCTGAAAGATACTAAACTTAAATACCAAATTTGGTATTTTACCGACTTTTCGTTTTTGAGTTATTGTGTTCACAGACTCACCGACACACGGACACACACACACACACACACACACGGACCTTTTTCTGAAAATACTTTTTTTGGATACAGGGGACCCTAAAACATGTAATTCCGGTGAAATCTGGGTATCGAATTTTTTGGTGGAGTGCAATACCTTCTCTATACACTATGTACATAGTGCGTATAGAGAAAGTAAAAAAGAAATACACTAGGCTAAAGGGATATTCAAGTGTTTTAAAAACAGTTGCTACGGGATTGAAATTTGTTTGCTAACTCTTGGCTATGCAAACAAAGTCCTATATGAGAAAGTTTAAATATTTTAAAACTGAAACCAGTAACAAGGAATATCTCGGAAATCTGCGCGAGAAAATTCACATCACATAAGTTGTATGCTTAAATGAAATCTACATTATTTTGTATAGTAGGTTTTTATCTACCTCTTACGGTTTACAGTTATCAAAAGTTATACAGTATAAAGAGACCTTAAATAATCTGTCCCAAAAATTCAAGATATATACAGGGTTACTACAAAAGAAATGGACAACTTCAACTGCCTGTAAAACAAAAGCTATTAGAGATAGCAACCTAATTATTTTGGAGGTATGTTGAGAAACTCTCAAAGCTTTGTTTGTTACTATTGGTAACGCTGTAGTGTTTTGTTTGTTGTTGCAGAAGCTGAAATGGCGGAAAATCCTGTGGAAAAGGCATATTGCGTGTTGGAATTTGCTACAACGCAATCAGTAACTGTTGCCCAACGACATTTTAGAACACGTTACCACAAAAATGAAATGATGCGCTCACAAAAACCAGCATCGTCTTCATCATGTCGCAACATGTCGATGCAAAAGTCACGCCGTATGACCTTATCTTCTTCACACAGAAACTGCAACATCTGTAATCTATAAGGCATCATGTGCAGTCGCTTCCGCAAGATTTTCCATACAGTTTGCTGTGGAATTTGTAATTGCATGCTTGCCCTAGAAGCCGATTTCTGTGGGCTTCTTATGTAGGCAGAACGAACACGTTCAACGTTTTCTTCCGAAACAACTGGTCTTCGCGAGCTCTTCCCTTTGCACAAACATCCCGTTGTCTCGAATTTTCTGTACCAGTCGTAGATTGACTGTCTAGTCGGTGGCGTTTTGTGGTAACGTGTTCTAAAATGTCGTTGGACAACAGTTGCTGATTGCGTTCTAGCAAATTCCAACACGCAATATGCCTTTTCTACAGGATTTTCCGCCATTTCAGCTTCTGCAACAACAAACAAAACACTACAGCGTTACAAATAGTAACAAACGAAACATTGAGAGTTTCTCAACATACCTCCAAAATAATTAGGTTGCTATCTCTAATAGTTTTTGTTTTACAGGCAGTTGAAGTTGTCTATTTCTTTTGTAGTAACCCTGTATTTTATTTGCCATGTAAATATCATTTTAATCAAAATCATTAAGAGGCAGTTTTGAGAAAATAAAAATTTTCGAAATGTTATACATAAAGGATAGTTTAGGGTGGGGAATTTTCCTTAAAATTTTCGTGTCACACCCTTGATAGATAGTAAATTTAGAAACCAAGTATGGTATTTTACCGACTTTGCGTTTTTGAGTTATGTTCACGGACACATACACACACACACACACACACACACACACACACACACATACGTGCGCGTGGACGGACAGACCTTTTCCTATTTTTTTTTTTTTTTTTTTTTTTTTTTTTTTTTGCACAGAAGACGTGTATTTTCTTTGAAATCTCGGTATCAAATTTGGTTGTAGTGCAATAGCTTCTCTATCGATGCACAGAAAGCAAAAACGACCAAACAACTCAAAACCGGATGGAATTTTAATCCTGGCCAGGCAAAGAGATCCGAAATTGAATCACATGGCAATTAACTTTTAAAAAATCTGATGTAATCCATTCACATGACTTTCTCTATATCTCTGCAACAAATTTTTGTTAAAAAGTTTATGCTTCTATTTACTTCATGCTAAGTGAGAAAAGTTTATCAGAAATAGTCTTATTACTTGCTTCCCTGTAAGTAGAAGCGAAATAAGAGAGTAACATAGGTTTAAGTGACAAAAAAGGGCAGATGCTATGTGACTGAAGATCCTTTGTTTGTATGGACAGCAATTGTTAAATTCCTGTATGAAAAAATTATAAGTTTTAAAGCTCAAACCAAAAACATGGAGTATCTCAAAAACGATCAACTCCACGAAAAATATGTATATAACATAAATTGTGTTTTTAATGTGCTATACATTTTTTGTGTGGTGAGTTTATGTCTCAATCTTACGGTTTGCCAGTTACATAAAATTCCGTAAAATTCATCCAGAATAAAATAATCTTCAGAGATTATTCCCAGAAAAATCAAGATATACATATTATTTGTCAAGTATATATCTTTAATATATGATATTTTAATCAAACTCGTTAGTCATTTTTTATAAAATCAAAATTTTCGAAAAATTTTCCATGTGAAGGGTAGTTGGGGTTGGGGGATTTTCTTAAAAATCTTCGTGTCGCATCCTTGGAAGATATGGAACTTAAATAGCAAGTTTGGTATTTAACGGTCTTTTCGTTTGTGAGCTATGCTGCCCACACACACACACACACACACACACACACACACACACACACACGGATATTTTACTTAATAATTCATGATAGCTCAGCAAATAGATTATCATGGTATTATCTTCCTGAACTTGCATTAGTAGCAGTTGGATTTTTAACTTCGTTTAACACTCCTCCCCAAACTCATTACATTGTTGTAAAACTATTCATAATCTTTTTATGACGAATTCACTTCTATTTGTCTATTTTATATATAGATATATAGATAACAGACCGTTAAAAGTAATAGTGTCTTATTAATCACTGCATATTTCATTGCTCCATCTTTTGTCGTATTTCTGAACTACGTAGAATCCAGCCACTTGCACATTCTGCCATCTGCTGTTCAATCATTTAACTTCTTGCAAGAGGTTACCAAGATTCTCTTGGTGAGGAGACTTCCGTTATCTTTTACTTTCTTAGTCCGTATGTACAATATGCTTAGAGGAGAAGGTATTGTATTCCACCCAAGTATTCTATGTCAATATTTCACCGGAAATTAGATACAGAGATGCAGAGTAAGTCATGTGATTGGAATATTTTAGATTTTTAGAAAAAGGTCCGAGTGTTTCTGTGGTCAGATTGCTCAAAAATGAAAACACTGTTAAAAAAACAAAGTATGTAAGTTTAGTATCTTCCAACGATTTTCAAGAAAATCTCCTCTCCCCAAACTCCCCTTTGCATGAAAAAATTGTTGAAATTTTTTTTTCTCAAAAATGGCTTTAACGAGTTTGGTTAAATTACCTTATATTAAAGATATTTACTCAACAAATATGTATTTGAATTTTATGGAAATGGCCCCTGAAGCCCTCTTTGTTCTGAATTGAGTTTTGCAGAATTTTGCATAACGATTAAATCGTAAGAGATAGACAAAAACGTGCACAAAAATTGTACATTTCGTTAAAAAACATAATTTATGTCATATACGTTTTTTTTTATGTAGAGTTGACCGTTTCTGAGATATTCCTTGTTATCGATATCAATTTTAAAGTGCTCAAAATTTTCTCAAACCGGAGTGACGTTTCGTTTCATCTCCCTTGTTTTACAGCAGGCTATGCAAAGCGAGTCAAACTTCGGTTGTTTCACATTCACATAGGAGCAGCTATTAAAGGATCTGACTATCGCTTTAGCCTAGTGTTTGTAAGGACAGTTATTTGTGTAACTGTTAGAGAATGTAACACATCAGATTTTTAATGCATTTATTTTAAGTCGTCTAACTGCATTGTCTTGTAGCGAGTTTTAAAACATATGACAAACTTTAACACTTGGAATTCACCATGTAACATTATACAGTGCATTAATTTTACAATATTTTAATTATCTAAATTAACATTCCCAAACTAAAATATTTAACAAGTATTTTACTTAATAATTCATGATAACTCAGCAAATAGATTATTATGATCTTATCTTCCTGAACTTGCATTAGTAGCAGTTAGATTTTTAAAGCCTATGTTGATTAAAGTAACTTCGTTTAACACTCCTCCTCAAACATTTTACATTGTTGTAAAACTATTCCTAATATGTTTATGTCGAATTCACTTATGTTTGTCTATTATATATAGTAAGTAGGGGAAATATCGTATTCCACCCGAAACTTAGATATCGCGATTTGACCGGAAATATGTTTTAAGTGACCTGAATAAAATGTGTGAATACGTTCCATTCACATGACTTTCTCTATAACTCTGTAACAAATTGTTATTAAACAATATATTCTTCTATACACAACACACTAACCGATATAAACATTAGCAGAAATTGTCTTATTACTTGCTTCCTTGTAAATAGAAGCAAAATAAGGGAATGCACTAAACTATGGAACAGTCAAATCTTTTAAAAGCTGGTTGCCATGTAATTCAAATTCGTTTGTAGGACCGTATGAGAAAAATGTAAGTATTTAAAGACTAAAATCAAAAGTCAGAAATATCTCAGAAATGGTGAACTCCACGATTAAAATGTGGCCTAAATAGAGTATGACCTAAATTATCTTAAAAATATCAACAGTTTTGTATACGTACTAAGTTTTTGTTTATCTCCTATGATTTACCAGTTATACAAACGTCATCCAGAATGAATAGGTTTTCAGAAGGCTATTCTTAGAAAATTCAAGAAGCGGGTATTGCAAAACTTGTGCACAGGTACGATAAATGTCTCATCTTTTCGGTGATTGTGTTGAAAAGTAACCATAAGTGTACAAAACTTTTAGTAATAAAACAATTGTTTTTTATCGACTTGTATTTTATTTATAGCCAATTGGAGGTTGAAAAAAAAGCGGTCCTCGTACATGTATCATAGCATGTGTGTGTTTACAATTCTAAAAGTATTGAATACCTATAGTAATTTGTTACTTTTTGTTTCACTATCTCGTATGTGCAATTACATTTAGATAGAGAAGATATTGTATTCCAACCAAAAATTCGATACCGAGATTTCACCGCAAACACATGCTTTGAGAACCTCTGAGTTTAAAAAGAAAGGCTCTTAGAATAAGGTCCGTATGTGTTGGCATGTAGACACATTAACTCAAAAACGAAAAGTTGGGTAACTACAAAACTTGATACTAAGTCCAGCATCTTCTACGATTACAAGAAGATTTTAAATAAAGTCCTTTCTAATCAAACTACTATTTATATGGAATAAGTTTTGAAAACCCTTTTTCTCAAAAATTTAATTAAAATGGGTATTGAATATTAAAGATACAAATGTATAACATGACAACATGTATCTTTAATATTCTCTGAAGACCTTTTCGTTTTGTATAGCTTTTGCTAAACTAGTAAACCGTAAGAGAGGACAAAATCTTACTACTCAAAAAATTTAGGTGCTGTTAAAAACATAATTTTTATCATATACATCGTTGTGGTATTAACCGTTTATTGATTTCAATTTTAAAATACTTATACTTCTCTTAAACGAGAGTTAGTCATTCCTGTCTCTTCCTGACTATGCAAACAAAATCGAATTTCAATCCCATAGTAGCCAGCTTTTAAAAGATTTGCCAATTGCTTTAGTGTAATATAATCCCTTATTTCTCTTCTACTTACAAAGAAAAATAGAAAGAACTGTTTATCTAGGTTAGCATGAAGTAGAAGGCAAAATTAGGTTTTGTAAGAATAGATTGTTACAGAACGGGTAGAGATATCATATAAATGTAACAGATCAAATTCTTTAGTTATGTTGCAGATCCACACACACACACACACACACACACACACACACACACACACACTTTCATACAAGTGCCTTTTTCTAAAAAAATAATAAAGGAATTCTCAAGTCATAAATTTTTGATTAAATCTCGGTATCGGATCAAATCCCGCTACGGATCATTAAAACGTAGTGCCATTAATTGTTGTGTGCATTTTTACTTTCTCTACACGTAGTATGTACATAGTGTATAGAGAAGCTATTAGTATTGCGCTCAAAATTTTGATAGCGAGATTTTACCGGAAATATATGTTTTGAGACCCACTGAATAAAAAGCAAAGCATTTTTAGAAAAATGTTCATATGTGTGTGTGTGTGTGTGTGTGTGTGTGTGTGTGTGTGTGTGTCTGTGCTTATCATAGCTAAAAACGAAAAGTATGTTAAATACCACACTTTATATTAAAGTTCAATATCTCCCAGGGATGCGACACGAAGATTTTCAAGAAAATTCCTCACCCCAGCTTCCTTTTATATAGAAAAAACTTCGAAGAGTTTGATTTTCTCAAAAATGGCTCTAACGATCTTGATTAAAATCTCGTATATTTAAGATATTCACTGACAAATACAATTTATATTTGGAATTTTCTGGAAATGGCTTCTAAAGGACTCTTTATTCTTTTTTTTTATTTTGCATAGCTTTACCGCAAGAGATAGACAAAAACTTACCACATAAAAAATGTAGATCTGCTTAAAACAATCAATTTGTCATATACATTTTAATACAGTTGACCGTTTTCGAGATATTCCTTGGCTTTAGATTGAAAATAGTTTTAACCTGTTGCAGAGATGTAGCGAAAGTCATGTACATGGAATACACCAGATTGTTGTATTGCTGAACTATGTATAATCCTGCCGCTGCACCTGCTGGCATCTGTTGTCAAATCTTTAAACCTCTTGCAACAGGTCACTTGGTGAGGAGGATGGTTCAGGAAACAATGCAACATACTCCTATATGAGCAATACTAGCGGCCATATCTAGTGTTGCATGCGCGACTTTTGAGCTCTAGGTTGATTGAATGAACTTCATTAAACACACTTCCCCAAACTTCTTATAAATTTTCTGTACAACGATTCATAATATTTTATGCCCACTATTTGTAATATTTTATGACAGTCCTTTTTATTTTGTCTGCTGTATGAGACTGTACGATATCTCATTACGCTCTTTGCACAAAGCCATTCAGAATTTTTGTTATTATGTAAGATTAATTGCAAAGTGCCTTATACGAATGTTATTTATCTTTTAATAGGAATGAGAAAACAACATAATAAAGGTATGTTTCCATTTAAAACATTAAATTACCCCTAAAATAGCCATCATAACGTCCTCCAAATGAAGCACGACTAACCGCATTTGCTTTCCTCCATAATATCAAGCAATTTTCACTTTCTGAATATGTACTATGTACATAATGTATAGAAAAGGTATTGCACTCTATCCAAAAATTTGATATCGAGATTTCACCGGAAATATATGTTATAGGATCCCATGTATCTAAAAACAAAAAAAAAACATTTTCGGAAGAAGGTCCGTGTGTCCATGTGTCTGTGAACACGATAACTCAAAAACGAAAAGTCCTTAAAATACCAAACTTCGTATTTAAGTTTAGAATCTTCCAGGGATGCGACACGAAGATTTCGAGAAAAATCCCCTCACCCCAAACTACCCTTTACATGGAACTTTTTTCGAAATTTGTTATTTTCTTAAAAATGGCTGTAACGATTTTGATTAAAATACCGTATATTAAAGATATTTACCTGACAAATAAACTATATATCTTGAATTTTCTGGGAATAGCCTCTGAAGGGTACTTTATTCTGGATGAATTTGACTGAATTTTGAATAACTGCTGAACCGTAAGAAATGGACAAAAACTTACTGCACAAAAACTGTAGAGCACGCTAAAACACACAATTTATGTTATATACATTTTTTTCGTGGAGTTCGTCGTTTTTTTAGACATTCCTTGTTTTTTGTTTCTGCTATGAAAAACATACCTTTCTCATACAGGCATTTGTCAACTCCTGTCCATACAAACAAAGGAACATCAGTCACATAGCAATCAGCTTTTGCCTTTCACTTTAACCTGTGGTACTCCCTTATTTCGCTTCTACTTACAAGGAAGCAAGTATAAGTATAAGTAGAAGTTTTTAACAGTAATTTGTTGCAGAGATGTAGAGAAAGGCATGTGAATGGAACAGATCAGATTTTTATTAAACGCATTATTTTTACCTTGGTTTTGGAGATATTGTACAGTCTCAACGTAAATGGTGCACCCTGTAGCGGAATATTGTATTCCACCCAAAAAAATTCTGCGTAACGATTTCGCCGGAAATACGCACAAATTATGTCATATACACTATTTTCTGTTATTGATTTGAATTCTGAAATACTTAAACTTTTCTCAAATGGTAAGCCCTCATCCACTTCATCTCTCTCTTGTTTTATTCCTGCCCGTATAAAGACAAGCTAATCTCAATCGCGTAACGGTAGATTTTAAAACATGGTTATCGCTTTAGCCTAGTGCATCCCCCTATCTCCCTTCTAAATATAAGTAATAAGACATTTCTAGTAACGTTTGTCATGATTAGTATGATGTGGATGAAAAAATAAGCTTATGTTTGAACACACAGAGAAAGTGAAGCAAATAGAAATCGACCCACATGGCCGGGCGGTTCCGTCTCTGCTACTCGGGAGGTCCGGGTTCGCTCCCCTTCGACCGCGCACTCTGGCCCTGAGTTTTTCCGTGTTTTTTTCCCGGAGCCGCTTCTTCTTTTTTATTTTTTTTTTTTTTTTTTGGTAGTGTTTAACGCCCAATTTTACCACTTGTGGCATTGCAGGCGATGACACTGATGATGCATGAAATGAAGATGGAGCACCGGTGGAATGTGATGGCTGGTGAAACCGGAAAACCCGCCCCTGCGCGCTTTATCCGCCACAATTCTCACATGCGGTAGTTTGGAATCAAATCCGGGTCATCTAGGTGAGAGGCGAGTGCCCGGGTCCGCTTAGATCAATGCTGAAGTGCTGTATATCTACTACGGTTCCTTTCCTTTCATTTCCCTTCATCTTTGAGGTGTGGCTCGAGGCTTTGCAGGCAGATGGCACGGCTGCTTGCTCCAAGTAAAACACTCTTACCCCTGGTTGTGCTAGTTTGATGCTAGGTGCCGTTGTAGTGACAGTCGTCCTATGGCCTCCCGGTGTCTGTATAGCCTCCATGACGCGCAACGGCTGCCATCTAGTGACACTGTTAGGGACTATATTTTCATTGTCGTACAATTTTGCCTATGTCATATGGTTGATCAATTATACAAAAGTCATTGAGGTTAACACGGCTTCAGAGGTTATTCCCAGAAAATCCAAATTTACATTACATTTATCATGAACATGTCTTAAATATAGGGTATTTTAATAATAATCCTCACTCACTTTTGAGAACTATAATTTTCCAAAAAGGTTCTATGTAAAGGGTAGTTTCTGTGAAGGAATTTTGTTAAAAATATTCGTGTGGTATCCCTGGAAAGATATGTTGAGGTGTGGCATCCCTGAAGTCAAGTCACGATGTCATGCTGTTAACTAACGCATGTCGAAGCTACGTTTTTGCCCGAGATAAATCTCTATTTCATGCTTATGTTATAGTTTCCCCTAATTTATTTTCTAGTCACGCAATTTCTAACTGCGTGTATTGGTCAGTAGTCTTTCATCTCTAATTATATATTATTTTAGCTTGATTTAATGTTCCGTACATTGGACTCACTTTTAGATGACTGATTATTATTCCTCCCATAGCTCACCTTTTCCTAAGCCCAAATATTCACAACAGGGTTCAAATCTGGTGAACAGGGAGGCCGACCGAACACTCTGATATTCTGCCTCTCTGAAAACCAACTTGAAACCTTTCGAGATATGACAGGGTGATTATCTTGTACAAATCCAACAATTCCATCAGGATATCCCATCGTCACAGAGGGAATGAAAATATTGTCGAGTATTACCTTGAACTGCACATTTCAATGTATTGTCAAGCTGCTACAGCACACCTAGACTACCCCTCGATATCCAGCCCCAACACGATACAAATACCGATCATGCTGGAATTCTGAAAGTCACGTATTTTACATCATATCGGGATCCGTTTGGAAGATAGACAATCACCTATACTTTACGTGTGGAAAAAAATGACACCTCCTCTGAGAATATCACGTTATTCCAGTTGCAGTTGGCAATTATTTTATGTCGGTTTGGAAGGGTGTGTTATAGAGAAAAAAAAAAAAAAAAAAGAAATTTGCCCTAAATTGAATTCATAAACATTTTTGTTTCATAACATTGGTTTTCATAACAATACTTTTAGTATTTTTTTGCACTCTACAGATTCCATCTTCTTTTTTACTTTCTCTATACCTACTATGTACATAGTGTATAGAGAAGGTATTACACTCCACCCAAAAATTCGATACCGAGATTTCACCGGGAATATATGTTATAGGGTCCTGTGTATCCAAAAAAAAAAGTATTTTAATAAAAGGGTCCGTGTGTCCGTGTGTCTGTGAACACGATAACTCAAAACCGAAAAGTCTGTAAAATACCAAACTTGGTATTTAAGTTTAGTATCTTCCAGGATTACGACACAAAGATTTTGAGAAAATCCCCTGACCCCAAACTACCCTTTACATGGAGTTTTTTTCTTCGAAAATTTTTATTTTATAATAAATGGCTCTATCATCTATTAAAGATATTTACCTGATATAAAATGTATATCTTGAAATTTCTGGGAATATCTCTGAAGACTACTTTATTCTCAGTGAATTTTACGGAATTTTGCATAACTGCTAAACCGTAAGAGATAGACAAAATCTTACCACACAACAAATGTAGAGCACTTTAAAACACACACTTTATGTTATATACATTTTTTCGTTGAGATGATTGTTTTTGAGATATTCCTTGTTATTGGTTTCAGCTATAAAAAACTTATACTTCTCCCATACAGGACTTTGTGAACTCGTGTGAATACAAACACAGAAATGTCAGTCACATAGCAACCAGCTTATGACTATCACTTTAACCTATGGTACTTCCTTATTTCGCTTCTACTAACAAGGAAGCAAGTAATAAGACTATTTCTGCTATTTTTTTCTCGATTAGATGAAGTAAATGGAATAATTTGTTGCAGTGATGTAGAGAAAATCATATGAATGGAACACATCAGATTTTTTTTTCATTTAGAGAGAACTGTTTGGGTCGTGTTCAGCATATTGCTATTTGGTACCATAAACCCTTAACGAAGCATTATAATAACTATTGTATCATTAATTGTACGAATGTCGTGTATGAAATAGTTATATCTAAAATAAATAGCCCCTATGTGTTGTCCAACATCATTAAAAGGAAAAATAATGTTTACAGTATACGGGAAGCGAACCCTTGACCCTCACAGGGTGTAACTTAAGTTTTACCACAGTGCTTCAGTGAACGCATATGGAAGGTGCCAGATTTAGTAATGCTATGCAATACAAACTGCATTATAATTTGTGTCGTTAATATCTGTAGTTAATATTGATAGTTTGTTGTTGAAGAAACATAACTTAGGTATTTGTTCTGACACAGTCTGGTTTGTGCGCCCGGGCCGAGCGGACGCTACCAGGAAGCTCTAGTGTTGTTTACAAGTGGTGGTGCAGTGACAGCGAGTGAGTGCAAGAGGGACTTACCGCGCTTTGTCTACAACCCTTTGTCAATACTTTTGTGTTATATTTGTGTGGTACAGAGTACTTTCTCTGTGAAAAATGGAAATGTACGCCAGGAAGAATACAATTAGAGTTAAATTTGCGTTAAATGCAACGAGACCGACAGCTTATGAGGTACATGACTTTATTGCTGATACCTTACGGTTAAATGCGGAACAAGTGGACACCATTCAGTTAATCGCCAGTGAACGGGCAATTTACGTAAAACTGATATCAGCACTCCTGTTAGAGAAGACTTTAAATACCTTCTCGGACGAAACGAATTTCACCTACATGAATGGGGAAATAACTAAAGTAATACTTGACCACGCGACCGGTAATGCGCTATCTGTGCGTGTTTTTGACGTTCCACCTGAACTTCCGAATGAGGTGTTAAAGCAAACACTGCAACGTTATGGGACAGTGTATGATGTCCGAAAAGAACAATGGGGTCGTCATTATCGTGTTCCAGTGTTTAACGGTATACGTACGGTTAAAATGCAACTGAAGACGACTATTCCTAGCTTTCTTGTCATTGGCAGCTACAGATTATCCGTGTCTTATGCTGGACAGCCACGCTCATGTTATGTCTGTAATAGTGTGGAACATCTGAAGGAAGTCTGCCCTCACCGATCCACTAATGTGCGCCCGGTGACTGTTGGACTTCGGAACGACTTGGCACCCGTTTCTCCGGTAACTGACCAGCAGAATGACAGTTTCCCACCTTTGAATGTCCGTGTACAGCCTTCCGTGTTAATTGAACCTCAGCAGCATGAGTCCATGCATGAGCAGCATAAGGAGTATGCAACTGTGCTCCGCGAAGTCGCGGGTAAACGCGGTTTTCCGCCCACCTCCGAGGGGAGAGAGCAGGTCGGTTCTGATCCACTAGTTGTTGATGTAGCTGCAGGGGTAGAGAAACGGCCGACTGGACAACAGAGTGGTAAGCGCGCAAAGCTCCGCAAAACGAGTGGTGCAAAATTGCCCAGGAGCAGCCAGCTGGAAACTGAGCAAGATATGGAGGCAGAACAGCAGTACACTATTCCGGCAGAACAGCCTAAACCACAGCTAATGACGCCAGTGGCATCGACTTTTTTGAGCGAGCCGCAGACGGCAGTGTCGTCCGCGTCGCTTAGCATGGAGGAAACAGCAAGCAGGTCGTCATGCGACTCCCGGGATGCTGGAAGGGACGCTAGGAGTTCTAACTGTGGTGATGGTGGAGGGCTGGCACCAGGGCAGAAAGCTGCGCAATTCCCAGAGGAGGTTACTGTTGAGGCCCGCTCTGGGGCCAGTTGTCCCAACGTACCGCCTGATATCCGAGTCACAGTTTCACCTGTGGGACGGGGGTCTTGTTCTGCACGAGACCCTAGGCTAAAAGTACGCGAACTGCAACACAGCCACTCCGGGGATAGCCAGTCTACTCCCGCGGAGTACGCAGTTCTACATCCAGCAGTGGCGACCGGTGGGACCCAACCCTCTCGTTCCGCCCCGGTAAAGATAGATACGGACCCGTTACTTCTTCCTCCGCTTGGAGGGGAAGGAAGAAGTTCTTCTGATGAACCGAGGATTCGCGGACATATTGCAACACAGATCTCTTCAGATGGAGAAAGTGACACCAGCCAGTAATGTTCATAGTATTGATAGCAGGTATTTGATGGTGCTGTTCTTGCTGGTACTGTCCTTGTGCTCGTGCCATCTTAGCATGATTTATCTGCAATCAATAGCGACTTTAAATGTGAACGGTTGTCGCAATCTTGTGACACAGAAACTGCTCAACACCTTCCTCGGAGTGAATAACGTTGATATCTGTTTTCTGCAAGAAGTAAACACTTATAATTTGGATACTCTTTATGGTTTTAACTATAAAGTCAATCTGGGATCAGACGGAAGGGGCACGGCCATTGTCTATCGGGAAGGTCTTCAACTACAGAACTTTCAAATGGACCCCTCGGGGAGGATCATCTCTGCGACCTTAGATGATATTGCGTTAGTGAATATATACGCTCCTGCAGGTACCCAACATCGACAGGAACGAGAGCGGTTGTTTCAGAATGATTTAATTCCACATTTACAGCATGCTAAGGAATGCTTCCTCGCAGGTGATTTTAATTGTACGCTGCATGCTAAGGACCAAAAAGGTGCGCCCAACTTCAGCACGATGTTACATCAACTAGTGACGCAGCTCCAGCTTCAGGACGCCTGGGAAATAAAGTATGGCGCTGCTGTAACATTTACCTTTCTTCGTCACAACTCTGCATCTCGATTAGATCGTATATATGTTTCTCCAGGGATATCTACTGCTGTACACCGCATTTGCGTTATTCCGTTGGCATTTAGCGACCATCATGCCGTCATGTGTCAACTCCAGGTTCAGCAACTCAGCATTCGGAAGGCCGGCCGAGGTTACTGGAAGATTAATAACGCCATTTTGGAGGATACCGAAGTCCTGGAGCACTTTAAAGTTAAATGGAACCAGCTACAAACCTCCTTCAGAACCGCACCCCGGAAGAGTGTTTGGTGGACTGAAATTGCAAAACCGGCGATCCGCTCGTTTTTTAAATACTGGAGTATTTTGCGGGCACGGGCGAAAAAGGAATTGCTGCTTTTTTATAACGAGGCCCTGGGGGACCTGTGTGAGAAGCAACGAGAGGGCTGTGATGTGACGGCAGCGATCAAACGACTGAAAGAGATTATTAAGATGAAACAATTACAGCACCTAGATGGCCATAAAGTCCGAGCTAAGGCCCGGCACATACACGATGAGGAACGGCATTCATTTTATTATTTTGCTAAAGAAAGGAAGGAGGGGCGTGCAAAATATCCAGAAGTCCTTCAGAATGTTGTCACTGGAGCCCCATGCTCTGGGACCAGAGCCATTCTTCAACTTATCGCGGATCATTTCCAAGCTTTGTTTCACGAGGAACCAGCACAAGGCACAGCGCATATGTATGCTGATCGTCAGCTATTTAAAACTGACGTCTCGCAAGACACCTCAGAGATGCTAACCAGCCCTATCACCGAACGTGAAGTGTTAGATGCTCTTCTCCAGGCGAGTCAACACACGTCTCCGGGTCCTGATGGACTGTCCTATGAATTTTATAGGACGTGTTGGCCAATCATAAAGCACGCAATCATGCCAATCTTTGTGGAATTGTGGGATACAGCTTCTTTTCCCGACACATTTGCGGATGGAATTATAGTATTACACCCAAAGGCAGCTCGGGCAACCACAATGAATGATTATCGTCCAATAACATTGCTCAATGCGGACTATAAATTATTCGCTAAAGTATTGGCTAACAGACTGAAAGGTGCTTATGCTGAAATATTAAATTACAATCAGGCGGCAATGTCACAGAAAAATATCATTGCAACATTAGTGGAACTTCGGGATGTACTAATGCAGCTCCGAAAGGAACATCAAGTAGCAGCTTTGATCAGTCTCGATTTCCAAAAAGCTTTCGATAGAGTGCACCATCAATATTTATGGAAATGCTTGGAAGCAGCACATTTTCCTGTGCCGACGGTTCAACTGATTCAAGGTCTCTACAGAACAGCGAAGTCTCGGGTGTTGTGGAACGGATGGCTCTCCATCCCGATTCAAATCAGCCGGGGTCAGTGCGTCAGGGGTGCCCTTTATCTATGGGACTGTTTTGCCTGTCATTAAATCCTTTACTCCAGATTCTTCAAGACACCCTCCGAGGAGCTACTGTGTATAATGAGCGCTTCACTGTCACCGCCTATGCTGACGATGTGACAATTGCGGCTGTTGATAACCTAGATATGGCAGCATTACAGCATGGCCTGGAGGTGTATAAGGGATTGTCAGGTGCAGCGTTAAATGTGGCCAAATCGGAGATATTGGTAGTCGGGAACTGGCCGGAGCCGCTTAATCCGTTGGGCATGAAACTTGTTTCCACTACACGAATCCTGGGTGTCTCCTTCATGGAAAATGTGAACGACACCATTACTCTTAACTGGAGGGATAAAATCAACCACCTACGATATTCCTTATCCATTGAGCGGACTCGAAATTTGAATTTGCTGCAGCGCATCTGGTATATTCATACCTATGGTCTCAGTCAAATTTGGTATTTAGCACAGCTTCTGCCGATTACAAAATATGACGCACAGAGAATTGAACAACTTATCGGTTATTTCTTATGGACTGGTAAAGCATACAGGGTGAACAGACCTCAACTACGCTTGCCACGTTCCCATGGTGGATGTGGATTAGTGGACGTCACAAAGAAATGTTTGGCATTATTGGGGAAAACTGCCATCCGATCACTCAGTGGTAATGGTTCAGCAATCGATAGAGCGTTCTGGGAGGAGCAATTGCAAGATCCTTATACGGTACGTTCCGGCTTTAAACCTATCGTCACACATTTGAAGCGCCTTCTGGACACATGCACGGAGATCACAGCATTTGAGCAAACCCGGAACCACTACCGTCTATTGACTGCCGCTCCGCTTGCTCCTAGGATTGAAGAGAAACATGCTCGGAGATGGTACATTATTTGGCAGAATGTCTACTGTAAACATATTTCAACTGATTGGCAAGAGACGGCTTATGAAGTGTTAAATGAGACCATACCGACAGCAGAAAAACTCTGGCGACATGGGCGAGTACAATCTAACCTCTGTGCACTCTGCTCCAACGTTGATACTTTGGAGCATCGCCTTATATCGTGTCGGCAGGTTGCTGGCATTTGGTTGGTGCTTAATAGCTATCTAACCAAATGGTGCCAGCCGGAGACCCCGCCGTGCCTGGAGAAACTCTGGCGCCTGGAATTTCATTTCTCGAATACCTACCTTCAACGTAGTGTGATTTGGTTGGTAGCGGGAACACTCCATTGGATTTTGAAACAGAATATCGACACTGTGGCAAAGAGGGAAGACTGGTTTGGGTTCCTGAGACAAGAACGATGGAAAGTGATGAAGTCCGGATTTATCGGCGATATGCAGCCATTTATCACCATGTTTGAGGTTACCACCTAACATTGTTAGTCTCTCGGTGGACTATCACCTCCACTCTAAGAAGCACTGACAATGTTGTTAGGTTCAGCTTCCCGCTGCTGTGATTAAAAAAGAAACTAATATGGTCAACTAGCATTAAAAAAAAAAAAAAAAAAAAACTTTGCCAGAATTGAAAAAAAAAAAAAATGTAACTATTCGGGCTAAGGATTCATTAACCCGATATTAATTATGTTTATTTTTTGTGGTTTAGTTTTAGAAAATGATGGTTTATTTGCACTGATTTGTAGTTATTTAAAACGAGTGTTAGTAGAATTATGTTTTTGTGGGCATAGATTGCCCCATAATTTAAAAAAAAAAAAAAAAAAAAAAAAAATGATTATTGATTGTGTGGGTTAGTAATATTGATGCCGCTACACAGCTGTATCACGGATGGTGTATACAAGGCGCTGTGCCGTGTAGGTCTTGGATGAATTTGGCGTTCCTGACATTACTCTTTATTTTGTCCACGGATGTACATAGCAGGTAGAGATGCTAATGCATTCCACCCAATATTTCGATATCGAGATTTCACAGGAAATATGTATTTTGAGGGCTAGATTTAAAAAAAATGGTCCTGTAAAGGAAACGTGGGTCTAATAACAAACTTGTAAGGATGTGACATGAAGATTTTTGAAAAAAATCCCCCAGCCAAAACTATCCTTTACATTGAAGATTTTTGGAAAGCTCTATTGAAGCTATTTAGATGACAAAATGTTCCTATATCTTGAATTTTCTGGAGATAGCCTCTGAAAATATCTTTGTTGAAGGACTTTTGTATAACGAGTAAATCGAAAGAGAGAGATAAAATCTCACTAAACAAAACGTTCTCGTTAAATCGACAGCTCATCCTAGATACATTTTTTTTTTTTTTGAGTATGAGATATTAATTTTTATTAGTTTCAATTTTAAGTACCCATATTCTCCTCAAATGTACTGACTTTTATTCGCCTTTCTTGCTGCTGGTCAAGCAAAGAGTAAAACTTACCGCAAGGCAACTAGCCGTTTAGCCTTGTGTATTACCTTATTGCTCTAGTGACTATAAGGAAATGAGTAAATGTTTATGAAACGAGGCCTCGTTTCGTAGTCCTATGAACAATTTGAACACGTGTGTCTTACATTTTTACTCTCTCTATACGTACTATGTACATAGTGTATACAGAACGTATTGTATTCCACCCAAAAATTCGAATCCGAGATTTCACCGGAAATATATGTTTTGTGACCCCCTGAATCCAGAAAACACACTTTTACAAAAATGTCCGAGTGTGTCTGTGGTCAGTATAGCTCAAAAATGAAAAGACCGTTAAAAGTTTGGTATTCAAGTTTGGTCTCTTCCAAGGATGCGACACGAAGATTTTCAAGAAAATCCCCCCAGGCCAAATTACCCTTTACATAGAATAAATTTCGAAAATTTTGAATTTCTTAAAAATGGCTCTAACTATTTTGATTAAAATCTCGTAAATTTAAGATATTTACTTGACAAATAAAATGTATATCTTGAATTTTCTGCGAATAGTCTCTGAAGATTACTTTACTGTGGATGAATTTTACGGATTTTTGCTTAACTGCTAAACCGTAAGAGATAGACAAAACATTTATGTTATATACATTATTTTGTGGAGTGATCGTTTTTAACATATCCCTTGTTTTTGTTTTCAGCTATGAAAAACTTATACTTTTCTCATACAGGGATTTGTCAACTCCTGTCCATACAAACAAAGGAGCTTCAGTCACATAGCAACCAGCTTTTGACTATCACTTTAACCTATGCTACTCCCTTATTTCGCTTCTGCTTACAAGGAAACAAGTAATAAGACTACTTCTGATAATTTTTTCTCCATTAGCAAGAAGTAAATAAAAGTAAGGGCTTTTTAACAATAATTTGTTGCAGAGATGTAGAGAAAGTCATGTGAATGGAACACATTAGATCTTTTTAGACATTTCTGAATATTTATGGAAATATTAGAATTTTAAATAGATTGTTTAACCGATTTCATGCAGTTCATGCTTAACGGTCTGAAATATTCAGCTGTTGCCTTGCTTAGCATCAGTGCTGACAACATGACTTCCTCGTACAGAACGAAATCATTCACAACGAAGGCAGTGAAAATAATAAGCCTATATCATACTGCTTTTTTCATATTTTTGGTAGCAGTTGTAGTTTTTCTCTCTCCGCTGCTTGCATAATTTCTTCTGGTTCAGCATATTCCATGTTCATGACATTCAAATCATCCGCCATCTTATGGATCGATACGAACTTTCAGAGTAATAGCCTTCTTGAATGAGGCAGTGGACGCATAAAATAAGTTGGCTACATTGGAGTATTATAATTTTATAACACTGAGTGGTAGAATGTTCTACTTTTAACACTACTCAGATCTGGTAAAAGACCTATAACCAAGTGTCTAAAAAAGATGTATGCTTAATTTTTTTATCTTAATTAGCGTAAAGTAAACGGAACAAAAACATTTAGAAGAATAATCCGTTGCAGAAAAAAGTATAATCTTAAAAATATATCAGTCACCGGATTACGGATAGGAGCCAGAGGAACAATACCCAAAAAATTACACCAATTTTGGATAGATTATGGTTTGAATAAACGCCTACTGCATACAATAACAATCATGGCAATCGGAGGATCTATTCTCATCCTCAGAAATCATTTGTATTCGTTTTAATGCTGGTGCTGTAACAGTTCATTAAATTTTGTTCTGTGATTTTGAACTTACTAAAAGTGTTTTTTGAGAAGATTGTATGTGCTATTTGTATTAGATTTTAAGTTTATCATTTCTAACTTTATATGTTACTTGTACTTAGTTATACGATTTATTTTTAGCTTTGTAAATTATTTTTAAAAATTTAATTGTGAAGTTATACTTTTTCTACATGGCAGCCCTCAATTGAGAAAAGTAATAAAATAAAAATAATAGAGAAACCATATAACTGCGACATATCATATTTTTTAAGTTTGATATTTTACAGAAAGACTTTTCTTTGGTCTCTAGTTTTACAGGCTAGTGAGTGCCGGAGTGCCTGTCTTTCCGCATTCTTATCAAAGAAAGTTATTCTAATATACCGTGAATTAACTTAATTATTAAACGCAGCACAGCACATGTGCATGTTCGTGAATCTGGGATTTACAGATAGAATAAAACCTTAACATGAAACCCATCACATATATATGGCGTACAGCGAACTTCGTGGCACAATATTGTGCTCTTCTCTGCGCGAAACCTTCCGAATGAAGACGAGAGACCCGAGTTTCCAAAAAAGGTGCGCGCATAATATATGGACATGTATTCAATATATTCGCTAGCATGTATGTAGAATGTACATAGTAGGTCACAAAGTATTATATTCCGTCCAAAATTTCGATACCGAGATTTCACGGAAATGTTTTGAGACCCCTGGAAAAAGCATTCTTAGAAAGAAGTCAGTGTGTGTGTGTGTGTGTGTGTGTGTGTGTGTTCGTATGTATGTGTGTGTCTGTCTGTGGACAGCATAACTCAAAATTCTGATGTGTTACACTCATTATTGTTAATAAGCTTATTTTTCCATCTACTTCAAGCTAATCGAGATAAACATTAGCAGAAACGGTCTTATTACTTAGTTCTGTATAGGTAGAAGGGAAGTAAGGGAATACACTAAGCTAAACCGACAGTCAAATGTTTTAAAATGTGGTTCCGATTCTTTACGTAGTCTGGTATTGATAAGTTTCCATATGTGAAAAGTATTATTTTAAAACTGAAATAAATAAAAAGCAATATCTCAAAAACGGCCAACTCTACTAAAATTATGTTTATGGCATAAACTGTGTGCTTTAACGAGCTCTATAAGTTTTGTATAGTAAGTATTTGTCTATCTCTTATGGTTTACCAGTTATGCAAAATTGCGCAAAATGCGATGTCTTCGGAGGATATTCCTAGAAAACTCAAGATATACATTTTATTTGTATATATCTTTAATATACCATATTTTAATCAAAATAGGTAGAGGCATTTTTCAGAAAATCAAAATTTTCGAAAAGTTTTCCATGTAAAAGGTAGTTGGGGGGGGGGGGATTTACTTGAAAATCTTCACGTCGCATCCTTGGAAGATACCGAACTGAAATACCAACTTTTGGTTTTTATAGGTTTTTTTCGTTTTTGAGCTATGCTGTCTACACACATACACACACACGCGCGCGCGCGCATACACACAGAGACGTTTTTCTAGAAATGCTTTTTTGGATTCAAGGGGTCCCAGAATATGTATTTCCAGTGACATTTCGGTATCGAATTTTTGGGTACAATACAATATCTTCTCTATATACTATGTACATAGTGCGTGTAGAGAAAGTAAAAAAGAAAAATCTTTTAAATACCGTCTAGTAAGTACGATTCCCCAAGGATGCGACATGAAGATATGCAAGAAAATCAACAACACCAAACTACCCTTTACATGGTAAAACTATTGAACATTTAGTTTTTGTCAAACATGCCCTAACGATTTTTATTAAAGTCATATATGATATTTACACGACATATAAATTGTAGGTATATCTTAAATGTTCTAGGAATAGCCTCTGAAGACCTCTCCACTCTGGATGAACAATCAGTAAACGTAAGAGATAAAACAAAATCATACTACACACAAAATATATATCTCGCAGAAAATACACAATTTATGTGATATTCAGTTTTTGTATAGCTGACTGTTGGCGAGATATATCTTGTTATTGATTTCAGTTATAAATTATATAACTAAGCTCAAACGGGAAGTCACCTTCTGTTTAATCTCTCTCTTGTTTTATTGCTGATTGTGCAAACCAAACCGAACTTCAATTGTTCACATAGCGACGAGATTTTAAAAATGGTACATATCGGTTTAGCTTACTTTATTGTACTATTCTCCTTCTGCCTAAAAGAAACAAGCAATAAGACAATTTCTGCTAATGCTTATGTATATGGAACACATCAGGTGTTTTACTTTCTCAAGCACGTTTGTATAGTGCGCAAGGTAGGTAGAAACGGCATTGTATTCCACCCAAAAATTCGCTACCGAGATGTCACCGAAAATATGTTTTGAGACTCCGTGAATCCAAAATGAAGCATTTTTAGAAAAAGGTCAGTGTGTGTTTGTCTGTGGGTCTCGGTCTTTGTATGTATATGTGTGTATGGCATAACTCAGAAACGAAAGGTGCGTTAAATATCTAACTTGGTATTTAAGTTTAGTAGATCCTAACAATGGGATACGAATATTAAAAATCCCTATATTAAAGATGTTTATACGGTATATAAAGTGTATATTTTGATTTCCCTGGGAACAGCCTTTGAAGTTCTCTTCATTTTGAATGACTTTTGTATAGCTGCTAAACCGTAAGAGATACAAAAAACGTACTGCACAAACATTGTAATCTCTTAAAATACACAATTTTTACATTTTTGGTTTGGTGCTAGGCGTTTCCAAGATTATTATGTAGTAGATAGAAGAATACTTTTTGTAAGGAAAGTTTGTTTATGAAACAGCTAGAGAAATTAATATGAATGGGGCACATAAGATTTGTTATATGATGTGATATCTGGGTTTCGAATTTTTGGGGGAAATAAAAGCTCTTCCAAAATAGATTTGTTATAGAGAAACTGAAATGTGTGTATTCTCTGTCAGCTTCCACTGAGGTTTACATTAGATGGACACTAGGATGTTAGAGCTAAAACAATACCTGGTTTATAAACCTTTTTATTAGATTTATAAAAATCTATGCTATGAGTATTACAAAGATCACAGATTAATTGTACAAAAGAACATTCACTCTCAAAATCTCACAACAATGGAGCATATGATTACGTTAATAACAATTGATTGATACATCAGTATTAGTCATACGTCACAACAAGTTGTTTCTTTGATAATATTTTTTTTTTCGGAAGTTAGGCCATGCCCCTCCATTTTTCTCTGCAGTAACATATGTATCTTCGTTTAGCCTTGACATTGCCCAGGTCGTCTGTGTTTTTAAGCTGCGCCGATACTCATAGCCATGTGTTCGCAAGTTCGTCATAAATGTAACTTATAATAGAGTCTTATAAGACCGCCTTGCTTCCATTCTTAAGTATAAAGATATACAACAACAACAACAAAAAGTGGAAAGTGACAACATTCAGATGTTTAGGACAATCAGTGTCTCCAAAGTCTTTACAATATCTTCTCTACACGTCATTAGTAAAGTGTGTCACAATATACCGGAAGATTTAATCTATTCCAAATTTACCGCGAGAGAAATTGATTTGGTGAAGTCGGTGTTATACAGCAAATTTTTTCTCGTAGCTGAACATTTCTGAGCACCTGCTGAAGAACGCGTAAAGTGGTAGTTGAGAGCAGGAGAGTCCGGCATGAATTTACGAGCCCTTTCGGTAGTCTGACCATGAGTTACTTCTATGCGTTGTCATGGATATATCAGCGTCTTTTGTGTTCTGGACGTGAATAACTTCTAAGAGCTACCATGCTTATAAGCAGTGCCTCTCGCAGAAGTTATTCTACAATCGTTTTAGACACAACAGTGACTCTCATTGTTTCTTTCATCAGCATTTTTGTTTCTATAGGTAATTATATCTACGGACCTATAAATACTTTTTATAAGACGTTGTAATGAAAACTGTTGAAATTCAGGGAAATCGTAAAGAAACTCACTTGCGTAACGGGTAGCATTTTAATGAAGTGTTCCTTCAAAATTCAACTACCAGAACACAAGTAGCTCTGGATCATGATTCTCAGCCGTTCACTCTGTTCCACTGCAATGAAATTGACAGTTTGCGTGTATGTGGTTTCGGGGAAATCAAATCTGCCAATCATGGCATTATTTTTAATGTACGCTATATCAAGCCACAGAAGGGCATGCTAATCAAGTGGACTATAAATGCATTTTCTTGCCGCTAACTAGTACTTACGTGGCCAGTTAGTTCTTTAAGGTGCACTAGGTAATGCCCAGATAAGCATTAGTTTTATTTTGTTCGCTAGACTCAGTCCTAGAAGGGCCCGTGAGCGAGAACTTAGGTCATTATTTCAAATTCTGTCGCGGAAATGTCCAAATAAATGTTGCCACTTGGGAGACATATTGCGTTGGTGAGACGATGGAATTACTTGAGGTTTTCAAGGAGTCTGCGACTTATGCAACAATATAACATAACGTAAACAAGATTAACAATGCAACATGTGAAATTTATAAAGCATGCCAAAATTCTTTATAAAAGTGACATTTATTATGAGTAATATTGTTTTCTTAAGAGGAGACCAAAAAGTGAGGAATTGCCCAAATGTGATACTTTTAAAATGTTATATTGTTATAGAATGGAGATTTCTGTTTAGTTTGATATATAATTATATGTGGTAGCCTAAGATATGTCTTTAAATAGCTTCTAAATTCGGCATCAGTCATTTGAATTCAATATCACTTTACAAAAACATGTTAATAACTGCTACATATTTTGGGGTAGAGAAATTATCTTTCGGAGGAAGTTTTACTCAACATGTTGGTGCAGATGTTAAAAATGGCACTGTGTACTGAAAGCATAAGGTTTAAGTAAATGAAAGTTTGTTTTTCTTGACATTCTTCCTGGAAATGACGTTTTGTGGCAAAAACCAGCCGTTCTCTTAGAAACTATTGTAGATGCTAAATTGCATTTTAGAATGACAGAAACAGCTCTATCAGCTAAGATGATTGTTGTGGTTAATAACCTTTTTTGTTTAAAGTATGATATATTAAAATTTGTAATCAAAAGTGATATATTTAGGAAAAAAAGTTTCATCCGCTTTAATAATGAAACTTAATCTATAAAAATGGATTAGAAATCCTGGAGGAAGTTCTATATTCTGTTAAACTTTCAGGAAACCTATTAACAATATATTTCTCTATTTATCTTCCTCGTATGTAGGGCACCCCCCCCCCAGAACTTGTAAATCAGCATCTGGGGGCTGACGCCTGTGGAGGAGCAGAAGTTCAGAGAAACAAGGACGAGTGATCTGCCAGATGTCTGGAATGAAAGCTTTTGATACGAATGACAGTTGCAATAAATGAAGAGAAAGATGATTATAGAGCAGTTGGTGGATTAAAGGGGGACAGAAGAAACCACACCCAAACGCGGCTTCATCTATCAAAATCCCACAGACCATTTCCTGGGACTGAACCCGGTCCGCCTAGAGAAGGTCCACTTATTATATAGTCTCTGAGATAATATATCAGGAACTAGAAGATTTAACATGTATGTGCTAGCTACTTTTAATCTCCCCTTAAAATAATAGTATTGAAACAAAAACAGAAATAATAAGGATGACTAAATCTACATTGCCCGAAAATGGCAGTGTTTGTATTGGCTGTGACAGTTTCATAAACTTAGTATTAACAACCAATGTTTGGATACCATAATGATATATCATCGTCATTCATACGACCATGCAGAAACTTTTAATTCAGTTATACATACAAAAGTAATCATCTGAATGATATTTATTTTGATTATGACGATAACAGCTCAAAATTATCAATATACTTTGATTTTTTTCAGGATGATGACGCACAATCTACTTTTTCTAAGTCCGTAAACATGGCACTTTAAATGACACTAATGCTATAACATATTTACAGTTTTGACAACACTGTTGGTTTCACCAGAAGATCAAACCTTGGTATCAAATATGTATCCAAATTTGTGAGTGCTCTCTGGAGGAAGGAATCTGTGTACCAGGAACGAGGAAGTGGCTAGGTCGTGAAATTTGTTGGCGGCCACCCTCACAGCAGCTGCACCACTTCCTGCTCGAGAACTGCCGACTGCAGGAGTCTCAGGCACGGGCCTTGGGAGATGATCACCCGTCGCCAGGAAGCCTTCATCTCCCCGGGAGGTGTACTGAACAGTTCTGCTCTGACCATCTCCACCCAGGAATGAAAAACGACCCATAACGTTACCGGCAGCGTCTGAAGACTCCTGCTTGCTGCTGCTATCGGTCTCATAGCTGTACGAGTAAGAGGCGTCTCCAGAATCTTCATCGGTGTCCGACCTTCCAGGAGCAGACGTTACAACCGCCTGGTAACTGCCCACGGGGGCCGCGACACCTGCTGAGGGAGCTACTGGTAAATGAGCACCTTTGGCGATGAATCCTTTCTCAGCCCCGGCCTCGTAGTCGACTCTACGTCGAACGCCGTCATCCTTGGCGACAAAAGAGAAACTGCCACGAACATTACCACGAGTGTCAGCGGATTCTTCGCGAGAATGGTCTCCAGCATCGTAAGAGAAGGCGTAAGAACCGTCCACGGCAGCAGTGTTGCCAGTTACTCCGGTTCCTGTAGGCACTGAGTACACAGCAGGTTGTGGAATGACTCCAACGACAGGAGTTGCCAATGCTGGTGGTACAGGGAGATGGGCACCCTTGGCTAAGAAACCTGTGTCAGCACCGGCTACATAATCTACTCGACGTGTCTGTCCATCATCTTTGGCAACGAATGAATAACTCCCTTTGACATTGTTCTGTGCGTCGCCAGACTCCTCCCTACTGTGATCCGGTGCAGAATATGCGAAGGAATAGGAACCATCCGCAGCCGGTCCTGATGATGAGTATGAGCTAGGTTCAGCTGTGTTGCCCACTGCTAACTCAGCAGCGCCACTGTAGCTCGTTACAGTACCTGAGCTTACCACACTTGGTGCTACTGGCAAATGGTCACCCCTGGCAACGAAACCAGTTGCGGCGCCTGCTTCGTAGTCCACTCTCCTAAGTTTGCCGTCATCTTTTGCAGTGAAAGAGAAGCTGCCACGCACGTTGTTATGCGCGTCAGCAGATTCTTCACGACTATGATCTGAAGCAGAATAGGCGAAGGAGTAAGAACCGTCTTCCGCAGGTCCTGATGACGAATATGACGTAGGTCCAGAAGATGTAGCTAAGGATGTGGCTTCAAGACTGTTATATCCTGTCGCAGCGCCTGCAGTGTTTGCACTAGGTGCCACTGGAAGATGATCACCCCTGGCAACGAATCCAGTAGCTGCGCCTGCTTCATAGTCAACCCTCCTTAGCTTCCCATCATCTTTAGCCCTGAAGGAAAAGCTACCACGCACGTTATTATGTGCATCTGCAGATTCTTCACGGCTGTGATCTGGTGCGGAATAAGCGAACGCATAGGAACCATCTGCCGCAGGTCCTGATGAGGAATAAGAAGTAGGTCCAGATAATGAGGGCAAAGATGTGGCTCCAGGAGCACTATAATCTGTGGCAGCACCTGCACTGGTTGCACTAGGTGCAACAGGAAGATGATCACCTCTGGCAAGGAATCCAGTTGCTGCACCTGCTTGGTAGTCCACTCTCCTTACCTTTCCGTCGTCCTTAGCTCTGAAGGAAAAACTACCACGCACGTTGTTCTGAGCATCGGCGGATTCTTCACGACTATGATCGGCTGCCGAATATGAGAAAGAGTATGAACCATCCGCGGACGGCCCGGAAGATGTGTACGAGCTAGGTTCAGCTGAATTACCTAGAGATAGGTCCCCGGGACCACTGTAGCCTGCGGCAGCTCCTGAGTCACCCGCAGAAGGTGCTACTGGCAGATGATCACCCCTTGCAATGAAACCAGTAGCTGCTCCAGCCTCATAGTCTACTTTCCTTAGCTTGCCATCATCCTTTGCTCTAAAGGAAAAGCTACCACGAACGTTGTTGTGTGCATCTGCTGTTTCCTGGCGACTGTGGTCTGCTGCACTATAACTGAAGGAGTAAGATCCATCACTTTGTGGAGCTGAGTAGGAAGACGGTGAAGCCTCTGCACCATAATACCCTGTTATGGGAGAACTGCTCCCTGCTACTGCACCGGAATAGCCTGCTACGGGAGAATTGCCATCTACTCCTACAGCGGAAGGTGCTACGGGAAGATGCGCGCCTTTGGCAATGAATCCTTTCTCTGCACCTGCTTCATATTCCACACGACGCTGTATGCCGTCTTTTGCGGTGAAAGCAAACTGTCCCATGACATTCCCCCGAGCATCAGACGCCTCCTGTCGAGAATGATCGCCAGCGTCATAGGAGAAGGAGTAAGAAGCATCTCCAGTTCCGGATTCATCATCATATTGACTACCGGAGTAAGAATTTACATCTGGTGCACTTTGAGAAGCTTCTGGTTGTGAGTAGGCACTTGTTCCGGGAACAGCAGGTGGTACTGGAAGGTGGGCACCTTTAGCAATAAAACCAGTAGCAGCTCCTGCTTCATAGTCTACCTTTCTAACTTTTCCATCATCCTTGGCCTTAAAGCTGAAACTTCCTCTGACGTTGTTGTTAGCATCTGCAGTCTCCTGTCTAGATTGATCTGCGGTACTGTAGGAGAAAGCATACGATCCGTCGGCATTTAAACCTCCCTGGATATCGGAAGCTGGCCCGCCCAAGCTTTCAGGCACTCTGGAGCCAGGAGCTGCAGGCGAACCATCGCTGGAAGTCACCACAAAACCGGTATCTTCACCAGCGATGTAGCTGACCCTCTGCCCACCCGCACTGCTTCTGTAGGAGTACTGCCCTCGGACATTACCTCGAGCGTCAGCATTCTCGGTACGTTTGTAGCTGTCTGTGTCGATAGAGAAGCTGTAGGAACCATCTGCGTTGGCGTCATAATCGGGATCAATGCCACTCCTACTTGAGGGTGCTGCCACTCCATTATCAGCAACTGAGCCGAATCCTCCGCCTCTGGCTATGGCTGCGGCACCAGTCTCCCCAGAGAGACCTAGAAACAAAGATGTTCACACGAATATATCTTAGAAAATGAATGCAGAACCTAACACTTACTTCCCTTGCAGCATACGCCCTTGGAGCGTAATTAATATAACTACACGACTCTGATTACTTTTTATTAATTTCTCAATTCACACTATGTACATAGTGTATAGCGAAGGTGGTGTTATGCATCCAGAAATTCGATATCGAGATTTCAACAGAAATACATGTTTTTAAGCATTTTAGAAACATTTCCTTGTGTGTGACTGTGGGCAGCTTAGCTCAAAAACGAAAAGTCCGTTATATACTAAAGTTTATACTTAAGGTCAGTATCTTCCAAGGTTACGACACGAAGATTTTCAAGAACCTCCTCAAACCCGACTATCCTTTACATGGAAAAAAAATTGAAAATGTTTGTTTTCTCAAAAACCACTCTATCGATTTTGATTAAAATCTCTTATATTTAAGGTATTTTGATGACCATTTTCTGGGAAAATCCTCTGAAAACCTCCTTATTCTGGATACTTGTTTTCAGAATTTTGCACAACTAGTAAATCGCAAGAGATACACAAAAACTTAATACTAAAAAATCTAGATCTCCTTAAAGCATACAACTTATATCATATAGATACTTTTTTTTTCGTGGAGTTGACCGTTTTCGAGATATTCCTTGATATTAAAACTTAAACTTTTCTCATACCGAACTTGTCAACTCCTGGTCACGCAAATAAATGGATTTCAATCTTATACGAACATTATTTTAAAACATTTGACTATCGGTTTAGCTTAGTGTAGTCCCTTATTTCCTTTCTACCTATAAGGAACTGAGTAATATGTTTATCTCGATTAGCATGAAGTATATAGAAGAATAAGCTAATTAACAATTTTTTACTGAGATGTAAAGAAAGCCATGTAAATGGAGCACAACAGAATTTTAAATTGCCGTGACATCAAACAACATAAAAACGTGTATAGGTTTAGCGATAATCTACTATTTGCTACTAGCGCTATAAAAGTCTGATGTGTTCTGTTCTCATGACTTTCTCTCCAAGCTATTGTTACAGAAGATTATTCCTTTATTTACATCGTGGTAATTAATATAAGCATTAGCAGAAATTATTTCTCTTCTAAATAGAAGAGAGATAAAATAATGCACTAGGCTAATGCGATATTTATATATTTTAAAACTCTGGTCAGTATGTGAAACAATTTAAATTCAGTTTTCGCTTTGCACGGATAGCAGTAAAATAAAAGAGATGAATGGAAAGATGAATTTGATAGAGTTTTAAATTGATTAAAACTGAAACCAACAACAAGGAATATATCGAAAATGGTTAACTCGACAAAAAATAATAATAAATTAAACAAATAAAAATAAAATGTGTGTTTTAAAGTGATCCACAGTTTACAGTTATGCAAAACTCATCCAGAATGAAGACGTCTTCAGAGGCTATTGCCAAAAAATTCAAGATAAACAGTTTATTTGCCATGTAAATATCTTTTATATGGTATTTTAATAAAATCGTAAGAGCTATTTTTCAGAAAAACGTTTTCAGATATGTTTCCACGTAAAAGGTAGCTTGGGGTGGGGGCTTTTCTTGAAAAGGCTCATGTAGCATGCTTGGCAGATGGTAAATTTCAATGCCAAGTTTGCTATTAATAGTATTTTTGTTTTTGAGCTATGTTGTTCAGATACACATACACGGATCTTTCTCTAAAAATATATTTTTATTCGAGGGTCCTCAAAACATATGTTTCTGAGAAATTTCAACATGGAATTTTTGGACGGATCACAATGCTTTCTCTACCTACCTTTCTCTCTCTCTCTCTCTCTCTCTCTCTCTTTATATATATATATATATCCAGACACACACACACACTACATGATCAAAAGTATCCGGACACCCCCACAAACATATGGTTTTCATCTTAGGTGCATTATACTGCCACCTACTGCCTGGAACTCACTATCCGCAACCTCAGTAGTCATTAAACATCGTGAAACAGCAGAATGGGACGCTCCGTTGAACTCACAACTTCGGACGTGGTCAGGTGATTGGGTGCACTTGTGTCAGAAGTCTGTACGCGAGATTTCAACACTCCTAAACATCCCTAGGTCCACTGTTTCTGATGTGATAGTGAATTGGAAACGTGAAGGGACATGTACAGCACAAAAGCGTACAGGCTGATCTCGTCGATTGACTGACAGAGACGGCCGACATTTGAAGAGGGTCGTAAAGAGTAATAGGCAGACATCTATCCAGACCATCACACAAGAATCAGGACTGCATCAGGATTCACTCTAAGTACTATGACAGGCGTGAGTTGAGAAATCCTGGATTCCATGGTCGAGCGGATGCTCATAAGCCGCACATCACGAGTGAAAATGCCAAACGACGCCTCCTTGGTGTACGGAATGTCAACATTACACAATTGAACAGTAGCAAGATGTAATGTGGAGTGACGAATCACGGTACACAATGTGCCCGGTGAGCGTCAACTAACAGCGTGTGTGTAGTGCCAACAGTGAAATTCGGAGATGGTGGTGATGATATGATGTGGTCGTGTTTTTCCTGGAGGGGGCTTGCACCCCTTGTTGTTTTGCGTGGCACGACCACAGCACAAACTTACATTGATATTTTAAACGCCTTCTTGCTTCCCATTGTTGAAGAGCAATTAGGGGATGGCGATTGCATCTTTCAACACGATCGAGCACCAGTTCATAATGCGCAGTCTGTGGCGGAGTGGTTACACGACAATAACATCCCTGTAATGGATGGCCTGCACAGAGTCCTGACTGAATCCTATAGAATACCTTTGGGATGTTTCGGAATGCCGACTTCGTGCCAGGCCTCGCCGACCTACATCGATACCTCTCCTCAGTTCCGCACTGCCATTCCACAAGAAACCTTCCAGCCCCTGATTGAAAGTATGCCTGCGAGAGTGAACGCTGTCATCAAGGCTTGAGTGAGCCAACACCATATTGACTTCCAGCATTACCGATGGAGAGCACCACGAACTTGTACGCCATTTTCAGCCAGATGTCCGGATACTTTTGATCACATAGTGTGTATATATATATATATATATATATATATATATATATATATATAGTACGCGTAGGGGAAGTATTAAATAGCTTTTATATGGATATGATTAATTCTGTGTAGCCGCACATTCAGAAACAGACTATTCTTATGCCCAGTATCCTACTATAACATTTATAAAAAGAAAAATTAAAAGAGCAGATGCTTAATGAATGGAATATATGGGGATGAACGTAACCTCTAGCTCACAAAATCTGTGTTTTTATTCCAACAATTGAAGATAGGCTTGAAGTTAAAACACATGAACATTCTTTGCAATTAACCCAACTTATGACAGGATATGGAAAATATACATTAAACTTTGAAGGTTTAAAAATAATTAATTCAGATGAAGAATTATGTTCCTATCTTAATTCTTGTCAAAAGGTTAAACAATTACTTTTTGATTGTTTAATATGTGGTATAAAATATTTAATGTAGAACAACGTGTTAACTTCTGCCAAATGTCTTTCACATCACCAATAACCCAGATATTCAAAAGAAAATCCTGCTTTAAGTGTTTTGTATTTCGTGTTGTCAGTTTTATTGGTTTTAACACTATACCAATTGCTCCATCATCTCCTTTCTATTATTCATTTCGTTTGCATTTCTTATCATCCACTCCTGTGCCTGGCTATGGGCCGACCACTCGTTCCAGGCTCTCCATTATATGGTTTCATTCCCGATGGGCTTTTGACCCCTAGGCATCCTCTTGTAAGTCCTAAGTCCGGGAGGGTAAGTCGACCACAAAGGTCTACGAAAGGAATAGCAGCAATGTGGTCAATTTTAAAATACCACCAGCTGACATCATTTTAAAATTAATACAATCTGAAAGTCAAGCTAAATAATTAAAACTAGTAAACGCTTCCTAGATGCCCAACCAGAGGTCACCGAGATCTCGTCGGAAGAAGGTAGAGGTCCAACCACTACCGCCAGAAGTCGTTCCAATCACGGAGTCGCCTATATTAGAAACCGAGGAAGAACACAACCTCAGACGTCCGCAGACCTGCTAGAAGATGACAATGGATGAATTGTCGAAACCCGTACAGGCAAGTTTCTACCTCGAAATTCAGCGAAGAAATCTCAAGAATGAACTTTCATAAATGTGTTTCATGTGAGCTTTCAATGGTGTCTGTTTTAATCACTAATTAATATAAGGCTGTGTAGAATATAATGTATACTACATCTGAAATTAAAACTTCTATTTAATTGCACCTTCTGCATGATGGAGCTCCTGTGTGTTATGAGGTATATTGTAGAGTACAACCTTGACGATTTTTTCAGTGGAATGGTGCTTCGACATAGTACTGAATCTCGGTCTTCGAATACTACACTAATGAGTTTCTTCCTTTGGGTGGGGTATAGTTAAGATCTTCCTGTCCCCATGTGCCTCGCTTTGGTGGTTCGTGGCGCAGGTGATCGTGGGTTCGAGTCCCGTCTTGGCTATGGGAGTTTCTGTGTTTGTAAATGTGTGTATGTGTGTGTTTAGAAGCAAACCGGTAATCAAATAAAAAAAGAAAATGTTCGGAAAATGGGGAAAAAAGAGAAAAGGAATACAGCGCTAGTGTCCTGAAAAGACTCCGGAACTGTAATTGGATAACAAAAAAAAACAAAAAAAAAAAAAAAAAGAGAGACGAAGTCTTATGTGTGAAAGGAAAGCAGAAACTGTTGAAGAGCTGACTGGTTACACTGAGGACGCGTTGTAGAATCTGGATGTGCTGAGCATTGCACAATATATGTGCGGCTATCTTATCTGTCTGTTAACATAGTCTACAGGTACAGTGGGCGCCACACTTCTGGAATCGCGACCCTGACCGCCAACCCAGCTGCCGAGCCTAGCTTACTCAGAGTTTGCGATATGATACTTTTTGTGACTGCTTATTCACAGTCACAACGAGCAAACATTTTGCAGTCTGCATCCAAAGTATTCCGCATCTGTTTGTATTCTGTATTTCAAAGAGGGCAGTATATAGTATTTATTTTATTTTTGTTATATTAATAACCATGGCTCCTATGTTTTCAAAGTTAAGTGGCAAAGGTGTTACATACTCAGAGCAGAGAAACAATTCCAAATGTCCTCAACTTCATGAAGCAAGAGGCAGGGATTAAGGAAGAAAATAATGTATGTTCACCCAAGTCCTCCAAAAGCCTGGTTCTCAAAATACTATTACATTGTTTACTCTCATAACATTGATGCTCACGGTTTCCACCATCTGTTATACCGCAAAACAGAATACCACATTCAAGAGGTCGCGAGTTCGAATCTTCCCTAGGGTGAGTTACTCAGATAAGTTTTTTTTTTTTTTTTTCGTGGTTTGGCTTTAAGCTGATAAAGTCGAGTACGTTTAACTCCATAGACTCCGAGATCATTTCATTCGTCGTGCGATATGACCAAACAGATTAACGGTCTTAGAAAATAAATAAAATGATTGCCAAATGCCAGGACCAGAAAGGTTGTAAGCAAACTTTGTGGTGACAACATGTGATGTTGTGTAAATAAAGATAAACATGAATACTTAGACTTTCACGGCCGGCGTTGTCAACTTGATTATAAATGGAAGCCGGGCTTGTAGGCCGTGGTCCAAATGATATAATTACCGACGTTTCGCCGAAATCTACGTCCAGCATCTTCAGGGAACATAGCTATTAGTCCATCTCTGGAGTCCACAAGTTTTGTGGACCACGGCCTACAAGCCCGGCTACCATTTATAATCAAGTTAAAGCTAAACAAGGACAAAATTACTCTCAATGCTCTCTGATATAATTACTTCACTCAAGCCGTGTGTAGGACAGAAGTTGAAGATGTAGATTTGGACTGCCATAGCCGGAGCTTGAACCACGGATCTCCCGGTCTCCAGCCGGTTGATCTAGCCACTAAGCTACCATGCAGACACAGCGTTCAATTCCTCAAGTCAAGATTCTACCTATCCTTCTGATACTAGCCGGGATAGCTAGTATACGGAATGCTAGATGCATGTCGGCCCGGCCTAGGTTTTTCGTAGTCAATCCTTTGGGGTTGGCGCGCGTAAGTGGCGTATTGACCTGGTGTATTCGCATGCTAAAGGGGGGGGGGGAGCTTTTTAGACTCAAGGTATCGCCGTAATGGAAAGAGCAACGGAGGGTAAACTACCTGGTACTCAGCATTATTTAGTTAAAACCAACATAAAGACATTCACATATTTTTGATTATTCATACAGTTTTCACAATGGAACTTTATACTTGGCAACTGATACTCACCAGACACAGATTGCGGAACGAATCCACCATCTCCTGACGTATACGACAGGCTATATGGTTGTCCCTGGTTATCCACATAAGAATACTGGCCCTGGACTTGATTGGCTGGATCAGCTGATACTACCGCACTGCTGCCATCTCCCGTGTCGTATCCGAACTTATATGCACCGTCGTCGTGTAGCAGATAATACTCCGCTCGCCGATTGGCTGGGATTGTGGGAAGATTCTTCCAACCACTACAAAAGGAACTCGCAAGCAGCACCACCAGTAACTGCAAAAAAGCAAATCTCTCTTAGAAATTTAAGCTAAATTTGATCATTCTTTTGTATATGAAGAAGCATTTTGTGAATGCAATGCCATTAACACATCTGTATATTTTCCTGAGATAAAAACAAAGTTGCAACCACCAAGGTCTTCAACCTGGAGGTTTTCTCAGGTAGAAGTCCTTGCCTCAAATTCCATGGGCTGGCAGTGATCCTTTACTTTGCCAAGTACTATGCACTATGCGTGCACATTTTCGTGGACGCTTAGCAATCTCGTCTTCATTCGGTAAGTTTCGCGAACTGTCGGAAGCAGAACCGAGCGACAGCATTCAGAAATGTACGTTTTATACCTTGACATCTCAGTAGCTTTATTGCTAAGGTTTCGTTCTGTCCTTAGATCCCAGATTTTAAACGCATGCACAAGCGCTGTTTCCCTTAATAATACATCTAGCTCAGGGTAATTCAGATAACCTATTTACCACATCAAGGTCTCAAAAAAAAAATCTTTGGTTAATAACACTGCGGAAAGACAGGCAAGGGAGCTCTCTCTTCTTTCGCTTCCTTGTATAACTAGCTCATAAAATAACGTATTTTTAGAAAAAGATCCGCGTGTATCTGTCGACAGCACTTCACGTGGAATATTTTTCGAAATGTTCTATTTTTCCAAAAATGGCAGCAACGATTTTGATTAAAGTGCCGATATTATATATATTTATGTGACAAATAAAATTTATTTTTTAATTTTTGAGGGAATAGCCTTCGAAGTCCTCACTTTTGCATGACTGGTAAACCCTAAGGGTGTACCAAAAATTAAGATCTCATTAAGACACGCAATTTACGTTCTAAACTGTTTTGTGGAGATAGCCATTTCCGAGATGCTCTTTGTTATTGGTTTTAAAATTTCCAATATTTAAGACTTTTCTCATACGGAAATTCGTTTTTTTTTCCAACTCATTCATATAAAGAGAAAAGTAAACAAGCCTGACAAATAAAATGTGTATTTTGAATTTTCTGGGAATAGCCTCCGAAGACTACTTTATTCTGGATGCATTTTACAGAGTTTTGCATAACTACTGAGCTGTAAAATATGTATAAAAATATACCACACAAAAAGTGTAGATCACGTTAAGACACACAATTTATATTATACACATTCTTTTTTGTGGAGTTGATCGTTCTTGAGATATTCCTTGTTTTTGGTTTCAACTTTAAAAACATACTTCTCTCATGTAGGAATTTATCAATTCCTATCCAAACAAACAAAGGAACTTCAATCACAGAGCAACCAGTGACCACTTTTGACTATCACTTTAACCTATGGTACTCCCTTATTTCGCTTCTACTTACTAGGAAGCAAGTAATAAGACTATTTCTGCTAGTTTTATCTCGATTAGCATGAAGTAAATAGAAGCATAATTTGTTGCAAATATGTGGAGAAAGTCATTTGTTATGGAGTTCTTTTTACTTTCTCTATACATACCATGTACATAGAGAAGGTATTTTATTCCCCCCAAAAACTCGATACCTAAATTTCACCGGAAATACATATTTTGAGACCCCCTGAATCCAAAAAGAAAAAAACAAAAAGCGTTCTTAGAAAAGAGCAGCTTTCGGTAATTGCCAAGGTATATGGACCGTCTTTTCAAGGGAGTGAGGCGGGAGTTCGCGGTCTGCCTATCCTCCTGCCTTAGGCCTGTAGAGTGCCTGTCATTGCTGCTCCATCACATCTGGTTTCGGCCTCCCGGTGTCTGCCTTTATCTCATCCAACCTTCCCGGGACGCCTCTTTGGAAACGAAGGTACAATATTATTGCTGGATCTGTGCCGAGTCTCCTTCGAAAACATCCTAACCTGTCTTCTCTATAAAATAACAAATTCTAATGCTAATTATGGGGATATTTAAGTGCCTTTGAAGCCATAACGGAGGAGTTGGAAAAAATATTACGCATTTGGAGCATTTCCAACAAGATAACGTGTTTATGCACGTTATTTAAGTACACTACTTTGCCGGACTTCTGTATTGGATTCCACGTGGATAATTCAGAGACATTTATTGGCAATAACCTTCACGAGGAATGCTGCAAACATGTCATGGATGATTGCAGTCAGAGATGGAATAAAACTGGAAAAATGTGACACTGTTAAACAGAAGCAGATATCGATGTATGCAATTACTTCTCCATTACTTCTAAAGCTATAAAATGTGTTCATTGCATAGAAAGTTAGATGTGTTGCATCGCATGACTATCTCTACCCATTCTTACACAAAGTATTCTTGCACAGACTTATTCTATTCTACTCAAGGTAATCAAAACACATTTTTTTTTTAAATCGACTTGTTAAACAGAAGAGTAATATAGGCTTTAATGATACACAAATATTTTTAGAATGGATCTCTGTGTCCTACTTTAAAAAATCCATTTTCTTTCCTAGGTCAGGAAAAAGAAAGGCGATTAACAAGCTTCTCTTTGACAATTATGTTTTTTAAAGAAATTTGTTTTACCGAATTGTGTGCTTTATAATAACGCCATGGCACGACAGCTCACAAGGAACCTTGGTCTACCGCCCGGCCGCTGCGTCCCCCATCTCGGTTCACTACAGACGTCATGGATGGGGTGCAGTATTGGAGGGTGAGACGTAGTCGCGCCTCGAACCCCTCCTCCCGGCCGGTTAATGCGGTCCTCATGATCTGGAGCCGCTACTTCTCCATCAAGTAGCTCCGGGTGAAAAATCCCCACGCCGGTACTGGGATTCGAACCCATGTCTCCCGCTTGGAAAGCAGCTGCGCTACCATCGCGCCAAGGAGACGACCATTTTGTGCTTTAACGAGATATATTTTTTTTTTACCTTCTCTAGACAATATGTACATATAATGTATATAGTAACTAGACAAGCTATTGTACTCCCAAAACTTCGAAGTCGAGATTTCGCCGGAAATATATGTTTCGAGGTCCCCTGAGTCCAAAGAGAGCCTTTTTAGAAAAAGGTCATGTGTGTTTGGACAGCTTAAAAACGTAAAGCGTGTTGAATACAAAACTTGATATTTAGGTTTAGTATCTCCCAAGGATGCGACATGAAGATTTTCATGAAAAGCTCCCCATCTTCAACTACACTTTACATGGAAAATGTTTAGAAAATTTGGATTTTCTAAAAAATGGCTCCACTATGTTGATTAAAATATCGTATAATAAAGATATTTACCTGACAAATGTTATGTATCTCTTGAATTTTCTGCAAATAGCCTTTGTACACTACTTTATTCCGGATGAATTTTACAGAATTTAGTATAACAGCTAAACAGTAAGAGATAGACAAAAGCTTACCACACAAAAAAAATGTATAGTACATTAAAATACACAATTTGTGTTATCTCTTATGATTTAGCAGTTATACAAAATTCCGTAAAAATCATCCAGAGTAAAGTAGTCTTTAGAGGCTATTCCCAGAATTTAAGATATACATATTATTTGTCAGGTAAATATCTTTAATATACCAATATTTAATCAAAATCGTTAGAGCATCCTCGCAATATATCAAACTTGAATACCTTTTTCCAGAAATGCTTTTTTTTGAATTCAGAGGGACCCAAAACATGTATTTCCGGTGAAATCTCGGTATCCAATTTTGGATGCATTACAATACTTTCTCTATACTGTATGTACATAGTACGTGTAGAAAAAGTAATAAGGGACAACCCAAGAAAAACCTTATCCGAACAACTCGGCCTAACCGAGATTCGAACTCAGGACCTCTGGAATATGAGACAGTCATGCTACAAGCACACTGCAGAGCTGAGCAACTTTCCAACACTGTATCAACATTCTTAAATGCTGTGTCAGCATTCATTTTATTTCTCATGTTGTCACGCAAAGAGTATGAAATTTCAGTTACATACAGTGACCTCATTTATAAGATCAGTCTATCGCAAGCATGCCCCTACTTCAAAACCAAAATGAAAGCAACAAAAGTAGGAGTATCAATATTGTGGCACCTGTCCAAAACTGGAAAAGAATTATCGGAAAAGATCCCCCGACAAATGTACAAAACAATTATAAGTCCCTACTTCACTTACGCCGCAATAATCCCAATCACAGCCCCTTCGATCATCAACAGAATCAACCAGCTTTAAAGGAAATACTCAAATTAGCCAACAAGCTTCCGACCTTGTTCAAGAATACTGTAATACATCCAGTAACAAAAATCTGATTTGACCCATTCACACATGACTGTTAAAAAGCTTATTCTTCTATTTAACCCATACTAATCGAGAAAAAATTAGCAGAAATAGTCTTATTATTTGCTTTCATGTAAATGGAAGGGAAGTAAGGGAATATAACAACGAATATTCTAAAACGACCAACACCACGAAAAAAAGTATAAAACAGTGTGTGGTTTTACGAGCACTACAATTCCTATTGAGTAAGTGTTTGTCTACTTCTTACGGTTTACCAGTTATGTAAAAGTCCACAAAATTCATCCAGAATAAAGATGTCTTCAGAGGTTTTTCCCAGATAATTCAAGATATACTATATATGTCGTGTCGTATATCTTCCATCTCTTTGCTTATTAAGAGTAAACAAACGAGAAACGAGGAGAAAAATGTCTTCCCGTTGGAGAAAAGTTTAAATGCCTTAAAATTGAAACCAATAACTTGGAGTATTATCTCAAAAACGGTTAACTATACAAAAAATGTAAGTGGCATAAACTGTGTGTTTGAATGAGATCTAAATTTTTTGTGTAGTAAGTTTTTGTACATCTCTTATGGTTAGCCAGTTATACAAAAGTCATCCAGAATGAAGAGGTCCTCAGAGGCTATTGCCAGAAAACTCAAGATATACTTTTCGTTTGTCATAAAAAATATTTTATACATAAGGTATTGTAATCAAAATCGTTACAGCTATTTTTGAGAAAATGTTAAAATGCTTTTTTGGATTCAAGGTTCCAAAAACATGTATTTCCGGAGTAATCTCGATATCGAATTTTTGGGTGTATGTGCATAGTATGTGTAGAGAAAGTAAAAGAAAAGGATGCTGAAGAGGGACATTCCCTAAAACAGCCCTAGGTCGACTTTGAGGTGAAATAAACCTCAAGGTCACATAAGCCCTTAAACCCCAGGAGTCAGTCAGTCAGTTGGTTTAGTCTCCTTTCCCCTTATACCTAAAACGAAATGTGTGGTGAAACGATTTCTGCAAAGGTTTATGTTGATTAATATGAAATAGGTTGAAAGGTAAAATCAGTATGAAGTTTTGTTATACATGACGCATCAGACTTATTTTAATAATACTCAGTTTTTATTGTTTTTAGTTTCTTTAGGGTTTACTAAGTAGAGGAAGTATTTTATTTAAGCCCAAAAATACTATACCGATACCTCATTGGAAATATATGTTTTGTAGAACCCCTGTATTATATATAAAATAATTTAGAAAAAGGTGTGTCTGTCAATCTGTATATGTATGCTAGCATAAGTCATAAACAAAAATTCGAATAAATACCACCTTGGTATTTAAATTCAGTGTCCTCCAAATATGGGACAGCAAGTTTATCAAGAAAATCTTTCCAACACAAAAAAATCTGATGGGTTACATTCATATAACTCTCTCTACATCTTTGCAACAAATTATTGTTAAAAAGTTTATGCTTATATTTACTTCATGATAATCAAGAAAAATTTAGCAGAAATAATTATATTACATGCTTCCTTGTAAGTAGAAGCGAAATAAGGGAGTGCCATAAGTTAAAGTGATAGTCAAAAGCTGGTTGCTATGTGACTGAAGCTCCTTTGTTTGTATGGACAGGAGTTTACAAATTCCTGTGTGAGAAAAGTATAGCTTTTCAAGCTGAAACCAAAAACAAGAAATATCTAAAAAAACGATCAACTTCACGAAAAAATTGTACACAACATAAATTGTGTGTTTTTACGTGATCTACACTTTTTGGGTTGCAAGTTTTTGTCCAGCTCTTATGGTTTAGCAGTTATGCAAAATTCCGTAAAATTCATCCAGAATAAAGTAGTCTTCAGAGGCTATTCCCAGAAAATTCAAGATATAAATTTTATTTGTCAGGTAAATATCTTTAACATACGATATTTTAATCAAAGTAGTTAGAGCCATTTTAAATAAACTCAAAATTTTTGAAAAAAGTTCCATGTAAAGGGTAGTTTGGGGAGGGGGATTTTTCTGAAAATCTTCTAGTCGCATCCCTGGAAGATACTGACCCTAAATACCAAGTTTGATATTTTACCGATTTTTCGTTTTTCACTTATCGTGTTCACAGACACACTGACACACACACCACATACACACACACACGGACCTCTTTCTGAAAATGCTTTTTTTGGATATAGGGGACCCTAAAACATATATTTCCGGTGTACGTATAGAGAAAATAATACCCTTTACATGGATAATGTCTCAATATTTTATGTGAAAAATGGTCTAATGGGTTTGATCAATTGAAAATCCACTTCAATCTTTAAATCGCTATAAATATTATATCTGAGATAGGAAAAAACAAAAGCGGTAACATACAGGGCAAACAATTATATTTTATAAAACATTGGGAAGATATCCTTCATTCTCCTGGTCACTGTACACCATTCGTTCTACGACTCTATGCACCGCATTTTGCAGATGATGTTTTGAAATATTAGCAATTTCTTGCGAGATAGCATCTTTCAGTTGCTGTCGGATTGTTGGATGTGTTGGGAAAGCCCGTTCTTTAATGAAATTTCACAACCAAAGGTCGGTGGGATTAAGATCTGAGGATCGTGGCGGCCACTTTGTTGGAAAGTGTCTACTGATAACAAGATCGCCAAAGATCTGGGTAATGAATTGTTTTGCAGGGGTATAGATATGAAGCTACTCAACAACAGTGGCATCACACCTTGGGTGTTCAGATTTCTTCTTATCAGCAACAGAACCAGTTTCCTCAAACTTCCTGATTAAGTCTTCATAATTACAAATGGAACATTTCCATGCTTCTAAATGAATAAGCGTACTGATTTCTTTCAAACCTTGAAAAGACTCCTCTTACTATTATAATAGCATTGAATAGGTTGTATTCTATCAACAGTGAATGATAGAGCTATTTTTTGTAACATAGAAAATTTTATAGCAGTATGAATAAAAGAACTAATATTTAATTCAACAAAATAGTACCCATACAAATGGTGAACTAAAACAAAGCAAAACAACACAAAAAAAATTAAAAAAAAAAAACCCAAGACCCATGGCTAGCCGAGTATATGACTTTTTATTTTCTCTGTATGTACTATGTACGTAGTGTGAAGAGAAGCATTGTATTGCACCCAAAAATTGTATACCTAGATTTCACCGGAAATATATATATTTCGTGGAATTTATCGTTTTTTAGATATTGCATGTTATTGATTTCAGCTTTAAAAAACAAATTTTCTCATACATGAATTTGTCAATTCCTGCCCATTCAAACAAAGGAACTTCAGTCACATAGCAACCAGCTTTTGACTATCACTTTAACCTATGATACTCCCTTATTTCGCTTCTACTTATAAGGAAGCAAGTAATAAGATTATTTCTGCTAACTTTTTTTGATTAACATGAAGTAAATAGAAGTATAAGCTTTTTAAGAACAATTTGTTGCAGAGATATAGAGAAAGTCATGTGAATGATATACATCAGATTTTTTTTTAAAAGCATAGCTTATGGCCCGTTCGTACTACTTGCTACACCACAGACGGTGAGCAATTGAACCATGAAATGATAATTGGGAAAGAAAATTTGGAATGGAAACCTTCCAATACTAAATTTAAAATATCTCTTACATTTGCCAGCTTGAGGAATGATGGAATTCTGAAAAGAATATCAATGAGGGTGGATAATCTCGGCGAATCGTGTCAGTAATTTGATTGTTAGAACAGAATTTACATTTCATTGTGCAATAGTTCTTCATAAGCATGACAAATAAAAGGCGGAAATCATTAGTTGAAACAAAAGCGGAGCGATCTGAAGCGTTTATGTAATGAGTTCAGATATCGTCTGCCAGATGTCCTTGCAAGTTATATTACGACACGACCTTGCTCGGTTGCCCACAATGTTGACCACAAGACCAAGATTCCCGTTACTTCTGCCCATATACGCATGTGATAAATTTACGGAGAGTTCGCTTACGTTTAACTGGACTGTTAAGTAATTAAATACCATCATTAACAATCAGTTTTATTTGCATGTCTATTTTTCTCATGTTGTGGTGGTTGTCATCTAGGTCTTGTATTTCTCTTACTCAGCGAGATCGTCATTTATATGCACGTGTGCTGGCGAATGTTAAAAGTACTGAGAAGAAGGCAACCGGGGAAGAGGTATGAGAGGGGGCTTACTGCTCACCCTTAAGTTTGATCCGCGCCAAAATCATACCCAGGCGACTAGATGTGTTATAATTAGCCTTCCGCCATTCGTACAAAAAAGTTATTTATAACACAAATGGTAAAAAAACTGATGTGTTCCAATCACTTGACTTTCTCTACATCTCTGTAAAAAAAGTATTGTTAAAAAGCACATTCTTCTATCTACATCACGGTAATCGAGATAAACATTAGCAGAAATTGTCCTTATTACTTTGTAAGTAGAAGGGCCAAGATCTATTGTATTCCATTCACATAATTTCCTCTAGCTATACGGCAAATAAACCTTTTATTCAAAAGATTAATCTGTTGTCTAGATCATGATAAACATAAAGCAGATAAACATAAGCAGAATTAGTCTTATTATAGACTTCCTTGTAAGTAGAAGAGAAATTAGAAAATGCACAATCTAAAGCGATAGTATCGTCCTTTAAAAACCGGTCACTGTGTGAAACAATTGATGTTCCCATCTTTTTGCTTGTCGGAAGTAAACAAACGAGAAACGAAAAGAAAGATATCTTCCCGTTTGAGAAAAGTTTAAGTGGTAAAATTTAAAGCAATGATCCGGAATATCTCGAAAACTGTTATAACATAAATAGGAAGATTGGTATTTAACGGAGTGATTTTTTAATTATGTAGCCTACAGACACACACACATACTCACACTCAGACAGACACATGGACACACACGAACATTTTTCTAAAAGCAAGTAAGCAAGTACTAAAACTATTTCTGCTATTTTTTCTCAATTAGTATTAAGTAAATAGAAGAATATGCTTTTTAACAATAATTTATTGTAGATATGCAGAGAAAGTCATGTGAATGGAACGCATCAGATTTTTTTACTTTCTCTATACGTACTATATATATATATATATATATATATATATATATATATATAGTGTATAGAGAAGGTATTGTGTTGCACCCAAAAATTCGATACCGAGATTTCACGGAAAATATATATTTTTTGAGACCCCTTGAAACCAAAAACAGTGTTTTTAGAGAAATGTACGCGTGTGTGTGTCTATCTGTTATGATGTGTGCCTATATGTGTGTGTGTGTGTGTGTGTTTTTGTGGGCAGCATAACTCAAAAATGAAAAATTCGTTATATATCATACTTGCTATTAGTTCAGTATCTTCCACGGATGTGACACAAACATGTCCTGGATAATCCCCCCACCCCCAACTACCTTCACATGGAAAGATATTCGAAAATTGTTATTTTCTCAAAATTTTCTCTGGCAATTTTGATTAAAATAACGTATATTACAGATTTTTACATGACAAATAAAATGTTTATCTTCAATTTTCTGGAAATAGTCCCTGAAGTCATGTTTATTCTGGATGAATTTTGGGGACTTCTCCGAAACATCGGTTGCCCGTTCTCTGACGAGGACCATAGATTTAAGCTGGTCGAAAACTTGAATTCATATGAATCCAATTTAACTAGGTTTTTATCCCGTGAATTCATCATTAATAACCAACTCCGAGAAAGCTTCAAATCTTAAATGAAACTTAGTAAACTAGCATGGGTTTACTTTACTGTAACGCAAAGAGCAGATGGCAGGCTGAGGGCAGCCCGAACAGTGTTAGACGTGTTCCTATTCTTTCAGAGAACTTAACCACCTTCTGATAGGAATGTGGGGTTTACAGGATGGCGGGTGAGAATGAGTTTGGGGAGTGACAGGAGGAGGCAGTTGTGCTCCTCAACGGTTGCCAGTCATGGTGCAAAAGAAATTATTTTTGAGGTTGTAAATTTTGAAGTCCAAGCAATTCTTGAAGGATTGTAAGGAGCTTAGCAGTAGCAGCTGTTGGAGGTGTTCCTTCGTTACCGGGGATGCCCGCAAGCCATGCGGGGAAGCCAGTATTGCCTGAAGCAGTGGTTTATGGGGTTATAATCCTCAGGAGACCTAACCAGGGCGCTCCGATAGAATGGTAACCCTTCGTTGACTTTTTGTTGCCCGACGCCTAATCTCGTCCTCCAGGTGTGGTAGACCAGAGGCTTCGTGCAGGAGTCTCGTAGGATATCCAAGAGACACAGAACAGACGGCCCAAAGGCGCAACTTAAGGGGAATCGATATCGTGGACTTCAGCATCGGGTACAAGGAGGCCGCAGCCCCAGTGTACCGACACCTCAGTTCCCTGATGTGCTCCTCAAAAGCGACGCATCTGTCAAGCTTCACCCCCAAGTAGGTGAAGGTGTTCGTTCATTCAATCCTTCGTCTGAGGTACGTGAATGAAGGGAAGTTTGCGGGAAAGCGGCGCATGGTTAAGAGGATAGCGTGGGCTTTCTCCAGTTTAATGGACAACCACCAACGCTCGCACCACTGTTGGAGGAGGTGGAAGAGTCTCTGCATGTACTTTGCTGTGCGCATTGCTAATGTGTTATATGACGGTGCACTGGTCACGTGTCTCCATTGTAGCGCTACAATAGAAAGGTAGTTGCGTCATACTGCATCATCTAACTGCTGCGAGAGGTTTTATTAAACATTTCCAAGTTTTCGTTGCTAGCGCGCAAACTAGATGGCACAATGTTTATGCACCTTTACACCGGTGCGAGCTGCAAGAACTTTGTCGCCAAGAAAAGAAATATTTATGCTGCAGATTCCTTCTGGTTGCCTTCTTCTCGTGGTCGAACAGTAAACATGATTTATTCTTTTTATTTGAATTTGTGTTGCAGTTTGGGTTTTGACTGATTTTGAATACTTTAATTGGACTACTCCACTTTTGTAATGACATCAGCAAATGTACCAATGAAAAAAAAAGAAAATATTAAATGTTGACAAATCATAGTTGTCTTAGATGATAAAAACCCCACCAGAGGGAGCATCTTATCCGATATTACTTCTCTTCGATACTGAACATATTAACTCAACTCAGTATGCAGTTATACGCTATCACTGCTTGTTAAGCAGAAAATTGAAAAATGGCGAACTTACGATTCAATAGTACATATTGATTTATATGATTTCAAACCCCAAACACGGAAAAGAACAGAAGATACATTTGGAATCAATTTTAACATTTTTGTATAGTGTGTTATTACGAACTAACAGCAAAACCTTCAATATCACAGATTGCACATGTGTTAAAAGTTTGGGTATATAATATGAAAACCGGAAATAGACGTTTTAGAGTCCCCCGTGTCCAAAAAGGCATTTAGAAAAAGGCCCGTGTGGACCTTTTGGAATAACAAGTTTAGCAAGGATGTGACAGAAAGATTTTGAGGAAAATCCCCTCACACCAAACTAACCTTTACATGGAAACATATTCCAAAATGTTGTTTATCTCAAAAATGTTCTAACGGTTTTGATTAAAATATCGTACCTTAAAGATATTTACACGACAGATATAATGTATATCTTGAATTTTCTGTGAATAGCCTCAGAAGATCTCTTTAATCTGGATGAATTTTGGTCGATTTTGCTTAAGTAGCAAACCGTAAGAGATAGACGAAAGCTTACTACACAAAATATGTAGATCTCGTTGAAACACACAATTTATGTCATTCACATTTTTCCCTAGAGTTGACTATTTTTTAGATATTCTTTGTTATTGGTTTCGGTTTCATATTTGTCAATTCCTGCTAATGCAAAGAAATGGATTTCATCCACATGGCAACCAGCTTTTAAAAGATTTGACCATCGTTTTAGCCTAGTGTAATCAATTATTTCCCTTCCACTAACAAGAAAGTATTTCTACTAATGCTATCTCGATTAGCAAGAAGTAGATAAAAGAATAATCTTTTTAGCAATAATTTATTACAGAGATGTAGCGAAAGTCACGTGAATGGAACACATCAAATTTTCTTTTAATATATCTTCATTACAGGTGAAAGGTATGTCTAGAATTTCTGGTAGTTACCTGAAAGTCCTCTTCATTCTGAATGAGTTTTGTATAACTGGAAAACCGTAAGATATAAACAAAATGTTACGCCACTAGAGATATAAATCTCGTTAAACACAGAATTAAGTCCCATATATATTTTGCGAAGTTAACCATATTCGAAATATTCCTTATTATTGGTGTAAGTGTTCCAATGTTGATGTTGTTGTCAAGTAAGAGGTGTCATTCGTTTTAAACCGAGTTTCATGGTCATTACATAACAAACACTTCTTAAATAATTTGACTGGCTTTAGCCTAGTGTATACATTTATTTCCCTTCTACTTGTAGGGAACTAAGTTATACGCCTGTTTTTAGTTGTGTTTATCTCGATTAGCACTAAGCAGATAGAAGATTTTTTTTTAAGAATAGTTTGTTGAAGATTGAGTATTTAACACAATAGATTATTTATTGCTCAAGAATTAATGGGTGAGGGTGTCCTATATGTTTTGTGAATCGGTCTTTGTTGAGCGGGATAGCTCAGGCAATAGTATCTGAGGCTGAAATGCGGTAAGTCCCGGGTATGATTCTTGTGTACCGTCTATGTTTTTTTTTTTTTTTCAGGGTTTTCCCAATCCACCAGGCGAATGTTGCAGAGTCGTGGTGTCCCCGATTTTTTTTTTGTCAACCATTTCATGTCTAGAATTACTTCCATATCATCTCTTCCAGGTTTTAAGGAACAGGAGATTGTGGTCGGTGTGTTGCGGTTGGACAATGGCTTGGTTTATTCTGGCATCATTGTCGACATCGAAGATTGATAATTTAATACTTTCTGAGTGCAAATCAGATGCTATATTTAACTCATTTTGAAGGATTTGGTTTATTACAATGTTAATATATGTATATAATGTGTATGATCAGGGGCTACCTCAGGGGACCGTCGAACATAACCAAGGACCGGAAAGCGTTGGAAACGTTTCATATGAAATTGTTAGGGACCCCTTCCATGCGTACACCTGTCTTCATCCGGATATCGTCAGGTTCCGTGTATGTTGCTCATCCCTCCCTCGATGGAATCATGTACATGCCAAAGAGACACTAGTAACTAAATCCGGTGCTCTGCCCGTAGCCCTTTGTCACTTACTGACTCCAGGGAGGGAGGGATGTGGGGCCAGACCGAAGGATAACCACAGGGTTCTAGCAAGATGGAGTACCTATCAATTAAGTTGGAACGATTCCGACGCCGCCCTGCTCACGACCCCTCGGAGGGAAACCAGGTCCAGACGACGAGCCAGAATAACATTTTGCAATGCTGAAATCACCATTCAGCTGAAACCCGCCGAACACGTTCTTCGAACCTGGAATTATTTTTAGAAAATGATGGGAACAGGGAGTTTGTTTCAAAATATTCGTGAGATGAAAGAACCCCCCAACATTCACCTGACTATCCTTGGAAACCGACGAAACAAAACGGTTAGTCAGTTAGGCCGGCCGCGGGATTCGAATTCGCCACCTGCCGAATGCGGGTCACAGAGGAAACTGCCAGTGTTCTGGGGGGGGGCTCTTTTCGAACGTATTCCTAGTTTGAAGAGGAGTAGAAGAACAAGCATTTTAATAATATTTAGTTAAAAATAGGAAGAGAAAGTTATATGAGTATAGCTATTATGTATTTTTAATATTTCTTCGGAAAACTAACCTTTAAATAACTTGTAAAATAATTCTGATGTTTTACATTCACATGACTTTCTCTACATCTCTGCAACAAATTATTGTTAAAAAACTTATGCTTCTATTTACTTCATGCTAACCGAGAAAAAAATTAGAAGAAATAATCTTAAAATTCCATGTAAAGGGTAGTTGAGGGTGGGGGTATATTTCTCAAAATCTTAGTGTTGCATCCCTGGAAGATACTAAACTTAAATACCAAGTTTGGTATTTTACTGACTTTTCGTTTTAGAGTTATCATGTTCACAGACTCACACGTACACACACGGACCTTGTGAAAATGCTTTCTCTGCAGGTGACCCTAAAACATATATTTCCAGAGAAATCTCGGTATCGAATTTTTGGGTGGAGTGCAATACCTTCTCTACACTCTATGTGCATAGTACATGTAGAGAAAGCAAAAATCTGAAGTTTTCATTCACATGACTTTCTTTACCTCCCTGTAACAAAGTATTGTTAAAAAGCGTATCCTTCTATCTACTTTATGATAATTGAGATAAACATACGCAGACGTTTTCTTAATTACTTGCTTCTTGTAAGTAGAAAGAAAATAAGGGAATACACTAGACTGAAACAAGTGTCAAATCTCTTAAAAACTGCTTGCCACGTGGTTGAAATCTGTTTCTATACAGGACCAGGAGTTTACAACTTACCGTGTGAGAAAAGTTTTAAGTATTTTAAATCTGAAACAAATAACAAGGAATATCTCAGAAATGGTCAATTCCGCGAAAAAAATAAGCATATAAAAGAAATTGTGTGTTTTAAAGTGATCTACATATTTTGTGTAGTAACTTTCTGTCTATCTCTTACAGTTTACCAGTTACGCAAAATTCATTCAGAATAAGGAAATCTTAAGAGGATATTCCCAGAAAATTCAACATATAATATATATTATATTTTCCATATAAATATTTTCACTACACGGTGTTTTTTGAGATCGAACCCGGGCCGTCTAGGTGAGAGGCGAGTGGTCTAACCACTCGGCCACGGTGCGGCCAATACACGGTGTGCTAATCAAAATTGTTATAGACATTTTTGAGAAAATCACAATTTTCAATTTTCTTTCCATGAAAAGTGTAGTTTGCGATAGGGTGATTTTTCTCAAAATCTTTGTGTCGCATCTCTGGATGATACTAAACTTCAATATCAAGTTTGGAATTTTACCGACTTTAATTCTGAGTTATCGTGTTCACAGACACACAGACCACACACGGACATTTTTCTAAAAATGTATCTTTTTTTATATAGGGAATCCTAATACGTGTTTTTCCAATGAAATCTCAGTATAGAATTTTAAGTGGAATGCAATATCTTTTCTATACACTGTACATAGTACATAGTGTATAGAGAAGGTATTGCATTCCACCCAAAAATTCGATACCGAGATTTCGCCGAAAATACATATTTTGGATGCGACACGAAGATTTTCAAGAAAATCCACCCACCCCAACTCCTCTTTAAATGGACATTTTTTCGAAACTTTTGATTTTCTTAAAAATGCCTCTAACGATTTTGATTAAAATCTCGTATATTAAAGATATTTTTCTAAATAAAATGTATATCTTGAATTTTCTGGGAGTAGCCTCTGAAGACTTCTGGATGAACTTTACGGAATTTTGTATAACTGCTAAACAGTAAGAAACAGACAAATACTTACCACACAAAAAATTAGAGCACGTTAAAACGTACAATTTATGTTATAGCATTTTTTTCATGGAGTTGATCGTTTTTTAGATATTCCTTGTTGTTGGTTTCAGCCTTGAAAAATGTATACTTTTCTCATACAGTAATTTGTTAACTCCTGTCCATAAAAAAAAAGGAACTTCAGTCACATAACGACCAGCTATTGACTATCATTTTAACTTATGCTACTCCCTTATTTCGCTCCTACTTACAAGGAAATAAATAATAAGACTATTTCTGCTAATGTTTGCTGAATTAGCATGAAGTAAATAGAAGCACAAGCTTATTAACAATAATTTGTGACAGAGATGCTGAGAAAGTCATGTGAATGGAATACATCACACTTTTTTTTTGATTCAGGTGTCTAAAGACATATTTCCGGTGAAATCTCGGAATCGAATTTTTGGGTGCAATACAATACTACACTATATACATCGTACGTGTAGAGAAAGTAATAGAGTCAGACTAGGAAATTCAGTGATGTTGCATTGAACCACTGATCTCTGTCCAGTCGCTCTAAGCACAAAGCTACCGTTGCAACATGTCGACACAGCACACATTTCCAAACTGACTCGCGTTTTTCCCGGTAAACCACACAAAGAGATCTCAAATTATTTTGACCCAATGGCGTCTTATATGCCGTAAGTGTTTAAGTCAGGGTTTCGTAGTTTTCAACCAACTATTAGGTCAAACATTATGAAATAATTGTTTTCCTTCATTGGCCGATGTGTAGGACAGAAGAACCAAAGCACAAATAAATTACGGAGGCCAGGACTTTAAAGCCTTACAACATGTAAATAGTCATTGGGTCAAAATACTTTGAGATATCCTCGATTGTTTTACAGCAAAGCTCACACGATTTTCTCTGCTTGTTCTTACATAATATTATTTTATCTAATTCATGCTAATCAAGAAAACATTAGCAGAAATTGTGTTATTACTTTATTTCTTGTAAGTAAAATGGAAATAAGTTAACACACTGGACTAAATGATAGTCAAATCTTTTAAAAGCTGGTGGTATTTAAAACAATTAAAGTTCGATTCGCTTTACATGGATAGCACTAAAAGCAAAAGAGAGATAAAGCAAACGGTAACCTTCCGTTTGAGAAAAGTTACATTGTTTAAATTTGAAACCAATAACAGGGAACATCTCGGAAATGGTCTACTCTACAAAATACCGTATATGACATAAACTATGCGTTTTAACAAAATCTATATATTTGTGAAGTAAGTTTTTGTCTATTTATTACAGTTTACCAGTTATACAAAATTAGTCCCTAATGAAAAGGGCTTAGAGGCTAATCTCAGAAAATTCAACATATACATTTTATTTGTGCTGTAAATAACTTTAATATACGGTATTTTAATCAAAATCACTAGAGTTATTTTGAAAAATCAACATTTTCTAAATTTTTCTATGTAAAGGTTAGTTTGAAGTGGGAGGAATTTTTTGAAAGTCTTTGTGTTGCATCCTTAGAAGATACTAAATTTAAATAGGTACCTGGTTTGGTATTTAACGTTTTTTTCGTCTTTGAACTACTGCACATACACATACGCCCTCACACTCACGGACCTCGTTCTAATCTTTTTTTACTCAGAAGAACCCAAAACATATACTTGGATATCGATTTTTAGGTGGAATGTGATACCTTCTCCACCTACTATATGCATAGTACATGTAGAGAAAGTAACATGCGAGTCAGTTGCAGAATTTAAGGCTGTATCAGATCGTTGTTATGGTAGCTCAGTGGTTAGAGCAATTTTAAGGACAATCCTCCCACCTGAAACTACCCTTTACATGGAAAAAATTTCGGAAACTTTTATTTTTCAAAAATACTTCTGATACTACAATTTTGATTAAAATATCGTGAATTAGAGATATTTATATGAGAAATAAAATGTATATGTTGAACTTTCTAGGAAAACCTCCTTATTCCGAGTGCATTTTGTTAAATTTTTCATAGCTGGTAAACCGTAAGATATACACAAAAACTTACTGCACCAAAAATAAATAAATAAATACAGATCTCATTAAAAGATCCAATTTACATATTTTTTCGAGTAGTTGACCATTTACGAGATAGACCTTGTTATTGGGTTTATTTTTACTTTCTATATACGTAATATATACATAGTGTATAGAGAAGGTATCGCACTCCAAAAAATTCGATGTTTTAGGGTCCCCTGAATCCAAAAAAAAAAAGTATTTTCAGAAAAAGGTCCGTGTGTTTGTGAACACGATAGCTCAAAAACGAAAAGTCGGTAAAATACCAAAGTTGGTATTTAAGTTTAGTATCTTCCAGGGAGGCAACACGAAGATTTTGAGAAAAATCTCCGCACCCCAAACTACCATTTACATGGAATTTTTTTCGAAAATTTTGATCTTCTCAAAAAGGCTCTAACGATTTTGATTAAAATTTCTACATTAAAGATATTTACCTGACAAATCAAATGTATATCTTGAATTTTCTGGAAATAGCCTCTGAAGACTGCTTTATTCTGGGTCAATTTTACGGAATTTCGCATAACTGCTAAACCGTAAGAAATGGACAAAAACTCACAACATAAAAATGTAGAGCACCTTAAAACACACAATTTATCTCATATACATTTTTTTTCGTGGATTTGATTGTTTTTTTATATACTCATTGTTTTTGGTTTCAGCTTTAAAAAACATATTTTTCTCATTCAGGAATTTGTCAACTCCTGTCCATACAAACAAAGGAACTTTAGTCACATAGCAACCAGCTTTAGACTATCACTTTAACCTATAGTACTCCCTTATTTCGCTTCTATTTACAATAAAGCAGGTAATAGTACTATTTCTGCTGATTGTTTCTCGATTAGTATGAAGTAAATGGAAGCATAAGATTTTTAACAATAATTTGTTGCAGAGATAGAGGGAAATTCATGTGAATGGAACACATCAGATTTTTAAAATAGCATTTTCTGATACAGGATATGCAAAGAAACGAATTTGGGTCTTATAGAAACCATTTTTAAAACATTTGACTATTCCTTTAGCCTGGTGTACTACTTTATTTTTCCTCTACTTACAAGAAAGGAAGTAACAACATTTCTGCTGCTAATGTTTATCTCGATTAGCATGAAATAGTTAAAAGATTAAGCTTTTCAAAAATAAATTGCTTCAGAAATGTAGAGAAAGTCATGTGAATGGAATACATATTTCTTATTTGTTATTCACAGTCTCTCTCACACACACAATCACACACATACCCAGTCACACATATATACACATGGACTTTTTTCTAAAGTCGCACTCTCGCACGCGTGTTTTCGTCGAAACACATCGAATTATTGCATGAAATATTATACGTAGATTATCTACTTACTAATATACAATAGAGAAACTAAAAGTGATATTTTATAAGAGAAGTCAAAAATATATTTCCAGTGAATTATTAACAATTCATTTTCATAATTTCGAATAAAAGTTCATATTATGAATTTGAGTGTTAATTTATTTATCTATGTTTCATGATAATGTTAGTAGTGACATTCAAAAGTCAAGCTAACCTTTAATGATTTAAACCGGCAATTGCTATCGAATGGTGAGCCAAACGGATGGATGATACTAAAACTTGTATTTCTAGCTCTAAAATTTTGATAAGGAATGAGCAATAGGCTTGTTTCTATAAAATCAGAGGTAGAGTAAAAGTAGATCCCCACTAGTTAGTGCTCGGTTTCTCGCTTAGTTCATTTGCGGAATTCATCATTCATATTTCCAGTCGATGCGTAATGAACGGATGCAGAATATCAAAGTTGGTCTGAAGGGCCTGGAAGCCATGAGATGAGTAGGAATACTGTCCACACAGCATTTGTGATAGAAGTTAAAAAGTCTGATGTGTTCCATTCACATGACTTTCTCTACACCTCTGCAATAAATTATTGTTAAAAACTTTATGCTTCTATTTACTTCAAGCTAATCGAGAAAAAATTAGCAGAAATAGTCTTATTACTTGCTTCCTTGCAAGTAGAAGCGAAATAAGGGAGTACCATAGGTTAAAATTATATTCGAAAGCTGTTGCTATGTGACTGAAATTCCTTTGTTTGTATGGACAGGAGTTGACAAATTCCTGTATGAAACAAGTATGTTTCTCAAAGCTGAAACCAAAAACAAAGAATATCCCAAAAAGAACAACTCCACGAAAATAATGTATATAACATGAATTGTGAACTATAACGTGATCTACATTTTTTGCGTGGTAAGTTTTTGTCCATCTCTTACGGTTTAGCAGTTGTGCAAAAATCCGTAAAATTCATCCAGAATAAAGTAGTCAACAGAGACTATTCCCAGTAAATTCAAGATATACCTTTTATTTGTCAGGTTAATATCTTTAATATACAATGTTTAATCAAAATCTTAGACTTGATTTTGAGAAAATCAAATTTTTCGAAAAAAGTTCCACGCAAAGGGTAGTTGGGGTACGGGGATTTTCTTTAAAAGCTTCGTATCGCATCCTTGCATGTGCAGAGAAAGTAAATAAATATATATATGCGCAATCAAAACATTTGAGAAAATTGGTTGATATTTACTGAATTTGGTCGTCTCCTTAGCGCGGTGGTAGCGCAGCTGCCTACCAAGCGGGAGACCTGGGTTCGATCCCCAGTACCGGCGTGGGGATTTTTCCCCCGCTGGGAGACCTGGACCGGGGTGCACTCAGCCTCGTGAGGTCCCTGGGGGGCCAATTGAGGAGCTACTTGATGAAGAAGTAGCGGCTCCAGGTCGTGAAGACCGCATTAACCGGCCGGGAGGGGCTCGAGGCGCTGACCACGTCTCACCCTCCAATACTGCACCCCATCCATGACGCCTGTAGTGGACCGAGATGGGGGACGCAGCGGCGGGGCGGTAGGCCAAGGCTCCCCGTGAGCTGTCGTGCCATGGAGCTATATTTACTGAATTTCACCTTTGAACCACACAAAAGCTTAAACGGTGACATTTCAATAACTTTGATTGCTGAATTACCGTAATTTTTACTTTCTCTGCACGTGCTATGTACATAGTGTATATAGAAGGTATTGTATTCTACCCAAAAATTCGATACCGAGATTTTAATATGTTTTAAGACCCCTCAATCCAATAAAAAACATTTTTTTAAAAATGGCCGTGTATGTGTGTGTGTGTGTGTGTGTGTGTGTGTGTAAGCCAATGGGCAGCTTAGGTCGAAAACGAAGCGTTCTTTAAATACAAAACTTTATATATAAGTTCAGTAACTTTCAAGGATGGGACAAAAAGATTTTCAAGAAAATCTTTCAAGTGTTTAACGCCCGCTTTTACTACTGGTGGCACCGCAGGCGATGACACTGGTTATATATATATATATAAATCGCCGCAATGTATCTACGCGCATCACTTCCGAAGGACTGCACCAAATTGAATAATTCTATTTTTGTTGTGTTGTTATTGTCACAAGGTATGTGGAAAAGAAAATATTTAAAAATAGTTCGGGAACATTTTTAAAGTCTCATAGTATGAATAATAACAGTGCCAAGGGAACACATTTAGTTAGTAGCCACCAGATGGCAGTGGTACCACGGCTATTTGTTGGTAATTGGCCGTAGTTACACTATATTTTACCTCCCCAGTCAATATTAAGTTAATGCACCAGTTTATCGAGACAATGACGCAAAGCAGCAGTCAATTTAAAATACATTTTTATGAATTTACTGTCCTTTCCTTACTCCTATCGTTTATAAAAAAGAAGCAAAGAAGCTTTCCTGGCGAGGAACACATATTTATTTGCCACTAGATGGCGGTAATAGTATTTTTCCTCCTCATCAATGTTAAGGTAACGCACCAGCTTAACGAGACAATGACATAACCCAACAGTGAAATTTAAATACGTTTTTAAGTTTTAACTGTCTTTTCCTTACTCCTATCTTTTAAAATAAGGAAGCAAAGAAGCTTTCCTGGCGACGAACACCTAGAGTAAGTACTTATTTATTTTGACGCTATTTATTTTCTCTCCGGAAGGAAAAGTATACATTACAAGGCATTACAATAAAGTATTGTCCAATTATTTAATTGTAATTTTATTTCATTGCATGGTATTGTAAACGGAAAAATGTGTCTCAGTTTTTTCATTAGGTACACCACCCGTGCGAAGCCGGAACGGGCAGCTAGTATATAATACAATTCATTAAATAGCATATCTCTCAAACTATTTATCGAATCTGAATGAAATCACTATTCATATTAAAATAACAGAAATGCAATCAGAGCAGAATTTTCAGAAAAAAATATATACAGAAATATAGACATTTAAAAATTCACTCCCAGTACCCCTTAAATACCAAATTACCGATTTTTCGTTTTCAGTTATACACATACACTCACCACACACAAACACACACATTCACACTTTTCTAAAAATGCTTTGGTTGGATTCAGGTGGTCTCAAAAGATATTACTTTCTCTACACGTACTATATACACAGTGTATCTATAGAGAAGGTATTGTATTGCGACCAAAAATCGATATCAAGCTTTTACCGGAAATATATGTTTTGAGACCCCCACAATCCAAAAGAAAAAAGTGTTTTTAAGAAAAATGTCCATGTGTGTCTCTGTGGGCAGCATTGTTCAAAAACGATAAGTCCATTAAATCTCAAACGTGGTTTTAAGTTCAGTATCTTCCAAAGATGCGACACGAAGATTTTCAAGAAAATCCCCCACCTCCAACTGTCCTTCAGATGGAAAATTGTCGAAATTTTTTATTTCTCAAAAATGACTGTAACGATTTTGATTAAAATATCGTATATTAAAGATATTTACATGATAAATAAAATGTATATCTACAATTTCCTGGGAATAGCCTCTGAAGACATGTTTATTCTGGAAGAATTTTGCGGAATTTTGCGTAACTGGTGAGCGTAAGAGTTAGGAAAAAGCTTACTCAACAAAAAAAAAAAAAAATGTAGATCTTGTTAAAGCACACAATTTATATATACATTTGTTCGTAGAGTTGACCGTTTTTGGTATATTCCTTGTTATTGGTTTCAGTTTAAAGAAAAATATATACGCAAAGAAATGGATTTCAGCGGCATGGCAACCACATTTTAAAACATTTGACCGCCGGTTTAGCCTAGAGCATTCCCTTATTTTCTTTTCACTTATAAGGAACTAAATAATAAAGACAATTTCTGCTAATGTTTATCTCGATTAGCATGAAGTATATAGAAGAACAGCTTTTTAGCAATAATGAGTTCCAAAGGCCAAAGTGATAGTCAAAAGCTGGTTGCTCTGCGACCAAAGTTCCTTTGTTTGTATGGACACGAGTTCACAAAGTCCTGTATGAGAAAGGTATAAGTCTTTATAGCTGAAAAACAAGGAATATCTCAAAGACAATCAACTCCACGAAGAAAATGTATATAAATTGTGTGTTTTAAGGTGCTCTACATGTGTTGTGTGGTAAGTTTTTGTCCATCTCTTACGGTTTAGCAGTTATTAAATTGAGAGTCTTTTCCCAGAAAATTCAAAATATGCATTTTATTTGTCATGTAAATATTTTTAATAACGATATTTTAATCAAAATCGTTAGAGCCATTTTTTAGAAAATCGAAATTTTAGAAAAAAGTTCCATGTAAAGGGTAGTTTGGGGTGGGGGGGGGAGTTTTCTCAAAATCTTCGTGTCGCATCCCTGGAAGATACTAAACTTAAATACCAAGTTTGGTATTTTACCGACTTTTCGTTTTTGAGTTATCTTGTTCACAGACACACACACACACACACACACACACACACACACACACACGGACCTTTTTGTGAAAATGCTTTTTTTGGATATTGGGGACCCTAAAACATATATTTCCGGTGAAATCTCGGTATCGAATTTTTGTGTAGAATACAATACCTTCTCTATACACTATGTACACAGTATGTGTAGAGAAAGTAAAAACTATAGTAATTCAGCAATCAAAGTTATTAAAGCTTTTGTGTGGTTCCAAGCTGAAATTCAGCAAATGCCTACCCAAAATTTTGAAGCACGTGGAACATTTTGATAATGCATATTTATTTAGAGATAAAAATGTATGAAATAAGTTATATCTCTCAAAATATATATTGAATTTGAATGAAATTACTGTTCATGTTAACATAACGCAACGGAATCAGAGTAGAGTTTTCAGAAAAATGTAAGTATACAGAAATATAGAAATATGTAACTTCACTCCCATTGTTCTTTAAATGTCAAGTTTGGTATTTAATGGATTTTTCGTGTTTCAGTTATACACACGTGTACACCACACACAGACACACACATTCACACTTTTCTAAAAATGTTTTAGTTGGACTGAGGTGGTCTCAAAAGATATTACTTTCTCTACACGCACTATAGAGAAGCTATTGTATTACATCAAAAAATCGATACCGAGATTTTGAGACCCCCTCAATCCAATAAAAGAGTGTTTTTAGAAAAGTGTTCGTGTGTGTGTCTGTTGGCAGCATAGCTTAAAAACAATAAATCCATTAAATACCAAACTTGTTATTTAAGCTTCCAAGGATACGACACTAAGATTTTCAAGAAAATCTCCCCTCCCCAACTATCCTTTATATTGAAAAATTTTCGAAAATTTTGATTTTCTCAAAAATGGCTCTAACGAATTCAATTAAAATATAATATATTAAAGATATTTACATGACAAAATGTATATCTTCAATTTTTGGGACATGCTTATTCTGGATGAATTATGAGAAATTTTGCGTCACTGGTAAACCTTAAGAGAAAGGAAAAAACTTACTTAACAAAAATCTCATGTGTTCCATTTACATGACGTTCTATACATCTCTGCAAAAAAGTATTGTTAAAAAGCTTAGGCTTCTATTTACTTTATGTTAATTGAGAAAACATTAGAAGAAATAGTCTTATTACTTCCTTTTGTAGGTAGAAGCGAGATAAGGGAGCACCATAGGTTAAAGCGACAGTCAAAAGCTGGTTGCTATGTGACTGATGTTCCTTTGTTTGTATGGACAGGAGTTGACAAATTCCTATATGAGAAAACTATGTTTTTCAAAGCTGAAACCAATAACAAGGAATATCTCAAAAACGATCAACACCACGAAAAAAATCTATATAACATAAATTGTGTGTTTTAACTGCTCTACATTTTTTGTGTGGTAAGTTTTTGTCTATCTCTCATGATTTAGCGGTTATGTAAAATTGCGTAAAACTCATCTAGAATAAAGTAGTCTTCAGAGGTTATTCCCAGAAAATTTAAGATATACATTTTATTTTTCAGGTAAATATCTTAAATATACGAGGGTTTAACCAAAATCGTTAGAGCCAATTTTAAGAAAATCAATATAGTGTATAAAGGGTAGTTTGGTGTGGGGGGAGTTTCTTGAAAAACTTCGTGTCGTATCCTTGGAAGATACCTAACTTAAATACCAAGTTTGGTTTTTAACGGTCTTTTCATTTTTGAGCAATGCTACCCACAGACACACACACACACACACACACACACACACACATACACACACGGATTTTTTTTTTTAAAAATGTTTCTTTTTTATTCAGGGGGTGTCAAAACATATATTTCCGGTGAAATCTCGGTATTGAATATTTGGATGCAATACAATATTTTCTTTGTATACTATGTATATAATTCGTGTAGAGAAAGGAACAAATATGTAGATCTTGTTAAAATACACAATTTGGTATGGAATTTTTGGGTGGAATACAATAGATTCTCTGCTTACTATTTACGTACATCGTGCTCGGTATAGAAAGTAAGACTGCAATAGGTTATACTTGGACTTTCTGTATAAAATATCAGCAGCTTATTAAGTAAAATAAAAGTTGAATGTGAAGTAAAGAGAAACTTACAGAATGCAGCACTCGGAGGGCCGTCATGTCGCGCTTCCTGATGTTAGGTTACTCGCGCTGCCATTGCCAACTGCACCGGTTTATATAGCCCTGCCAGGGTTGCCCTTGCAACTCATCTTCAACTGAATGGACCGCAGAACCACTCCCACCTTACCCTCTCTCTCTCTCTCTCAGTAAATTACCGTGATCCTGTTATAGACTGCCTTTGTTGTCTTTTATATTGCGCCAAATTTGCATATCATGCTTATGTCCGTAATCCTCCGGTAACTTCTTCATATTCCTATTGTTAACACTTCTTTTGTTTCCGTCGTAGTTGACATTGTTGTAGTGCCTTCAACACTTCCACCTCTCCTTCACTTTTCGCATATTTAATGTCTGTTGCGCACCACTGTTATTTACTTGTTTCCGCGATGTATTTTTCTTTCTTGAAAATGTTTATACTTCTTAATATTTCCCTTTTGACCCCTAGATTTCTTTATTCTACTCGGAAACTTTCTTAAGTTGACACTTCTGTGAAATTTGAATAAAAATTGTGAAAATTAAGAACATTATGGCGCCATGGTTGAATGTTTAAATCGCTCTCTTCCCATCTAAGCGGCCCGAGTTCGATCCTAAGCGCCAGTGGGATTGTTATGGACGAAGTGGCATCTGGGCGGATTTTCTCTGGGTCCATCATCATCTTTCATATCATCCACTTCCTCATGCTCATGTCTGGCTACATTCTGACCACTCGTTCCAGGTTCTTCATTCTGAGGTTACATACCATTGGCTCCCCGACAGGTTTCTGACCCCTAGGCATCCGTTTGTCAGTCCTAAATATGGGGAGGGTAAGCTGACTGCGAATAAAATATAAATCTGAACTTTAGCCCGCCTGAATAGTGTGGTGGTAGCGTTTCTGACTCCCATTCAACAGGTCGTGAGTTCGAATCTCGCTTAGGGTGAGTTACCCGGATAAGGTTTTTTTTCGGGTTTTTCCTTATCACTAGAAGACAAATGTCGGGTAACTTTAAGAGCTTCATGGATTCCGAGGTCATTTGAGCATTATTTTGCCAATTTCTTTCCTATATGACCACCAGTTTAAAACAATTCTAAAATTTAAGACTAAACCTAAAGCTATAAATGAGTTAGCACATGTTTATTAATAGACAATCCCAACCTAATATCTTATTTTCTCGCAACATTTTTTCCAACCCTTTTTCGTATTCAAAATACTGCACACGAACTAATTTTTGTCTAGTTTGTTTCAAAACTGTTATACTACTTCTCAAGATCAGATTAAAGAAAATGGAAATATTATTTTTTCTAAATAATACTTCAATTTCCATAAATAAAATATTGCATTTTGGTAATCACAAGTTTTGGAGAATACCTACGAAAGCAATAATTTTTCTCCACTGATTAGGGGTTATACAAAAATGTAATATGACATATCAATCTATAAATTTATTTCCTGTAAAACTGCATTTTTGTATGTGAATATTTTTAAAACTACATCACGAGGCTAAGTTTTATTAGAACAATGAATTTAGACATAAAATATTATTTTAAATAGCCATGCAAGCTACAATTTTGATACATGACAAAAGTATTTCTATTATTGTATATAATAACTAATATAAAGTTTATTAAGATATCTTACATCCTTTGGATTTTTCAAATTTCACAGATGGATTACCTGAAGGCAATACAACTATAGTTAAATTAAGTTTTGAAAAATCTGATGTATTACTTTCGTATAGTATTTTCTACTCAACAGTATTTACTATTGTTTTTACAAAAACTTATTCCTCTATCTTTTTGCTAACCGACATAAAATTTCGTATTTTGAGGTGGAGGTACGGTACCATATTTTTGATGTTTCGTTATCCTCCTATATTCACAAGGGTAAATATTATCAAACGTGTTCCAATCACTTGACCTTCTCTTTTAGTTCTGCAAATACACTATTTGTATAAAAGCTTATGAAAAGTTGTCTTATTATTTAGCTCCTTCTAAATAGAAGAGAAAAAAGAAAATTCACCGGGGTAAAGCGACAGCCAAATCCTTTAAAGGCCGATTTTTCCGTCGCTCGAAGGATAACTCTTAAAGTGGCTATTAGTAAAACACTATAAGGGATATGGATGTTAAAAATTTATAATAATCTAGATAATCAGTGAGTCATATTGTGACTTTATTTAGTTGAGGGCAAACAAATATTTTATACAAAAATTAGAAAGACGTAAAACAACTTTCCACTATGTATACCCTGATTGTTGAAATTACTTTAAACAGATATTTAAAACTCTCCATATCTATCTTCCATATACATAACTAGCTCCTGTAGCAAAATTACAATATAGTTTCATTGGATCTGATTTCAAAAATCTGATGTGTTCCAATCACGTGACTTTCTCTATAACTCTGCAATAAATTATTGTTAAAAAGCTTATTTTTCTATTTACTTCCTGCTAATCGAGAAAAAAATTAGCAGAAATAGTCTTATTACTTGCTTCCTTGCAAGTACAAGCGAAATAAGGGAGTACCATAGGTTAAAGTGATGGTCAAAAGCTGATTGCTATGTGACTGAAGTTCCTTTGTTTGTATGGACACGAGTTCACAAAGTCCTGTATGAGAAAAATATGTTTTTTAAAGCTGAAACCAAAAACAAGGAATATCTCAAAAACAATCAACTCTACGAAAAAATTGTATTTATCATAAATTGTGTGTTTTAAAGTGCTCTACATTTGTTGTGTGGTAAATTTTTGTCCATCCCTTACGGTTTAGTAGTTATGCAAAATTCCATAAAATTGACCCAGTATAAAGTAGTCTTCAGAGGCTATTCCCAGAAAATTCAAAATATACATTTTATTTGTCAGGTAAATATCTTTAATATATGCTATTTTAATCAAAATCGTTAGAGCCATTTTTTAGAAAATCAAAATGTTCGAAAAAAGTTCCATGTAAAGGGTAGTTTGGGGTGGGGGGATTTTTCTCAAAATCTTCGTGACCCATCCCTGGAAGATACTAAACTTAAATACCAAGTTTGGTATTTTACCAACTTTTCGTTTTTAAGTTATCGTGTTCACAGACACACAGGCACACGGACACACACACACGGACCTTTTTCTGAAAATACTTTTTTTTTTGGATGCAGGGGACCCTAAAACATATATTTTCGGTGAAATCTCGGTATCGAATTTTTGCGTATAGAGAAAGTAAATATGTAACAGGTGTATAAAGAATGTCACACAATAATACTCACATTTACAACATAGAAAACAGAAGCGTCCCATTCGCATTTCAAAAAGGTTTATTCCCCTATTTGTATCGTGGTAATGAGATAAACGTTAGCAGAAATGGTTGTAGTGGTTCCTTCTGAATAAAATGGAAATAATCTAAACGGACAGTAAGATATTTTAAAAAGCCGGTCACTATGTGAAAAAATTGAAATTCGGTTCGTTTCGTTTGAGAAAAGTTTATGAAGCTAAAAACTGAAATAAATAAAAAATATCTCGGAAACAGCCAACTCTACAAAAAAAAATGTATTTGACATAAATTGTGTGTTTTAACGAGCTCAACATTTGTTGTGTAGTAAGTTTTTGTCTATCTCTTAATATTTGCCAGTTATGCAACATTTATCCAGATTGAAGAGGTCCCAGAGGCCAGTCCCATAAAATGCAAGATATTCATTTTACTAGTCATGTAAATTACTTTAACATACGGTATTTTAATCAAAATTGTTAGAGGCATTTATAAGAATACAATATTTTCAAAAAATATTGCATGCAAAGGGTTATTGGGGCTGGAAGTGTTTTGTTGAAAAATCTTCATGTCGCATCCTTGGAAGGTACTTAACTTAATTTGGTATTTAGCCGTCTTTTCGTTTTTGAGCACCAATACAAGTTTGGCTAAAAATAATTTTTATTCAGGGGACCTCCAAACATATATTTCAAATGAAATCTGGAAACCAAATTTTTGAGTGGAATACCTACTAGGTACATAGTACATGTAAAGAAATTAAAAACCCCTCCAAAACTTATACTAAATACGCTATCAATATGAATCCACGCCAGTTTTTCATTATCACATATTAAAAGGTGTGCAAAATTTCAGAACTCTAGCTCTCATACATTCTGAAACTAGAGTACAGAAATATAAGAAAATTTAATTTTCAGATATTTCAGTTTAAAAATTTAAAACTATTTACATCATTCCATTCCAGAAGAATAATCACTATAGTCTTCTTTCTCTGCCATCATTTTCTGATTTTTAATGAAAAAATACCCACTCCCAAAAACAAAAAAATACAAATACAAGTTAAGCGAATCAAATGTAAACCACATTAAATCATTTTAAAGGGATGCAAGCTCCATTTGAAAGTATTTTTGGTGCAAGAATATTGTGTTGCATAGAAATAAATAAATATAATGTTATTCAGGAAAAAAAAACACACAAAATGTGATTTGCGATCAATATATACTACCTTAAATTAAGAACTGAAGCTTTCCTGGCGACGTAGATTTTGAATATATACTACCTTGTTCTAACATATACAACCAAATATAAGGTGAAGATGCTGAATATAAAGGTTCTGCACTCTCAGTTCCGCTTTGTAAACGCCTCATAATCAAATATAATCTTCTCAGTTATTAATCATAAGAATATTGACTTGCTCCTAATATTAGCAATTTACAATTTATTTACAATGTCCTACTAATAAATGTTATTATAACGCAAGTACAATTAAAATAAATCAAAACTTTCTTACATGAGAGTTAAAAAAAAAAAAAAAAGATTTTGGTGTCCACAAATTTCAGCGCATACGTATATAGATTTACAAAGATTACTCAGGTATTTTAGCAGTGTTTTATAGCTCATATAATTGTAGTATTTAATACATATCAATTAAAGCAATAAAATAACATAAAAAGCATAAAATTTGATTTACCTAAAAGAACGATCGGCTTCTGTTGAAATGTTACATCATCACCATCTATTTATACTTTTTGCGATAAAATGAAACTAGTTTTTGTTTTTACCACACATTCTTGCTGAGTACACATCCATATTACTACTCCATAGCATCTCAACGAAGATTTTAAATCCTTACAAGGTATTTCATAGCACATGTCTGTTAGACAGAATAGGGATTTTCAGTGGCGAGCGAATCAGTTGAGTGGATTTGACATTAGACACACACGCCGCGCGTGCTCACACACACACATACACACACACACACACACACACACACGCATGTTCTCTCTTTATATATTAGAATAGGTATATTTTGGTGTTTCATTTAAAATTATTTTTTTTGTGGCACATCATAACTAATTACTTTATCTAGCTTGTACATACATAGAGGGTATTGTATTCCACCCAAAAATTAGATATCAAAATTTCACCGGAAATATGTTTTGAGATCCCCTGAGTCCCCTATAAAAATTTCCACGTCTGTGTCTGTGACTGCGGACAGCATAGCTTTAAAACGAATAGTCAGTTAAATACCAAACTTAGCATTCGGTTAAGTATCTTCCAAGGATGGTAATTTCAAGAAAAGCTCCCTACACTTACCCATTACATGTACATTTTTCGAAAATTCTGATTTTCTCAAAAATGTCTGTAATGATTTTCATTAAAATACCTTATATTAAAGATATTCACATCAAAATTAACATTTACATTTTGAATTTTCTGGGAATAGCCTCTGAAGAGCTCTTTTACGGTTGAATTTTGCAGTGTTTGCATAACGGTTAAACTGAAGAGATAGACAAAAACTTGTTGCACGAAAACTGTAGACCTCTTTAAAACACATAGTTTATGTAAAATACGTTTTTTTGTAGAATTAAGAGTTTTAGAGATATTCATTGCTATTGATTTCAATTTTAAACTAATTAACTTTCTCAAACGGGACCTTGCAAAGCGAACCGAACCTGAGTTGTTTCACACAGCGACCAGTTTTTAAACGATTTGACTAACCTTTGACTAACGCTAATGTATTCCCTTATATCGCTTTTACTTACAAGGAAGTACATAATAAGACCAATTCTGCTAATGTTTATCTAATTAAATGGCTATATAAAAGAATAACGTTTTGTAAGAGAAATGTGTATGTTATGTGAATGGAACACACTAGATATTTTTAGATGTTCTAAATTAACTTTGATTGTACTTCACGTGCCTATTTTTATACAGGCATTAGAAGCACTTTGTAAGATACTGAGAACCTTATTCATTCGCATAGGTCAAGGATTTACCGAAATAGATCTGTTTAATTTCCGTTATATGATGAATTAATAAGCTTTTCAATATCCAATTCAGCTTTTTTTTTATACTACTAGCCGGACAAAGAGAATCGAATTTCAACAGGTTTGAAACAATTTGGCCATTGCTTTAGCCTAGTGTATTGTTTTATACTATGTATTTTTTTATAATTTATTTTTCATCATTAGATTAATACATGATTACAATAGCTTTAATCCATAAATCAATTGAATTTTAAATACAAAGTACATTTTGTTTTGGTTATGTTTATTTCATGTTATTTTAATTTGTTGAGCGCGCCATAGTGGTCAGTCCATTTTACGTCCTGGAGAGTGGAGCTTTGGGTGCTGGTATTATAAACCTATTTTATCATATAAGAAATAAGATATAGCATGAAGAAGCTGAGAAAGAAATCATTGTAGTGGTCGCCTCTAACTGCTTACCCAGCCGTGGGCAGGACGTGGTTTTCCGCCGACTGGCGTGTGGTTGGATGGGGAGAAGGGGAGATACTCTCAGATTATCTAGGTGTATAAACTTCTGTCTCCTATTGGAGCGCCATAAGAAAGTCTCCAGAATTCCCTCACCTTTATAGCTAAGGCCAATCTTCTGGAAAACCGCCGCTTCAGGCGATACCGGTTTCCCCGCATGGCTTGCGGGCATCCCCGGTAACGAAGGAGCACCTCCAACAGCTGCTAGGGCTAAGCTCCTTATAATCCTTCAAGAGTTGCTTGGATTCAAAATTAAAACCTCAAAACAAACATTTTGATAAACACACACCAGCGGTGCACAAGGGCCGTTGCACCATCATAGGCAACCGTCGAGGGGCAACACTTGCCTCCTCCCATCACTCCACAACCCCAACACTCACCCGCCATCCTGCAAAACCCCACAATCCCGTCAGAACGTGGTTACACGTCTAGCACACCTCAGCCTGCCAATTGCTGTGGTCTGGTCTGGTCTGGAAGGCGCGCTGCAGCGCTTATCGCGGGAAGTTAGTTATTTACAGGATTGAGGAAGAATTGCGTGTTTGCAAATTGAAGTGTTGCGTGCAGGGAAAAACAAAAGATGACTGGAGAAAGAACGGAATCATATTGTGATTGCGCAAGCCTCCACCAAGGGTTTAAAAGTCTACCGGTCTATGCAGCTATTGCTCCGATCGGCTGCTCTTATTAATGACACTAAAGGAACACATAGGCGCAACAAACAGCCCGTAATGTTACTTCACTGCAGTTGGGTATAACAGTTCTGAAGACGTCGCTCTTTTTTGGCATTCTCATACCTTAGAATTCTATCGTCCATGAGCCGTAATTGGCACCTTTTCTATTTTCCTTGCCTAAGACAGCTGTCAGTATACTCTTTATTTTCTTTCGTACAGGAGACAAATACATTTTAAAAACCTATGTTTCCTGAGAATCTACGGTGAAATGAGGGAAAAAAAGCATTAGCGGTGTTGCAAATGAACTACAAGATCAGATAAGGTAGAGTCAGATTAAAAAACTCATTGCCATAGCCGGGATTTGAACCACGAATCTCCCAGTCTCTAACCGGTTGTTCTACCACTGCGCTACCATGGCAACATGCCGGTATTAAATTCAACTGACTCGCACGTTTCCCGGTAAACTAATGATATGCCGGTATTATGCCGTGGTAACTAAGTGGAAGAGCAACCGGCCAGAGACCGAAAGATCCGTGGCTCAAATCCCGGCTATGGCATTGAATTTTGCAGTCTGACTCTACCAATGCAACTTCTGTCCTACATACAACTTGTGTGAGAGAGAAAAAACAACAACAAAGTAACAACATTAATCTTCCTCCACTAGCAGTTCTGTCTTACCTTATTCGCTATAAAGAGGAATGTCTTCCTCCGTGGTCTATGGGCAACTAATTCCCAAGTTTGTGGGTTTAAATACGGCGAAGGCCGATAGATTTTTTTTTTCTGGCATAAAAACTCTTAGCATGGCTACCTTCGGAAGGAAAATAAGCTTTGGTCTGGTGTTTTAAACTTAAGGCACGTAAAAGAGTTTCAGTCCTAATAAAGAACCCTCCGAGAACAATTCACGCCCAATAGGTGTAGAATAGGAAAGAAACAGATGGTGAGTATTTCTCTGTTCAAGGCTCAACTTACAGCTTGTGGATTATAGAAGCGGTCCGGGCTACGGGACGTATATAGGGGACCCATGAGTGCCAGTTAAAAAGTGCAGAGTGAATAATGGACTATTAAGACAGCACAGTTAACAGCTGACAATGCAAAATACAGCTCATTTATGAATAGTAACCGAGTGATTCAGTTGTCTTTCGATAGGTCGGAACAGCGTGTAGTGTACCGAGTGTATGGCATTAGTGATTGAAGTGCAACGTGTTACACTAAGTGTGCTAGTGCTAAATAAGGTGTGCTTTGCAGAAACTAGTGTATTCATTTACTACAATAACTAAAGTTGCTAACCTACTATTATAACAATTGATGCGTAAGAATCATAACGTTTGATCTATTCGTTAATCATTTCATATGTAGCCTTCACATACTATACAAGTAACGTAATGTTTTCATCTTTGCCTTGCACAAATTACTATTTCCCAACAGGAAATATTTCTTCGCCAATCCAATATGAGGAAAATCTCTCTTGCTTATATCACAAAAGCATTTTTCTCAGTAATGTGATGATATTTCACACTCACACAATTTTCTCTACCCATTATTACCCTACAAATACCTCGATAACAGTGGGTAAGCAAAAACAGATACACAGTAGAAATACAAAATACTCTGATGCGTTCTATTTACATTATTTGCTCTACCTGTTCTACAAACTATACGTACTAAAGACTATTCATATACTTACATCATGCTAATCAAGGTAAACATTAGCAGAAACTGTCTTGTTACTTGCTTCCTCGTAAGCAGAAGGGAAGTAAGGGAATACACTAGACTAACACGATAGTCAATCTTTTAAAACATATCTCTATGTAAGAGAATTGAATTTAAATACTATTTGAGTGTTTAGGAGCAAACCAAAAGCGTTATGAAATGAAATAAAACTTTTCATTTAAGAAATGTTAAGTATCTAATTTAAAATTGAAACCAGTAACAAGTAAAATGTAACTCCATGGCACGACAGTTCCCAAGGGACCTTGGCCTACCGCCCGAGGGCTACATCCCCCATCTCGGCCCGAAGGCGTCATGAATGGGTTGCAGTGCTGGAGGGTGAGACGTGAACGGACCTCGAGTCCCTCCCGGCCGGTTAATGTGGTCTTCTCGATCTGGAGTCGCTACTTTTCAATCAAGTAGCTCCTCAATTGCCCCCCCTCAGGGATCTCACGAGGCTGAGTGCACCCCGGACCAGAACTCCCAGCGGGAGGAAACTCTCCACGCTGGTACTGGGATTCGAACTCATGTCTCCCGCTTGGCAAGCAGTCGCGCTAAAGAGACGACCGACAAGGTAAATGTATATGACATAAATTGCGTGTTTTAATCAGATTTAAAGTTTTTGTGCATTAACATTTTGTCTATCTTAATCTTTACCAGTTAGACAACAGGCATAAAGAATGAAGAGGTCTTCAGAGGCCATTCCCAGAAAATTTAAGATATACTTTTCGTTTGTCGTGAAATAAATTTAAACATATGGCATTTTAATAAAAATCGTGAGGCATTTGAAAAACATTCTATGTAAAGGATAGTTGGAGGGGGGGGGGGAGATTTTCTAGAAAATCTTCGTATTGTATCCTTGGAAAATAATAAAGTTAAATACAAATAAGGTGTTTAACGGGCTTTTTGTTTTTGAGCTATGCTGCCCACAGACTCACACACACGCGGACATACGAGTATTTTTAAAAATATTTTTTTTTGATTCAGGGGATCTCAAATCACGTATTTCCGATGAAATTTTGGCATTGATTTTTGGGTGGAATACAAAATATTTTCTGATAGAGAAAATAAAAATGCTCTGAAATATGTTATAATACTCTATAAGCCAGAGGTTACCATGCTAACTTTATATACCCATGGTCAGGGGTTTAAACCTGGTAGAGGATGATGGATTTTTTCGGGTGTAAAAATCCTTAGCATGGCTTCCTTCGGAAGGGACGTAAACCCGTTTGTCCGGTGTTATTGATTTACGGCACGTAAAAGAACCTCAAGCCTGATAGAGCGGCCTCTGAGCAAAATTAAGCGGTCTTTCACGCCCAATTTAGAATGTGATGCTGAGAGCGTCCATAAGTAATACGCCATTTATTTTCTGAATACCTTTAAATATTTTCACTTCATAGTCGGTTTACTCTCCCCTTATTTAGGACTCTCACCCCCCAAGGACTTACAAGCGGATGCCTAAGGGTCAGAAACCTGTCAGGAGAAAACGGCATGAAATGACAGAATGGAGAACCAGGAAAGAGTGGTCGGCCCGTATCCAGGCAAAAGCGATAGGAAGTGTGTGATATGAAATGCGAGCGAAATGGATATAGGAAAGGTGATGATGGGACAATTGGTGTAATATGTGGCGAGGGAAACAGGAGGACCCAGAGAAAACTCGTCCAGACACCGCTTCGTCCACCACAAATCCCACATGCGGGTTTTTGGGATCGAACTCGGGACGCCAAGGTCTAACCACTCGCCACGGCGCCGCGCGCCTTTAAATTATGAACACAAAATATTCAAACCGAAATTCGAACTTAAAGGACTATGTATTAGATGTTCAACTCTCTCTTGAACTCTAGTCTTATTGTTGCGAAGTGACTGCTGGTGTTCATAAACCTCAATTCAATCGTTTTAACGAGTCGTCATATCACGATGAAAATGTTTACGGTATATTAATGAATGAATGAATAAGTTTATAGTATTTATTGAAATACCAGTATGTGGACGGATGGAATGGGATGGCATGGATTTATTTCACTTCAATCTTTACATGGTTTAATTCACACTTACAATTCTATAATACCTCAAATCTATCCCCACATTTTACTTTTTACATCTCTTCATCAATCGCAAGGGTCCGTAGACCGTACGTGTTTTTGCAATACACAAAATAGTAAGCAACATTAAAAAAAACAAAAATTAAAAAGTGAACACGAAAAAAAGTTCATGTGTTCCATTCACATGACTTTCTCTACATATCTGCAACAAATTATTGTTAAAAAACTTATGCTTCTATTTACTTCATTCTAAACGAGAAAAAAATGAACAGAAATAGTCTTATCACTTGCAAAAATTCCTGCATGAGAAAGGTATAAGTTTTTCAAAGCTTAAACAAAAAGCATGGAATATCTTAAAAATGATCAATTCCACGAAAAAATGTATCTATCATAAATTGTGTGTTTTAATGTGCTCTAGATTTGTTGAGTGGTAAGTTTTTTCTCCACCTCTTATGGTTCAGCAGTAATGTAAAATTCATCCAGAGGCTATTCCAAGAAACTTCAAAATACACATTTTATTTGTCAAGTAAATATCTTTATTGTACGAAATTTTAATTAAAATCGTTAGAGCCGCTTTTGAGAAAATCAAAATTTTCGAAATTTTTTCCATGTAAAAGGTAGTTTGGGGTGGGGGAATTTTTCTCAAAATCTTCGTATCGCATCCCTGGAAAATACTAAACTTAAATACCACGTTTGGTACTTTACCGACTTTTCGTTTTTGAGCTATCGTGTTTACAGTCACACGGACACACACACGCGGAACTTTTTCTGAAAAACCCTTTTGTGTGTACAGCGGATCCTAAAGCTTATGTTTCCGGGAAATCTCGGTATCGAATTTTTGGGTGGTGTGCAATACCTTCTCTATGCACTATGTACATAGTACGTGTAGAGAAAGTAATAAAAAGAGAGATATATTTACAAACAGCTATTTAAATTTATAAAACAGAATAAATTGTATTCAAATGCATTAATTTACACTAATATAGAAGACAATACTAACATCACAACAAAACAATGACCGAAAAGGATGACATAAAATATATGTAAAACATTAAAATCACTCTTGCTTAACTCTACTTATCGCCACCTTCCTCATTCCATTTATCAGTATTCTCAGATCTTAGCTGTCTTGCCTTAAGTTGATATTTATCTGGCCCGAGCGCGTCTTCGGTGCCTGCCAGTAGCGTCCAACATGCTTCTAACTCTACATTCGCGGTGGTAAAGGATTGCGGTAAGTTTACAGTAACCTTTTGAAGTCTAATCCACGTTCCATACGACCTTCACTTAGCGCCAAGCAGATGGTGTTAGACTGCCGTTTAGTTTAGGTGCGCTACTGATGTAATCAGATAGGTTATTGTAGTGCGATGGCAGAGTGCAGTTAGCCTTATAAGATCTATCTCTCACCATTCCTAACACTTACCACCGCGACAGGCAGATGGGTTACGGGTGCCGTCTAGCTAACTAGCTGTGGATGGATGATAGCGCAATAGCAGTTATCTTCTGTTTTCACTTTTGCTTTTAAGGACTTGAAACTTTCCCAACGCTGACTATTAGTACCGGAAAAAGAAGAAGAATTTTAACAAAGACGAAGGTCTGCAAATAAGCAAAACATTACCTATAACTCATAACCGCTTGCCCCATTCTCAACTCCCATTGGCCAGCGTCGACCAAAGACAGCGTGCGAGGAGGTCCTTCAGCCTTCCCCTCCAGGTGTATATTACACCACCAGAGCAACTTGGCCTACAGTTCCCTGATGATGGTGACAGAATACGTCGTTGAAATTAATCTAAACACTTACCTGGCCGACATCCCGAGAAGAAACCATTAATAGTTTTGCTAACGGATATGTAGAGTCAGACTGGAAAATTCAATGCCATAGTCGGGATTTGAACCACGGATCTCCGGGTCTCTAGTCCAGCTGCTCTTCCACTGAGCTACCATGGAAACATGCCGACACGGCATTAAATTTCTCAACCAACTAGCATGTTTCCCAGTGAACCGCAAGATGATCTAAAATTATTTTAAGATGACATCCCCAATGGCGACTTACAATGTCGTAAGTAGTTTAAGATCCAGGATTCATAATATATCTAACTGTTATGGTCAATTAGTGTTGATTTAATGGCTTTTTTCACACAAGCTGTGTAGGATAGGAGTTGGATGGGTAGAGTCAGACTGAAAAACCACGGATCTCCTGGTCTCTAGCGGTTGCTCTACCACTGAGCTACGATGACAACATACCGCCACGGCATTAAATTTCTCAACTGACTCGCATGCTTCCCGGTAAACCATATGGTGATCAGTTTTGCTATTGTTTTAGACTCAAGGTGGAACTTTGTGCCGTGATACTAAATATCCAATTCCATATTTACCTTTACGACTGAGGGAAACCAAGAAAGAACTCTTGTCAGATTGGTCGATCTGGATTTAAACCCAGGACCTCGTGAACCCGGGCCACAGACGTTACCGCCTGAAACATCCCGCTCGGTAATTCCTCTTTTGGTATTTAATCTTAACAGGTTATTCACTTTTACAATGGCAATGGCCTCGAATTTCGGGATACATGAAACATGATACGAGGTAAATATTCGGCCAACAGAGGACAAACACTGACCACTGATATTACGACAAAATTGCTTACATAACACTCCCGTTGTTTGACAACCTAGCACCATAAATTTTACCGTGGTTAGGTGTAACGAATACCTTTCACCTCTATTAACACTCTTAGTCCTGAGTTAAGCAACTTCAATCATAATACTATTGTTATTACTGGAAATTATAATAAGTAATGTAACCAAAGTTCCAACTTTTATCGATAAATTCGCGAGCAATTGCTGCGAGTTATCTAGAGAAAAGTTGTAGCTCGAGTTATATTTAATATGACTATATCGTGAATAAAATAACAATGATTAGCCTTTATGGACACGAAGAATAATATTCCTACTATCCCATTTGTCTTGACTTATATTTGCACTGAAATCATTGCAATTTGATGTCCAAATTATAAAACATGGCCTCATTGCTAACAGAATTCTTTGAACTGGTTCCACACACTTTTTTTTTTTTTTTTCAATTAATGTGTCTATTATTATGAGACGAACGTTGGCTCAGCTCATAGAGAAAGAAATGCACGTGGGTGCGATAAATTTAGAAAAACAATTGCACATGGGTGTGATGAAATGCAGACATAATGAGTTCCGATTGGTTAGAATTTTACGCTCCAATGTACTGGATTGGCCACTTCCTACGCAGTGAATTAAACGAAATAATCACTGAAATAAATGAACTGTTTTCATGAAAGAAATACAAAAGCTCTGGTGTTTTCTATTCACATGACTTTCTCTACATTCCTGTAACAAATTATTTCAAAAAGCTAATGCTCCTACTTCATAATCAGAAATGCTTTTTTGTAAGTAGAAGGGGATACACTATGCTAAAACGATAGCCAACTCTTCTAAAAACCGGTTGTTAGGTAGACGAAATCCGACTCTTTGCACTGCCAGGAGTTGAAAAATTCCCTTATGTGAAAAATTTTAAGTTTTTTAAAATTGAAACCAATAACAAGGAATATCCCAAAAATGGTCCACTCCACGAAGAAAATGTATTTGACATAAATTGTGTGTTTTAATAAGATCTACATTTTTTGTTTAGTAAGTGTTTGCCTATTTCTTATGGTTTACTATTATGCAGAATACAGCAAAATTCATCCGGGATAAAAAGGTCTTCAGAGGCTATTCCCAGAAAGTTTAAAATATACATTTTATTTGTTGTGTAATTATCTTTAATATTCGGTATTTTAATCAATATCGTTACAACTATTTTTGAGAAAATAAACATTTTGAAAACATTTCTATATAAGAGGTAATTTGGGGTGGGAGGATGTTCCTCAAAAATTTCGTTCCGCATCCTTGGAAGATAGTAAACTTGTACAACTTTGGTATTTTAACGACTTTTCTTTTTTGAGTTACACATGGACACATACAAAGACCTTTTTCTAATAATGTTTTTTTTTGGATACAGGGGAGTCTAAAACCCATATTTCCGGTGAAATCTCGGTACCGAATTTTTGGGTGGAATGCAATACCTTCTCAATACGTGTAGAGAAAGTAAAGATCAGCATTTTAGGTTACGTTTCTAAGGGCTATGTTCACTGCCGTTATGTAAGATTTATAAACCTGGAGTAAAGCAGTAACTGTAAAAACGCCCAACTCTTTATTCTCCATTACAATTATAACTTCGGATTTTTAAGATATTGCTATCGTTGCAAATAATGCAATATTGTATATTTAAAAGCGTATGCTGGGCACACTTTTTTTCTCAAAGTTATATGAATGTGGCACATCAAGTTTGAAGAGCAGGCACGTTTCATTTTTTCCCTGTGATGGGTGCTTCCAAGAAAAACACTGAAGTGAAAAGAAACTGCACATGTATATAAGTGATAATATAGTTGTGCCCGATTTTGTTTTTGCAACATTATATCTTGATTGCGCAGAGATGCTTGTAACGCGCAAAGTTCATTATCAGTTTCTCGCAAACTACAAGGTAGTAGTCGTTGGGTGGAAGACAGACCTAAAGTCATATGTTACTATTTAAAAATGTTATTTTATCCGCTGGTTAGGAACCCTGTGGTTCTCTCCATAGGGAGAGAATGCCAAAACAGGGTGTTTTTGTTTACGGTGTAATTTCATCTTTTAAAAATCTCAGCTCAATCTACGGCATCAATGTGACAATGACCTCTTATCAGTGTAGGCAACAATTTTTTTCGGAAAGTGCACCTTGAATTCCAAATATGAATCCAAAGTAAAAGGAAATTTTAGATGAAAAAAAAGCTTTGAGCTAAGATTTGGGGGCACAACCCCCTCACCCCAGCAAACTACGCATACAACGTTCGGTTGTTAAAAGTTTGGCTATCACTATTCTCTTTGTATCTATAACCAAATATGAACTGGAGCTATTCTTGTTGACGAAAATGAAGCAGAAAAAAATTGATGTGTTCCATTCACATGACTTTCTCTACATCTCTGCAACAAATTATTGTTAAAAATGAATAATTGTTTGTTTGTTTTTTCACACAAGCCGTATGTAGGACAGGAGTTGGATAGATAGAGTCAGACTGAAAAATGCAATGCCATAGCCGGGATTTGAACCACGGATCTCCCGATCTCTAGCCGATTGCTGTACCAATGAGCTACCATGACAGAGCAACCGGCTAGAGATCGGGCGATCCGTGCTTCAAAACTCGGGTATAGCATTGCATTTTTTCAGTCTGACTCTACCTATCCAACTTCTGTCCTACACACTGATTGTGGTTTTTTTTTGGTAGTGTTTAACGCCCGCTTTAACTACTTGTGGCACCGCAGGTGGTGACACTGATGATACATGAATGAAGATGGAGTCCCGGTGGAATGCGATGGCGGGGGAAACCGGAGAAAACCCGCCCCAGCGCCGCTTTGTCCACCACAAATCTCTCATGCGGTCACTTAGGATCGAGGGCCGTCTAGGTGAGAGGCGAAAGGTCTAACCACTCGGCCACGGCGCAACCGCGGGCTGTGTGAAAAACAATTAATCCAATACCAATTGACCATAATAGTTGGCTATACTATGAATCCTGAGACCTTAAGTACTTACAACATTGTAAGTCGCCATTGAGGTTTGTCATCTCAAAATAGTTTGAGATCACCTTGTAGTTTACCGGGAAACATGCGAATCGTTATGAAATTCAATGCTTTCACGGCATGTTGCAATGGTAGCTCAGTGGCAGAGCAACCGGCTATATATCAGGAGATCCGTGGTTCAAATCCCGGCTATGGCATTGAATTTTTCAGTCTGACTCTACCTATCCAACTATTGTTATAAAGCTTATGCTTATATTTACTCCATGATGACTGATAAAAATTTGCAGAAATAGTTTTATTACTTGCTTCCTTGTAAGTGGAAGGGAAATAAGGAAGTACCATAGGTTAAAGAGATAGTCAATAACTGGCTACTATGTAATTGAAGTTCCTTTGTTTGTATGGACAAGAGTTGACAAATTCCTGTAAGAGAAAAGTATACTTTTTTTAAAGCTGTAACTGATAACAAGGAATTTCTCAAAAACGATCAACTCCACGAAAAAAATGTATATCACATAAATTGTGTGTTTTATCGTGGTCCACATTTTTTTTAGTAAGTTTTTGTCTATCTCTTACGGTTTACTAGTTATGCAAAATTCAATATAACTCATCCAGAATAGAGAGGTCTTTAGAGGCTATTCCCAGAAAAATCAAGATATGCATTTTATTTGTCTTGTAAATATCTTAAATATAAGAGATTTTAATCTAAATCGTTAAGAGCTATTTTTGTGAAACTCAAAATGTTCAAAAAATTTTTCCATGCAAAAGGTAGTTTGGGGAGTGATTTTCTTTAAAATGTTCATGTCGCATCCTTGGAAGATACTAAATTTAAATACCAAGTTTGGTATTTAGCGGTCTTTTCGTTTTAGAGCTATGCTGTTCACACACACACACACACACACACACACACAAACACACACACACACGGACCTTTTCCAAAAAAAGGTCTTTTTTTATTCAGGGAGACCCAAAGCATATATTTCCGGTGAAATCTCGGTATCGAATTTTTTGGTGCAATACAATACCTTCTCTATACACTATGTATATAGTACGTGTAGAGAAAATATTAAGCGTTCGCAAGAGTAGTTTGTGTAGAGCCAGTAATAAACCACAAAGGCAGAGAAAGTCATGTAAAATCAGCACATCGGACTTAACTAGACTTTCCAATTCTTTGTTTCATTGGTGGTCAGATATTTCACATTCCTATGCATTCCTTATTAAATCTACAAACCAATTTGTAAATGGATACCGAAAGTGTGCTTTTATTAACAAGGAAACAGCTAGAAGAATCAGGTTTTCTAGGAATGGTTTGTAAAAGATTGAGGAGAGAAATTCAGATGAAGGTAAGACACATTTTTACTTTCCCTACGGTGTATAATAAATAATTAGATGTCGATATATCACCGGAAGTATAGTTTTGAGGTCCCCTTAATCCAAATGCAAAGACTGTGAAAAGCAAATGTGGATCACGAAGTGTCCGTTAAAAACATTCTTGGTACTTACGTTCAGCATTTTTCAAGGATGCTATTTCAAGATTTTCAATAAAATCCCCGCACACCAAACTACCTTTTACAAGGACAATGTTTGAATGTATTGATTTTCTCAAAAATACCATATGTGTAAGTTACTTTTATCAAAATAAAATGTATGTCGTGGATTTTCTGGGAATAACTTCTGAGGACATTTACATTCTGAAAGACTTCTGCATAACCGAATATCGCAATAGATAGACCTATTGTTAAAATAAACAAATTAGGCCAGATGCAGTTTTCTTGTGGAGTTAACCATTTCCGAAATATTCGTTGTTATTGGTTTGCATTTTAAAATACTTTTACGTTTCTCAAACGGACGGTAGTCATTCGTTTCTCATCCCTTTTGTTTTACTCCATACTCCAGGGAGAACCCAATTTAAATTTTATTGATTAACGACAGCTTTTAAAAAAAATCTGATGAGTTCCATTCACATGACTTTCTCTATATCACTGCAACAAATTATTCTACTTAATTCATCTAATGGAGCAAAAATTGGCAGAAATAGTCTTATTACTTGCTTCCTTGTTAGTAGAAGCGAAATAAGGGGGTACCATAGGCTAAAGTGATAATCAAAAGCTGGTTGCTCTGCGACTGAAGTTCCTTTGTTTATATGGACACGAGTTCACAAAGTCCTGTATGAGAAAAGTATGTCTTTATAGCTGAAAAAAACAAGGAATATCTCGGAAACAATTAACTCATCGAAAAAAATGTATATAACATAAATTGTGTGTTTTAAGGTGCACTACATTTGTTGTGTGGTAAGTTTTTGTCCATCTCCTACGGTTTAGCAGTTATGCAAAATTCCGTTAAAATTGACCGAGAATAAAGTTCTTCAGAGGCTATTCCCAGAAAATTCAAAATATACATTTATTTGTCATGTAAATATCTTTAATATACGATATTTTAATCAAAATCGTTAGAGCCATTTTTTAGAAAATCAAAATTTTCGTAAAAAGTTCCATGTAAAGGGTAGTTAGGGTGGGGGGATTTTTCTCAAAATCTTCATGTCACATCCTTGGAAGATACTAAACTTAAATACCAAGTTTGATATTTTACCGACTTTTCGATTTTGAGTTATCGTGTTCACAGCCACACGCACACACTGGCACACTGACACACGGACACACACACACACACACACGGACCTTTTTTGGGATACAGGGGACCCTAAAACAGAAATCTCGGTATCGAATTTTTGGTGGAGTGCAATACCTTCTCTATACACTATATACATAGCACGTATAGAGAAAGCAAAACATGATATAGATTTATTCTAGGTATTCCCTTATTTCCCTTAGCATTATGCAGATACAAGAATAATCTTTTTTAAGAATAGTTTATTTGTAGGACAAGTTGAAAAATTCATGCAAATGTTACACATCACATTATTATAAAAAGGTCCCTGTGTATCTCTGAATAACATTATTTAAAACGGAGGGTTGGTTAGAAGCAAAGCTTGGTATTTAAGTTCTAAATCTTCCAAGGATGTGACATAGAATATGAAGTCCTCTTCATTCCGAATAACTTGTGAATAACCGGTGAACCATAAGATATGAACAAAACCTTATCACAGAAAAATGCACAGATCGTTAAAACACATAATTTATATCAAATAATTGTTGGTCGTGCAAACGGAACGGTCGTAAACCACCGGGTTTGAACCCGCGACCTTGGGTATATGAAGTTAGTATGGCAACCATTACACCACGGAGAGCGACAGGGAGATAATGCACCAGCTAAAGTGATAGTCAAATCATTTAAAGGCAGGACGATATGTGAACAATTGAAGTTCTGTTCGCTTTGCATTTCCAGAAAAACAAAAGAGGTGAAACGAAACGTGTGTCCATTTGAGAAGATGCGTAATTTAAAATTTAAACCAATAACAGGGAATATCTTGGAAAGGTACACTACAAAAAAAAATATATTACATAAATTGTGTGTTTTAACGAGATCTATACTTTTGGATAGTAAGTTTTTGTTTATCTCTTAAGGTTTACCAGTTATACAAAATTCAGCAAAATTATTTTAGAATGAACAGGTCTTCAGAAGCTATTCCCAGAAGATGCAGGATATACAGTTTATTAGTGATTTAAATAGTTTTAATATACGGTATTTTAATCAAAGTCGTTACAGCATATTTGAGAACAACAAAATTGTCAAAAATGTTTCCATGTAAAGGGTAGTTTGGAGGGAGGAGTTTTGAAAATCTTCGTGTCGTAACCTTGGAAGATACTAAACTTAAATATCAAGTTTGCTACTTAACGGTCTTTTCGTTTTTGAGTTATCCTGCCGCCCCCCCCCACACACATACACACATTCTAGGGGTTTCAAAACATATATTTCCAGACAAATCTCGGTATCGAATTTTTGGGTGCAATACAATACATACTATGTACGTAGCACGTCTAGAAAAAGTAAAAGTGTGTTGAACGGATAAGGATATTCTATGAGTACAGTTCACCAGATTTATCGGGTGGCCGATGGCTAGACCTCTCATCTCTCACCTAGATAGCCCAGATTTGGTTCCAGAAGGTCGCATGTGCGATTTGTGGTAGTTGAAGCGACTTCTGGGAAGCTTTTGTTCAGATTCACCGGTTTCTCCCACCATTCTTTCCATCAATTATTATCCTTCTTGTCACCCACTTCATCGTCATTACATATCATCCACATCCTCACCCATCCTGATTTCAAAACTGATCCTCAACAGGCGCTGGCTTGAAAGTCCTAGGAGGAGGTATAAATCCTACATACAAGGAGGATAAACAAAGAAAGAATAAATAGACCTTTTGGGGATATTGTCTTACATTCCTGTACACAAATTCACACAGGAAACAATCGTTCACACAGTCTTTCCAGCAGTCGTTTTATCGAGTCTTGAAGAATATATTACATTTAATTGGTTTTATACCTGAAGAAAGCTTTTGAAAATGCAGGACCAGTTCTTATAGAGCTTATTTTGAGGAACAATAAATAAGGAGCAGCACGGAACTGGACATAATTGGGCATGAGGAGATTACAAATTTGAGTTAAGCATACGCCGGTGTCTCCTGAAGGCTGTCTGTCTCAGCTGAAACAAACAAACAAACAAACAAGAAGTGCATTTTGAAATCTGAGCACCGCTGTCCTGTCCGCTAGAGAAAATAAACCAAGAGTGCTGAGATGTGGTTTTGAAACGAAACCGTTGATTTCCTCCCGACAAGCAAGCAAGGACGCCCCGTAACAGTCTCACGTGCTATTTGGCAAACCGCACAGTAGTCCATTGGTATTCCAAGAGTTTCGGCGATAAATTATGGTTCAGAGGCCACACGCAATTAAATATTTCTTGGCTCCACTTACAAAACCAATAAAATCTCTAGATTTGAATATTTTAAGGACAAAATTTTATAGCCGCATACTTCTCCATATTCCGTTATGACGCCTCAAGTTCTGCTTCAATTTTCCTATGTCTTCTTTCATTTTGTTAAAATTTCGTTGAGAGCATGGGTAAAATGCTACCCATTCATTAATTTTTCTACACGTACTATGCATGTAGTATATAGAGAGGTATTGCATTTCATCAAAAAATTCGATACCGAGATTTCACCGGAAGTACAAGTTTTTGTACCCCCTGAATCCAAAAGCATTCTTAGAAAAACCTGATGAGTTCCATTTACATGCTTTCGCTATATCTCTGCAATAAATTATTGTTAAAAAGTTTATTCTTATATTTACTCCATGCTAAACGAGAAAACATTAGCAAAAATGTTCTTATTACTTGCTTCCTAGTAAGTAGGAGGGAAATAAGGAAATACACTAGGCTAAAACAATAGTCAATTGCTTTAAAATCTGGTTTCTATGTGAATGAAGTTCCTTTGTTTGAATGGCCAGGCGTTAACAAGTTTCCGTATGTGAAAAGTGTAAGTATTTTAAAGCTGAACTTCACGAAACAATCTATATTACATAAATTGTGTTTTAACGATCTGTACATTTTTTATTAAGTAAGGTTTCGTCTATCTCTTACGGTTTACATGTAATGCAAAATGCCGCAAAATTCATCCAGAATATAGATGTCTTCCGAGGCTATTCCCAGAAAATTCAAAATATACATTTTATTTAACATGTATATAACTTTAATATATGTTATCTTAATCAAAATCGTTAGCGGTATTTTTGAATAAAATAAAAATTTTCCATCTAAAGGGTAGTTCAGGATGGGGGAATTTTCTTGAAAATCTTCGTGTCGCATCCTTGAAAGATGCTATACTTAAATATTAAGTTCGGTATTTAACGGACTTTTCGTATTTGAGCTATGCTGTCCACAGTCGCACACTGACAGACATGAACACGGACATTTTTTAATTTTTTTTTTTGATTCAGAGGGTCTCAAAACATATATTTCCAGTAAAATCTCGGATTCGAATTTTTAAGTGCTATACAATACTTCTCTATGCACTATGCACATGTCAAAAACAAAAAGTGCGTTAAACATCAAACTTAAATATTAAGTTTAGTATTTTCCAAGAACGGTCGTCTCCTTAGCGCGGTGGTAGCGTTGCTACTTACCAAGCGGGAGACCTGGGTTCGATCCCCAGTACCGGCGTGGGGATTTTTCCCCTGCTGGGAGACCTGGCCCGGGGTGCACTCAGCCTCGTAAGGTCCCTGGGGGGCCAATTGAGGAGCTACTTGATGGAGAAGTAGCGGCTCCAAGTCATGAGGACCGCATTAACCGGCCGGGGGGATTCGAGGCGCTGACCACGTCTCACCCTCCAATACTGCACCCCATCCATGACGTCTGTAGTGGACCGAGATGGGGGACGCAGCGGCCGGGCGGTGAGCTGTCGTGCCATGGAGTAAATTTTCCAAGAATGCGACACCAAGTTTTTCAGGATAATCTCCACACTTCTTTACATGGAAACAATGTTATAAATTTTTATTTTCTCAAATATGACTAAGGATTTTAATTAAAATCCCTTATATTTAAGATATTTACATGAAAAAAATCTGATGTGTTCCATTCACATGATTTTCTCTACATCTCTGAAACAAATTATTCTTAAAAAGCTTATTCTTCTATGTACTTTATGCTAATCAAGAAATAGTGTTATTACCTGTTACCTTGTAAGTAGAAGCGAAATAAGGGAGATAGGTTAAAGTGATAGACAAAAGCTTGTTGCTATATGACTAAAGTTCTTTTGTTTGTATGGACAGGACTTGACAAATTCCCGTATGAGAAAAATATGTTTTTCTCAAAGCTGAAACCAAAAACAAGGAATATCTCAAAAGCGATCAACTCCACGAAAAAAATGTATATAACATAAATTGTGTGTTTTAACGTGTTCTACAGTTTTTGTGTGGTAGGTTTTTGTCTATCTCTTACGGTTTAGCAGCTATGCAAAATTCCGTAAAATTCATCCAAAATAAAAGTAGTCTTCAGAGGCTATTCCCAGAAAATTCAAGATATACGTTTTATTTTGCATGTAAATATCTTAAAGATATGAGATTTTAATCAATATCGTTAGAGCCATTTTTAGAAAATCAAAATCTTCGAAAAAAGTTCCATGTAAAGGGTAGTTGGGAGTGGGGGGGATTTTCTTGGAAATCTTCGTGTCGTATCCTTGGAAGATACCAAACTTAAATACCAATTGTGGTATTTAACGGAGTTTTCGTTTTTGAGCTATGCTGCTCACATACGCACACACACATACACACAGACATTTTTCTATAAATGCTTTTTTTGGATTCAGGGGGTCTCAAAACATATATTTCCGGTGAAATCTCGGTATCGAATTTTTGGGTGTAATACAATACCTTCTCTATACAATGTGCAATTAGTACGTGGAGAGAAAGTAATAAAATGTATATCCTGGGAATTGTCTTTGAAGACATCCTTACTCAGGATGAATCTTTCTGAATTTTACATAACTGGTAAACCGTAAGATATAGTCAAGACTTACTGCACAAAGAATGTAGATATACATAAAACACACAGTTTATATCATATACATTTTGTTTTGTGGATTTGACGTTATGAGATATTCCTTGTTATTGGTTTCAGTTTAAAAATACTTAAAACTTTTCTCATACTGGAACTTTCCAACTCCTGGCAACGCAATCCCATAGCAACCACGTTTTAAAGCATCGACTGTCAGTTTAGCTTACAGTATTCCCTTATATCCTTCTACATTACTTATAAGGAACTAAGTAATAATACCATTTCTGCTGATGTTTTTCTCAATTGGCATGAAGTAGATAGAAGGTTTTACTAACAATAATTTATTACAGAGGTGTAAAGAAAGTAATGCCAATAGAACACATCAGATTGTTAATGAACTGACTGATTTATTCAGCTTTTGTCTGGGTCCTGTCATTTGGGAAATAAATAGTGGTTCAATTCCCACGGCTATACTTTTATCCATGGATTCTTTAGGGTGTTTATCCCTGTCCCTTTATTTCATCTCCATTTGATTCAATCAGTCTCTTTCACAGTTGAGGACTGCGGGGTTGGCGTCCTTCCTCCTTGATGTTGAATGCGCTTTGGAGATACAGCTCTCGGTGTCGACGGCGTGTTGGCGTTGGAGTCATCTGTACGAACCAGGGAGTTCGGTCCTACCTATGACGCGGGTTTCTATTGCTTCTCGCGTCGAGATGAACTGCTTGGGCCACAGGTACCTTAACGGTGGCTCTTTCCCTAAACAGACACACACGGACATTTTTCTATTTTTTGGATTCAGGGGGTCTCAAAACATGTATTTATGGTGAAATCTCGGTATCAAATTTTTGGGGCATTACAATACCTTCTGTATACACTATGTGTATAGTACGTGTAGAGAAAATAATATATAAAACATCTGATGTGTTCCATTCACATGACTTTCTCTACATCTCTGCAAAAAAGTATGATTTAAAAGTTTATGTTTCTATTTACTTCATGCTAATCGAGAAAAAATAGCCGAAATAGTCTTATTACTTGCTTCCTTGTAAGTAGAAGCGAAATAAGGCAGTACCATTGGTTAAAGTGGTAGCCAAAAGCTGTCTGCTATGTGACTGAAATTCATTTGTATGCACACGAGCTGACAAATTCCTGCATGAGATAAATATTAAGCTTTATAAAGCTGAGACCAGAAACAAGAAATATCTAAAAAAACGATCAACTCCACGATAAAACATGTATATAACTTAAACTGTATGATTTAATGTGCTCTATATTTTTTGTGTGGTAAGTTTATGTCCTCTTACAGTTTAGCAGTAATGCAAAATTCCGTAAAATTCATCAAGAATAAAGCAGTCTTCAGAGGCTATTCCCAGAAAATTCAAGATATACATTTTATTTGTCAGATAAATATCTTGAGTATACGATATTTTAATCTAAAGCGTTAGAGCCATTTTTGAGAAAATCAAAATGTTGGCAAAAAAATTCCATTTAAAAGCGTAGTTGGGGGTGGGGGGATTTTCTTGAAAATCATCGTGTCGCATCCTTGGAAGATACCAAACCTAAATACCAAGTTTGGTTTTTAACTTTTCTTTTTTGCCCATAGACACACACATACATACACACAGATAGACAGACACACACACGGACATTTTTCTAAAAATGTTTTTTTTGGGGGGGATTCAGGGAGTCTCAAAACTTTTATTTCCGATGAAATCTCGGTATCGAGATTGGGTGCATTACAATAGCTTCTCTATACATTATGTACATAGTACGTGTAGAGAAAGTAAAAAAGCTAATGTGTTCCATTCATATGACTTTCTCTAACTGTTCCACATCCAAACTATTCTTACCTTTTATCTATATTATACTAATCGAAATGAAATGAAATGGCTTGTTATTTATGGACGCTCTTTAACTGCTGTGGTTCTCAGCGTCCCATTCTATATTGGGCGTGAAAGATCGCTTAATTTTGCTCAGAGGCCTCTCTTATCAGGCTTGAGGTTCTTTTACGTGCCGTAAATCTACGACACGGGACCAACGGCTTTACTTCCCTTCCGAAGGAAGCCATGCTAAGGATTTTTACGCTCGAAAAAATCCATCGTCGTCCGCCGGGTATACATTTTGCCAACCCTTTGGAACCTGACACCGCTCTCTGAAACAATTGAGGTTCGGATGGCTTTGCATTGTCCCGTTTGAGAAAAGATAGTTTAAAATTGAAGTGGATAATAAATTCACTTTTTTTTATTGCTTCATTTATATAGCCCCCTTTAACATCAATGGTCATATCGGGGGCTTTCACTTGTGAAACTGTAGGTTCAGAACATTAGGTTAAACTTTATATTACTAAACACACGCACATTCACTCTCACATTCATACTTCCAGACTCTATGGGGGATAGGGAATAACTCCGGTTAAAGAAAAATTCCCTGCCCCAGCCGGGAATCGAACCCGGGACCTCCGGGTGAGAAATCAGCTCGCTGACAATTCGACCACGGAGGCAGTGTAAATTCGCTTTTGTTTGAACGAGTTTCAGTATAAATATAAGCTCAGAGTCGATACGCAACCTTACGAATTCAGGACTTTGAATGTATACAGACCTCGGAGGTGAGAGACCTTGCTGAAGTTATTTCCTACAAACTTACTCCCAAGACCGCTCCTTTAACGGAGGTAGATAGTTTTGCGACATATGCATGACAAATTTATTCCACCCGAGACACAATGTCTGCCAGATCTCATTCTTGTATCAAAAGCGTGTCATCAGTTGTAAATGCGGATAGTGAATTACAAAGCATTGTCTAACCCCAGAATTATTTGCTTCTACTGTCTTTCAATGTTTATGAATGAATAAACGGCTTTCTTCAGCTGTTCAAGGTTTTAAAGTTTTCCTCGCTTTTAATAGAGATGCTTGATATTGACATATCCTGGTTATTGAGTTTAACGAATATAATTCCTTCCTTATTATAACTGAGTTAAATATTACATTTCTTATACCTTTGAGATTCCTCAACTGCGTACATTAAATACTGAAAGTATTGCATTCCAACCAAAAAACCAATACGGAAATTTCACCTCTAAAAGAAGTTCACGAGGATTCCTAAAATAACAAAATACATTTTCACTTTCTCTAAATAGTACATAGTACGTAGATAGAAAGGATACTACATTCCACCCAAACATTCAAATTCGAGATTTCACAGGAAATACACGTTTTAGACTCCACTATTTAAAAAAACATTTTTTAGAAAAACGTCCGTGTGTGACTGTGAATACGATAACTCAAAATCGAAAAGTTGGTAAAATACCAAACTTGGTATTTAACTTAAGTAATATTTAAGTGTACGAGACCAGATTTGAACAAAATCTCCCACCGCAAACTACCCTTTACATGGGAAATTTCAAAAAAAATTGATTTTCTCAAAAATGGTTCTAACGATGTGATTAAAATACCGTTTAAAATATATTTACATTACAGTTAAAATTAATGTCTTGAGCTTTCTGGGAGTGGCCTCAGAAGAATTCTTTATTCTGGATGAATGTTGCTGAATTTTATATAACTGGTAAACCGTAAGAGATAGACAAATAAATACCACACAAAAATGTAGATCTCGTTAAGACACAGAATTGGTGTCATTTCATTTTTTCGTGCAGTTGACTATTTTTGAGAAATTCCTTTTTTTTGTTTTTTTGTTTCGGTTTTTAAATATTAAACTTTTCTTTCACTTATGGGAATTTGTCAACTTCTGGCAGTGCAAAGGAACGGGTTTCAACCATATGGCAACCAACTTTTAAAAGATTTGACTGTTTCATCATAGTGTATTCTCTTATTTCCCTTCTGCTTACAAGGAAGCAAGTATCGTAATTCGACAAGTTTTGCTAGTATTTAACTCGATTAGCATGCTTTTTAACAAAAATGTGTTACAGAGATGTAGAGAAAGCTATATAACTCATCAGATTTTTTAGGAAAAATCCTCGTGTATATATTGCATACCTGTGCGTTTGTGTGTGTGTGTGTGCACGCGCGCGCGCGCTAACAATATAACTCAAAAACGAAAAGTTGGTAATATCTTCTTAAATGCATAAAAAGCTCTTCAAGATATGCTTCCATCCTAAAATACCTTTAATATGCAAAATTGTTCAAATATTTTGAATATTTTAAAAAATGGCACACCGATTTTCGTTCAAATATAGTATGCTTAAGATGTTATCATTACGAATACAATTTACATCTTAAATTTTCTCGGAATAGCACCTGAAGTCCGCTTCATACTCAATAGCTTTAACAAAACTGATAAACCCTAAGAGAGAGCCAGAAAAGCTGATGTGTTTCATTCAACTAATTTTTTTTATTTTTGTTCTGCAAACCTTACGAGATGCTTTTTCATTTATTTACACCATCATGATCAAGATGGAAATGGTCTTATTACGTGCTTCCTTGTAAGTTGAAGGGAGATATGGTAATACACTGTGCAAAAGCGATAGTAATGTATTTTATAATCTGGCCATTATGCGATACAACTGAAATTGGATTTCCTTTTTTGGGCAAGAGTTAAACAAAAGACAGATGAAACCAATGACGACTTCTCGTTTGAAAAAAAGAATATTTTAAAGTGAAAACAATAAGTGATGCTCCATAAATGGTTAATTATACAAAAAATATACAAATTGTTTATTTTAACGTTATCTACATTTTTGTTCTATACTTTTGTTATCTCTTTAGTTTTAACAGTTATACAATGGTCATCTAGAATAAATAACTCTTCAGAGACTATTTCCATAAGACTTGAGATATATATTTCATTAGTCATAAAAGTGTCTTAAACATAATATCATAAACACATGCATATATCATAAGCATTAGAGCCAGATTTGAGAAAATTAAAAAATTGAAAAAAATTTCCATATAAAGGATAGTTGGTAGTGGGGTATTTTTCTGAAGATCTTCGTGTTGCATCCTTGGAAGATGCTGAACTTAAGTAGCGTTTTTACTTATGCTGTTCACAGACACATACGTACGAACGCACCCATGCACACACACGTACAAACGGATCTTTGTCTAGAGAAATACTTTTTTTTTTTTTCAATTAGGGGTTCTCAAAAAAATATATTTCCATTGAAATCTCAATATCAAATTTGCGATTGGAATACAATGCCTTCTCTATCTACCATGTGCATTATAATATGTTGTCAAAAAAGTGAAAATTTAACCATTAAAAACCCAATTTTTTGCATAGTTTTCTTGTGTCGAAAACCATTTCCAAGATGTAAGTTGTTAATAGGACAAATCGTTCAATACTTGGTCATCCGTATAAAGTTTTCAATGGTTTCTCGCGATGGCATGGAAAGAGTACTTAGTTTTAAGATCAGAATACATATATGGCTATCCGTTCTGTATTGTTACAAACTTTCGGTTTACTCCAATAACAACTCCTTATTTCTTCCGCAAACTGATTGCAATCTGTTTTTATCATTCTTCAATGCTTTGGAAAAAATTCTGCCGTATAAGTTTCCTTTCAACGTTTGCTGCGGCGACTACTACTTCCCGCTATGAATTTCCCGTTAAAACTCAACTGTTACACGCAACGCATTACCAGTGAAAACTGAAATCTGAGCAGAGCCTCGTTCCCCTTTGTATACCTCTCGATCACGTGGCAGCAAATATCTATTAGTAATCGCACATGCAAAACTACAGTAGTTGTCACAAACTGCAGGCTTCGACGTTAAAGAAGCTTCCAGAGGACGGTGTCCACTCGCACAGGTGTAACAATCACAACTTTGAAGTCAAAAGAACCGCTGGCATTCGTGTACACCAAAGGAAGATGTAACAATGGATGCCAAATATCAATAATTGTTAACAAAGCAAGCCATTCTACGTAGGGCACAGTCATAGTAGTTTTGGCAATATGTGTAGTGTAGCTAAAGTGAAGTGCTCAGCAACACAAACTGTCATAAGAATAGTTTGTATATCCCAGTAATAAATCATAGAGGGGAAAAATAATCTAATTCAACACACCAGAATATGTATGTTTTCTATTTATTTTACGTCACTTTATCGGTTTGGTCAATCATGACGGTTCTGTTCGTGATACTCGTGTAATCTCGCAATTCCCCGTGCACACATCGATTTCGCTTCATTCCAGACAACGGTGCAAGCGTGTCATTCAGTCTGGCTGCTTTTTCACCATCTGTACTCAGATGTTTCCATCTGTAAAATCAGCATTCTGTCGCATGCCTTATACACCCTACTATTTTGCTCCACAAAAAACAATGGCGCTGGCGTATAGTCGGTCTAGTTGCTTTCACTATCTGAGGATAGATGTCAGCGTAATCACAATTATCTATTTGTTTCAAGTTTGCCATTGATTTAGACTGAAGGTAAAACCACGAAAAAACCTCATCAGATTGCCCGGCCCATGGGTTTTGAACTGAGGACCTCACGAATGCGGGCCTTTTTTTTTTTTTTTTTTTTTTTTTTTTTATTAAAGAGCTGTGTAAAACGATGGTGTCCGCTCACACCTTTACACAAGCAGCAAAATCACGCATTCGTGCATAAATAGGACGTAAACTACATTCCGAAAGAACACTTAGTAGATATGTACGTACTGCGAGAACGTGGGAAACCGTGGCAGATAATAAAGTATGTATTTGCATGAACGAAACACAAGATTCGCTCTTATTTATTGACTAAAAAAAAACTACTCAGAATGATTATAAATGTTTACCTACAACTACTACTGCTTTGGAATCTAGAAAACTAGAACTTCTGTACGCCAATAGTTATGTACAGGAATTTGCGACAAATATTTCTCAAGCTACAGATAGAACAGTTCTGTCAATGAAGAATAAACTCGAGAATGTCCTTGAGAAAAACACAGAATACTCAAAAGTGTGTGATATCAGCAAAGTGATAAAAGCAAGTGAAAAAATCAACCTACAAAGTGTAAATAACAGTCAATTACATAAAATGACCTGAAATTTTAATTTACTCTCATTACATCTTGTAACGTGGAGAGAACATTTTCGCAATATAAATGGTGTTTCACCCCTAACCGAAGAAATTTTGTTTTTGAAATACTAAAAATATGTATGGTTACACATTGCAAAAGATAAATAAATGTCGTTTCAGTATAGAATATTATGAATAACATTAAAAATTCAATTTGTATTGTTTTGTCACTTTTTCGGACCTCATGTACAGTTTGACCTGCATCTTTACAATGGACATTCGAGGTCCAAATATGACATGGTATGAAAGCACACCTTCAACCTTCCTCCTGCCTTCCTATAACTACAGCAAAATGTGTAAATGGTAAGTAATGAAAGTTAATTAGAAATACGTTAAAGAAAAGGACTTTCTAAAACGAGATTGTAGAATGTGATGGGAACGCATGATCTCAGATTTTGCTTACCCTACAACGTACTCTACAGAGAGAGAAGGTATGGTATTGCACATAAAAATTCGATGTCGAGAAACATGTTTTCTGTCCCCCCTCAATAAAAAATAGAAATAGACGTGTGCGTGCTTGCATATTTCTGCGTACGTACATTTGTGTGTCTGTATGTGATGTGTCCATATGTCAAAATCGAAAATTTGGTTCTTAAGTTCAGAATCTTCCAAGTTTGCGACACGAAGATTTTCAAGAAAACCTTCCACACCAAACTAAGCTTTAATGGAAACCCTTTTCAAAAAGTTTGATTACCAAAAATGGTTAATGATTTTGATTAAAATGCTATATGTTTAAAATATATTCCACATAAACTCTATATCTTGGTTTTTCAGGCATTACCCTATGAGGCCCACTTCATTCTGAATAACTTTTGCATAGTTTGTCAACCATAAGAGGACTAAATCTTTCTTCACGAAAAGATAGATTTGTTAAAAGACGCAATTTATGTCATATTCTTTTTGGTGGAGCTAACCATTTCCAAGATATTCCTTGGTATTGGTTTTTAAATTTTCAGACTCTCCTCCACCAGTTTCAGCAATCGATATTAGTTGTAAGATGTCGAAATGCTGATATAGTTGTACCCTCCTAAAGCATTGCTGGCATAAGCATGGGCTTTATTATAAAAGCTTCAGTAACAAAGTCAGAAGAGCTTTGTTCAGCCTTATATATCTGAGCTGCTGATGTTAGGAGACGCACAGTCCGATGTGTTGACCAAACACATAGTTTTATTTCAAAGTGCAAACTGTAATATCCCTGATGTACAGGTAGTCTTGAATGGAGTTTGGGCAACCCTTGTGTTTTCTCATCTCACGCATAAATACTTTTCTTAACAGTAAAAGCCGTGCGTATTTATTTATGGCTCCTGGTCCTTCTAACCAAACGCACACCCTCCTACATCTTAAACCCCGAGGCCACCCGCTTCCCTCTCACAGGCATGAACACTTCCATCTGAGTTATTATCCCTTGTATGCGCAGTGTAGGGGTGAAACTTACTCCACACTGGGCATGCTACAATATGCTTGTAATTTTTTCTCCATCTAAGCACGTTGCTGCTGATTGTCTCAGAATATCCATATAAGATTCCCTGCCCCATTCCAAGTTGACTGAGTTACAGAAGAGCTGGGGAAGACCCAGAAATTGTGTTATGTGTTCCAGTAGCAGATGATGGTGTAATTAGTGGCCTTGCATGTTTCTGTAGGGATGGTCTAAACTGTCTCACCTTGATCGACTGCAGCAGATGATGCTCAAGGTCAGAACTTCCTATCTGGTACCGCATATTTCATCTTAAAAACGTACAAAGTTCCATTTTTCTGACAAATAAGTTAAGTATCCCTTTCTCTTTGCTGAAAATGTTTTATTGGTTGATGGTAATGATGTGTTTGATTTGCACGATACAGTACCTCAGCAGCTTAATTGGAATCAGGTATGCGATGTTAACCTATGCAACTTTCAAACTCGCTGTTAGCTACAAATTAAGATATCGTGAGGAAAAACTGCAGCAGATAATTTCTTTGTAAACCGATAAAGCACAAAAAAAAATAATAATAATAATTTGATGTGTAACCATCACTTACGTTTCTCTATGTATAACTGTACATAGGCAAGAAGATATTGTATTCCACCCAAACATTCGATATCGATATTTCACAGGAAATGCACGGTTTAAAACTTAATAAAAAATCAGAAATGTTAGTGTAAATGTATGTGTGTGTGTGTGTCTGTGGACGGCATAAATCAAAACCAAAATTCTGATCTGTTCCATAACTTGTTCTAAATTTTATTTTTGTAAGCATAAAAAGATATTCTTACAAAATATTATTCTTTTATCTACATCATGCTAATCGAGATAAATATTAGCAAAATTGGTCTTATTACCTGCTTCATTGTAAGTAGAAGGGAAATAAGGGAATGCATTATGCTAAAACGATAGTAAAATCTTTTACAAGCTGGTCGCTATGTAAACCAATTGAGGTTCGCTTCGCTTTGCATGCTCCGGTTTGAGAAAAGTTAGTTTAAAACTGAAACCAATAACAAAAACGGGCAACTCTACAACAAAAACGTATGTGACATAAAGTATGTATTTTCTGTGTATTAAGTTTCTCTCTCTCTCTCTCTCTCTCTCTCTCTCTCTCTCTCTCTCTTACGGTTTAGCCGCTATGCAAAATTCTGCAGCAAAACTCGTCCAAAATAAAGAGATCTTCAGAGATGCCATTCCTAGAAAATTCAAAATAAACATTTTATTTGTGATGTTACTATATTTGATATTTTAATTAAAACCGTTTAGCCATTTTTGAGAAAAACAATAAAAAAATGTTTATGTAAAGGGTAGTTTGTAGTGAAGGATTTTTTTTAAATCTTCATATCGCATCCCTTGAAGATGCTAAACATAAGTGCTAAGTTTGGTTTTCAACAGTCTTTTCATTTTTTAAGTATGCTGCCCACAGACTCACATAGGACCTTTTTCTAAAAATGTATTTTTCGGACTCAGCAGACCTCAAAACTTATATTTAGGTGAAATCTCAACATGAAATTTTTGGGTGGAATTGTATGTTCATATGTGCTAGACAAAGTAAAGGTCGCTTAGAAATCAAATGTTGTATTTAAGTTTAGTATCTTCCAAGGATGCGACACAAAGATTTTAAAAAGAATTCCCCCAGTCCAAACTACGCTTTACAGCGAAAAAAAATTGAAGTTATTAATATCCCCAAAAATGGCTATGACGTTTTTGATTACAGTACCGTATGTTACAGATCATTACATGACAAATAAAGTGTATATCTTGGATTTTGTAGGAATAGCCTCTGAAGACCTTTTCAGTCTGAATGACTTTTGCATAACTGGTAAACCATAAGAGATGGAAACTTACTACAAAAATGTAGATATAATTAGAAAACACAATATATATCATAGAGTTCACCATTTCTATAATATACATTGTTATTGGTTTGTTTTAAACTACTTGAGATCGCGCCGTGGCCGAGTAGTTAGACCACTCGCCTCTCTCGATCCCAAGCGACCGCATGTGAGATTTATGGTGGACAAAGCGGCGCTGGGGTGGGTTTTTTCCGGGTTCTCCGGTTTCCCCCACCATCACATTCCACCGGTGCTCCATCTTCAGTCATGTATAATCAGTTTCACCGTCTGCGGTGCCATAAGTAGTTAAAGCGGGCGTTAATCACTACCAAAAAAAACGACTTGAGCTTTTCAATACAAGAATTTGTCAGCTCTTAGTCATGCTAAGGAACGAATTTCAATCACATAGCAACAGCTTTTAAAACATTTGACTGTCGTTTTAGTCTGTGTTCTCCCTTATTTCCCTTCTACATGCAATGAAATAATTAATGCGGCCATTTCTGTAATCTCCTGTTTGTCTTGATTATCATAAAGTAGAGAGAAAGTTCAGCTTTTGCAAAAATAATCTGTTACAGAACAGCTAAGAAAGTCTTCTGAATGGAAAACATCAGATTTTTTTATTTTATTTCCGGGGGCCAAAAGGGTACGAAAAGTCCGTTAAATACCAAACTCGGTATTTAAGTTCAGCTTAATCTAAGGGTACTCAAAGATTTTCCAGAAAATCTCCCTTTTACATGTAGTATTTTTCTAAAATTATAAGTTTCTAAAAAATGGCTTTAATGATTTTGATTAAAATATCACATTAAGATATTTTTTGACAAACAAAATGTATATCTTGAGTTTTCTGGGATTAGCATCTGAAGACCTCTTCATTCTGGATGAATTTTGCTGAGTTTTATATAACTGGTAAACCGTAAGAGACATATAAAAACTTACTACACAAAAAATACAGTACCTACTCATTAAGATAAACAATTTATATCGTATACACATATTTTTATGGTAGAGTTAACTGTTTCTAAGATAGTTCTTATTATTTTAAACTACTCAAACTTTGCCAAGCGGAATGCAAAAGAAAACCGTTTTTCAATTTTTGAAATCTCTTTGTCGAATTTTGGGTGAAATACTTCTCCTGCCAAGAATACGGACTAAAGAAAAAAGTATATGGTCTTGTTGAATAATTGCGAGAAGAACTGAGAAACTTGCTTAGTTCAAATGTTAGATGATGCCCTTCACCCCTTTGGAGAAATTGGAAAGAATCTCCAAACTGGTTTTGGCAGACACAATCAACGGTTATTTGCCTTGTTGAAAAGTAAATTTGGAGAAAGATAAATCCACTATATTTATTTTGATTTAGTATTTGAGGTACCTTGTTAGGAAGATACTAAAGAGAGTCATCGAGGACTTCTCACGAAACTGTTGACATGATGAATGGAGCGAAAATAGACACTTCCGGGCTGCCTCGCCCTCTCTTGTTTGCCCACGCCGGGTCTCAAATCCGGGACGAGTCTCGAGGAAGAGTAATTACCGATAAGCAGCACGAGTATTGTAGAGATGTGATTGATGACACTCTCATAATTTGCTCCAGTAAACTGGTTCTGTCTCTCTCTTATGTAATTCATCTCTAGGTGCATCACGCCTTTCCAATCTCACGGTCACAACATTGCAGATCGTTGCCTGAAGCACTCACTACTTGCTCAGTGCTTCTGCACCTCCCAATAAAAATAAACAAAATGAAAATAGGCTAGCTACTCTTATCTATATATCGAGCGAGATGTCTCAGGCGGTTTCCTCCACTACACCTTTTTGGACGCAATCTAAACAACGTTCCACTCCCATAGACCCAAGAGTTCACCTGTTTTACCTACTAAACCGCAATTAAAATACTTGTCTATTGACAGAGCCATGCACAGCAGCCGGAACCGTCTAGAACTTCACAAACAATCACAGCGATTGCAAACATCTGCATATTCATGAACACAGGCACAACCATCACCACCTGCCCCCACCACGGCATTCCCCTCATTGTAAATAGTACTAATTATTCTTGCTGTTTGATCCCTTGGCTGCACTACATACTTAACAACTCTAACCCTTCACCCTCATCCAACTATTCACACCTAATAATCTAACCATCACCGGTTCTGACATCACACTGGGCGCCGTACAACTTCAGTATGTGCGGTCTATCAGGACGCAATGCATGAGCTCGCATGTACAACATGGTAATAACGCATAGACTAACCGGGGTGCTAAAGCGGAACCCGATCATCAACTGAACGTACGTCTTAGTAACATAGCACCCCATCTCCTTAGCCTTGCATGCTTAGTGCATGGAGAGCCGATGTAAACGAAAGTTATGTTTGTAACCGCGATTCACTTCTCATGGCTGGCCTACGGCTCATGGGTTCTTAAGGGGGTTTCCAATGGTAACCAGGTGAATACTGGGTAGGTTTCTTTCATCCCTCTAATTTTCTGTCCCTCCATGTCGTTTCCATTGACATTTCGTTTATTATTTTATCTATATGCACTATGTACATAGTGTATAGAGAAGGTATTGCACTCCACCCAAAAATTTGATACCGAGATTTCACCGGAAATATATGTTTTAAGGTCCCCAATATCCAAAAAAAGCATTTTTACAAAAAGGTCCGTGTGTGTGTCCGTGTGTCCGTGTGCCCGTGTGTTTGTGAAAACGATAACTCAAAAACGAAGTCAGTAAAATACCAAACTTGGTATTTAAGTTTAGTATCTTCCAGAGATGCGACACGAAGATTTTGAGAAAAATCCCCCCACCCCCAACTACCCTTTACATGGAACTTTTTTCGAAAATTTTGATTTTCTCAAAAATGGCCCTAACGATTTTGATTAAAATTTCGTATATCAAACATACTTACCTGACAAATAAAATGCATTTCTTGAATTTTCTAGGAATAGCCTCTGAAGAGTAGTTTATTCTGGATGAATTTTACAGAATTTTTAATAACTGCTAAACCGTAAGAGATGGACAAAAACTTACAATACCAAAAATGTAGAGCACGTTAAAACACACAATTTATGTTATATACTTTTTTTTCGTGGAGTTCGTCGTTTTTGAGACATTCCTTATTTTTGGTTTCTGCTATGAAAAACTTGTAATTTTTTCATACAGGAACTTGTCAATTCCGATCCATATAAACAAAGGAACTTCATTGCCATAGCAACTAGCTTTTGACTATCACTTTAACCTATGGTAGTCCCTTATTTCGCTTCTACTTACAAGGAAGCAAGTAATAATACTATTTCTATTTTTTTCTGATTAGCATAAAGTAAATAGAAGTATAAGTTTTTTAAGAATAATTTGTTGCAGGGACATAGAGAAAGTCATGTGAATGGTACACATCAGATTTTTTTTTTTTTTTTTTTTTTCCCAATATTAAAGGTGTTGGCGATGATAAGCGGTGCGGCGTGGTAGGGAAGAAGGATGTTCATGTGGCCGACTTAGGTTTGCTGCCGGTACAAAGACCGCTCTTGGCGAGGGATGAAAACCCTATGTAAAACGGGGTGCCTCACCTGCCTAACCGACTGTTGGGGTGTTTCAATCTGGAAACTGTAGGTACCCTGTCATTGCTGTGCCGTCACTCCTGGTTCCGGTCAGCTGGTGCAGCTATCCTCTTACCTCCGGGGGGCTCCGGGGCATAGATAATGTATCTCAGGTTCGATGCCGAGTCCTCTCTGACATATTCTAACCTATATCTATAACTAGTAACGTAAAAGAAAACGTGTGTGTGTGTGTGTGTGTGTGTGTGTGTGTGTGTAAAAATGTCCTGTTATTTATGGACGCTCTTTAACTGCTATGGTTCTGAGCGTCCCATTCTAAATTGGGCGTGAAAGACCGCTTAATTTTGCTCAGAGACCTCTGAATCAGTCTTGAGGTTCTTTCATGTGCCGTAAATCTTCGACACGGGACCAACGGCTTTACTTCCCTTCCGAAAGAAGCCATGCTAAGGATTTTTATATTTTTATATGAAGTCAGCATGGTAACCATTACACCACGGAGGGCGACTGTGTGTGTGTGTGTGTGTTGTGTGTGTGTGTGTGTGTGTGTGTGTGTGTGTGATAATCTAAAAATGTCATTCAACCGATTTTAATTATTTTAGCTATTGAAAAGCCTAGCCTGTTCTGACAGACATGGTGCTATAAAACACCTTCTAATTTAATTTCATAACTTAATGTGATGTATCTGTGAATTTGACCGAGACTGTGAAAATTCCAAAAATATTAATGATATCTAATCGGAAAAAGACCCAGTGATTTTTGATACTCCAATTTAACTGTACGGTATTTTAATTAAAATTGTTAAGAGCCATTTTTGAGAGAAAAAACATTCAAAAAACATTTACATGTAAAGGGTAGCTTTGACGGGAATATTTTCTTGAAAACCTTCGTGTTCCATTCCTGGAAGATGGTAAATATAAAGACCAAGTGTGGTATTTTCGCTTTTGAGCTCTGCTGTCCACACTTATACACACACGAAACATTTTCTAAAAATGTGTTTTTTGGATTCAGGAGAACTCAAAAATATATATTTCCGGCGAAATCTCGTCATCGAAATTTTGGTTGATTACAATATCTACTCTAGCTACGTTTTTTGGTAGTGTTTAACGCCCGCTTTTACGTTCTGGCACCGCAGGCGACTCACTAGCTCTACATTGTATCTACATCCGTGGTACAAATAGTAAAAAAATATATAATAGGGAAATTCTTCTACGAACCATGAAGCTGCAATAGAGGAATTAACAAATGAAAGTTTGATTACGTATTTCAGACGCCAAATGTTGCGTACTGCCACAGCACTGAAGGAATTATGTGTTCTTCCACGCAGTTGGTCGCGCAGTGCACAGTATGCGATTCGCAGGAGCATGGAGCAAATTTGTTCTCTTTGTTTTACTCAAAGGGCAATCAGTTGGTGACGGCTGTAACTCCTCCCCCAGACTCCCAGACCAGGAAACATGGTCTAGAATAACTGAAAAAAGTCACATAACTTTCTTTATTGTTCAGCTTTCTGGCTTCTGAACCCAGAGGGCCGCCCAGGCTGGATTCCCGGCTGGAGAGGGGAATTTTTCTTTAACCAGAATTACTCCTTATCCACCACAAGGTCTGCGAGTATGAATGTAAGAGAGAATGGGAGTGTGTTGTTTAATGTTAAAAATTACAAAACCAGCGTTAAAAACCGTACAGTTTGACAAGAAATAGCCGCAGCATTTGTTTTTCAGCAAAAGCCCCCGATATGACCAAAGAAGTTAAAGTCAGCTATAGAAATGAAATAATTCAAAAAATGCTCTTTTAGCTGCTATAATAATTGAGATAAATATTAGCAAGCTATCCCACAGTCGATCGGAATGGTTGATAATAATTGTTTAGACAATTATAGTAGATTAAATTTTAAAACGTTATTATATACAATATAGAGTCTTCACTCCCAGGCCACGAAGTATAGTCTGGCATAATTTTAAAAAATCTTATATGTTACTGTTAAAAAGCTTATTCTTCTGTTTCAAACTAATTGAGATATTAGCAGAAATGGTCTTATTACTTCCTTCCTTTTAAGTAAAAGGAAAAATAAGGGAATGAACTTGGCTAAAGCGATAGTCAAATTTGAAAGCTGGTAAGAAAGATATTTACATCACATCTGGAAATAACCTCTGAAGACCTCTTTAATTGGGGTGAATTTTGCTGAATTTTCATATCTGATAAACTGTAAGATAGACAAAAACTTACCTACTACATAAAAAGCGTATATTTCATTAAAACATAATTTATGCCACATACATTTCACTTGTTGAGCTGAATATTTTCGTGATATTCCTTGTTATTGGTTTCAGTTTTAAACTACGGTGACTCTTCTCAAATAGGGAGCCACCTTTCGATTTTCTTCTGAACATGGGAAGCAACCCGGGCTTCTATTCTTACACATAGCAGTCAGTTTGTAAAATATTTGACTATCGCTTTAGGCGAGTGTATTCCTTTATTTGCCTTCTACTTACAAGGAAGCAAGTAATAAGAAAACTTCTGCTAATGTCTATCTTGATTAGCATGACGTAGATAAAATAATAATCTTTTCTAAGAATAGTTTATGTTTAGAACAGCTAGAGAGCCATACGAATGGAACACATCAGATTTTTCATTAGTATTTTGAAAAAGGCATCTTATAGACTTAAGGAGAAGCTGATGAGCCTTACATGTTGCATCATCAGAAGTACAAGACTACGCAACGAGGCTTGTCATAATATTCTATACGAAAGACAAAGAGGGGAAAAAAACTAGAAGCAGAAGACAAGTTGAGGGCAACCTAAACCTCGTACAGCTGCCGTTCAGAATGACTAACGCATGAATGGTCTTTGCAAACCGCACTGTCTTCCCGCAACTTGCTCTTTTTGTCTTGCTGCTGTCCTTTGTGACGTTCATCCAGGTCCATTGGGCCGTACCACGATGGATCACGCATGCGCTACACAGTTTGGGCTATACGTCAGTCAGGACCTGGTGGATCAAGGAGAGTGACAGTATTGTGGATATACTTAATTCAAAATCTGATACGTTCCATTCTCATGATTTTTTACTTTCTCTACACGTAGTATGTACATAGTGCATAGAGAAGGTATTGTATTGCACCTAAAAATTCGATACCGAGATTTCACCGGAAATACACGTTTTGACACGCCCTAAATCCCAAAAAAAAAAAAAAATTAGCAAAATGTCCATATGTGTGTGTCTGTCGGAAGCATAGCTCAAAAACAAAACGACCGTTAAATACCAAACTTCGTATTTAAGTTTGGTATCTTCCAAGGATGCGGCACGGAGATTTTCAAGAAAATCCCCCCACCCCCAAGTACCCTTTACATGGAAAAAATTAAGAACACTTTGATTTTCTTAAAAATGGCTCTAACGGTTTTAATTAAAATCTCTTATATTTAAGATATTTATGTGAGGAATTATATATAGTGTATATCTTCTATATTCTGGGAATAGCCTCTAAAGGCATGTTTATCCTAGATGAGCTTTGCGGAATTTTGCATAACTGGTAAACTATAAGAAATAGACAAAAACTTGCCACAAAAAATGTACAACTCGTTAAAACCCACACCATATACTTTTTTTTCGTGGAGTTCACCATTTTTAATATACACCTTCTTAAAATTTCAACTTTAAGATGTTTATAATTTTTTTTCGGGAACTTGTCAACTCCAGTCCATACAAACATGGGTACTTCAATCACATAGCACCCAGCTTTTAAAATATTTGATTATCAATTTAGCCTTGGTACTCCCTTATTTCTTTTCTACTTAAAAGGAAGCAGCTAATAAGACCCCTTCTGCCTGTTGTTTCTCGATAGTAATTTATTATAGAGATGCACAGAAAGTCATAATTCAATGACAGCCGGGATTTGAACAACGGCTCTCCTGTTCACTAGCTGATTGTTCTAACTACTGAGCTACCATGGCAACATGCCAGCACAGCATTAAATTGCTCAACTGACTTCAAAATTTCTCAGTAAACCAGAAGTGATCTCAAACTATTTTGAGATGAAATACCCCATTGGCGACTTAAAATATCGAATACTTTAAGTAGGTACTTAAGTTTACCGGCAACCACGCAAATCAGTTGAACTTAAAGTGGTGTCCTCATATTGACACGGTCCTCTAATGATGACTTCTCTCTTATAACGTGCTCTTCTTCTTCTTCTTCTACATGTACTTACACTCTTCATATGGAGGTTTTACACCCGCCAGAACATACAAATGGTTGCCTGGAGTTAGACGCTTGTCTAAGATAGAGGTTCCAGGGACGGGGTATCAGCCCAATGCCTGGTATGAATGAAGCTATATGAAATGGAGACGAAATGGATATAGGAAAGGTGATGATGGAGCACTTCGAGGAATGGATGGCGGGGAAAACCAAAATACCCAGAAAATTCCCACCCAGACGCCAGTTCTTCTACTCCAAACACTATATGCGGTCCCTTTGGATTGAACCCAGGGAGCCTAGATGGGAGTCGAACGGTCTAACCACTTTGCCTCGGCGCCACCCCTTGTCATAGCCTTGGACGTAAAGTTTATATAAATGGAATACATTCCATTTATAACCTGCTATTAACATGTTCTATGGTGTCATTTCACTTTTGATTTCTTTTACTGATGACGTTGGGATTTTTTTATTTCTCTTTTAATTTTAAACACTAGATCATTCACACATTCACACTGGGGTAGACAGGGAATAATCCCTCCCCCAGCAGAGAATCGAACCCAGGACCCTTCACACGGCAGAAAGACTCTGTGTCGACTGAGCTCAACAATATCAATCAAAATAAGTGTTTCTCTTTGACACACATCCATTATGTGCAATAGGTTTTTTAATTTACCGCGAAGAAGCTGAATAATTAAACGAACTTTGGGATCTATGTACAGAAGAAACCTTAGTACTAAGGTATGGCGTAGATGTCTCAATGTTGTCGCTCTGCTTTGCTTCCGAAATTTCACGAAACCTACCGAATGAAGACTGGGAAGCCGTGTGCCTAAGAAAAGTTGGCTACCTCAACATTAAATATCTGGAATGGAATCTTTTTTCAACTATGGTAAAATACAAGTGATTTTCTTCGAGTTCAAGATTATTATTGAACTCATTTATTAATTTTCTTTGATCTCTTCTACCGTCGAACACACACACACACATTCCTCCTAAATGTTCCCCTTTTCAACTACGCTTTACGCGACCGAGCCTCTTATTCCTTATTATTTTTCACCGTCTTCTGGTTCATCAGATAAATACTGTTGCTATCGTTCATTTCTACCGCGGAACCAGCTATCTCGTCTTACCTCTGCGCATCTTCCAGAGCTAGTGATTTCGTCCGTAATCTAGCGTATTAAATTAACTCTATTTCCGTCGCAGCCAAAAGTAGCCCGTTCGGCTCCACAGGGGACCCAAATATCACATCTTACCTCCGCGAATGTTTCATGCCTGATTTCGTGTCGCTCGACCAGCAAGGGAATTGTGTCTCATTTACTTGTTATTTCCACCCTCGGGAGTACAGCTTCATCCACTTCAGTTCAATGTCCTGCCCCTAACGGTACTATCCTACCTTGACCGCTTGTCAGTTCTTGATAACTGTTTGTTCTTGCCTTCTTAGACATGTTTTATAATGTATATTTGTACTTTCTTGGTATAATTTATATTATATTGGATATATAAATAATTTATATTATATTGGTGGACAGCTGCAAATACTTGGGAGTTTACTTGGCGAGTAACGCTGGATGGGACGAGCAGGTAAATTCTGTATCTAAGAAAGCGTGGAAAACACTGCACTTCCTAATGAGGATTTTAAAAAAGGGGAGTGCAAAGTCCAGGAAATCGCGTACAAGTGCTTAGTGCGGCCGGTCATGGAATTTGGAGTAACTTGTTGGGACCCGTATAGAATAAGTCAAATTGATTCGTTAGAAAAGATCCAGAAAAGGGTAATAAAATTCATAAAAAGGGGTAAATATTTTGGGCCTACAAACGCTGAGGAGATAAAATGGAAGCCGTTGAAAGTTAGGTGTGAGAAACAGAGGTTGTGCGCTTTATTTAAAGCTTACGCTGGCTTAAACGCATGGGAGGACGTTACTGACAAACTGGAAAATCCAACTTATAATGCACGAAACGATCATCCGTTCAAAATTAAGGGTAGAAGATACAGAACTGACGTGGGAAAGTTCTACTTTGTAAATAGAACCATAAAAGACTGGCATGAATTGCCTGGAGCAGCCTTTCGGGGTTGTCCCCTGTCTCTGAAGAAATTTAGGAAAAGTCTTGATTTTAATGTTCGATAATTTTTGTAAATATTCCTTAAATGAAATGCTTGTGATTTTATATTGTTGTAAATACAAATGTTAAATTTTTTGGTGATTCTAATTATGAAATTAATTAATCTGAATTGAGAGAAAAATTAATGTTTTCATATTTGTGTAAATAACTATTATATCTAGCTTACTAAGCCATAAACTGGCAGCTGTGATTTATTGTTTATATATCTCGTATACATATATAACTCTGCCACCGGGTGATACCCACTTGCAGAGAAATAAATACATACATAATTTATATTTTCCTTTTAGATAACTTTCAACCCCCTGGCATGACGTGTACTGTCTCGAGCACTAAGAAAAACATTGGATCTATATTATTGACTTCATTGGCATATGTCTTTGAATGTATATTCAGCTAAAAGCTTTGACATTCTGACATTCCTAATGGCAAGAAATCTACTTTTGTTTCGTAACATGTTGACCTTCTTGGTGGTCTTCTGATTATTCCAGACATAGCTGATTGGTAGTCCCAAGACAACCTGAAGTGTTGTCTGCTCATTAACTGCATCTTTTACAATATGAAGTGAAATTATTGAATCTAACCGACTCTGCACAGAAAACGCAGATGATCTCGATTTGAATGCCCTGGTCCAGATGATGTCTAGAGATAAGTGCTTGAGCAGATCAGTTTCGGCAGCATCCGGTGAGTTCTGCCGTCAGTCAAGACACCATCACGCTTCGTCTGTATTGCGAAACAAAGAAGACAAAGGAATAACGCCGCACAGTGGCATGCAGACAACTCTTCATCCTTTCTGGGGAGGTCAATCTGTCAAATCGCATGCAAGCATCGTGCAAATGAACCTCAAGTAATTTGAATATGACTACCATTCTTTCAAGCAGAATAAAATGCTGCTGTGAACGTTTACACTATACTTTCTTATTGCAGTCTCCTTTCGTATCAAGAAATTGCGCTCAAATTGGATTTGAAGAGTTGAAGTGGTAACAAAATCAGTTTTCTCATCTATTTTCTCTAACAATAGAGGAGTTATCATATATATCAGCTCATTTAACTTTCCCCACTCTCTCCTCTACTAACTACTTCTGCAAAATATTTTTATACTGTCCACTTCTTGTTAATTGAGATAAACATTCAATTCATATTTACATATTTCGATGTAAATTTCGTAATGTGATTGCTTTGAAAATCCATGCTCTTGGCATGACCACTAGGAAACTCCATTTAATGCGATTTCACAGTTTTAAGTATTAGTAATTCAGGTCAGTAACAAGATATATCTGTAAAAGATTAACTCCAAAAAAGTTATATGTGCTCCATTCACATTACTTTCTCTACCTATTCTACTACTAACTACTTGTTGATAAAAGTGTATCCTCTATCTACCTCAGCAAGATACAGATTAGCAGAAATGCTCTTATTACTTAGTTCATTGTTCACAAGGGAAATCAGGGTATCGATTAGGCTCAGTGATGGTCAAATCTTATTAAAGCTGTCAATATGATTCATTAAAATTTCATTCTCTTTGCAAGTCTAGGATATAAAAAATGAATAAAGGCCCGTCATTTGAGAAAAGTCTAGATAAAGGAAATATCTCGAAAGTACTCCACAAAAAACGTATATGATATACATTGTGCTTTTTAACGAACGCAGGGAATTGTGGGTTTGAGTTCCACCTTGGGCATGGGTGTTTGTGTGTTTGTAAATGTGTATATTAGAAGCAAAAAGCAAAAACGGTAATCAAATAGAAAAAGCGGAAAAAGGAGCAAAAAAAAAAAAAAAAAAGGAATATAGTGCTGGAGTCCTGGCAACACTCCGGAATTTAATTTAGAAAAAAAAACATAGAAAACAAAACAAACGACAACTACAGTTCCTTTAGTACGGTTTAAACAGTGATGCAAAAATTATTCAAAATAAAGAGGGGTTCAGAAAATATGGTATTTCATTCAACATTTTCGAAAAAATGTTCCATTTGAATGGTAGTTGGGGTGGCGGTATTTTCCTAAAATTTTCGAGTCGTATTCTTAGAAGATATCAAGTTTGGTAATTTAATCGACTTTTTATTTTCGAATTATAATGTTCACAGATACACGTGGACGTATACATGTGCGCGGACCTTTTTATTTTCTGTACATAGTGTATAGAAAAATTCGATAATGATATTTCACTGGATATAAATGTTTTGAGACCCTTTGAGTCCAAAAAAAAAAAAAATAGAAAAATGTGCGTTTGTGTGTCTGTGGGCAACTTAGCTCAAAAACAAAAGTCCGTTAAATACCAAATTTGGTTTTTAAGTTTAGGATCTTCCAAAGATGCGACACAAGAAAATCCCCCAACCCCTAACTAACCTTTACATGGAAAAAGTTTAGAACATTTTTATTTTCTCAAAACTCGCTCTAACGATTTTGATTAAAATATAATATATGAACAATATTTATATAGCAAATAAAATGTATATCTTATATTGTATAGGAATGGCCTCTGCAGACATCTTTATTCTGGATGGATTTTGCTGAATTGTGCATAAGAACCGTAATAAATAGACAAACATTAATTCACAAAAAATATAGATGTAGTTAAAACACACAATTTATGTTTTACCTATACATTTATTCGTGGAGTTGATATTCTATATTAAAATACTTATACTTTTCTCATACGGGAATTTGTCAACTCCTGGCCATGCAAACAAAAGAACTTCAATCACTTAGCATCCAGCTGTTAAAACATTTGATTATCGCTTTAGACCTTGTATTCCCACACTTTCCTTCTGCTTACAAGGAAGCAAGTAGTAGGACCATTTCTGCTATTTTTTTTTTTTTTTTTCGATTAGCATGTTGTAAATAGAAGAAGAAGCTTTTTAACAATAATTTGTTGCAGAGAATAGAGAAAGTCATAAGAATGGAACACGTCATTTTTTGTTTCGGTGACGTCAAAATATGTATTTCCATTGAAATCTATGTATCGAATTTTTGAGTGGAACGCAAAAGGTAGGCAGTGGAGAAAGTAAAAATATGGCCGGAAGTCGAACTCTGGATCGTTTGATTTTAAAGAGATCGTTTAGATGTGTAACGGGAAATAGGTTAGTGCAGGCTTCTGCCCAGAGGGCACTTGATGCTTCTCAAGGTTGACAGCATGCGACCTTGAGATATCTTCTTACGCATCCCATTTGTATCACCTACTTTCCAAGTGGACAAGGAGATCGGGACCAGTTTGTTGTGCACGTCCATGTTTCCAGTGCTATTGCACAAAAAAGCTAATGAGCTAATTCTGGCTCCGTAAAACATGCCCTGTGGATTCCTCGGCTTGCTTTATAAAATATGTATGTTTGGAGCTTTTCAGGATTTGTACTTTTTGTGTCTTTTCCTTGTATTTAATAATAGTAGTAGTGGTGGAGGTCGTCTCCTTAGCGTGGTGGTAGCGTTGCTACTTACCAAGCGGGAGACCTGGGTTCGATCCCCAGTACCGGCGTGGGAATTTTTCCCCCGCTGGGAGACCTGGCCCGAGGTGCACTCAGCCTGGGGGGCCAATTGAGGAGCTACTTGATGGAGAAGTAGCGGCTGCAGGTCATGAGGACCGCATTAACCGGCCGGGGGGGGGGCTTCGAGGCGCTGACCACGTCTCACCCTCCAATACTGCACCCCATCCATGACGTCTGTAGTGGACCGAGATGGGGGGCGCAGCGGCCGGGCGGTAGGCCAAGGTTCCCCGTGAGCTATCGTGCCATGGAGTTAGTAGTGGTGTTGGTGCCAGGCATACCTGGGCCCAATGATTTGGTTAGTCAAACTCTGCCTGTTTCAAGCCAAATGTTTTATTCACATGACTTTCTCTACATCTGTGCAAAAATATTATTAAAAAGCTTATGCTTCTATTTTCTTCATGTTAATCGAGAAAAAAAATAGCAGAAATAGTCTTATTACTTGTTTACTTGTAAGTAGAAGCGAAATAAGGGACTACCATAGGTTAAAGTGATAGTCAAAATCTGGTTGTTATGTGACTGAAGTTCCTTTGTTTGTATGGACAGGAGTCGATAAGTTCCTGATTGAGAAAAGTATAAGTTTTTCAAAGCTGAAACAAATAACTCAGAATAGCTCAACTCCACGAAAAAATGTGCATTACATAAATTGAGTCTTTTAACATGCTCCAAACTTTTTGTATGTTAGGCTTTTGTTCATCTCTTACGGTTTAGCAGTTATGTAACATTCCGTAAAATTCATTCAGAATAAAGTAGTCTTCAGAGGCTATTCCCAAAAATTCAAGATATACATTTTTTTATTTGTCAGGTAAATATCCTTTAATATGCGATATTTTAATCTAAATCGTTAGCTATTTTTGAGAACATAAAGATTGTCGAAAAAATTGCCATGTGATGGGTAGTTGGGGGTGGGGGGATTTTCTTGAAAATCTTCGTTTCGCATCCTTGGAGATACCAAACGTAAGTACCAAGTTTAGTTTCTAACGGACTTTTCGTTTTTGAGCTATGCTGCCCACAGACACACACATACACAGACAGATGCACACACGGTCAGTTTTCTAAAAAAAAAATTTAGATTCAGTTGGTCTCAAAACATGTATTTCCGGTGAAATTTCGGTATCGAATTTTTAGGTGCAATACAATACCTTCTCTATACACTATGAACATAGTACGTGTAGGGAAAGTAAAAAAGGGGAGTGATAAAGGAGTAACCATCTTTAAGACACACTGGGAATGAAATTTTCACTACAATCAATCAAAAAATCCAAAATCACCTCTTTAATAACAGGCGTTGGAATCCAGGGCATCCACAGAGTATCAATTTTAGCTGTCATCCTCGCTTCGGGCTCTAAAATCAGTTAAAAGATCATACATCACACATGTTTCGTAACATCGTATTTTATGTGTTTTTCTCAAAACTATATTTTCACACCTTAAAAATGTTCCACATGTCTCAGTTTTTGCTTAAATACAACTAAAATTTCTTAGAATGTGAATCAGTATCTATTTTAATATTACAGGTGACAAAATTATCCTTACAGTATAGTAATTTAAAAAAAAAAGTATGAAAATTATTAATTTAAAGATAAAATGTCTAAGTTCTTTTAAACAAATTAATCATAATTCAGTAATAAAGTCCTTCAAATATTCTCGCACAAGATTTTGTGTGGAGTCTAAAGCTTCATTTAAGAAAATACCATCCAATTTTATCTAAATTTGAGGCGCATAAAACATTTTGATTCTGTAATATATTTACGTAATACAATTTATGAAATAATTTATATCTGACAAAATATTTATCCTATATAAATGAAAGTTAGTATTCATATTAATATAACACCAATTCAATCACAGAAATCTCTTAGGAAATGTCTGCACAAAAATAGAGATATTTGAAATTTCACACGCACATTTTGTTTTGGTCTCACTGAAAGATCTAACTGGGGTAGTTGGCGTTGAAGAGGTTCTATTCTTCAAGGGCAAATGAGGTAAGAAGAATGGTCAATGAGCGGATGAGGCATCGGTTCTTATGGCGCCAATACATAAGAGAGGAGTCTGGAATTCTCAAAGAAGATAGTACCTTCACCATAAAGTTCATCTAGAGGTTGGTAGCCCAACTTGTGGATTGGCACTTACTGGCAAGCTTAATAGAAATGGCGGATCGGTTATAAAGACGACCTCAGCACCAAAAATAATCCTTGAAAATAAGATAATAATGCAAAGTAATGCATTTAATTACCTAGGCTATCAAGTAACATACACAAAGAATAATGATTTGAAGTAAATTTAAACATAGATACTTCTGTGATCCAATAGTACTTACGAGCGTTGAAAAATAAAGTTAGTAAATGAACTTCAACTAAGCTATATAAAACAAAGATTCTACTACCAATCTGCTAGTAAGTGAATGCTGGGTATTAACTGAATGAGAAGAATAGAATCATCGTAAACAAATTTCTTAGAAGTATATCCGGATACACAATTCTATACCACATTAAAAATGAAGAAATCTGGAAAGAATTTAAAGTCTTAAGCATAAATTAAATTATGGAATGATCAATTTCTAGAAGTCGGAACAAATTCTTTTAAATTTTAGAAAAACAATAAAATAAATAAATCTGATGTGTTCCATTCACATGATTTTCTCTACAAACTATTGTTACAAAAGAGTATTCTTTATTTACATCGTGGTAATTGAGATAAACAAATGGTTGTGTTATTTCCTTCTAAACAAAAGGGAAATAAGATAATAAACTTGACTAAAGCAATAGTTAAATATTTTAAACAACCAGTGAAACAATTGAAATTCGGTTCGCTTTGCACCTTAACCTGACCTTCCATTTGAGAAAAGACTAAGTAGCTTAACATTGAAACAAATAACAAGGAGTATATCTGAAATGGTTAACTCTATACAAAGTGTATATAACATAAATGTTGTGTTTTAATAAGATCTACATTTTTTGTGTATCTCTTATGGTTTACCAGTTATGCAAAATTCATCCGGAATGAAGAGGTCTTCACAGAATACTCAAGATATACATTTTATTTATCATGTAAATATGTTTAATATATGGTATTTTAATCAAAATCGTTGGAGTCGTTTTAGAGAAACACAAAATTTCAAAAAATGACTAATAGACTTCAAAGGAAGTACGCTTCTTTATGTGTATATGTGTGTTTGGCAATATAACTAAAAAATGAAAGGTCCGTTTATTGTTGGGCAGTGCTTAACGCCCCTTTTACAACTTGTGGCACCGCAGGCGATGACTGTAGATACATGGAATGAAGATGAAGTACCAGTGGAATGCGATGGCGGGGGAAATCGAAGAACTGGGAGAAAACCCGCCCCTAAGCCGATTTGTCCACCGCAAATATCACCTTCGGTCGTTTGGGATTGAACCCGAGTCGTCTAGATGAGCGGCGAATGGTCTAACTACTCGGCCATGACGCCTGTTAAATATAATACTTGACATTTAAGTCAGGTATCTACTAAAGTGGACTCGAAGCTTTTCAAGAAAATACACCCCAAACTACCCTTAACATGAAACATGTTTCAAAATGTTCGATTTTCTAAAAGGTGGCTCTAATAAATTTGATTAAAATGGCAAAGGTATATTTTCCTGCCAAATAAAATATATATTCTGAATTTTATGGGAATAGATCATGAAGTTCTCTTCATTTTGAATTACTTTTGCATAACTGGTACACAGTAAGATATAGTCAAAAACGTACCATGTTTTTTTGTGGAGCTAACATTTCGACACATTCCCTGTTATTGATTTCAATGTTAAAGTTCTTTAAACTCTTCCTAAACGGGATGTCTTCTTCCGTTTCATATGTTTTTTATTTTGTTTTACTCCTGGCCAAAGAAAGAGAAACAAATTTCAATGACAATCATATGGCGACTTTATAGAGAATTGACTATCACTTTTGGCGTAGTATATTCCATTATTTATCACCTACTTATAAGGAATGAAGTAATATGGCCATTTTTGCTAATGTTTAGCTTGGTTAGCGTGAAGTAGTTAAAAGAGTAATCTTTTACATGAATAGTTTGTTTGCAGAACAGGTAGGGAGAGTCATGTGAATGGAATAACAGATTTTTAAAGATACGGTCATAAGAACTAGTATATATACATTACTTTCTTCACATGCACTATGTTAGTGTACAGAGAAGATATTGTATTGTACCTAAAATCCGATACTGAGTTTTACCGGAAATATATGTTTTGAGACCCTCGTGAATCCAAAAAAAAAAAGGCATTTTTAGAGAAATGTACGTGTGTGAGTGTGTGTGTCTTTGTGCAGCATAGCTTAAAAACGAAAAGTTCGTTAAATACCGAACGTGGTATTTAAGTTTAGTGTCTTCCAAGAATACGACACGATGATTTTCAAGAAAATCCCCCCTCCTCATTTACCTTTTACATAGAACAATTTTCGAAAATTTTGATTTTCTCAAAAATGACTAACGATTTTGATAAAAATATCGTACATTAAAGATATTTACACGGCCAGTAAAATGTTTATTTTGAATTTCCTAAGAGTAGCCCCTGAAGACATTTATTCTGTATGAATTTTGCGGAATTTTGCATAATTGGTAAACCGTACTAGATAGACAAAAACTTACTAAATAAAAACTGTAGAGATCGTTAATACACACAATTTATATTAATACATTTTGTCCGAGGAGTTGACTGTTTTCGAGATATTCCTTGTTATTGGTTTCAGTTTTTAAATATTGTACTTTCCTCAAATGGGAATTTGTCAACTGCTGGTCATACAATCAAAGGAATTTCAATCACATCCAACCTGCTTTGAAAAGAATTTACTGTCACTTTAGCCCAGTGCATTCCTCTATTTCCCTTCTACTAACAAGGAAGCAAGTAATAAGACAATTTCAGCCCATTTCACCAAGATTGGCGTGAAGTAAATAGAAATAATAAGCTTTTTAGCAGTAATTTACTGTAGAGATGTAGAGAAAGTGAAGTATATTCACTCATGTGAGTGAAAAATGTCTCATTTGTTTTAAATGTCTGTGTAACAGCTTGTAAAATTCTCTCCATTTTGAATAAATTCCATATAATTATTACCAAACCGTAAGAGACATACCAAATCTTACTGGACATCAAGTGTATCCTGTTAAGGTACATAGTTTCTGTGATATTGCAGGATACCTAATGTTGAGGTAGGAGTTACCCCTACACTGCGCATCTCTAAGGGGTAGTAATTTCAGAGTTACAGCTGGTGCTCACGGCTACGAGAGGGAAACAAGTCAGAGTTAAAGTTGCAGGAGAGATCAGAAGTTGTAAACAAATACACAACGGGTGCTAAAAGTCACAGGGCTTTTACTATCAAGTAGGTGAATTTTACGAACTCACGGTTAGAAAGCTAAGAGAAGAAAACCCAAGCGTTACCCAAAATCCATTCAACTCACCTGATTGATTTGGATATTCTTGAAGTTAACACTATTAAATAAAATTTTACCCTTTCTCTCGATGTCGTTCTGGAGTACGTGCTACAGCATCAGTAGTTCAGATATTAGGGTTTTCAGTGACGTAGTTATTGGAGCTTTTATAATTAAACCCATATTTATGCCAGCATTGCTTTAAGAGGACACAGCTATGCCAGCATTTCGACATCTTGTAACTAATATCGATTGCTGAAACTGGTGCAATATTACCTCTTGTTAAATGAAATATATTATTCAAAATGACCATATTATGTACCCTAGAGTATAATTTATACTCATTTATTTATTTATAAGTAATTTGCTTCTAAGTAAACCATTTGAGACTTTGCTGGTTATTGGTTTCTATTTTCAAATAGTTACACCTTTCTTAGCTCGTTTTTTCTCGTTGTCATGGATACATCATGAATTTCACAGTAATATATTATTTAAAAATCTGGCAGTCGCTTTACCTAGTTTTTATTACAACGAAATTGCAAAATGCAACTGAAGGTCTATTTGGGTATTGCCATTGAATAACCTTTTAGACTAATTCCAGTTACATTATTCCACCTGAGCAAATGATTGAAGTGTCAAACAAGCACTAAACATATGTCTCACTGTAGCCTTGTAATATACAATTATGGTTACATACGCGGGTACTGCAATGGACTTGATTCCACAAATCTGTCGAAACACAGTGCAGGTATGTCGTGCACAATAAATCTTACTTCTTTGCTTCTACTGCTATGTGCATTCTTAGGTAAACATTGATTTTGAAATCGTTCATAAATTCACAAGCGGCTAATTAGGATCTCCTTTTCCTCAATCATATATGCAACTGAGTTATGTGCCTAGAGTAAAAATATGTATTAAAACGTTTTTATTTTCGTTCCGTAAGCAAACCATTTAATTAGCTAAGTATTCTAATTGATGTAATACAATTCTGATGTGTTCTATTCGCATGAATTTCTCTACCTATTCTGTAACAAACTATTCTTACAAAAGATTTAATTTAATACCTAATCGAGATAAACACTAACAGAAACGGTCTTATTACTTAGTTCCTTATAGGTAGAATGGAAATAAGGTAGTTCACTAGGCTAAAGCAATAGTCAAATATTTTAAAAACTTTCGCTACGTGATTGAAATTCGGTTCTCTTTTCATGGCCAGGACCAGAACAAAACAAGAGGGAATGACAAATTCACGTATGAAAAATATATGAATATTTTAACATTAAACCAACAACAAGAAATCTCTCGGAAATGGTTAGCTAATACACAAAATCTGAATGGCATAAATAGTGTGCTTTAATAAGATCTACATTTTCTATGTAATAAGTTTTTGTCTATTTTTTACAATTTACCAGGTATGCAAAAGTCATCCAGAACGAAGATAATTATGCGTAATTCCCCTGAAATTAGAATATTGTACATGTCATGTAAATATCTTGGATATACGGTAATGTAATCAAAATAGTAATATACATTTTTGAGACAGTCGAAATTTTTTAAAAATATTCCGTGTAGAAGGTAGTTTGGGGATTTTCCGGACATCTTCGTGTCGCATCCTTTGAAGATATTAAACTTAAATACCAAGTTTTGTAAGCACACACACAAACACAAACAGAGACAGATACATGGATCCTTTTCCATTTATTTTTTATTGTTTTACTTGTTTTATTCGGGAGTCCTCAAAGTATATTGGTGAAATCTTGATATCGAAGTTTTGGGTGGAACACAATACCTTCTCTATCTATGATGCGCATTGTACATATACACAAAATGTAGGGGTGCCATTTGAAATTGACTGGGGTTGAGGTGGTGTAACCTAAAGTGCAATTAAGACCAGTTTTAAACTTCCTCGTCAGTATTTAAGTTTACATGTTTCTATTTAAATTAAATTTAAATAAATTGTAATTTAGACTGGGAAGTTCTGAAATGAAAGCCCTGTATAAAATACCGAAGTAAAAGCTATTGGATTTTTCAGTTGATAATATTTCAACTTGTGATAACATACAAATGTGGCAGTGTTCTCTATTTCATTTTGTGTTTTCATCAAATGTGTACGTCACATAAAATTGTAACAATTGTAATGTTTTAATTAATAGAAGTTTGAGTTGTAATAAAATTGAATTTTCAAGAGGAATTCATCTTTTATCTGAATTGCTCTTTATTTGTTGCACAGGATTTAGTCTTTGGTCTATGAATAGGCTTAATGCTCCACTATGTAATTCTTAAAACTTAGTATTATGAATTTTAGGTATTTTCGTTTAGAGTTAACTCTTAATATTCTATAGTGAGGTAACAAAAATTATTATTTGAAACAGAATGTAAATCATATTCCTGGGTTTGATTTAATTCATTTTATTTTATTGCAGGGTCTTCATTCGCCCCTCCATCATTAGACCAGAAATAATCAGGCTAGGCTTACTTGGTAAAGAAAATAAAAACAAAAGAGTAGCATGAAGAAACTTTGAGAACATATGCATACTAATAGTTTTGACAATGTATGTGATTCACGAAACGGGAAATACGCCACTATCCTCTTTGAAAGAAATTTCTGCCGTTTCGGAGCAATACCAAAGGATTACTAAAATTCCTAGAGATATCAAGTATTCTGTTTCTATTCCTACAAAAGAACAAGTCTACCTTCTTAACTCCTAAACTAATGCTATAATATAAACAGTTTATCTTCCAATTTGCATGAAATAATCAATATTAAAATACTCCTTTTAGTGCCCTAGAACGTTAAAGTAAGTATTAGTGTTCAAAATGGTCATTTTAGACTCCACAAAATTCCCTGCTATACCTTTGTATTTTACATAAAATCTGAAGCTATTTAAGACTTTTATTTTAATCATGTTTATAAAAATATAGTTTAGCCTAAAATCCGAAGTCTAAGATTATTATTTATGATATAATAAATAAAAAAATTCTTGGTATGTTTTTATGGCATCAAATAATCTTTTAATTGATTAAAATAAGAAATGCAATATATTTATTCTGTAACATTCTCTCTTTTTTTTTCCTTTTTTTTTTGTAGTTTAACGTCCTTTAACCTGGTTTGGTCATATCGGACGATGAATGCAATTGATGATATGATGCTCAAATGATTTCGGGGTCCATGGAGCTTAAAGTTACTCGACATTCGTCTTCTCAGGAAAAGGGAAAACCCCGAAAAAAAACTTACCCGGGTAACTCACCCTAAGCGAGATTCGAACTCACGACCTTTTGAACGTGAGGCAGACATGCTACCACCACGCTACCCAGGCGGGGAACATTCTCTTATAGAGCCTATTAATGTAATGGCTGTCATTTGACATCCGTTATGTAAATATTATATACGCATCAAATCTATCTACATAAAAATGAATCGCGGATATGTATGTACGTGAATCACTTCCAAATGACTGCTCCAAATTGAACAATTCTTTTTTGTTGTGTTCGTTATTGTCACGACAATGTTTGTGTAAAAGAAAATGTTCAAAAATCGACCGCGAAAGTTTTCAAAGTGTCATAATATGAATCAGCATACAGAGCCATGGGAACACAGTCGGTTAATAGCTGCCAGATGACAGTGGGACTACTGTTATTTGTTGCTAAATGGCAGTAGTAGTACTTTATAATTCCTCCCCATTCAATGTCAAAATAACGCAGCAGTTTATCGAGACAATGATGCAATGGAAAAGTGAAATTCATGTACATGTATATGTATTAACTGTCCTTTCCGTTCTCCCAACGTTTTAAATAAAAGCAATGCTACAATCCTTGGAATCTGTAAATGGAGAAATGACGGGACCCGGATAGTAAACTGTTTTCGGTTACTCTTCCTATTCCAGATGTTGATTATTTGAGGTTATGTGGTACATATGATGGCTAAAGGTGATTTCATCAGAGCATGAAGTATCACCATCACACTGCAATTGCGATGCACTTAATACATTTGATCAAGTAATATTTTGGGTTAATGGAGACATTTAATACACAAATTTATCAGAATAAAAACTTATCAGTTGCCCAACCAGATCTATTGCACTTTAGTTATGTCATTTCTAGCCTTAAAAATTACTGTTTTGACATAGAAGAAAATAAAGAAAGAGGTGGAAAATAAAGAAAGAGATTCGGAAGAAGCATGAATGTTACTTTGCGACTTTCTCCTCAATGTAATTTATTACCTATTTCAGCGTATACCTGCCACATTATGGAAGCGCACCCGTCAAGAGTTTTTTAATTAGGTGCAGCACCCGTGCGAAGTCGGGGTGGGCAGCTTGTACGGGGGCTGATCAACAAAGACTGAGACTGGTTTTTTTCACAGATGTTTATTACTCCAATTCAATGTTTACATGATCTTTTTCAAAGTCCTACATCAATGCACTTTTTATAGCGTCTCTGCCAGTCCTTGAACACATGCTGCAGAACATGCTTTGTCAGGTCCTTGAGAATCGCCTCACTTTTCTTGAGCACTGCCTCAGAGTTTTCAAATCGAATACCCCTAAGCTTTGCCTTTAGAGATGGAAATAAAAGAAATGGTACAGGGTGCAAGATCGGGGCTATAAGGTGAATGTGGTACACAGGTAATGTTGAATCGAGCCAGAAACTGCATGACTTGATTTGCGACGTGAGGCCGTGCATGGTCATGATGAAATCGCCACCCAGTCCGAGAAAGCTCTGGTCATTTCTTTGCAATATGCTTCCTCAGTGTAGCCAATACTGACGTGTAGTATTCTGCTGTAACAGTAGTGTGAGGAGAAACTGCATGTTGGTAAATCATTCCATTACAGTAAAAAAATGTGATCACCGTCACTTTCCCTGCAGATGGAACAACTTTTGCCTTTTTTAGTTTTGGAGAACCTCGCGATTTCCACTTTGTGCTGGCTTGTTTTCCTTCAGGATCATAATGATGCAGCCATGACTCATCACCGGTGATAATCGATTTAAAAAATGCATCCCCTCCATCAGCAAAGAGACGCAGCACCTCACAGCTTGTCTCCATTCGCACAGCCTTTTGTTCGGGAGTCAACAGACGTGGCCCAATGAGCACAAACTCGGGCCATATGGAGATGGTCGTGCATAATTGCAAACACACTGCCATATGAAATTCTCAACACTTCACTGAGGTTACGTGATGTTATACGCCGATCCTCTCGGACAATCATAACAGCCGTGTTGACGTTGACTTCAGTCACAGCAGAAGCCGAAACACCAGACCCACCTTGCTTAACACTGACAAATTGGCCTTCTTTGAAGTCCTTGAACCAACTAAACACTGTTGCACGAGGTAGTGCATCTTCACTGTACGCTTGCTTCAGCTTTTCATAAGTTTCGGTGGCTGTATGGTTTAAACGAAAACAGAATTTGATTGCGCTGTACTGCTACTCTCGCTTCATCTTGATCGTCTGGTATGCGAAATGCACGTAGGATCTACAAAATAGAGCATTACTACCAACCTACCAATATGAGAGTGCTGCTGCCTACAGACATTATACATAAAAACTCTCTCTTATCAAATATTTATGTTATAGATACGAAACTATCACGGAAGCTACAGGAAAAAATCAATCTCAGTCTTTGTTGATCAGCCCTCGTATTAAATAAATATCCAATGCCAGCGACTTTACAACGTAAATTTGCGCATCTTAATTGAACATGTCTTCTGGGGTTTTCTCTGACAAGCTTCCCCGCTATGAAGTTCTAAGAGTATTTACTGTATAGAGTAATACGTAAAACTCCTTAACATGACTTCTTTCGGAAGGAAAGCAATTCTCTTGGTCCCGTGTAGTGCAATGACAATGAAAATAAATAAATGACAATAAGCACGTCAGCCTAAAGAGACTTTTTGTGCACTTCCTATTTTTGGTGTATGTAAGTTGTAGTATCTGCCTCACTAGATCAGGTCCTCCTCCTAGTTGCGAGCTTGCACCAGAGACTTGATATCTTCGGCGTTCCAATGCCTCGCATTCTAGCAGAATAGATTTTGCCGACTCATTGTCTCTTAGGCACAAACAACAAATGAGTTCTCTTTGATACAGTCCAATTGTATTCAGATGTTTCTTGAAAGTACCCCGCGCAGTGCAAATTTGCAATTAAAAGAAAAGGTTCCTCTGTTAAATTTTGCACATCCGGAAGTCGTGATTTCGTCTTATATGGGCGTAGAGTTGATCCCTCGTCACCATTTTCTTATCAAGAAATCATAGTGCAAGTGGCCCAATATTACATGGTCCAACAGCCCCGTATTTACGTGTGCAGATATGACAACGTATTCAGAACTCAAGTTTCAAGTTAAAACCCGCCAGAGGAGAACTGACTAGAGAGACCTTCGTTCTACCTCTAGCAATGAGCTCACCGTCACCGCTGATAATCAAGACGGGTAAAATGAAGATCACTCTCATTAGCTCTTCGCTGGCGGGTTTTAACTTGAACAGCCCCATTCAGTTCGGCAACTCTTTTAACGCGCAAAGGAATATCTGTACACTAAAATTCGGGTTTGTTGCGCCATCACATATGTCATATACGCTGACATGCCGTGATGGAACTTCAAGCAGAAAAAGGGTGCTAACTAATGTTCTCAGGGCACTGTGCTACGTTTAATGGGCTCTGGATCTAGTCTTATTGATAATTTCTCAAATAATCTATTGTTCAAATTCGCTTTGCAGAATTGTAATTTATTTTCAATTATAGTTTACAATGGATACACAAAATCGCAATCACTAGTGCAATTCAGAGCTTCTCTTTGATGTGAAAATGCTATCCCTCGAGATTCTTATTCCTTATCAATTCCGACGGAAAATCTATATACTTCCTTGGACAAAATATATTATTAGATACTTTCCAATTCCACTAGCGGAAGTCAATTATTAATCCTGACGCAAGTATATACACGTTTCTTAATTCAACTCGGAAACTCAACTGCTAGGATCCTCTGCCTAGGAAATAGATACTGCCCGAAGTCTCAGTAGACCTCACTCGACTAAAAATAGTCTCGCAGTGCCCTTTCCTTGTTTATGAACAGCCTCTTTTATAATTTCCGGCCTCATAACCAATAAAACCAACACGTTAACACGATGCTTGTTTACACGAACAAAATCGCAGAGAGAAATCAAAACGCCTATATCCTAGGCAAGCACATGGAATTATTATATTGAACCCAGTGATTTCAACCCGGTATGCAACAAGAAAACATCTGAACAACAAACACACAAAATGGAATTTGATTTACAAAATGTCGGCAACATAGGTTAGGGATATAAATGCTGTCTCATACTGAATTAAAGAGTAATAATAACAACCTGAATATTAGCACTTTCAACTAACACAGGATTATTCAAAAAGAAAGAACAGATTTAAAATATTTATTGCTTCCAACTACAAAAGATAGAAACATGATTCCAACGCTCATGGAGATAGAAAAATGTACATTTTATAATATGCATTCAATATGAGCACCGTGTGTTACACGACATATGTCAAAACGGTGGCACATTTCTTGCCACACACTAATCGGCTGGTCTGCAGTTATCGAATTTACAGCTTCAACAATTCGATGTCGTAGACCTTCAAGAGTGTCAGATATAGAAGGGATAAAAAACGGTCTTTTACGTAACCCCATAGATAAAAATCACACGGAGTGAGATCTGGAGACCTGGGAGGCCACCGGCGATAAAGTTGATCTGCTCCTCCTCTCGCAATCCAACGTCCTGCAAACGTGTTATTCAAGTGACGTCGGACGTGGTAAGAAAAATGAGGCGAGGCACCATCTTGCATGAAAAAAATCATTGGAAAACATTAATCGTTGAGTAAAAATTGTCATCTTCCACAACTTCTAACATGCCAATGTACAATTCGTACCGTTTGTTGTGATCGTCAGGATTCAATGCAGTTTGTATGTCTTCAGGTGCAGACGATGTTTTAGAACTCGCCATACCGTTAGTTGCTTGCTCGTGATGTGGATTTCTTTGGGATCCTTTCGTTGAACTGCAACAATGGACTCTAGCTTTGCTAATTGCAGCACACAAAATGGTTTCTCTTGAGGTGTCGCCGCCATTTCACTACAGATATACAACAATAAACAACAGCGCCAATGCGGCCGTGATAGGAATTTCTACCCCCGCGCTATTTCAATTGTAATCTTTTCTTTCTCCATGAACGTTGGAATCATGCTTCTATCTGTTATAGTTTGGAAGCAATAACAGTTTGAAATGTGGTCTTTCTTTTTGAGTAACACTAACTATGAAATGTTGATGTGTACAGAAATATCTATAAGTGTTACACAAAAATTTAAAGAACGCTATATGCGACAGAGTTTACTAGGTAAATAATCTGCGAAATTGAAGTTCTTAATTTTAAGAGTTTAATTTGCCATATCACAGCCAATAATGTAGTTTTGACGCCGTAGCTCGGAGGTAATGGAGCTGGCGATTGCACTAAATAACTGTTGGATCTCTTTGGCATTCCTTGGAACAGAAAAGCGGATTTACAGCTGCAAGGAGAATTCCAAAGAGAGGAATGCCAGACACTTGACCTTGCCTTTCTTTCTGCTGCACGGTAGGCATTGCCTAATTTATTGCCTTTAACACGTTTCATGGCTATCTTTAGAAGAGAGATAATATACATATTCGCTTCGTGGTTCAAATCCCAGCTATGGCATTGAATTTTTCAGTCTGACTCTACCTATCTACTCCTGCCCTACACATGGCTTGTGTGAAATAAAAAATCTGATGTGTTACACTCACATGACTTTCTCTGGCTGTTCTAAAAACTTCTTACATAATATTCTTTTTCTTTCTGCACCTTGCTAATTGTGGTATTCATTAGCACAATTCTTATTATTTAGTTCCGTATAAGTAGGAAGAAAATAAGGGAATACACTAGGCTAAACCAATAGTCAAATGTTTTAAAAGTTGTCCTTATGCGATTATCATTACAAATCGCTTCTTTTCTTGGCCAGGAGTAGAACAAAAGAAAAACGGACCCTCCCGTCTGAGAAAAGTATAAGTACTTCACAACTGAAACTAATAACAATGAATACCTCGAAAACGGCAAGCTCCACGAGAAAAATGTATATGACATAACTTGTGTATTTTAACAAGACTTAAATTTTTTGCACAGAAACTTTTTGTCTATCTCTTACGGTTTACTAGTTATGCCAAATTAAGCAAACTTCATCCAGAATAAACAGGCCTTCAGAAGCTATTTCCAGAAAATTCAAGATAAACATTTTATTTGTCAGGTAAATATCTTTAATATATAATATTTTAATCAAATCATTAGAGCCATTTTTAAGAAAATCAAACTTTACGAAAAAAGTTCCATGTAAAGGGTAGTTTGGGGTGGTAGGATTTTTCTCAAAATCTTTGTGTCGCATTCCCTGAAGATACTACACTTAAATACCAAGTTTGGTATTTTAGCTACTTTTCGTTTTTGAGTTATCGTTTTCACAGACACATGGACACACACACACACACACACACACACACACACACACACACGGACCTTTTTATGAAAATGCATTTTTTGGATATAGGGAGACCTAAAACATGTATTTCCGGTGAAATCTCGGTATCGAATTGTTGGGTGGAATACAGTACGTCTTTATCCCTATGTATATTGTACATATGGGCTAGAGAAAGTAAAAACAATAAATCCAATACCAATTGAGTGCAGGGGTTTATGCCTGTTGCTATGTTTGAGTTACTAAGTATTGTTTACATAACGACATTAGTTTTATGAAATCATTTCATGACACTATCTGCACAAGATATATGTTGTCGCTTGTATACTGTAGTTTATAGCTTCTTAGCATTTTTCTCCAAAGGTAGGTATTAAAAGTCTGATGTGATTCACATGACTTTCATTATCTCTTATGCAAACAAATTATTCTTACAAAAGATTATTCTTCTATCTGCTTTATGCTAATGTTTATATTCATAAACTAGATAAACATTAGCACAAATAGTCTCATTACTTAATTCTTTGTAACTATAAGGGAATTAAGGCAATACACTAACGTAAGGCGATAGCTGATCATTAAGCGATTAATTTTGAAACTAGGTTCTCTTTGTTACTTTCTCTGCACGTACTATGTACAAGGTGTATAGAGAAAGTATTGTATTCCACCCAAAAATTCAATACCGAGATTTCACCGGAAATACATGTTATACAATGAATATGAATACAAAAAAATACATTTTTACAAAAAAAGGTCCATGTGTGTGTGTGTGTGTGTGTGTGTGTGTGTGTCTGTGGACAGCATAGCTCAAAAACGAAAAGTCCGTTAAGAACCAAACTTGGTATTTAGGTTTGGTATATTCCATGGATGCGACACGAAGATTTTCAAGAAAATCCCCACCCCCAAGTACCCTTTACATGGAAAAATTTTCGAAAATTTTGATTTTCTAAAAAATTGCTCTAACGATTTTGATTAAAATATCGTATATTAAAAGTGTATATACCTGACAAATAATATGTTTATCTTGAATTTTCTGGGAATAGGCTCTGAATACTACTTTATTCTGGATGAATTTTACGGAATTTTGTGTAACTGGTAAACCGTAAGAGATAGACAAAAAACGTACCAAACAAGAAATGTAGAGCACATTAAAACACACAATTTATGTTATATACATTTTTTTTTCGTGCAGTTTTTCGTTTTTAGATATTCCCTGTTTTTGGTTTCAGATTTGAAAAACTTGTACTTATATCATAGGTTGAAGTGATAAAGCTGCTTGCTATGTGACTGAAGTTGCTTTGCTTGTACGGACAGGAATTGACAAATTCCTCTATGAGAAAAGTATGTTTTTCAAAACTGAAACCAAAAACAAGGAATATCTCAAATACGATCAACTTCACGAAAAAATGTATATGATATAAATTGTGTATTTTAACGTGTTCTACATTTTTTGTGTGGTAAGATTTGGTCCATCTCTTACGGTTTAGCAGTTATGAAAAATTCCGTAAAATTCATCCAGAATAAAGTAGTCTTCAGAGGCCATTCCCAGAAAGTTCACATTTCATTTGTCAGGTAAATTTCTTTAATATACGATATTTTAATCAAAGTTGTTAGAGCCATTTTTGAGAAAATCAAAATTTTCGAAAAAATGTGCATGTAAAGAGTAGTTGGGGTAGTTTGGTATTCAACGGTCCTTTCGATTTTTGGCTATGCTGTCCACCGACACAGACATGCACAAACACTGACCTTTTTCTAAAAATGCTTTTTTTGTTGGATTCAGTGGGACCCAAAACATGTATTTCCGATGCAATATCGTATCGAATTTTGGGTGTAATGCAATACCTTCTCTATACACTATGTACATAGTACGTGTAGAGAAAGTAAACAAGAAAAATTCTCCCACCGAAAACTATCCTTTACATGGAAAAATGTACGAACACTTATATTTTCTAAAAAAAACGGCTTTAGCGATTTTGATTAAACTACTGTATATTAAAGATATTTACGTGAAAATAAAGTGTACCTTGAATTTTCTGGGAATAGCCTCTTCACTCAGAATGGCATATGCATAACTGGTAAACCGCAAGAGGTGGACAAAATCTTACTGATTACACCCGTGGTCGAGTGGTCAGTACTCTGGCTTCCTATTAAGAGGTTCCAGGTTCATTCCTGCCTGGGACGGGGAGTTTTTCTTTAACCAGAACCCTTCCTTATTCCACACAAAGTCTGGAAGTATGAATCGGGAATGAATGTGTGTGTTTAATTGTATAAACAACTAAAAACCAAAGTTAAGAAACCTTACAGCTCAGCCAGCAAAACACTATCATTTGTTTCCCAAGCCTAAGGCCCCAATATGAGCATAGAAGTTAAAGGGAGCTGTACAAATGAAAACAATAACAAAAATCTTACTGCATATCTTGTTAAAACACACAATTTGTGTTGAATGTATATATTGTTTCAGAGTAGATGATTTAGAAGATATTATTGGTTTCAATTTTAAAATACTTATACTTTACTCAAGCCGAAAGTTGACATCCGTTTTTCTTTTGTTTTACTCCTAACCATCAAAGAGAATCAAATTTTAAGAGCAATCGCATAGCAACATGTTTTAAAAGATTTTACTATCGCTTTAGCCTAGTTTGTTCATTTTTGCTAAACTTTATCTCGATTAGCATGAGGTAAATAGAGGAATAATCTTTTGTTTGAATAGTTTGTTTGCAGAACTGGTTTTATAAGCCAAGTCGAAGCTTAAGATATATTTCGAAATGAAAATTATTTGCAGTGTGTAATTAATTATATGAAACGAATTTGTAATGCAAGTATAACCTAAATTCACAGGACTTTCAGAACAGAAAATCAGCGTACCAAAGCATCACCAAAATAAAAAATAAATATATCCAGGTAGTTTTTCTTGCTTCCAGCATCTATTTCACAGCAAAGTCTGGTTTTACCATTTATATTAACTAAAGAAGTGCTTGCATGCGTAAACAAGTTTTAAGCATACGCAGTAGATGCTGCCAAAGAAAGCAACATGCTGACATGTGGCTCTGGTTTCAACTAAATTACTGGGTTAACTTAATCCTTGAAAAGAAATGCATTTATTTCGTGATAATGAACAAGACAATGACCATGATGTAAGATTCTTGTTAACCAACGGTACACCTTTAACTGACACCTCTGTTGTTTAGGGCAAATGTGCAACGACGTTAGGAAAGGGTGATGTTCTCCTTTGATCAAGGAAAGAGAAGCTTAACAGTTCTCGAGAGAAAATCTTGAATCACCTTCACAAAATTAACTCAACAAAAAATCTGGTGTGTTCCATTGACATGACTTTCTCTACATATCTGTAACTAATTATTGTTAAAAACTCATGCTTCTGTCTACTTCATGCTAATCGAAATAAACAAAAGTAGAGATGCTCTCCTGTAAGTAGAAGGGATATAAGGGAATGCACAGTCAAATGTTTTAAAATGTGGTTGCTATGGGATTTAAGTCCGTTTCTTCGCGTTGCCAGGATTTGACAGATTCTCGTATGTGAAAAGTGTTCGGTATTTTAAAACTGAAACGAATAACAAGGAATATCTCAAAAAGGGCAACTCCACATGACATAAATTGTTAGTTTTAACGAGATCTACAATTTTTGCGGTTTTTAGTTTGCAAAATCCAGCAAATTTCTCACAGAATAAAGAAATCTTCAGGGGTTATTCTCAGAAAATGAAGGAAACACAATTTTAATTGTGATTAAATGCCTATCTTTAATATACGGTATTTTAATCAAAATTATTAGGGATATTTATAAGAGAAAAGCATCGGGTCGCATCCTTGGAAGATTCTTAACTTAAATACCAAGTTTGGTAATTAACGGAATTTTCGTTTTTGAGTTATATAGACACACACAAACACACACATACACACACACACACACACACACCTCTCACCTAGATTGCCCGGGTTTGATCCGAAGCGACCGCATGTGAAAACTGTGGTGGACAAAGCGGTGTAGGGGCGGGTTTTCTCCGAGTTCTCCGGCTTCCCCCGCCATCGCATTCCACCGGTGTTCCATCTTCACTCCATTATCATCAGAGTCATCGCCTACGGTGCCACAAGTAGTAATGTGTTCCATTCACATGATGTCCTCTAGCTGTTTGGTAAACAAACATTTTATTCAAAACATTAATGTGTTATCTAAGTCATGGTAATTAAGATAAACATAAACAGAATGAAACTTATTACTAGCTTCCTTGTAAGTAGAAGGGAAATAAGAAAATGCATGGGCAAAGTGCTACTCTCGTCCTTTAAAGCCGGTTGCTATGTGAAACAACTGAAATTCCAGTCTCTTTACTTGCCAGGAATAAACAAACAAGAAACGAGAAAAAAGATGTCTTCCTGTTTGAAAAAAACTTTAAGTGGCTTAAAATTGAAACCAATAATCCGGAACATCTCGAAAACAATTAATTATACAAAAAAATGTTTATTACATGAATTGTGTGTTTTAATGAGCTTTACAATTTTGAGCAGTAAGTTTTTGTTATATCTCTTACGCATTGCCGGTTATATAAAAGTCATCCAGAATGAAGAGGTATTCAGAGGCTATTTCCAGAAAATTCAAGAAATACATTTAGTCTGTCATAAAAATATCTTATACATAAGATAGTTTAATCAAAATCGTTAGAGCCATTTTTGAGGAAATCAAAATTTTGGAAAAAGGTTCCATGTAAAGGGTAGTTTGAGATGGGGGGATTTTCTATGAAATACTCGTGTAGCATCCTTAGAAGGTACCGAACTTAAATACCAAGTTTGGTATTTAATGGTCTTTTCATTTTTTAACTATACTGTCCGCAGACATATTGACACACACGGACCTTTTTCTAAAAATGCCTTTTTCGGATTCAGGGGATCTCAAAATTTGTATGTCCGGTGAAATCTTGTTATCGAATTTTTGTGTGCATTATAATACCTTCTCTATACACTATGTACATAGTACGTGTAGAGAAAGTAATTCATAGAACAAAAGCCTGTAAAGTTGCAATAATTAATTTTTTCTGATTAGTTAATGCTATTGTATATATTTACTGTATTATAATCTATCTATAGTTAGACAATTTTAGTATCCGAAATTGCCCCCAGAATAATACATTTGATGTGTTCTATTCACATGACTTTCTCTACAAGTTTTTCTTACAAAAAAGTATTCCTTTATCTGCATCGTGGTATTCAAAATAAAAATTAGCAGAAATGGTTGTACTAGTTCATTCTAAATAGAAGGAACATAAGGTAAGACACTAGATTAATGCGATAGTCAAATCTTTCAAACAACCAGCCGCGAATGAATTGAGTTCGGTTCGCGTTTTGCACGTCCAGGAGTAAAATAAGAGAGATGAAATGAAAGATGATATCTCATTTGAGAAAATTTAAGCAGCTTTAATTGAAATCAATAATAAGAAACATTTTGGAAATGGTTAACCCTACAAAAAAGTATATAATTGTGTGGTTTAGCATGATTTACATTTTTAATGTAGCAAGTTATTGTCCATCTCTTAGAGTTTACCAGGTATGTAAAATTTATTCAGAATGAAGAGGCTCTTCCCAGAAATTTCAAAATATACATTTTATTTATCGTTTGAATATACGATATTTTAATCAAAATTATTCAAACTATGCTTGAGGAAAAACAAATTTTCAAAGCATTTACTATGTAACGGGTAGTTTGCATTGGAGGAATTTCATGAGAATCTTCATGTCGCGTCCTTGGAAAATACCAAAGTTAGTATTTAATGATGTCGTTTTTGAGCTATGCTATGCAAAGGAACACACACACAGGCGCGAGTGCGGAGCTTTTTCTTAAAACGTTTTTTTTTTATTCAGGTGACCTCAAAACATATATTTTCTTTGACTTAGAATGTTGGGTGAGATACAATACCTTCTCTACCTACTGTATGCATAGTACGTGTAGAGAAAATAAAAATAGGCTGATTCTGTACGCACATAATTTTCTCTACCCATTTTCAACAACCTATTATTTATAAAAGCTTTTACTTCTATACACTTCATATTAATCGAGATAAACTTTATTGCATATTTCTTTATAAGTACAAGGGAAATAAGGGAATACACTAGGCTATAGCGATAGTCAAATATTTTAAGAACAGGCCGTTATATTAATTACATTTAAATTCGATTCTGTTTGTTCCACCGGGTTGAAAAAAATGACGTTTCATTCACATACTTTTCTCTACTTATTCCTCAAAAACCTTTACGATAGCATATTTTTCTATATACTATATGCCAATCGAGATAAACTTGTATAGAAAGTGTTTCATTGCTACTACTTCATAACTGGAAATACGTTCTCTTGGAAGATCAACATGAAAAAAATTAAGAAAACAAAACGAATAACCTCATTGGAAAAAGTATAAATATTTAGAAACTTAAAAAGAAGAACAGGGAATGTCTTAAAAATGAAAATCTCCATAAAAAATACATTTGACATAAACGGTGTGTTTTAACAAGTTCTATTTTTCTCTTATGATTTACCAGTTATTCAAAAGTCATCCAGAATAAAGAGCACTTTAGGCTATTCTTAGATAATTCACAATATACAATTTATTTTTCATGAAAATATTATACATACTTAGGCTATGTAATTCAAAATTCAATATTTTCGAAAAATATCCCATGTAACGGGTAGTTTGGTGTGGGAGAATTTTCATAAAAGTCATTATGTCGCAGCTTGGAAGATGGAAAACTTGATATATAAGATTCGTTTTTGAGTTATGCTCTTCAGAGACATACACGCTTGTAACTTTTCTAAAATGGGTTTTTTTTTTTTTGATTCAGGGTACCTCAAAACATATATCCGGTAAAATCTTGACGTTGAATTTTTGGGTTGCATATACTTCCTCTATTGAGTATACCTAGAAAAAAAAGCTGATGTGTTCCATTCAAATGACTTTCTCTACATCTCTGCAACAAATTATTGTTAAAAAGCTTATGCTTCTATTTACTTCATGCTAATCCAGAAAAAATTAGCAGAAATAGTCTTATTACTTGCTTCCTTGTACGAGTAAGTACCAGTAGGAGCGAAATAAGGGAGTACCACAAGTTCAAGTGTTAGTCAAAAGCTGGTTGCTAGGTGTCTGAAGTTCCTTTGTTTATATGGACACGAGTTGACAAATTCCTTTATGAGAAAAGTATAAATTTTTCCAAGCTGAAACAAAAAACAAGGAATATAAAAAAAAATCATCTCCACGAAAAAACGTATATAGTATTAATTGTGTATCTTAAAGTCCTCTACATTTTTTGTGTAAGTTTTTATCCATCTCTTACGGTTTAGCAGTTATCCAAAATTCCGTAAAATTCATCCAGAATAAAGTAGTCTCCAGAGGCTTTTCCCATAATATTCAAGATATACATTATATTTATCAGGAAAATATATTTATAATACAATATTTTGATCAAAATCGCTAGAGCCATTTTTAAGAAAATCAAAATTTTCGAAAAAAGATCTATGTAAAGGGTAGTTGGGGTGGGGGGATTTTCTTGAAATACTTCGTGTCGCATCCTTGGAAGATGCCAAACTTAAATACCAAGTTTGGTATTTAACGGTATTTTCGTTTTTGAGCTATGCTGTCCAAAGGCACACATGCAGACACAAACGGACCTTTTTCTGAAAATATTTTTTTTGATTCAGGGGGGACCCAAAACATGTATTTCCGGTGAAATCTCGGTATCGAATTTTTGGGTGGAATACAATGCCTTTTCTATACACTATGTACATAGTGCGTGTAGAGAAAGTAAAAAGTTTATAAATGTTTGTTTGAACAGTTTATAGAAGCTATGTAAAATTATATGTCACTAGGTGGAGAAAGTCTTGTGAATGTAAATGTTAGGTTCTTTACGTCCCCTACTGTCTATACCTAGTACAGAAAGTAGTAAGCTTATGCTATAGTACTTTATAGAAGCTGTACAAAGCTATTGAGTAGAGAGATCATGTGAGTGTAAAACATCAGGTTCTTATAAATAACTGTGTGGGAGGTCATATCTTTTGAATAAAGAAACGCATCGACTGTCGAGTTAATCAGATTGGGATTAAAGTGTCTTCTGTATTCGCCGAAGACGTCCTTCGACGCCATGGGGAGCTTAAACGCAATAATTCATCGCACCGCACTTATTATTAGCATAAGAAGCAGAAGATTGGGGAAAAGTTGGTTTCAAACTGGAATATTTGAGATCCAGCACACCCTACCGGACGTGGAAACGTGGCAGCAATCCTCAAGGTCTGCTAATGTGCTAATGATGATTTGTGATGGGAATTGGCAGATCTGAAACTGTGCTGAGCCCCAGGTAAAGCCTGTTTCCTGCTTGCCTTTATCTTTCTCACTTTTGACTCTCCAATGAGAAAAGTTTCCAACTGAAACATAACGATATTTATGTAGGAGGTCAACTGCTGTCGCCCCGTCATATTAAAATACCCGTATCAGAGGACTAAATACTAATTTGTGTCATAAAAACCTTCAACTCGTGCACCACTCTAAAGAAGCTAATAGCTGATATATCAAAATGTTACAAAAATATGTGTGTGTTCCACTCACGTGACTTTTTCAACACTCTGCAACAAATTATTGTTAAAACGCCTATGCTTCCATTTCTTTCATGTTAATCGAGAAAAAATAAGCAGAAATGGTATTTTTACTAGCCTCCTTGTAATTAGAATGTACATAAAAGAATACATAGGTTGAAGTGAAAGGCTAAAGCTGGTTGCTATGAGACTGAAATTCCTTTGTATGTTCACAAATTCCTGTATAGAAAAGTATATTTTTTAAAGCTGAAACTAAAAGCAAGGAATATCTTAAAAACAATCATCTCCACGAAAAAAAATGTATATAACATAAATTATGTGTTTTAATGTGCTCTATATTTTCTGTGTGGTAATTTTTCGTCCATCTCTTACGGTTTAACAGTTATGCAAATATCCGTCAAATTCATCTAAAATAAAGTAATCTTCAGAGGCTATTTCCAGAAAATTCAAGATAAACATATTATTTGTCAGATAAATATTTTAATATACGACATTTTAATCAAAATCGTTAGAGCCATATTTGAGAAAATCAAAATTTTCGAAAAAAGTTCCATTTAAAGGGTAGTTGGGGGTAGGGTTTTTTTTTGAAAATCTTTGTGTCGCATCCTTGGAAGATACCAAACTTAAATACCAAGTTTGGTATTTAACGGTCTTTTCGTTTTAGAGCTATGCTGTCCACAACAGGCACACAGACAAACAGACATACACACACGGACATTTTTCTAGCAATACTGTTTTTTGATTCAGGGGAACCCAAAACATATATTTCCGGTGAAATCTCTGTATCGAATTTCTGGGTGCAATATAATACCTTCTCTATACACCATGTACATAGTACGTGTAAAGAAAGTAAAAATGGAACTGCTAAAATTCTGTAACAAAAAAAATAATTTTGATTCTTATTTTTACCTTCGGCACTACGTAAAGTATTGTATTCGACCCAAAAAAATTCCTAGAGATTTTGCTCTAGCAGCCCTCGTTTATCTTTGCTGCTGCCGGCCTCCCTCGGTTCTTGTGATAACCACAGAAAGGCAGAGAAGGTTTTATGCTTTTTATCTCAGGTGACATTTATGTTTCAGTTCTTTTATTCCGACAGTTTTTAATGGAGCGGCATTTATTGAATTTTAAATGTTTTATCCCCAGAGTCTAGTCCTTATTCACCGTTTCCTATTCTGTGCTGGCTTGATTAATGGCATTCGCCATCAGATGTTTTATTCCCTGGATTTTATAACACCTTTTATTTTATCTTTTTGATTTTACACTGTTTAGCTTTGCTGTATTTATGGGGCTTTGTTTTTATAAGGGCTCTAATGGCTATAGTAGTCCAGCGCTCCTAAACATCAACCATCATTATCATCTTCCTCACCAGAAATGCATTGTAACTACCCAGTGTGTGGCAGGAGTTACCTCTCTCAATGTGCATCGTTAGGGGGTTGTTGCTATCTTGTGCATGTGTATAAGGAGGTAAGATGACATCATGGTGGTCAAGGAATTGTGCTCGGAAGAGGTTGTGTGCGTGAAGACATAGTGGTTTTACTATCGCTTAGAGGAATTAACGAAAATACATGATTAAGGACCTAGGGAAGGACCCAATGGATTAACCTAATTCTAAAAACTCACCTGGTACTTTCTGATCTTTCAGAAGTTAAACACTTTGAAAATATATCTTTGCCCCTTTTCTCAGCATCGATCAAGGGTGCGTCGTGCTGCGTCTATAGCTCAGAAGTAAGGGCCGATCGAGACTACTTGTCGGGGTCCTTATGTTTAAAACTGTTTATGCTAGCGTTGCTTTATGAGGCCACGACTGTGTCATAATTTACATATTGCTACCAATATCGATTTCTCAAACTAATGCAATATTATTTCTTGCTAAATGAAATAACTAATTTACTCAACATCGCCATCGAATACCCTACAATATGATTTGAAACCCTTTGAATCAGAAAAAAGGTCATTTGTAGAAAACGGGGAAAGTAAGTAGGGGATGTACTGTATTCAATCCAAATATAAGATGTCGTGATTTCAAGTCTATGTTTTGAGATACCTTAAGTTGAGAGTCTTCCAAAGTTTCGACACTATTTTCAAGAAAATTCCAAGCACCGAACTACACTTTAAATGAACATTTCTCGAAAATGTTGAATTTCTCAAAAGTGGGTCTAACGATTTTGATTAAAATATCAATATTTTAAGCTATTATAATGACAAAAGGAATGTATACCATACGTTTTCTGGTAGTAATCTCTGAAGACCTCTTCATTCTGAATTACTTTAGTGCAAATGTTAAATCCTAACATATACACAAAAATATAGATCTCGTTAACACACAGAATTTATGCCCCATACATTTTTTTCATAGAGTTAATCTTTTCAAGATATTTTTTTATCGTTTTCGAGTTTAACTACTTAAATTTTTCTCAAGCGGGAAGTCAACTTTCATTTCACCTTTTTTGTTTTACACCCGAGAATGCAAAAGGGGACCGAATTTTAATACTAATTATCTAAATCGATAGTAAAATATTTTAAACGCAGGTTCTATGCGAAACAATTGGAGTTCCGTTCACTTCACATAGTCTGCAGTAAAACAGAGATGAAAAGAAACGCCACTTCCCGTTTGAGAAAAGTTTAAGAGTTTTGAAGTTAAAACCAAAACAAGGAATATCACAGAAACGGTAAGTCCTACACAAAAAGTTGCATATGACATAAATTATGTGTTTTAGCGACATCTACATTTTATATTATAATTTTAGTCTAGTTCTTAAACTTTAGCCTTTATGCATAACTCGTCCAGAATAAAAGATCTTCAGAGACTATTCCCATAAAATTCAAAATATACAGTAAATTGTGAGTTTTAACGAGATATACATCTTTCGTGTGGACATTTCTGTTTATATCTTACGGTTTATCATTTACGCAAAATTCAGTAAAATTCATCCAGAATAAAGAGATCTTCAGATGCTACTGTCTGAAAATTCAAGATATACATTTTATTTGTCATGTAAATATCTAAAATAAAAGACATTATTCACAATCGTTAGAGCTATTTTTGAGAAAATTAAAAGCTTCGAAAAATATTCCATATATAAGGAAGTTGGGAATGAGTAGAGTTCCCAGGCCGCGCCGTGGCCGAGTGGTTAGACCACTCGTCTCTCACCTAGACGGCCCGGGTTCGATCCCAAGCGACCGAATTTGTGGTGGACAAAACGGCACTGGGCGGGTTTTCTCCGGGTTCTCCGGTTTCCCCCGCCATTCATGTATAATTAGTGTCACCGCTTGCGGTGCCATAAGTAGATAAAGTGGGCGCTAAACACTACCAAAAAAAAAAAAAAAAAAAAGTAGAGTTCCTTGAAAACTTTGGCAGATACTGAACTAAATATCAAGTTCGATATTTAACCGACTTTTCGTTTTTAAACTAAACTGTCACAGGCGCGCGCACAAACACACAGACACACAGACACAGACAGAGACAGAGAGAGAGACAGAAACACACACGGCCGCGCCGTGGACGAGTGGTTAGACCTCTCGCCTCTCACCTAGACGGCCTGTGTTCGATCCCAAGCGACCGCATGTGAGATTTGTGGTGGACAAAGCGGCGCTGGGGTGGGTTTTCTCCGGGTATTCCGGTTTCCTCCGCCATCTCATTCCACCGGTGCTCCATCATAATTCATGTATCATCAGTGTCACCGCCTGCGGTGCCATAAGTAGTTAATGCGGGCGTTAAACACTACAAAAAAAAAAAAAAGAAAAAAAAACCAACACTTATGTTTTTCTAAATATACTTTTCTCTGACTCAGGAGACATCAAAACATATATTTCTGATGAAATCTCTGCATTGAATTTTTGGGGGAATATAATACCTTCTCTATAAACGAAGTACACAGTACGTGTGGAGAAAGTAATAAATAACCTCTCCCTAATATGCACGTACATAATTGGTAGAAAAAGCAAAGAAAGAAAAAAAAAACTTTTTGCGTGTTCTTGACCCAATGGTTTTAGAAACCAATAACATTAATGTTAGTGTTATATATTTTAACAGAATTGTTTCAACATTAAACATATTTTGTTTGCAATTTAAACTTTTATTTTAAACTACGTTTATTTTGAGTATACTCAAAAAGATCGTTTGGCCCTCGTATTGCTCGGAATACGAGAGTGACAGACGAACTTCATTCTACAATCTATTACTTAGCGCAAATTAAGATGTTATAGACTTCTGAACGTGCTAAGTCGACACTAACTACCTGTAGAATCGATTACTATCGAAGCAGTCTTGATTAAAGACCATGCTCTCCGCTATAGGTTGTTTCCGAGGGAAATTACCGAATATTTACGATCTTGTATCGTGACATGTTTATTAGCTAACACTTTTGGATAGATGTTCATGTTGCACGTCACTGCAGAAGATAATCGTGTAATAACACGGGGCCAATCAGGTATCGAGCCCATTACTTAAAGCTATCGACCATGAAATTTACATTCCTTAAACTGTTTCGGCCACTATGGCGTTTAGTGGGCAGAAATTGAGAAACACTGCTGAATGCCAATGATTTTGTAGCACAGTTCTGCATAGCTTTTGAAGTTTAAAAAATTTGATGTTTTCAATTCACATGACTTTCTCAACATCTCTGTAACAAATTATTGTTAAAAAGCTATATCTTCTTCATGATAATCGAGATAAACATTATCAGAAATTCTTTCTTATAAGTATAAAAGAAATAATGGAATACACTAGGCAAAAACGATAGTAAATTTTTTTAAAAGCTGGTTGCAATATTGTGAAAAACATTTCTTTGCATTGACAGGAATTCACAAATTACCGTATGTGAAAAGTTTTTAAGTATTTTAAAACTGAAACCAATAACAAATATTATCTCAAAAATTCCCAAGTCCACGAAAATGTATAGTGACATAAATTGTGTAGTTAAACGAGATCGAAATGTTTTTTAGTAAGTTTTTGTTTATCGCTTACAGTTTACTAGTTATGCAAAATTCATCCAGAATAAAGAGGTCTTCCAAGGCTCCCTCCAGAAAATTCAAGATATACATTTTATTTGTCCTGTAAATATTGTTAAATACGGTATATTAATCAAAATCGTTAGAGCCATCTTTGAACAAATAAACATTTCTGAAACTTTTTGCATGTAAAGGGTAGTTTGAGTTTGGAGGGATTTTCATCATCTTCATGTCGTATCCCTGGACGATACTAAACTTATATACTAAGTTTAGTAGTTCAACGCGTCTTCGTTTTTGAGTTATCCTGTTCCAAGGCACACTGACACATGGACGCGCTGACACAAGTACACACGGACCTTTTTCTAAAAATGCTTATTTCGGATACAGGGACCCCTGAAGCGTCTATTTCTGGTGAAATGTTAGTATCGACTTTTTGGGTGGAATGCAATAACTTCTCTAAACACTATGTACACAGTACGATTAGAGAAAGTAAAAATGTCAATTAAAATCTGACATGGTGCTTTCATATGACTTTCTTTATCCATTCTACCAAAAGAAAACAACTTATTCTTGTATTTCATGTAAATCGAGATAAATTTGTGTATAATTGTTTTATTACATATTTTATAGGTACAATGTGATTAAATGAAAACAGCAAACTTAAGCGATGACCAAATATTATAAGAAAGATCGGCTATGCGATGACTTTGCAATTCAAGGTTTATTCTTTCGCGTCCATGAGAAAATACTAAATTGCACTTTACAGAACTAAAATATTTGAAAAATCCAACTAGTGACAAAGAATATCTAGGAAATGGTAAACGACGTCACAAAAAAATTGTATGTTCCATTCAAATAATTTTCTCTATCTGTTCTGCAAACAAACTATTCCTACAAAAACCATTATTTTTATCTAAATAATGCTAATCTAGATATACATTACCAGAAATCGTCTTGTTGCTTAATCCCTTATAAGTAGAAGGGAAATAAGAGAATACACCAGCTAAAGCCACAGTCAAATCATGCAAAAGCTGTCGCTATGTGATTGATAATGAAATTCCTTCTGTGACCGGAGTAAAACAAATGGGATATTCAACACATGAGGGTCTCCCGTTTGAGAAAAGCTCAAGTATTTTAAAATTGAAACTAACATTAAGGAATATCTCTGAAATGGTCAACTCTATAAAATTATATAAGACCTAAATTGTGTGTTTTAACGAGATTTACATTTTTGGTTTAGTAAGTTTACAATTACAATTTACAAAACATGTAAAAGTCATTCAAAATGACTTCAGGGTTATCGTCAAAAACTTCAGGATGACATTTTACTTAACATGTAAAAGTCATTAATATATGGCATTTTAATCAAATTCGTTAGAGCCATCTTTTAGAAGATCGAAAATATTGAAAAATGTTCAAAGCAAAGTGTAGTTTGGGGTGGGAGGGTTTTCCTGTAAATCTTCGTATCGCATCCTTGGAAGATACTAAACTTAAATACTATTCGGTATTTTACCGACTTTTCGTTTTGAGCTATGCTGTCCACATAGACAAACACACGCAGACACACACACACACACACACACACACGCACACACACACACACTTGACATTTATAAAAAACGATATTTTTCAGATTCAAAACATACATTTCCGGTGAAATCTCGGAATCGAATTTTTGGTTGGAATATAATATCTTCTCTACCTACTGTGTACATTGTACATGCGTGCTAGAGAATATAAAAGCACTGCTGAAGAGAGCACACATCTTGTAGAACATTTGTTTATGGTTTTTGAAATTTAGTGTTTCAATTAATAATCTACGTTTTCTGTGTAGTAAGAATACGTCTATCTTCGTCTTCAGGATGTAAATGATCTTCTAAGCGTTGGAGTCAAGCCATCTACTGATACAATCCAAAATGTGCATCGTCTTCATCTTCAGGATGTACATCATCTTCTAAACGTTGGAGGGAAGCCATCTACTGATACAATCCAAAATGTGCATCGTCTTCATCTTCAGGATGCACATCATCTTCTAAAGTTGGAGTCAAGCCATTTACTGATACAATCCAAGATGTGCATATCTTCATCTTCAGGATGTACATCATCTTCTAAAGTTGGAGTCAAGCCATTTACTGATACAATCCAAAATGTGCATACCTTCATCTTCAGGATGCACATCATCTTCTAAAGTTGGAGTCAAGCCATCTACTGATACAATCCAAAATGTGCATATCTTCATCTTTAGGATGTACATCATCTTCTAAAGTTGGAATCAAGCCATTTGCTGATGCAATCCAAAATGTGCATGTCTTCATCTTCAGGATGCACATCATCTTCTAAACGTTGGAGTCAAGCAGTTTACTGATGCAATCCAAAATGTGCGTCGTCTTCATTTTCAGGATGTACATCATCTTCGAAACGTTGGAGTCAGTCAATGTACTTAGCTGGCTAGAAGTCCGAGAACGCTTTAGACTTAATACGTTGTCAGGAAGGCTTCCACTCTTACTAAGTAGGCTATTCATACCAGTTGCATTTACTATCTATAGCTTATTTTCTTCACACTGGTTTATTTTACTGCTCCAGATGTTTCCAACTGAGCCAGGTTTTCATACATTAAAAATCTGATGTGTACCATTCACATGACTTTCTCTATATCCCTACACCAAATTATTCTTAAAAAGCTTATGATTCTATTAACTTCATGTTAATCAGTAAAACGTGCAGAAATAGTCATATTACTTGCTTCCTTGGAAGTAGAGGTGAAATAAGGGAGTACCATAGGTTAAAGTGATAGTCAAAAGCTGGTTGCTATGTCACTGAAGTTCTTTTGTTTTTATGGACAGCAGTTGACAAATTCTTGTATGAGAAATGTGTAAGTTTTTCATAGCAGAAAGCAAAAATAAGGAATATCACAAAAACGACGAACTCCACGAAAAAAATGTATATAACATAAATTGTGTGTTTTAACGTGCCCTACAGTTTTTGTGTAGTAAGTTTTTGTCCATCTCTTATGGTTTAGCAGTTATTCAAAATTTAGTAAAATTTATCCAGAATAAACTACTCTTCAGAGGCTATTCCCAGAAAATTCAAGACATACATTTTATTTGTCAGGTAAATATCTTTAATATACGAAATTTTAATCAAAATCATTAGAGCTTTTTTTGAGAAAATCAAAATGTTCGAAAAAAGTTCCATGTAAAGGGTAGTTGGGGCTGGGGGAATATTCTCAAAATCTTCGTGTCGCATCCCTGGAAGATACTAAACTTAAATACCAAGTTTGGTATTTTACCTATTATTCGTTTTTGAGTTATCGTGTTCACAGACACACGGACACACACACACACACACCCACACGGATCTTTTTCAGAAAATGTTTTTTTTACATAAAGGGGACCCTAAAACATATATTTCCGGTGAAATCTCGGTATCGAATTTTTTGGTGGAGTGCAATACATTCTCTATACACTATGTACATAGTGCCTATAGAGAAAGTAAAAAGATATGTGTCCTGTACATTCTTGAAGGCGCCGATCCCAGTGGCCACGCTCGCTAAAATGTATCGCTTTGGCGCTTCGTGGTGCACAGGATCGTGGGTTCAAGTCCCGCCTTGGGCATGGGTATTTATAAAAAAGAGACAACAGAATCAACGCTTTTAAACCCTGGATATACAAGATATGAGCATCTGATTGATTCTACATCGATCCGGAATGATCTTGGATGCAATAGCATGCATTATTCCTCTTTATGTTGGCCTGTTGTGATGTAGAGCTCTTGCTTCTCCTGAAATAAATAAAGTTTCTAATTCCCAAAGGAGGTACAATCCCATTACAAACAAATTAAAAAAAAATCCCCTACACGCCTAAGAAAAAAAAAAAACGTATCCAAAAAAAATGAATAAATAAAAAGAAATAAAAAAATCAAAAAATCTCCTGTTCTACAGACGGTTTGTGTAAAAAACAATTAAAACCAATATATCTAATGCATTTACCTCAACATGATTCATTTTGGGGGGGTATTAGAATTACACATTTCATTTAGCGGTAAAAAAGAAAAAAGAAAAAACAACGAAAAAACCGTTAAATAACAAACTTGGCATTTATGTTTAGTATCTTCCAAGGATGCGACACGAAGATTTTCAAGAAAATACCCCCCCCCCAAAAAAAAGCTATCGCACTGTGATATGTAAACGTGTTGACTGTGTTGGGCGAAGCACCCCCGTAGAGTGAGGCGGCGAATCATTCAAACAAAACAATGGGAATCGCAAGGAATTAGCAATGCAAAACCTCACCTGCAACTTAGAGTGTTATTACCGCGAGTGTTTTGTTTCCATTTCCCGCGCACACGGAACTCCACGCTCAGGGACGCAACATGACGTAAGTCAGAGATGTGACATTCCCTGTCGAATAATTACAGTGGGAATATCCACTCAGCTGTCAATCGACAAATGTAAACTCAGTGTTTTGTTTTCTGTAATGCCATATTCCCATAATAGGTCTCGACATCTGTTGGTACTTCATAAGAATTCATATCTGGGCGTGTCCGATATTTTTACTCTCTCCACACGTACTATGTACATAGCGTATAGAGAAGGTATTGCATACCACCGAAAAATTCAATACCGAGATTTCACCGGAAATACACGTTTTAGGACCTCCTGTATAAAACACATTTTGGCAAAAAGGTCGTGTGTCTGTGAACACGATAACTTAAAAACGAAAAGTTGGTAAAACACCAAACTTGGTATTTAAGTTAAGTATTTTCCAGAGCTGTGATACGAAGATTTTGAGAAAAAATCGCTCCTCCCCAAACTACCTTTTACATGGAAAACATTTTGAAAATTTTGATTTTCTCAAAAATGGCTCTAAAGATTTTGAATAAATGTTGTATATTGAAGATATGCATATGGTAAATAAAATTTATATTGGATTTTCTGGGAATAGTCTCTAAAGGCCTCTTCATTCTGAAGGAATTTTGCTGAATTTTGCGTAACTGGTAAACCGTACTAAGATATAGACGAAAACTTACTACACAAAAAAAATGTAAATCACGTTAAAACACACAGTTTGTCACATTCGTTTTTTCGTGCAAATGACCATTTCTGAGATATTCTTTGTTATTTGTTTCAGATTTAAAATACTTAGGATTATCTCACATGGAAAGTTGTAAAATCCTAGCCCTGCATAGATACTGATTTCATCCACATGGCAACTGGTTTCTAAAACCTTTTGACTATCACTTTAGCCTAGTGTACTCCCTTATTTTCCTTCTACTTACAAGAAAGGAAGGAATTAAGACAATTTCTGCTAATGTTATTTCGATTATCATAAAACAAATAGAAGAATATGCTTTTTAACAATAATTTGTTGCAGCGATGTACAGAAAGTTATGTGAATGAAACACATCAGACATTTGCTTTCTCTACTATTTAACAAGTAAAGAAGGTATTGCATTCCACCTATAAATTCGATATCGAGATTTCACAGATAATTCTGGTTTTGAGGCGTCCATATATTGTTTCCCAGTGATGGGCACTTAAAAATAAAAACTCTGATGTGGTCCATTCACATGACTTTCTCTAGTTATTACACAAACACATTTTCTTACAAAAGACTATTCTTTTATGTACTTCATGCTAATCAAGGTAAACATTAGCAGATATTTGCCTTATTACTTGTTTCCTTGCCAGTAGAAGGGAAATAAGGGAATACACTAGGTTAAATCAACAATAAATACTTTAAAAGCTAGCCCTAAGAGAAACAACTGAAGTTCGGCTGGATTTGCATGGCCTGTAGAAAAATAAGAGTGATGAAACGAAACGTCACTTCCCGTTTGTGAAAAATTTATGTAGTTTAAAATTGAAACCAATAACAACGAATATCTCACAAGCAGTCTGCTGTGCATCAAAAATGCATATGACCTAAATTATGTGTTTTAAGTAGATCTACATTTTTTGTTTAGTAAGTTTTGCCTATCTTTTACGTTTTAAAATGCTATGCAAAATTCTGCAAAACTCATCCAAAATAAAGAGGTCTTCAGAAGCTATTCTCCGAAAATTCAAAATATACAGTTTATTTGTATTGAAAATATTTTTAATATACGGTAATTTAATCAAAATCGTTAGAGCAATTTTGAGACACATAAGTTTTAAAAAAAAGTCAATGCAAAGGGTAGTTTGGGGTGTGGTTTTTTTTAACATCTTTGTCTCAAATTCTTGGAAGATACTACACTTAAATACTAAGTTTGGTTGCTAACAGGCACAATCGGACCTTTTTCTAAAAATGCTTTTCAGGCGCTCAAAGGACCTGAAAACATATTTCCGGCATTTATCTTGTATAAGTTTCCCAATAATTATACTTTTCTGAAATGGGAAGTTATTGATTTTATTTATTTACTTTTTATCCTCTTCATGCAAAAAAAAAAAAAAATCAATGCAAATACACAGAGACCAGCTATTAAAAGATTTGACTATCGTCTTAACTAAGTGTATAATTTTCTTTGACTTCTAAATTAATATGTAATGAAACGAGATCTGCAAACGTTTATGGAATTAGCATAAAGCAAATAGAATAGCTTTTGTAAGAATGTTGTTCAATGACGGGTAGAAAAAGTTAGGAACCTTTTAACCTGAGACTTTGCAATATCTCCAAAACTGTGCATTGTAGAAAGAAAAGTCTGGAACAAAATTTGTTTAATATTATGGGAAAAATAAATGCTGTTAGTGGCGTTTTATTTGGAGGACGTTGTTATGGTAATTTTAAAGCCAATTTAATTTTTCTAATGGAACCTACCTCTTTTTTACTTTCTCTACACGCACTATGTATATAGTGTATAGAGAAGGTATTGTATTGCACCCAAAATTTGATACCGATATTTCACCAAACATATATGGTTTGAGACCCCCTGAATGCAAAAAAAAATTTTTAGAAAAATGTGTGTGTGTGTGTATGTGTGTGTGTGTTTGGGCAGCATAGCTCAAAAACGAAGAGACCGTTGAAACTTAAATACTTGGTATATAAGTTTGGTATCTACCAAGGATGCGACACGAAGAGTTTCAAGAAATCCCCCCCCCACCTCAAACTACCCTTTACAATGAAAAAATGTTGAAAATTTTGTTTTTCCTAAAATTGGCTCCAACGATTTAGATTAAAATGCCAATATTAAAGCCATTTCCAGCACAAATAAAATGTGTATCGTAAATTTTCTGGGAATAGCCTCTGAAGACTACTTTATTTTGAATAAATTTTACGGAATTTTGCATTACTGCTAAACAATGATAGATAGACAAAAACTTACCTCACAAAAAATGTAGAGCATGTTAAAACACACAATTTAAGTTATATACATTTTTTCGTGGAGTTGATCGTTTTTGAGATATTCCTTGTTTTTAGCTTCAGCTTTGAAAAGCATATTTTTCTCATACAGGACTTTGTCAACTCCTGTCCATACAAACAAATTAACTTCAGTCACATAGCAACCAGCTTTTGACTACCGATGTATTTAATGGTACTCCCTTATTTTGCTTCTGTTTACAAGGAGAGTAATGAGACTGTTTCTGCTAATTTTTTCTCGATTAGCATGAAGTAAATAGAAGCATTAGCTTTTTAACAATAATTTGTTGCAGAGATGTAGAGAAAGAAAAAGATTTCATCATAAGTATACGCTGTGAGGAGTTCTCAATTGAAAAAAATATAAGTATTGGGAAATTTAGATCAATAACAAGGATTATCTCGAAATGGTTAAACCAGAATGACATGTATTTGACATAAATTGTGTGATTTAAGAAGCACTACATCTTTTGGACGGTAAGCTGTTGTCTATCTCTTACATTTCCCAGTTATGCAAAACTAGTATAGAACGAAGAGGGCTTCCGAGACTATTCTCAGAGTGTACAACATATACATTTCATCTGTCACGAAAATTCTTAATTCTTTATTCCCAAATTATTTGGTACATTTTCATTGCTTTCCTATTAATTCCTAAATTTGTATTTATACCCCCTCCATAGGCACCACAACTGAAGAGGTCCGAATAGCGTGAGGATTAAGGTAGTGGACTGGACATCCATGTAAAGCAAAAAGTAGGATTACGAATCCCAGCAACTGCAATCAAAGGATATTAAATTCGAAATGCTTAAGAAAATGACCTTTTATCTATGTAGACTATATTACACTACACATGTATGGCATTTAGTTTTTCTCTGTGTGTGTTTTTTCCGATATATGTTATTGTTTTCAGTTTTAAAATGCTTAACTTTTCTCAAGCGGAAATCCTTATACGTTTGGCATCTCTTTGGTGTTCCTGCGGACATGGAAGGGAACCGAATTTCAATGACAATCAAAATTTCAATAGCTACGCTTTTGAAAGATTTGACTAGCGCTTTAGCGTAGTGTATTCCCTTATTTCTTTTCTATTTATAAGGAACTAACTAATAACACCTTTCTGTTAATGTTTATCTCGATTAGCATGGAGTAGATGGAGGAATATATTTTTGTAAGAATAATTTGTTGCAGTAGAGAAAGTCATGTGAATGGAACACATCAGCTTTTTGTTACAGTGTATCTTTGCTGTACTCAGCATTGAATACTTGGGTGGAATACAATACTTCCTCTACCTATCATAAGTACGTGGCAGATGAATAAAATTAAATGTAAATAAGGAGGAATGTATATGTCTATTTTGAAGTTGAGACGATTTAATTTATCTCATCTTTACCGACATCAAAAGCCGACAATAATAAATTGCCGACCCACAGCCTGTCATTCAAGGTCGCTGGCTTTGTCGATAATACAGTTTCTTACGCACGCATTAGATATCCATATAAATTATAGCAATTTGCAGCACCGTTTATGCAATTGACTTACAGAATAATAAAAGCAAAACGAATTGTATTACGTGAAGCACAGCTAAAAGTAAGTAATTAATTGTGTTATAAAACACGAGTTCTGAAAATAAATGATGGGTTTGGTGGAGATGGAAACAGGATTCTTATTGGCTGCAGTCACGTTCTTCCCACCAGTGCCGGATACCGGTAGCTTAAGTGGGAATTAGTGCTTTTCAAATCAAGAATTATACATTTTTACTTTCTCTACATGTATTACGTACATTGTGTATAGAGAGGGTATTGCATTCCACCCAAAAATTTGATACCACTATTTCATCGGAAATAGATGTTTTAGGATCCCCTGCATCCAAAAAAAAGCATTTTTAGAAAAAGGTCCGTATGTGATGTGTGTCAGTGTGTCAGTGAATACGATAACTCAAAAATTAAGAGACGGAAAAGCACCAAATTTGCTATTTAAGCTTAGTATCTTCCAAGGATGCGACAGAAAGATTTTGAGAAAAATTACCCCCATGCAAACTACCCTTTACATAGAAAAAAATTGGAAAATTTTGATTTTCTCAAAAACTGCTCCAACGATTTTGATTAAAATGCCGTATATTACATATATTTACATGACAAAAATTGTTTATGTTTACTTTTCTTGGAAAAGCCTCTGAAGACCTGTTTACCCTTTGATGAGGAATGAATTAAGTAAAATAAAACAAAGGTCCTTCCTCCCAAAAAAAGAATTTTCGCCCTAAATTCAAACTTTTATGTACAAATCAAAGCATTGGTTCTATTAACACTTTTAGTATATTTTAATACTCATAGATTCCATTTTTATGAAGAACATACATTTTCTGAATTTTGCATAACTGGATAACCGTAAAAATAGGCAAAAACGTAACAATAAGAAATGTAGATCTCGATAACACACACAAATTTATGTCATCTACATTTTTTTTTTTTTTCGTGAAGTTGGTCGTTTTCAAGATATTCCTTGTTTTTCTTTCAGTTTTAAAATACTTAAAACTTTTCTCAAACTGTAAACTCTTGACCACTCAAAGAAACGGATTTAAATCCCATAGCAATTTAATTGTTTTTAAAATTGTTTCATTTATATAGCCCTGTTTAACATCTAAGGTCATATCGGGGGCTTTGCATTAGATACAGCTCTTTGTCTTTAGGTTCTTTACGTTGGGTTTCAATTGTCTTATTTTCCTCTCTCTCTCTCTCTCTCTCTCTCTCTCTCTCACACACACACACACAGGCCGCGCCGTGGCCGAGTGGTCAGACCACTCGCCTCTCACCTAGACGGCCCGGGTTCGATCCCAAGTGACCAATTGTGAGATTTGTGGTGGAGGACAAAGCGGCGCTGGGACGGGTTTTCTCCGGGTTCTCCGCCATCGCATTCCACCGATGCTCCATCTTCATTCATGTATCATCAGTGTCACCACCTGCGGAGCCATAAGTAGTTAAAGCGGGCGTTAAAACACTACCAAACACACACACACACACACACACACACACACACACATTCACTCTCCTATACATACTTCCAGACTCTCTTCTCTATTCTAAGATGGATAGGGATTAATTGTTGTTCAAGAAAAATGCCCACTCTAGCCAGTAATCGAATCCGGGACTTCTGGGTGATAACTCAGCTCGCTGACCACTTGACCATCAGTTTAGCCTAGAATATCCCGGTATTTCCCTTCTACTTATAACGAATTACATACTAAGACGGTTTCTGCAAATATTTTAGCATGAAATAGGTAGAAGAATAAGCTTATTAGCTATAATTTGTTTCAGGGATGAGGAGAAAGTCATGTGAATGGAACACCTCATATTTTTCTTTGTCTTTCACTTGGCTATCGTAGCCGGCGAACATTTTGTATTCTACCCAATAATTGGCTATGAAGATTTCATGGTCCAATGAAAACAAGAGATGTTTTATTCTTCTGTCTACTGCATGCTAAACGAGTTAAACATTAGCAGAAATGCTTTCTTATAAGTAGAAGGGAAATGTTGGAGTACACAAGTTAAAACGATAGTCAAATCTTTTAAAAACTAGTTACTAAGTGGATAAAATCCGATCTTTTGCATTACCAGGGGTTGACAAATTCCTGTATGTGAAAAGCTTAAGTATTTTAAGACTGAAACAAAAACAAGAAATATTTCAAAAACGGTCCACTATAATGAAAAATCTGATGTATTCCATTCACATGACTTTCTCTACATCTCTGCAACAAATTAATTGTTAAAAAGCTTATACTTCTATTTACTTTGTACTAATCGAGAAAAAATTAGCAGAAATAGTCTCATTACTTGTAAGTAGAAGCGAAATAAGTGAGTACCATAGGTTAAAGTGATAGTCGAAAGCTGGTTGCTGCGTGACTGAAGTTTCTTTGTTTGTATGGACAAAAGTTGACAAATTCCTGTGTGAGGAAACTATAAGTTTATCAAGCCTGAAACCAAAAACAAGGAATATCTCAAAAGCGATCAACTCCACGAAAAAAAAAATTATATAACATAAATTGTGTGCTTTAATGTGCTTTACAATTTCTGTTTGGTAAGTTTTTTTCATTTCTTACGCTTTAGCAGTTGTGAAAAATTCCACTAAATTTATCCAAAGTAAAGTAATCTTCAGAAAGACTATTCAATATATTTATTGAATAGTCTTATATATATATATATATTATTTGTCAGGTAAATATCTTTAACATACGATAATTTAATCAAAAGCGTTAAAGCCATTTTTGAGAAAATCAAATTTTCCAAAAAAGTTCCATATAAAGGGTAGTTGGGGTTGAGGAAATTTTCTTGAAAATCTTCGTGTTGTATCCTTGGAAGATACCAAACTTATATACCAAGTATTTAAGTTTCAACGGTCTCTTCGTTTGTGAGCTATGCTGTCCACAGACAAGCAGACACACAGACCTTATTCCAAAAATGCTTTTTTTTGGATTCAGGAGGACCTAAAACATATATTTCCGGTGAAATTTCGGTATCAAATTCTTGGGTGCACCATGTATTGCAACACTGGTTTAAAGCTTTAATAAGAATTTCGCTCGAGTTATATTGCGATAATTTCCATTGCATTCCGAGTCCGAGGAACGGTTCATAAGCAGTAATTTGATAGTAATTATTTCTTGCGATAGCTGATAAATGGGCGAATAAACAAGAGATTTCTTATAAACCTGAGTAACTTTTCAATTTTGTCCGCGTATTGCCTATAACCAAGTTTCTCAACGATCGTTCGGATTTGGAAATCTAAAATCTAACAAACAATACAGAATCGTTCTGTTGATAAATGCAACATATTTCAGTAAGTATAGCACAGAAAAATCTGATGTGTTCCATTCACATGAATTTCTCTACATCTCTACAACAAATTATTGTTAAAAAGCTTATGCTTCTATTTACTTCATGCTAATCTAGAAAAAATTGCAGAAATAGCCTTATTACTTGCTTCCTTGTCAGTAAAAGGGAAATAAGGGAGTATCATAGGCTAAAAGTGATAGTCAAACCAGGTTGCTATGTGACTGAAGTTCCTTTGTTTCCTTGGACAGAGTTGACAAATTTCTGCATGAAAAAAGTATGTCTTTCATAGCAAAAACCAAAAACACTGAATATCTAAAAAACGATCAACTCCATGAAAAAAATGTATATAACATAAATTGTGTGTTTTAACATGCTCTACATTTTTGTGTAGTAAGTTTTTATCTATCTCTTACGGTTTAGGAGCTATGCAAAATTTCGTAAATTTCATCCAGAATAAAGTAAGCTTCCGAGGCTATTCCCAGAAAATTGAAGATATACATTTTATTTTTCATGTAAACATCTAATATACGATATTTTAATCAAAATTGTTAGTCATTTTTAAGAAAATAAAAATCTTCGAAAATAGTTCCATGTAAAGGTTAGTTTGGGGTGGGGGATTTTTCTCAAAATCTTTGTGTCTAATCTCTAGAGGATACTAAACTTAAATACCAAGTTTGGTATTTTACCGACTTCTCGGTTTTGAGTTATCGTGTTCTCAGACACACGGCCACATGGACACACACGCGGACCTTTTTCTGAAAATGTTCTTTTTTGGATACAGGGGACCCTAAAACATACAATTCCGGTGTGATCTCGGTATCGAATTTTTGGGTGGAGTGTAATACCTTCTGTATACGCTATTCACAGAGTGCGTGTAGAGAAAGTAAAAATCACTAAAATAAATACACTAGCCCGTGTATTGAAATATTTCACTAAGTATACCACTGAAAACTAACTTAAATAAGCAGACTAAATTATGTATTGAAACACATTTCCCTTTCCTTGATTTTGTTTCTGCTATTCGAGAAACTACAACTAAACACCACACACGTATTGACCATTAAACCATTAAACTGATTTAAAACTTTACTGCTTAATTGAACATTTAACTGCACAAAATCTTATTTTTGTGTGCACATTTATTCCACACAAGGCGTGCGCATCTCAAAAGTGTAGTGACAGTTGCGCGAAATTCGTCCTTCACCATGCATAAGGACAGGACATTTCCAATCTAATCTCTCTTAAGTCTATGCTCTTCGAATCTCTCTAATTTAACAAAAGCATTAACCACAATTCAATTACCTGTCGCCTGGGAATCGAACCAAAGACTCTCGCTTCAACCGCTTAATCACCCAGCGTTTAAGTCAAAATCTTTGAACGAAAAAATATTCTCTCACGGGAAACGAACCTTGCTGCGTTTCACGTCAGGCCTGAAGGAGTGTGTGCAAAAACGTTTACCCGTAGAAGAATTCTCGACAGTTCTGGTTAGCAAAGCATGGCACTAGAATTGAGAAGTATCGTTTCCGACAGATATATGTAAAATGTATGCTAAAATATGCAAACGTATGCAACAAAGATACCAACATCTTGGGTGCAGTGTGGTATACAGACATAAATAGCTAGGGTTTTTAACGTTTGTATGTATGAAACGTAATTGTAGTTCATTTCATTTGTAATGTGCTACCAGATAATGGCTTACCTTAGACACGCTATAAATATTACTTACTTTTGTTTTTTGCCGAAAAAAGTACATAAGGAAAAATACTTTTTGACGTCTAAGAACTTTCGAGCGAATAAATTAAATGTGATGTATGAGCCCAGAGTACGTGAGGTTAACTGGTAAGTTTGTCACCATAACTGGGAATTATCTGAAAGTAAAGGTAGAGTGAGAGGCGATCTAAGTGCAAATATTTGTATCAGCATTTGGGGACTATGTGACAACCTAGTAATTGCACTTTTTCACTATTTTCTAAGGTTTGTTCACTAGGAAAATTCCAACATGTTTTTAGGATGGATATTATTCCCTAACTCCGACGATACTTTTCTATTATTATTATTATTAATTCTTTTAATTTCTTTACTTTTTTCTTCATTTTCCCTATGTCTGGTGTTTTCCTATTTGTATGTACCTACACATAAATATACACATTTACAACTATACATGCCTGACGCGGAACTCGAATCCGCGATCCCCTACGCCAGGAAACACCAAAACTAGGCCGGTAGATGTTGGTTGTTTTCGTAACAGATTACATGGCTTACCTTCCTTTGCCCGTCCCGAACTATAGGTGGTATGATGTATGTAAACACAGTAGAGATATACACACACAGAGATCCTCCAAAGGATGCATTTGAGGTTACATCTCGGTATAGCATTTTTGGGATAATACCTTCTCTACTCTCCTGGGTGGTGTGGTGATAGCGTGTCTGCCTCACATTCAATAGGTCGTTGGTTCGAATCTCGCTTAGGGTGAGCTACACAGATAAGATTTTTGCGGGGTTTTCCTTATCCTGAGAAGACGAATGTCGAATAGCTTAAGCTTCATGGGCCCCGAGATCATTTGAGCATCAATTCACCAATTTCGTTCATCGTCCAATATGACCAACAGCTTTAAAAAACGTCAAGCTTAAAAAAATATCTTCTCTACATTTTATGTACATATAGAGAAAGTAAAAGTCATGTTTTAAAAATAGCCAGTATGCGTAGATGTACGTGTGTTTTAGTATTATGTTTAACGCCCACTTTTACTACTATGTCACCGCAGGCGATTACACTGATGATACATGGAATGAAGATAGATCATGGTGGAATACGATGCCGGAGGAAGCCGGAGATCCCGGAGAAAACCCGCCCCTGCGCCGCATTGTCCACCACAAATCACATTGGCGGTCGCCTGGGATCAAACACAAACACACACCCACGGACACACACCTCATGCGAAACCATTTTATGTGGTTCTTAAAACATGTATTGTCGTGAAATCTTGACATCGAATTGTTTGACATAACATAATATCTTCTCCATCCACTATGTACAGAGTGCAAGGTAGAAAAAGTAGAAAAACAAACATTTAAAAATATGTGTTCCATTCACATAACATTCTCTGCATCTCTGTTACAAATTATTGTTAAAAAGTTTATTCTTCTATCAATGTCCTTCATTCTAATCAAGAAATAAGACCAGAAATGGTCTTATTACTGGCTTCCTTCTAAGAAGGAAAATAAGGAGTACAATAGGCAAAAGCGATAGTCAAATATTTTAAAAGCTGGTGGTCATGCGATTAAAATTCGTTTTTTTTGCATGACCAGAAGTTTACAAATTCCCCTTAAGTGAAAAATTAAGTATTTTAAAACTGAAACCAATAACAAGGAATATCTCAAAAATGGGCAACTCCACAAAAAAAAAATGTATATGACATAAATTGTGTGTTTTAACGAGCTTTGCACTTTTTGTGGAATACGTTTTTGTCTAGTCGGCGCTGAGGCTGAGTGGTTAGACCGCCCGCCCGGTGAGATTTGCGGTGGGCGAAGTGGCAGGTTTCTCCAGGTCCTCCGGTTTCCCCCTCCAATCATTCCACCAATTGCCATATCATAACCTTTCTTATCGTACAATTCACTTGCCTTTTATAACATTCACTTGCCCATGCTCATGCCTGGCTACGGGCTGACCTCGCGTTCCAGGTCTCTATTTCGTCCTAAAATTTGGGGAAAGTAAGCTGACTACAAAAAAAAAAGGATTTTTGTGTATATCGCACCTTTTACAAGTTATGCAAAAGTTAGCTGACTTCGTCCATAGGCTATTCCCATAAAATTAAAAATATAAATTTTAATAATCACGCAAATATATTTAATATACGACATTGGAATCAAAATCTTTAGAGACATTTTTGAGAAAATCAAAATGTTGTATTCGGTATTTCAGTTTGGAATCTTCCAAAGATGCGACACGAAGATTTTCCAGAAAATCCCCTAACCCCCAACCATCCTTTACTTGGAAAAAATTTCGAAAATTTTGATTTTCTCAAAAATGGCCCTAACGATGTTCTGAGACACCCCCCCCCCCCGAATACAAAAAAAAAGTATATTTGTATTCGGTATTTAAGGTATCTTCCAAGAATGCAACACGAAGGTTTTCATGAAAATCCCCACCCCCAACTACCCTTTACATGGAAAATTTTTTGAAAAATTTTATTTTCTCAAAAATGGTTCTAACGATTTTGATTAATATATCTTATATATAAGACATTTACCTGGCAAATAAAATGTATATCTAGAATTTTCTGGGAATAGCCTCTGAAGACTACTTTATTCTGGATGAATTTTACGGAATTTTACATAACTGCTGAACCGTAAGAGATGGACAAAAACTTACCACACAAAAAATGTAGAACACGTTAAGACACACAGTTTGTTATATAGTACATCTTTTCGTAGAGTTGGTCGTTTTTGAGATATTTCTTGTTATTGGTTTCAGCTTTAAAAAACTTTTACTTTTCTCATACGGGAATTTGCATACTCCTGTCCATACAAACAAGGGAACGTCAGTCACATAGCAACCAGCTTTCAACTATCATTTTAGCCTATGCTACGCCCGTATTTCACTTCTGCTTACATGGAAGCAAGTAATAAGAATATTTCTTTTCGTTTAGCATGAAGTGAACAGAAGCATAAGCTTTTAACAATAGTTAGTTGCAGAAATGTAGAGAAAATTATGTGAATGGAATATATCAGATTTTCGTGGTTATTTTACCAATTACGTAGCATATCCGGAGAGCTACAAAGAAATGGAAATAAAACCCAGTACAGTGTGGGCACAAGGTCGAATAGATGAGACAACAATCATCTCATCCAATTTCCGTTATACCTAACGTCTTCCTCAAGGTAAGCCCCTTGCCTGACACAGTAAATCAAAATATAATGATTGGCAAACATGAAACTGGATTGCAGTCTGATTCCCTTACTTCTTCTGCCTGTTTCTGCATGCATGGGATAGATTATGTGACTTGACACAACACATATGAGGTGTTCCACTCACATACTTTCCTTACAAAACATTATTCCTCAATCTACATCATGCTAATTAAGATAAGCATTGCCAGAATTGGTATTATTATTATTTACTTCTCTACAAGTAGAAGGAAAATAAGGAAATGCACAGGGTAAACCGATAGGCAAATCTTTCAAAAGCCGGTCGCTAAGTGAAAAAAGTGAAATTCGGTTCCCTTTGCTTGCTAGGATTAAACAAAAAAGAGATGAAAAGGAAGACGTCTCTCGTTTTAGATAAGTTTAAGTACTTTAAAACTGAAACCATTAACTGGAATATCGCTAAAACGGTTGACTACAAGTATATCATATAGATAGAGATGGAGATGGATAGTTTATTTTCAGTCATTAAGTATGAAACATACATGGGCTGCGTCAAGAGAATAAAACTTACTGAAACATTCTACGTACAATAATGTTACAACAATACATTTAAAAATGGGTAAGATTAATCCCATTTCAGGTCATAAATTTCTGAAATGCTATAAAGTGGATTTGCCTTAAAGATTCTTTTGATCCTCCTCTTAAAGTTTAGCAACGGAAGAGTCTTAATGTTCTGAGGTAAGGTGTTGAAAATTTTAACTGATATACATGAGAAACTGTTAAGGGTTTTACTATATTTGCATTTGTTAATATAAATATCAGAGCATTTTCAAGTGGGATAATTATGGACAGAAGGACAAATTGAGAAAAGGTTGATATGTTTTTAACATACAGAAGGGAATCCAGAACAAACATTGAAGGCAATGTCAGTATACCAAGTTGCATAAAAAGTGGTTTACATTGACTTCTTGGTGAAGCTCCAAATATAATGCGTACAGATTTCTTCTGAAGAATAAAAAACTGACCGGCAGAGGTTGATATAAATTGTGTTTCTAAAAAGATCTAAAATTGTTGTGTAGTAGGTTTTCATCTTCATATTATCACTTATACAAAAGTCATCCAGAATGAAGAGGTCTTCAGAAGCTATTCAAGCAAATTTCAAGACATACATTGCGTTTGGCATGAAAATATCTTAAACATATTGCATATTAATACAAATATTTATAACCAATTTTGACAAAATCAAAATGCTCCATACAAGGGTTAGTTGGAGTGGGGCGTTTGAAAATCTTCGTGTCGCATTTTAGAAGATATTGAACTTAAATACCACGTTTGGAATTCGTCTGAATTTTGGTGTATGAGTTATGCTGTCTACAAATACACATACACACGTGTTTCTAAAAACGTTTTTTTTTATTCAGGAATACTCAAAACATGAAATTCCGGTGAAATCTCAAAATCTAATTTTTGGGTCGAAAACAGAAATGTAAATGGCGTGTTATTTATGGACGCTCTTTAACAACTAGGTTCTCAGCGTCCCATTCTAAATTGGGCGTGAAAGATCGCTTAATTTTGCTCAGATGACTCTCAATCAGGCTTGAGGTTCTTTTACGTACCGTAAATCTACGACTCGGGGTCCACGACTTCACTTCCCTTCCGAAGGAAGCCATACTAAGAATTTTTACACCCGAAAAAATTCATCGTCCTCCGCCGGGTTTGAACTCGCCACCTTGGGTATATGAAGTTAGCATGGTAACCATTACACTACGGAGAGCGACTTTTTGGGTGGAGTACAGTATCTTCTCTATCCACTATGTACATACGGATTAGAGAAATTAGTAGCTATATCCAAATTTGATTCACTTGACCTCTACTTACTCCTCTATAAACTGTCCTTACGAAAATGTATTCTTCTCTCTGATACATTTTAGACAATCCAGGTAAATATTTACAGAAATGATTTCGTTACTCATTTTGTTGTAGTTACAAGAGAAATAGGAGAGGCACATGCTTAAAAAGGTCTGATGTGTTCCATTCACGTGATTTTCTCTACATCTGTGCAACAATTTATACTTCTGCCTACTTCACGCTATTTGGGACATTGGCAGAAATAGTCTAATTACGAGGGCCGTTTCTTTTCAACCTCCGATAAGCTGTAAATAAAAGAAAATTTCATAGAAAACAATTATTTTATTACTGAAAGTTTTCTACACTTATGGCTACTTTTCAGCATAATCACCGAAAAGATTGAGACATTTATCGTACCTATGCGCAACCTTTGTAATACCCGCTTCAAAAAAATGTTGCCGCCAATGATTTCAAATGAGCATTGACGTTGTTTTGAAGATCTTCGTACTTTACGACGTTTGCGGAGAGTCATTCAAAACAAATGAAGAGGAATGCTGACTTCAGGAATTGTGTTGATCCATGACAATGCTCGTCCACACACTGCTGGCACAACCCATCGGCTCCTTGAGCAATTTCAATGGGACATTTTCAATATCATCCGCCATACAGTCCAGACATGGCACCCAGCGATTTTTCACCTTTTCCCTGAACTGAAGACGTGGCTAGGAGTGCAGCACTTTCAAACCAACGAAGATCTTCAAAACATCGTCAATGCTCATTTGAAATCATTCACGGCAACATTCTTGAAGCAGGTATTGCAAAGCTTATGCACAGGTACGATAAATATCTTAATATTTTTGATGATTATGTTGAAAAGTAACCATAAGCGTTCAAAATTTTAGTAATAAAATAATTGTTTTCTATGAACTTGTCTTTTATTTATAGCCTATCGGATGTTGAAAAAAAAAGCGAACATCGTACTTGCTTCCTTGTGAGTACAATGGAAATAAGGGAATGCACTAGGCTAAAACAATAGTCAAATGTTTTAAAGTCCTGTTTCCGTGTGATTGAAACCAGTTATCTTGTATTGCCAGGAGTTGGAAAATTCTCACATGAGAAAATTCAACGTATCTTAAAACCGAAAGCAGTAACAAGAAATATCTCCAAAAAGGAATGTATATGACAAATGTTGTGTTTTAACGAGATCTACATATTATGTGTAGTAAGATTTTGTCATCTCTTATGGTTTACCAGTTACGCAAAATCTAGCAAAGTTCATCCAGAATAAAGAGTTATTCGGGGCTAGTCCCATAAAATTCAAAATAAACATGTTATTTGTCATGTATATATTGTTAATATACGGTTATATAATCAAAACCGTTTGAGCCATTTTTGAAAAAATATTTTTTTTTTATTTTTTCCATGTAAAGGGTAGTTCGGAGTGGTGAGATTTTTCTCAAAATCTTCGTTTTGCATTCTTAAGAGCTACTAAAATTAAATATCAAGTTTGATATTTTACCCAGTTTTCGTTTTTGAGTTATCGTGTTCACGGACACACCTACCAACACACGATCACACACACACACACACACACACACACACGTGGACATTTTTCTAAGAATTTGATGTGTTCATTCACATGACTCTTTCTACATCTCTGTAAAAATAATTGTTGAAAAGCTTATTCTCCTATCTACTTTATACTAATCGAAATAAACAGCAGCAGAAACGGTCTTATTACTTAGTCCCTTTTAAGTGGAAGGAAAATAAGAGAATATACAACGCTAAAGTGATAATCAAATATAGTTGCCATGTGATTTAAATCCGTTTCTTTGTATTGCCAGGAGTTTAGAAATTATTATACAAGAAAATAAGAATTTTAAAACTGAAAGTAGTAAAAAATATGATCTCGGAAATGGTATCCTCCACAAAAAGTAAATGGCATAAATTATATGTTTTAAGGAGATATATATTTTTCGTTTAATAAGTTTTTGTCTATCTCTTGCGGTTAAGCAGCTATGAAAAATTCATCGAGAATAAATAAGTCTTCAGAGGCTATTCCCAAGTGTCTGTCATGGCACACCAGAGTTGTGTAACGTTAGTCAATCTGGGACCTCGAGAAAGCCTCAACTACCCCTTACATGGAACTTTTTTCGAAAATTTTGATTTTCTTAAAAATGGCTCTAACAATTTTGATTAAAATGTCAAATATTACAGATATTTACCTGACAAATAATATATACATCTTGAATTTTCTATGAATAGCCTCTGAAACTACTTTATTCTGGGTGAATTTTACGGAATTTTGCATAACTGGTAAACCGTAAGAGATAGACAAAAACTTAACACACCAAAAATGTAGAGCACATTAAAACACACAAATTATGTTATGTATATATTTTTTTTTTCGTGGAGTTCATCGTTTTTGAGACATTCCTTGTTTTTGGTTTCTGCTTTCTCATACAGGAATTTGTCAACTCATATCCTTACAAAGGCATTTCAGTCACGTAGCTTTTGACTGTCACTTTAACCTATGGTAGTCTCTTATTTCGCTTCTACTTCCAAGGAAGCAAGTAATAAGACTATTTCGAAAATTTTGATTTTTTTTAAAAATGGCTCTAACGAATTTTGATTAAAATCTCGTATATTTAAGATATTTACTTGACAAATAAAATGTGTATTTTGTATTTTCTGGGAATAGCCTCTGGAAACTACTTTATTCTGGATGAATTTACGGATTTGTGCATAACTGCTAAACCGTAAGAGCTGGACAAAAACTTACCATTCAGAAAATGTAGAGCACATTAAAACACACAATTTATGTTATATACATTGTTTTCGTGGAGTTGATCGTTTTTAAGATATTCCTTGTTTTTAGTTTCAACTTGAAAACTTACTTTTCTCATACTTGTCAAACTCTGTATATAGAAACAAAGGAACTTTAGTCTCATAGCAACCAGCTTTTGACTATGACTTCAACCTATGCTACTCGCTTATTTCGCTTCTGCTTAAGGAAGCAAGTAATAAGATTATTTCTGCTAATGTTTTCTCAATTAGCATGAACAAAATAGAAGCCTAGGCTTTTTAACAATAATTTGTTACAGAGATTTAGAGAAAGACATGTGAATGGAACACATCAGATTTTTTTAGCAACACATTATTCAGTCTATATTGATCTAGCGTTTTCTAGAGTAGCCCACATTTATAGAGACGTAAATTATGGTTGACGCGATACAAAATTCTGACACAGGAGTGGCTTATATTATACCTACAATTGACAGCGCCATTGGCAAACAAAGTTTATATTTTATTTATTTCACGTTCCATAACGGAACGAGTTGATTTTGTTGGTGCTAATAAAATCTCTCTCTACTCTCTTCAAAAATGGCAGTTTCTTTCCTTCTTTATCTATTTCACCTCCTTAGTCCGATATACAATAATTTGTAAAGAAAAAGAAAAAAAATTGACTTCTACCACTCACATGAATTTCTCTAGCTATTGCACGTGTTAACTATTCTTACAAAAAAATCTGATGCGTTCCATTCACATGACTTTCTCTATATTTCTGTAACAAATTATTGTTAATAAGCTTATTTTTTTATTTATTTCATGCTAATCGAGAAAAATTAGCAGAAATAGTCTTATTTCTCGCTCTATTGTAAGTAGAAGCGAAATAAGGGAGTATCATAGGTTAAAGTGAAAGCCAAAAGCTGGTTGCTATGTAACTGAAGTTCCTTTGTTTGTATGGACTGGAGTTGACAAATTCCTGTATGAGAAAAGTATAAGTTTTTCAAAGCTGAAACCAAAAACAAGAAATATCTCAAAAATGATCAATTCCACGAAAAAAAATGTATATTACATCAATTGTGTGTTTTAACGTGCTCTACATTTTTTGTGTGTTAAGTTTTTGTCCATCTCTTACGTTTAGTAGTTATGCAAAATTCATCCAGAATAAAATAGTCTCCAGAGGCTATTCCCAAAAATTCAAGATATACACTTTATTTGTCAGGTAAATATCTTTAATATACGATATTTTAATCAAAATCGTTAGAACAATAGCTTACTTTAGTTCCATGATCGTCTTTGTGTTTTCCCCCTTATGTTTGCCTGATTAATGAAAACATGCTTTAGGAATACTTTGTATGATCAGTATATTTTGTGTTTATTAAGCTTTAATTTACAACGGTTTATTTTGTAATGAAATGGCATGATTTTAAATAAATGTGTATGATATGGGGTTTAAGTTAATACCATATAATAAAATATATAAACTTGCTTCGTCTCTTATCCTTAGAGTTAGCATTTTCATTATCCATAAAGGAGCTTTTGCTCCTTTCCTCAAAAACTGCTGATAATGTAATCAAATTAAGGTAAGACACATTCAAAATTATATGTTTAAATGTATCTTACACTGACTGGGCGTCTGGTTCACCTCCGCCATCACGAAACAAAGGGCAAGCGCATATTACCAATCACACCTTGCTAAAGCTGACAGGGGTTTGAATGAAGGTGTGGCAGAGGATTGGTGCCATACACCTATCAACCTATATAACTGTTTCTCTTATCGGCGCGTTTCCGTGCCCCAGACTGCACATTGTATATACGTGATAGAGAAAATAATAAAATAAGCATGATGCAGAGCTGGGGCTGAAAAGAACATCACATGAACTGTATGCGGTATACTGAAGTGCCAATTTCTCACGCGATAATAATGAGGACCGTCAGTTCTGCACCGTCTCACACCATCGCGTGTTTGACAACCTTTGTCTTCAAACAAATGTGCCGCATATTATGTCTTCTAGAATCTGCCCTTCATCCCGATCACACCCACATACTTGTGCAAAAATGCAGCCTTTAGTATGCCTACAGATCTCAGTTGAGATATTTTGATCTTCACTTGCGTGCACTCCAAAAGTAACGCATAAAGATTTGCACATAGATGTCTGACATGCAACTGTTTCATCTCCTTCATTGCCTAAGCACAGCTTCCAGCGTTCAACTCACTTCTGATAACCCATTTTGTAGCATTGTTCAGAAAGCTGTTTTAGAGACTGGTAAAGCCTCTGAGCCCAGAAGACAATTGCGATGACAGGGAGGAATGACAGTTGAATAAGGAGGGTGTTTCAGTGATGCGATACAATGTTTGAGGAGAAATTGTGTGACAACGCTTGCCCTGTGAGATGGGGCATTGTCTTGATGCAACAATTTTGGTCGCGTTTCCATTGCTTGAGCCTTTTTGAAAACAAATTTGTTCGTCACGTGGCGACCATCAATAATGATTCTTTCAATATGTTCCTTGTTCTAATGGGAGCGTGCAGCAGATGACTCCCTTCTCGTGGCAGATCACACTTCCCTTTTTAAACTTTTCAATCCATCTTTTCACATTGCTATAGCTTTACCCCTATACACCAAGACATGTTCACGATGAATATTTACCTTTTGTACAAAAAAATGTTATTTATCTTGAGAAAACTCTATAATCACCAGTATAAAGACCGCTTATCTGCTCGGTAAAAGGTCGTGCATGTGGTGTGTATATAAATTTAGTATATATAAAGTTCAGGCATCTTATAAGGATGCAATACGATTATTTTCAAGAAAATCCTCCACACCAAACTACTCTTTACATGGAAGGTTTTTTCGAAAATTTTGATATTCTCAAACATGGCTCTAATGATTTTATTAAATTACTAAAGGTTTAAGATATTTTCTTGGCAAATGTAATGTGTATCTTGAATTTATGGGCTTAGCTCTGAAGTCCTCTTCATTCAGAATGACTTTTGCATTACTGGTAACCGCAAGAAATAAACAAAACCTTAATACATAAAAATGTATATTTCGTTAAGCCATACAACTTACATAAAATGCAATTTTCTGACATATTCCTTGTAACTGGTTTAAACTTTCCAACATTTATATTTTTTTCATGTTGGAAAAGCAAAGGGAATGGTTAATTTCATCACAAAGTGGTCAGTTTTTAAAATGTTTTACTATCACTTCAGTGTATTCCCCTTGTATGCATGAAAAAGATAGGCGAATACGATTTTTAAGCAGAGCTATTCAGATGGTCTATCTCATAGAAAAAGTTAACGCAAACGCGAGTAAATGAACGTATGATATGAACACGGAATTTGCTTTGCCAATCACAATCATAATTACGTTAAACACTAAAATAAAACAATTGAAGTGTGAACGCGATTAAAATGGAGGTTGAAGCATTCACAAAGATGCAGCTACCACAAACTGCATTATATTTTGTGTGTGTATGTGCGTGTGTATGTGAGTGTGTGGTCTACTATATTTCAAATCAAAGAAATCTACACGTGAGATATTTTTGAACAAAATTTATACTACCCTATTAACATTTCATCAAACGATTCTATATTGAAGTGTTCAGAAAAACAGAAAATAATTGGAAAAATAAAATAATATACTATACTGATGCTACTAATATATTATAATATTTTATTCTGTACATGAAAAAAAAACGAATAACCTAAGTTTCTCACTACCAAGCAAACATATTATTTTTGAAAATATCATCACAATTCATTTCACTAGCAATCTAATAGGTTTCTCATCGGAAAACTCCATATGTTTGCTCCTTTTTTACTTTCTCCACACGTACTATGTATAGAGAAGGTATTGTATGCCACCCAAAAATTCCATACCGAGATTTCACCGGAAATACATGTTTTGGGTCCTACTGTATCCAAAAACTCTAATGTGTTCCATTCACATGACTTGCACTACATCTCTGCAAAACCATATTAAAAAGTTTATGCTTCTATTTACTTCATGTTAATCAAGGAAAAAGATAGAAGAAATAATGTTATTACTTGCTTTCTTGTAAGTAGAAGCGAAATAAGGGAGTACCATAGGTTAAAACGATAGTCAAAAGCTGGTTGACATGTGACTGAAGTTCCTTTGTTTGTATGGATAGGAGTTAACAAATTCCTGTATGAGAAAAGTATAAGTTTTTCAAGGCTGAAACCATAACAAGGAATATTTCAAAGACGATCAACTGCATGAAAAAAGGTATATTACATAATTTGTGTGTTTTAACGTGCTCTATATTTTTGGTGTGCTAAGTGCTTGTCCATCTCTTACGGTTTAGCAGTTATGCAAAATTCATCCAGAATAAAGTAGTCTTCAAAGACTATTCCCAGAAAATTCAAGATTTCATTTGAACCGTAAATATCTTTAATATGCGATATTTTAAATAAAATCGTTAAGAGACATTTATTAGAAAATCAAAATTTTAGAAAAAAGTTCCATGTAAACGGTAGGTGGGAGTGATGGGATTTTCTTGAAAATCTTCGTGTCGCATCCTTCGAAGATACCAAACTTAAATATCAAGTTTGTTTTCTAACGGACTTTTCGTTTTTGAGCTATGCTGCCCACAGACACACACATACACACAAATAGTGACAGACAAGTCATACACGGACATTTTTCTAAAAAGTTGTTTTTATTCAGAGGGTCTCAAAATATGTATTTCCAGTGTAAACTCGGTATCGAATTTTTGGATGCATTACAATATATATGTATGTAGTACGTAAAGAGAAAGTAAGAAAGCATTTTTGGAAAAACGTCCGTGCGTGTGTATCTGTGTGAGTCTATGGACAGCATAGCTCAAAAAAAAAAAAAAAAAAAAAGACCGTTCAATATCACATTTGGTAGTTAAAATTGGTATCTTCCAAAGGATACAACACAAAGATTTTCAAGAAAATCCCCTCCAAATTACCCTTTACATGGAAAAAAATTCAAAAATTTTGATTTTCTTAAAAATGCCTCTAACGATTTAGATTAAAATATCTTATATTTAAGATATTTACATGTCAAATAAAATACATATCTTGAAATTTCTGAGAATAGCTTCTAAAAACCTCTTTATTCTGGATGACTTTTATTGAATTTTGCATAACTGGTAAACCGTAAGAGATAGACAAAAACTTACCACACAAAAAATGTGGATCACAATAAAGCACACCATTTATGCCACATACATTTTTTCGTGGAGTTGATAGCTTTTCAGGTATTCTCTGTTATTGGTTTCAGCTTTAAAAAAACTTATAATTCTCTCATACAGGAATTTGTCAACTCGTGTCCATACAAACAAAAGAACCTCAGTCACATAGCAACCAGCTTTTGACTATCACTTTAACCTACGGTACCCCCTTATTTCGCTTCTACTTAAAAGGAAGAGAGTAAGACTATTTTTCTAATTAGCATAAAGTAAATAGAAGCATAAGCTTATTAACAAAAATTTGTTGCAGAGATGTGGAGAAATTCATGTGAATGGAATACATCAGATTTTTTCTTGTTCAGTGCGATAGTGTTTTGTTTTTCTTCTTGAATTACGTCAACATGTGCTAGGGGATTGCAAGGTTTGGCGTTAGCGTCTGGCGAATGCTCATGTTAATGAAATCGATATCGAATTGTCCCATTTATTAACCTGATTATAAGCTTTAGTATTCTTGTTGCGTTTGCGTTAACGTTTCTATGTGAATGGGTCATTTACTTCTCTTACTGCAAAAGAGGTAGAGAAAGTGTTGTGAATGTAGCACATCAGATTTTTACAATATAGTTCATCTTATGTACTCGTCTCTTCCTGTTTCACATATAAAATTAATTGAATTAGACAAAACCGAGGATAAGTGCTGGTGAAACTTCTTCTAGGTCAGGGTAAATGGCGACCGGATGTCTTTCACATTCACTTTTCTTCAGTAAGAAAAGATAAAAGATAATAGAAGAAATAACAAATGAGCGCTATTAAAATACCCATGTCCACTTTTGCCTTGAAAATGATGTTTCTTCTCATTAACATAGTACCGCGTCCCTGTGTTATTAAAGAAGGCCGTGAAGACTATAAACAAAAGAAATGCTATCCCCCCACACCCAAGATAACACGTAATTTAGGCGGTGCACTGTTTTTAAAGGAAATACTCCGCTTCTTTGTATATAACATGCTCGTAAGCTGCGGTGCTTTAAATTGAAATAATAATGGAAAAACATTGTAGAGGCCAAAGACAAGGGAGTAGCATGGCACCTAATATTTTTACTTTCTCTAACCTCATGTTTACAATGCTTATTGGAATAGAGAAGGTATTGCATTCCACCTAAAAATTCGATACCGAGATTTCACAGAAAATAAATGTATTGTGTCTCCTTAAATCCAAAAAAAGCATGTTTACTTTCTCTATACTCACTATGTACATAGTGTATAGAGAATGTATTGTACTCCACCAAAAAATTCGATACCGAGATTTCACCGGAAATATATGTTTTAGGGTCCCCTGTATCCAAAAAAAAAGTATTTTCAGAAAAAGGTCCGTGTGTGTGTTTGTCCGTGTGTCCGTGTGTCTGTGAACCCGATAACTCAAAAACGAAAAGTCGGTAAAATGGCAAACTTGGTATTTAAATTTAGTATCTTTCAGGGATGCGACACGAAGATTTTAAGAAAAATCCCCCCACCTCAAACTACCCTTTACGTGGAACTTTTTTCGAAAATTTTGATTTTCTAAAAAATGGCTCTAACGATTTTGATTAAAATATCGTATATTAAAGCTATTTTTACAAATAAAATGTATAATTTGAATTTTCTGGGAATAGCCTCTGAAGACTACTTTACTCTAGAAGAATTTTTCATGATTATTAAACCGTAAGAGATGGACAAAAACTTAACCCACAAAAAATGTAGAGCACGCTAAAACACTCAATTTATGTTATATACATTTTTTTCGTGGAGTTGATCGTTTTTGAGATATTCCTTTTTCTTGGTTTCAGCTTTGGAAAACATAATTTTCTCATATAGGAATTTGTCAACTCCTGTCCATACAAACAAAGAAACATCAGTCACATAGCAATCAGCTTTTGGCTTTCACTTTAACCTATGGTACTCCCTTATTTCGCTTCTACTTACAATAAAGCAAGAAATAAGACTATTTCTGCTAATTTTTCTCGATTCGCATGAAATAAATAAAAGATAAGCTTATTAACAATAATGATTTACAGAGATATAGAGAAAGTTATGTGAATGCTACACATCAGATTTGTAGGAAAAGGTCCGAATATGTGCGCGTGTGTGTGCGTGTCTTCGGACAGCATAGCTGAAAAACGAAAAGACCGTGTGTATTATATAAATATCTGATGTATTACACTAGCATGGCTTTCTCTAACTGTTCCACAAACAAACTTTTTACAAACTATTATTCTTCTTTTTGCACCACACTAAGCGGTATAAGCATTAGTAGAATGTACTTATTACTTAATTACTTATAAGTGGAAGGGAACTAAAGGAATGCGTTATACTAAAGCGTTAAAAGCTATCGTTCTGCGATCGTCATTGAAATTGGTTTCTTTGCTTGGCCAGGAGGAGAACAAAAGAAAAACGGGAATTTCCTGTCTGAGAAGAACATTTTAAAATTGTAACCAATAACAAGGAATATCTTGAAAACGGTCAACTCTACAACAAAGGTTCATGTGATACAAATATGTGTTTTATCAAGATCTACATTTTTGTGTTGTAAGTGTTTGTCTATCTCTTACGGTTTAACCGTTATGCAAACTTCTGCTAAAATCAATCAGAGTAAAGTGCTCTTCAGGGGCTATTCCCAAAGTGTAAATGTTATTTGTGCTGTAAATAACTTTAATATATGGTATTTTAATCAAAATTGTTAGTCACTTTTGAGAAAAGCAAAATTTTAAGAATGTTTCCAAGTAAAGGGTAGAAAATCCTCGTGTCGCATCTTTGGAAGATAATAAACTTAAATATGGACCAAGTTTGGTATTTAACGGTGTTTTAATTTTTGGCTATGCTGTCCACAAACACACATGGATTTTTTTCTAAAACACTTTTTTTGTTGTATTCAGGTGGTCTCAAAATAGGCCGCTCCCCATAGCCGCGCTCACCAAGGCGTCTCGCTTTGGTGCTTCGTAGCACAGGGGATCGTGAGTTCGAGTCCCACCTTGGACGTGGGTGTTATATGTTTGTGTACATGTGTGTGTAATAGAAGAAAATACAGAAATTCAGTTATCATACATCAAACAAAGTAAAATAATTAGGTAAATAAAAAGTAGGGTATACAGCGCCGGAGTCCCGACCAGACTCCGAAGCTGTATTTAAAATATATATATATATTGCCAGTAAGTCTCGGTATCGAATTTTTGGATGTATTATAATACCTTCTCTGACACTATGTACATAGTACGTGTAATGAAAGTTAAAATAGATTAGTGAAACAAAAAGGCGTGAAGATAATATATCTCGTAAAACTTTCAGTGTAATATAGATATTAAATAGTTGCTGAGATGGTCGGCCTTGAATGTAGGTTTAATGTTAATGGGATAGAAATTGTAAGCCCCCAATGAAGTCTTCTTCTTCACTTCACGGTATGGCCAAATTGACCGTTCCGTCTCACAGTGGTTCCCTCCACCATTTTCTGGATCTATTGACACCTCTCCTTCCTTTTGGTTCATATTCAAATGCAATCCTAGGCAGTCTTGAACCTGCCATTCTCTGAACATGTTGCACCCACTGGTTCTGATATTTTTCAGTCTTGGAATTTATTGATTCTATGTTAAGTTCTGCTCTTATATCTTCATTTCGGATTTGATCTAATTTTGTACATCCTTTTGTTTGTCTCAAAAAGTTCATTTCTGCACTTTGTCAACAGCTTTTTATTTTCTTTGTGATGATCCATGTCTCACTTACATATAATAGTGTAGGGACCGCCATTGCTATGTAAAACTTTAACCTAGTTTCCTTTCTTGTTTTATTACTCATTGTTCTATGTGTAATTCCACATATCATTTGGAATCTTGAAATATTTTATTCATATCTCTTTCAGTTCTTGTTCATTAACTGAAGTTACATCTTAGACAGTTAAACTTCTTCACCTGTTGTAACGGTTTATTATCTAAAATGATTTTTGATCTTATTTGTACATTTTCCCCAAATGGCCAAAATTTTTGATTTCTCTGATAAAATTTTAAACTTACATTGCTGACATAGCTCATTTAAGCACTGTGATGCATGTTGTAATTCATACTCAGTTTCTTGAATTAAAACTACGTCATCTGCATATAATACAATATTTAAAATAATCTTCCAATTTAATTTAATATCTTATTTAATTATGCTTTTACAGCTTCGGGTTTCGCCATTGGAATATATATTCAAAATCTGATGTGTTCCATCCACATGACTTTCTCTATATTTCTGTAATAAATTATTGTTAATAAGCTTATTCTTCTATTTACTTCATGTTAATGAGGAAAAAAATAGCAGAATTAGTCTTAACACGTACTTCCTTGTAAGTAGAAACGAAATAAGGGAGTACCATAGGTTAAAGTGATTGTAAAAAGATGGTTGCTATGTGATTGAAGTTCCTTTGTTTGTATGGACACGAGTTGACCCATTCCTGTATGAGAAAAATATAGGTTTTTCAAAGCTGAAACTAAAAGCAATGATTATCTAAAAAACGATCAACTCCACGAAAAAAAATGTATATTGCATAAATTGTGTGTTTTAATGTGCTCTACATTTTTTGTGTGGTAAGTTTTTGTCCATCTCTTACGGTTTAGCAGTTATACAAAATTCCGCAACATTGATCCAGAATAAAGTGGTCTTCAGAGGCTATTCCCAGAAAATTCAGAACATACATTTTATTTGTCAGGTAAATATCTTTAATACATGATATTTTAATCAAAATCGTTAGAACCATTTTTAGAAAATCAAAGTTTCCGAAAAACGTTCCATGTGAAGGGTAGTTTATTGTGGGGGGATTTTCTTGAAAATCTTCATGTCGCATCCTTGGAAGATACCAAACTTAAATACGAAGTTTGCTATTTAACGGTCTTTTCTTTTTGAGCGATGATATCCACACACACATACACACACACACAGACAAGACACACACACGGACATTTTTCTAAAAATTAAGGGGGACCCAAACATAAATTTTCGGTGATATTTCGGTGTGGAATTTTTGGGTGCAATATAATACCTTCTCTATACACTATGTACATAATACGTGTAGAGAAAGTAAAAATTAAATATTGCATAAATTGAGTGTTTTGACGATATCTTCTATGTTTCATGGTTTACCGGTTATACAAATGTCGTCCTGAATGAAGATTTTTTTCAGAGGCCATTCCTAGAAAGGTCAAAATATAATTTTTTTTTGTCGGGTAAATATCTGTAATATACATTATTTTACCAAAATCGTTAAGAGCCATTTTTCATAAATTGGAAAATTTCGCAAATGTTCCATGTAAAGGGTAGTTTGTCACGAGGAAATACTTTAAAAATCTTAGTGACACAACGTTAAAAAATACTAAACTTAAATAGCTAGTTTTGTATTTAACCAAGTTTTCGTTTTTGAGTTATCGTGTTCACAGACACACGGACACACACGCATAGTCACACGCATACGCACCTGAACTAACAAACTTGGTATTTGAGTTTACTATCTTCCAAAGATGCGACACAAAGATTTTTAGAAAAACCCCAAAGGTAAATTTGTTTCTAAAATTTATTTCTGAAATGGCCACTAATATTTTATTAAAATACCATAAATTAAATATATGTAAATTACAAATTAAATTTATATCTTGAATTGTTTGCAAATAGCTCCGAAGATCTGTTCATTCTGAATGACTTTTTCATAATTTCTAGACCACAAGAGATAGACAAAAACTTATTACCATGAGATCTCATCAAAGCACACAATTTATGTCATATATATTTTTGTTGGAGAGCTAACCATTTCTAAGCTATTCCTTTTTATTAGTTTAAATTTTCTAGTGCTTAAGACGTTTCTGAGTTTTTTCATCGTGGTCATGGAAAGAGAAGCAAATGTCAATAATATTACATAACGAAATAGCTTTTAAAAGATTTGACTATCGCTGTGGCTCTTTCTTTTTCCTGATTCCCCTTGTACAAGGAAATAATGTGTAATAGAACCATTTCTGCTAATGTTAATCTTAATAAGCTAAAATAGCTTGTTGCAGTGTATGCTTTTCTATAGCATTTGCCTTGAATAGCAGAAGTGACTGAGGAGCAAGTGTTTATGAATAGATATTTTGTAGAGTAACGACTGTTTGTAGAGAATCGCATTTGAGTATAACATCAGACTCTTCTCTGCAAATGTTGTGTCAATCAGTATAAATATTTGTAGAAATGATTTCCAGCATTTGAAACAGAAGCTGACTTACTAGTAGGCAGAGACGGCCTACAGCCATCCAAAGACATGATAATATTAACAGGGCATAAGTGTGGTATTACAGCATATTATTAATAAATAACGCATATTTTACTAACCTCTTCTCAAAACTTTGCTATGATTGGTGCACCATGGTTGAAAGCTCTTTTTCATTACAAGAGCTTTTAAATTCTGATAAACTTTTGGAAGCTATTTACAATGCGGGATCCAAAAACTTCTAGTTTAATTTCGAAATCATTCCTAAGCAATGAAATTGAGTAGAATACATTTTGCTCTCTCTACTATGCGCGTACATAGTAGGTAGAGAAGGTATTGTATTCCACCCAAAAACTTCATACCGAGGCTTCTAAAAAAATCTTATGTCTTACATTCATAGACTTTCCCTACATCTCAGCACAAAATTATTGTTAAAAGGCTTATGCTTCTATTTACTTCTGATAATCGAGAAAAAAATAGCAGAAATAGTCTTATTACTTGCTTCCTTGTAAGTAGAAGTGAAAAAAGGGAATAACATAGATTAAAGTGATAGTCAAAAGCTGGCTGCTATGTGACTGAAGTTCCTTTGTTTGTATGGACAGAAGTTGACAAATTCCTGTATGAGAAATGTATAAGTTTTTCAAAGCTGAAAACAAAACAAGGAATATCTAAAAAACAATCATCTCCACAAAAAATGTATATAATATAAATTGTGTGTTTTAATGTGCTCTACATTTTTCATGTGCTAAGTTTTTGTCCATCTCTTGCGATTTAGCAGTTATGCCTAATTCCGTAAGATTCATCCACAGTAAAATAGTCTTCAGAGGCTATTCCCAGAAAATTCAAGATATACATTTTATTTATCAGGTAAATATCTTTAATATGCGATATTTTAATCAAAATCGTTTCAGCAATTTTTGAGAAAATCGAAATTTTTGAGAAAAAAATAGACAGAAATCACGATAAAACACACAATTTATGTTATATACTTTTTTCGTGGAGTTGATCGTTTTTGAGGTATTCCTAGTTATTGGTTTTAGCTTTAAAAATGTACTTTTCTCATTCAGAAATTTATCAACTCCTGCCCATACAAATAAAGGACCTTCAGTCACATTGGAACCAGCTTTTGACTATCACTTTGACCTATGGAGTTCGCTTTTTCTCCTCTATTTACAAGAAAGCAAGTAATAAGACTATTTCTGCTAATTGTTTTCTCGATAAGCATGAAGTGAATAGAAGTATTAGCTTTTTAACAATAATTTGTTGCAGAGAAGTAGAGAAAGTCATGTGAATGAAACACGTCAGGTTTTTACCCTTACTGTCTGAGTTACTCTGATCTGTGCTGTGAGCATAACGTGTGTACGCCCACGTGCTTAAGTGGTGGGGGAATGATCGATTAGGCTCCTTGTAAATTTATTCAGTGGTTGTAAGGTTATTAATGGAAAATTAGTTAGGCAACATTAGGTGTGGAATCTTCATCAACCGCTGAGCAGAAAACGCAGGAGACTACCATTGAGTTCCCGCTACAGTTCTAAATAACGCATGAACTGGGTTGACTGAACTTTTTTCCCCATTTTTGCTATTTGGGTACTTCGTTCTAATACTTTAACCTAAAATTCCGTGTGAAAGTTATAGTTGTAGTATCTCCTCAGAATATGTTTCGTCAAGAATAATTAAAGCTAATACTTTGAGTATTCTACTGAATGATTATTAGGAAAAATTGACATAAAATAAATATTTGTATTCAATATATTAAACATGAAGTAATAATTATTTTATTCAAAAAATCTGATTAGTTACACTCACATGCGTTTGCCTACCATTACTCCGCAAGCTATTCCTACGAAACTGTTTACTCTATTTACTTCATCTTAACTTAGACATAAACAGAAACGGTTTCCTTGTAGGCGCAATGGTAACATGGAATATATAGGCAAATCTTTTAAAATCTAGTCACTATGTGAAGGCTTTGAAATTCCATTCTCATTGTATGGCCAAAAAATAAAAACGAATAAGGCTTATCCAGCCAAGCTACCTATTATACCAAAAAGTTTCGATATTGTTCATTTTCTCAAAAATCTAGATTAAATTGCCAAATGTTTAAGATATTATTGTGAGCAATGTATTGTATATCTTGAATTAAATGTCAATAGTCTCTGAGCCATCTATATTTTGGAGGACTTTTGCATAACTCGTAAACCGTAACACACAGGAAAAAAAAAAGACTAGTACAACAAAATATAGCCTCATTTAAGCACACAATTTTTCACATATATTGGTGTGAGTTAATCCTTCATTGTTATTGGTTTACATTTCTCAACAGAATAATTTTTTCAAATGGGAAATAGTCATTAATTTGTTCTTTATTTTCTTTACTCCAGTTTATGTGAAGTAAACGAAATTTCATTATCTCCACCTCTTCAAACTAGTAGCAAATGACTGTCAGGTTGTGTAACAAAGAGAATCCGCATTTCAAAGGTTACATAGACTGATTTTGAAGAAGTAAAACATGAATTTATATTTTGGTGTATGTATCTTGTAAGAAAGCCTCTTAGTTTTACTTCAAATAGTCTTATTTCCTATTTCTTTCACAACAATACTGCAGTACCATTTTCTTCCGCGCTTCCACGCGTAGACAGTTGACTTCTCTCTCTCTCTCTCTCTCTCTCTCTCTCTCTCTCTCTCTCTCTCTCTCTCTCTCTCTCTCTCTCTCACTCTCTCTCTCTCACACACACACACAACTAGCACGTTCCCAACTTCCAGTTGAAACTGACTCTTCTGGCTTGCAGCTCTGTCTTTTATAGCTGTGGATCACATGGCTAGAAGTTTTCAGAAAAAGCCAACATTTTAGCACACGTTCTTTGCGCTCAGATATGACATTCGTAGGCTTTGAAGTTCTGCGTTCGTTCATCACGTGCTAAATTTACGGCTACATAGAGGAAGCCGCCCAAATATGTGCAACCCTCAGCTATAAGCTTTCGAAAGCAAATCGCTGAACACGTGCGGTGATTACGGGCCAGCAGTTTCGAAGAACAAATATTATGTGCAACATTTACATCATCTTTTCTATCTATGCTTCAGAAAACTATTCTTACGAAAGCATATTCTTCTATCTACTTCATGCTTATCAACATAGACATTGCCATAAATGCTTTTTACCTTCTCTAGCACTATGTACAATGTGCAATGTAGATAGAGATGGTAATCTATTCCATCCAGAAACTCGATTCAGAGATTTTACCAAAAATGCAAGTTTTTAGATCCCCTGAATCCAGAAACAAAACCAGCTTTAAACTCGGACTCATGACTTTCTCTACACTTCTTTAACAAATTGTTGTTCAAAAGCATTTATTATATGTACTCCATGCTAATCGAGATAATCATTAGTAGAAATGATCTTATTGCTTGCTTCCTTGTGAGTAGGAGAGAAATAAGGACGTACTTAGGCTGAAGCGTTGGTATGGTTGCTTTTGCATGGCCAGGCGTTGACAAATTACCGAAAGAGCAAAGTTTAAGTATCCCAAAACTGAAACCAATAAAAAGGAATATCTAGGAAATGGTAAACTCAACGAAACAAATATATGACATAAATTGTGTGTTTTAACGAGATTCACATTTTTTGAGTCTTACGGCTTACCAGTTGTGCAATAGTCATCCAGAATAAAGAGACAATCCCCACAAAATTCAAGATATACATTTTTTTGGTGATTTAAATATTTTAATATACGGCATTTTTGAGAAAATGAAAAAAATCTAAATATTTTTCATATAAAAGAGTTTTTGGGGGTTGCGGGATTTTCTTTAGACTCTTCGTGTCGTGTTCTTAGAAGGTACAAAACTGAAATACCAAGTTTGGTATTTTAACAACTTTACGTTTTTCACGGACACAGGAACACACACATACACACACACTCTGACCTTTTCTAGAAATGTTTTTGGATACAGGGGACCCTAAAACGGTGGAATGCGTTTTCTCCTCTACCTGTCTACCATGTACCAAGTAGAGCGAATAAAAATAAAATACCCACTAAAACTTCTAAAAATAATATAGTGCTTCTATTAAAAAGAAATATAAATTTAAAGACAATGGTAAAATCTCTTTAAAAACAATTGTTAATCAATGCACCCGCCAGGGGTGTACTTTATCACTTATAATTTTTGATTTTTCTACAGTACTATGTACATAGTGTATCTATGGAGAAGGTATTACATGCCACCTAAAAATTCGATACCGCGAATTCATCGGAAAGATATGTTTTGAGGTCCCATGAAACCAGAAAAGAATTTATAGAAAAAGGTCCGTGTTTGTGTGTGTGTGTTTTCGTGTCTGTGATCAGCATAGCTCCGAAATGGGAAAGCAGCAAATAAGGTATTTAAGTTTTGTATCTTTCAGGGATGCGACACAAAGATTTACAGGAATATTCCCTCACCCCAAATTATCCTTTACATGAAACATTTTTCGAAATTTTTGACTTTCTTAAAAATGGCTCAAAATACCGTATATTAAACATATTTAAAGGCAAATTATATATATATGTATATATATATAATTTTCTGGTAATAGTCTCTGAAGACCTCTTCATTCTGGTTGACTTCTGTATAACTGGTGATCCATAAGAAATAGACGAAAACTTACTGCACAGACAATCATGTCATTAAAACACGCAATTTATATCGTGCGCAGAGTTAACCGGTTCCGAAATATACCTTGTTATGGGTTTCAATGTTAAAATCCTTCAAAAATTTCTCAAACGGGAACTTTTCTTTCCTGTTTCTTTTGTTTTACTGCTGGTCAAGAAAGGAGAATTCAACTTCAGTCAAACAGATCTCAGTTATTAATATATTTGGATATCGTTTTAGCCTAGGGTATTCCCTTAGTTTCCTACTGCTTATAAGGAACTAAGTAAATAAGACCATATTGGAATATGTTTATCTTGATCAGAATGACGTAGATAAAGTCATATGAATGGAACTTATTAAATTATTTATTTACCTCATTGAGAAAAGGCTGCAGACTCCAAGATCTTGGATTCTGAAAACTAACTTGTGTTTCCCACATCGGGAAACCAGTAATATCTGTTTTCATTCCTCCTCAATCCAAAAAAAGACATTTTAGATCAAGTCCTTGTGTGTGTAGCATAGTTCATAAACGAAAACTCGGTTAAATACAAAACTTGGTATTTAAGTTCAGTATCTTGCAAGAACGCTACACGAAGATTTTTAAGAAAATTCCCCCCAACACAGACGACCCTTTGTATACATTTTTTTTAAATGTCGTTATCTTCAAAAATGATTCCTATTGGCTTTGATTAAAATAACCGCATATTAAAGATATTTACAAAGTAAATAAAATGCATATCTTGAATTTTCTGGTAATAGCCTACGAAGATCTCTTCATTCTGGATGACTTTTGCATAACTGCTAAACAGTAAGATACAGACAAAAACTTACTGTATAAAAATGTAGATTTCGTTAAAACACACGATTTATGTCATACACATTTTGTCGTAGAGTTGACCATTTCCGAGATATTCTTTGTTATTGGTTTCAGTGTTAAATACTTTTCTCATATGGGAATTTGTCAACTCCCATACAAGGATTTTAATCACATAACAACAGCTTTTAAAACACTTTTTAATCTAGTGTATTCCCTTATTTCCCTTCTACTCATAAGGAAGTAATTAATACGACCAGTTCTACTGTCTTCTGTTTGTCTCAATTACAATGAAGTAGAGAGAAGCAATCTGTTGTAGAATAGCCAGAGAAAGCCATGTGATTGAAACACATCAGATTTTCTAAACAGACATTACTGGTAACAAAAGAAGCAATCAAACGAAATTTCATTCAAATGTGCTTTTTCATTTGGATATATTAAGTAATTTATTCGATGTAAATGTCTAAAATCAAAATCTATCTTGTTCCACAGATATTGTGCAAATGCGCCTGTTTTTAAAATTATATATCTTAATTATTTTTAACAAATTGTTCGTTTGTGGTTAGTATTTTTTAGAAATACTAGTTTACATAACGAAATGGAAAACATGCAAATAACAGCGCTGATTGTGCTAATTGACTTTTGAAAACAATGTATGACCAAAATAAAAATGCCATGGATTACTTTACTATATCTTTCCCACCATGTCTAATGTTAATACGTCTGCTGAATACAATGGTATAGTTTAATTACGATTAATTAATCAAAATTAACACATTTTACAATGTGTGATTATCAGAGTAGCTTAAAATTAAACTCTGTTTGTATTTTTGGCGAGAATAAGAAAATCGGAAAATATGGCTTCTGATGAATACTATTTAGTCATTAATAAAGGAATTTGGGAAATTTGAAAATTAAAAAGCACAGATATCATAATTGATTTATCCATTATTTTATTTAACTTAAAAGGTACTGTACAATAATTTACAGATTCTTCTTTGAAAGAAACATTTTGTATATCTAAGTGTACAGTGAAATTTAGTGAAATCTTCCACTGTAGATCTCGAAAACAATATTTTTGAGAACTGCTTGTATTATCGAATTTGAATGTGTGCTATTGCAACTAACTACTACAATGTTTAGCTTTTGACAAATGCATAAAGAATCATTATTAACTCGGTAGACTTTTATAATACATATCGTTGCAGCTCTGAAAGATGTTTCAAAAGTGTGGACTTTAAGATTACGAATTATTTTCCTAAATACAATTTGAACACTTAAATGGTATTTAAAAATGACTATAACGTACTGCTGCGTCAATCACGTCTCAAAAACTGCTTAGCAGTATTCTTTGAAATTCACTTGCCAAGTGAATTTGTAATTATTAATAGATTAATGCATAGTCAAATTATCATTGAGTTCACACTTTTAATACTGGGAAGATAATAAGTGAGACAACTTATTGTGTGAGTTTTGTAGCTAATATATGTTTTTACTGAGAACGACTACTTGGATGCATCTGAAGGTTCCACAAGATCGTGTTCTAATCAATTGACACGTTCAGACTGCCAAGTGTGACTTTCCTCCCATGGACTCTCAAGCTGCTACACGAGTCGTTGTACCAGTGATCTCATTTTCTCTATCTCACTGCATATGCAAAATTCCTGTTTCCTGTTTACTCACTGCAAAAAACAGCATTTATACAAACATACGCACACGACACTCTTTGGTTCACAAAAATTCATTTTAAAGAGTTTTATATCTTTCATTGTCCTTGCGAGTTCACCTTGAGCTCCGCTCTGAACTAGACTCTTCAGAGTAATCTTCTTGGGAATCTGCAACAGGCACATCCGTGTTTGCAGGTTTCTCCTCTTTTTTAATCTCTCTACGCGGCTTACTCGTGAGACCCCTGCTGGAAATCTCTAGGGCAGCGCCAGGCGAAGGAATCCTCGCTCCAAAGGAGGATGGTCTGATGTCTAGAGATTGTACATGCGCCTTGACGGATATACCTGGTGGAAATCCTCCAAAGCCTTCAACTGGACTAGATCCTGACCCAAGACTGTCTAACTTCTTACCTCCAGGACGCCTGGTGGGAGCAAATTTGCAGCAGTTTCCATAGGGAATGTTAGTACCAGCAGCACCCGAGAGAAATCCGTTTCCTCCAGCGACATCCTTGTCGAGCTCATAGTCCGGAATTAGCAGATCATCTCCTCCTCCCACATTACCGTCTCCTTTATCCCCCAGAGGAGGGCCAAAGAGATCATCATCACTTCCAAAGAGACCAGGGCTTGGAGCGCCTCCACCGCCGAATGGTGGAGTAAAATCACCGTCGCCATCCTTATCCTTGGAAGGGCCTTCCTGACCTGCACCACCGCTGATACCAGGTAGGAGATCCGTGGAAGGTTTACTGGGTATGTTATCTTTGTCCTTGTCTTCCTCGGGGAAACCAAAATCGCCAATACCCCCAGGAACACTTGTGTCCTTGTTGCCACCAGTAGCTGGACCTCCAGTAGGCTTGACTCCATTACCACTCTCAGCTGCGTTGAGTCCGTCTGGGAAGCCGAAGACGTCATCATCCTTTCCTGGGGTCGGTAGGAAGTTGTACGGAGGTAGATAAGGTGGGTAAACGGATGGGAATCGGTTATTTGACTCAGTGTTAACCACCTTATAGCCGATGTTGGGGCCAGCTATATACTGTGTAGTTCTCTGGACACCCTTATCATCCAAATATGTGTATACTCCCTTCACACGGCCTGCGGCGTCCTTCTCCTCCGTCCTTCGCTGGTCTGGTCCCACTGATGTAAACCTTGTAAAAGAAAATAAATACGTAATTAATTAAACTATATCACAGCATGTAGAGCCTTTTATGAGAAATTATGAAGACTGGGCTACACAGTCACCGTGCCTAAGCAAAAGGCAAAAGTTATCATTCGAATTCTATTAAGGAGAGGGATAAAAATATGAAGGCAGTCAAATTTAAACTATTCGCGTTTAAAAGTACACTTAAAATTAAGTCTCTTAACAACTAATATGTTTCCCCACTGGGAGAAAAAAGGGCCAGTACCATTCTTATAGAAGCTTTTATGCTGCCCAAATTCACAGTCTAGCTAGATGTATACACTGCGTTCTGTTCAAACCAATGAATAGAAATACCTAAAATTACATGAATAAATCTGGGGATTATACAGGATATTGATGTTCTAGCCTACTAAATTGACTATATCTCAAAAGTCCGAAAGAAGTTCAACAACTGAAAATTGTTGTAATAAATATTTTATCCAAGGATAGGCCAAGTGCTTGCACTTATCTTCATGGTTGAAATTTTCACTGATTTAAATACATAAAAAGAGGAGTTCATTGACACCACTTTGATACAATTTTTTATCTTATCTGTTTATGATATAAGTGGGTTAGCAGTTAAAGGGATTAATTGTGAGATAATGTTGAATTGTATCCTTAACGCCTAACCGCCAATACCTCCTATTAATCTGGCTGGCCACCATACAAGTAAAGAAAATATGTATCCATAATACATAGCATGCCTCTCTATAGCGAGGAAAAATGTAAATGCCGTGTTATTTATGGACGCTCTTTAACTGCTGTGGTTCTCAGCGTCCCATTCTAAATTGGGCGTGAAAGACCGCTTAATTTTGCTCAGAGGCCTCTCAATCGAAAGAAACCATGGTAAGGATTTTTACACCCAAAAAACTCCATCGTCCTCCGCCGGGTTTGAACCCGCGACCTTGGGTATATGAAGTTAGCATGGTAACCATTACACCACAGAGGGCGACACTCTTTAGCGAGGGATATTTCAATCTGTAACGTGTAGAATCCTATGTCATTTAAAATAATAATAATAATAATAATAATAATAATAATAATAATAATAAAAAGCCTGATGCAGCAAAACACATATTAACGTTAATGTATAGTGATGGCAGATTGATATATTTTTTTTACTGTGGTTTCTTTTACCTAGCAAACGCCCGAGACATTTTCTATTTATGATGCATTCTTTCGGAACACATATCCAAAATCCGAATTTGGTTTATCCATAAAATCCATTTAAATGTTCGAGATTGGTGCTGTAAACTAATGCAACTACATATATCTACGGAAAGAAAGTTTCAAGTGGTGCGATGATGATGCTGGTTATTATGATGTTGATGAAAGAATCCAACTTTGATCCAACTGCTTCAGACAAAAATAAGGAATTTTTCCTGTAATTTCTTCATTATATTTCAGAGTACTACCTGTCTGACGAAAGAATGCAGTTGTTAGGGAGATCATTAGTGTCATCAAAACATCAGCAAGCGTACGTAAAGAGGAATAAATTAAACGATCCACAACAGGTTAAACCTGCTGTTTTCTTTATCACTGGTAAAGATTAATTTTCTACTGGTAGCGAATCACAGGCCTGCAACGTTGCCAAGTCAGAACTAGACACGTCTCACTTAGTAATTACTAGATTAACGCTCGGACACTAATAGTTTATTACAGCCTTAAAACTTATATCAGATATAAACAGAACGATTGAGCGAACATGAACGAAAAAAGAGCGTAATTTTAGCTTCAGTCGTTCGATATATATTCGCAATTATGTTTTACGTGTGTTTTGTCAGAAATGTAACAGACCTTCGGCTGTTAACAGAGATGTGATTAACATTTGTGCTAATGTACCATTATTCTTCGTATTTCTCTTAACACACCTATAAACACTCTAACCAGGGGACAAAATAGATAGTTAATTTGCAATTCTATGAAATTGAAACTTACAACATGTCGCTAAATAAAGCAAGAGACGATGAGCTCCTGCGCATCCATCTGGAATAAGCAAGTAAGTTAATTTCTATTGTATTTATTTATTTTTACTAAATAGCTAAATTTTACCTAGGTTTTAATCTACAGTTCCACTAAATAACCCTCGGTAACACCCTGCGCTGCATGCTACCTTCTCTATCTCTCTCACGCATAAGCGCACGATATGGCTACATTGTTAGGGATATTAGTTAGAACTTTAATTTTATTGATATATTAAAGACTTTAAGCTAAAAAAACTAATATCCTTCAAAGTTATAAATAAAGAAAATGTATCTTTAAGTCTTAGTACAATTAATACACCTGACTACTGCTATGTACAGAATATGCACCGGAGGTGAAGACGTAATACCGCTTATCTGTTTGTATTTATGCAAGCTTCCACTCATGGCTGCATTCAATCTTCAGACAAGTAATAGATGTTTACAGTTTTTTTCCCATTTTCGATACTGCTGAAGCACTAAACAAAAAACGTTATATTTTATCTGATCCTAAAGATAAGGCTAATTTAAGGAGTATAAATGTTAGATATTAATTAAAGTAATTATTGTGAAGTAATTAAGGATCTCAAAAATAGTTCTATAATACTAATGTTGAGGCTTTATAGTAACTTTTTATAAACATATGTAATTGAGATAGTATTGCTATACTAGATAATAAGTAGTCAAGTATTTAAAAAACATGAATATTTAATATGTTAGTTGTATTACCATTCTTAATTTAACTGTAAGATTATTATTGTATGTGAATTTTGTACATTTAACTCTGACCCCGGGCAGTACCCAATTGCAGAGAATAAATAAATATATGTGTGTATATCAGTGGCATTACCTGTAGGATCCATCCTTGCCCCTGAGTATGGCGGTGTGACCTCTTACTTGTTTTCCCTTCTTGTCAGCAGGAGGACCAGCGAAAAAGATTGACGAGCTGATTGGAGAAGAATCTGGGTAAGGTGTCTTTACGTGGAACCCCGTCTTGGCACCAGCTTCATATGCAACATCGTGTCTAACTCCAATATCGTCCAGGAAGGAGTAGCGACCCTCTATGGAGCCTCTGGCATCAGAACTCTCCCTGCGGTTGTAACTGCCGGTTCGGAACCCGAAGCTGTATGTGGCGTCCTCGTTAGGATCGTGATACCCAGAGTACGTCGGGTTGTAGTTTGGGGAATCCGGGGACACGGGAGGGTTGTACGGTATCTTATTCTGGGACAGGTTCATCCTGCGGGCTATGTGAGGCCCGTTAGCTCTGAATCCTCTCCTCCCTGCGGTGTAGACTGTCTGGAGATCGCGACCTGTGGCAGGGTCTCTGGATCCGTACCGCCCAGACACGGTGTTGCCTGGAGTAGCTGATGCAGCATGGTAGTGACGTCCTACGTCGCCTGCATAGAAGCAAATAACCGCTTTAACACAATACAAGTATCAGTGCACCATTGTCATTAAAACAACATAGATAATAATAATATCGCAGTAACTTTTGCTGGATAATATTAGAAATGATGTAGTTAGAGAACAACAATAGAATGAAAATTTCTTTCAGTATCAACAACCCAAAACCTAAATGAGTAAGAACAGGCAAAGACACGCATCTCACTGTCTTTACATTGGCGGGAAGTGTTTCTTGTGTCACGAGGCTTTTGATATTCCCCCACAGGAAGAAACAAATTGACTCAGTTCAAAGGTACAGATGGCCGTGCAATTGGACCTTTCTTTCCTATCCAGCCCTCGCGATACGTGTTAGTTAGTATATCTGATACTTCAAAAGAGACGTGTATAATATTCCGTCTGTTTGCATTCATATCTGACCAGTTTTATAAACCGTCGTCATCAGAGGAACCCAGGACCCATTACAAAGTTACCTTACATCAGCATTGTTACATTGAATTGAGCACATACTTTTGCGAAATATGTTTCTAGGATACTGTTGTATGCATTAACCCATAAGAACACGCAGGTGGTCTGTAATATCGAGTAGAATATTTTTAAATTAACACAGTATTATTATTTATTTATTGTATTGTTCCGGAGTCTTGTCGGGATTCCGATGCTGTATTCTTTTTCGCTTTTGCATTCTTTTTTCAATGTTTCCTACATTTCCTTTGTTTTCTGTATTATTTTTACTTACAAATACACAAACATACACACATTTAAGAACACACAAGCAACTATGTCCAAGGCGGAACTCGAACCCACGTTCCCCTACGCCACAAGCACCAAAATTAGATACTTTAGCGAGTGCGCCCACGGGGACCGGCAAGTATTTGACAATTGCTTCCAAAAAGATATCTTCTCAGTACTTTAAAGTAAGCATAATAGGAGTCGTTTGTTATGGCATACCTAGTATTTCAATACAAACACTTCCAGTAACAGTTCTACGGTATCACAGACTAATCGTGTGCATGGTTTCAGGTTATTGCTAGATCCGGTTAGTTATTCCCATGCACGCATACATGCATAATTGGATTTGTTTAGTGTTATAATAGGTTTCTGACTTTCTCTACCACGCGTGTACAATGTACGAGGTACGTCCAGAAAGTAAGTTCCGTTTGGTAATAAAATTAAATTGTGTACAGATACAGAATAATTATTTATTGCACAAAATTCTACAACTCTTCAAACTACTTTTCCACATAACTGCAGAAATTTTGCAGCCATTTGTCATAGCATGGCACAAGTTTTTGTATACCTTCTTCATAGAAGTTTGCCGCCTGAACCCAACGTGAGCAAAGTTTACGAAATTTTAGTTTTTCGGTAACAGTTTCATGAATTAGTGATCGTGAGCTTTGGGGAAATTCCATAGCGAGAGCACTAATGGTAAACTTGTTGTTTTCCTGGATCTTGTCATCAATCGCGTGAACCAGTTCTTCTGTAACCAAAGATGGACGCCCACTTCGTTCTTCATCGTGCACTTCACTACGTCCTTCATTGAACTACGTCCATCTTATCACCATTGAAACACTCATCGCATTTTGTCCGTAAACTTCGCAAATGTGCTGATAAATTTCAATTGGTTTTACTTTCCTATCATTCAGAAAACGAATCACAGATCTGATTTCACAAGCGGCGGGATTTTCAATCAACACCGACATTGTAAACAAGAACAACAAAGTGTATGTGGCTGCCAGTGATCTCAAAATGGCGCACGTTTCTTCTCCTTGATACAGAGCGTCTACCGCGCTTGTGCGGAACTGCGATCGCAGCGCTGCAGCGGAGATAAATTGAAACGGAACTTACTTTCTGGACGTACCTCGTATATACTAGATAGAGAAGGTATGTACTCCACCCAAAATTCAATTGCGAGATTTCACCGAAGATATCCCCAAATCCAAAAGATCAGTTTTAGAATAAAATTCTGCCTGTCTGTAGTGTCTGTGGACAGTATGATTCAAAAACTAAAAGTTGGTTAAACACCAAGTTTAGTATGTTCCAAAGCTCTTTAGAAAAATTCCCCATCCTAAACTAACCTTTATATGGAACATTTTTCGAAAGTTGCTATTTGATAAAAATGGTTCTAACGAATTTAATTAAAACTCCATATATTCAAGATGTTTACGTAGCAAATAAAATATATTTCCTGAATTTATTGGGAACAGGCTCTGATGTCCGCTTCATTCTGAGCAATTTTTGAATAAATGATAAACAGTAAGAGATTTCATTAAAATACACAATTTATGTTCTTCATTTTTTTTTGTAGAGCTAACCATTCCAGAGATATTCACTGATATTTTAAAATATTGAAACTTTTCTCAAACGGAAGCCATCATCCGTTTCATATATCTTTTATTTTTCTCCTGGTCAAATTTCAATGACAGCCTAATAGTGACGGCTTTTAAAAGATTGACTGTCACTCTAGCTTGTGTATTCTCCTGTTTTCCTTCTGTTTATTAGGAACTAAGTAATAATATTATTAATGAAGGTAATGTTTATCTTGATTAGCATGAAGTAGATTAAGAATAATCTTTCGTAAGAATAGTTTGTAGAACAGAGAGAGAAAGTCAGGTAAATGGAACACAGATTTTTTTCTTGTTGCCTTATTGTTACTTATCTCCTAAGTATTCTTACCGCATCATGGCATATTCTTACGAGGAGAAGAGGGGATAATTAGACAGCTGTATTAGGAAGTAATGGCTAAAAGTGCAGCTAATGACTCTTGAGACAGTGTCCTTTGCACTTCTGCAAGACCATCTTCAGCAAAGGACACAGTCAAAATATTTGGTCAAATAAGTAAATAAGAGAACTGGAGCATTTGTGAGAAATTTTATGAAGTTGAATTATCTGTGAATTCACAAGGATGCTGTTTGCTAAAACTTCATGAAGTATGTTGCCTTGAACATTCAACTGTCAAAATATTCCAATGAATATATGCATTATTTTGATTGAAACTCATATATATGCGTCTTCATTTTGCATAAATACCTTTGATCAAAATTCTGACGTGTTTCTTTCACATGTCTTTCTCTACATCTCTGCAACAAATTATTGTTAAAATGCTTAAGATTCTATTTACTTCATGCTAATCGAGAAAAAATTAGCAGAACTAGTCTTATTACTTGCTTCCTTGTAAGTAGAAGCCAAATAAGGGAGTTCCATAGGTTAAAGTGATAGTCAGAAGCTGATTGCTATGTGACTGAAGATCCTTTGTTTGTATGGAAAAGAGTTGACAAATTCCTGTATGAGAAAAGTATAAGCTTTTCGAAGCTGAAACCAAAAACAAGGAGTATCTAAAGACGATGAACTCCACGAAAAAGAATGTATATAACATAAATAGTGCGTATTAACGTGCTCTACGTTTCTGTGTGGCAAATTTTTGTCCATCTCTTATGGTTTTGTAGTTATGCAAAATTCCGTAAAATTCATCCAAAATAAAGTAGTCATCAGAGGCTATTCCCAGAAAAGTCAAGATATACATTTTATTTGTCAGTTAAACATCTTTAATATACGAAATTTTAATCAAAAATTTATTTGAGTCCTTTTTGAGAAAATCAAAATTTTTAAAAAAATTCCATGTAAAGGGTAGTTTGGGTTGGAGGAATTGTTCTCAAAATCTTCGTGTCGCATCCCTGGAAGGTACTAAACTTAAATACCAAGTTTGGTATTTTACCGACTTTTCGTTTTTGAACTATAGTGTTCAAATGTACACGGACCACACGGACCTTTTTCTGAAAATGCATTTTCTGAATACAGGGGGTTCTAAAACATATATTTCCGGTGAAATCTCGGTATCGAACTTTTGGGTGCAATACATTACGTTCTCTATACACTATGTTCATAGTACGTATAGAGAAAGTAAAAATATAAACATTCACTTTTAAATATCTTTAAGTGATTACTTCATTTACTAAAATTTCCCTTCAGGATACAGCACAATAACTATTTTAAAAGTAGTAGAAACTACAAGAAGAATATGTGAGATCAGCTGTTCATAATGACGTAGGGATTGTAGGCGCATGCATCGCCGGGTTAAGGAAGTGAAGCCCGCCTCTGTTCTGTGGTGGTAGCGTGTATGTCTCACATTCAAGAGGTCCCGAGTTCAAATCCGGTAGGGGTGAGTTACTCGGATAATGTTTTTCAAGGGTTTTCCCTTGTCTTGAGAAGACGAATATCGAGAATCTTTAAGTTCCATAGAATCTGGGCTCATTTGTGTATCGTTTACGATTTCATCATCCGATAACTACCAGTTTAAATGACATTAAACAATAAAAATAAAGAAGAAAATAATAAAGAAAGGCCCAAAAAGAGTCTGAATATGTCAACTATGCCTAGTGGAAATCTTCGTTTTTCGTAGTTAGCTTACCCTCCCCGTATTTTGGACTGACACCCACCTAGGACTTACAAGCCTAGGGGACAGAAGCATGTGGGAAACCAATGGTACGAAACCACAGATTGGTGAACGTAGAACGAGTGGTCGGTCTAGTGTCAGGCATGAGTGTGAGGAAGTGATGATATGAAATGCAAGCGAAATGGATGATAAGAAGGTGGTGAAGGAGCAATTAGTAGAATGAATGGCGGGTGAATCCGGAGGACCCGGAGAAAACCCGCCAGACATCGCTTCGCTTCGTCCACCACAAATCCCACATGCGGGGACTTGGGATTTGTGGACCCAGGCCACCTTGTTCTAACCACTCGGCCACGGCGCTGCCCTGAGGAAATCTTCAAGAAGGGAATTCACAGCAAGGCCGTACATGTTGGACTAAGATCCGATACGAGACTTAATGTTGGAAACGTTAGTACCGAAAAAGATCTGTGTTTCAGTCACATGACTTTCTGTAGTTACCGTCATTTATTATATTCTCTTCTTCGTAGGTAAATTCGCACCGAGCCCAAATCATCCAAAATTTCATATCGAGATGTCACTGGCAATACATGTTTCAGAAACCCCTGATTCCTAAAAAATAAAAACAATTTACATTCTCTAGCCAGATACACATATGTAAGTACATAAAACGTGCAGAAGGTATATTCCACCGAAAAATTCAACCCCAAAATTTCACATTTGAGACCCTCATGAATCTAAGAAAAACTGCTTTAGAAAAGGTTTGTATACACTCCATGTATATATTTCATGTGACCTAGGTAATTACAAAAAGTGAATCTTTATTTCATCATGAAGTAAAGTAGGTATATTATTTAATCTCCTTTAGCAGCTCCCCATTTTTACTTTCTCCATACGCACTATGTACATAGTGTATAGAGAAAGTATTGCACTCCACCAAAAATTCGATACTGAGATTTCACCGGAAATATATGTTTTAGGGCCCCCAATATCCAAAAAAATCATTTTCACAAAAAGGTCCGTGTGTGTGTGTCCGTGTGTCCGTGTGTCTGTGAACACGATAACTCAGAAACGAAAAGTCGGTAAAATACCAAACTTGGTATTTAAGTTTAGTATCTTCCATGGATGCGACACGAAGCTTTTGAGAAAAATCCCCCCACCCCCAACTACCCTTTACATGGAACTTTTTTCGAAAATTTTGATATTCTCAAAAATGGCTCTAACGATTTTGATTAAAATTTCGGATATTAAACATATATACCTGAAAAATGAAATGTATATCTTGAATTCTCTGGGAATAGCCTCTGAAGAGTGGTTTATTCTGGATGAATTTTACTAAATTTTGAATGACTGCTAAACCGTAAGAGATGGACAAAAACTTACTACACAAAAATGTAGAGCACTTTAAAACACACAATTTATGTTATATACATTTTTTTCGTGGAGTTCGTCGTTTATGTGACATTCCTTATTTTTGGTTTCTGCTATGAAAAACGTATAATTTTCTCATACAGGAACTTGTCAACTCCTATCCATACGAACAAAGGAACTTCATTGACATAGCAACCAGCTTTTGACTATCACTTTAACCTACGGTTGTCCCTTATTTAGCTTCTACTTATAAGGAAGCGAGTAATAAGACAATTTCTGCTAATTTTTTTGATTAGCATAAAGTAAATAGAAGTATAAGCTTTTTAAGAATTATTTGTTGCAGGGATATGGAGAAAGTCATGTGAATGGTACACATCAGATTTTTAAATAATGAGAATTCCTCGTCATATAGGTCCTTCGACTTGCCGGGTAACAAACTAAGTACAGCTTGTTTTAATATAATATAAAACTTCTTCGAGAATACTTATTTTTATTCATTTATTGATTTATTTGATGCAATTTACACAATCAAAATTGAAACTGTCTATTCCGGAAGGGTTACGCAGCAACGAACAAAGTACTACCTACGTCACGACTAAAGTTCAATTCCTCGTAATGGCGGCTAATAATATTAATATTAATAGATATAATAATATTTCAGTTAATATTAGGATAGGATAAAACATTGTATATTGTACGCGGCTCGTGTACTAAACATAACAAATAATAGTTTATTTATGCCAATTATTATTTCAATAACTATTATTGCTTGATTTAATAATAATAATAATGGTTTATTACGCTTTGTTCGTCATTAGTGAATTCAACGGTAAACAAAACGTCTTATAAGGTAAATTACCCAGTATCTTGATACAGCTTAACCTTGGAGTGAATTCGATCTCACATATATAACTGAAAGAGATGTAAACTGTCGGAAATACAACGGAAAACAAGAAATTGCGTAATGAAGTCGGTTTCGCTTGAGAAGCCGCGAACTTCACCAAAGAACGTGACCTTGTTGGAGTTAGGCAAGTGTGAATTTCTGTCATTAGTTAGTTCCTTATTGTCTTCAACAACACAACATAAAATATACCATTACTGGCACCTCACACGGTTTTTCAATGAAATGCAAAAATATCTTCACAAGAAATAATGATTTTCGCTGATAGAGGATTGTACTTCTTAAAGGCGATTTTTTTTTCCAACCGAATATTAATTGAATACGGATCTTCAAGATTGCCACTCCTACCCTGACAATCTGTTACATGCAACAAATATTTGTTTGTTTGTTTTGTTTTGTTTGCATTCTGTGTGCCCTTTTGGGAAATCCAGGGCTCAAACACCCGGGCCAAGTAACCTGACCAAGTTTCTTTTTACTTTCTCTAGCCCCGTATGTACAATGTACATAGGAATAGAGAAGTATTGTATTCCACCTAAAAATTCGATGTCCAAATTTCACCGGAAATACATGTTTTAGGACCCCCTGAATCCAAAAAAGCATTTCCGTGTGTGTGTGTGTGTGTGTGTGTGTCCGTGTGTCCGTGTGTCTGTGAACACGATAACTGGAAAACGAAAAGTAGCTAAAATACCAAATTTGGTATTTAAGTTCAGTCTCTTCCAGGAGTGCAACACGAAGATTTTGAGTAAAATCCCCCCACCCCAAACTACCCTTTACATGGCACTTTTTTCGAAAATGTTTATTTTCTTAAAAATGTCTCTAACGATTTTGATTAAAATATCATACATTAAAGATATTTACCTAAAAAATAAAATGTATATCTTGAATTTTCTGGGAATAGCCTCTGAAGACCTGTTTATTCTGGATGAATTTTGCATAACTAGTAAACCGTAAGAGATAGACAAAAACTTACTATACAAAGCATTTAGGTCTTGTTAAAATACACAAGTTATGTCATATACATTTTTCTCGTGGAGCTTACCGTTTTCGAGGTATTCATTGTTATTTGTTTCAGTTGTGAAGTACTTATACTTTTCTCAGACGGGAGTGTCCGTTTCATTTATTATTTTTTTGCTACTCCTGGCCAAGAAAAGAAGCGATTTGTAATGACAATCGCATAACGACAGCTTTTAAAACATTTGACTATTGGTTTAGCCTAGCGTATTCCCTTATTTTCTTCCTACTTATAATAAGAACATTGTGCTAATGAGTACCTCGATTAACAAGATGCAGATAGAAGAAGAATACTTATGTATGAAGTTTGTAGAACAGCTAGAGAAAGTCATGTGAGTGTAACACAGATTTTTTTCTTCTGTTTTCCTAGATCGCTAGGCGAATTTGTTCCGCAAATTTTTCTATCATTCCTTTCATTTCATTTTCTTTCCGTCCCTCAACACCGCCGAACCAGGCACTGAGCTGAACACCGATTCTCGATAGGCTATGATCCAACATTTTCTTGTTCTTCGACAGCCTGCTGATCCAAGGTATCGTTTTGTACATACGAGGAAAATCCAGAAAGTAACAAAAATTTGGTATATCTAAACAATAACGAAAGTTATAAGCACAAAATGTTATTTACAAAGTTACAGTACCTTATTGTATTTGTCAACGTAATCTCCATTGTGTGAAGACATTTATTGTTACGTAACACCACTTTTTAATTCTGGTGTTATAATTTTCTACCACCAAGGAACTTATTCGTTTTTATGAATGCACAAGGGGTTCGGCCAATCGAATTTTATAGGAAAATAATGCAAGTGTATAGTGATAATGCAATAACGACTTTTCAGTGAGGAAATGGTGCACAATTGACGAGTAATCAAGGAAGAACCAGTGTGCCCGACAGACCAGAATGGAAGTTCATCAATCGCTATGAAGGAAATGAAAGCAAATGTTATTTAAAGAATTCAGAAAAACCGGTATTTCATTTTGGTACCATATATACTTTTGGGGGGAGAAGATTTCGCGAATGATGAAAATCTCAACATCTTGACTCAGATCTTTAGGGGTGGAAGAGTATAACATAGGCATAGGTACCACGTGACAGTAAACACCTTGAAAGTAATAGCGAAAGGTACTATAACCTTATAAATAAAGTTTTGTCTTCATATTTTTGTTATTGTTTAGTTATGCCAAAACGTTCGTCACCCTCGTACTTGGAGGTTTAGTGCTACAAAGAAGAGCTAGTCCAAAGAAAAAGTGATTTTATGTTGTTTAAATAGCAAGTGAACTCCGCTGGTTCGATTCAACTGTGTATTGTATTTCTGGGAATCAATATAAGAAACCCAAAAGCTTACCAAAGCAACACTGTAAAGCTCATTGAAACAAAACTCTCTTGTAGAGAAGTATTTTTCTTCGTTTCATTTTTTTGAACATTCTATCACAGAAGACTTGCTCCTGCTATTGATATTGGATCACTTTGACCTCCTATAAGAATTATTCCTTTTAATGCCTTACAGGTTCCCTTACTTAATACTACTGTTTTACTAGCCTCAGGAATTACAATTACATGAAGTCCTATGTTAGCTTTACCGTCAGCGTTCTGACTTATCAACAAAGAGGTCACGGCCTCGATTACCTGCTGGAGCGGTAAAATGTTTCTTTAACTAGAATCTTTCTTTGCTTTCCTAGTGTATCTGATGATAAAAACAAATAAAGCCGTTATTAAAATCTATACTTCAACAAATAGGACCACTTTCAGTTGTTTCTCGAATGGATATGTTCATAAAGTTTAATTGAGGTGATGCATTTGTAAAATTTGACCAACAATTGTGAAAAATTAAGAATATATTTTGTTTCATAATAAAATTATTTTAAATCTAAACTTTAAAGAAATATGTAGTTTTTCCGACTTAGCGAACGTTAACTACCAATGAAACTATAGAAAGTTAGGCGCATGGTTATTAATATTATTAATCACAATTTAAGTCTCATTTTCTCGCAAACTTTTTACAACACACATCTATACTCAAAATGTTTCACACGATGCTATTTGTCACTATTTTTTTATACTACCTCTCAAAAGTACATTAAAGAAAAACGTCATATAATTTTTAGAAATAATGCTCCAATTTTGATAACTAAATTATTAAATTTTGATAAATCAAGAGTTTGGAGAGCACGAAGAGTAATAATTTTTGTTCAGCATTAATTAGGCTAATGTAAAAATGAAATATGATAGATCCATGTATGTATAAGCTCTTTCACGAAAAACTGGACTTTGAACATTTTTTAAAATGCCTCAAATGGCTCATTTTTGCTATAACAATGAACTTAGACAATAACAGAATTATGTAAATAACTACGCAAGCTAGAATTTGGTTACACGGCAAAAATATCACAACCACTGATATTTATGGTATAAATTTGAATAAGTTATCTTTGCATGCTGTGGATTTTCCAAATTTTACAGAAGCACCGTCATCTCAAACCTTTTTGTAGGTTTAGACGTTATAAATATTCTATGTTATAGGTTTACATGATTGAAAAATTGCAATTGTTTCTAAGCAAGCACTCACTACTAAGACTCGTGATATATGAATCTGAATGCCATTTGTGCATGCTATTTATAATTATGTTTAACTTTAGATAATATTTAATAAAATCTATTTTATTCACTCTTTACACGAATATTATAATACAACAAACTTAAGCTTATAGAGGAGTGGAAATATAGCAATTTGAAAAAAATCTGATATGTTCCATTCACATGACTTTCTCTACATATCTGCAAAAAATTATTGTTAGTGAGCTTTTGCTTCTATTTCCTCATGCTAATCGAGAAAAAAAGTAGCAGAAATAGTCTAATTACTTGCTTCTTTTTTAAATAGAAGCGAAATAAGGGAGAACCATGGGTTAAAGTGATGGTCAAAGGCTGGTTGGTATGTGACAAGTTCTTTTATTTGTATGTAGAGGAGTGAAAAATTCATGTATGACAAAAGTATGTTTTTCAAAGCTGAAACTAATAACAAGGAATAACTCAAAAACGATCAACTCCCAGAAAAAAATGTATATAACATAAATTGTGTGTTTTAACGTGCTCTACATTTATTGTGTGGTAAGTTTTTGTCCATCTCTTACGATTTAGCAGTTATGCAAAATTCCGTAAAATCATCCAGAATAAAATAGTCTTCAGAGGCAATTCCCAGAAAACTGAAGATATACATTTTATCTGTCGGGTAAATATCTTAAATATACGGTATTTTAATCAAAATCGTTAGCTATTTTTGAGATAGTAAAAATTTTCGAAAAAATGTCCATATAAACGGTAGTTGGGGGTGGGGGATTTTCTTGAAAAGTTTCGTGTCGCATCCTTGGAAGATACCAAACTTAAATATCAAGTTTGGTAATTAACAGTCTTTTCGTTTTTGAGCTATGCTGCCGACAGACACACACACAAACAGACAGACAGACACACATATGGACATTTTTCTAAAAATGATTTTTTTTGGATTCAAGGGTACCCAAAACATGTATTTCCGGTGAAATATTGGTATCGAATTTTTGAGTGCATTACAATACCCTCTCTATACACTATGTACATAGTACGTGTAGAGAAGGTACATGTGTTGTTCCTCAAATTTTCCAAGCTTCCACTTGCTCAGCATTACTTTATAGAGTTCTAAAGTTGTATTTCGAACAGTCTATAGGACTCTTAACCCTTAGTTGGCGGTAGCGCGGCTGCTAGCCAACCGGGAGTCCCGGGTTCGATTCCCGGTTTCTCTATGGGGATTTTCTCCCAGCGGGGAACCTGGTCCAGGATATACTCAGGCTCTTGGGTCCCCAGGAGAGGCAACTGAGAAGCTACATGAGGGAAAATTAGTGACTCCAGGCAGTGTGAACCGCATTAACTGGCCGGGAGGGACTGAGTCCTGCCCTCTAGTACTGCACCCCACAAAGGACGCCTGTGATCGGCAGAGGTGGGGGATGCAGCAGTCGAGTTTAGTTTTATTTTATAAGTTCTTTAAGTTTGAGCACAAATTTTAAATCACTCTATATGTACAGGATGTACTACTAAATGCTTGGGCAAACCTAAACAAATATGTAAATATTTGTTAACGACGCTGTCAATTGCCTGGAGTACATCAGGGCCGCCGGTATGCCGGAATTTCGCCCCTCAGGAGTTATTTTACACACAATAGAAATCAATTGACATGGACTCGTTGCTTTTAACTGCACTTAAATATGCAGGAAATGTGTAAAGGATAGATAATTTATTTTGATGTTGGAAAATATTCATACTTTCTAATAAGTAACGAAATGTTAGAAAATTATTCAAAAATATTATTTTTTAAAATTTAGTTTAGACGTAAACGTTTTTCTTATTTTTATGTGATAATTAAAACTGAATTGTCTTATTACTTTCTCGATTACGTATGTACAATGAACAAATCTCTCGTAAGAACAGTTTGTATTTGAATAGCTAGAGAATACATCAGGTTTTTTAAATCATTGTTATACTACTTTTCTATAGCACAATAAAAGTTAATCGTTCTTTTACTTTATTCGAAATAGTGCTCCAATTTTGATAAATAAAGTATTAAATTTGAAAAATCGAGAGTTTTGGAGAGTATGAAATATAATAATTTTTCTTCACTGATTAGAGCCAATATTATAGTATATTATATATATTATATACTATATATATACTACTGTGTCAAGAATTGGTCAATAAAACACAAAAAATGAATTATTCATCCAATTTTATTTTATCGCCTTTAAAGTAGGCCCCTTCTGAAATTATACATTTATGCCACCGAATAATCTAATTATCAAAACGTTTTTGTAGGCACTTTTAGGAATTGATGTCAATTGTCGCCGCGAATTTTCCTTTTCGACTGAAAACGGGTGCCATCTGGCCTTTTTCGCCATATTTGTTCTCTCAAACGCCACATAACGCTCAGACAATAGTCTTTATTTATCATCTTACCTTCTGGCAAGAACTCTTGAATGCAGACACCGCGATAATCGAAAAAAAAAAACTGTCAACATGACCTTCAGTTTTGATCGAACTTGACGTGCCCTTTAGGTTTCAGTTCAGTTGGAAGGCGGCATTCGGAAGCTTGTTGACTGGTTTGAGTATCAAACTTGTAAACCCAAGTCTCATCACCAGTTACAATGCGTTTCATGAAAATCGGGTCGGAACTGGCTCGTTCTAGCATGTCTCTTCAACAGTCCTTACGCGTTTGACTTTTTGTAGAAAATTCAAGTCTTTCGCAACTAACCGAGCTGCAACGCGTGTCATGCCCAAACAATCGTTTAAAATGGTACGAATCGATTCGTGAGACACAGAAAGTTCAGCGGCAATCTCTCTCAGACCTAAACAACGATTTTCAGATACCATTTTCTTCACTTTAGCGATGTTCAGTTCAGTTGAAACCGTTGATGGCCGACCAGAGAGAGGCAAATCTTCCACCACATCTCGACCACTTTTGATTGCACTGTACTACTCATATGCACGTGTTTTTGATAAAGTCGATTCACTGTAAGCCCTCTGTAACATTTTCAGCGATTCGGCACACGAAATACCATTTGTAATGCAAAATTTGAGACAGATTCTGTGTTCAATATTTGTATCCATCGTAAAATCGCAAAATCACCTTTGAGATGAACTAACAAAATGGCGTACTGTAAACAAACTAGATGACAGATAACGATCAGCTCCGCATGGGTATAGAGAAAAGCTGTACCAACTAAGCGACCACAATAATTTCGAATCCCATTTTAAACAGGATTTTTAAATGATCAATTCCCAGTACTCTCTTGACAGTAGGTAAGAGAGTATATAAGGTAGGTAGGTATAAGGGAGTACCGGGAATTGATTATTTAAAAATCCTGTTTAAAAGGGGATTCGAAATTATTGTAGTCGCTAGGTTGGTACATCTTTCCTCTATACCCAGGCGGAGTTTGATCATCTGTCATCTAGTTTGTTTACAGTACGCCATTTATATATATGACGTCTATTTGTAGGCACATTTACTCCAAAACTGAACTTTCTATGTGAATATCTTTAAAAATCTACTGTGTTACATTCAAATGACTTTCTCTACAGACTATTGTTACAAAGGATTATTCCTTTTCTACATCTTATTAATTGAGAGAAACATTAGCAGAAATTGTATCAGTTTCTCTTGCATTGAAGGTAAATAAGGTAATACACTAGCCTAAAGCGTTAGCCAAATCTTTTAAAAAGCTGGTCGTTTTGTGAAACAATTGAGATTCGGTTCGCTTTGCTTGGTCAAAATTAAACAAAAGAGAAATAAAACTAAGGAACCCGTTCGAAAAAAAGTTTAGGTAGCTAAGTCTTATCTGATTAGAGTAAGAATTACTGTCTGTGTTAAAGGCCGTACCTGTAGAGTAACTGAAGCGATATCCGCCGTTTGGTCTGATGTCCAGGAACTCGGAGCGACCCGCGGCACCAGGAGGCGGTGTTGCAGCTGAGGGAGAAGCCGAAGAGTCAGGCCTAGAAGCTGCACTGGCTACCCCAAACATACAGCAGGCTAAATACAACCATCGGACCTGCAAGGAACCAGCATTGATGTCTTACATCTCGATATAACAGTAATAAGGGGTATGATTCTATAGTTGATGGAGGATCTGGTAGAGAAGGCGCTACATATTTATGTGACATAAGGGTTGTAAATGGTATTGTATAATAGGATCGAGTAGAATTTTATTATATCTGAGATTTGTTTAAGGCTTAAACGACACTGGGAGTGACATATTCCCTGAAATCAGTCAAAAAATCGAAAATAGTTCTTTACTTTCTGTACATAATACATGGTACGTAGGTAGAGAAGGTATTGTACTCCACCCAAAAATTCAATACTGAGATTTCACCGGAAATATGTGTTTTATGATCCCCAAAAAAATCTGATGTGTTTCATTCACATGGGTTTCTCTACATCTCTGCAATAAACTATTGTTAAAAAGCTTATGCTTCTATTTACTTCATGCTAATTGGGAAAAAAATAGCAGAAATAGTCTATTACTTGCTTCCTTGTAAGTAGAAGCGGAATAAGGGAGTAACATAGGTTAAAGTGATAGTCAAAAGCTGGTCACTATGTGACTGAGGTTCCTTTGTTTCTATGGACAGGAGTTGACACATTCCTGTATAACTTTTATAAAGCTGAAATCAAAAACAAAAAATATCTAAAAAACGATCAACTCCACGAAAAAATAATATATATTACATAAATTGTGTGTTTTAATGTCTCTACATTTTTTTGTGTGGAAAGTTTTTGTCTATCTCCTACGGTTTAGCAGCTATGGAAAATTCCGTAAAATGTATCCAGAATAATGTAGTCTTCAGAGGCTAGTCCCAGAAAATTCAACATTTTATTTGTCCGGTAACGTTATTTTAATCAAAATCGTTAGTCATTTTTTAGAAAATCAAAATTTTCGAAGAAAGTTCCATGTAAAGGGTAGTTAAGGGTGGGGGATATTCTTGAAAACCTTCGTGTCGCATCCTTCGAAGATACAAAACTCAAATGCCAAGTTTGGTATTTAACGGTCTTTTCGTTTTTGAGCTATGCTGTCCACAGACACACACACAGTCGGACTTTTTTCCAAAAATGTTTTTTTTGGATTCAGGGGGACCCAAAACATGAATTTCCGGTGAAATCTCGGTATCGAATTTTTGGGTGGAATGCAATACCTTCACTATACACTATGTATATGTGTAGAGAAAGTAAACACTTAGAAAAAGGCCCGTGTGTGTTGTATGTCTGTGAAAACGATAACTCAAAAAGGGGAGAGTCCCAAATCCATAGAAGAAGGATGTGTTCACTTGCCCGTGTACCTTCCCTCCGTGTTTCTGTGTATATTAAAACTCAAAATCAAAATCTCGGACAAATATCAAATTTTAACTGCTAGGTCGTCCTCCATGATTTGGGGGTAACATGCTAGCCTCTGATTCCCAAGGTGGTGGTAAAACCCTTAGCATGGCTTCCTTCGGAAAGGAAGTAAAGCCGTTGGTCCCGTGTAGATTTACTGCACATAAAAGAACCTCAAGTCTGATAAACACGTCTCTGAACAAAATTAATTTGTCTTTAACGCTCTATATAGAATGGGACGCTAAGAAAAGCAGCAGTTAAAGAGAGTTCATAAATAAAACTGGATTTAATTTTAATTTTCCACAGATTGCGCACCAAAAGTCCTCCTATGTAAATGACTACTTACATGGAAACCATTTCTTTGTTTTTTATTTTCTTAAAAAACCCATTTGCCGCTTTTTCATGTATATTTCTATTTGATATTTTTTTGAGATTTCCTGTGAACAATTCTGTAAAAGTTATAAATAAGAAGAGATAGCTAAAATATTAGCCCTTAAACATTTTCGAGGTATTAGAATGTTCCTGTAGGCTTGAATTTTAATGCTAAGACACCATTCATTTGTTGCTTTCCCTATACGTACTATGTACATATTGTATAGAGAACGTATTGTAATGCATCAAAAAGTCTATACCGAGATTTCACCGGAAATACATGTTTTGAGACACCCTGAATAAAAAAAAATGTTTTAAAAAAATGTCCGTGTGTATGTCTGTGGACAGCATAGCCCCAAAACGAAAAGCCCGTTAAAGACCAACCTTGGTATTTAGGTTTAGTATCTTCCAAGGATGCGACAAGAAGATTTTCAAAAAAATCCTTCCAACACAAACCACTTTTTACATGGAAAAAATTTCGAAAATTTTGATTTCCTTAAAAATGGCTCTAACGATGTTTATTAAAATCCCGTATATTGAACCTGTTTATATCCGAAATAAAATGTATATCTCAAATTTTCTGGGAATAGCCTCTGAGACTTCTTTATTCTGGATGAATTTTACGGAATTTTGCAAAATTGCTAAACCGTAAGAGATGCATAAAAACTTACCACACAAAAAAATGTAGAGCATACTAAAACACACCATTTATGTCATACACACTTTTTCGTGGAGTTGATCATTTTTGAGGCATTCCATGTTTTTGGTTTCAGCTTTGAAAAACTTACACTTTTCTGATACAGGAATTTGTCAACTCCTGTCCATACAAACAAGTCACATAGCAACCAGTTTTTGACTATCACTTTAACCTATGATACTCCCTTATTTCGTTTATACTTACAAGGAAGCAAGTAATAAAACTATTTCTGCTAATTTTTTCTCGATTAGCATGAAGTAAATAGAAGCATGAGCTTTTTAATAATATTTTTGCAGAGATGTAGAGAAGTCATGTGAATGGAGCACATGAGATTTTTTTTTTTCATTATATCGTATAAAGAGTAGAATTTCAAAGGCATCATAGAATGACTCACTTTTAAAGATATGACATTCACTTCATCCTCTTATGGTTAAAAAAAAAACTTTTGAGATTGCAGAAATACACAGGGAACAGTGATAGTCAACTTCTTAAAGAGAAACAGCGGAATATTAAAAGGACTGAAGGAATAACCAAGTATTGAACAATTCTAACCATTGGCCTCGTAGCTAAGTCGGAAGAGCGCCTTCCTGTTTAAGAGGTCCCGGTTCGACTCCCGGCTGGGGAGTGAGAATTTTTCTCTCCTATCGTCCCCAGAGTCTGAAAGTATGAATGTGTGTGTGTGTGTTAGTGGTGTACGTGCGCGCGCGTAAACCTAGAGATAAAATCAACAATAAACGTGTGAACATCGTTGCCGCAAGCAATTGTTCCAAAGAAAAATGCCGCCGATATGACCTAGATGCTGAAGGTGGCATATAAACGGAATAGACAAAACAAATCAAACTATTGATAACGGATACTTTGGAAATGACTAACAGCATAAAAAGGTAATCTAAATACATTTGCATTTTAAGAGAGAGGCATTTTGTATGCGTGTATTTACCAGTAATATGTTCCAAGTTCCTTCCGAATTATGAGGATTTTACAGGCTATTCCCAGAAAATTCAAGATAAACCTTTCTGTTTTTCTCGAAAAAATCTTTCCGTATTTTAATCAATATCGTTACAGCTGTTTTTGAGAAATACAAAAATTTGAAAAGTTATCGATGTAAAAGGGAATAACATCTTCGGGTCACATCTTTAAAAATACTGAACTTAAATGACAAATTTTCTATTTAATCGATTTTTCATTTTTAAGTTATACTTCACAGACACACACAAGTAGGACCTTTTACTATCTCTACTTACTACATAGAGGTACACAGGATATTGTATTCCACTTAGAAATAGGGGACCGGGATTTCGCTGGAAACACACTTTTACACGCTTTAGGGTCCCCTTTACTCAAAAAAACATTTTTAGACAGAGGTTCACGTGTGTATGCGTGTCTGTCTGTTTAATTCGGTTAAATACCAAACTTGATAATTATTTTCATAATCTTCCAAGGATGCGACACGAAGATTTTTAAGAAATTCGCGTAAAGAGCTATTTTTATATGGAAAAATGTTCAAAAATATCTATTTTCTCAAAAATTTTCAACTGTTTTAGTTTAAATTCCGTATATTAAATATTTACTTCAAAATAAAATGAATATCTTGAATTTCTGAGAACGCCTCTGAAGACTATTTATCGTGGATGACTTGCATAACTGGTAAACTGTAAGAAATACACAAAAATTTACTGCACAAAACATAGATATAGTTAAAGCAATTTATTTTATATACAATTTTTTGCGGAGTTTTCCATTTCCGAGATATTTTTTGTTATGGTGTTGTGGGGAGGGGGGATTTTCTTCAAAATCTTCCTGTCGCATCCTAGGAAGATACTAAAGATAAATACTTTTGTTGAGCTATGCTGTCCACAGACACACACACGCGCGGACCTTTTTCGAAAAAGCTTTTATCGGACCCAGGCAATCTAAAACACATATTTCCGGTGAGATCTTGACATTTTTGGGTGGAATACAATATCTTCTCTATCTACTATATGCATTGTATATATGGGCTAGAGAAAATAAAAGGCGCTAAGAAATAAATAAATGCTCTGTGGAACTTACCTGGGAGAAGTGCATGTTTGTAGTATGTTCCTGAGATGCGCACAAGACTGAAGTGTTTTGAGGTGAAGACTTGCGCGGGGTGTATATATATCCCCTGGTCATTACTAATGCTGCAGATGATGATCCCGGACGTCCGCCATGTTGCCTGTCCGTCAGCCAATCCCCGCGACGCTTGCCTGCGCTTTGATACGAACAATACAGTAGAAAGATGCACTTCAAGATAACGTCTACTTTTTCTCGCTTAGTGGCCGTTCAGAGGTCATGCAGTTCTGCGTTCTTTGCAACAATTACTGGTGCGCTTTCGAATGGTGTTCGTAGATTTTCTTCATATTAAATATTCTTTGTCAATAATCCTTAATAACTGCCTCCGCGATAGAGTGGTCAGCTGACTTCTAATCTGGAGGTTTCGGGTTCGATTTCCGGCTGGGTTGGGTAATTTTTCTTTATACAGAACTATTCCCTATCCCACACAGAGTCTGGAGATATGAACATGAGAGTGAATGTGTGTGTACAAGTGAAACAATTAAAAAAAATAATAATAATAATAATAATAATAATAATAATAAATCTTTAAGTAGAACAATGATGTTTCCTATATATCTCAGTAAAACTAATAATTTTTTAAATTATATATTTTTAGTTTTTAAATTTCAGCGTATTCAGAGGTAAAATATGTACTTTTTACTTTCCATACTTTGTACACAGTACAGTTATTGCATTCCCCCTAAACATTCTACACCACTTCAATGGAAATACACGTTTTAAAGCCCCCTGAATCAAAATAAACAATCTGATCTGTTCCATTCACATGAATCTCTAGCTCTTCCACAAACAAACTTTCCTTACAAAAGATTTTTCTTTTATCTACGTCATGCTAATCAACATAAACCTTGTAAGCAGAATGGAAATAAGGGAATACATTAGGCTGAAGCAATAGTCAAATCTTTTAAAAGCTATCGCTAAGTGAAACAATTGAAATTCGGTTCTTTTTGCTGCCAAGGAGTAAACAAAAGAGAGACGAAAAGAAAGATGTCTCCCGTTTGAGAAAAGTTTAAGAACCTTAGAACTGAAGCAATAATTTGGAATATCTTCAAAGCTGTTAACTCCACTAAAAATATATACGACAATAAATTGTGTGTTTTAGTGAGTTATACATTTTTTGTGTAGTAAGTTATTGTCTATCTCTTGCGGTTTATCAGTTATACAAAAGTCTTTAAGAATGAAGAGGTCTTCAGAAGCTATTCCCAGGAAATTCAAGTTATACGTCTCCTTTGTCATTAAAATATCATAAACATATAACATTTCAATAAAATCGTTAGAGCCATTGTTGAGGAAATCGAAAGATATGATCGAAAGATATTCCATGTAATTCTTGAAAATTTCGTGTCGCATCCTTTGAAAATACTGAACTTAAACACCAAGTTTGGTATTTAACCAAGTTTTCGTTTTTTTTCTATGCTACCATACACACACGCACACATACGTACACATACACACACGAACCGTTTTCTAAAAATGATTTTTGAATTCAGGGTACTCTAAAACATGTATTTGCGATGAAATTATGAAATCAAATTTTTGGCTGGAGTTCTAATTCTGCTCTACCTACTGTGTACATTGTAAATACGGGCTAGAGAAAGTAAAAAGTCAGAAAACTGTTCATATCTGTACGCGGGTGTGTGTTCGTGTATTTGTAAACACGACAGCACAAAAACAAGAAATCAAGTAAATATCAAACTTCGTATTTAAATTTAATGTATTCCAAAAATGCGACACGAAGATTTTCAAGAAAATCCCCCACCCCAAGCTACCCTTTATATGTAAAAAAATGTTGAAAATGGTTATTATCTAAAAATCGGCTGCAACGAATTTGATAAAAATACCGTATATTAAATACATTTACGTGAATAATAAAATGTTATATCTCCATTTTCTTGGGAATAGCCTCTGAAGCCAACTTCATTCTAAATGACCTTTGAATAATTGGTAAACAGTAACTGATAGACAAAATCTTACTACACTAAAATGTAGGTCCTTTAAAACACACAATTTATGTCATATACGTTCCTTTTATTTTTACTTTCTCTAGCACGTTGTACATACAATGTACATAGTAGCTAGATAAAGTATTGTATTTCATCCAAAAAATTGATATCAAGATTTCACGGAAATATGTGTTTTGAGATATCCTGAGTCCAAAAACAGTATTTTTACTTTCTCTACACGTACTATGTACATAGTGTATATCGAAAGTATTGTAATGCACCCAAAAATTCGATACCGAGATTTCACCGGAAATACATGTTTTAGAGCCCCTGAATACAAAAAAAGGATTTTTGAAAAATGTTCGTGCGTGTGTGTGTGTGTGTGTGTGTGTGTGTGTGTCTATGGGCACCATAGCTCAAAAACCAAAAGTCTGTTATACTTTTTTGATACCGGAATTTATCAACTCCTGGACATACAAACAAAGGAACTTCAGTCACATAGCAACCAGCTTTTGATATCACTTTAACCTATGGTACTCCCTTATTTCGTTTCTACTTACAAGGAAGCCAGTAATAAAACTATTTCGGCTAATTTCTCTCGATCAGCATGAAGTAAATAGAAGCATAAGCTTTTTAACATTAATTTGTTGCACACATATAGAGAAAGTCATGTGAATGGAACACATGTGATTTTTATAAAAAGGTCCGTGTGTGTCTGTGAACAACATAACTCAAAAACGAAAAGTAGAAAAAAAATCCTAAACATGGTATTTTAAGTTTAGTATCCTCCAGGGATATGACACGAAGTTTTTCAGAAAAATCCCCCCTCCCTCAAACTACCCTTTACATGGAAAAAAATTCTAAAATGTTGATTTTTTCAAAAATAGCTCTAACGGTTTTGGTTAAAATACCATATATTAAAATATTTATATGACAAATAAAATGTATGAATGTTCTGGGAAATGTCTCTAAAAACCCCTTTACTCTTGATGAGTTTTGATGAATTTTGTATAACTGGTAAACAGCAAGAGATAGTCAAAAACTTACTAAACAAAGGTTTTATATCACGTTAAAGCACACAATGTAGACCATATTCGTTTGTTTCGTAGAAATGGCCATTTATGAAATATTTCTAGTTATTTATTTCAGATTTTAAATACTTAAAAGTTTTCTTACACTTTTCTCCTGGCCATGCATAGAAACGGATTTCAACCACATGGCAACCACCTTTTAAAGGATTTGACTTCACTTTAGTCTAGTGTATTTCCTTATTTTCCTTGAGCTTACAAGGAAGCAAGTTATTAAGGCAATGTCTACTGATGTTAAATTGTGTTATCAAATAGTATATAAAAGAATATGTTTTTAACAATAATAATTTACAGTGATGTAGACAAAATCATATGAATGGAAGATAATATAAAAAAGTTCATATGTGTGTGTATGTGTGTGTGTGTGGACAGCTTAGCTCAAAAATGAAACAACCGATAAGTACCAAATTCGGTATTCACGTTTACTACCTTCCAAGGAAGGGACACGAAGTTTTTTCAAAATCATCCCCCACCATAAACTATCCTTTACGTGGAAAAATTTTTGAAAATGCTATCTTTCTCAAAAATGGCTCTAATTAAAATACCCAATATTAAAGATATTTATATGGCAAATAAAATGTTATATCTCGAATTTTCTGGAAAAAGTCGCTGAAGTCCAATTCAGGTCAAATGACCTTTGAACAACTGGTAAACTGTAAGTGATAGACAAAATCTTACGACACAAAAAATGTATATGTGTGTGTGTGTGTGTGTGTGTGTGTATAATAAGCCATTTCCAAGATATTCCTTGTTATTGGATTCAAATTTAAAATAAAAGACTAAGAGGTCTCTGAAACAGAAGTTTCTTTTGTTTTACTCCTGATAATGCAAAACTAACCGAAATTCAATCACATAACAACAGCCTTTAAAATAATTGACTATGATTTTGACTTTGTTATTTCCTTATTTTTCTTCTAGTTATAAAATGCCAAATAATAAAACCGTTTCTGATAATGCTTATCTCAAATGATGGTAGAACAAATTATTGCCACAATAGATTATTTGCAGAGAAAGTCGTGTAATGTAACTTCTTAGACTTTTAGACAGAAAAAATATACGAAACGGTATGTTTATCACATTAAGGAAAAACAAAATTCCTTACATCAGCATATAGGGCATAACTAGTGGATATGAAGATACGCAATCTGCTCTGCAAACAAACATTCTACAAATGATTTGTCTTGTACCTACTGCATGCATGTTAAAATTAGCAGAAATTGTTTTATTCTTTGCTTTCTTATAAGTATGTAAAAGGGAAATAAGGGAATACTCTAAACTAAAGCGAGAGACAAATGTTTAAAAGCTCTCGCAATGTGCGATTGTCGTTGATATTCGCTTCTTTGCAAGGCCAGGAGTGAAAAAAAAGTAAAGGTAAGTATTTAAAAAATGAAACCCATAACAAAAAATATCTCGGAAATGGTTATCTTCACAACAAAAATTATCGGACATAAATTATGTGTTTTGACGAAGACTACATTTTTTGTATAGTAAGTTATTGGGTAAATCTTACCAGTTATGCAAAATGCATTCTAAATAAAGAGGATTTCAGAGGCTATTCTCAGTAAATGTAATATATACATTTTATTTGTAATGCAAATAATTTTAATACATGATATTTTAATCAAAACCAACTTTAAGTCCGAACTCCAACTTCTGTCCAACACATGGTTTCTGTGAGAAAACAATTAAATTATCACAATTGGCCATAATAGTTAGCTATACCATGAATTCTGGGACTTAAAGTATTTACAACATTGTAGGTCGCCATTGGGTTGTCATCTTAAAATAATTTAAGATCACCTTGTGGTTTACCGGGAAACATGCGAGTTAGCTGAGAAGTTCAATGCTATGCTGCCATGTTGTCATGGTAGCTCAGTGGCAGAGCAACCGGCTAGAGACCGGGAGGTCACTGGTTCAGATCCCAGCTATGGCATTGAATTTTTCAGTCTGACTCTACCCCTGTCCTCCACGCGGCTTCTGTGAGAAAACTATTAAAATTATCACAGTTCTCTTAATGTTTATCTCTATTAACGTGACGTAGATAAAGGAATAATGTTTTTTTTTTCTTTCTTTCTAGGTTAACTTCCTTCTACCCGGTTGGTCAAGTTGGACGATGAATGAAATTGGTGAAATGATGCTCAAATGAGCTAGGGGTCCATGGAGCTTTTAGTTACTCCACATTCGTCTTCTCAGATAACACACCCTAAGTGAGATTTGAGCTCGCGACCTGTTGAATGTGAAGCAGAGACGCTAGCCTCACATTACACAGGTGGGCTAATACTCTTTTGTAAGAATAATTTATATTTGGAACAGCTAGAGAAAGTTATGTGAGTCAAGCACATCAGATATTTTATTCTGTGTCAATCTCAGAACATCAGAGCCATTTTAATAAGCAATTAATTATAATTCCATTTAGATCGTATTATATCTGCGCTTCGTAAATATCTAAATTCTTTCTTTGTTAGAGCTTCAATATAGGAGCTGTCTTTTATCCATATGATTTTTAGAGGTAAATAATTTACCTTTATCTGCTAGATAGTTCCCGAGGTTACGGTAAAAGCTATAGCGTGCTAAACTCAGATGATTTTCTTTACGATTATTCCACAAACTATTCTTAAAAATACACTTCTATCAACTTCACTTTAATCCAAATAAATATGTGCATAAAGGCTTTTATTACATATTTTCTTGTAGATTCAAGACTAAAGCGATATGCTAGACATATGCTAGACTTAAGCGATAGTAAAATCTTTTCTGAGCTGGTCAATATATGATGGATCTGAAGTTTCGTTCTGTTTGCTTGACCAGGAGCAAGAAAAATTAATAAAGACATTCCATTACAGAAACATATAAGCTTTTTAAAATTGAGATCAATAACAAAATCTCTGATGTGTTACACTCACATGACTTTCTCTAGCTGTTCTAAAAACTTCTTACATAAGATTATTTATTCTTCTTTCTGCACCTTGTTAATCGAGGTATTCAGCACAATGTTCTTATTACTTAGTTCCTTATAAGTAGGAAGAAAATAAGGGAATACACTAGGCTAAATCGATAGTCAAATGTTTTAAAAGCTATCGTTATGCGATTGTCATTACAAATCACTTCTTTTCTTGGCCAGGAGTAGAACAAAAGAAAAACGGACACTCCCGTCTGAGAAAAGTAGAAGTACTTCACAACGAAATTAATAACAATGAATACTTCGAAAACGGTAAGCTCCACGAAACAAATGTATATGACGTAAATTGTGTATTTTAACAAGGCCTACACTTTTTGTAGAGTAAGTTTTTTTCTATCTCTTGCGGTTTATTAGTTATGCCAAATTAAGCAAAATTCATCCAGAATAAACAGGTCTTTTGAAGCTATTCCCAGAAAATTCAAGATAAACATATCATTTGTCATGTAAATATCTTTAATATACGATATTTTAAACAAAATCGTTAGTCATTTTTTAGAAAATCAAAATTTTCGAAAAAAGTTCCATGTAAAGGTACTTTGGAGGGGGGAGATTTTTCTCAAAATCTTCGTGTGAAATCCCCGGAAGATACTAAACTTAAATACCAAGTTTGGTATTTTACCGACTTTTCGTTTTTGAGTTATCGTGTTCACAGACACGGACACACACCCACCCACACACACACACGGACTTTTTTTCTGAAAATACTTTTTTTTGGATACAGGGGACCCTAAAAGATATATTTCCGGTGAAATCTCGGTATCGAATTTTTTGGTGGAGTGCAAAACATTCTCTATACACTATGTACATAGTGTGTATAGAGAAAGTAAAAATACCTCAGTTGTGCAAATTCATCCAGAATGAAGAGGACTTCAGATGCTATTCATAGAAAATTGTTTATATATATATATATATATATATAAATTTTCTTTTATATATGGTTATTTAATCAAAATTTTGGAACCACTTTTGAGAAAATAAAAATGTTTAAGTAAAGGGCAGTTCTCGGGTAGTGAATAGTCTTTAAAACCTTCGTGTCACATCCTTGGAAAATTTTGAACTTCAGTATCAAATTGTTTATTTAATCAAGTTTTCTCGTTTTACACGTACACACACAAGCAAACATATGCGCGCGCCGACCCTTCTAAGAACATTTTTTTTTTTAGTTCAGGAGACCCAAAACCTTCTGGTTAAATCTCAGCTTAAAATTTTTGGATAGAAAATAATACCTTTTGTATCTACTATATACATATAGAGAACGCGCGCACGTACACACACATACACACCACAATAGTTTTTCCTGGGATTCTAGGATCACAAATTAACTATTTCCGATGAAATCTCGGACATTTTAGATGAAAGAGGGTACTTACTCGACCTTCTATGCACTTAGTAGATAGTGTTAACATTTTAACAGCATAATTGCAAAAATCTGATGTGTTCCATTTCCATGACTTTCTCTACTCTTTCCAATAATTTTTGTTGAAAAGCTTAATCTTCTATTTACTTCATGTTAATCGAGAAAAAATTAGCAGAAATCGTCTTATTACTTGCTTCCTTGTAATTAGAAGCGAAATAAGGGAGTACTATAGGGTAAAGTGATGGTCAACAGCTGGTTGCTATGTGATTTAAGTACCTTTGTTTGTATGGACAGGAGTTGATAAATTCCCGTATTAGAAAAGTATTTTATAGCTAAAACCAATAACCAGGAATATCTCAAAAACGTTCAACTCCACAAAAAAAATGTATATAACACAAATTATGTGTTTTAACGAGCCCTACTTTTTTCTAAGTAAGTATTTGTCTGTCGTTATGCAAAATACGCAAAATCCCAACAGAATAAATATGTCTTAGGATTTTATGCTCAGAAAATTCAAGATGTACATTTTATTTGTCATGTAAATATCTTTAATATACATTTTAATCAATATCGTTAGAACCATTTTTGAGAAAATCAATTTTTTTATAAAGGGTAGATGGGGTGGGGGGATTTCTTGAAAATCTTCGTGTAGCATCCTTGGAAGATGCTGAACTTAAATACCAAGTTTGTTGTTTAACGACTTTTCGTTTTTGATCTATGCTGCCCTAAGACACACACACACACGCACACACACACACACACTTTTTTTAGTATTCAGAACATATTTCCGTTGAAATCTCGGTGTCGGATTTTTGGGTGCAATACGATACCTTCTCTATACACTATGTACATAGTATGTGCAGAGAAAGTAAAAAAGAGTATATATTAGAAAAAAATTAGATCAGCTGGTTAGAAAGTCATAGAAAGTCATATGCATAACAATGTTTGTTTACGTGGTTGATTGTTTTATCAGTAACAAAAGAAAGCAGCATCTTGCAGAGGGCCGACCTTTTCCAGGTGGTTGAACATTACTTCCGGTCTCTCCTCAGTGTTATTGTTTGGAGTAGTGTGCGCTAACCTTCAGACTACCGATACACCTGCTGTATATCAATAGCTAATCTTTGTTTACATAGTCACACACGTCTATCACGGAGGCGTTGTGAGAAAGCGCTTCAAATTATAAATCTGCTTATAGTACTGTACATCTTATTGAGCCATGTGGCTCAAGCGTTTCGTCTGATTTGATTTCCACAGTCTACCTCTCAGAACTATGGGTTTTTCGAGGTTTTCCCAAGTTACCGGGCGAATGTTGGGGAGGTTTCTTCATCCCCCTAATTCCCTGTCACTACATTTCATTCCAACCATTATATTTCAGGGTTGACTTCATAAAAACAGCAGGATGAAAGTCGCCCCTTACGGACCTTTATATGGAGGAATGCCATCTACAGAACATGAGCAATGTTACTGACGAATCACGAAATAAGAATCCTGAAAGTAGAATAGTGTAGGGTTGTTTAAAAGCAATGTCGTCACCGCTTCGGCTGACTAATACGAAAATAAAATTGAGTGATGTCATCAATGCAAACTAAGCGTGTTCTACATTGGTCATCCAATTATGAAGAATAGCAGGAAGGGGTTTCATATCGGTAATGATCAGAACGGTATGGTTATTGTAGCCGTGTTGATAAGCGTGTGTCATCTGTCTAAGAAAAATCTGATGTGTACCATTCACGTGACTTTCTCTATATCCCTGCAACAAATAATTCTTAAAAAGCTTATACTTCTATTTACTTTATGCTAATCAAAAAAATTAACAGAAATTGTCTTATTACTCGCTTCCTTATAAGTAGAAGCTAAATAAGGGACAACCGTAGGTTAAAGTGATAGTCAAAAGCTGGTTGCTATGTCAATGAAGTTCCTTTGTTTGTATGGATAGGAGTTGACAAGTTCCTGTATGAGAAATGTAAAAGTTTTTCATAGCAGAAACCAAAAATAAGGAATGTCACAAAAACGACGAACTCCACGAAAAAAATGTATATAACATAAATTGTGTGTTTTAAAGTGCTCTACATTTTTGTGTAGTAAATTTTTGTCCATCTCTTACGGTTTAGCAGTCATTCAAAATTTAGTAAAATTCATCCAGAATAAACCACTCTTCAGAGGCTATTCCCAGAAAATTCAAGATATACATTTTATTCGTCAGGTAAATATCTTTAATATACGAAATTTTAATCAAAATCATTAGAGCCATTTTTGAGAAAATCAAAATTTTCGAAAAAGAGTTCCATGTAAAGGGTAGTTTGGGGTGGGGGGATTTTTCTCAAAATCTTCGTGTCGCATCCCTGGAAGATACTTAAATACCAAGTTTGGTATGTTACCTACTTTTCGTTTTTGAGTTATCGTGTTCACAGACACACGGACACACACATACACACACACGCACACACACACACGGACCTTTTTTCGAAAATGTTTTTTTAGATAAAGGGGACCCTAAAACATATTTCCGGTGAAATCTCGGTATCGAATTTTTTGGTGGAGTGCAATACATTCTCTATACACTATGTACATAGTGCCTATAGAGAAAGTAAAAATCATATGTTTACTGGCAAGCGATTGTAAGCCTGGAAACACTCCCTCCACGCAGAAGTAGTATATAACAGCTGTTGCAAAATTACAGCAGTATCGCTGGGGGAGTACTTACCTACTGAACGCCGATACAGGCGCTATCGGGTTCCCCGCATGGCTTGCGGGCACCCCCAATAACAACGGCTTCAAACTAGCCAACAGCAAATTAGCTGAATAAGCACTCCCTCTCCCAACAATGGGTGTGGCCAATCAAAATTCTCCAACAAAACAATTTCAAACAAATCAACACCAGCGGAGCAGAGGAAAAGGATGCTGCTCCAAAAACATGCAACCGTTCGAGGAGACTATCTAGCGCTACCTCCTTAACATCATCATTCGAAACCTCAAATATTACCAAACCTAAACCATCCTCCTTCACTCCTGCGGTTAAGCCCTTGCCAGGGTAAGTACTCAGAAGCTACACCTAGACTCACCATGAATCTACCAGATCTCGGACGGACGTACGGACGGATAGACGGACGGACAGCCGTATAGAGTAAAAGCTTTATCCGCAGAGAGAGAGAGAGATGTTCGGAAGTGAACAGCAAACGAAGTGCTCCGAAAGTCTGATGAGTTTTCTTACGAACATGAGCTGGAGATCAATATGAACACCCAAATATTTGGTGTTGTATAAAACAGGAAGATCTTGGTCACGTAACGTATAACCAACTGGATGTGCATTAAAGAAGCGAATCATGTGGCATTTGTAAGAGTTTACATTTATCCTCCAAGCCTCCAGAAAACTATTGAAACGGCTAAGATAGCCTTATATTCCACGATCCAAATGACGACGACATAACTGCAGCAGGATGAAAGTCATCCATTTCTAGGCCCCTTGCGGACCTTTATATGGAACAATTCATGATCTACAAAGCATGAACAATGTTACGGATGAATCACTGAGTAGAAAACTGAAAGTGGAATAGTTTAGGGTTGTTTAAAAGCAATGCCATCGCCGCTTCGGCTGACTGATACGAAAATTGAGATGAGTGTTGTCATCAATGCGAGCCAAGCGTTTTCTCCAGTGGTCATCCAGTTGATGAATAGTGGGAAGAGATTTCATATTGGTAATGGCCAGAACAGTATGGTTATTGTAGCCGTGTTGATAAGCAGTATATAATAGTTGTTGCAGAATGACAGCAGTATAGAGTACAAGCTTTATCCGCAGAGAGGGATGTTCGGAACTGAACAGCAAAATAAGTGCTCCGAAAGTCTGATGAGTTTTCTTACAAACATGTTGAGTATGATGACACCAACTGAGCCGGAAATCAATATGAACACCCAAATATTTAGTGCTGTATGAAAAACGAAGAACTTGGTCATATAATGTGTATCAACTGGATGTGTATTAAAGTAGCAAAGAACGTGGCATTTATCAGAGTTTACACGTATCCTCCAGGCCTCCAGAAAACAATTGAAATAGCTATGATAACCTTGAATTCATGATCTAAGTAACGACGACATAAAGGCAGCAGAATGAAAGCCATCCATTTCCAGGCCCCTTTATATGGAACAATGCGTGATCTACAAAACATGAACAATGTTACGGATGTTATAGATCACTGAATAAGAAAACTGAAAGTGGAAGAGTCTAGGGTTGCTTAAAAGCTGTCGCTACCTAATACGAAAATTAAGATGAGTGCTGTCATCAATACCAGCCAAGCGTTTTCTTCATTGGTCATCCAGTTGATGAAGAATAGCGGGAAGGGTTTCATTGATAATGGCCAGAACTGTAGATTATTGTAGCCGTGTTGATAAGCATGTCATCCATCTAAGAAGAAGCATATGTTTACTGGTAAGCGATTGTAAACCAGTACGGAAACATCCCTCCACGCAGGAGTAGCATATATGAGTTGTTGCAGAAATACAGCGTATAGAGTACAAGTTTTATCCGCAGAGAGAGATGATCCAAATAAACAGCAGAAGAATGAAAATGGAGAATGACGGTGCCATCTGCTTTCAGGATTGAAAGAGTCGGCGGCTAGACTTCGATAATGGCATCTTTTCATGGTGATGAAGTTGGTAATGCAGCTCTTGGCGGCGGTTTGGCGCTGGAGATGACAGCAGAAATTGGGGGGTTAAATGGCTAGCGCTCCTCGTGTGGAAATGAAGAAATGCTTGGATTATGTTAGGGACCCATCACGGTGGTTCTTTCCCCGCGGAGAGACCCAGAGTGTATGTGTGAACTGCATAACTCAAAATGAAAAGTCAGATAATTACCAAAATTGGTGTTAGCTTCAATAGTTTCAAAAGATGCGACACGAAGATCTTCAAGAAAATCACTCACCCCAAATTAAACTTTAAGTGAAAGATTGTTTAAAATTTTCAATTTTCTCAACAGTTATTACAACTATATTGAATAAAAGACTATATATTAAATATATTGATAATAGAAATAAAATTTATATTTTGAATTTACAAAGAATGCCCAGTGTAGTCCTCTTCATTTGGAAGGTTTTTTGAATAATCTGGTGAATGTTAAGTAATTGATGAGAATGCGACGCTCAAAATAGGTATATTTAAAATACAATTAATTTAAATAAAGTTTTCTGTGACATCAGGTATTTCCAAAATACATTTGACATTCATTTAAATTTCTGTAGATAACTATTCAGTCATTTGTCGTTACTGCATGGAAAGAGTCTGGAATTTTAAAGTAGGCGTATAGCGTTCTGTTCTTAAATATTTGATAATCGCCATTTCTTTTTGTCATAACATAATGTGTAATGTAACAATTTTTGCAAAGGTTTTCTCATATACAAATCGGATTAGGCAGTCTTGTCTATTCCAAAATCAACAATTCACAATTATCCTTCCATATTTTTCCAGGACGTCCAATGTCTCTTCTCGTTTAAGGCTTATAGACAAAGTTTTTTAGTAATGCGCATAACCTCCATTCACATGACTACTCGCGCCATTTATTTCTATAATGGTTTTCCCACTCTATTATCCTGCTGATGCAACTCTGCTGCTTCAATTCTTTTTAAATTTTTATTTAGCACGTATCCCAAAAAATATATATGTATTCGTCTCCTTAGTCCGGCTTAGCGGTAGTAGAGCGGCTCCTTGCCAAGCGGGAGACCTGGGTTTGATTCTCGGTACCAACGTGGGGAATTTTCCCCCAATGGGAGACCTGGTCCGGGGTGCACCCAGCCTCATGAGGTCCCTGGAGGGCCAATTGATGATCTACTTGATTGAGAAGTTGTAGCTTCAGATCGAGCAGACCGCATCAACCGGCCGGAAGGGACTCGAGGCGCTGATCACGTCTCACCCTCCAGCACTGCACCCCATTCATGAAGCCTTCGGGCCGAGATGGGGGATTCAGCAGCCTGGGGGTGGGCCAAGGTCCCTTCTGGGTTGTCGTGCCATGGAGTTGCGTTAAGTTGTGTGTCTGGACAGCATTTCTCAAAAACGAACATTTGATTTACTAAACTTGGCATATTCCAAGGGTGCAGATCTTCAAGAAACTCCCCCAGCTACCATTTACATGGAACATTTTTCGAAAATTTTTATTTTCTCAAAAATGACTTCAATGATTTTAATTAAAATGACATAAGTTTAAGATATTTTCATGGCAAATGAGATGTATATTTTTAAATTTCTCGGAATAGACTCCGAAGACCTCTTCATTCTGGAAGATTTTTGTGTAATTAGGTAAATTGTAAAAGATAGACTAAAAATTTGCTCAACAAAAAATATAGATCTCGTTACAATACACAATTTATGCGTAATAAATTGTTATAGAATTAACCGTTTCTAATATATTCCGTGTTATTTTCAGTTTTTTTTCTACTCTCAAACGGGAAGTCGTCTTTCTTTTCATGCCTCTTTTGTTTTACTCCTAGCAACGCAAAGAGAACCTTATTTCAATCGTTTCACATAGCGATGCCTTTTAAAAAATTTGACTATCGTGTTAGCCTTATGTATTCCCTTAATTACCTTCTACATGCTTTGAGGCAAGTAAAAAACAATTTCTGCTGATGTTTATCTCGATTAGCATAATGTAGACAAACGAATAATCTGTTGTAAGAATAGCTTATTTGTAGAACAGATAGAAAAGTCTGATGTGTTACACTCACATGACTTTCTCTAGCTGTTCTACAAACTTCATACATAAGATTCTTCTTCTTGCTGCATCTTGCTAATCGAGGTACTCATTAGCACAATGTTCTTATTATTTAGTTCCGTATAAGTAGGAAGAAAATAAGGGAATACACTAGGCTAAACCAATAGTCAAAAGTTTTAAAAGCTGTCATTTTGCGATTGTCATTACAAATCGCTTCTTTTCTTGGCCAGGAGTAGAACAAAAGAAAAACGGACACTCCCGTCTGAGAAAAGTGTAAGTACTTCACAACTGAAACTAATAACAATGAATACCTCGAAAACGGTAAGCTCCACGAGAAAAATGTATATGACATAACTTTTGTATTTTAACAAGACCTAAATATTTTGTACAGTAAGTTTTTGTCTATCTCTTACGTTTACTAGTTATGCCAAATTAAGCAAAATTCATCCAGAATAAGCACGTCTTCAGAAGCTATTCCCAGAAAATTCAAGATATACATTTTATTTGTTAGGTAAATATCTTTAATATATGATATTTTAATCAAAATCGTTAGAGCCATTTTTAAGAAAATCAAACTTTTCGAAAAAAGTTCCATGTAAAGGGTAGTTTGGGGTGGGGGGATTTTTCTCAAAATCTTCGTGTCGCATCCCTGGAAGATACTAAACTTAAATACTAAGTTTGGTATTTTAGCTACTTTTCGTTTTTGAGTTATCGTGTTCACAGTCACACGGACACCCGGACACACACACAGACATTTTTCTCAAAATGCTTTTTTTGGATACAGGGAGTCCTAAAACATGTTTCTCCGGTGAAATCTCGGTATCGAATTTTTGGGTGGAATACAATACTTCTCTATCCCTATGTACATTGTACATATGGGGCCAGAGAAAGTAAAAATCAACTTCCTTTTGTTTCCATTTTAGGTGTTGAGGCTTTTGCATCTGGGTAATATGCGCAGGGTACTTATCAATGTCGCCCTCCGTTGTGTAATGGTTACCATGTTAACTGCATATACCCAAGGTCACAGGATCAAGTCCAGCGGAGGACGATGGATTTTTTCGGGCGTAAAAGTCCTTAGCATGACTTCCTTCGGAAGGGAAGTAATGCTGTAGGTCCCGTGTCGTAGATTTACGGCATGTAAAAAAACCTCAAGCCTGATAGTGAGGCCTCTGAGCAAAATTAAGCGGTATTTCACGCCCAGTATAGAATGGCACGCTGAGAACCACAGCAGTTAAAGATCGTAATCAAGTCCATAAATAACACGCCATTTTATTCCATACTAATCAAGCAAATGCCAGGTTTATTTCAATTAAAATGAAGTGGACGAAAGGAATCTTTTGTAGGAAGAGTTTATTTCTAATAATAGACGCTACTGGGTAAAGAAAGTAATGTGAGTGTAGGATAGACATTTTTAGAAAAAAATTGCAGTTTTTAAGTTAGGTTGTAATGGGATTTCCAAAATTTTTTTTTCTTCCGTTTTCAAGTTTTAACTGCATATGAATATTTCAAATCTCCAGCTTATTTTGGTATAACTTTCATAGGGGTACGCTACTTGTAAATAGTTTTAAAAAAGCTAAGAAATATTGCTTCGTAATAATTTTTTAGAACTTTTTGGTATCCTCACTTGGTAGAGCATCAATAACTTTGTAAATATTAGTGTTAGAGCAAAGATTTTTTTTCTATCGGAAGCCTTAATTTAACTATTCGCAGCATTTACATCCCGCTCATATTTTCTTCATGTGAGAATTTCGAAGTACTGCGAAGTTGTGCTTGGAAAGTTAAGTTGCATTTTTACTGTGGTGCAAATGTACTAAGTACATAGTATATGGAGAAGGTATTGCATTGCATCCAAAAATTTGGTACCGAGATTTCACCAGAAATACATGTTTTGGGACCCCTGAATACTAAATAAGCGTTTTTATAAAACTGTCCGTGTGTGTATGCGTATGTGTAACTGTCTGTCTGTCTATATGCGTGTATGTGTGTTTATGTGTGTGTCAGTGCCTTTGGGCAGCATAGCTCAAAAAAGAAAAGTCCGTTAAACACCAAACTTGATACTTAAGTTCAGTATCTTCCAAGAATGCAACACGAAGATTTTCAAGAAAATCCCTCCAATCCAAACTTCCTTTTACATGGAAAAGAATTCAAAAATGTTGATTTTCTTAAAAATGGCTCCAAAGTTTTAATTAAAATCTGTTATATTTAAGATATTTACATGACAAATAAAATGTGTATCTCAAATGTTCTGGGAATAGCCTCTGAAGACACCTTCATTCTGGATAACTTTCATTTAATTTTGCATAACTGGTAGACCGTAAGAGCTATACCATAACTTATTACACAAAAAAATGTTGATCTCCATAAAACACAATCTATGTCATATACATTTTTATTTTCGGAAATGGCCATTTTTGAGATATTCCTTGTTATTGATTTCAGTTATAAAATACTTGGCCTTTTCTCACACGGGAAATTGTCAACACTTGGCCACGCAAAGAAACGGATTTCAATTCCTTAGCAACCACATTTTAAAACATTTGACTGTCGTTTTAGCCTAGTGCATCTTCCTTGTTTCCATTCTATCTATAAGGAACTAAGTAATAAGACCTTTTGCTAACGTTTTAGCATCAAATAGATAGAAGAATAAGCTTACTAACAATAATTTGTTATAGAGATCTAGAGAAAGGCATGTGAATGGAGCACATAAGTGTTCTTAAATTTAAGATTTATTAAAATAATTGTTCATTTGGTTCTAATGGATATAAGCATTCTATTTTTCATCAACCAACAGTAAATCTATTGCTGAATACACCTTGAAAAATCTGATGTGTTTTATTTACATGACTTTCTCTATATGTCTGTAACAAATTGGTGTTAAAAAGCTTATTTTTCTATTTATCTACTTTGTGATAATCAAGATAAACATTAGCAGAATTAGTCGTATTACTAGCTTTCTTGTAAGTAGAAGGGAAATAACAAAAATGCACAGGCTAAAGCGATAGTTTCGCCCCTTAAAAGCCTATGTGGAACAATTGAGGTTGGGTAAACAAACGAGAAACGAGAAAAAAAGATGTCTTCCCGTTTGAGAAAAGTTTAAGTGGCTTAAAATTGAAGCCAATAATTCGGAATGTCTCAAAACGGTTAACTGTACAAGAAAATGTATATAACATAAATTCTGTGTTTTAATGTGATCTACATTTTTTGTGCACTACGTTTTTGTATAACCCTTATGGTTTGGCAGTTACATAAAGGTCATCCAGAATGAAGAGATCTAAAATTCAGATATACATTTCGTTTACCATAAAAATATCTTGTACATAGAGTATGGTAATCAAAATATTTAGAGCCATTTTTGAGAAAATAAACATTTTCGAAAAATGTTCAATGTAAAAGGTAGTTTGGGGGTGGGGAGATTTTCTGGATTTTTTATGCTGTACACACACGAACCATTTGCTTAAAATGCTTTTTTTTTGGGGGGGGGATTCAGGGAGTCCTGAAACATATATTTCCGGTGAAATTTCGGTATCGAATTTTTGGGTGCATTACAATATCTTCTGTATACACTAGTACATAGTACGTGTAGAGAAGGTAAAGATTTGGCTCATTATCTTAAATAATTGCGGGTCAAACTTTAACATTGGCTACATAAGGCATTTCGACTCCTTTAAGAAATATTTTAGGAAATACGATGTTTGTGTGTGGAGTGTCCCAGGAGGAAGTAAAGTTCTTCCTTGTAGGAAATGGTGTCCTTCGGTAATTGCGGAAATTCCGGTGTATCCTTTGTAAACTTTAATTTGAGGAACTGCTGCTAATTTCTAATTCCTTTATCCGCTGGTGAGGCAATCACAAGCCCCCTGCTGAGTTGCGTTTATTTCTCACACGAGCTATAAATTTAAACTTTTGTTTTTTAACTTTTATACAAAGATCTTCCTGTGGTATCCTAGCTGAAATTGTTTCTAGTTTTCTGTAACGCTCCTGAACACCTACAATTCCCATTTCAATAGAATTCAGTTGAAGGAAAGCTGAAAGTTCTGAATTTAGTTTCAATGTTGCTTGAGCGAAAGTCTTGAAGGACGTCGACTGTCATGGTCGACTGACATCTTGTAAAAGACTACATTCTCACCCATAAGTAACACCTCGAGAATCTGCTCATATCATTAGCATTTAATATGTAGTTTCTTCAACATTTCATAGGTGTCAGTAGGTTATTCACATTATTATCTCATACTCTTGCATTTGCAAAACTTAATTTCAAGTTCCATTACGCCATGTCGGCGTATATCAGGTCATTTTTACGCTCCCTAGCTGTATGTACAAAGTACATCCGTGGACATAAAAATCTTATGTGTTCCATTCACATGGCTTTCTCTACATCTCTGCAACAAGTTATTTTTAAAAAGCTTATGCTTCTATTTACTTCATACTAATCGAGAAAAAATTAGCAGAAATAATCTTATTAATTACTTCCTTTAAGTAGAAGCTAAATAAGGGAATACCATAGGTTAAAATAAGTCAAAAGCTGATTGCTATGTGATTGAAGTTCCTTTGTTTGTATGGACAGGAGTTCATAAAGTCCTGTGTGAAAGAAGTATAAGTTTTTTAAAGCTCAAAACAAAAACAAGGAATATCTCAAAAACAATTAACTCCACGAAAAAAATGCAATAACAAATTGTGTGTTTTAAAGTGCTGTACATATTTTGTGAGGTAAGTTTTTCTACATCTCTTACGGTTTAGTAGTTATGTAAAATTCCGTAAAATTCATCCAGAATAAAGTAGTTTACAGAGGTTATTCCCATAAAATTCCAGATGTACATTTTTTGTTCTCAGGTAAATATCTTTAATATATGGTATTTTAATCGTTAGAGCCATTTTTGAGAAAATCAAAATTTTCGAGAAAAGAAGTTCCATGTAATGGGTAGTTTGGGGTTAGGGGATTTTTCTCAAAATCTTCGTGTCGCATCCCTGGAAGATACTAAACTTAAATACCAAGTTTGGTATTTTACCGACTTTTCGTTTTTGAATGATCGTGTTCATAGGCACACGGACACACATTCACACACAACACATGGACCTTTTGTGAAAATACTTTTTTGTATACTGATGACCCTAAAACATATATTTCCGGTGAAATCTCGGTATTCTCTATACACTATGTACATAGTACATGTGGATAAACTAAAACTGAGTCACGTCTGGAACGCCAGATCCATCAAAGTCCTACAGGGCACAGCGCCTTGTTTAAACCATCCGCGTAGCGGCAGCAACAAGTTGTCAAAAGTTCCAAATCTTAACATTATAATAACTCCATGGAACCTAGGCCTACCCCCATCTCGGTCCAAGACAGACGTCATGGATGGGGTGCAGTATTGGAGGGTGAGACATGGTCAACGCCTCGAATCCCTCCCGGCCGTAAATGCGGTCCTGGAGCCGCTACTTCTCCATCAAGTAGCTCCTCAACTGGTCCTCCAGGAACCTCACGAGGCTGAGTGCGGGAAAAATCCCCACGCCGGTACTGGGAATCAAACCCAGGTCTCCCGCTTGGCAAGCAGCAACGCTACCGCCGCGCTGAGCAGAAGCAAACCACATAATCAAATTAGGATTCGGTGTCCATAATTCTTAGCTTTAACAATAAACAATCAATATAAACTAAAAATATTAGCAAACACAAAACGTGATACAGTTTCTATTGTAAGGCATTATTAAACCTGCCATTTTCCATGTGAGTGTTCACTTGAGCGGTGTGACAAAACGTAGATTACTGCTCTGCTGAGGGTTGCAGGTTCACTTCTTGAATCTGGTGCGCAGATTGGTGCGCAAACGCTTCAGGCACGAACCGTTTGTTTTCAATGAAATAAAATGGAATCTGTGTAGTATGAAAAAGTACTACATTGTTAAGAAAGTCAATGTTTTGAAACACTTTTAAGAATCCAAATTTGGGCAAATTAGATATTTGAGAGATGAGAACTTAGTTGCTTATGTTTTTTTTAATTTAAAACCGATGCATGTATGCATGTATGTATGTATGTAATGTATGTATGTTTGCGTCAATTAAATATTAATTTATTATTCAAGATCTCGCGTGTTCGAATCTCAGCTAGGGTGAGTTACATGGATAAGATTTTTTTCCGGGTTTTCCCTTATTCTTAGGAGACAAGTGTCAAGTAACTTTAAGCTCCATGGATCCGGAATCGTTTAAGCACTATTTCACTGATTCCATACATAGCCCGATATGACACACACAAAAGATACACGCATATGTGGGGGATGAATAAATGCAATATTTGGATCAGCATTTGAGATCGATGTGATGATCCAGTATTTGCAGGGCTTTTTTTTTTCGCTAGTGTTTAAAGTTATTTTAATGAGGAAAATTTCACAATACTTTTCGGATGACTGTTATTCTCTGTCTCAGACGTTCGGTGATTTTTTTACTTATCAGGTCACATGGTTGATCCTCCTCGGCCCTTTGCGCTGCCCGACAATAGATGGTGAGATGTATGTGAACAGAGCAGAGATATTGCTCAGGGCCGTTCAAAACCAAAGGACTGGGAATTATGTTACCTAGACACACCGCTGGTGCTAGTGATGCTGTCACTAATTGAAACCTCTCGCGCATAGGCATCTGGAGGGCAGAGCGTGCTTTTTGTGATATATTCAGTACGCTTAAAAGGTTTTAGAAGTGAGATGTGTTAAAGGCTAATCAGGGTGTAATAGTGAACATGGTGCATTCCTATTCTGCAGCACTATACCAATCACTGGATAAATGATCCGGAGATCACTTTACATCGCTAAGAATAACTGTGATTTGTGTTCCAAACTCATTCGGATTTATTCTTGTGGATTTCCATCACTAAGCGAAAGATAATTTATTTCAGGTTTCCAATCATAAACCAGAATTACTGAGTAAGTCGGTATTTGCTCTGAGACGTGACAAATGTAACATCGAAATACCACAGACTTTACTCAGTGCATTCTGCGAAAAATTGTTTCCATGAGAATAAAGGCAAGATGATGCTAAAACCTGACTCAGTTCCTTCAATAATTAGTTTTCATCCTCATTTGACAAAGGTAATGAGAACTCTTTATTTCATTCTTATAACTATTTTGTATATGTTCATTAGAATAGATGGCAGTGCTAAAATATTAGACTCAATATTATAATTTGTCCTAAATATAAAAAGTTACCCGAAATCTCGATTAACTTAGTTTTTCAAATCCATAAACACAACCCCATGAGGTGCTAAAAAAATTGAAAAAATGTTATAACACAAAAACATTAAGTAGTAATTGGTTATAATTTTAGATTTGTTTATAAATTATTTTAGGAAGCGCAGACCATACTCTCCTGCGGTGCACGTATTAAATCTTATCTATCTAATTCAAATATACCACATATACTGATAAAATGTCGAAGTGGTAATACGACGAAATTACCTCGGGCGACATCTTGAAAATCCATAATCGCATATCTCTTTTTTTTTCTGCTAAATCATTTTATTTATTTGTTCGTTTTTATTTACATACCGCCTGAGGTAATTTCGTCGTATTACCACTTCGACCTTCTATAAAAACTGCTTGAATTGTTGAGATGTACATTAAAATTTGATGTGTTCCATTCACATTACTTTCTCTACATCTCAGCAACAAATTATTGTTAAAATGTTTATGCTTCTATTTACTTCATACTAATCGAGAAAAAATTAGCAGAAATAGTCCTATTACTTGCTTCCTTGTAAGTAGAAGCGAAATAAGGGAGCACTATTGGTTAAAGTGATAGTCAAAAGTTGGTTGCTATGTGACTGAAGTTCCTTTGTATGGACAGGAGTTGAAAAATTCCTGTATGAGAAAAGTATGTTTTATAAAGTTGAAACCAAAATAACAAGGAGTATGTCAAAAATGATCAACTCCACGACATTTTTGTACTGTAAGTTTTTGTTCATCTCCTACGGTTTAGCAGTTATGCAAAATTCCGTAAAATTCATTCGGAATAAAGTAGTCTTCGGAGGCTATTCCCAGAAAATTCAACTTATACATTTTGTTTGTCGGGTAAATATCTTTAATATACGACATTTTAATCAAAATCTTTAGAGCCATTTCTGAGAAAATCAAAATTTTCGAAAAACGTTCCATGTAAAGTTTAGGGTGGGGGGATTTTTCTCAAAATCTTCGTGTCGCATCCCTGGAAGATACTAAACTTAGATATCAACTTTGGTATTTTACCAACTTTTCGTTTTTGAGTTATCGTGTTCACAGACACACGGACACACACGAACCTTTTTCTGAAAATGCTTTTTTTTAGCTACAGGGGACACTAAAACATATATTTCCGGTGAAATCTCGGTATCGAATTTTTGGGCAGAGTGCGATATCTTCTCTATACACTATGTACATAGCACGTGTAGAGAAAGTAGAAATATACTTCTCGTTTAACTTACCATACATTCAGTTTCGCATTCATATTTCTAGTCTCTTGAGGGTCGGGAATAATGATTATGAAATAAGAATTGCTTCATCATCCTAGAATTGAACCCAGCATATTTTGCATTTTTAGTTCATCATTTTGACAACTTTACAAGCCCATTTTGTTGACGACTTTGTGCATTAAAGTAAAAATCTGATGTGTTGCTCTCACATGACTTTCTCTAGCTCTTCTACAATCTTCTTACATAAGGTTATTCTTCTTTCTGCACCTTGCTAATCGAGGTACTCATTAGCACAATGTTCTTATTACTTAGTTCCGTAGAAGTAGGAAGAAAATAAGGGAATAAACTAGGCTAAACCAATAGTCAAATGTTTTAAAAGCTGTCGTTAGGTGATTGGCATTACAAATCGCTTCTTTTCTTAGCCAGGAGTAGAATAAAAGAAAAACGGACACTCCCGTCTGAGAAAAGTATAAAGTACTTCACAACTGAAACTAATAACAATGAGTAGCCTGAAAACGGTAAGCTCCACGAGAAAAATGTATATGACATAAGCTGTGTATTTTAGAAAAGCCTACATTTTTGTATAGTAAGTTTTTGTCTATCTCTTACGGTTTACAATTTATGGCAAATTAAGCAAAATTCATTCAGAATAAACAGGCCTTCAGAAGCTATTCCCAGATAATTCAAATTATAAATTTTATTTGTCAGGTAAATATCTTTAATATACGATATTTCAATCAAAATCGTTAGAGCCATTTTTAAGAAAATCAAATTTTTCGAAAAAGTTCCATGTAAAGGGTAGTTTGGGGTAGGGGGTTTTTTCTCAAAATCTTCGTGTCGCATCCCTGGAAGATACTAAACTTAAATACCAGGTTTGGTATTTTAGCTACTATTCGTTTTTGAGTTATCGTGTTCACAGACACACAGACACACGGACACACGGACACACACACACACACACACACACTTGCACACACACACTCGCACACACACACACACAGGGACCTTTTCCTGAAAATGCTTTTTATGGATACAGGGGGTCCTAAAACATGTATTTCCGGTGAAATCTCGACATCGAATTTTTGGTTGTAATGCAATACTTCTCTATCCCTATGTACATTGTACATACGGGGCTAGAGAAAGTAAAAAATCTGATGTGTACCATTCACATGACTTTCTCCATATCCCTGCAACAAATAATTCTTAAAAAGCTTATACTTCTATTTACTTTATGCTAATCAGAAGAAAAAAAAATAGCAGAAATAGTCTCATTACTCGCTTCCTTCGAAGTAGAAGCGAAATAAGGGACAACCGTAGGTTAAAGTGATAGTCAAAAGCTGGTTGTTATGTCAATGAAGTTCCTTTGTCTATATGGATAGGAGTTGACAAGTTCCTGTATGAGAAAAGTATACGTTTTTCATAGCAGAAACCAAAAATAAGGAATGTCACAAAAACGACGAACTCCACGAAAAAAATGTATATAACATAAAGTGTGTGTTTTAAAGTGCTCTACATTTTGTGCAGTAAGTTTTTGTCCATCTCTTACGGTTTAGCAGTTATTCAAAATTTAGTAAAATTCATCCAGAATAAACTACGCTTCAAAGACTATTCCCAGAAAATTCAAGATATACATTTTATTTTTCAGGTAAATATCTTTAGTATACAAAATTTTAATCAAAATCTTTAGAGCCATTTTTGAGAAAAACAAAATTTTCGAAAAAAGTTCCATGTAAAGGGTAGTTGGGGGTTGGGGTATTTTTCTCAAAATCTTCGTGTCGCATCCCTGGAAGATACTAAACTTAAATACCAAGTTTGGTATTTTACCGACTTTTCGTTTTTGAGTTATCGTGTTCACAAACACACGGACACACACACACGGACACACGGACACACACACACACGGACCTTTTTGTGAAAATGCTTTTTTTGGATATTGGGGACCCTAAAACATATATTTCCGGTGAAATCTCGGTATCCAATTTTTTGGTGGAGTGCAATACTTTCTCTATACACTATGTACATAGTGCGTATGGAGAAAGTAAAAAGCAGAAAGAATACACGGAATCACCGAGAAGAAACTTCGAAAATAGGATTAAAGCTGAATTATGCCCTCTCTAACGCTTACATCCTGTTTGTAAAACACTTAAATGCAGGTATGCGATATTCAAGTTCAATGAGAATATTTACTTCTGTTTTGTTCAGTTGTAGGATGAAATTCCGTCTAGTCAATGAATAGTTCTAGTTGAATTTATTCAACTTTCAAAAGGAAATTCAAAGTTGAACCCCTGTGCATAGATGCTGACGATCATAAAGAACGTGTTGTCGCAATTATTTCTTACTCAGGTATCTTTATGACGTAACTATAGCTGTTTTAAATATCACTCATTTCCCATTACAACCAATGTATTGCGCGCGACTTTAAATGTCTTCTGCCCTCCACTGCACTTCTTCAATTCCCGACACTTGCACTGGTCTGCGCAGCCAGGTGTGTAGGGGTTTGTTCAAAACACATCGCACCCTGAAATTTGTCCTTCATTTAGGACATTGCTATTAGTAAGCGGACAAAATGAGATAAACTTCTGTCGGCCGCGCCGTGGCAGAGTCGTTAGACCACTTACCTCTCACAAAGATTTTACTCCCAGGTGACGGCATGTGGGATTTGTGGTGGAGAAAGCGACGCAGGGACGGGTTTTCTCCGATTTCCCGCGCCATTGCATTCCACCGGTGCTCCATCTCCATCCCATGTATTACTAATGTCATCGCCTGCGTTGCTCATGGAGTAAAATCGGGCGTTAAACACTATAAAAAATCTAATGTGTTCCATTCACATGACTTTCTCTACATCTCCGCACAAAAATATTACTAAACACTTATGCTTCTATTTACTTCATTCTAATCGAGAAAAAATTAGCAGAAATAGTCTTAATTACTTGTTTCCTTGTAAGTAGAAGGGAATTAAGGGAATGATATAGGCTAACCTGATAATCAAAAGCTGGTTGCTGTGTGACTGAAGTTCCTTTATTTGTATGTACACGAGTTGACAAATTCCTGTAAGAGAAGAGTATAAGTTTTTAAAAACTGAAACAAAAAACAAGGAATATCTCAAAAACGATCAACTCCACGAAAAGAAAAGTTATGTAACGTTAATTGTGTGTTTTAATGTGCTCTATATTTTTGGTGTAGTAAGTTTTTCTCTATTCTCTTACGGTTTAGTAGTTATGGAAAATTCTGTAAAATTCATCCAGAATAAAGTAGTCTTCAGAGGCTATTCCCAGAAAATTAAAGATATACATATTATTTGTCAGGTAAATATCTTTTATATACGATATTTTAACATAATCGTTAGAGCCATTTTTGAAATTTTCAAAAAAAGTTCCACGTAAAGGGAAGTTGGGGGTGGGTGTATTTTGTTGAAAATCTTCGTGTGGCAACCTTGGAAATTACCAAACTTAAATACCAAGTTTGGTATTTAACGGTTTCTTCTTTTTTGAGCTATGCTGTCCACTGACACACACGCACGCACACATAAATACACAAGGACCTTTTTCCAAAAATGCTTTTCTTGGATTCAGGGAGCCTCTAAACATGTATTTCCGGTGAAATCTCGGTATCGAGTTTTTGGGTGCAATACAATACTTTCTCTATACACTATGCACATTGTACGTTTAGAGAAAGTAAAAATAAAAATACAGTTGTGTGTAATATGTAAAAATGTAAAATTATTTGCACTTATTCACCTCCCACCTGTTGATATGGACATATTATAAAGATATGTCTGTGTTTGTTTTTATATAAACTATGTTTGAAATAACAAGTTATTAAAGTCTGAAGCAAAATGAAAAAGTAAAACTATTTTAATAAAGCTTTTTATATTCAAATTATGCTTACTGTCTCGTATGAAAATTGTTAAGCATACAGAGTACTGCATTTTAGTACATGTATATTACGTTTTTCACTTCTAAATTCTGAATTCAGTATTCCGATTATCCAGTACAGGTCTTGTCATGGGGCTAAGAGTGATTTAAGAGTGAAATACAAATATAGCAAATAATATAAATTATACCAAGAGGGGAAAATGTAGACATTTAAAATGGTCAGGGAAGAAAGATTTCAAACACGTCTAAGTAGCGGAGTTGTCACGAGCTCTTAGCACAGTACTGTTAAGAGGGTAGGGCATTGAACCGAAGGGGATGAGAGTGCACTGCACGAGGGGACAGGCAACACTTTTTGGGGGGTACTTGGCGTAGAACTTCGGCAGAGTAAAGATGTGATATTTAGGGCCCGTGGTGGAGCCGTGCAGGCTACCTTTAGTTGTGAGGGAAATAGCTATTTTAATCCTGACCAGAGTAACAATAGTCGCTTTTGCGTAAAGCATAGCTTCACAGGAGAAAATTAAGGGGAATGCGTGTGTGTTCGAGAGTGGAAAAAGATCGAACTAAACGAATAAAGCACTTGTGTCGTACCACCCCTGAAAAGTTTTTCCATGCTAGTAAAACTTCTGAGCTAGGGCAGCCACAAATCCACACCATTCCGGAGAGTCAAAACCTGCACCTGGGATCCGAACCCGTATCCCCCGTTACCGCCCCACGATTCTGGATAAACATGACCAAGTGATGATAGATGCATTTCTAAGGTCGAAGCACCCAGCGAACGGTGTCCATTGTCGATGGCGGTGTACGATGATGATAAAAGCTGTCGGGGAATGAGAGAATGCACCGTGGACTCCGAACCACACTTGAGGATGCTCCACATGTGTTAGAGGTGAAGACCACTTCAGTGCCGGTAATACAAACACGGATCCTAAATACGAAAGCTGAAAGCCACCACATAGCTACCCCGACGCCCAAGATTACAATTATTTAAACTTACCTTACAGTGCTGAAAAATCCTTCAAACTAAATAGATTGTGTAACAGATATTTTGGAATACATAAGCTATCTCAATTCACTCATGTAGATGGGTTATCTATGGGGTTATTTCAAAGAAAACCAAACATGCGAACATTGGTTTTCAACCCTGATTATGTACAATTTCATTTGATTTTCATTGCAATGTACATAGTAGACACAATAACGATATTTAACTTGAAATTTATGTTTTGAGGACCCCTGAATAAATAAAGACATTTTAGAAAACGTTCCGTGTGTATATGTGTGTGATTGTGACAGCATAATTCAAAATCGAAAAGATGGTTAAATTCCAAACTTGTAAGTTTAGTATTTTCCAATGATGCAACATGAAGATTTTAAAAAAAAATGTCCCCAACCCAAAATAACCTTTACAATAATAATTTTTAGAAATTTTATATTTTCTAAAAAAATGGCTCTAAAGATTTTGATTAAAATGCCGTATATTACAGATGTTTACATGGAAAATAAAATATATACCATGAACTTCTTGGGCATAGTTCCTGAAGTGCTCTTCATTCTGAATGATGTTTGCATAAATAGCAAACCGTGAGAGCTATAAAATAGTTATTACTACAAAAAATGTAATGCGTTGCACTCACATGACTTTCTCTAGCTACTCTACAAAGAAACTTCTTACAAAAGATAATTCTTTCAACACCATGCTAATTGAGATAAATATTATTAGAATTTAATGTTTTGTTCCTTATAAGTAGAATGGAACTAAAGGAATGCACTCTGCTAAAGTGATAGTCAAATGTTTTAAAAGCTGTCCATATGCGATTGTCACTGCAAATCGCTTCTTTGCTTGGCCAGGAGTAGAACAAAAGAAAAACGCACACCCGTCTGAGAAAAGTATAAGTACCTCACAATTGAAACTAATTAAAAGGAATATCTTGGAAACGGTTACTTCCACAGCAAAAATGTAAAGGACATAAATTGTGAGTTTTGAGAGATCTACATGTTTTGTATACTAAGTTTTTGTCTATCTCTCACAGTTTACTAGTTATTCCAAATTAAGCAAAATTCATCCAGAATAAACAGGTCTTTAGAAGCTATTCCCAGAAAATCAAGATATACATTTTATTTGCGATTGAAATGGCTTTAATGTGTGGTATTTTAATCAAAATCGTTAGAGCCATTTTTAAGAAAAACAAAATTTTCGAAAATTTTTCCATATAAACGGTAGTTAGGGGTGGGGTATTTTTTTCAAAATCTTCGTGTCGCATCCTTGGAAGATACCAAACTTAAATACCAATTTCTTATTTCGTTTTTGAGCTATGCTGTTCACAGACACACACACACACACACACTTACCTGTTTCTGAAAATGCTTTTTTGGATTCAGGGTGTCCTAAAACATGTATTTCCGTTGAAATCTCGGTATCGAATTTTTGGATGGAATACAGTACTTTCTCTATACACTATGTGCATAGTACGTATAGAGAAAGTAAAAAATCTGTAAATCTCGTTAAAACAAAGAATTTGTGTCATATGCATTTTTTGTACAGATAAACATTTCCGAGATATTCCCTGTTATTATTTCAAATTTTAAAATACTTAATGCTTTTCTCAAAGGTGAAGCTACCATCCATTATATCTACCTTTGTTTTACTCCTGGCCATGTAAAGAAAACAGAATTTCAATCACAATCGCATATCGATAGCTTTTAAAATATTTAACTATCGTTTTAGTCTAATATGTTCCCTTGGTTCTCTTCTACTTATAAGGAACTTTGTAAGAAGACTATCTGATCGTATTTATCTTGATTAGTATGCTGTAGACAAAAAATCTTTTGTAATAATAGTTTGTTTGCTGAATAGATGGAGAAAGTCATGTAAATGAAATACACCCGAATTCTTTAGTATCGGTTGTAATATTCTTATTCTGTAAAATATAAGATCTCCTCTTATCATAGGTATATAACCCTTTATTGCACGTTATTGCATGCATGCAAAAAAGATGATTAATCAAAACTCCTACTATTTTCAGTGCTCTTCTTTTCTAATTTCGTATTATACCAGCTTTCAGTAATAAAACGATACTAGTTATAAATCCCTTAACCGCAACGCAACAAGTTGGCACGGGTTTCTAGACCTGTCAGTTACATGCAAATATCATCCAAGCTCTCCACAAGTTACAAACTGGATAACATAACCAACAATACCACATAAGAAAATTCTCTCAATCTTTTTACAAATAAATATGTTATAAAACTACATACTAATAACTGAATGCTTACGGCAGTGACGTCACAATGATTGCTCATTCAAAATTATTGAAAATAGTACAAGCATAGATACTTAAGAAAGTGATAAAGCTACGCATTTAATGAACTAAGAATTATCTCTGCGTCTTCAATTTATGAGAATTAAGAAATCTAGACACAATGATAGGTACATCCATTAAATCAAAGAAGGATTCGCAAGGAGACCGTGATAATCTCTTGAGGGAGATTAGAGATGGCGCGGCACTGCACGGCCAAATAAAAGAGCATGCATGTACAGCAAGCCCTGTAAAATCTTGCGTACTTAACGACCTTTGGGGAGAGCCATTCAAAACAAATGAAGAGGAATGCTGACTTCACGAATTGTGTGGATCCATGACAACGCTCGTCCACACACTGCTGGCACAACCCATCGACTCCTTGAACAATTTCAATGGGACATTTTTCGATCATCCGCCGTACAGTCCTGACCTAGCACCCAGCGACCTTCACCTTTTCCATGAACTTAAGACGTGGCTAGGAGGGCAGCACTTTCAAACCAACGAAGATCTTCAAAACAACGCCAATGCTAATTTGAAATCATTGGCGGCAACATTTTTTGAAGCGGATATTGCAAAGCTTGTGCACAGGTACGATAAATGTCTCAATCTTTTCGGTGATTATGTTGAAAAGTAACCATATGTGTACAAAACTTTTAGTAATAAAATAATTGTTTTTTCTGAACTTGTCTTTTATTTATAGCCTATCGGAGGTTGAAAAAAAAACGGCCCTTGTAATTCACTCAAGTAAATGTTAAAGTAGAATAAACCATCTAGTAAACACATTGCAAAGACTCGCCCTGTCTCACCAAAACGTTCCTTCTGTTTCCTGCATACACTTCTGTACCTGAGCACCATATCATCCTTGAAAAGTGAGCCAACGAGACAGTTCACAGACCTCTACCTTAGTACAAGACAATTTAATTAGTAAACTTATTGTGAGAACCAAAGATTTAGACGAACTTAATCCTGCGTTTGCCTAAGACCTTGTCGAATTAGCAGAAGGTCGCTGCGGTTACCAGTCTTCAACTGTCAGATGTTTCAGAGATAAGCTAGCGCCACGGTTGTGAGAAATCGAGACTTCAAACAAAAGAATATCTTCCAACATTACCATTCGCCTTCTATTGTAAAAGTAGCAAGGAGAACTCGGGTATAATTCTCTCCTCTGTGTTTAATTTTTATCAGTTTCTGTAAAAGATATCGCTTTTAGAACCATCCTATTGTATGCATATGCTGAACACGGTTGGTTTTTAGGTCTTAGACGTTGTTACTATAGTAACTATAGCGTTAATTTCTTTAGATTGGGAAAACAGCCGCAAGATATTTGTGGTATTTGTTCTCATACGTTACTTATGAGAAAGTGATATATTAGGCGTATTTAACTGATATTCCTGGTCCTTTAGTTTGAAAATCTTCAATTACTCAACAAACTTTATCAAGCTTTTACTCATTCAGAGGGCAACTAATACTAAGTGATCTGTGAGCAAAAGGTGAAAAAAAATCTTTTAATGATAGCACAAAGGAGGAAATAAATATTGATTTTTAAAAAAACCTACATTCTTAATGAAGCTGTGTAGACGAGTTTATTTGACTCGAGACACCCTTAAATATTTTTTTAATGCTCTCAAACTTGCAATGTACATTTTCAAGTTTAACAATTTTACATTCTTTACACGTACTGTGTACCCAGTGTATAGAGAAGCTTCTGTATTGCACCCAAAAATTAAATACCAAGATTTAAACTGAAAGATGTATTTTGAGGTCCCCTGAATAATAAAAAGCATATTTAGAAAAAAGAGGGTCTTTGTGCATGTGGCTAGCATAACTCAAAAACTAAAATACCGTTAAATACCAAACTTGGCATTCAATCTTGGTATCTTCCAAGGATGCAACACGAATATTTTCAACCTAACTATCCTTTACATGAAAAAAGTTTCAAAAATATTTGTTTTCTCAAAAATGGCTTCAACGATTTTGATTAAAACCTCTTACATTTAAGATATTTACATGACATGTATATCTTGAATTTTCTGGAAGTATGTTTATTCTGGGTGATTTTTTCTTGAGTTTTGCATGACTGGTAAATTGCAAGAGATAGAAAAAAACTTACTGTACAAAAAATGTATAGCTTATTAAAACTCAAAATGTACGTCATTTACATTATTTGTAGAGTTGGTCGTTTTCAATATATTCTTTATTGTTGGTTTCAGTTTTAAAACACTTTTATCATACGGGAACTTGTCAACTCTTGGCCACGCAATGAGACCGATTTCAATCCCGTAGCAACCGCACTTTAAAAAGTTTGACTGTCGGTTTAGCCTAGTGCATTTCCTTATTCCCCTTCTACTTATAAGGAATTAAGGAATAAGCCCGCTTCTGATAATGTTTATTTAGATTAGCATGAAGTAGATAGAAGAATAAGCTTATTAGCAATAATTTATTACAGAGATGTGAGAAAGTGATGTGAATGTAGCACTTGACATTTTTTTTCTTTCAGCGAGGATGGTTTTTTACTTTCTCTACACGTACTATGTATATAGTGTAAATAGAAAGTATTGTATTTCACCAAAATATCCGATATCGAGATTTCGTCGGAAATATATTTTTTGAGGTCCTTGAGTAAAACAAACATTTTAGAAAAAGGTACGTGTGTGCGTGGCTGCTTGTGGTGTGCCTGTGTCTGTGGACAGCATAGCTAAAAAAAACCGTTAAATACCAAACTTGGTATTTAAGTTTAGTACCTTTCAAGGATGCGACACGAATATCCTCAAGAAAAACCCCCTACTCTAAATTACACATTACAGATTTTGTTGCTTTTTTATTCAAAATGGATCTAAGGATTTTGATTAAAATAACGTGTATTAAAGCTATTTATATCACAAATGAAATGTATATTGAATTTTTTTGGGAATAGCTTCTGAAGATCTGTTCATCTGGATGAATTATGCTGAATTTTGCATAACTGGTAAACCGTAAAGATACCTCACAAAAATTTTGATCACGTTAAAACACACAATCTATATCATTATTATTATTATTATTTATTTATTTATTTATTTATTTATTTATTTTTTTTTTTTTGCAGAGCTGATCATTTCTGAGATATTCCTTGTTATCGGTTTCAATTTTGAACTTCGCATATCCTTAAACGCGGCCACCTTTCATTTAATCTCTCTTTTGTTTTTCTGGAAATGCAAAGCAAACTGAACTTCAATTGTTCACATATCGATCGACTGTTTAAAGATTAGATTATCGCTTTAGCCTGGTATAATCCCTTATTTCCCTTCTGCTTAAAAAAAATAAGTAGTAAGACCAAATTGTATTAATGTTTATCTCGTTTAACATAATGGAGATAGAAGAATTATCATTTCTAAGAATAGTTCGTTTATAGAACAGGTAGAGAAAGTCATGTAAATGCAACACATCAGAATTTTTGGGTGTAATAAATGCCTTCTTTATACACTAAATACATAGTACGTGTAGAGAAAATTAAAATTCTGATGTGTTCCAGTCATCTCTATTGCTAAAAGCTTATTCTTTGTCTACTTCAAGATAATCGAGATAACCATTAGCAGAAATGCTTTCTTGTAAGTAGAAGGGAAATAATGGAATACACTAGACTAAAACGATAGTAAAATCTTTTAAAAGTCTGTTGCCATGTGGATGAAATGTTTCTTTGCATTGCCAGGAGTTGATAAGTTCTCGTGTGTGAAAAGTTGAGTATTTTAAAACTCAAAACAAATAACAAGGAATATCTCAAAAATGGTCAACTTCACGAAAAAAATGTACATGACATAAATAGTATGTTTCAACGAGATCTACAAAAAATATACAGTAAGTTGTTGTCTATCTCTTACGGTTTACTAGTTACGCAAAATCCAGAAAAATTCAATCGTGTAATAAAGGAGGTCTGCAGAAGCTATTCCCAGAAAATTCAAGATATACATTTTATATGTCGTGAAAATAGCTTTAATATACGGTATTTTGATCAAAATCGTTAGTCATTTTTGATAAAATCAAAATTTTAGAAATGTTTTCTATGTAAACGGTAGCTTGGTGTGAGAGGAGTTTTTTGAAATATTCATGTCGCATGCCTGGAAGATACTAAACTTAAATACCAAGTTTGGTATTTAACGGTATTTTTCTTTTTTTTTTTTGTGCTATGCTGTCCATAGACACACACACACACATACATACTTTTCTAAAAACGCTCTTTCTGTATTCAGGGGGTCCCAAAACATGTATTTCCGGTGAAACCTCGGCATCGAATTTTTAGTGCAATACAATACCTTTTCTACACACTATGTACATAGTACATAGTAAACATGCTATTTTCGGACTTTTTTTTTTTTTTTTAAACAGTAACGGAGTCTGATCAGGACTCCGGTACTGTATCCCTATTTACATTTCCCCCCGTAGGTTTTACTGATTACTGGTTTACTGGTTTTACTGTTTCTTTTTTTACAAACATATACACATTGCACAAACATATAACACCCATGCCCAAGGCGGGACTCGAACCCACGAGAACTCGTGGGACCTGAAAACATATATTTCCGGTGAAATCTCAACATCGAACTTTTGGGTGGAATACAATAGGTGCCTTCTCTATCCACTATGTACATTGTACATATGGGCTAGAGAAACTAAAAACACAAAAACCTTACGACTTGTGGTAATCGATTCGGCACCTCTCGAACGCGAGGTGCACAGGCTACCATGGAGCCATTTTGCTGAGTAAGGTCGGTGCTTCACAGCAGCGAACCTATTGGGAAAACATGTATAAGGAAGAAAAAGCAAACGTGCAACTGTTAAGAAGCAGAGTGGGAAAGACAAGTGGGAAAAAGAAAGGGAGGGGAAAGTAATTACTTCCCCAGCTACCAATACTCTGTTTAGAAGTAGCCAGACACAGAATCTGATACTGCGGCGGGCGACCCGGTTCCGGAATTGTGACTTTTTACCGGAAATAAGAGTCAGCTTGTGTTACAAGGATGAATTTTTAATGACATTTAGAAGAGTCGATTATCTCGACTCTGCCAAACAATAAGGATGCATTAGCGATCAAGGTGACTAACTGCCCTAAACATCCTGCACGCTATGCACCTGTACCTCTAACTGGGCCAACACCTTTCTAATAATCTGGTTCATATATCGACGTGACCTACATCAGTGAAACCGCCTCCTTCTGTTTTCATATAGTTGGTTCAGCTAAAAAGAAAACGCTCCATTCCACCTGAGGCAATATTTATATCCTAACTACAAAATCTGCCGACATTTTGTGAATTTCGTGTCATTTTTGTAATATATGATGTTCAAATGTTTTTGTTCTGGTGTATCCCGAAGTTGAAATCGCTGGGTGAAAATGTTTATTATTCCTTGTGCTTTCGTCGCGTATAAGTGTTTGATTTTCTCTATGCGATTTTGTTTTCCAACAATAAGCATCATAGTTACGTGTTGTTTTTTTTAGTTGTGAAGCCAGTTATTATAAAAATCTGATGTGTTCCATTCACATGACCTTTTCTACATCTCAGTAACAAATTATTGTTAATAAGCTTATTCTTCGACTTACTTCTTGCTAATCGAGAAAAAATCAGCAGGAATAGTCTTGTTACTTGCTTCCTTGTAAGTAGAAGCGAAATAAGGGAGTCCCATAGGTTAAAGTGATAGTCAAAAGTTGGTTGCTATGTGATTGAAGTACCTTTGTTAGTATGAACAGGAGTTCACAAATTCCTGTATGAGAAAAGTATGTTTCATCAAAGCTGAAACCAATAACAAGGAATATCTCAAAAACGATCAACTCCACGAAAAAAAGTATATAGCATAAATTGTGTGTTTTAATGTAATCTACACTTTTTGTGTGGTAAGTTTTTGTCTATCTCTTATGGTTAAGCAATTATGCAAAATTCCGTAAAATTCATCCAGAATAAAGTAGTTTTCAGAGGCTATTCCAGAAAATTCAAAATATGCATTTTATTTGTAAGGTATTTAATATACGATATTTTAACCAAAATCGTTAAAGCCATTTTTGAGAAAATCAGAATTTTCGAAAAAAGCTCCAGGTAAAGGGTAGTTTGGGGTGCGGGATTTTCTTACTAATCTTTGTGTCGCATCCTTGGAAGATACCAAAGTTAAATACCAAGTTAAAACACAAGAACCTTTTCCTAAAAATGCTTTTTTTTTTATTTAGGGAATCCAAAACATGTATTTCCAGTGAAATCTCGGTATCGAATTTTTAGTGGAATACAATACCTTCTCTACCCCTAAGTTAGAAGCTTGAAAAAGGCCACTTGGAGGTCATTAGCGGGAATACGCGTACATTAAAGTATTCGCGTAGAATTATAGGTGCACAAATATTTGCAGCGGGATCGTTGCGTCGGAACTTTCATTCGCATACAACACAGCACATAATTGCATCGAGCGATTGCAGTTTCGTATAAGATTTGTACGAAATAGTTGTGAATAAACTACAATTCTACAAAAGAACCTTAGTGATTTATTATTTAAGAAATCCCCAGGTAGTCTGATTCTTTGAAAGTGTCCAATACCTACAATTTTTCATTTTTTCATTCTGGCCATTCTAAGATAAGATAGGTTCAGATTGCTTTTAAAAGATTTGACTATCGCTTTACCCTACTGTACTCCCTTATTTCACTCCTACTTAGAAACTTTAACAGAAATAGTTTTATTACTTGCTTCCTTGTAAGTAGAAGCGAAGTAAGGGAGTACCATAGGTTAAAGTGAAGTTTCTTTGTTTGTATGGACAAAAGTTGACAAATTCCTGTATGAGAAAGGTTTTTTAATGCTGAAATCAATAACAAGGGGTATCTAAAAAATCTAATGTGTACCACTCACATCACTTTCTCTACCTCTCCGCAATAAGCTATTCTTAAAAAGCTTATACTTCTATTTGCTTCATGCTAATCAGAAAAAAATAGCAGAATAGTCTTATTACGTGCTTCCTTGCGAAATAAGAGTACCACAGGTTAAAGTAATAGCCAAAAGCTGGTTTCTATGTCACTGAAGTTCCTTTGCTTGTATGGACAGCAGTTGACAAATTCCTGTATAAGAAAAGTATAAGTTTTTCAAAGCAGAAACCAAAATCAAGGAATGTCTAAAAAACGATGAACTCCATGAAAAGAAATATATATATCATAAATTGTGTGTTTTAACGTGCTCTACATAATTTTTGTCCATCTCTTACGGTTTAGCAGTTATTTAAAATTTCGTAAAATTATCCAGAATAAAGTACTCTTCAGAGGCTATTCCAGAAAATTAAGATACACATTTTATTTCCCAAGTAAGTATCTTTAATATACGAAATTTTAATCAAAATCGTTAGAGCATTTATGAGGAAATCAAAATTTTCGAAAAAAAATCCATGTAAAGGGTAGTTGGGTGTGGGGGCTTTTTCTCAAAATCTTCGTGTCGCATCCCTGGAACATACTAAATTTAAATACCAAGTTTGGTATTTTACCGACTTTTCGTTTTTGAGTTATCGTGTTCACATACACACACGCGCGCGCGCACGCGGACCTTTTTCAGAAAATGCTTTTTTTCGATAAAGGGGACTCTAAAACATATTTCCAGTGAAACTTCGAAATCGAATTTTTGGGTGCAATTAAATAATTTCTCTTGCTACTGTGAACATACGTGCTAGAGAAAATAAAAATAAATATTGTATTTTAAAATGGTTTGAAGAAAACCGATATAACAGAATGATAAAAAAACTAATGTGTTACACTCACATGACTTTCTCTAGGTGATCTACAAACTTCTTACATAAGAGTGATTTTCTTTCTGCACTTTGTTAATCGAAATCATTAGCAGAGTGTTCCTATTACTTAGTTCCTTATAAGTAGGAAGAAACTAAGGCTAAACCGTTAGTCCAAGTTTTAAAAGCTGTCATTGCAAAACGCTTCTTTGCTCGGCCAGCAGTAGAACAAAATAAAAACGGACACTTTCTGTCTGAGAAAAATATAAGTACTTCACAACTAAAACAAAAACAAGGAATGTCTCGGAAATGGTTACTTCCACAACAAAAATGTAAAGGACATAAATTGTGTGTTTTGACGAGATCTACATTTTCTGTGTAGTAAGTTTTTGTGTATCTCTTACGGTTTAGCAGTTCAGTAAAATTCGGCAAAATTCATCCAGAATAAAGAGGTCTTCAGAGGATATTCCCAGATAATTCAAGATATACATTTTATTTGGGATGTAAATATCTTTAATATACGAGTTTTTAAACAGAGTTATTATAGCCATTTTTTTATGAAATCTAAATTTTCAAAAAATGTTCCATATAACGGTAGATTGTGATGGGGTTTTCTTGAAAATCTTCGTATCACATTCTTGGAAGATCTAAAGATAAATACTAAGTTTGGTATATAACGATATTTTTGTTTTGAGCTATGCTGTCCATAGACACACACTCGGCCATTTTCTAAATTGATTTTTTCGACCTCGGGGGACCTCAAAACATATTTCCGCTGACATTTCGAATTTTGGGTGGAATTAAATACCTTCTGTAGATACTGTGAACGTATGTGCTAGAGAAAGTAAAAATAAATATCGTATTTTAAAATAATTGGAAGGAAACCTATATAACAAATAATAAAAAAAAGAATAGGAATTTCGAAGTACGGAGAAATGAATAATTGTGTCTGCGAGTGGTTTTAGGGTGTAAGCGTTAAGAAACTACCAAACAGTAAGTAATACGGGAAAATACATGACAGACAGCGAAAAAATTAAATATGCAAGACATATATAGTGCAGTGCACAAATTAAATTGGGTCTTTATATCTCAGTGCATTTATATGTTTGTTACTTAATAACCTGTAGGTCCTGCTGTATCTGTAATGTCCGAAATTTTCGTAACTTTCAGGTTAAAATTTCACTAAAATTATGCAAAATTAAAAAGTTCATTTCATTTTACTTTCTCTACACGTACTATGTACATAGTGTATAGAGAAGGTATTGTAATGCATCCAAAAATTCGATACCGAGATTTCAACGGAAATATATATTATGGGTCCCCCTGAATCAAAACAAAAAAAAAAGGATTTTTTAGAAAAATGTCCGTGTGTATGTGTGTGTCTATCTGTGGGCAGCATAGCTCAAAAATGAAAAGACCGTTAAATACCAAACTTGGTATTAAAGTTTGATATCTTCCAAGGATGGGAAAATCCCCCCAAACTGAACCTCCTTTACATAGAACATTTTTCGAAGATTTTGATTAAAATATCGTATATTAAATATATTTACCTGAAAAATAAAATGAATATCAGGAATTTTCTGGGAATAGCTTCTGAAGACTACTTTATTCTGGATGAATTCTAACAAAATTTTACATAGCTGCTAAACACTAAGAAATGGACAAAAACTTCTCACAAAAAATGTAGGGCACATTAAAACACACAACCTATGCTATATACATGTTTTTCGTGGTATTGATCGTTTTTTTTTTTTTTTTTTTTTTTTTTTTAGATATTTCTTGTTTCTGGTTTCAGCTTTAAAATACTTATACTTTTCTCATACAGGAATTTGTCAATTCCTGTCCATACAAAGAAACTTCAGTCACATAGCCACAGCTTTTGACTATCACTTTAACCTATGGTTCTCCCTTATTTCCCTTCTACTTACAAGGAAGCAAGCAATAAGACTTTTTCTGCTGATTTTTTCTCGATTAGCATGAAGTAAATAGAAGCATGGGTTTTTTAACAATTATTTGTTGCAGAGATGTAGAGAAAGTCGTGTGAATGGAACACATCAGATTTTTTTTAAACTATTTTAGGGTAAAGTTTAAATTTTTGGTATAAGTATTTTTAAAAAAATCTGATGTGTTCCATTCATAAAATTTCTCTAGCTGTTCCATATACACACCGTTCTTACAAAAGATGAATTATTTTATCTACATCATTCAAATTGAGATAAACAGTAGTAGAACTGGTCTTATTACTTATTTTCTTGTAAATACAAGGGCCCTTTTTTCAACATCCAATAGGCTATAAACAAAAGAGAAGTTCATAGAAAACATTTATTTTATTACTAAAAGTTCTGTACACTTATGGTTACTTTTCAACATAATCACTGAAATTACTGAAATATTTATCATATCTATGCCCAAGCTTTGCAATATGTTGCTGCCAATGATTTCAATTGAGCATTGACATTGTTTTGAAGATCTTCGTACTTTACAACGTCTGCGGAGAGCCATTCAAAACAAACGAAGAGGAATGCTGACTTCAGGAATTGTGTTGATTCATGACAACGCTCGTCCACACACTGCTGGCACAACCCATCAGCTGCTTGATCAAATTCCATGAGACATTTTCTCATCTGCAGTACAGTCCTGACCTGGCACCCAGTAACCTTCAGCTTTTCCCTGAACTGAAGACGTGGCTAGGAGGGCAGAGCTTTCAAACCAACGAAGATCTTCAAAACAACGTCAATGCTCACTTAAAATAATTGGCGCAACATTTTTGAAGCGGGTATTGCAAAGCTTGTATTGCTTGAAAAGTAACCGTAAGTGTACAAAACTTTTAGTAATAAAATAATTGTTTTCTAAGAACTTGTCTTTTATTTATAGCCTATCGGTAGTTGAAAAAAAACCGCCCTCGTAGAAGGGAATTCAGGGAATACGCTAGGCTAAAGTGAAACAATTGAGGGTCAGTTTGCTTTCTATGGTCCCGTTCGAGAAAATGTAAGTAGTTTAAAATAAGACCCTGTAATAAGGAATACGTCCGACTCCTTAACAAAATATATATTACATAAATTATGTGTTTTAACGTGATGAACATTTTTTGTGTAGTAAGTTTTTGCCTCGCTTGCGGTTTAGGCGTTATGCAAAATTCTACAAAACTTATCCAAAAAAAGGTGTCCAGAGGCTTTTCCCAGAAACTTCAAGATATATATTTTATTTTTGATGTAAATATCTTTAATATAGTGTTTTAATCAAAATCGTTAGAGCCATTTTTGAGAAAAGTTAAATGTTCAACTTTTTTTTCATGTAAACTATAATTTGGGGTGGAGGGATTTTTCTCAAAATATTCCTATCACATGCCTAAAAGATACTAAATTTCAATACCAAGTTTGGTATTTTACCGACTTTTCAGTGTTAAGTTATCGTGTTCATAGAGACACGGGCACACACTCGGACCTTTTGCTAATTTTTTTTTTGGATACAGGAGACACTAAAGATGTATTCGCGGTGAAATCTCGTATCAAATCTTGCATGGAGTGCAATACCTAACTTCGCTATCTATGAACTATGTAGAGAAAGTAAAAGTGTTTTTTTCGGACTCAGGGATCCTCAAAACATATATTTCCGATGAAATCTAGACGTAGAATTCTTTGGTGGAATACAATACCTTCTCTAGTTACTATGTAGATCTGTGATAGAGAAAGTAAAACTATATCGTGTGAAGAAGAACAATGAATTTATACAATAAGATTATTACTTATATAACATACAAGATAGAAGTCTGAAACATGCCAAAAATATCACCAAGAATAAGATATCTTAATTACTGTGAATTTACCAAATTTTATAGTTTCATTATTTTAATTTAGTGGTCACCTGTACCAACGGTTATTACTTTCTCTGCACGTACTATTTACACAGTATATAGATAAGGTATTGTATTGCACCCAAAATTTCTATACCGATATCTAAAGGAAAATATGATTCGAGACCCCCCTGAATCCAACAAAAGCATTTTAGTGTGTATGTGTGTCTATGGGGAGCATAGCACAAAAACGAAAAGTCCTGCAATACCAAACTTGGCATTAAAGCTCAATATTTTCCAAGAATGCGGCAACATTTTGAACCCCCCCCCGCTCTTTACGTGGAAAAATTTTCAAAAAGTTTGATTTTCTCATGATTTGATTAAAATATAATTTAAATATATTAAAGATATTTACATGATAAATGAGATGCATATCTTGAATTTTCTGAGAATAGCCTCTGAAGACATTTTTATTCTGTATGAATTTTGCGAAATTTTGCATAACTGTTAAAGCGTAACAGATAGACAAAAACTTACTTAACACAACATGTATAGCTCATTAAAACACACAACTCATGTTATATACATTATTTTCGTGGTAATAACCGTTTTGGAGATATTCCTTATTATTAGTTTCAGCTGTAAAATACTTAAAACTTTTCTCATGCGGGAATTTGTCATTTCCTGGGCGTGCAAAGAATCGGATTTCAACCACAAGGCAACCAGCTTTTAAAAGACTTGATTATCACTGTAGGCGAGTGTATTTTCTTATTTTACTTACGAGGCAGCACGTAATAAGCCTATTTCTGGTAATGCCCTTCTTGATCAGCATGAAGTAGTTAGAAGAATAAGCTTCTTAACCATAATTTGTTACGGAGATGTAGAGAAAGTCATGTGGATGAAACACATCAGATTTTTGGAGGGGGGGGGAGAGAACGACTGCTGAACATGGTCCCTGCTTTCTGTTGTTACGAACCAGCCTTTAGTATGTTGGAAGTAATCTAGCAATTAATAAAATAAAAAGTTTATATTTGATATTTTTGTAAGTACATAGGTTACATTACTCAGTCAATATTCAGGTATTACATAATAGTTTTGTCTCCACTATTTGAATGAATAACTATAATTAATAATACTAATAAAACTAACCTAGATATCACTAAGCTACAGTTTCCTAGTAAAGCATTGCAGCATTTAAACTTGATGTGCAAGTTAGAAACAAATGCATTTTTCTTTTAAATGCAGTACTTTTTAATTAATAAGTGCTTAGAGGAGTATAGAGCTAGCATCCTAGTTAAAACACCTACTTTAGGATTAAAAATGTATGCCATATTTTTAGTCTGCTGCTTAGTCTCTATTTTTTTCATAGAAAATAGAACTTTGATTTTGCATCTCAGCCTTTGTTTTGATTTACTGAAAATTTTGAAGCACAATTCAATAAAAGATTTCACGTGCAAAACTCCAAACTGTATGGTACAAAATGTATGTATCCTTCAAGAGAGTGACGACAATGATTTTCATGAATAGCCATAAAAATGTTGTACATATACAATTAAAAACTATACAGTGCACAGATTATGTATTCTTCAAAGAGATATGTAGTATTTTATAAACATAAAATTTGTATATTTAAAATTCCAAACTTTACAGTGAAGAATTTATCTATCTTTCAAGAGAAGGACAATACGTTTCATGAATAATCATATTCAATAGAATTTTTATTATCTAAAATTTCAAACTATACTGAGCAGAATTTGATATTTTTCAAAGGAAGGATAGCAATCTTTTATTAAAAATCATATTCAATAAAATTTAGTATATTTAAAATTCCAAACTGTACAGTGCAGAATTTTGTATCCTTCAAAGGAGGAATAGCAGATATTATGAACAATTATATTCAATTATATTCAATAATATAATAGTTTCTATAAAAACAGTTATATTCAATACAATTTTATATACCCAGAATTCCAAACTGTACAATGCAGAGTTTATGTATTCTTCAAAAGAGGTGTAGTAATTTTTATAAGCATCATATTCAATACAAATTGTATAACTAAAATTCCAAACTGTACAGTCAAAGTTATGCGTTCTTTAAGGGAGGGATGGTAGTTTTTTATAAAGACATATTCAATACAATTTGCACATCTAAAATGCCGCACTGTACATTCAAAATTTATGTACTCTACAAGGGAAGTAGAGTAGTTTTATGAACAATCATGTTGAATAAACATTTGTACATCTAAAATTCCAAACTGTACACTGCAGAGTTTATGTATTTTTAGGAGAGGGACAGTAATTTTAATGAAGAATCATATTGAAAAGAATTTGTATACCTAAAATTCCAAACTGCACAGGTAGATGTTATGTATTCTTCAAGGGAGGAACATTAATTTTTATGAACAATCATATTGAAAAGATGTTTATATCTACATTTCCAATCTGCACAGTGCAGAATTTATGTATTCTTCAAGAGGGAAAGAGGTGTAGTTTACTTATTATTAAAAATCATATTCACTACAATTTTATATATCTGAAATTTCAAAATTTATAGTGATGAATTTATGTATTCTTGAAGGCAGCAAAAGCAGTTTTTTTCTGAACAATCATACTCCATAAAAGTATTTCTAATATTCCAAACTGTAGAGTGCAGAGTTTATGTATTCTTCAGGAGAAAGAGAGAGAGGTGTAGTTTTTTCTGAACAATTGTATTCAATAAAATTTTGCATACCTAAAATTCCAGACTGTACAGTGCAAAATGTATGTATTCAAATGGGAGAGAGTGATTTTTATGAACCATATTCATTAGAATTTTGAAATCTAATTTTGCAGAGTTATGTATTTTTCTAGGTACTTTTTATGAACGTTCATTAGTTTTTTCCTATAAGCTCAGATGATTACATTTGAAATTAAATGTAATTAGAAACATTGTGGTATCAGATATGCTTATTTACAGAGTTATTTTCTTCTAGATATTTGCCTGAAATACTGAATTACATTACTTAAATGCAGTATGTACTGTTATGGTATTTCACCTTGTATCATATTTATTATGTTTTTAAAAAGCTCAATTGTTTTTCACACAGTTTATATTTTGAATCCTCGTCAACCGAGTTCTCTGAAGTGATGTTTTTAATGCTGTCACACTGGCGTTCACTTAAAATAAGCTCTGATGAAATGTCTCTGCCAAACGCCTCTATTTTCTGCTGCTAGTAGCTTAGCTGCAATACGAAGATATAAATGATGCTGTATATTGCTTCAGCGTTAGTTGGTTCCGTTGCAGTACTGAAACAAAACAGGTGAACACTTTTATTAAATTTATATCTACATAACTGAAATGACATTTTCCCAACTTCATATCTTATTATATACATAATGTATATTATAATATATGAAGGCCATCCATAAGCTAACAGACGATTTGGCATAACTAAGTAATAACGCAAAATATCAACATAAAACTTTATTTACAAAGTTACAGAACCATGCTCTATTTCTCAACGTAATCCTCATTGCTATCAAGGTATTTATTGTCACGTGGTACTGGAATTTCAATGCAGATGTACCGCGAAAGATCTGAGACAAGTTGTACCTACTGCTATTTTGAGGTTGGGAAATTTTTTTCACCCAAAAAATGATGTATGGTGTCCCAAATTAAACACCGTTTTTTTTTGTGAATTCTTTTATCAACATTTATTTACCTTCATCTCCTCCATAACGATTGATGAACTTCCACTCCGGTCTTTGTCGTGCATACTGGTTCTTCCTTGGTTACTCTAAATTATGTGCCATTTCCTAACTGAAGACTCGTTTATTGCATTATCGCTATACATTTATGCTATCCGTCTATAAAATTCCTTTGACCGAACACTTACTGCATTAAAACATAATACAAAAACGAGTCCTTAGCGGTAGAAAGGTATAATATCGGCATTGAAAAACTGGTATTACGTGGTAATAAATGTCTTGAGAGAATGAAGATTACGTTTAGAAACAAAGATAGATACTGTTACTTTATAAATAAAATTTTCTGTTGATATCTTTCGTTATTATTTAGTTATGCTGAATCGTCTGTTACTTTCTGGAGTGCTGTGGTACCATCATATAATTTTGTTTATTATATTATACTGAATTTCATCGTGTATATCAACAGAACAATAAAAGAATAGAGGAAAACACAACGCAGATGTTAACCTATTTAAAGAAATCTCAAACTCTATGCTAAGCTTGTTTGCAAACGATTGGTCCTTTTGCCACTTTCCAAAAATGATTTGAAATGATAGATTTGTAACTTACAAAAATGCGTTTCTTTACAATGCTTGACACATCCCCGTAAAACTGAAACCAATAAGAAGTAGTATCTCAAAAATGGTCAACTACGCACAAAAAAGTATATGGCATAAATTGTGTATTTTAACGAAATCTACATTTTTTGCGTAGCAAGTTTTCGTCTCTCTCTTACGGTTTATCAGTAATGCAAAATTCAGCATGTTTTCTTCCACAATGCTGATCCCTTCTTGGGCTATCCCCAGAAAATTCAAAATATGAATGTAGTTTTTCATGAAAATATATTTAATATACAGTGTTTTAATCAAAATTGTTACAGCCATTTTGAGAAAATCAAAATGTTAAAACATCTTTCCATTTAAAGGTCATCAGTATCCGCGGTTAGACAGCAAAATCGGATGAAGTAGGGTATTTTCCTCAAAATCTTTATCTTTCGTCCTTGAAATATATGAAATTTAAATATAAAGTTTCGTATTTTACCAACTTTTCGTTTTTGAGTTATCGTGTACACAGATACATGGACACACATATACACGACGTCCTTTTCTAAAACAGCTTTTTATTGATTACACGGTACTCTATAACGTGTATTTCTAATGAAATCTTGGTATCGAATTTTTGGGTGGACTGCTAGTAGTATACAGAAAGTAAGAAACAAACGAAGGCCAAAATAGTGCAGAATAAATATTCACATGAAGTTAAAAATCTGATGTGTTCCATTCACATGACTTTCTCTACATCTCTGCAACATATTTTTGTTAAAAAGCTTATGCTTCTATTTATTTCATGCTAATCGAGAAAAAATTATCAGAAATATCCTATTACTTGCTTCCTTGTAAGTAGAAGCGAAATAAGGGAGTACCATAGGTTAAAGTGACACTCAAAAGCTGATTACTATGTGACTTAAGTTCCTGTGTTTGTATGGATAGCAGTTGACAAATTATGTATGAGAAAAGTATGTTTTTCAAAGCTGAAACTAAAAACAAGGAATATCTAAAAAAACGACCAACTGCAAGAAAAAAAATTATATAACATAAATTGTGTGTTTTAAGGTGTTCTATATTTTTATGTGGTAAGTTTTTATCTATCTCTTACGGTTTAGCAGTTATGCAAAATTCCGTAAAATTTACTCAGAATAAACTAGTCTTCAGAGGCTATCACCGGATAATTCAAAATACACATTTTATTTGTCAAGTATATATCTTTAATATACGATATTTTAATCAAATTCGTTAGAGCCATTTTTTATAAAATCAAAATTTTCGAAAGAAGTTCCATGTAAAGGGTAGTTTCGGGTGGGGGGATTTTCTCAAAATCTTCGTGTCGCATCCCTGGAAGATACTAAACTTAAATACTAAGTTTGGTATTTTACCGACTTTTCGTTTTTGAGTTATCGTGTTCACAGACACACGGACACACTGACACACGGACACACGACACACACACATGGACCTTTTTCTGAAAATACTAATTTTTGTAAAACACATATTTCCGGTGAAATCTCGGTATCGAATTTTTGGTGGAGTGCAATACCTTCTCTATACACTATGTGCATAGTACGTGTAGAGAAAGTAAAAACTACAAAATTTATACGTTTTTTCTGTGTTACAAAGCAAGTTCATTCATCAGTCAGACTAATAAATAAATTTAGAAAAGCAGAACAGAATCAAATTTTGAAATTTCACGTACACTCGTCGATTTTAACGTATGCATAGGTATTGAACTGACCAGAAGGGCAATTGCATCCAGATTCTACAATGTGTGAGCGTTTTTACTTTCTCTATCATATATGTACAACGTGCATAGAAGATTTATATTATATTCCACCCAAAATTCGATACCGGAAAAAAGGGGTGTGCGGGCGTTCGTGTGTGTTTAGTCGGTTAAACACTAAACTTGGTATTTAAGGTTAATATTTTGCAACGATGCGACTGGAAGCTTTTTAGGAAAATCGTCACATACCCAATTACATGGAAACATTTTAGAAACTTTTGATTTTCTCAAAAATGTCTGTAACAAAAACTGTTCCATTAAAATAATGGCGGGGAGGGGCATTTTCCTGAAAATATTCGTGTTACATTCTTAGATGATGCTGAACTTAAATATCTATCAGTTTTGGTATTTAACAGACTTTTCGTCTTTGAATTATGACGTTTAGTCACACGCACATACGTGTATACACGGATCATTTTTTTTAATTTTTTTTTTTTTTTGGATGCAAGGGAACATAAAACATGTCTCGGTATAGAATTTTGGGTGGAATGCAATACCTTCTACTCCTATTTACGATGTAGGAAGTAGAGAAAGAAAAAATGATCCCTAAGAAAACACTACTTAAAATATGCAATTTTCAAACGATACACAAGCTAGTTCTACAATACATAGCAACATAAAACCATGTAAACATAAAAACAAACATAGTTAGGAATTAAGAAACCCACAATGATGGAACTACTTGTCTTTCTTATTTTTTATTCCAGTGTTAAGTGAACACACAAAAAAACTGAATTTCATAGCTAGTTTTGAGTACCAAGTATCTATCCCAACTGCCCCACGTTCCCTTCGCGCGTTAAAACAGTTGCAGAACTCAACGGGGTAATTTCAAGGCAAAATTGGTCAGTGAGGAACTGACAAAGATGCCCTTCGTTTCACACCTCTTACATATCAACGGATACGGTGAGTGGTTCGCGGCCATTGAGGGGGTACAAGTCCCTCGCTGACGAGTTTTAACTCCAAATAGCCCCGTTGAGTTCTGCAACTCTTTTAATGCGCGATGGATATTTGTACACATCAAATACGGGGCAGCCGGGCCACCTGGTATTTGTTATGTTACCCTACACTTTGCATTAATTACTGGAACTAATTCTTCTATAAGTGCCTTTTCCACATTGCTTCTAATTCTTACCTCAGAAATCTTGTTGCTGATGCACTCGAATGTATCGTAAGCCAAGTTACAGGCCTGCTTGCCACCTGCACAAAACAAACAGCACACTTTAATATGCAGAATAATATTACTAAAAACTTGTGATTTTTAAATAATAAGTTTCGTATGATTTATCAAAAGTATATCATTTGAAAAAATAATTAATTTTATTGGGAAAGACTGTCCTAATCGTGACAGGGACAATTCAGAAGAGAGTGCTTAGAATTGTTTTTAACATGAAACCAGTATCTCATTAAAATGTTTTTAAAAGATTTAATATGTTTACTTTAACTGATTTATTAATATATATGCTGCACATTTCCATAGCATTAATTCACATTTATTTAGTATCAATTGTGACGTTCATACTTCAAGTATAAATGATATCCATATAAGAAAATACAAAACACTACATACTCAAAATCACCAAAGTGCCTTATAAGTGAAATTGTCAGTTGTCTCCCATATGACATTATTAAAATATATAACATGTGTACATTTAAAAGATCACCGGGTTTATTTGTTCATGACAAAACATTGTTTCTGTGAATTATTTAATTAATGTTCATATATGACGCACCTATCAGTACAGTGTATGGCAACAGACAATAGACTATCCATCCATCCATCCATCCATCCCATCCCATCCCATCCCATCCCATCCCATGCATCTCTCTATCTCTCTCTGTCTATCTGTCTACCTACCTACATACCTACCTACCTATCTATCTACCTACCTACCTACCTACCTACCTACCTACCTACCTACCTACCTACCTATCTATCTATCTATCTATCTATCTATCTATCTATCTATCTATCTATCTATCTATCTATCTATCTATCTATCTATCTATCTATCTATCTATCTATCTATCTATCTATCTATCTATCTATCTATCTATCTATCTATCTATCTATCTATCTATCTATCTATCTATCTATCTATCTATCTATCTATCTATCTATCTATCTATCTATCTATCTATCTATCTATCTATCTATCTATCTATCTATCTATCTATCTATCTATCTATCTATCTATCTATCTATCTATCTATCTATCTATCTATCTATCTATCTATCTATCTATCTATCTATCTATCTATCTATCTATCTATCTATCTATCTATCTATCTATCTATCTATCTATCTATCTATCTATCTATCTATCTATCTATCTATCTATCTATCTATCTATCTATCTATCTATCTATCTATCTATCTATCTATCTATCTATCTATCTATCTATCTATCTATCTATCTATCTATCTATCTATCTATCTATCTATCTATCTATCTATCTATCTATCTATCTATCTATCTATCTATCTATCTATCTATCTATCTATCTATCTATCTATCTATCTATCTATCTATCTATCTGTCTGTCTGTCTGTCTGTCTGTCTGTCTGTCTCTCTGCCTGCCTGTCTGTCTGTCTGCCTGCCTGCCTGTCTGTCTGTCTTCCTGCCTGCCTGACTGTCTGTCTGTCTGTCTGTCTGTCTGTCTATCTGTCTATCTACCTACCTACCTACCTATCTATCTATCTATCTATCTATCTATCTATCTATCTATCTATCTATCTGTCTGTCTATCTATCTATCTACCATTATCTTATAAATTCGTTGATTTAAAAACATGTTTTGGGAAATATACAAGCAGAGGAAAAATGTTATGTGTTCCATTCACTAGACTTTCCCTTGCTATTCCTTCTCTAGCTGCTTTTCTTACAAAAATATTCTTTCATTGTTTCATGTCAATCGGGATAAACGTTAGCAGAAATTGTCTTATTACTTGCTTCTTTATAAGTGGAAGGGAAATAAGGTAATGCACTAGGCTAAAGCAATAGCCAAATTTTTAAAACCAGTTGTTATGTGAAACAATTGAAATTCCGCTCTCTGCTTGCCAGGAGTAAAGCGAGACGAAAAAAAAAGATAGCTTCCCGTTTGTGAAAAGTTTAAGTAGCATAAACTTGAAATCTATAACACGGAATATCTTGGAAACGGTTAGCTCTACAAGAAAAGTATATGATGTAACTTATGCGAATGTCTACATATTTTGTTTTGTATGCTTTTGTCTATCTCTTCCAAGTTACCAGTTTCGCAAAAGTTATACAAAAGTCTTCCAGAATGAAGAGGTTTTTAGAGAACTATTCCCAGAAAATTCAGGATATACATTTTTTTTGTCATAAACATGTTTTAAACATAGATATAGTTTTTCAAAATCGTTCGAGCCATTTTTGAGAAAATCAAAATTTTAGAAAAACGTTCCATATTAAAGATAGTTCGAAATGGGGGGATTTTCTTGGAAATCTTGGTGTCGAATCTTTGGAAGATGCCAAACTTACATACCAAGACACACACAGAGACACATGCACACAGACATTTCTCTAAAAAAAATGCTTGTTTGGATTCAGAGGTCTCAAAACATATATTTCCGGTGAAATCTCGGTATGGAATTTTTGGGTGCATTACAATACCTTCTCTATACACTATGTACATAATACGTGTAGAGAAAGTAAAACTGTATGTGATAAATTGTGTTTTGAGGATGTCTACATTTTTGTGCAGTAAACTTTTGTCCATCTCTTACGGTTTACAGTTATGCAAAAGTATTCCAGAATGAAGAGGACTTCAGAGGCATTCCCAGAAAATTGAACAGATGCATCTTATTTGTTATGTAAATATTTTTAATATACAGTGTTCATACAAAATCATAAGTGATTTAAAATCAAAATTTTCGAAGATTCGTCAATGTAAAGGGTAGTTTAGGAAGCAGTTTAGAATGGAGGGATTCTCTTGAAAATCTCCGTTTCGTATTCTTGAAAGATGTTGAACTTTAAATTTTAAGTTTGATATTTTACCAATTTTTCGTTTTTAATTTATGCTGTTCACAGAGACACCGGCCTTTTCTAAAAATGGGGACACTAAAATGTGTATTTTTTTAATTATTTATTTTGACCGACCAGCTAAAAGCTCTACAGGCCATTTATAATAATTTAACATAAAATAACAAATTAATAACATTGATATGGGGCATATGACACCATTAATATATGTACCTTGTCTGAAAAGTATAGAGGTTAAAATAAATTACAATGACTACACTAAAGTTTATAACAAGCTTAGAAATACAAATTTCAGATAAATTCAAAAATTAAAATAAAAATAATATTAAAAGGTTTGTAAACTAGGAGTTGAAATATGAATCTGTATTATTAACAATATTAGCATGAAGAAAGAAAGTGTAATTATTACAAATTAGGCTGAATCAGTCTTGTTCAATTTCGATGTTCGATAATAAGGTGACTTGAGGTAGCTTTCTCTTCAGTCTTGGCTGTTGACGACTTCTTCCTCCCAATTTGTACACCAGAGCTCCTGAAACGCTAGGTAAGTTGGAATAGAAGATCTTTGAGAGAGATCTGATGTATTCTTTGATGGACAGGATGCAGTTTAATGTTTCTGATGAACCAAAGAGTATTAGTTATAACTCGAAGAAGTTTATTTTGAATAACCTGAAGTTTATGTATATGTGTTTTACTAGCTGGACCCCATACGGGAGAAGCGTACTCAAGGAGAGGTCGAATCAGAAATTTGTACAGAAGATTGCTCCAATCAAGACCAATTCTGGAGCATCTATTTATCAGAGGATATAACCTTGTACTTCTAGAGGCAGCAAGCGTCACGATGCGCTCTATATGGGCGTTCCACGTTAATCTGGTGTATAATAAGTACGCCGGATAGCCATGATAATTGTCCATTCATAAGAAATAATATTGGCTCGGTATTAAAGGGTCTTAAGGAAAACATTTTTGCTTCAATCTTGCGAATGTTAAGTGAAATGCGTCAGGTGAAAAACCAGTCTGTCAATGCAGAGAGAGATACCTGAAGAGAGCTGATTGCTAAATTAGGATTTGAATTAGAATAGAACAGTATCATCTGCATACATTGCCGTACAGGTAGGTTGCAGGTGGGGTATGTTCATACGTGAATATATTAAATAATATATTGATCCTTGTAGTGCTCTAGCAGTAATGCCCTGGATGCTGATGTGAATCCATCAATGCGAACCACGAACACGTGTTAGAAAACTCTTGATAACATGAATAAAGTAGTCCGGTTATCTAATTCTGTATAATTTAAGTAGAAGTCCTTCATGCCAAACTGTGTCGAAAGCTTGAGCAATATCCAAGAAAACAGCTTCCGTATATTTTTTTATTTTCAAATCCTTTAAGGATAGCTTAGGTTATCCGTAACAACGTATGTGTTGAAGAATGGTTAGGACGGAAACCAAATTGATAATCTGGAATAATATTATTGTAAAATACGAAGTTGGAAAGACGTTTATGAATATTTTTTTCAAACAATTTCGATAATGTTGGTAATAAACTGATTGGTCGATAGCTAGACGGCAGATGTTTGGATGTGTTAGTTTATGAAAAACAATAATTCCAGCGAGTTTCCATGTATGTGGAAAATAGCCAATTCTTAGGGAAGCGATGAAGATTGCCGTTTAAAATGCGAGAGCCTTCTTCGTAAGGTTCTTGAGTTCAATGTTTGGAATCAGATGATGCCCTGGTGACTTTTCATTAGGTGGCTGCCTAATAAAGGAGATCAGATCATGCACAGAAGTTGAAGAAAGTTTGTTTGGAACATTTGGTTTGTTGACTTGGTAATAAAGTTCTTTTATAATTTCATTTGTGGTCTGTTCATTAGTACTATTATTGGGAGTAAATATATGTTCGTAACAAAAGGCAAGTATGTTGCATTTTGAGCTTGCGTCGGTAACAAAATGTCCATTGACGTGTAGTGCTGGTATTATATTTGGTTCTCGCAGAATCTGCTTTGTTGCTTGCCAAAGTGTGTTATCATTTGATGATACATATGCCTGATATGTATTAAATCGAAACTGATCTAATTCGTGTTTACGTTAAGTTTTCTTCTTAATCAAGGTGTCCTTTCTCGTCGCCATTGACGACGAACACGGTGTTTCTCTTGAATTAATTTCAGGATAAACGATGGTAAGTAGAAGCGTGGTTTTTGGCCTCTTAAAGCAAGTCATTGATTCCCTGATGCCAGTACGAATATTTTTGGTGAGGGGTCCACCAGCATTCTCAATATCCAGTGTGGTTGTTATGCGATATGCGGTTTGCAAAGACTAGTCCAAGGCTGATTTGAATGTTTCGCTATGGACGTAGCCTGTAATCAAACGTGGTGCTTTGGCTATGAGATTGGTGTTTAGTAATTGAAATGAAATGAGAATTGGGCAGTAGTCTGAGTCAAGTGCTGTTATACACGTGACATATGTACGTAAATGCATGTTCTTATGAACATCAATATCAAGAATATCAGCAGGGATGTTTGTGTTATATGGATAATATGTTGGTTCGTCTGGTACTATAACATGAAGATTATGTTTATTAACATCATCATCAGTCGCCCTTCGTATACCCAAGGTCGCGGGTTTAAACCCGGCGGAGGATGCCGGATTTTTTGGGTATAAAAATCCTTAGCATGGCTTCCTTCGGAAGGAAAGTAAAGCCGTTGATCCCATGTCGTAAATTTACGGCACATAAAAGAACCTCAAGCCTGATTGAGAGGCCTCTGAGCAAACTTAAGCGGTCTTTCACACCCAATTTAGATTAGGTCGCTGAGAACCACAGCAGTTAAAGAACGTCCATATGTAACACGCCATTTACATTTATATTTTTTTTTATTAATATCATAAAGATGGCGTCCGTTTGGATTTGTGGTTTTGCAACCCCAAGCTGTGTGCTTACTGTTTAAGTCTCCCAAAAGAAGAGTCGAATCTGCTGTTGGAAAGAGCAGTGAAAAATAGGACACGTTAGGTTGATAAGATGGAGATTTGTAGGCACATAATTGTCACGACATGAATTCTGATACCAGTAATTTGAAGTTGTGTTGAAGTAGGAAGTAGTATGGCATGATGGCTAATATTGTGTCTTATTATTATTGCTACTCCTCCCAAAGCAGTTAGAGCGTTTATACCCAGGTATTTTAAATGATTCATTCGGTAAAAGTGGATTCCGTAAAATAATACGTACATATACACGGTTACTACAAAAGAAATAGACAACTTCAACTGCCTATAAAACAAAAACTATTAGAGATAGCAACCTAATTATTTTGGAGGTATGTTGAGAAACTTTCAAAGTTTTGTTTGTTACTATTGGTAACGCTGTAGTGTTTTGTTTGTTGTTGCAGAAGCTGAAATGGCGGAAAATCCTGTGGAAAAGGCATATTGCGTGTTGGAATTTGCTAGAACAAAATCAGCAACTGTTGTCCAACGACATTTTAGAACACGTTACCACAAAAATGAAATGATACGCTCACAAAAACCAGCATCGTCTTCATCATGTCGCAACATGTCGATGCAAAAGTCACGCCGTATGACCTTATCTTCTTCATTCAGAAACTGCAACATCTGTAATCTGTAAGGCATCATGTGCAGTCGCTTCCACAAGATTTTCCATACAGTTTGCTGTGGAATTTGTAATTGCATGCTTGCCCTAGATGTCGATTTCTGTGGGCTTCTTATGTAGGCAGAACGAACACGTTCAACGTTTTCTTCCGAAACTCTTGGTCTTCCCGAGCTCTTCCCTTTGCACAAACATCCCGCTGTCTCGAATTTTCTATACCAGTCGTAGATTGACTGTCTAGTCGGTGGCGTTTTGTGGTAACGTGTTCTAAAATGTCGTTGGACAACAATTGCTGATTGCGTTCTAGCAAATTCCAACACGCAATATGTCTTTTCCACAGAATTTTCCGCCATTTCAGGTTCTGCAACAACAAACAAAACACTACAGCGTTACCAATAGTAACAAACAAAACTTTGAGAGTTTCTCTACATACCTGTAAAATAAATAGGTTGCTATCTCTAATATTTTTTGTTTTACAGGCAGTTGAAGTTGTCTATTTCTTTTGTAGTAACCCTGTATATCTCGTAAGCATAAAATAATTTGTATACAGCCAAAACCTGAACTATTTTTTTTTTGTCTCTATAACGTCAATGTCAGTTGTGAAACAACAATTACAGAATGCTTATAATGTTTTTCAGAGATTTCTCTGCAGTTCCGTTCCAACCACAATCAAACTCTTATAAAGCCACTGTGTCGAAACTGACCACTAATTGGTTTAATATAACGGTGTACCAAACCCACGTTGTCACAACTTCATTTTCTAAAACCAACGTCAGTAATAGAAATTTCGTGATATAATCAAATGATTTGGTTTTAATAACCAGGTAGTGCACACTTTCTAATCTAATGACCATTTAATATCTAAAACACGCTTCTTGTTTTGTTTTTACTTCCTGTATCCATTATCTGCAGCATAAGAAGCACCGGAAATTTACTGACGAGATTTCTCCGGAAATATGTGTTTGGAATGATGTACATGATATTGATTACATGACTTTCTTGGCATCTAATCATATGCGCTTTTAAATATTTTCATAAAAAAGGGATATTTCATTTATCTATTACGTTTACATTACATTTCTCTACCCATTCTTCAAAACTATTCTTATAAAAGCATTTTCTTTTATCTATGAATGTTAGTCGAGATGAGCATTTGCAGAAATGGTTTACTTACGTATTTCCTTGTAGGTACAATGAAAATAATGGAACACACTAGGCTAAAGCAATATTCAATTCTGAGGGTATGTTATGATTTTGAAATTCTGTTCTCTATGCATCGCCAAAAGAAAAATAGATTAAATTTACCCGAATCTCTGCTCACGTTTCTACAAAGTGTTAAAAGTTTAATTTTCTATCTACGTCTTGTTGATATCCATAAACCTATACTACTTATTTAGACATTTTAGTTTTAGGTGCAAGAAGAATAAAGAAGTCAAATATTTTCTAAACTATTCGTTATGTGATGATTTTGAAATTATGTTCTCTTTGCATGAACACGAAAATTTCCTTTCCTTTTCTACAACGTGCTATACACACAGTAAGTAGATAAGTAATTGCATTTCACCCATAAAATTCAATATCGCGATTTCATAAAAAATAAATGTTTTGGCGTCCTCTAATTAAACAGTTTTTTATGGTAAAAGGTCCGTACGTATGTGGTGCCTCTGTGTATATTTTGATGTCTGTAAAAAATTCAATACAAAAGTTAGCACTTAAGTTCAACATTTTTTAAAGGTGTGACACAAAGATTTAAAAAAAAAATCCCCTAACACTAACTACCCTTTACATGGAAAGGTTTTCCAAAATTTTCGTTTTCTAAAAAATGGCTCTAACAATTTTAATTAAAATACCATATGCTTCAGATATTTTCACTAGAAATAAAACGTATATCTTGCATTTTCTGAGAATAGCCCCTGAAGTCCCTTTATTCGGGGGGAATTTTGCATAACTGGCAAACCGTAAAAGACAAAAACCACTGTACAAAAAATTTAGACCCGTTAAACGCAGAATTTATTTCGTAACTTGTTTGCAGAAATCAGACACTAGGAACATCTCGGAAGCTGTTTACTCCACAAAAATGTGTTTGACAAAAATTGTCTGTTTTAGATCTACATTTTTTGTGTAGTAGAGTTTCTTAATGTTTTACGATTTACCATTTATAAAAAAATCTCAAGAATGAAGGAAATGAAAGTATCCCAGAAAATTAAAGATGTACATTTTATTTAGCATAAAAAATTGTTAAACATATATTTTAATCAAATGTTAGAGACATATTTGAGAAATATGTATATGTATAATGGGTATTTTGGGATAGGTGATTTTCTTCAAAACCTTCCTATCTCATCCTTGAAAATTCTGATAGATTTTGAATCTGTAAATATGAAGAGCGGTCATAGATATTAAATGGTAAGAGAATTATTTATATTAACCTAAATATCAAGTTTGGTATGTAACGAACTCTTTGTTGTTGAGTTATGCTGTTCACAGACACACATGCTAGCAGACCTTTTTCTAAAGACGTTATTTTATAGATTCAGGGGACATCAAAATATATATTTTCGGTAAAATTTGAGTTTCGAATTTTGGATGGAATAGAACAATTTCTATACCTTCTGCGTATGTAGAATGTATATTAGTAGGGTAAGTAATAAGTTTTCGTAAGAATAAATGAAAACAAATAATAGTGTGTTGTGAATGCAGCGCATCAGATTTTTATAATGTATCTGGAAAGAATAGTGATTCTATATTTCATATGTTCCGGCTCTGTCTGTTGTGACATCATAGTTCAGTCAGTATTACTTACTCGGTTTGCCCACCAGGCGGCGCTGGTGTGCAGTTTGCAAACATTGCTGGCTAGCACGTGCAGTTGCCAGGTAGTATCCTCTTTCTTGCACACCTTCTGCATACAATCTTGTCAGTCCCTCCCTGGTTGGGAACCCAGTAGCGTCAACCTGAAACAGTAAAAGTTCCTTTACAGTATTTTATTTCTATACAAAACAAGATAGTGTGACGCCCTTAAAAAACTGCATTTGTACGAGGGTTGGCTGATAAGTCCTGGGCTCTTAATGAAAGCAGCATTTAAAAACATGTTGTTTTTTTTTTGCTTTACTTTTCAACATAAACTCCATATCCGTCATATTTGTCATATCGGTGTTCTAATTTAATTAAACCATCTCTGTAGTACGATTTATCAAGGTCCTCAAAATAGATAATTACCGCATCAATGATCTCCTCGTTGCTGTAAAATCTTCGTGCTCCAAGAAACTTTTTGAGGTGTGGGAGCAGGTGGTATTCACTGGGTGCTAGATCAGGATGTTCAAGCAATTCGAACCTTAATTCACACACTTTTTCCATTGCAATGACTGAACGATGGGCCAGAGCATTGTTGTGGTGAAACAATTTTTTTTTTTTTTTTTTTTTTTTTTTTTTTTTTTTGTGCTAAATGAGGTCTTTTTCTTTTCACTTCATCACTTAAACATTGCAATAAACTTGCGTAGTAGTCACCAGTGATACTTTTGCTCTTTTCCAAGTAATCAATAAAAATAATTCCCTGAGCATCCCAGAAAACACTCGCCATAACCTTATTAGCTGATAAAATTGACTGACTTTTTGAAGTTGGTTCGCCTGGCGCAATCCACTGTTTTGACTGTGATTTAATTTCTGGAGTGTAGTGATATCTAAGTTTCATTCGTGGTAATAAACCATCTCAAAAATTCACTGAGATTTTTACCTTAACAGAAACTATTTTTCTTTGGAACTTTTGGTCAGGTGTCAACACACGCACACCCATCTTGCAGACCTTGTGAAAGCTCAAAACGTTACTTAAAATATTACCTGCCTCTGCTATCTCAAACAACTTTAATCTGCGGTCTGCGATGAATTTTTTTCAATGATCTCTGGAGTTGTCACTTCCACAGGACGTCCAGTGCGAGGCTCATCACTAGTGCTCGTACGTCCCATTTTAAACTCTGCAACCCACCTTTTAATCATTGAATATGAAGGGACAGAGTCTGTCAATGTACTGTCATTTCCTCCTTGGTTTCTTTAAGATTTAAGCCCTTCAAATGGAAGTATTTAATCACCGCTCATTTTCCCAAATCCTCCGTTTTTGTGAAAACTCTAAAGTTGTCTTGTTTAAAATGCTATCATTCGAAAACTTTTCAATCTATTGACCTGTAACTATGGGTAAAAGCTAGTCTAGAGTTAAACTATGCTATCGTTTAACTAGCCTAGTGGCGCCATATCGGTGTGAGGCTCAGGGCTTATCAGCGACCCTATTATTTAAAAAGTGTAATACTCGTGGTGCTATTCAGTCGCATAAAGGTAATCCACCAAGTATAATTTATGCAATCCTCTCTTTTAAAGAAAAAAATTTAGTAGGTATCTAAACTCTAAAATATATTTTCATTTTTTATTCTGTGGGGCTCTACCTTTATATGCAAATAATTACCAATTTTTACGGTTTGCTTGTAAATTTTACCTGAGACATTCGTATGGCTTTGACAGTAGATTCAAATGTTACACATGTTCACCACGACTATAACTAGAATTCGGATATAACATTAGGTTAAGGTAACTTCTAGTATACTGTTTACAAGCGAGCGGAAAGGGGAGAGGCAGAAGTCCTGTGCGCTACTGAGTATGTGCTATAGCACGGGTGCGCAAGTGTGGCTCTTTGTATCACGACTCGGTGACGTAATCTCTCCCACAACTGTCGTCTAGGGCTCTCTAAACACCAGGTATACTCATCCAACATTTTTTGCTCAAAGTCGCTCCGATAGGCATAGCCGACCCGTGATAAATACGGTTACTTTTCGCTCTCTGCCGCTGCTCTCAAGTTAAATTAAACATACAAGTATGTTATTTTAAGGATAAACCACATTTTCTTTAATTTTTTCCCATTAATTATTTCTTTATTTGCTGCATTATATACATAGTGATTCCGTTAACATAACTAGGTTATGTTTACCAGATTTTGAATTTGTGTTTAATACTTTTTAACGTGAACATGTTTAAGTTCTCGAACCTAGGAGTGTTATGTTTGTGTGTAAATTCCAATAAAAATAGCTGATTGGGCACAGGCCAGAATTAAGTAATATTATCAATATAAAATGTAACTTTGAAATCACACAGGTTAATGTACATTTCTTATCTCACACTAAACAAAAACAGCTGTACATGTTATGTTTAGTTCTCTTTGCTGTATTTTCAATTTCATTTAACTGCACATTGACATGTTTAACAGAATAAATAACAAAAAGTAAAGCTTGATATTCTATGTCAAAAAACAATAATTACCTCGCAGATCCTAGCCGATGGAGTTGGTTGCCACTTTTATCACGCCTACAATTTTGAATCCAAATTGCCCTTCTGGAATCATAGTCGGGAATCGAAATAACAGGTGTCCTTTATGAGATCTTTTGGAACATTTTAAAACCAAATTCAAAATTAAAACATCGTAAAACAAGCGACAACTTCCATTTATCACCATGTGCTATGTAAGGAGAATCTGAAGTTTGATCTTGCTGTTAACCTTCTTCTTGAGCCTAAATGGCGGACGATTGATTATACGCCCTCTTTATAGTGCCTTACTGTCGTCCACTACATCAGTATATCTCTGATTGACGTGTTCTGAGCACAGAGGCAGCAAGGACCACCGAATGCACAAAACAGGAAATACGATGTCAACAAAGCGACAACTTTTCCATTCTAGATGGGAAAATGATTATTAAATAATAATTAAATGAAAATTACTTTAAGAGCAGTCATAAAGTTAAATACCTCATTTGTTTGAAACTATAATATACATCACAGTTGGCCGCGCCGTGGCCGAGTGGTTAGACCACTCGACTCTCACCTAGACGGCTGGGGTTCAATCCCAAGAGACCGCATGTGACATTTGTGGTGTACAAAACGGCGCTAGGGCGGGTTTTCTCCGGGTACTCCAGTTTCCCCCACCATTGCATTACACCAGTGCTCCATCATTCATGTATCATCAGTGTCACCGCCTGCGGTGCCATTAGTAGTTAAAGCGGGCCTTAAACACTACCAAAAAAAAAACATCACAGTTCAGTGTACGAAGGCGTTAAACACGGCATAGAGAGTTCCTAAATCACTTATGGCATTGTGAGTTGCCATTGGGGTACACCATCTCAAAATAATTTAGATATGCTTGTGGTTTACCCAAAAAAATGCCTGTTGTTTGGAGAATTTAGTGCTGCATTAACATGGTAGAGCAATTTGACGGAAACTAGGATATCCGTGGTTCAAATCCTGGCAGTGATATTCAGTTTTCAGTTCAATCGTGTGGAAAATTTGGCATAGCATACTAAAATTCCTCGTTGACAATCTACAACAGGAAAGCTGATATGAGAGCGAAATTTAAAACAGTTCATTGTTTACGACAGACAAACTTATGACTGAATGTTTTGCTCCAACTAATACTGTGTTTGCATGGGAGGTTTACTGTTTATAATGTTATCCTATTCTATAGACTTCATGTATACATTTCATGTTCTTTAGGAAACAACAAAAATGAGTTTATTTTATCGTGAAATGAAGTACTTCATTTCATCGTAAATTATTTTAACTCCTTCGGCAGCCCCATTCTTTAAATAATGAAAAATTCCTTATCATATACCTAAGTCTTTCGACTTACCGGTTAACAAACTAAGTACAGCTTTTTTTAGCATAATCTAAAAATTCTTCGGGAATATCCATTATCATTCATTTATTGATTGTAGTGTAGTTTAAATAACGAATTGAAACCTTTTATCCTACAGATACTTGCAATAGACACTGTTGCTATGCAGAAACGACATTAGAAAACTTCGACTTTAAATCAAAGTGATAGTTATTAGCGCAACGGGTGGGATAAAGTAAACAAAATTCACCCGTTGCTCCGGTAACGAGTGGGATAAAGTAAATAAATAAATGGTTATAACTACAAATTTTCTATAACCATTTAACAGCAATTTCAAGCATTTTTATTCTTTAACTATATGAAAGTGAACTTGTTGTATATTACCTGGAAGTGAATACCTCCAAACGGATTACAAGCAGTAAATTACCAGTATTTATATCATTATAAATAGGAACGCTCGTTTCCACATTCGTATTCATACATTGCCTACCATATTTTATAGCTACAAAAATACCGCAATGCAATGCCTTATTCATTATTTAATTTATAACTATGTGTTGTAAAATTGATAACTGAATTTGTCATATATTAATTTATTGTATCTGTAGGATAATATAATGTATTATACAAGTGGAAAAACCTCTATTATCCACTTGAACTTAAAACGCTCCCCTTCGGATCACGTTTTAAGTTGGTCTACTCTATAATAAATAACTATTATTCATTATGCAGCAACGAACAAACAAAGCACTTCCTATGTCACGACTAAAATTCAATTCCTCTTAACGACGACTCTAATAATATTAATAAATATAAGAATATTTCAGTTAATATTAGGATAGGATAAAACGTATATTACAAGTGACTTATGACTATTATTTGCTCATGAGAAATTAGAACACTGTGACTCAATACTGCTTTATGTCATAAACTCGTGGCTTTTTAATCTTTCTGATGGGTAGTTCCCAATTTCCTTGCATAAGTAGTCATATAACAGTAGGAAGTATAAAGCCAAATCAGGAACTGCGTAACCATGACGGGGATATTGTGTCATTCGACAAGGATGTACAGACGTGTAAATAATAATCCATGCAAGCGAGTCTAGTTGCTATGGAGAAATAAAACTTTCACTTACGGCTCTCACCTTCCTGTAAACACACTGCAGGAGGCACTGAAAACACACAAATAAAATATTAGTATACATCATTTCCATTACAAGTCTGCTTAATAATATTAAATAGGCAAATAAGGTATATTTATTGTTGTCAAATTATTATTAAACAAATAAATGCATATCTCAGATACAAGTTAAAGATTCGAAAGCAAACAAGAACTGATGTGTTCCACTCATATGGCTTTCTCTAACCTATTCTATTGACAAACTATTTTTACAAAAGCTTATTTCTTCTATCTAGTTCAGGCTAATCGAGAAAAGCATTAGCAGAAATTATATTATTACTTAATACCTTATAAGCAAAAAGGAATTAATGGAATACACTCGATTAAAGCAAGTCAAATGTTTTAAAACCCGGTTATTATGTGACTGAAACTCAGTTCTCTTTGCATGGCAATGGTTTCATTGAGTAAAACAAATTAAAAGTCTGTGGATAGCATAACTCAAAAACGAAAAGTCCGTTAAATACCAAACTTAATATTTAAGTTCAGTATTTTCCAAGAATGCAGCACGTACATTTTCAAGAAAATCCCCCACCCCTAACTACCGTTTACGTGAGAAAAAAATAGCTCAAACGATTTTGATTAAAAATCTCTTATGTTTAAGATATTTACATGACAAATAAAATTGTGTCTTGAATTTTCTGGGAATAGCCTCTGAAGATGTCTTTATTCTGGGTACATTTTTCTAAATTTTGCATAAGAGTTAAGCAAAAATGTAGATCTTAAAACACACGATATATGTTATATATATATATATATTTTTTTTTTTTTTTTTTTTTTTTTTTTTTGTGGAGTTGGCCGTTTTCGAGATATTCCTTGTTATTGGTTTTAGTTTTAAAATACTTATACTTTTCTCGTACGGAAACTTGCCAACTCCTGGCCATGCAAGAAAATGGATTTCATTCCAATAGGAACCACATTTTAAAACATTTGACTGTCGGTTTAGCCTAGTGTATTCCCTTATTTCTCTTCTACTTATAAGGCAAGAAATAAGACCATTTCTGCTGATGTTTATTTCGATTACAGAGATGAAGAGAATGTGGTGCGAATGGACACATCAGATTTTTATAAATATTGTATTGTTTATTTGCTTCATTCTACAAAGAGAAAATGTGTATATTCATTCTCAAGGCACAGTTTGACTTGAGGCCGACCTTAGAGTGACAAAAATGATCCCGAAGTTGTTAGACAGGTGTCTAGGTTATGTAAGGAGGTTATTAACGTTCTTCTAGTTTCAAAATGACCAAGTATGTTGGTCATTTCATTACCTAATTCGTTACTTAAACTGGATGAAGCTACTTTCTCAGGAGCGTGCAGCCTTCAACATTACGACCTTCAGACGCACAATGCCGCTTCCCATTTTCTTTACATGTACAAACACGTCTTGTACAAGAAGATGCAGGAGCTTCAAGGGATAGACAAACCTTTAAAACCAGAGTTACATTTCCATACTCTGCACAAGAAGGGGTGATAGTAGTCCAGCACTCTATGAAGTAATTTCAAAATACAAACCAATATATGTTTCGTAAATGCTGCTATAAAAATTATTTGACATATTTCAGTTTTATCGCAGCAAGATTTTGTATATATCTTACTAATACATATTTGGGGCAACGATGTATGTTCTTGAAAACCTTCGTCTGGAATGCTAAAACTATGCCTTTCTCAAAATTGAAATTAATATTTATCTGAAATTTCGTTTTAAAAGTATAACATTCAAACACATATACATTGAGATTGTCATTTTTCTAAAATTGATTTTTGGGGGAGGGTAAGTCGACCTCAAAGCTTTCAGGTGAAAGCTCTATACCTAAAAGGGATCAATAGAGTAGACGTATTTTAAATCAGGAAGAATAGATATTTACTTTAATAAAAAATAGAAAACTTTAAATTAGCCCTCCTGGGTAGTGTGGTGGTAGCGTGTCTGCCTCACATTCAACAGGTCGTGAGTTTGAATCTCGCTTAGGGTGAGTTACCCGGATAAGGTTTTTACCGGAGTTTTCCCTTATGCTGATAAGACGAATGTCAAATAACTTTAAACTCCATGGACCCCGAGATCATTTGAGCATCATTTCACAATTCCATTCATCGTCCGATATGACCAATCAGGTTAAAGGTTGGTCATATTGGCCTTAAAGGACGTTAAAAAAAAAAATCTGCGGAAACGAGTTTCGAATTGTACTGTGGTACTTCTGTTTGCGAGCAAAATGTCAACGCCCTGAGCGATAAATATACATTATTTACAGTGTTGTTTGTCTATAGTTAGCTGCAACAATGCCGAAGCAAATCAAACCATTTTGGGGAGGCTAAATTGTTGTCACCTTTTCCGATGCAAATCGCAGCTATCCGCTATTGTTGAGATGTGGAGGTAGCAAAATGCCATTGTTTTCCAGACAGGGAAAAGGCCTGTGCTCAATAAAAAAATCTGATGTGTACCATTCACATCACTTTCTCTATATCCCTGCAACAAATTATTCTTAAAAAGCTTATACTTTTATTTACTTTCTGCTAATCAGAAAAAAATAGCAGAAATAGTCTAATTACTCGCTTCCTTGTCAGTAGAAGCGAAATCGAATTTTTTGGTGGAGTGCAATACTTTCTCTATACACTATGTACATAGTGCGTATGGAGAAAGTAAAAAGGAAAAAAATCGTAGGGTATAACTCTAAAAGGAAAGAAGCAGGCAAACTGTGACCTGCAACTAGCCGTACTCCAGGGTGAAGAAAGACAAAACCCTTGTCTCATGCAGTAATTCAGCCACACAAGGAGCCATTGCATGCAAGTTAGGAACACAATTAAAATCTCTTAACACTACAATCAACAGGAATTTAAACTTGGAAAAGTGTCATAAAGGCTGAGTCCACAAGTTGTCTGGCCACATTTCAGAGAGTCGCACGAACAGTAGGATGACAGACACCTGGTGGGCGAAAAATGAAGTTTGTTGTCATATTAAATGAGGCATGTATGCAAGTGATTACAACAAACGCGTACAAACTACTACCGCCAAAAGGCAGAGTGTAATTTTCAAAAACGGTACTCCGAAAGTAAGGAAACTTACAAATAATTTATGATTATCGCCGGATACTGCTACAATGGCAAATTGACAATCCGCCGAATTTACTAAAGAGGTCAAAATAAACTCCCAGTATTATCAGGATAAAGTTTTGATCCTAATTTTCTGATCTGTATGGGACAGACACAAATTAGGTCTGGGTGTACCAGGATAAAGCTTCTAGGGTTCAAGCCTCAATTTTCTAGAGCAAGGATCAGGAATACATGCTGTTCTTTTCATCAACATTCCAGTGAAGTCATTTATGGATTTTTGTGCATTTGAACTTCTGAAAAGAGCTTTGGGAGATAGGTGTCCACTTAACAAAAATAGCTTATGGAAAGCTTGTAATGAGAAGTGGGAAAAATTGACATTATTGGAAATTAAGGTGCAGCTGTTGCTTGCTATAATGAAGGGTCATCCAATTGAGCATGATATCGTTCAACATGGAGACATGGAAATAATTAAGACAGATTTGAAATGGAAATTCTCTGCTAGAGATCAGAAACAACCTGTGTATTTCAAAATGACTTTTTGTATTGCTTAGATTGTAATCACATTGAGCTATTATTGTGAATTGATCTATCTGAAGTATTGTTTATTATTGTTGATTCCTCTAATACAATCATATTAATAATATAAATACTAATTGCCAAGCATAGGAATTCTAAGGCAGGTGGCTTCAATGTATCTGTACTTAATGGTATTATCTGTCAGTATTAATGGTATAAAGAGAACATTTGAATGTTTGTTTGTGTGTTTAGGGTAATCTAACAAACACTCGTCCAATTTTGATAATTCTTCCAGCATTGTAAAGCCCATTTCGAAACCGTGGTTCGTTCTGATGGATACTCATTTAGTAAATTACCAAAATATTAAAAGAGTTTATAAATCTCTGTATTTAAATACAAACACATTAAAATAATAAAGAACATGCTTACAAAGAAGGGCTTGAATGTTAGTTTAGAATGCCATGCTTTAATGTTGTAAAAAGCCCCAGTATTTAAATGAGAGAATTTTACTTACGCCAGCGATGAGCCTTTCATCCTCCGTGAACAAGTCGCGTTTCACACGAGAAGCGAGAACTGCAGTGGACTGCTCCAGCTCCTCTAGAGCTTCTGTACACATCAAAAATAACAAAATAAATTCGCATTTTTGTTTAAAATTACATTTACGCAATTATAATTCTGCTAGAAGCTTTTCATTCCTTTGGGGGTTTTGAAGCACCTCTATAATCTTCTGTTTTTTCTAATCTGAATAAAATGTAATGAATATATTTAATTATGGGCTATGCATTATGCAAAATTCGAAAATCATACATCTCAAATAAGAATGACGATTCAAAAACAAATGTTAAGGTATAAGCTCTCACCAGCTAGCTAATCTACCCCAAACTGAGTTATCATTGCAAAACGTATTTTATAGAGTATTATGGTACATAGGACTGAAGATTGTCTATAAACTTCAATCAGTTTAGTTCTAATTTTCAATTTGATCAATAATATTAAACATTAATTTGTAGTTTTGGATAACAATATACGAAAAATTCTAAATATACATTGAATAACAAATTGTAATTCCACTTTTTAATATTTATTTTGTACAAATATTTATAGATTTAAATGTATGCCTCGGTTTAGACTCCATCGTAGAGCAGTGATCTCTTCAAACTTGTGCGCCTTCTTATTTCTGAGCGATTTATCCCGCATTCTGAAATTTGGATCTTATTATATATTAAATAAGAACACTTTTGACCTCATTAATCCCACGAATTTATTCATATTAACTTACACTTCGAAACTAATGGTCACTATTTTCTCCTGCAGGCTATTTGGCAACACTATATTGTTGAAATTCTATACGATCTTTTGAATAATCAAGCTTACCAACCATGAAGTCGCTACAAAAATGTTCCATTCTTTCATGGCAATGCATCAGATGATAATTATAAAGATTTTTGCTAAAATATTTATATAGATAGTAATTTTAGGTATTCTTAAGCAATGACAAGTACAAGCAATAGCTGTAATGTGATATTTATATAGTAGCTATTTACCTTGCAGAATGGCAAGTTTTATTTCATCCTGACAGTCAGATATCACCTTCTCTACCCGATGTGGTGCAATTGCTGGGGTTTGACACCTCTTCTCTTTCTGTGGGATAAAAATTTCATTATTACCGCTGAAAACATAAGTAGGTAATTATGAGGAGGTTTTGCCTATTTTTTCCTTTTTTACTTTCTCTATACGTACTGTGCACATAGTACTTAGAAAACGTCGAGAGTTCATCCGAAATATAAAATGTTTTGAGGTATCCTTAATCCAAAAAAGCATTTTTAATAACAAACATAGCTAAAAAATCTCATGTATTTCATTCACATGACTTTCTCCACAGCTGGGTAACAAATTATTGTTAAAAAGTTTATTCTTTCATCTAAAATGGAGGAAAACATTAACAGAAATGGTCTTATTACTTGCTTCCATACAATTAGAAGGGAAATAGGGGAATACACTAGGCAAAACCAATAGACAATGTTTTTACAAGCTAGTTGGATGATATCTGTTTCGTGGTATTGTCGTGTATTTGATAAACTCTCGTGTGTGTAAAGTTTAAGTATTTTAAAACTGAAATATATAACAAGGAATGTCTTAAAAATGATTAACTTCACGAAAAAGTGTGTATGACGTAAATCGTGTGTTTTAACGAGATCTACATTTTTTTGTGTAGTAAGTTTTAGTCTATCTCTTACGGTATACAATTTATGCAAAATTCAGCAATATTCATCCAGAATAAAGAGGTCTTCAGAGGCTAATCCGATAAAATTCAAGATATACATTTTATTTGCCATGTAAATATTTTTAATAAGCGGTATTTTAATAAAAATCATCATTCGAAATGTTTCTATATAAAGATAGTTTGATGTTTGGATATAGGGTACCCTAAAACATGTTTTTCCGTGAAATCTTGGTATCGAATTTTTTATTGGAATGCAATATCTTCTCTATATACTATGTTTATAGTAGGTACTTGTAGAGAAAGTAAAATGAATACTGTTAATTACCAAACTGGATATTTAAGTTTAGTATCTTCTCAGGATACGATACAAAGGTTATGACACATTTTGCGTCGAAAAAATATCTTCCAATCAAAAAAATAAAAGATAATAAAATAAGTGCCAATCTTAACTCATAAGAAATAGTTTGTACTACTGCACGTAATCCTCCTTTCTGTAACAAATTATTGTTAAAAAGCTTAAGCTTGTATTTACTTCAGGCTCATCGAGAAAAAATTAGCAGAAATAGTCTTATTACTTACTTCCTTGTAAGTAAAAGCGAAATAAGGAAGTACCATAGGTTAAAGCGATAGTCAAAAGCTGGTTGCTATGTGACTGAAGTTCCTTTGTTTGTATGGACAGGAGTTGATAAATTCCTGTGTGAGAAAAGTATAAGTTTTTCAAAGCTGAAACCAGAAACAAGGAATATCTCAAAAACGACCAACTCCATGAAAAAATGTATAGAACATAAATTGTGTGTTTCATTGTGATCTATATTTTTTGTATGGTAAGTTTTTGTCCATCTCTTACGGTTTAGCAGCTATGCAAAATTCCGTAAAATTCACTCATTATAAAGTAGTCTTCAGAGGCTATTCCCAGAAAATTCAAGATATACATTTTATTTGTCAGGTAAATATTTTAATATATGATATTTTAATCAAAATCTTTAGAGTCATTTTTAAGAAAATCAAAATTTTCGAAAAAAAGTTCCATGTAAAGGATGTTGGGGTGGGGGAGATTTTTTTGAAAATCTTCGTGTTGCATCCTTGGAAAATAATAAACTTAAATACCAAGTCTTTTCGTTTTTTAGCTATGCTGTCCATAGACACACACACGGACCTTTGTGTAAAAATGGTGAAATCTCGGTATCGAATTTTTGGGTGGAATGTAATACCTTCTCTGTACACTATGTACATAGTACGTGTAGAGAAAGTAAAAATCTGATGTGTCTCATTCACATGATTTTTTTCTAGCTGTTACACAAACAGCTTTCCTTAAAAAATATTATTCTTTTATCTACGACATGCTAATCAAGTTAAATATTAGCTTAAATTTTCTTATTAATTGCTTCCTTGTAATTAGAAGGGAAATAAAGGAATGCACTAGGCTAGTCAAATCTTTTAAAGGCTATTCCTATATGAAACAATGAAGTTCAGCACGCTTTGCATGGTCTGTAGTAAAACAAGAGAGATGATATGAAACATCACTTGAGTAATTTAAAATTGGAACCAATAATTAGGTACATCTCTAAAACGGTCAGCTCTACATAAAAAGCGTATATTCTGTGTTTTGACGAGATCTACATTTTTAAGTTTTTGTCTATTTTTTACAGTTTAACCGTTATGCAAAAATCTGCAAAACTCATTCAGAGTAGAGGTCTTCAGAAGCTACTTCCAGAAAATTAAGAATGTACTCAAAGTCGTTTAAAGTCCAGTATCTTTCAAGGGTGCAGCGGGAAGAGTTTCAGGAAAATTCATGCAACCCAAGTTACCTTTACATAGAAGATTTATCCAAATATTCGGTTTTCTCAAAAATGGCTTCAACGATTTTGATTAAAATACCGTAGGTATATTAAATATATTTACATAACAAATAAGATGTGTTTTGGATTTTATAGGAATAGGTTCTGAAGACCTCTTCATTGTGGATAACTTTCATATAACTGTCAAATCGTAAGAGATAGACAAAAGTGTCAACATAAAAAAGTAGATCTTGTTAAAATACTAATGTTTGTCTTGTGCATATTTTGTAGCGTTAACGTTTCAGAGATATTCTTTGTTATTGGTTTCAATTTTAAATTACTTAAAACTCTTCTTAGTCAAGAAGTCGTCTTTGGTTCCATCTCTCTTTTGTTTTGCTCGTAACCATTAATGAGAATGGAATTCCAATTGTTTCACATAACACTTAGCTTTTAAATGATTTGACTATTACCTTGGCTTGGTTTATTCGTTAACTTCCTTTCAGCTTTCAAGGAAGCAAGTAATAAGACCATTTCTGCTATCTCGATGTAAATGAAAGAACAATATTTTGCAAGAATAGATTGTTTGCAGAATAGCTAGAGAAAGTTATGAGAATGGAATGGAAGATCTTATCAGATTTTTTAAGTATTAATTCGCCTAGAAACTACGCTTAGGTAACGTTTAGCGTAGAAAATATCGTTTCGTTTCGTAATCAGCTTACCCTCATCCTAATTGTAAGACTGACACTCCCCTAGGATTTACAAGCCAATGCCTAGGGGTCAGAAGCCTGTCGCAGAGCCTACGGCACGAATCCACAGAATGGAGAACCTGTTACGATGGGTCGCCCCGTAGCCAGGCATGAACTTGAGAAAGTGAATGATATGAAATGTAAGCGAAATTGATGAGTAATAATTGAGTGGAATGAGTGGCGAGGGAAACCAGAGGACACGGAAAAACCCGCCCAGACGCCGCTTCGTCCACCACGAATCCCACATACAGGCGCTTGGAATCGAACACGGGCCGCCTAAATGGGAGGCGAGTGGTTTAACCACTCACCCACAGAAAATATAGCCACAGCTGAGGCTTTCACGGCCGACATTAATTAGCAATTTTCTTAATAGCTGTGGCCTAAGAGATCTGCGTAACGTTGGGATCTTCGAAATGCTACAAAATGGGAATGAAACCCGGAAGATTAATAATTCTATTTTACTTCAAAATTTACTTGGCAATTCATCATTTGAGTTAACAATAGATATGATGCAATTAAAATTATAATTATATTAATTGGTTGATCATCTATTTTAATAAAATTATTTGGTAAAAGATTTAAATTGAATCTATTTTCTAAATGTTCATATAGATTTATAGAATAATTTTTGTAAATAAAACAAATGCATAACAAGCTAACTGTTTAGTTTTGGGCACTATATGTATGATTGTACTGCAGCTTCAGAAGATTTCGGTTGGAGAAGGGTAGAGAATCCAAGGTGTAAACAAACAAGTTTATATTAAAAACACAGTCTAGCTCTTTTTTATATTGTTTAACGTGCATTTTTGTACTATGGCACCGCAGGTGATGACAATGATGATACATGAAATGAAGATGAAATACCGGTGAAATGCGATGGCTGGGGAAACCGGAGTACCTGGAGAAAACCCGCCCCTGCACCGTTTATTTTTTAATGCATTGATTTTAAGTCGCCTAACTGCAAGGTCTTATAGCGACTTTAAAAACATGATACAACCTTTAACACATGGCATAAACATATAACATTATACAGTACATTAACTTTACAATATTTCCCAAGCTAAAATATTAAACAAATTCACATACATTGTTTACAGTGAGATTGCATTGTGAAGCAGTTTTACAATAATTTATCATACAATTTGGTGCATTTAAAAAACTGTATCAGCCTGAGGCATGAGCTCGAGTCCTTCATTGACAGCTTTAGGTTATCTGAGATCTTGAGTTTTTTCCTGTAGAGTTGGTAGCGCGGGCAGTTCTCGACTATGTGCTGGATACTGTTTCTCGTATTGCAGGTTGTGCATTGTGGTGGCTCTTCTTTAGAGAGGATGTAGGAGTGTGTAAGTTTTGGATGTCCAGTTCGGATTGTAGTTATGCGTATCTGGTCACGGCGATTTAGGACTTTGACTGACAAAGATGCTGTAGAATTACCTCTTGCGTCGTGGAGTTTACTTTTGGGAGAGGTAACCCAAGAGCTTTTCCATGTATCGCGGAGAGTTCTTTTCAAATAAGCATTGACGTCTTGATATGGAATTTGTCAGCCACAAATTCCACATGCGGTCGTTTGGGATTGAAACCTTGGTGAGTGGCGAATGGTCTTACTGCGCAGAAGCTACAGTGGAGTTATCATCCATCATACAGAAAACACAGTTTAGTTGCTGCTCTGCAAGGTCCTTTTACAGTTTATATTTCCTTGTCATTATGCTATTTCTTTCGGTTGATGAGTTGTTGTACTACTGCTATATGTTTATAATATCTCATTGAATAATAATAATAATAATAATAATAATAATAATAATAATAATGGGAACTTCAATAATAAATTACTGAAGTACCAAGTTTTCTTTTTGTGACAAAACTCAGATATGTTAGGATATCTCTTTTGTGCTTTCTTCTTTCCAAATTTTATATGCTACATTTCAAATAGAACAAGATCTTAAAGCCTATATTGCGTTCATTTGTATACTTGTTTTGAGATAGATGTAAGACTGTGGCAAGCGAAATATTATGTATAATTAATTACTTTAAAAATTCAAAGTGTTATGATATTTACTTGATATTTTTGACAAATTTAAATTAAATATGAAATGTTTCAGCAAATGTTCCTCAGGCGTTTATGAGATAATTCGTATAAATATTCTTAATTTTACTAAAAGTTCAACAGGATTTCGAAAGTGCAATATATTTTCTTTAAAAATCTGATATTTCCCTGATATCTGAAATGCGTAGGGAACGCTATAATACGCCGCGCCGTGGTTAGACCACTAGCCTCTCACCTAGACAGCCGGGGTTCGATCCCAAGCGACCGCATGTGAGATTTGTGGTGGACAAAGCGGCGCTGGGGCGGGTTTTCCCCCGCCATCTCATTCCACCGGTGCTCCATCATCATTCATGTATCATCAGTGTCACCGCCTGCGGTGCCATTAGTAGTTAAAGTGTGCGTTAAACACTAAAAAAAAAAAAAAAAAAAAAAAAAAAAAAAAGACCGCTGTGAATTATCACGCTACATATGAGGAAAAACTATTATATATGTATCTTCCTCAAAAAATCTGATGTGTTTCATTCACATGATTTTCTCTGCCTACAAATTACTCTTACAAAAGCTTATTTTTTTTCTCTCTGTTTCACTATAACCAAGAAAAACACGAGAGAAATTGTCTTATTACTTAATTCGTTATACGTAGAAGAGAAATAAAGAACTACATAGCTAAAGCGGCAAAAGCTAGTTTTATATGATTGAAATTCGGTTGCAACGTCAGGTAAAAACAAAAAGTAATAAATTCCGTTTGAGAAAAATTTAGACATTTTAAAATTAAAACCATTAATAGTGAATATCTCGTATATGGTATTTATCAAGTATGGTGTTTAACCACACTTAACCATTTTTTGTTTTTGAGTTTTGCTGTCTACAGTTGCACACTAGGACTTTTTTCTAAAAATGTTTTTTAGGATTCAGGTGTGCTCAAAACATTTATTTACGGTGAAATCTGGTATCGAATGGAATACAATACCTTCTCTACCTAATGTAGATTGTGTATGCGCTTTAGAGAAACTGAGAGTTTCTATTTAAACCAGGTATTCTAATTTTTAATCAGTTTCAACTCAATATTTATTGTTAAATACAAAAATCAAACGCTGCCCTTCAGATATTCAGAGAGGTATAAAACCTACAAGGTGATTGGACTTGCTAATGTGCCTCAAAGTTATTATTTGCCAATCATTCATTATATGCATCTATGACACCTGTTTCATAGTCAGCACAGATATCGCACCGCGTACGACATACCCTGCATTTCAATGAAATACATGCTTCAGTTGCATGCCTGGACATGATCCAAATATCCCACATATTTGGGAACTGTTCCAATTAGAGCAAATATTTTATAAGGGCCTTGAACCCTCCATACAATTGCTATTTTGTTTTATCAATCCTACACTTTAACATTTCATTTCAACTTCAAAAATCTGACGTGTACCATTCACATGACTTTCTCTATATCCCTGCAACAAATTATTCTTAAAAAGCTTATACTTCTATTTACTTTATGCTAGTCAGAAAAAATTAGCAGAAATTATTACTTGCCTCCTTGTAAGTAGAAGCGAAATAAGGGACTACCATTGGTTAAAGTGATAGTCAAAAGCTGGTTGCTATGTCAATGAAGTTCCTTTGTTTATATGGATAGGAGTTGACAAATTCCTGTATGAGAAAAGTATACCTTTTTCATAGGAGAAACCAAAAATAAGGAATGTCTCAAAACAACGAACTCCACGAAAAAATGTGTATAACATAAATTGTGTGTTTTAATGTGCTCTACATTTTTTGTATGTAAGTTTTTGTCCATCTCTTACGGTTTAGCAGTTATTCAAAATTCAGCAAAAGTCATCCAGAATAAACTACCCTTCAGAGGCTATTCCCAGAAAATCCAAGATATACATTTTGTTTGTCAGGTAAATATCTTTAATATACGAAATTTTAATCAAAATCGTTAGAGCCATTTATGAGAAAATCAAAATTTTCGAAAAAAGTTCCATGTAAAAGGTAGTTGCAGGTGGGGGGATTTTTCTAAAAATGTTCGTGTCGCATCCCTGGAAGATACTAAACTTAAATACCAAGTTTGGTATTTTACCGACTTTTCGTTTTTGAGTTATCGTGTTCACAGACAAACGGACACACTGACACACGGACACACACACACACACGGTCCTTTTTGTGAAAATGCTTTTTTTGGATATTGGGCTCACTAAAACATATTTCCGGTGAAATCTCGGTATCGAATTTTTGGGTGGAGTGTAATACCTTCTCTATACACTATGCACATAGTGCGTATAGAGAAAGTAAAAATCTAATGTGTTTCATTCAGTTAACTTTCTCTAGTTGATGCATATACAAACTTTTCTTACGACACATTGTTTTGTTATTTACACCTTAATAAACATTGACAGAATTGGTCTTATTACTTGCCTTCTTATAAGTAGAAGGGAAATAAGGGAAGGAATTTTCTAAAGCCCCAGTTGAGAAAAAAGTTGGATAGTTTAAAACTGAAACCAATAACAAATAATATTTCGAAAACGGCCAAATCTACAAGAAAAACGAATATGGCATAAATTGTGTGTTTTAACGAGATCTACTTTTTTGTGTGGTAAATGTTTGTTTATGTCTTACGGTTTAACCGTTGTTAAAATGTTGCAAAACTCATCCAGAATAAAGGCTTTCGAAGCTATTTCCAGAAAGTTCAAAATGTACCTTTTATTTGAATGTAACTTTAATAAATGGTATTTTAATAAACTCGATGGAGACATTTTTGAGAAAAACAAAATTGTCAAAAAATTTTACATGTAAAGGGTAGCTTGTGGTGGGGGGATTTTCTTGAAAAATCTTCGTTTCTTGGAAGATACTAAACACAAGTACCAATTTTGGTATTAAATGGTCTTTTCGTTTTTGAGCTATGCTGTCCACAAATACACACACGCGCGTATCTTTCTCTAAAAATGCTGTTTTGGAGTCAGTTATATCCGCTGAAATCTCGACTTCGAATACAATACTTTCTGCAAGTACTATTGTATATACATACGGGCAAGAGAAAGTAAAGCGTCCCATATGATTTTTCTCCACCAATGATAATATACTTTAAGTAATAATAATAATAATGTAAATTGATTATTCATGTCTTGCTACATTAGAAAAAGTTTTGAGTAGAAATATCTTAATTTCAGCAATATGGATCAGGTTACGCACTACAATGAAAACGAAACAAAACTTAACGTAAAATTAGACTGTAAAAAGTAATCTCATAGCCGGATTTGAACCACGGATCTCCTGATCTCTTTCCAGATGGTCTCACCACTAAGCTACTATGGCAACATGCCAATGGAGCATTATTCAGTCTGACGCCAACTTTCCAAGACATCGGCTAATGTGCAAAAACAATTATTTCACTATGTTTGACCTAATTGTTCTTTGAAATCTACGAAGCCCGGGTTTTTAAGACTCGCAACATGTCAACATAATTTTAGATCTCCTTGTGTGGTTTACCGAGAAAAGCGCGAGTCAGTTGGAGAATTTAATATTACACCGGCTTGTTTCCGTGGCAAATTCATGGTGGAGAACATTTGTATAAACCTTAATAAATAGAGCAAACTTTTTCTAACCAAAAAATGTAAATATTGTTAAAACACTTAATTTATGTCATATAAATTTTTTGTGGAGTTAACCATTTCTAAATCACTCATTGTTGGTTTAATAAAATTCAATATTTGTGTTTTTCTCGTTATTCACTTTTTTTCTTCCTGGCCAAGCAAAGAAAAGGGAATTTCAATTGCATCACAGCTCAACCAGCTTTCAAAAGATTTGACTGTCACTTTAGTCTAGTGTGTTCCCTTATTTCCTTTCGTTTTATAAGGAATTAAGTAATAAAACCGTTATTGCCAATAGTTATCTCGATTAGTATAAAGTAGAGTGACGGATAAGCTTTTGTAGCAATAGTTGCAGAATAGGTAGAAAAAGTCATATGAATGGAACCCATCAAATATTTTCCTAATCGTTCTGAGTGGTCTAGAGGTACCATGTTATTGGATTCAATTCCTTCGGAGGACAGTGTAGTTTTTAGAGGTAAAAATCCTTAGCATGGCTTCCTTCGGTAGGGAAGTATAAAGCTGGTGGTCCCTCCGGCGCGATAAAGAGGCCTCTGAGCAAAATTTCCGATCTTTCACGTTCAATATAGAATGGGACACTAAAAACTATAGTAGGTAAATAGCGTCCATAAAATATAATAATTTAAACACATTTTTTTTTTTTTCAAAGAATGCCTTTTATTTGGGTTCAATGGATCTCCAGGTGTGAAATTTGTTGCGGAACGTTTGGGCGAATACAAGACTTCCCCTATCTACCAAAAGGTGTTGGTGGGACAAAATGCTGAATCATTTAGTCGGTCATTGCACTATGGACAGTAAATTTCCTGAAATTTCTCAATCTTCACCCGTTACCTGCTAACGCTGTATTATTGCTGAGTCGTGCTTTACCAGCTGACGAAAGTGAAATCTTTAATCCAATATTCTCAGGGTAATTAAAGCACATCCTCCTAAGAAACTTTCTACTTTTTCTCCAAAATATTACTCCCTAGGTCCTGTAATTTATAACTTTCTCTACCACATAGTAATTGCATTGCATTTCGCCCAAAATCTGATTGTGATAATTCACCGGAAATATATGTCTTAAGGACTCATCATTTAAAACCGAATTTTTAGAAAAAGGCCCATATGTGTGTCTGTGTATTTGTGTCTGCGAACAGCACAACTCAAAAGCGAAAAGAAGTCAAATACCAAATTTGGTGTTTATGTTCAGTATCTTCCAAGGATGCGACACGAAAATCTTTACCCCAAACTACCGTGGGAATATTCACATAGAACATTTTCCCAAATATTCTAATTTTCTCAAAAATACTGAAATAATGTAATAGAATGTATTAAAGCTATTTATAAAACAAATAAATTGTGCATGCTAAATTACTAGGAATAGCCTCTGAAGCTCTCCTCATCCTCAATAAATTTTATAGCTGGTAGATATAACCTAATCACACTACACAAAAATGTAGGTATCATTAAAACACATAAGTTATGTAAAATATATTCTTTTGTGGAGTTAACCATTTCCAAGAGATTCCATCTTTGCATTAAAATTTCCAAATGCTTATACTTTTATCAAATCAGAGGACGTCATTCTTTTTTTATTTTTTTTTAATTCTGGTCATGCAAGGAGACCGGAATTTAAAAACATCACATATCAACCAGCTCTTAAAAGATTTGACTATCGCTTCAGTCTACTGCGTATCTTTTGTACTTACAAGAAAATATGTATTAAAACAATTTCTGGGAAGGTTTATCGGGATAAGCATGAAGTTTTAGAAGAATAAGCTTTTGTAAACATATTTTGCTGCAGAATATGTAAAACGTACAGCAAATGGAGCATTGCAGATTTTTAAAAATTAGTTTTCCAATTCTCAAAAGAAATAAGTTTGAATTTCTTTTATATAAGCAGCATTACAGTTTTGGCATACATAACGAGAAAAAAATCTTATATAATTATTAGTAAAATGTCTACTATAGATTTTTATTCATTTATTAACTGCAGAAAACAAAATTTAGATTAGAATGATTTTAAAAATACATAGTATTTTAATTATACCAATCAATTAACATAATTTTTAAATGCCAAAAATTGGAATCTTAGCAAATATTAATGTTATTGCACGTAATAACAGATATGAATTTCAAATAGGAAGCATAATATCACATATTTACATTTCACAGTAAACGGTATGGGTATATCCTCTGAAACAACTGAATACAGGCGGCTTAAAATTTGTTAAAAATTGAGTTTGTCGACACATTTCAAATTTACTTGAGTATAAAATAAGACTGATTTACAGGATGAGACCCCTTAAAATTATTCCTTTATTTATTAGCCTAAAAGAAATGTTCAGCCAAACATTTTAATACTATAACCGTCTGTTTTTAATAATTTTGCAACACCGTTACTCAGTGCAGTGTGTTTTGTCACCGAATTACAATTTCAAGAAAGTACAAGGTCAGTTAGAATAACGGCATGTAAACTACGTCGTTTAGTTTTTTGTACTGGAAGTAATTTAATAGTAACCACCTTGCCTCTTATTATGCTGCTAGTATTCCTACTTTATACAAAAGTATACTAAATCCATCAGAGTGAATACTTTAGGAATATTAAACAAATTTAAAAATGTTCATTCTATTCTTCGTGTTAATTCCTCAATCATGTGATATTTTAATAAACATCCTCAGTTTTTTAGAAAACAGAAAAATATTGAAAACTTTTGTTTGCAAACGTTTGGTTTAAGGAGACGAGGTACATTTGAAGTCCTTGTTTATATCTTTGAAAAATGTTGAATTTAGTTGACTGAAATTCTTAGCCAATTATTTTGAAATGTTCAACAAATGCTAGGAAGGTTATTTAATGTCTAACTGAGTGTAAAAGGTTATGTAGCGAAGACAAATATTTTATAATTTATTAATTAGGAGATAAGGAATGAATTAAATATTTTAGATTAAATGATAAGATAAAGGCAAATAAATATAATTGGTTTCAACTGGAACAAGAATGAATGAAGACAGATGTCCAAACAAAACGTTAAATTGTAGAACTTTAGGTCATAGAAACATTATAAGACCTAAAAAGAACGTTGGAAAGATCATCTGTCATAATTTGCACAGGGGAACGGAACGGATCAACAGGCCCAAGCTATGAAGTTGTGTAAATACTGTTAGTTGTATAAAATATCCTGGTCGCCCCCTTAGCACGGCGGTAGCGTAGCTGCTTACCAAATGGGAGGCCCGGGTTCGATTCCCGGTATCGGCTTGAGAAGACTTGGTCTAGAGTGCACTCATCCTCGTTTGGTCCCTGGGGGGCCCAATAGAGGAGCTACGGCTCCAAGTTACGTAGACCGCATTAACCGACCGGAAGGGACTCGGGGCGCTAACCGCGTCCCACCCTGCAATACTGCACCCCATCCATGACGCCTGTAATGGGCAGAGATAGGGGATGCAGCGGTCGGGCGGTAAGCCTTGGCCCGACTTCGGGCTGTTGTGCCACGAAAAGTTCTACTTTGTTTTTGTTTTTAGTTTAACGTCCTTTAACCTGGTTTGGTCATATCGGACGAGGAATGGAATCGGTGATCTCGGGATCCATAGAGTTACTCGAGATTCGTCGTCTCAGGATAAGGGAAGACCCAGAAAAAAAAAACTTATCCGGGTAACTCACCCTAAGCGAAATTCGAGCTCAAGACCTGCTGAAGAGTTTTTATAAATATCCTACACTTCAAATTATTATTTAAGGTGATACAATCAAATGTTTCCTCACATTACCTAAAGATACCGGGTGGCTCAACTGCCCCGTATTTGATACTTATGGAGATATTTCATTTGGAGATTCGCTCACAAGTAAGAGAGGTAAAACAAGGCCAATTTCTCAATGAACTTGAAATAGCCCAATTGGGTTCTGCAACTCTTTTAACGCCCAAAGGGATATCTGCACACGTCAAATACTGGTCAGCTGGTATTCCCAAGGATCTCAAATTGGTCTTTTTCAATATTTAACCATAGACAAAAACTTTTTTGCTTCTGTCTTCTGAAAAGTAAATAATAAACTTATTTGGCAATTCATATAATATTATGTGGGAACGATTCATGTATTTAAAACAAGTGTTTTAGAATCTATCTATTTTGCATACCTAGCTTGCAAATTTTAGAAATGTTAGTGGAAAATTATATCGTGAGGGACATTTATAGAAAATTAAGTTTCAAGATCCAATACCACTATTTTGTATTTCCCATGGAGACATAGGTTAAAAACTCTCACATGTGGTACCCTCAGCCTTATATTGTGTAATACTACGTATATGTTCTAAATGCCTAAAACAGTCACATGATTTTTTGCCTATTTTGCAAATATCTTTTCTTACAAAAGCTTGCTCTTCTATTTAAATCTACATGTTAATTGAGTTAAGCATTGACAGAAATGGCCTTATTGTTTACTTTCTTGTAAGTAGTAGGAAAGTAAAGGAATACACTGGACTATACCGATGATAAAATATTTTAAGAGTCGGTTGTTATGTGATGATTTTGAAATTCGGTTTTTTCTGTCTGGCCAAGAGTGAGAGAAAACCTCATTCGAGAGAAGTATAAATAATGGAAAACGTACACCAATAACAGGGAATATCTCGGAAATGGTTAATTTTACACACACACACACACATACACACATACACACAAACATCTTATAATATACATTTCATTTTTCACAAAATATCCTAAGCTAATGCTATTTTAATAAAATCGTTTCAGCTATTTTTCAAAAATAAAAATATTTAAACATTTTTCATGTAAAGGGGTTTTGGGGTAGGGGATTTTCTTGATATTCTTAACTAAATATCAATTTTGGCACGTATTGCACTACCGTTTTTTGAGTTATGCTGTTCACAAACAAATGCTGGGATCTTTTTGACAGTAAATTACAATTCCTTCTCTACTTACTAAATATGTACGTAGTAGTACAGTATAAACATGAAATTATTTAACTTTTTCATCAAAATATCACTCTAGAGTTGCCTTAAATGCGAAACTTTTATTCCATTGTATTTTTCTTTTTAAAAACATGCTTAAATTCACACAGTACATAAGGACATTTTCTATAAATGTATTTTCTGGATTCACGGACTTCAAAACGTATATTTCTATTGAAATATGCGTAGGATAATAAAGATATAAAATAGGTGGGTCATCTAGAAAGTGACAGACATTTAGCATAACTAAACAATAACGAAAGTTATCAACACAAAACTTTATATACATTACTCTATTTTTCAACATAATTGCCATTGCTATCAAGGTATTTATTCTCACGTGGTACCGGTTTTTCAACGAAGATGTACTTTTTCACCGTTAAAGATCTGAGCCAAAATGTTGAGGTTTTCACCGGTTGCGAAATCTTTTCAATCCAAAAGGTCATGTATGGTGACCAAAGTGAAACACCGGCTTTTGTTAATTCTTCTATCAACATTTGCTTTCAACTCCTCTATAACTTTTGATGAACTTCCACTCCGATCTTATCGTGCGCACTGGTTCATCTTTGATTTCTCGTAAAGTATGCGCCATTTCCTCACTGAAGACAAAATCTGACGTGTTCCATTCACATGACTTTCTCTACATCTCCGCAACAAATTATTGTTAAATTGCTGATTGCTATGTGACTTAAGTTTTTTGTTTGTATGGACATAAGTTGACACATTCCTGTGTGAGAAAAGTATAAGTTCTTTTAAAGCTGAAACCAATAACAGGAAATATCTTAAAAACGATCAACTCCACTAAAATATGCACTATATAACATAAATTGTGTGTTTTAACGTGTTCTATATTTTTTGTAAGTAAGTTTTTGTCCATCTCTTACGGTTTAGAAGTTATGTAAAATTCTTCCAGAATAAAGTAGTCTTCAGAGAGTATTCGCAGAAAATTTAAGATATACATTTTATTTGTAAGGTAAATATCTTTAATATACATTATTTTAATCAAAATAGTTAGAGCCATTTTTAAGAAAATCAAAATTTCCAAAAAGGCTCCGTGTAAAGGGTAGTTGGGTGTGGGAGATTTTTCTGAAACTCTTCTTGTCGCATCTCTGGAAGATACTAAACTTAAATACCAAGTTTGGTATTTTACCAACTTTTCGTTTTTTAGTTATTGTGTTCACAGACACACAGACCCATTACACACGGAAATCTCGGTATCGAATTTTTGGGTGGAGTGCAATACCTTTATACACTATGTACATAGTACGTGCAGAGAAAGTAAACACGAATAATTGTTTGCGGTAGAAAAGTATAACATCGGCATTGAAAAACTGGTACCACGTGACAATAAGTATTTTGGCAGAATGGAGATTGTGTTGAAAAATAAAGTAAGGTACTATGACTTTGTAAATAAAGTTTTATGTTGATATGTTTCATTCTTATATGGTTATGCCAAATCGTTCGTTACTTTCCGGATGGCCCTCGTATATTGCGTGGAGAAAAGTATAAAGGCAAGGCTCTCTGTTGAGAGTTAACATTACAAAAGATGTTAAATAAGGAAAACAACTTGTATGCAGAATGTGACTGTTTGTAGCATACCTGAGCATCTTCTGCACGAGTTGCCAACACCAGGAAGATGAGGAGGAGAGAAACGGCGGCGTCCACGAGAGCCATGATGGTAATGTCGGCCAGGACTTGAACCCGCAGACGAATTAATATTTGTGTTACGTCAGAGTGTTACTTTTCCCCCCATCCTCGGCAAGGATACCACTCTCTACCCACACCACTACTACACCAGGAGAAAACATGCGACCAACGTCAAATGCGAGCTGAGATTTCTTCATGAAATTGCACTCAATATTCGTATGCTGAACTATAAAACCAGGCAAATACTGGTCTGATGCCTCAAGGATATCTTCTTTACTTAAAGCGAATTAAAAAAAATTAAAATCTGGACTGGTACACTCACACACCATTATGCTCACATTCGGTAGGACTTGGCTTCGATTCTGTCGACCGTCCACTTTGGTCTTGAGTTTTTTACGATTTTCCCTGGTCGGTAGGCGAATTATGGAGTGGTTTCTCATCGACCATAAATTTATTTTTATCACTTCGCCTTCACTCCGTTTCAGGTGCCGGATAAATGGCGCGAATATTTTCCCCAAGGAAAACGTTCTTTCTTCCATTCACATGACTTTCTCCACATCTCTGTAACAAATTACTGTTAAAAACCTTACTCTTCTATCAAAATTAGCAGAAATGGTTTTATTACCTGTTTCCTGTTGGTATGTAGAAGGGAAATAATGGAATACAGTAGGCTAAAGCGATAGTCGAATCTTTTAAAAGCAGGTCGCTGTGTGATTGAAATTCGTTTCTTTACATGCCAGGAGTTTTCTGTTTGAGAAAAGTTTAAAGTATTTTAAAACTGAAACCAGTAACAAGGAATGTCTCGGAAATAGTAAACTCCATGAAAAAAGGAATATGATATAAACTTTTTTGTCATGCAAAAATCATCCAGAATGAAGAGGTCTTCAGAGGCATTTACCAGAAAGTTCAAGATTCACATTTTATTTGCCATGCCAATATCTTGAATGTGGTGTTTTACTGAAAATCTTAGAGCCATTTTTTAGAAATCAAAATTTGCGATATTTTTTCCATGTAAAGCCTAGTTTGTGGTGGAGGGGGGGGGTTTACTTCTAAATCTTCGTTCTACTTAGAAGATACCAAGTTTGTTAATTTATCGATTTTTTATTTTTGAGTTATCGTATTCATTGAGCAAACATCACCCCCTCACACTTGGACGTTTTCTAAAAATGGATACAGGGAACCCTAAAACGTATAATTCCGGTGAAATCTCGGTCTCGAATTTTTAGTGCGGTGCAATACCTTCTTTATCTATGCACTAAGTACTAAGTAGAGGAGTAAAAACTAATTCCAGTGGACACTAGAAGGTAGTTTCTGGCCAGCTCTAGTATTGGTAGGGTCTTTGAGTGAGAATCTTTTGTGGACTTCCGCGCGTCTCTATGACCTATCTTCTGTGAACTATAACCTCCCGTGGTTAATTTTCTTCATGGAAATGTTAACTATAATAGATCTCTCATAGGTTGCAGATCTCTCGTAAATCCTCCTGTAAGGATGTTGTATAACCTATACCCGTATACAACAAGCAATAACAGCATTCAGATGTTTATCGAAAGCACAGAGCAATGAAAACGCCTTCTAACCAGGGATTCTGAGTGCAATTCCTAACTGTTGCTTTTAATTAGACTCATTGTCATTGAGTTTAGAGTTTTTAATGAGCAAGAAAACGTGGGTGATTTTCTTAACAAAAATAATTAAAACAAAAGTTAGAAAACTTAAGTGAAAAATCTGATGTGTTCCATTCACACAACTTTCTCTACATCTCTGTGACAAATTATTGCTAAAGACTTATTCCTCTATCTACTTCATGCTAATCGATATAAACATTAACGGAAGTTTTCTTATTACTTGCTTTCTTGTAAGGAAAAAGAAAATAATGGAATACACTGGAATAAAACGATAGTCAAATCTTTTGAAAGCTGGCTGCAGTATAGCTGGAAATCCGTTTCTATGCATTACCAGAAGTTGACAATAACGTTACATCTCAGAAAAAAATAAACATTTAAAATAATACAATGATTATAAAATTATAGAAATTATAATTATAATATTTGTTATATTTACATGACTTTCTCTATCTGTTCTGTAAACAAACATTCTTACAAATGCTGTTTATTTTCTTTACACCTACTATATACATAGTGTATAGAGAAGGTATTGTATTCCACCCAAAAATTGGATACGAGATTTCACGGAAATACATGTTTTGGGTCCCCCTGAATCCTAAAAATATGTTTTTGGAAAAAGTTACCTGTGTGTGCATGTGTGTGTGTCTCTCTGTGGACAGCATAGCTCAAAAACGAAAAGAGCGATAAATACCAAACTTCGTATTTAAGTTTGGTATCTTCCAATGATGCGACACGAAGATTTTTAAGAAAATCCAACCACCCCAAACTGCCCTTTACATGGAAACATTTTCAAAAAATTTGATTTTTTAAAAAATGACCATAACGATTTTGATTAAAATGTCTTATATTTAAGACATTTACATAACAAATAAAATGAACATCTTGCATTTTCTGAAAATAGCCTATAAAGACCTCTTTATTCTGAATGATTTTAATTCAATTTTGCATAACTGGTAAACTGTAAGATATAGATAAAAATTTACTATACAAAAGGTGTAGAATCACTATAAAACAAACAATTTATATCATATACTTTTTTTTCGTGGAGTTCATCGTTTTTTATATTTTCTTTGTTATTGGTTTCAGCTTTGAAAAACACACTTCTCTCATACAGAAGTTTTTCAACTCCTGTAAATACAAACAAAGGAACTTCAGTCACATAGCCACCAGCTTTTGACTATCGCTTTAACCTATGGTAGGTACTCCCTTATTTCGCTATAAGAAGTCAAGTAATAAGGCTATTTCTGCTAATTTTTTCTCGATTAGCATGAAGTAAATAGAAGCATAATCTTTTAACAATAATCTGTTGCAGAGATGTAGAGAAAGTCATATGTATTGAACAAATCAGATTGTTTTTTCCTCATATAGCTTAAAAGCACTATTTTTACATCTAACAATAGGACCTAATACGCATTTATCATAATTTGTTCTAGTTTGTCCATCCTTTTATCACTGCCATCGATTAAAGTTCCATGCACTATAAAACCTGTGTCTCGCAGGGCATTGTGAAGTTTTTATTTGTTGATGCCTCTAGTTGCATAACGATGTATTAAATAAACAGGAACTTAAGGCACGTGATAGCTTTAAATCTCACTACATCTTCTCCATGATTGCCATGGCTTCTTCCTGGTATAACTCTCACTGCAACATTGTCGGTCATCTTTATGGCCTCAATCTTTAATAACGGCATCAGCAGGAGAGAACGCCGTGTCTAAGACCTTTTATTTTCTCTAGATGTACTATGTACATAGTAGGTAGAGAATCTATTTATAGTGCCCCACCCAAAAATCGATATCACGGGAAATATTATTTTTAAGGCCACCTGAATAAAAATAAAATAAAAAAATCTGATGTGTACCATTCACATGACTTTCTCTATATCCCTGCACCAAATTATTCTTAAAAAGCTTATACTTCTATTAACTTCATGCTAATCAGTAAAACATTAGCAGAAATAGCCACATTACTTGCTTCCTTGTAAGTAGAGGTGAAATAAGGGAGTACCGTGGGTTAAAGTGATGATCAAAAGCTGTTGCTATGTCACTGAAGTTCCTTTCTTTGTATGGACAGCAGTTGACAAATTCCTGTATGAGAAATGTATAAGTTTTTCATAGCAGAAACCAAAAATAAGGAATGTCACAAAAACGACGAACACCACGAAAAAAATGTATACAACATAAATTGTGTGTTTTAACGTGGTCTACATTTTTTGTGTAGTAAGTTTTTGTCCATCTCTTACGGTTTAGCAGTTATTCAAAAGTTAGTAAAACTCATCCAGAATAAACTACTCTTCAGAGGCTATTCCCAGAAAATTCAAAATATGCATTTTATTTGTTAGGTAAATGACTTTAATGTACGATATTTTAATCAAAATCGTTGGAGCCATTTTTTAGAAAATCAAAATTTTCGAAAAAAGTTCCATGTAAGGGTACTTTGGGGTGGAGGGATTTTTTTCAAAATCTTCGTGTCGCATCCTTGGAAGATAAGTTGATATTTAACGGACTTTTTGTTTTTGAGCTATGCTGTTCACAGACACAGACATGCACACGGACTTTTTTCTAGAAATGCATTTTTTGAATTTATGTATTTCTGGTGAAATCTCTGTATCGAATGTTTGGGTGCGATACAATATCTTCTCTATACACTATGCACATAATGTGTGTAGAGAAAGTAAAAAGTAATTTTAGAAAAACGCGCGTGTGACTGTCTATCTGTGAACAGAATAACTCAAACAAACGAAAAGCCGTTAAATTCGAAACTTGGTAATTAATTTTGGCATTTTCCAAAGATATTACACTAAGATTTTCAAAACAATACTCCCACCCAAAACTGTCGTTATACATGAAAAATGTTTCTCAGTTGACTTGCAACAAAGTATGGTTCAAAATTTATCTTTGGGCCTGCAGCAATATGAGCTTTTGGTTTTATTTTCCTTTTTTTCCAGTTGGGGGATTAACAGGTGTAACCTTACTTAACTATCCATGAAATGGAATTGGAGTATAACTTATGATGTGGTACTGGGCGTGAAAGGCCGCTTAATTTTGCTCAGAGGCCTCTTTTTTCAGGCTTGACGTTCTTTTACGTGTCATAAATCTAGGACTTCAGTTTTGCTTGCCTTCCGAAGTAAGCTATGCTAACAATTCCATCGTCTTCCGCCGGGTTTGAACTCGCGACCTTGGGTATTGAAGTTAGCATGGTCACCATTACGCTGCATATGCATACATTCTCAGTCATACATGCTATGAAGAGATAGACTAAAACGTACTATACAAAACTGTCGATCTCATTAAAATACTGAATGTATGCCATATAATTTTGTTACTTTCTCTAGCCCGTATGTACAATGTTCCACCCAAAATTCGATGTCGATATTTCATCAGAAATATGTTTTGATGTCCCTTGAGTCCGAAAAAAAACATTTTAGAAAAACGTCCGTGTGTATGTGTGTGTATCTTGAGTCGTGAACACCATAACTCAAAAATTAAAGTCCGTTAAATGCAAAAGTAGTCATTTAAGTTTAATATCTCTCAAGTATGCAACACGAAGATTTTAAAGAACTACCCTTTACATGGAACTTTTTTAGAAAATTTTGATTTTCTCAAAAATGGCTCTAACGATTTTGATTAAAATAGCATATATTAAATATATTTACCTGACAAATAAAATGTATATCTTGAATTTTCTGGAAATAGCCTCTGAAGACTACTTTATTCTGGACGAATTTTACGGAATTTTGCATAACTGCTAAACCGTAAAAGATGGAAAAAAAACTTACCACACAAAAAAATGTAGAGCTCTTTAAAACACTTAATTTATGCTAATGCATTTTTTTCATTGAGTTGATCTTTTTTGAGATATTTCTTGTTTGTGGTTTCAGCTCTAAAAATTATACTTTTCTCACACAGCACTTTGTGATCTCCTGTCCATACAAACAAAGGAACTTCAGTTCACATAGCAACCAGCTTTTGACTATTACTTTAACCTATGGTACTCCCTTATTTCGCTTCTACTTACATGAAGCAAGTAATAAGGTTATTTGTGCTAATTTTTTTCGATAAGCATTAAGTAAATAGAACAATAAGCTTTTTAACAATTTGTTGCAAAGATGTAGAGAAAGTCATGTGAATACATCAGATTTTTACTTTCTCTAGCCCTATATGTACAATGTACATAGGGATAAAGAAGGTATTGTAATGCACCCAAAAATTCGATACCGAGATTTCACCGGAAATATGTGTTTTGGAGTCCCCTGAGTTCGAAAAAAACATTTTTAATAATGGTCCGTGTGTGTGTGTGTGTGTCTGTCTGTGTGTGTCTGAGGTCATCATAGCCCCAAAACAAAAAGACCGCTAAATACCAAACTTGGTATTTAGGTTTAGTATCTTCCAAAGATGCGAAACGAAGATTTTCCAAAAATTCCCCCCACCACAAACTACCCTTTTACATGGAAAAAATTTAGAACATTTTGATTTTCTTAAAAATGTCCCTAATGATTTTGATTAAAACCCGTATACTAAAGCTATTTATGTCCGAAATAAAATGTATATCTCGAATATTTTGGGAATAGCCTCTGAAGACCTCTTTATTCTGGATGAATTTTGCTGAATTTTGCTGAATTTTGCTTAACTGCTAAACCGTAAAAGATAGAAAGAAACGTACTACACAAAGAAGGTACCTCATGAGAAAACACACAATTTTTGTCCTTTACGTTTTTGTGTGGAGGTAACCGTTTCCTAGATATTCCTTGTTATTGGTTTCAATTGTGAAGTACTTAAACTTTTCTCACACAAGAAGTGTCTGTTTTTCTTTTGCTCTACTCCTGGCCAAGCAAAGAAGTGATTTACAATGACAATCGCATAACGATAGCTTTTAAAACATTTGACAATCATTTTAGCGTAGTACATTCCCTTATTCCCTTCTACTTATAAGGAAATAAGTAATAACATTCTTCTAACATTTATCTTGATTAGCATTGTGTATAAAGAAGAATAATCTTTTGTAGGAGTTTTGTAGAGGAGCTAGAGAAAGTCATGTGAGTGTAACACATCAGTTTTTTTTTTTTGTTTTTTTTAGATAAACTTTATTTTCTTGATCTGTGCAAAATATAAGTTTATATATTAATGGAACCTCTTTCTGATAAAAGTCCTCTCATAGAGCAGCAAATCACATGGCTAATTTTATTTCGCATAGCATTATAATATCTTCTTATGATCTCTAAAATACGAATGACATTTTACAAATTAATGCTTTATAAAATATGAATTGTAAATGTCGAAAATACAACCGGGAAATACGCCTACTTCAACTGACAAAACTTCCTCCCAAAATCAACATTTATCTTTAAACATCCACAAGCATCTGTCTATAATTCTCGAGTACTATTATCAAGTTAAAGGATTTATTTCGGTCATGCATTATTAATGCTTATACGAGTATTAGCTTATAATGGATATAAGAAAGCATTTATATCCCCTTCATGTTGAATTGTCTCGCTAGATAGGAAGGAAATTAAAATGTTACAGGCTTGGAAAGCAAAAATAATTTCTTTGCAAATATTGATTACATTCCTTTATAGTTAACTATACAGTAATGCGACACAAATTCACTATAGGTGAGAATGGGACTCAAAAGTATCAAAAGAAAATAAACTTAATATACCTATTATATGTCACAAGAAACATTTAACAGAATAAAAATTGTATTAATGGTCACAAACTGTATTCTAAAAATCTGATGTGTTTCATTCACATGACTTTCTCTATATATCTGTAAATTATTAATATTAATAAGCTTATCTTTTATTTATTTCTTGCTAATCGAGAAAAATTAGCAGAAATAGTCTTATTTCTTGCTTTATTGTAAGTAGAAGCGAAATAAGGGAGCACCATAGGTTAAAGTGAAAGCCAAAAGCTGGTTGCTATGTGACTGATGTTCCTTTGTTTGTATGGACAGGAGTTGACAAATTCCCGTATGAGAAAAGTATATGTTTTTCAAAGCTGAAACCAAGAAAAAGAAATATCTCAAAAACGATCAACTCCACGAAAAAAAAGTATATAGCATAAATTGTGTGTTTTAATATGCTCTACATTTTTTGTGGGTTAAGTTTTTGTCCATTTCTTACGGTTTAGTAGCTATGAAAAATTCATCCAGAATAAAGTAGTCTTCAGAGGCTATTCCCAGAAAATTCAAAATATACATTTCATTTGTCAGGCAATTCGTTATAAGTTTATAGCACATTTGACTGTACAAAAGAATCCACGCAGTCATGATAAACAGGAATGTAAGAGTAGAGAGTAGGAATATCTGGAAGATAGGAATCAACAGCAAATTGACGCAAATAAAAAAAAATCTTATGTGTTACACTCACATGACTTTCTCTAGCTGTTCTACAAACTTCATACATAAGAGTATTCTTCTTTCTGGACCTTGCTAATTGTGGTACTCATTAGCACGATGTTCCTATTATTTAGTTCCGTATAAGTAGGAAGAAAATAAGGGAATACACTAGGCTAAACCAATAGTCAAATGTTTTAAAAGCTGTCGTTTTGCGATTGTCATTACAAATCGCTTCTTGGCCAGGAGTAGAACAAAAGAAATACGGACGCTCCCGTCTGAGAAAAGTATAAGTACTTCACAACTGAAACTAATAACAATGAATACCTCGAAAACGGTAAGCTCCACGAGGAAAATGTACATTATACTTTTGTATTTTATCAAGACCTAAATTTTTTGTATAATAAGTTTTTGTTTATCTGTTACGGTTTACTAATTATGCCAAATTAAGCAAAATTCATCCAGAATAAACAGGTCTTTAGAAGCTATTCCCAGAAAATTCAAGATATACACTTTATTTGTTAGGTAAATATATTTAATATATGGTATTTTAATCAAAATCGTTAGAGCCATTTTTCAGAAAATCAAAATTTTCGAAAAAAGTTCCATGTAAAGGGTAGTTTGGGGTGGGGGATTTTTCTCAAAAGCTTCGTGTCGCATTCCTGGAAGATACTTAACTTAAATACCAAGTTTGGTATTTTAGCTACTTTTCGTTTTCGAGTTATCGTGTTCACAGACACATGGACACAGGGACACACACACACACACACACACACACACGGACCTTTTTCTCAAAATGCTTTTTTTGGATACAGGGGGTCCTAAAACATGTATTTCCGGTGAAATCTCGGTATCGAATTTTTGGGTGGAATACAATACTTCTCTATCCCTATGTACATTGTACATATGGGGCTAGGGAAAGTTATAAGTTAATCTTATATATTAAAGATTTGAAGCTTTCTGGGTGTTCATTATTACAGATGACTTCACGGGATAGCAACCGAGTTAAATTGGAATCGAAGAAATCCAAGCTTTCGACCATCTTGACTCTGTGGCCTTCCTCAGTTCCGTCGTTTGTTTTCCAGTAAAGTCATCTTACATACTTTGTATTTTCTAAATTTTACAGGTGTATTACCTCAAAAGCCGAGTGGCTTAGGTTTTCACAATTAAAAGACTTTACTGTATGACCTTGATAAAGGTGTGAGCAAGTTCTAGGCTTCCCGCAACTGGCAGGGAAGCAGTTTGTGTGTACACAGTGATAAAAGCGTGTAATGTCGCTAATCCATGCAGAACCAGTTGCGGCCTTGAATGTTTATATCCAGTAATGTGGCGGGGATTTAATTATAATATTTATTCCGTGCACGTCACTGCAACCGATCCACCTTGGAGCGGATGTTTTTGTTCAGACTCTCACTTGCGAGCCTGTGTCTTGTTTGACCTGGTTATGTGGTAAGAGTGAGAGTGAAAGGTCAGCAACCTGAGGCCCACCTTACCAACACGGCTCGCGCTAGCAAATTGTTTCCTTCCTTTGTTTCCTTATGTTTAAGTACTAGCCAGATTGCAGATTCTAGTTCAGTTTTAGACTAAGGCTCTTTCCTGAGCCTTTCCTATTGGTTATGAAGACAATATGGCTTCGTGACAGATGAACGATAGATTTCAAGATTTCGTCGAGGTTAGGTTGGCTGTATGTAAATGAACTGGATCAAAATAAGGAGTAAAATAGGTATCTCACCTAGATGGCCCGGGTTCGATCCTAAGCGACCGCAGGTGCGGATTTTCTCCGGGTTCTCCAGTTTCCCCCTCCATCGCATTCCACCGGTGCTCCATCATCGTTCCATGCATCACCAGTGTCATCGCCTAGGGTGCTACAAGTAGTAAAAGCGGGCGTTAAACACTAAAAAAAACAACTGATGTGATCCATTCACATGACTTTCTCTACATCTCTGCAACAAATTATTGATAAAAAGCTAATGCTTCTATTTACTTCATGCTAATCGAGAAAAAATTAGCAGAAATAGTCCTATCACTTGCTTCCTTGTAAGTAGAAGTGAAATAAGAGAGTGCCATAGTTTAAAGTAATAGTCAAAAGATGGTTGCTATGTGACTGAAGTTCCTTTGTTTGTATAGACAGGAGTTGACTAATTCCTGTATGAGAAAAGGGTAAGCTTTTCTAAGCGGAAACTAATAACAAGGAATATCTTAAAAACGATCAACTGCACGAAAAAAAATGTATATAAATTATATTGTGAGTTTTAATGTGCTCTACATTTTCTGTATTGTAGTTTTTGTCCATCTCTTACGGTTTAGCAGTTATGCAAAATTCGGCAAAATTCATCCAGAATAAAGAGGTCTTCAGAAGCTTTTCCCAGAAAATTCAAAATATACATTTTATTTGGGGTGCAAATAGCTCTAATATACGTGATTTTAATAAAAATCGTTAGGGCCATTTTTAAGAAAATCAAAATGTTCGATTATTTTTCCATGTAAAGGATAGTTTGTAGTGGCGGGATTTTCTTGAAAATCTTCGTGTCGCATCCTTGGAAGATACTATACCTAAATACCAAATTTGGTATTTAACGGTCTTTTCGTTTTTGAGCTATGTTGTCCACAGACACATACACGGACCTTTCTCTAAAAATGCTTTTTTTTTTGGATTCAGGGGATCCTAAAACATGTATTTCCGGCGAAATCTCGGTATCGATTTTTTGGGTGGAATACAATACTTCCTCTATACACTATGTACATAGTACGTGTAGAGAAAGTAAAAGGGGTAAAATGGATTCTCTGAAAATCGGTTCTTCTTTCCAATGCGGAAAGCACAATCTATTTGCTTGTGCATGGACAACCAAGTTGGTCAATCGACCAATGGCAGAGTCAAATCTAAAACTGAACTAGGATCTGCAATGTCGCTAAGGAATAAGTTATATGGGTACGTTTTCTTAAGCCTAAATGACGGTTTGATTAATTTTATCTACTTCGTTTCAAAAGCAGGTCATTAATTGATACTTTTCTATTGCAAAAGCTTCTGTTTATTTTCGTTTAAAGTAAATAACACCCGTTATTTCCAAGATCAGGGTAAATCAAAGAGAGAAAACGGACGAGGACATCCTGTTTGAGAAACTTTGTGTTTTAAGATTAAAACCAATAACAGAGAATATCCCAAAAGCGATTTGTTGCACACAAAAAGCATATGACATAAATTATGTTTTTGACGAGATTTACATTTTTCGTACAGTGAGATTTGTCTGTCTTACGGTTTGCCAGTTATGCAAAAGCCATTCAAAATGAAGAGAACTTCAGCGCCTATTCTGGATATACATTATATTTGCCATGTAAACATCTTCAATATACGGAATTTTAATCAAAATTGTTATAGCCACTTTTTAGAAAACCGAGAATTTCGAAAAATGCTCTGTGCAAAGGGTAATTTGGGGTGGGGTGATTTTCCTGTCGCATTCGTAGAGGATACTTAAATATCAAGTTTGGTATTTAACGGATTTTTGCACACATTTTTCTAGTTTTTTTTTATTCAGAGGTCCCCAAAACATGTATTTTGGTGAAAACTCGGTTTCCAAATTTTCATGTGAAATACAGTATCTTCTCTGCCTACTATATACTTTTGCGTACGTGCTAGAGAAGGTAAAAATAGCAAGAATTATTAAGTTCGTCTTTCTTGCACTAACCCTCAAATGCGCCCTCCGCGCACTAGAACGTAGTCCTCTGGTTTATCCACGGAAAGCACCCGGGTTCGATCCCAGCCACGGGAGTGCATATTTTAAGTCCACCATGTAGACCCCATTAGTATCGTGATGAAAATGAGGAGCTGTGATAGGCAGCGATCGCAACCATGATAACCAATATTCTGGCTAGGGATGCCACATTCTCCGGGAGTTGGCCTACTTCTGCCGTACGTAACTGGGAATAAGCCCGATAGTCGGGTTGGTAGCGCCAGGATCATCAAGCCTGTAGCGATATGGAATATTATTATATTATCCTTGAAATAGAGCAATAAAATCCAAACCTAATGAACATTTTACCATCTCTCTAAGCCATTCATGTCTTCTCTGATATGGGAAAATATGTTTAGCGTATACTGCAATTTATTTTCTACTTTCTCTATCGAGTACTATTTAGATACATAACAGGTAGAGAAAGTATCATACTTCACTAACATTTTTCATGCCGAGATTTCACTGCAAATAATGTTTCGAGGACTCCTGAATAAAATGCATTTTTAGGAAAATGTGGTTGTGTTCGTGTATGATCTTGCGTTTCAGGAACATCCTCGCATCCCAAACAACTCTTTGCATAGAAAAAAGTTTCGAAAAATGTATTATCTCACAAAATACCTCTTCATTCTGTATTACTTTTGCATAAATAGTAATCCGTAAGAGATCGACAAAAGCTCACAATAAAATGTATATTTCGTTGAAATGCAGCATTTGTTGCTTGCTTTTTTTTTTTTTTTTTTTTTTTTTTTTTTTTGTGAAGTTAACCATTTCTGATATATTCCTTGTTATTGGATTCAATTCTAAATTGCTTTACCTTTTCTTAAGTGAGTATTTGCCATTCCTTTTTTACTTTCTCTACGCGTTCTATGTACATAATGTATAGAGAAGATATTGCACTCCACCCAAAAATTCAATACCGAGATTACACCGGAAATATATGTTTTAGGATCTTCTTTATCCAAAAAAAACATTTTCAGAAAAAGATCCGTGTGTGTCCGTGTGTCTGCGAACATGATAACTCAAAAACGAAAAGTTGGCAAAACACCAACTTGGTATTTAAGTTTAGTATCTTCCAAGAATGCGTCACGAAGATTTTGAGAAAACTCCCCCCAACCCAAACTAACCTTTACATGGAATTTTTTCTAACATTTTGATTTTCTCAAAAATGGCTCTAAAAGTTTTGATTAAAATACCGTATATTAAAGATATTTACCTGACAAATAAAATGTATATCTTGAACTTTCTGGGAATAGCCTGTGAAGACTACTTTATTCTGGGTAAATTTTACGGCAATTTGCATAGCTGCTAAACCGTAAGAAATGAACACAAACTTACCACACAAAACATGTAGAGCACGTTTAAATAACACAATTTATGCTTTACATTTTTTTTCATCAAGTTAAATGATTTTTAGATATTCCTTGTTTTTGGTTTCACCTTTAAAAAACTTACATTTTTCTCATGCAGGAATTTGTCCACTCGTGTCCATACAAACAAAGAAACTTCAGTCACCTAGCAACCAGCTTTTGACTACCACTTTAACCTGTGGTACTCCCTTATTTCGCTTCTACTTACAAGGAAGCAAGTAATAAGACGATTCTGCTAATTTTTTCTCGATTAGAATGAAGTAAATAGAAGCATAAGATTTCTAACAATAATTCGTTGCAGAGATGTAGAGAAGGTGATGTGAATGGAACACATAAGATTTTTTCCCTACGTCTAGTGATAAAAAATCCGAATTTCATTCACATGTCATTTAACTTTTAAAAGAGTTTACTATCGCTTTAGGCTAGTGTATGTCCTTATTTCCCTCCTACTTATAACGAGCCATTTCCTTATAAGACCATTTCTGCTAATGTTTGTCTTCTGAGTTGAAGACAGAAAATAATTTGTTACAGAATGGGCAGAGAAAGTCATATGAAAGGAGCTCATCATGTTTTACTTTCTCCAGCACATATGTACATAGACAGAGAAGGTATTGCATTCCAGCCAAAAATTCGATAACGATATTTCCCTGGATACGCATTTTAGGTTTCCCTGTATCCAAAAAAAGCTGATATATTCCATTCACACATGACTCTCTACAACTCAGTAACAAAGTATTGTTAAAAAGCTTATTACTTTCTCTATACGCACTATGTACATAGTGTACAGAGAAGGTTTTGCACTCCACCCAAAAATTCGATACCGAGATTTCACCGGAAATATATGTTTTAGGGTCCCTTTTATATAAAAAAAAGCATTTTCGGAAAAAGGTCCGCGTGCGCGCGCGTGTGTGTGTGTGTGTGTGTGTGTGTGTCCGTGTGTCTGTGAACACGATAACTCAAAAACGAAAGGTAGGTAAAATACCAAACTTGGTATTTAAGTTTAGTATCTTCCAGGGATGCATGGAACTTTTTTCGAAAATTTTGATTTTCTAAAACATGGCTCTAACGATTTTGATTAAAATGTCGTATATTAAAGATATTTGCCTCACACATAAAATGTATATTTTTAATTTTCTGGGAATAGCCTCTGAAGACTACTTTATTCTGAGTCAATTTTACGGAATTTTACATAACTGCTAAACCGTAAGAGTTGGACAAAAACTTACCACACAACAAATGTAGAGCACTTTAAAACACACAATTCATGTTATATACATTTTTTTTCGTGGACATGGGTGTTTTTGAGATATTCCTTGTTTTTGGTTTCAGCTATGAAAAACTTATACTTTTCTCATACAGGACTTTGTGAACTCGTGTCCATACAAACAAAGAAACTTCAGTCACATAGCAACCAACTTTTGACTATCACTTTAACTTATGGTACTCCCTTATTTCGCTCCTACTAACAAGGAAGCAAGTAATAAGACGATTTCTGCTAATTTTTTCTCGATTAAATGAAGTAAATAAAATAATTTGTGGCAGAGAAATAGAGAAAGTCATGTGAATGGAACACATCATTTTTTTTTCTATCCACATCATGCTAGTCGAGATAAACATTAGCAGAATTGGTTTCATTATTTGCTGCCTTATAAATAGAAGTGAATGCACTAGACAAAAGCGATAGTCAATTTTTTTTTTTTTTTTTTAAATGTTGGTTGCAGTGTGGTTGAAATCAGTTTCTATACATTGCAAAGAGTTGACAAATTCTCGTATGAGAAAAGTTTTAAGTATTTTAAAACTGAAACCAATAACATGAAATATCTCAGAAATGATCAACTCTACATAGAAGAATGTACTATGACATAAATTGTGTGTTTTGACGAGATCTACATGTTTTGTACAGTAATGCAAGCCATCGAGAATGAAGAGATCTTCAAGCTATTACCAAAAAGTTCAGTTTTTATCAAAATCGTTAGGGCCATTTTTGAGAAAATAAACGTTCTCGTTTTTTTTTTTTTTTTTTTTTTTTTGGTAGTTTGTGATGGGGAATTTTCCTCAAAATCTTCTTGGAAGATCCTAAACTTAAACATTAAATTTGGTATTTTACAGACTTTTCGTTATCTGTTCACAGACACACCCACCCATACACACACACGCGCGCGGACCGTTTTCTAAAAATGCGTTTTGCTTTCTCTACATAGTAGATGTACATAGGTAGAGAAGATATTGCACTCCACCCAAAAATTTGATACTGAGATTTTACCAGAAATATACGTTTTATGATCCCCTGCTCCAAAAAAAGAAAAATATTTTTAGAAACAGGTCCGTGTGTGTCTGTCGCATCAAAGGAAAAAAGGATGCTACACGAAGATTTGAAGAAAATCCCCCATAACAAACTTAACATGGAAAAAAATCGAAAATGTTTATTTCATAAAAATTAACTCTTAACGATTTTGATAAAAAAAAAAGCCATATATTAAAAATATCTACTTGAATGGCAAATAAAATAAATATTTTTAACTTGAAGACTGTTTATTCTGGATGACTTTTGCATAACTGGTAAACAGTGAGAGATAGGACAAACATTTTTGCTCATGTTTTTTTATGGAAATATTTTCGAAAAATTTATTTTCTCAAAAAAAATCTGGATGACTTTTGCATAACTGGTAAACTCTGAGAGATAACACAAAAACTTTTGCACATGTTTTTTTATAGCAATGTTTTCGAAAAATTTTATTTTCTCAAAAATGGTAATAATTTTGGCCAATACATGTTTAAAACCTTTTAATGATAAATAAAATGTATATATTAAATTTTCTGGGAGTAGCCTGAAAGACTTGTATATACTAGTAAATCATAAGACATAGACAAAATCTTAGTCACCAAAAAATGCAGATCTTGTTAAGAGACACAACTTATATGTCCAAAAGTTATATTTTTCTCAAAAGGGAAGTTTTCATTCATTTTTTTTTACGACTAGCCTAGTAAAGAACACTCAATTTCAAGTCATCACAAAGTGACCAGCTCTTAGAAGATTTGACTATTGCTTTAGCATTCACTTATTTACATTGTATTTAAGGAAATATGTAATAAAATCATTTCTGTTGTATATTTCAATTATCATGAAGTAGGTAATAGAATCTTGGTAAGAATAGTTTCTTGCAGCATATACAAAGTTTATATTTTTAATTTCATAACAATCATACTAAATGATTTGAGGTGAAATTTATATTATTTAAACCAATAATGTTCATTTGATTTTGCAGCATAACTACGGATGGTAAAAGAGAAAATAATCTTATTAATAGATTTACATTTCACTTATCAACCTCAGCCAGTTTACCTCTTGCAATGACGATTATTCTCAACAAACCATAAAGATATCGGAGCATTGCATTTTATCTTTGGTGCATGAGCAGGAATATTAGGAACATATGGGAAAGTAAAACACCATTTTTTTTTTTTTTAACTTTCTCTATGTGTAATAGTGGAATTATGGTATTCCACCCTGTATTTCAGTTAAGATTTCACTAGAAATATAGGCTTTGAGGCCCTCTTAATCCAAAAAAAAAGTTTTCAGAAAAAGGTCCAAGGGTGTATGTGTCTGTGAACGAAAATTCTGTTAAAACCAAACAATATTTTAGTTTTGCAGCTCCCAAGGATATGACAAGAAAGTTTTCAAGATAATCCCCCCTTACCCAAATTCTCTAAAAATGGAAAATGTTTAAAACTTTGGATTCTCCCAAAAATGGATCGAACAATTTTTATTAAAATACCACATGTTTAAGATATTTTATTATGAAAAATGTATATCTTAATTTCCTGGGAATAGCCTCAGAAGTTCTACTTCTGCATAACTTGTAAACGACGTGAGATAGAGATAGATAAAAACCGTACTACACAAAAACTGTAATCTTGTTAAAACATACTGTTTATGCCCTATTTCCTCTAGCACATATGTAATGTACATAGTAGGTAGTAAAGTAATTGAATTTCCCAAAAATTTGATGCTGATATTTTGAGATCCCTCTGAATCCAACAAAAGGAACTTTTGGAAAAAGGTCCAAATGTGTGCATCTGTGTAAGTGCATATGTGTGGACAGCATAACTCAAAAATGAAAAGTTAGTTAAATATCAAACTTGGTATTTAAGTTCAGTAGCTTCCTAGCAGGTAACACAAAAGATCTTCAGGAACATTCCTGAAAAATAACCCTCCAAACAACCCTTTATTTGGAGTGTTATTTTAAAGTTTTGATTTTCTCAAAAATTGCTGTAATGATTTTTATTAAATTATAGTATATTTAAGATATTTTCATTACAAATGAAATGCATATTTTGAATTTTCTGGAAATTACCTCTGAAAAACCTCTTCATTCCAGATGAATTTTGTATAACTGATAAACCATAAGAGATAGACAAGAGCTTATTACACAAAAAATATGGACAAAATTCATGTCTTATGCATTTTTTATAGAGTGAACCATTTCCTTGTTATTGGTTTCAATTTTATCTACTTCAACTTTACTCAAACAAGTCATCTTTAGTTTCATAACTCTCATGTTTTTTTTCCAGCCACGCAAAGAGAGTAACTTTCAATTCTTTATGTAGTGACCAGCTTTTAAAACTTTGACTTTGTTTTAGCCTAGTGTAATCTCTTATTTTCCATCTACTTATAAGGAAGTAAGTAATAAGACAATTTCTGATAATGTTTATCTTGATTAGCATAATATAGATAAAAGAACCTTTTGTAAGAATAGTTTGTTTGTAAAACAGATAGAGAAAGTCTGATCAATAGCGCGAAATGCCACATAAGCTTTTGTAATGTGTAGATTGCACCTAAACTGGAAGTATGGTTATTTGTTTGGATTCAGAGCAAGATGCATTGAACCATTGGTTACATTTTGCCATAAAATGCTGTGTTAAACTGAACAAATCTCCTGCAGAGATTTTGACTTGTGAATTTGCAAGGGCAAAGGCATGTATAGAATGCATATTTTGAGTGCTATATACAATTTTAAAATTTTGATGTATTACATTCACATTACCTTTACTATACTCGGATTTCTCTTCTCTCAATACAAAATCATTATTAACAAAATTTACTTTTGCATTTAATTCTTTTTAATTGAGATAAAGCTTTGCAGAAATAACTACATTACATGTTTCATTATAGATTCAAAGAGAATAGCAATGGTCAAATTCATAAATACTGGATGCTATATGTTGGCTTTAAAAATACAGGTGTTTCCAGGCAAATGGGATAAACAACTGAATATCAAAAGGACTTTAAAACATTTACAAAGCATTGAAGAATTTATGGCATTAGTAATGGGTATCTTGAAAATGCTTATGCTATAAAAATACTTATTTGGAATAAATTTTGTGTTTTAAAAGATCTAATTTTTATGTAGTAAGTTTTGTCATATCACATTTACTAGTTGTACAAGAGAATACAAAATTCCTTTGGAATGAAGAGGACTTCAAGGTTATTCCCAGAAAATTCAAGATATATTTTATTTACCATGATCAATCCTCAATATGTGCTATTTTAATAACATTTCTTATATCCAATTTTCAGAAAATAAAAAATTTGAAAAATACTCCACGTAAAGGGTAGTTTGGGGAGGGGAATTTTCTTTAAAATCTTATATGTGCACAGGCATATGTGAACGTATACATTCAAGGAGTCTCAAAACATGTAATTCCAGTGAAGTATTTTTATCAATTTTTTGGTTAGAATGCATTATTTCCCTTATCTATTAAATATAGAACAGAAAGTAAAAATGGCCAGGACATGAAGACAAACAATGTGGAGAATGCCCAATATTGATGTAAATCAATGAAAACATGGCTTAAAGCCTGCCAAGTATAAAAGCACATTGCTGAAAGTACATACTTCTAACAATAGGTGCAGTTGCAATTCACTCATTTTAAGGGATGCACTGACCAAACACAACATGGCAATACTATCAATATAGTGCCCCCTCACTTTTTTTGTTCCCTAGGATCAAAATAAATCTGAGAAGATATCATTTTAAGATGATTGAGCTAGACCAAGTGGTTTTAACAGATGTCTCAATAGCCTTGCAGTTGCTGATTTCTAGAGGAATAGGAAAGCTGTAAAATGCATGGAAGGAAGGCAACTTATTGCTCCCTTATTAAAATGTACTTCATAGAAGTATTAAAAAACAAATGCCAAGGTAAATACTGCATTGAATATTTTAATCCATGACCCAAAGTTCCACCTTCAGTTTAAAACAATAGCAAAACTGAAAACATATGCTAATTATGATTGTACTGCCATCTAGCCACAGATAGTGCAAACAGTAGAGGATGGCATCCTTAACTCCATCTTTGTGTTGCAGAGCTATGTGATAAGAATGGTTTGCGGAAATGAGACCTAGAAGGCTAGCTACACTCTGCTCTCTGACTACAGTAACAGTGCAGCAAGACTGGATGGCTGTCTTGACACTATCTGCTTGACACTAAATGAAGGTCGCATGGAAGGAGAATGATACTTTAAAAGACCTCTGTCCACCACATGCCGCAAACAAGGTATCTTACCAAACAATTCTGTTGCAACATGACCAAGTTGTTAAAGCGACATAAAATAAAATAGAATTAAAATATAAATAAAAAAACAGTATACCTGAACTGGGATGTGGAGGGACCTAGTAATTTTGATTTCCTCAAGAACCTGATCCAAACAAACAAGACAAGCAAAAGTGAAACCTGTTTATGGATCGGTCTACCTCTGGTTTTGAAAGAAAGAGTGCCACCCACCTCTTAGCTAGCAGTCATTTAACACTGCAAAGTTACCATGAGCGTTTTATGCTCTTGAAAAATCTAAAATATCTTTGTAGAAAATGGTCATAGAATAAATTAAAGATATAAAATATGTTGTAAATATTGAGATCCATAACTGCGTTAAGTTAATGCAATGACTTCACTTCCTCACGTTATATCTTCAATAATTTCTTCACATCTTCAGTCCAGATAATTATTGGACAAACCCTGCATGTTTAATCAGTTTTTATGATAATCCTAATAGCAATTGTGGACTCCTCGTCTAAATGGCTTTCAATTCTTTTCTCTTCTACTTTTACAGTGATCCAAACTTCTCTATTATACAACAAAGTATATCCAAGGGGGACATTGAATACTTTTAGAAAATCAAACAAGGATATGTTTTCAAATATTTAAATAATTTTCTTATTACTAAAATTCATGAAGTTAATCTCTAAGACAAATTTGATCTCTCTTGAACATGCTGTACTAATTATAACAATTATATTGTCTTAGATGCGTCTTCTTTGTAAATGCATTTCTCAGCTGATCTTCACATTCTTTAGGTGTTAGTTTTTCTTTGTCTTTTTATAGTTGGCTTACCTTGCCCATATGTAGGACTGATTCTACTTGATTTAAGACTTGCAAGCAGGTGCCTAGGGGTCAGAAGCCTGTCAGGGAGCAAACAGCACAGAATAGAAAACCTGGAATGAGTGGCCAGTCTGTAGCCAGGCATGAGTGTGAGGAAAGAATGATATAAAAGCAAGCGAAATGAATGATAGGAAAGGTGATGAGGGAGCAATTGGTGGAATGGGTGGTGGGGGAAACCCACATGTGGATGCTTAGGATAGTACCCTTCCTGCCTAGGTGGGAAATGAGCGGTGTAACCACTTGGCCATGGTGCCACCAAGATGTTAATTATGATTTTAAAATTATAAAATATTTCATACCAGAAATATTCTCTAGTCAAATTAATTTTGGGTGAATACAAAATCTTTAAATAAAAATAATTAATAACCTATTTGAGCAAATCAGATAAGCTACATAGTAATCAACTCCCAAAGCAATAGACAGTCGGTGTCAAACATAAATAAATTTCATTTGTTTTTAGAAACATGACATTCTAAAAATGATGTGTCACCCTCATATTTGTTAAACAGTTTATTTCTGAGTTCTCCAGATTTTGTTGATCCAGATTATCTCTGGTCCCATCTAATCCAGATAAATGAAGTTCTTGTATATGGAAGTCTGCTTTACATTCTGAAACATAATATAATATTGATAGGTTGCCTGTTTTCAGGTCTCCAGAATTCAGCAGCTCACACAGCCTAAACTCAGAAAACATTTTATTTTTATTATTTTTTTATATACAGCTATGAAAACATGTTATAAAAATGGAATTTCAAACTTTGAACTAAAACTAAAATAATGCTGTACTTGAAACCAGCATGATAAACATTTTTGTTGCATGTTTAGATCCAAAGTAGAAAATTACCAGAAAGGAAACTTATTTACCTGTGAACATGATTTGTTATATAACACATATTACTTTTATTGTTTTTGAGTTTTGCGCTCAAAACACTTCAATGTATAGTAATGAGAGTGCACTATGCTTGAGAATTTTTAATGCATTTATTTAAACTTAGTAATTAATGCATAGGTAATTTTAAAACAATCTTTTGGTCACAATTTCTTTACAGCATGGACATCCTGTTCCAAGCAAATAGGGGCATGGTTTTTCCCTCAACTTTACTTTGTATTTAAAGCAGTGTTTAAATTGGGTGAAAAAATATTTAGAGAAAACCAAACTAATTTAACTACAGAATATAATCTGAACATTACACTTTGTATGTCTAGAAAAGATGTAGCATAACTCGGTACCAGCCCAATTTATGCACTGTTTTAAAGATTATATTTATTATTAACAAATCAGACAACATTTTATGATCATCCAGAACTAAGTTTTCTGTGAGTTTGGAGACAAAGGCCATTTAAACCAATAAAAAAATATTTATAGCGTATTGACACACAAAAACACAGAATATAATTATATTTTAAATAAAGTATCATTTGAAGCACATGACTTGTTAGCAAATTAAACGTTTTAAATGCAGTTATTCCACTCAGAGCACTGTATGAAAATTCTTGAGATAGAAAAATTGTTGCATTTCATTGATATTACAGTCCATCCCCTTAAAAACTCAAGTCGTGGTTATATGTGAAGCAACATGGCTTATGAAAAAAAAGTATTCTTTTTTTTTAACATTTTAAGTCTGGCAGAAGTTTAACATGTCTTTGATTTAGATTTTAGAATTGTCATATTATAAGTCTTTTCCTTCTTTTTTAAATACATCCTGATCCAGATGTGCATAAGGTAATTGACCTGCTCTATTCTGTATACCATTAGTGCACTGTTAATATCTCAATTTTATTTATTTAAATCTTACAGGAAAAGTTAACCAACAAAAATAATGTAACAGATTTCCCCATTAGATAATAGTAGCTTTTTTTTTTTTCTTTTTTTTTTGTACCAGCAGTTGTTTAAGCACATACACATATATTGTGCAGCATTTATGTTGACAGTTTTTCTCTTTGTTCTGGCCCATACGTAAGGGCCAGATAATTTGCACAAATGTATATACTACAGATAACGGAAATTTTCCACACATGCAGTATTCAGTTCACTTAGACACTAGCCATGAAAGACAGAAACAAAACAAAGACAAAAAACAAATGAAATGTAAGAGCACCCCAACGAGATATGTTACAGTCCAAAATTATAGGCATACTGATATTTCTGCTTAACATGATGCAGTTTTTTTTATCAATTTTCTTTTAAAAAAATAACAATATTACATATTATGGACTGCTTCATGAGGAGGCTTAAATTAGTATACCCATGTTTTTCAACAGAACACATTGTGAGATATCTCATATACATTACTAAATCTACTCCACATGAATTTGTCACATCTCACAGACTGAAAACTGCTGCACATTTTCATTTTTGGGACATGGTCCATCCAAAAGATCACTCTAAAAGCAGCTTTTCTATGTTGCTTATAGCATTTCAAAATTAATTCAAGTAGGATGTTGTAAAAATTGGTTTCTAAATTTATGTAATTTCAGGGATTTGTGTGATGATAGTCATGCCCTCGGAAAGACACCCAGTGCTGTTTTCTGGAGCATTGAAGGTATCTATGGCATATTGGTCCTGCCACCTATTTATAATAAGGTAAGATGAACTACATATAATGTTCTACCAAAATATTCTATGTCAAAATTTTACTGGAAATGCATCCTTTGATGCCCTCTAAATTAAAAAAAAAGGAAGATACATTACAGAAAATGAACTGAGTGTGTATTTGGGTGACTCTAAACAGCATAATTAAAATTATATTTTAGCTACGAGGTGCATACCTTTTCTTGGGCACTATTTTATGAGGAAGCAAGGCCTGGGGGAAAGAAGGGCTCACTCGCCCACCTGCCCTTCTCTTTCTGCACTGTTGCCAACCAAAGTAAGTTTATTTCTTTGAAACCCTCAGCCATTATGATGAATAAATTATCTAATTTACTGCAAACTAGCTGAATTATTAAACAAAATAGATGGCTTGGCATGTGCTGAATTTGGGGTCTACAGATAGAATTAAACTTTAACATTGAAGCCACTAGATAATAGTGTGTATAGCATACTTCATAGCTCAATGTTGTTGCTCTGCTCTGCTTCTAAAATTGCATGAAACATACCGAATGAAAACTAAGGAGCCGAGCACTATGGAAAAGGTGCACCCATAGTAAATACTAAACTTAATATGTTATACCAAACTTCAGCATATTACAAAGATTTTCAAGAAAATCCTCCCACCCTAGAATATACTTTACATGAAAGATTCTTTGTAATTTTTGTTTTCTCAAAAATGGGACTAATAATTTTGACTAAATTACCATATATTTAAAATATTTACATGATAAATAAAATTTCTATTGAATTTTCTAGGAATAACCTATGAAATCCTCTTCATTTGGAAGGAATGTTTTATAATTTTTAAAACAGGTTAATATTAAGAGATAAACCAGAAAATACTACACAAAAAATGTAGTATAGTTTAATGCACACAAATGATTTTGTATCACCTTTTTCTTTACATCAGGCATTTCTAAGATATTCATTACTATTGATTTGCATTTTTCTAAACATTGTCAGATTTTAAAGTGCTACTCACTTGTTTCTTGTGATATTGTGGAAAGAGTATGGGATTTAAATGCCAGCATAAATAAAAATCCACTTTAAAATATCTGACCATCAATTTGGTTTCCTCTTTCCCACATAAGCAAATGTGTAAATGAAACAAGTAAATGTATAAGTCATGACAACTTTTTATTTTTTTGTTTTTTGTGACAAACTGTTTTCAGAGCACAAAATGATATGCGTCATGAATAAGACAGACAGTCTTAGTGTGTGTTGACATCAGATGGTGCTAGAATGGCCTTTGCAAGTGCAGAAAACGATGTGAAATCATTAGTTTGAGAACCGCTATGTTAGATGGATGTAACTCATGTTGGTTTAAAATAAAAAAATTATTTGTTTTGTTAACAACACTGTCGAGCCTGCCTGAGTAGTGTGTCTGCCTCACATTCAACAGGTTGTGAGTTTGAATCTCAATTAGGGTGAGTTAGCCGGATAAGGTTTTTTCTGGGTTTTCCCTTATCCTGAGATGACGAATGTCGAATAACTTTAAGCTCCATGGACCCCAAGATCATTTGAGCTTCATTTCACCAATTTCATTCATCGACCAATATGACAACCAGTTAACCCTTTCAGTGCTATTGTCAAGATACCTCAACCATAGGTTTGAGAGATTGAAAGTCTTTGCAGCAATGTTTAAATCAATAATATCTGTCTCACTGGCTGTTTACACTAATTCCAAGTAATATATAAAGCAAAGAAAAGCTGCAAGTCATTTCGTCCAAGTTAAGCTGCATTCTGCCGCCAAAACAGTCTCTATTTCATGGCCAGAAATATGATGTTGTGGGGTGAGGGGAGGCCCACCGGGTGCTCTATCTTGCCTGTGGTTTAGGATGGGGAGGGCCCAGGTTAAATAATCGGTGGTACGGTATGCCTGGATGATGAAGGGGCTGGTAGAAGCACCTGGTGTGAGACCTGTTTTGTAAACTTTGAAACACATTACTGTATTCAGTTTTTTTTTTTTTTTTTTTTTTGGTTATTAGTGCACTTTATTGTATTTTTAACTTGAAATACACACATTTAAGGCCAAATGTAATTGGTCGAAACCAAATTTTGGATTTTTAGCAATTTTTCACCATAGTGTCATCTTAACTAGGAAGGAGGTGTTTCTCGCCTAAAAATATGTTAGTAGTGAAAAGGTTAAAGGACATTAAGCTACAAAAAAAGAAAATAGATTTGGTCAATTGCCAGGATCACACAAGTGCAACCAGTGTGCTGAAACTTTGTCTGCAGGAGTCCTTCCTTTTACATGCCAGTAAATCTACTGTCATGGGACTATCGCTTTTAAGCATCAGTCTTGGCTGGGTTTAAACCCATAACCTTGAAATCAGAAGGCCAGCCCTAACCAATTTAGTTACTCAGACCAACTAATCCATAATTGGACTGTACTTGGACATCAAAATAGGAATTCTATGTCACTGAGCATTGAGAATAACATCCTGCTATTCCAGACAGTTGTGAGGTGGGTGAGTGAAGCACAATGGCTATAAGTAGTAAAAGCGGGCATTAAACATTACAAAAAAAAAAAAAAAAAAAAAAAAAACAGAGTGGTCAGGCGGCTACTGAATCACTGGGGATGGGAAGAATTGCAGATCTATCTTCATGTGACTAAACTCCATATGCAAGGTAAAGGAACCATTACACAGTAGATAGTTTGTAATATGTAAGGCTAATGGAACAATAATTATTGAATTACCTTCACTGTGAAAAATTCCTTATTTTAATATCTAAGCTAAATGCACTTTATAAGGACAGTCCTGCATCCAAATGTTTGAACCTAGGTCTCAAGTATAAGAGTTAAGCATCATTTGTTACTTTCTCTACTATGTATAGTAAGTAGAAGAGGCATTGTACTCCACCCAAAACTTCAGTACTGAGGTTTTCCCAAAATATATGTTTTGAGAACCCCTAAAACCCAAAAAAGTATTATAAGAAAAAGGTTTCTATGTGTGTGTGTCATGTCAGTCTGTGTGTGTGTGTGTGTGTGTGTGTGTGAGTGTGTGTGTAACTGTGAACAGCATAACTCAAAAACAAAAATTCCATTAAAAACCAAATTTGGTATTTAAGTTCTACATTTTCGAAGGTAAAACACAGGCATTTTAAAGAAAATCCTCCCATGAAACATTTTTTTAAAATTTTTATTCTGTCAAAAAAATTTTCTCTAGCAGTATTTACATATAATGAACTTAGTAGTTAGAGATTGTATTGTATTCTACCCAAAAATGTGATGTTGAGATTTCACTAGAAATATGTTTTGAGGTCCCCTGAGTTCAGCATTTTTAGAAAACGGTATGTGTGTGCACGCGTGCAGCTCAAAAAGAAAAATACCATTAAATACCAAACTTGGTATTTTTGTTTAGCATCATGCAGGGATATGACACGAAGATTTTCAAGAAAATCCCCTCCCCCCCAAACTACCCATTATATGGAAACATTGTTGAAAATTTTGTTTTTCTCAAAAATGACCATTTTGATTAAAACATCATATATTAAAGATATTTATTTACATCACAAATGAAATGTATATCTTGAATTTTCTGGGTATAGCCTCTGAAGACCTCTTTATTCTTGATGAAATTTATTGAATTTTGCATAAGTGATAAACTGTTACTGTAAGAAATAGACAAAAACTTATACACAGCAAATATAGATTTTAGTCATTTATGTTTTTCTTGTAGAGTTAGCCATTTTTGAGATACTCCTTGCTTTTGATTTCAATTTTAAACTGTGTTAATTCTTCTCAAACAGGAAGCCTCCTTTCATTTTGTCTCACTAGTTTTATTACTGGCTATGGCAAAGCGAACTGAACTTCTGTTGTTTCACATAGCAATCAGTTTTTAAAAGATTTAATTATTGCTTTAGCTTAGAGTATTCCCTTATTTCCCTTCTACTCACAAAAAGCAAGTAATAAGACCAATTCTGCTAATGTTTATCTTGATTAACCTGAAGTACATAAAACAATAATCTTTTGTAAGAATAGTTTAATATGGAACACCTAGAGAAAGTCATGTGACTGGAACATATTAGATTTTTTTATTTATAGCACTGTATGAGTACTTACGAGCGGGTGCCTAAGGGTCAGAAGCCTGTCGGGGAGCCAATGGTATGTAACCATAGAATGGAGAACATGGAATGAGCGGTCGACCCATAACCAGGCATGAGCATGAGGAAGTTGATAATATGAAATGCAAGCAAAATTTTGTGGTCAGCTTACACTCACCATATGAAGGACTGACACTAGGACTTACAAGCAAATGGCTAGGGGCAGAAGCCTGTTGGGGAAGCAAAAGACACAAAACACAGAATGGAGAACCTGAAACGAGTGGTTGCCCCTAACCAGGCATGAGCGTGAGGAAGTGTATGATATGAAACGTAAGTGAAATGGATAATAGGAAAGGTAATGATGAAACAATTGGTGGAATAAATGGTGGAGGAAACCAGAGAACTCAGAGGAAACCTGACCAGACTCTGCTTTGTCAACCACAAAAATCCCACATGTGTGCACTAGGGATCGAACCTGAGCCACCTAGGTGGGAGGAGGTCAGTCTAACCACTCGGGGATGGTGCTGGCGAGATATTTACATGAGAAACAAAATTTATATCTTGAATATTCTGGGAATAGCCTGTGAAGTCCTGTTTATCTTGAAGGAATTTTTCAAAACAGAGAATTTATTCCAAGTAACCTTTTTGAAACATATACTATTTCGAAGATATGCATTAATACTTGTTTGACTTGAGAGAACATAGGCTTTCACGGCTGGAGACAATATAACTAGCCATTATTTCCGGGCTGTTTTGGCATGGTCTGCTGAAGTAAGATAATCCAGACATATCATCCACAACTGCGGTTGACATCGCCACTGAAGATGTCCACTGCAGTTATGGATCATCATACTTCAGCAGACCACAGCAAAACAGCCCAGAAATAACTCCTAGTTAAATTGTTTGAATTGTTCAACAATTTGTCATTCTTTTAAAGAACTGTCATTTTTTGTTTGTTTCAGCAATTGCATGGAAAGTGTATGGAATTTTAATGCCAGCATATAGCATTTAGTTCTTAAAAGTTTGATTACCCGTATTTTCTTTGTATATATATAACAAAGTGTGTGATGTAGCTAATTCTGTAAATCTTTATAAATAAATAAAATGAAGCTTTCATAAGAATGGTTTGTTCAGCCATTAATAAATGACAGAGAGTAGAGAAGGTCATATGAATAAATAATTTAGATTTTAATTTTGTTGAACTTGGAACTATTGAAGTTATTAGCAGCTTTAAGCATGGTTTACAATGAATAATGAATGAACAAAGTAATGTTTCCTTCCCAAATTTCCTTTCCCTAATATTATTTAATTTCATAGGTACATTAATTCATCAGTGTCCATCATCTGTGGTGATATATGCAATGGGTATTAACATTTCTGATGTTACATTTACAATGACTTCATGCACCCATTCTGCAATGAATTACTCTTAATAAGCTCATTCTTTTATCAACTTCATGCTAATTGAGATATACATGCTCAGAATACTTTAATTAATTGCTTGTACATACAATGTGATTAGGTAAACACACTAGGCTTAACAAAGTCAAATCTTTTGAGAGCTGGTTGGTTGTGATGGTTTTGAAATGTTGTTCTCTTTGCTTGACCAGGAGAAGGAAAAGCATTGGCAATGACAAACTGAAACCAATAGCAAGGAAAATCTTGAAAATGATTAACTCCAAAGCAAAATTGCATTTGACATAAGTTGTATGTTTATAACAAGGTCCATTTTTGGTTAGTAAGATTATTGTATACCAGCTATGAAAAAAGTCATTCAGAATGAAGAGGTTTCTATTCTCAGAAAATTCAATATATACATTTTATTTATAATAAAAATGTCTAAATATGGCATTTTAATAAAAATTATTAGACCAATTTTTGAGAAAATCAACATTTTCAAAAAATGTTCCATATAAAGACAGTTGGGGAATTTCTTTTTTTCAAAATCTTCATATGACATCCTTGGAAGATGTTGATCTAAAATATCAAGTTTGGTATTTAACCAAATTTTCATTTTTGAAGTTATGCTGTTTACTGTTTACAGGCACGCATGCATACACACACATACCCACCAACACAAACCCTTTTCTAAAATGCTTTTTAGAAATTCAAAGACCTTAAAACATATTTTCAGTGAAATCTTGACATCAAATTTTGGGTGGAGTATAATATTTACTCTACTTACTATACGTAGTAGAGAAAGTAAAAATAAAAAAAAAAAAAAAAAAAAAAAAAAAAAAAAAAAAAAAAGGAAAAGGAAAAGTATACACTTTTCCATATTGCTACTGATATGCATTGACTGTTCATGATTTATCCTGAACCAAATTTATATTTCATTGCTCTTCATTTTTTTTTCTTATTGTTTCATTTATGTAGCCCCCTTAAATATCTAATGTCATATCAGTGGCTTTGCACTTGAAACAACTCATTGTCTGTAGGTTTAAATAATTTTTGTTGTGGTCTCTAACACCCCTGTTTATCGTAAAATTTTATCTTTGTGGCATACTTTTCAGCAATACAGTTGAAAAGCTTACAATTGGGGGCTTTAGCAGCTTATTTTTGCAATATAAGCATAATTCCATTTACAATCTATTTGAAGATTGTTGCTTATAATTGAAGGATTTTTGGATAGCGTTTAATGCCCACTTTTGTTGCTATGGCACCACAGACAGTGACACTGGTGATACATGGAATGAAGATGGAGCACCGGTGGAATGTGATGGCGGGAAAAACTGGAGAACCCAGAGTAAACCTGCTCCTATGCCACTTTTTCCCACATATGGGATTTGTGGTGGATTGGGATCAAACTTGGGCCTCCTAGGTGAGAGGCAAGTGGTACAGTCCTTATAATTAAAGGAATAATGATTACCAATCATTGCAATGAACATGTCAATACTTGTATAAATAAGAGGAGAAAATACTGTGTTCCATTAATTTAAAATCTGGAGTTTTAAAACTACATTCCAACACAGGCTTCTATAATCTGTATTATACAGGATTTCCCATATTCAAGAAAGAAGAAATTGTCTCGTATTGCTGCCATATGGGATGGCAAAAATTCTGTATTTTATATTATACTTAAAGATTGCATTCCAAAATTCATTTGTGTACATTCATGTCGGTAAATATTAGTCACATGGTCAAGTAATCCAAGTCATGCTACCAGAAGAGTGCAAAGAGAAAAGATATTTGCAGCGTTAATGTTTGTTGAAATGTTTGGAATTTGCTACTTATTGAAAACTGCTATTGTTTTCAGTGTCTCCTTCTATATTGGGCATGAAAGACTGCTTAATTTTGCTCAGAGACCTCTATATCAGGCTTGAGGCTCTTTTACATACCATAAATCTATGACACAGGACCCATGGCATTACTTCCCTTTGAAAGAAGTCAAATTAAGAATTTTTATACCTAAAAAAATCTATCACCCTTCGCCAGCATTGAAACCAAGACCTTGGGAATCAGAGGCTAGCATGTTACCCCTAGACTACAGAGACAATATACACTAGTGTCTAAATGTTAAGCATAATTCAGAAAACAGAGAACTGAATGGGAAAACAATGAGCAAGCACCATTAAACGTTATCACAGTGTGTGCCTGCCCTTACAGGTGATCTCTGATAGGTATGATCTAAGGTCAACAAAACCAGAGCAGCAAACCAATACTGGAGTATCAGACCCAGACATGGCTCATTCATTATTGTCCTCCCATTGTGAACAGAGAGTAGTTGCTTCACATAGTGTTTACAAAACAGCACCAATATGCCACAAAGATGTTAACTGGACCCTGTTTTGAAGGGTAGAATCATCGGACGTCTAGAGGCAGGTCAGACAGAACCACAGTCTTTCGGGCCCTGAATGTGCCACAAAGTGCCATTTCCAGGCTTTGTCAATGGTTCCAAAAAACAGGAGATGTTCGTCAGATCCCTGTACATGGTTGCCCATGGATCACAACACTGCAACAGGACCGATATTTGACCAAAACAGTATGACGACATCGGAGGATACCCAGAGATAACAACCATCTCAAGCATTCGAGTTTCCAGGCAAACTGTATACCAGAAGCTCAGGGCACTCAGCCTCCATGCTAGACGTCCAGCAGTGTGTGCCCCACTCACTCGAATACACATACGGTCCCATTTACAATGTAGTCAGCAATGTCATTGGACCTTGAACGAATGGAGGAACATGCTACTTACAGAAGAGTCCAGATTCAGTTTGAACAATGATTCTCATTGCTCAATAATCTGGAGAGAACGTGAAACCCGGTTTCATCCACCAACATCGTGGAAACACGTCCATTTGGTGGTGGTGGTGGCATGCTCATGTGGGCAGCCATAAGGTTCAATGGATGTACAGAGCTTTACATCTTCAACAGTGGTACTGTACAGGACAAGGTACTGGAACCATTTGTGCGACTTTGTCCACACTTCATCTTATAGGATGATAATGCACGTCCGCATAGTGCCCACCTGGTGGACGACTATCTTGAGAGGGAAGATATCCAGTGTATGGATTGGCCAGTGATGTCCCCAGAGCATGCCTGGGATGCATTGGGAAGACAAGTTGCAGCCTGCCAGCCCCCACAGACGATGCTTCCGACGTGTTCTCCATGAGGAATGGGAACTGCTACCTGCAGAGCTCTTGAACCACCTAATTGAGAGCATGCCAAGGTGCTGCAAGGCCTGTGTAACCATGAGGGGTCACCACACTCCATATTAACCACCCAGCACCATTATTGTGGAAATGATCATCAGATTTTGTGCTTGCATAAAAAGGTGTCCCAAGATCAAAACTGTCTGCTATTTCTCACTCTATTGCATTCCAGATCATGTGTGATGTAGTGTTAATAACATATTACATTATGCTTAACTTCTGTACACTTGTAACAATTTGGTAATAAAATATTGAATTATGCTTAACTTTTGGACTAATGTATTTACAATGTCTCTTCTAGTCTTCAAAAGTGAGTGGAAAGAGGTAAATGTCCATTATTGCAATTCTAAAAGTTTGGCAAGTCTATTTCAACATAAAAACATGGGATAAACATTCACAGATTGATATATTGTATAAATCAAAACCAAAAAACAACATTATACAGGGCTTTGATTTGAAAAATTTTGCAGTCTAAATACCAATTTATTTTAATTTAATTTCATTAAAAAAAAAAAAAAAAACATGTCAACTTAGATATTCAGGTGGAAGCTTCAAACTGGTTGTAATTGCATTTTAGATTTCATCCCCTCACCCCCAGCTATCCCCATTTTGAAATTTCAAATAGCACCCTTTTATTTTATACTTAAATATGAAAGTGTATTCAATTGTTTATTCATCTTAATCACTTATTTTACATCTTTGGTTTTTAAAATCATTGCTTAGCAACCTGAATTGTTGTTATTCTGGAAGACCATTATGAACAAATCTTGGGTATTAAATGTTTGTAAAATGATGTATTCCATTAAAGAGAGAACAGGAATCATATTTATTTATTTATTTGATTTGATATTTTGTGTCAAATTTGGATCATGTTCAATTCTGTGAGACATCTGTTCAGAAAATCTACTCTTCTGCCAAAATTTGTATTTTGTAGGGATAAAATTTGTTAATTTTCAGCACTTTATTTATGTAACCAACCAAAATGTTTGTTACAGTAGATATTTTTGAAATAGACGTGATGTGTTCAATACTAAAATGACCTAATAATTCCATCTGCAAAATGTCATCAAGTTCTGTACGTTGTTTATTTACACAGAAACAGTTTCTTCAAATTTACATGCTAGAAAATGAAATGGAGTTTTATTTATAGATGCTCTTTACTAATGTGGTTCTCAGTGTCCCATTCTATATTGGGCGTGAAACACTGCTTAGTTTTTCTCAGAGGCCTCTCTTATCAGGCTTGAGGTTCTTTTACATGCCATAAATCTACTACACAGGACCAACAACTTTACTTCCCTTCCGAAGGATGTTTATACCCCAAAAAATCCATCATCCTCCACCTGGTTTGAACCCATGAGATTGGGTATATGAAGCTACACCATGGAGGCGACTACATGCTAGATGGAGTGGAAACTGAGTTTTTTTATTAATGGACACTCTTTAACTGCTGTGCTTCTCAGCATCCCAATCTATAATGGATATGAAAAAGTACATAATTTTACTCAGGCCTCTTTTATTAAGCTTGAGGTTCTTTTACGTGCTGTAAACCTAAAACATGGGACCAATGGTTTCACTTCCCTTCCGGATGAAGTCATTCTAAGGATTTTTATGTCAGAAAAAATCAATCGTCCTCCGCCAATTTTGAACCCATGACCTTGGGTATGCGATAACCACTACACCACGGAGAGCAACTACATGCTAGATCTATGGCATATAGGTTACTATGTTTTTCTTAGAATCTCTGTTATTAAAAGCAGTAGCAGTTCTGTAGGCACAACAGTTTTCAGTTCCATAAATAAATATGATATCTGTATTCTCTTTAATGAAATACACCATTTTACAAATATTTAATACACAAGAAATGTTCAAAATGGTCTTCTACAATAACAACAACCCTGGTTGCTAGGCAACAAATTAAAATAAAAAGTATACAATAAGTGAATGAGGTGAATAAATAATTGAATACTCTTTCATATGTAAGTATAAAAATATAGGGGTGCCATTTGAAATTTCAAAGTTGGAGTGGCTAGAGGCTGAAATCTAAAATGCAATTAAGACTTGATTTAAGCTTCCCCCTCAATATCTAAATAAATCTGTTTTTTTTTTAATTAAACTGAATTTAAATAAATTGTTGTTTACACTGGAAAGTTTAGAAATGAAAGCTCTGAATATTTCTATAAAACGTCATATAGCATAATGACTCTTTTCCCCTTATACTTCAATATATCCTCCTCACTCACTGTATTCCTTACACATACCAGCCTCACTTGTGGAGGTCCTGGTTGATGGTTTTTAAATTATGACAAATGTCTTTTACATTGAGGTTTTGGTTTGTTTTAATTATCTGATGTGGGAATGGAGGAGTTGGTCTGCTTTTACATTTGTATGACCTGTGATGTTTTGAAGATTTGGTTTTAGCTGTTTTTCCCACCTTTTCGCTCCTTTAATATCATAGTTTTATTGCTCCCTCTGGTTTTAGCAATGAATAGTACTTTTACCCTGCATTTTATATCTCTTTTTAGCTCTAATTTTATTAGCCTTTTAGTTTTAGTTTTATCTCTTCCTATTGCCACATTATTGTTAAGGTTACAAATGGCCTTAGAAATTGAGTGCCCTTAAATCCCAATTCTCTTCAGTCACTCAATGAAGATGTACTTAATCTCAACAGATCTGAACTACGTAAACCTGATAATCAGGCTCTCGATGGGACATCTTGGTTACACAACACCTACATAACAATGGGAGTCTTTACACAGAAATCGGTATACAGGTTATGTAACACAGAGGATGAAACTGCCTCTCAAATAATTTCAAATGAAATGTTGGGTAGGAAAAGATATAAACTTTTGAGTTCAATAAACCCAAATAATGATTTTTTTTAAGAAAACTTTGTTTATAAACTACTGTCACTAATTAAAAGATTATTTAACTAAACAATAGTGATAGGAGATAATTAAATAAACCATTAGGTTTTAGTGTTAACTCTCTTAGTGCCAAACTGTAAACTGCCGTGATCCATTAAAAGTGCCAGAGCCCAGCACATCAGCTTTGAAAGTCATCCCACTTAGCACCAGAACCCATTATGATGGCTAGCAAAAATGTTCATGGTAAAACTATATTTGTGACAATCTATATCAGAGTAACTTACTCCCTTGGAAAGTTTTAACCAGTTTTTCTTCAACTGGTTTGTTTATAATGGTATGCCTGTGCTTCACAATAGTAAGCAGCTCCTTAGTTTACAATTATAAGTGGTATAATTCATTTGTAAAATGGTAAGCAGTTGAAAAAGTGTTTCTTTCTTTGAGCACCTTAGCCATTATGGTGAATATGTAATCTAATTTACCACAAATTAGCTGAATTATTAAACAAAACACAGCGTAGGTGTATGTGTGTGAACTCTGGCAGTTACAGATAAAATTAAATCTTAGCACTGAAGCTACTAGTTATCAGAATTTTATTTTTAAATTTTTTTTTATAGATGCTCTTTAACTACTATGGTTCTCAAAATCCTATTCTATATTGGTCATAAAATACCACTTAATTTTGCTCAGAGGCCTCTTTAACAGGCTTGAGGTTCTTTTACGTGCCGTAAATCTACAACACGGGATCAACAGCTTTACTTCCCTCCCAAAGGAATCCATTCTAAGAATGTTTATGCCCCAAAAAATCCATTGCCCTCCACCTGCAACCATGGAAGATATCAGGGCATATAGTGTGCTTCATGTCTCAATGTTGCCATTCTTCTCTGCTTTTGAAAGTGCGCAAAACCTACCAAATGAAGAATACGGAGACGAGCACCCAAGAAAAAGTGTGTGCATAGTAGTTGACTCTTTGCATCTGCATTGTTTCAGCCTAAATTTTATAACAATGAAATAATACTAATGTTTCTTTATTTGTAAAGCAACAATCTTTATTTTGATTTACCCAAAACAACTTTGAGTGCATTTTTAATATGGATAATTTAACTTATATTCTGAAAAAATATTTATCATAAATAATGTAATGAGAGCTCCAAATGTTATTGATAAATTTGCAATCAACTTCTTGTAAGCGAATTTATCCAGAGAAAAGTTGTAGCTTGAGTTGTATTTAAATACTATTTTGTGAATAAAATGACAATGATTAGCCTATATGGGCACAAAGAATAATATTCCTAAAAACCCATTTGTCTTGACATATATTTGCAACAAAACCCGCAACTTGATGCCCATATCATAAATTTCACATCTCTTTGTATTGCTACATTCTATTATTTTAGCGTAAAATAAACATGTTTGGAATTTCCGCCATTATGTATGGGAATATCACTGCATACTGATACTATTATAAAGAGACGAACATTAGTTCAGAAAGAAAACAAATGCACGTGGGTGTAGTACATTTAGAAAAAACAATTGCATGTGCATGCAATGAGTTCCGAATGATTGGAATTTTATGTACCAATGTACTGGATTGGCTGCTTCCTAGGATCACGTGTCATAGTCCTATAAAAACAGGAACTTCAGTGGAACATATTTTTAATATATATATATATATTCACACTATGAATGGATATTATGTTATCTGTAAATTATGCTTGGAAAGTTATCATTATTGTACCTATTAAACATAGGTAGCTATATTTATACAATTTTTCACATTAGTTACGTTTTGCCTAAGCTGCCAAGGCACTTGATGGCATAGCAAGCCTTTGGCATTTTTGAACCAGTTTTGGAAGTCCAATTCTAAGGGCAATTCTAAGGGCAATTACAATCCAGCACCATGACTAACTATATTGTCATCTCCCCTTCTATTTAACTGTATATTAAAGAATTTCATTGTCTTCTACATATTCATATGTAGTTATGACAAACATTTTAAGTTGTTGTTTATTCTAATGCTTACCATATGGTGTTTATGATCAGCAATGACTGAACTCATTAGCTAGAGATACCTAATAGACATTGTCTGTTAGCTTCAAAGGTAAGATAATAATGAGGAAAGCAATGGCACAAGAGGACCTACAGCCTCTATGTAGAGTCCTAACCATATGGGTCTTGGAGCTACTTTTCTAGAGCTAGTCTATATAGGTTATCATCTCCCATTAATTACAAAATGAACCATAGACCCTAAGTATAAGAACCACAAATACTTCACACAGTTTAATATACAATTAGATGTTAATGTAATAATTTGAAAAATCTACTCAGGCTGAGCAGAACCTTCAGCTGGCTTAGCTACCATCACTGATGCTTCCAAACAAACACTAAGCTGCTGTCATGTGATTCATTAATCCTGGCATACCTTCAAAGTACTGAGTTTTGTAGCTTAAATGTGTCTTGCAATGTTGCAAATATTTTTAGTTATTAGGCTTTTAATTATTCAAACTATAGATGTGTTAGCAATATAAAATTAATGTCTAATGTAGTCATTTTTATATTTATGATTATAAAGCCTTCATTAAATAAATTGTGTTTTGATAAAAATATAGTTTGCTTCACTTCTTCAACAAATGTTTTCAAACACCTATCTTGCTTGCTATAAATTTTGAATAAAATAACCTTGCGTTGATGTTAACTTCACAATGTCAGTGTTAAAAGTCATTAAATTTAATGAGTTTCTAAAAACTGGAATAATCTAGCAAATAAAGGTAGTATTTCACTTTCAAGCCATTGATTAACTAATTAAAGAATTATTACTATTATAATGATTTGGCATTTAGCCGTTATTCACTACACGTCAAGTTGTTCAGTTGGAATAGCTGTTTTTGTTAATTTTGAACTATCACACTTATATGTGAACAAGATTCATGGGAAAAAAAAATCAGTCTAGAAACCAATTTTTACAACATTGTTGAGTTACTGCATCTTAGAGTGAATTCATTATATTCAATTTTTCTCTCCCAGCAGTCTCAGGTTTTCAAAGAAAACTGTTTTCTTTTAAATGTGTTAAGATTAAGGGTATATACATAGAATAGTATAGCTATAGGAACAAATGTGTGAAACTGTGATCTGTGCAAGACAATGCCAACAGAAAGGCACAGAGTTATGCAGATACTTTACTGTGAAAGTTTTCAGTCAGATGGCGTGACATACTGGGGACCAACAAGACAAACACAGAATATAAACAAGGTGAGATGCTCACAGCCGAGATATCAGCATGCCATCACACATGTATAGCATTTATTACAATCCGCAATGGAAGAACGGGAGAATATATAATTATATATATAATATATATATAATAGTTTTATATCATATATTAATAATATGCTTGTATGAAATCACATGTTAAGTTTCTACACTAAACTTCATTCAATGTTTATACATTCATATAGAAAAAAGTTTGTTTTAACAACTTCCTCTTGCAGTTTAACAGAGAACAACGGAGCACTGTTACAACAGGTCAGTATTATTAGTAGTATTATTAGTATTATTTTACAGCTAGTGACATTGGTGACAATTTCAACAATACAAGACAGAATTATAGTACATAATTCCAAAATCAAGTTAACAAAGGCAAGACTAAGGGTAACAGCTACTGACTGGAATGATAAGTTTGAATTCTAGATCAACATCACTTCATGCATACAATTAGTATTGTATTGTCATTATTTTCCATTTTTTATTGGCATAGTACATTTTTTCTTTTTTTGTGTTTTTATTTATTTTTTGGATGCTTCAAAATATTTTTAAACCCGATCTGACTAGAATTAAATTGTATGAAAATGTCTCATATAGTACAATAATACACAGAGGCACATTTAAACAAAGGAAGAAACCAGTGAAGGTTGGCCGAAGTATATAAAATAAACCGCTCCACTTGCCCCTTGTATTATTGTATTACTGGAAGATTTAACAGCAGTGACATGTGCACAAACATGGGACATGCTGATCAGTAACATTTAATGAAGGAAGGATATCTCATTACTTTACACATATCAGACCATCTCAAGCTAGCTTGTTTTTCCATTTTACATAAAAATTTATGAAACAGAAATAATTTTAATGTTTGAAGAAAAAATTAAAGCTTTCAAAGCCCTTACCAAAAAATGTATTCCATTTTCCATCCCAGTTGTTCAACAAAGATTCAGTTAAAGGTGAAAAAGAAACAAAACAAAAGAAAGACGATAAACAAAGAAAAATTTTCTCACACTTTCCTAACATATTATCATGTTACTGAATGCAATTCTGTTTCAGCTTCCGACATGCACATACTTTCACACACATATATCTTACAATATTACTCCCAGCAGACAAAAGAGATATGCTGATTGTTAGTAAAGATGTTGACTTCAGTTTAAAAGTAATGCTGATAAGATATTTTATTAAGGCTCACTGTTTGTTGTCAGTTAAGGGTACAGCTCTTCATACTTACATATAAAACTCTGGTGTTGGTTACCTTGAAATGAAGAACAACACATCGGTTACATCGGACATCATACAAGAAGAAGCTGCAGCGGAAAAATGAGACCAATTGGATGAACTTACCCACCAACAGGGATAAAAGGCAGGCCTCAAAATTATCACAGTGGAATATACATAATAATGGTATACACAAGCAAGGTCCGAGGAAAACGTTTATCTTTTTTTCCAGTAAAAGTTTTGAAAATTGTTAAGTGCATATATGGTTTTAGAATGCTAGATTTACTATGCAATTTAGATAGAAAAGACATTTTTCTTGAAAATAATTGCAGAGAAAATGGAATTTCTTAGATGCCATGACTGATAAATGGCAAATGTATTTCTTCAAAAGCTTTTGGATATCATGATGACTTATTTTTACTATAGATATAGCAATTTTACCATCCATAGTGCTTCCTATAAACGTAGTTCACTGCAAATTTAGTGAAAAAGGATGAAGAGAGAGAGAGAGAAAAAGAGAGAGTGTGAGAGAGAGAGAGAAGGCTGAATTTCATGATGCCATAATGCTTTGTGTACTGTATTGTATTGTTAACTCTGGCATAAGTAATGTCACCAGGGCTATTAGTAATTTTGTTGTTTTACGTGTTAGTCTTCTCATTTACCACTGGATCTCTCTTTAATTTTACATCAATAATTGCTTGCATTTTCAAAATACTGATAATTATAATTTCAATACATTTTTAATGGAAACTTCCCCCTCTCTCGGAGAGCAACAGATATGGCTTGTTATTCAAGCTATTTGAGTAACTAGGTTGTCACCTTGTTTTCACTTAAGTACACACTCACACGTACACCTTACATGTCTGTTTTGTCCCCTCATGTTTGGTTTGGTAGAGGGTTTTCTGTGCGGATATCTGACTTGAGCTTAACAAATTCTTTGGCAACTTCATCATTGGTTCGCTGTGACAGTATCCTCAGGATGGTCCAGCCAGTTTCATCCATCTGGATACGCTTACCAAGAGAGAGCCAACGGGCACACGAGCCCCTCTCCACTATATCCTTGAGCTGCATAACTGCGACGCCAACCAAACGATCATCTCTAGCAAAGCAATAATCCTTTATGCAGATATGAAGTTCAAAATAATCCAGCTGTTCTTCATTCCCAATAATACTGTGAACAAAATAGAATTTATACTGTTAATGAAACATTCTGAAATTTCTGAGGCAGAAATGATATTCCAGCTGCTCATGATCTATATTATGCCTGCTAATGATATACACAGCACTATTGAATGAAAATTGTTGAATTATTCAATAGTCGCCTAACTACTGGTTATTCGATTTTATCCAAGATTTCAATTTTCATTCAGTATTAAAATGTTATTGCACTGTTGTTTGCTTTCAACACCTTTCAAGTTATATCATTGATGAAGCAATGCAGATATGATACCATTTCAAAGTATAAAGCATTTAATGTTTCCTTGAATCTCTTTATATGTATATAAAGTAACATTATATGTTGTAAATAAAAATGTGCTTATTACAAATTGTAATAATCAATATTATAATTATAATACATGAGGTATTAGTAATATACATAGAATTAATGTTAATAAAAGAAAATTTATAAGTGGAGAAAAGTTTTACAACAAATTAACACATACTACAAGAGCTAATCAAGGTATAAACTTTAAAAAAAGAATTAAGGAAATACCCAAAAGAAAAATGTTTTTATTGAATAGATAAATTGTAATTTTATAGTATTATACATAGTTATTGTGATGACTTCAGATTCATCCTGTCAATTTCTGTCGTGTTTTTTACCATAGTTGTAGCTTGACAATGACTGAAACATATTGTATTATGTCTATGGGCAATAAATAAATTTTCACTGATTAACAGTTTTGGCAACTAGTTATAAACAAAATTATACTAAAGAATGCAGCATACCAACTACCAAGCAAGAAATATAAATATGTAGTTAGTCTAACAGCCACAAGGGCATACAGTTTGTTCTCAATATGTACATTAAGATTGATAATACTACTGGAGAGGTCACCATTTTTTGGTGAATGCACCAAGTCATCCAGTTGTGGAAGCGGCAGTTGTTGTAATTGTAAATAAACAGCAAAAATTTCAAACCTTAATGCAATATCTTTCTTGCATAACAGAAGTTAAAAGCTATGTTGCTTCTTTATGTTTCCTATTTAGATAACAGCCACAAAAGCTAATTTAGCTCCTCGTGTTTGTGTAATAAAATCATGAAGCACATACTCACATGGATCTTAAAATATTAGCAATGCCTTACATTCAATTCAACCCAAAATATCATTTAGCCGAATTTAGGACTGAGTACCAATTACAATTACAAAATAGAACTAATTACTAAATCAAAGTCTCTCCATATTTGTCTCTTCATATTTTGAGAGAATTATCTTTGTTGTGTTGATTTTAACCTCAAATCAAATGAATACAAAATAAAAACTTATGTAACAACATCACAACTACACATAATTCTGAAACAGATAGATAACTCTAAAAAGAGAAATATATTCCTTTATGTATCTTTATTTAGAAAATATAGAATTCTATTTCAGAGTCATAAGTGCAACACTGATTGAGAAATGATGTGATTTCACAATCTGATATTCATGGAATTATCACTTTAATTACCAGAGAATAACTGCAAGGAAATGTTTTAATAACGTAAAATAAGGTGCACTAAAGTCTTTTTTATATTTCTAGAGGACTAGAAGGCTTAGAAGTTGTGTCCTACTCTTAAATGCAAATGAAAGCTGGTTAATTTAGCAATTTATATACCTATGCTTAATTAAACAGCTTTTAATCCAAATGAAAACCAAGTAAGCAAATAATCAAATGTGTAGTTTCTTTAGCAACGTTTTGTATGACAAGGAATCCTTCAATGTTGCTAAGCACTGTGCAGCATGTTGGTATGCTATGAAAACACTGGTAAAGCATGTGACTTAGTGCTTCTCAAACTACTTGTGTTACCTTCAGGCATACAGCCTTGTTTCTGAACAACTGCCAAGTCTAAACTGATGTTTTTACTGTTGCACCTTTATTGGTGTTGAAACTATATTTCTGCATCATACAGGATCTGAGCAACAACCTCCACTCTTGGTTCAGTGTCATTGTAACACTTTGTTTATGTAACTTATTGTCAAAGCAAAAATGTTTGTACATTGGTTATAAAATGAGTTGAATTTACGCTTGAATTGCTTCACTAAGTTTGGAATTTCCGCTGATGACAACCCACTCTACAAGTTCATTTATCAGGCACCAGAGAAAGGAGAGGAGTCCACAGAAAATACCAACAACAGTCGAAATCTGTTGATGATGTAGACAACAGATGCAAAGCATGTCCAGGTAATTTATTACTTAGTGAAGCAATTCAAGTGTAAATTTTACTCATTTTTATAATGAATGTGTAATTATGCTTCACTGTGTACCACTTCCAGTATTTTGATTCTTTTGAAAGATTTTTGTGTTGACATTTATTTTAAAAATTTACATTAATAATTTTATTTAGGGGTGTTTTATATTGAATAATTTACATAATTTTATATTAATTTTATGTTAATTTTTGGGAAGAATTAATGAGTAATGACATGACTTAAATGAAAACTAACAAGTAACTAAAGTGACATTAATGTTCAAGTCACTTATTTACAAATTCAAAATGCTGTATTTTAAATCAATATCATGAATAGATTCAAATATCATGTATCAGACTTCACCAATTTGCAGCATATAAATTGTGACATTTTTGTTTTTCATAGCTGTTCTTGTGTCTGCTACAATTAAACTATACATAGAGAAAAATTTCTTGGTATTAACATTTGGTATCATTACCCATAGCCATCATGACACAAAGTTCTTTGTATGAAACTAAGTAGCAAATCAGAACTATACTACTAGTTTTAAATACTTTTATTTGATTAAATGCTGCCATTACATTATTTAAATCACAGAAACTTGAAATAGTAACTAGCCCTGAAGGCTCAAACAAATTCAAATGCAGATAACAAAGGAACTGAGAGGACCTGCAAGCTGCATGGATGCAAGAAAATTCTATGGAAACAAATAATACCAAAACAAAGGTATTGAAATTTAGATATCTAAGAGACACCCCATCATGTACAGAGGAGAACTTTTAGAGTTTGTACCCAATTTCAAATATTTGGATGTTGTGCTTCAAACAAATGGAACCGCTTTCTCCCTGCATATACAGGAGTGTGCAATGGCTGCAACAAAATCCACTTATGAATTCCTAAACTCAAAGCCCATCTCTGTCAACTGTGAGAAAGCTCTTCAAGCTTAACACATTGAAGCCCAAGCCCGAGTGTAGCTCAGGCAGGTATTTCTAATGCTTTTAATGCAATTCCACAACTTTAACTCGGTCTTGGGCTATGCGGCAAAGAATATGCATCAGTTATCATTTAGTTGTCTGATTTGTGCTACCATTTGTCCTCACTTTAGTCAACTATTAGGAAATTTAGGAGAGTTAGTAATATTGGCTGCTATCAGGTAGTCGCGCCATTTTCCTTGAAGGTGGTGAACTGTTTGTTACATTTTGTATTCTTAAATGTTAAAATACTGCATTTTCCTTGATTTCTGTGAACTGAAACTGAAATTCAAGATACAAATGAAGCTCTGGAAAATTCCCATTTCGAGGGAGAGTTTTTCAAACTTTCAATAAATGGAGTGTAAGGTGCTTTACGCAGATTTTTTCAAACTCTTATTTGATATTTATTGTAATTTTAAAATAAAATATTAATATGGAAGTTATGACTACTTGCTTACTTGTTGAGAAATCCTTGAATACCATACTTTTAGATTGTACCAATACTTTTTGGCAGATTTGATTGATGTACTGTAAATAATAACTCAAAGTAGGCATAAAATCCCTGGGTTTCTAGGCCATCCAACTAAAAAAATGTCTGGGCTTCAATGTGTTAAAGTTATACCAGCCACCACATATGGCATCCAATCAATATGACCTTACCTAATGGTGAACAACCTCAAGAAGCTAGAGAATATCAAAGTGAGATTCTCAAAATTCATGAGAAACAGCTATGCCCATAAAATAGCGCAAGAGCCCTTTTCCATCAAAGACATATGACACATCTTCAGATTACCGGAAACACAAGTATATGAAATCATCCTTGAAGAGAGACAAAAAAAGGCTGGTGAGATTCCAGAAGAAATAATGGAGACCAAAACTATGAAGACAGAAATCTGGAAGGAATCAAACTTCAAACTTTGCTACTCGTATACATGATTCACTGCCCATGAGGGGACCTGCCGGAATGAGTCATACAATGAACCCATGGAGGAATGTGTCTGCAAGAATTGCAACAAATCATGCCCTAAGTACCATCGAATGCAGTGTGAAAGCAGATTTCAATCATTAACCATGCTAATTAAAGACTGGTGAGCATTTAAAAACGTATACACATTGTGTTTAATAAATAAATAATAATAAATAATAACAAAACTTGAAATTTTGAAAAACAAATGTTACATGTATCGTTACAAATTTGCAGTACCTGACATCATTAAGCTAATAAATTAACACATTTTGTACAGAAACTGCAAGCTTTTCTTTTATTTTAGAAATGAAATCAACAATTGCAGAGTAAACTACTGAAGTACACCAGCTAGATCAGTATTTTTGTAACTTGAAATAAATGTATCGTAAAAGTTGGTGAATCCGTTCAAAATTTGCATATAATTTAATATTTTTTAAATGAAATACTTTCTTAAAAGTGGTGAAGCACGGAATATATGTTCCTTCATATTTGACAATAATGATACATAAATATCATCATTGACTGACTTCAACAATGGCATATTTATTTAATTGTTTACCGATCGGTGTCACCCGCATAGTGCAGGTGGTTCCGATCACTCATTTATTTTCATTCAATGTCGTTTTATAACTTTAATATAGGTGAATGCAATCACAGCTGTGATTTTTAAAAAATAATTTCATAAATTACACAGAAACAACGAACAATGGTACATAAATTGTGCATTTATATTCATATTTATTTTGTAGGACTCCAAATGTTTCAGCACATGTTCGTAACCGAAGGTCGATTACAGAATATGATTACAAAGAAGAAAAACACAGCTCAATTTATCAATAAACAGGTTCTCATCATTGAAACTGTCCATTACTCAATTTTATTAATCATATCATCTATGTTTCTGAACACGTAACTCTCTCTTCTTTAAGTTTCGCATTGGATTTTTCGAATTATTTCACTTCTCTCTACTTCTGCAATGTCTTCAGTCTCTGGAAAAATGTAGTGCATGTTCAAGTTATCACTTTCATTTTTTCTTAAAAACCTAACCTCAAACAAATCTTTATAAACTTCTTCCTCAATCGTTCCAATCAAGTATTTTACCACAGCAAACTCTCCTCTTGAAATTTCTTGAGTTTCATCCTCACTTTTCTCTATTGCTTTTGATGCTTCATCATCATCATCATCATCATCATCATCATCATCATCATATCATCATATCATCATCATCATCATCATCATCATCATCTCTGCTGGCTCATTTACACTGGTTCCTTCACCTGTAATGTGGACATTTTGTTGACTCTCAAGATCTTCCACAACCACTCCCTTACCTGGTGCCACATTCAAAAGAGTCTTATGAACCACTTCTGTTCTCTTAGCTGCTTCTCCAGTACGAGACTTCTTTAAATGATCCATAAATGCTTCTGTCTATGACATTTTCCATTTCCTGTGTACCATTATCATCATTTACATCTACAACTTGAGAAGGAACTTTTTCTGGGTAAAAGGGAACAATCCCTGTCTTTGCAAAACCGGATATGATATTCTGTTTCTTACTATCTCCAATTTCATCAAATGCCTTAAGAAGGGGAGGAAATTCTGATTTTGGAACTACACCTCTGTTATGTTGTTTCCACTCATCAAGAACACTCCTCCAGGCATGCTTGAGTGGCCGAAAGAATGCTACATCGAGTGGTTGGGTCAAGTGGGTGGTGTTAGGTGGCAATAGAACAAATCGCACATTGTCAACTCACATGCAGAGAAATGTGGCTTGTTAAATTATCCCCTATTAGCAACCTTGTCCCTTCTAAACTTCTTGCAAAAGGAACCAGAATGTCTGAAAACCATGCTTCAAACATACTCATGTCAAATCATCCACTCATATTTCTATTATAGCCAACACCAAGCATACCCCCTAACAGCCATGTGTCATAGAGATGCTTACTCTTGTACACTGTATACGGAGGAAGCAATTTTCCATCTGCTGTAGCCGATACCATAACACTAATGCTGTTCTTTGAAACATCAATTATTCTTTCCGGGTGTTTCACACCACGTTTGACGATGACTCTAATTTGGCCCAGATCATCTGAGAAATTGGTTTCATCATAATTAATGATGTTAGATGTAGGGACTCCTTCCATTGATGTCTCTAAATTAGAAAAATATTCACACACTGTAGCATGTGTAACAGCTGCTCTGGCCCTCTTTATATTTTCACTTAATCTTATACTTAATTCCTTGTTTCTTCCAAGGAACACACATAACCATTCCTTGCCAGGTCTGTTATCAGTAAATATTTTTTCTATTTTCCCTATCCTATTTAGATAGCTTTGTACTACGTTTCTGATATCTCATCTCTTAGTGGGAAACCCCATTTGGCACACACCAGTAATCCTACAACCAAAGCTTTTTCTTCTTCTCTACTTATAGCAGTTTGTCCTCCCATTCTGAATTTATATTTGTTATTTATTGGGTGGTATATGGCATACCATATTGCTCCAATGCTTTTCCGATGCTTAATTTCCCTGATTTCACAGCATTTACCGCATTAGTTAAGTATACAGGATTGTAGTTACATTTACTGCCAGGACCAACTTTCTTTTTATACTTCCGCATGCTGATCGGATTCACCCTACAATGTAACAAATTTTAATGTCAGACGAGCTACCATTAAAACAAAATGAACTTGAATAGGTTTAGTTACTGATACTACTGCAAGAAACATGAATGAAATAAAACATACCTAGTTATACGAAAGCAATGAAACGCACAACAGAAGTTTTCACAAGTAAGCTTCTTCCACCACTATGACACGTTCACTTGAATCTGATCTACTGCCATAGAAAAATATAATAACAGTTCCGATGCAACAATGTTGTGTTCTAATTGTATTCTCGTTCCGAACACACGTTGTAATAATTAACTCTAAACAGTTGTTCTGCCATTTATTGTTGTTTTCTGAGTAAAAGAAGAAACAGTCAGAATTACCCGCCTATATCGGATTCACCCGCTTTTACGGTACATTTTCTATAAAAAAAAAAAGAAGAAAGTTTTCATTTACTGCTAAAAAGCATATTATTCTCAAAAATATGAAAAATTCTCAAAAATTAGTAAAAAAACCTTACACATCATTTAAAAATTATGTAAAACATATACAGCAATTTTTAATTCAGTAATTTCCTCAAGTGTTGTTAAAAACAAAATCTCTTGCCATTCACAAAGAACTTGCAATAAAAGCACAAGACTACTTACAAGTGAAAAGTTTCATTATAATTAGGTGACCAGTTGTTTGATTTAGACTTGGTGGCATGTTTGCGCTTCTTATCAGCAAGGTGTGGTCCAATAAGATTAACCTCCACAAATGGACGAAACATTCCAGTCACTGTTGGCCACTTCAGGTCATTTGCTGCCACCACTGAAAGAAACATCACCATATTGTGTAAGGGGCATCAAATTTTAAACTTTTTCAACTTCTTTATATAAAAACACAAGTTCACTGATTACATAAACAGATAACCTTAAAAATATAAAAAAGAAATAATATTAACTGTCAGCTTGGAGGAAGATTTAATGAAGGATAGAAGTGTAACAGCATGTCTCTTGTATTATTTTCAGTGTGTCTCTTGAAAATATATATTAAATTTAAATTAACTTAGTTCTGAGAGGCATGAGTAAAGAATTCCTAATGCTTCCAGGCTGCTAGAAACTTCCAAAGTTAACCTAAAATAGGGAAAGTCATGGCATGTGGCACATTCAATTTTCAATTTACCCTCCTACAAACTATAATTAAAAAAACATATTCTTTGTCTACTTCATGTTAAAACAAGTAAACATTTTCAGAAATATGTGGTATTAATTTGTTGAGTTGGTTTTTAAACACTCCGTCACTTATATTTTTATTATTATGAGGGACTAGTTTTGAAAGTCTATGCTTTCATTTTCAACCTCCCATGAGGGAGCATAGACTTTCAAAACTAGTACCTTATAATAATAAAAATGTAAGTGACGGAGTGTTAAAAAAACCAACTCAACAAATTAATACCACATATAATTTGACCATCACTGTTATTAAATTCCTCCAAACATCAATCAATTTTCAGAAATGTTTGAAATTCCATAAATACTCTTTGCTTGACCACAAGGGGGAGGGAAGCGAAGAAAGAAAAGAAGAGAAAAGAGAAAAACAAGTGTTTCAGAAAGAATATCTTGGAATTGGTCATTGGCATAAAAAATTTTAACACAAATTATTGTAAGTATATAATGTTAGTAATGTTACTATATATTTTAAGTAGATTCACTTCTTTAGGCAGTAGGCTTTTATCTATCTGCTTTGATTTACCAATTATGCAAAATTCATTCTGAATGAAGAGGTTCCTTAGATTATTAACAGGAAATTGAAGTCTTATTTGTCATGAAAATATCTTAAGACATGTGGTTGGTGCTTTATTCAAAATCATTGGTTATTTTTGAGCAAATAGTAACTAAGCTAAAAGGTTTCCATGCAAAGGGTACCTTTGAGTGGGGGAACATTTTTGAGTTGAATCCTTGGAAGATGCTGAACATAAATAAGAAGTTTCATCAATTTCATTATGTTATTATTGGATAAGAAGAGTCAGACTGAAAAATTCAATGCCGTAGGCAGGATTTGCAGCATTGATCTCTCAGGCTCATGCTCTACCACTGAGCCACCATGACAACATGCCTGTATAGCATTGAACTCCTCAACTGACTTGCACAAGGTGATCTCAAATTATTTTGAGGTGACATACCCCAATGGCGACTTACAATGTCGCAAGAACTTTTAAGTCCCAGACTTCTTAGTATAGCCAACTATTATGGTCAATTAGTGTTACTTTGTTTTTTCATACAAGCTATGTATAGGACAGCAGTTGGATAAATGTTGCCATGGTGGCTCAGACCTAGAGACCATGAGATCTGTGGTTCAAGTCAGCCAGAGCACTGAATTTTTCAGTCTGATTCTACGTATCCAATACAAGGCTGAGTGTACCCAAGACCAGGTCTCCCAGAGGGAGAAATTCCCCATTCTGGTATTGGGAATTGAACCCAGGCCTCCCACTTGATAAGCAGCTGCACTACCACCATGCTAAGGAGATGACCCAATAATTATAGTAGTTCCTGTAAAATAAGATTGTGCATCCACATCTTTTCTGCATGTGTATGTGTGCTTTTTACTTTCTCTACTTAGTAGATATATAGGTAGAGAGGGTATTGCATTCCACCCAAAAGTTTGATACCGAGATTATAAAAAAATGTACATCTTATTAAAGTACATATCTGACATATTCCTTGTTATTGGTTTCAATTTTAAAATTCTTAAACTTTTCTCATACTGAAATTTGTCAACTTCTGAACATGCAAATAAACAAATTTCTTCACATAACAACCAGCTTTTAAAAGACTTGACTATCACTTTAGCCTGGTGTATTCCCTTATTTCCCTTCTGCTTACAAGGAAGTAATAAGAACATTTCTGTTAATTTCTCGATTAGCATGAATTAGATAGAAAAATAAACTTTTTAACAATAAACAGAGATACAGAGAAAGTCATGTGAATGGAACGCATCAGATTTTTTTATTATTGTTAGTTTTGCTGAAAAAGTTAATACACAGCTGGGATTAGAACGCAGTTCTCCCACTCTCCATGCAGTTGCTCTAACCACTGAGCTACTGTGACTGGCATGAGGTAAATAGTGGTATTCTAGTTGCTGTAATTTTCCTTCAATACTGCACAGGTCCAGTCAATTCTTAGTACAAGTTAAAGAGTTATCATAAAACACATGTTTGCATGGGTTATATGTTTCAATCACTGGTTTGTGCAGTTTGTCTGTTAGAAAATGTTTTCTTGTGTTACTTCTTTTGAAATGCTTTTGAAGTACATGTACTTAGTGTTTCATTATTTAGAAAAGTGAAAAGTGGGCTAAAAATTTACTCTTCAACAATGAATATTTATGTATGTTACAGCAAAATAGATTCATACCGACAAGTGTGTCAGAAATTAATAGATAGATTCCCTAGCAGGAAGATGGAGGATACCACTTTGAGTAACTACTGTAACATGGTGGTGAAATAAAACGATGATTGTGTGCACGCTATGGACTAATGAAAGTTTAGATTAGAATACTCAGGGAATTACACATCTACAATACTGCCGTTTCCCGCACATTCTGCTGGCTACAACACGCCCATGTGCTTTGCTGAAGTATGATGCACACTCTCTGTGGTACATGATTTAATTATTTAATGTGTAATTTATTTAAGACTGAAGTCCTGCTAAATACAAGGGCTATCCAGAAAGTAATGAATGATTGGCATAACTAAATAATAAAAAACCTGATGTCTTCCATTCACATGACTTTCTCTAAATCTCATCGACCTCCGTGGTGTAATGGTTACCATGATACCCAAGGTCGCGGGTTCAAACCCAGTGGAGGTTGATGGATTTTTTTGGGCATAAAAATCCTTAGCATGGCTTCCTTCGGAAGGGAAGTAAAGCCATTGGTCCCGTGTTGTAGATTTACGTAAAAGAACCTAAGCCTGATAGAGAGGTCTCTCAGCAAAATTAAGTGATCTTTCATGCACAGTATAGAATGGGACCTGAGAACCACATCAGTTAAAGAGCGTCCATAAATAACACGCCATTTACATTTTTTCTCTAAATCTCTGCAAGAAAGTATTGTTAAAAAGCTGAGGCTTCAATTTACTTCATGCTAATTGAGAAAAAATTAGCAGAAATAGTCTTATTACTTGCTTCCTTGTAAGTAGAAGTGAAATAAGGGAGTACCATAGGTTAAAGTGATAGTCAAAAGCTGGTTGCTATGTGATTGAAGTTCCTTTGTTTGTATGAACAGGAGTTGGCAAATTCCTGCTTTTTTGATACAGGGGACCCTAAAACATATATTTTCGGTGAAATCTTGTATCAAATTCTTGGGTGGAGTACAATAACTTCTCTATACACAATGTACATAGTACATGTAGAAAAAGTAAAAAAAGATATCAGCACAAAACTTTATTCACAAGGTTACAGTACCCTATTCTATTTTTCAATGTGATCTCCATCCTGTCAAACCATTTATTTTCACATGGTTATGTGCTAGTTTTTCAATAGTGATATACTTTTCTACCACCAAAAACATATTTGTTTTTTTAAATGCACAAAAGTTCAACTGATTTAATTTTATAGGCAGATAGTGCAAATGTAAGGTGATAATGCAATGAAGGAGTCCTCAGTGAGGAAATTGTGCATAATTTACGAGTAATCAGGAAGAATCAGTGTGTATGACAAAGACCAGAGTGGAAGTTTATCAACCGTTATGAAGGAGTTGAAAGCAAATATGGATAAAAGAATTCAAAGAAACTGGTGTTTCACTTTGGATACTGTGCATGACTTTTTGGGTGGAAAAGATTTCCCAGTTGATGAAGACCTCAAAGTGGCAGTAAGATCTTGGCTCAGAGCTTTGGTGGTGAAAGAGTACAACATGTATATTGAAAAATCGGTACCACATGACAAATACCTTGATAGCAATGGCGATTACGTTGAGAAATATATTTTTCTGTAACTTGTAAATAAAGTTTTGTGTCGGTCTTTCATTATTATTTAGTTATGGCAAATCATCTGTTACTTTCTGGATAGCCCTTTTAGCTTGCAATTTATTTTTTTAAAATGACATTTTCTTATACTGTTTAGTAATAGCAGAACAAACATACTTACCCTTCACAGTTACTTTGTGTTCTCCTGTACCAGGATGTGTGAAGAGGTCCACTTGGATGGATACTTCACCAACGCTCCCCTCGTCCAGATTGAGCATATCTGCAACATTTGCATCTCATGTGAGATTTGCTGTTCTTTGAAATCAAACACTAGGTTATGTCTCACCACTGATACTTATTGGTAGATTGCCAGAATAGCTAATAGATTCCCTGAAAAAATGGAGTAGTGAGGAGGGAACTCCACTGTGCACTGCAAACTCCGCTGATACACTCCAGTTATAAGAGCTGTCTCCTAAACCCTCTATGCTTTAGTATGCAAGTAATTTGACTGCAAAGCCTCACAGACTGCACATAATAAAATTGTTCCCTGACTGCATAGAAATATTAACTAACATAACAAAAACAATGGTAACTCTATACCTGAAGAATATATGCTTGTTATAGTTGCCCTATTGTAAGAGACAGTTTTGTATATTATTTTTGGGGAAAAAACTTTTAATTATGGGTAAAACTAATCTTATGGAATCTACTAAAATTTATATAAATAATTTAGTCTCAGCATCCATTTTCCAAATCCTAAAAAACCAAAATTCCCCACTCATTAGACGACTTACAGCATCACACTTTATGAGTGACAATTTTTGGATTAAAAAAACAATAACATTAGTGGTGAGACATAGCCGGTGGTTCAGCAGAAAATACGTATTAATTGTAACCCTAAACTAAATTACTTCTTGTCCCACAAATGCGGTTTAATGCATGAACTACTTAAGTACCCTAATGGTAACGTAGGCGCAATAAGTACACTATAGTTACCTGATTTTTGTTCCAAAACTAATATTACGTGTGTGCATAGAAATATGTATAGGTATCTGCATAGAATCAAATATTTGAAAAGAAAGTGAAACTAAGAATACAATATTGCAAAAAAGAAACAGCTGCAGGCATGCATTGGGATTTTATTTTTATTTAAAAAAATGTTTTAAATTTGCACAATAATTTTGAGAAATACAGTACATAAATGTAACTTACATTATTTCTCAAAACTGGTGTCATATTCAAAGCAAAAAGCTGATGTAGTTATTTTTCTTTTGTTATAAGTATAAATTTTACACACCTAATATAGGCAATCTTTTTGACTCACTATGAAAACTGAAAATAAACTAAACTAAAATCTATATGTGTAACATTACCATAAAATTGTTTGTTTTTAGAATACGTTTTCATAGAGAAAATTCAAATGAAGTAAAATGTGAGAGTGCAAAGACCAAAAAAATAGCAGCGTGTTTCAGTATAAAATTTTGTGGTTTTAACATGGTACAAAAATATGAAATATGTTCACAAACCATACTACAGTGCAATACTTATGCTTTTTTAATTAAAAAAGCCTTGCACTGCAATGCTCATGCACCTTTACTGTATTTTCTACATTTATTAATGCTACTTACTTGCTATTAACACTAGATACTATCAATGCAGAGAGCAGCAAATAAGCAACCGGTCTAAGAGCAGAAAGTACTTGCAATATACACACTCTGTTTTTAAGAATTAAATATTTTACTGTAGTGTTAGATAATTACCAAATAAAAGATTAGATATCTATCTAAATATTTCACTAGGGCAGTTTCAAATCTATATTATAAGGCAAATGCACTGCATGTAATAGAGTTGCAGATTCTGTCTAGTTTCTCTCTAATTATCTAATTTATTTTTATAGCTCTGAAAGTCAAATAGTAGTTAATTAAATAGGGTGTTAAGGAACCATGAGAATTTCAGAGTTTGTAGTGAGCTCTTGGAAAGTAATCACATTTTGAAGCCATGGCAGTAAGTTTTAAAGGACCAATATGCTATTAGTTAATGTACATAACTTGAAATCATAGAACTGCACTATTTTTGTTTTTGAACCATATAATCTGTTTCTCAAATGCTGCCATAAGACCTCTTTAAATTTTCTGAAATTATTTTGCTGCATTGTTTCGATTAATAACTGCATAATTACTAAAGTTCAGATGAATATTTTGTGCGTTACAAGAGATTTTTATGAAGTTATTTTATAACTTCATAAAAATAAAGTATAAAATTAAAGCATCAGTTACCTATTCCATGTGAATATTCCTGAAATAATCATGCTTCCACAGCGAGTGTCAAGATATAAATTCTTCCAGAATTGGAACAAACTGTTTTGGAGCTTTGAATTTCTACTATTCAAAACTACTTAGAGAAGTTTAATCAGTTGAGTAATATATGTATAGGATCACCACATTATAATGTAACTCCTCTTGAGGCCTCTCTCCACTGCACGAGAGAACTGAGAGTCACTGGGAAAGTGGTGTCACCCAAGGTACACTAAAATTCTTACTTTACAAGGGTCGGCTGATAAGTCCCAAGCCTCTCAATGAAAACAGCATTTAAATATTTCTTTTTTTGCTTTATTTCTCAACATAATCTCCAGAAAGGCTAATACATTTGTCATATCAGGGTTCTAATTTAATTAAACCATCTCTGTAGTGTGATTTTTCAAGGTCCTCAAAATAGCTGTTTACCGCATCAATGACCTCCTCGTTGCTGTGAAATCTTCGTCCTCCAAGACATTTTTTGAGGTTTGGGAACAGGTGGTAGTCACTGGTGAATAGTGTATGTGTTCAAACAATTCCAACTTTAATTGGCACATTTTTCCCATTGCAATGACTGAACAATGGGCCAGAGCATTGTCGTGATGAAACAAGATGTTTTTTGTTTTTGCCAAATGAGGTCTTTTTCTTTGCACCTCTTCACTCAAACGTTGCAGTAAGCTTGCATAGTAGTCACCAGTGATACTTTTACCCTTTTACAAGCAATCAGTTAAAATAATTCCCTGTGCATCCCAGAAATCACTCTCAATAACCTTGTTAACTGACAAAATTGACTTTGCCTCTTTTGGAGTTGGTTCACCTGGCACAACCCACTGTTTTGACTGTGATTTACTTTCTGGAGTGTAGTGATGCATCCAAGTTTCATCCATGGCAATAAGCTATCTCAAAAATTCACTGGTATTTTTACGCTAGAGCTGCACATTCTTTACAGAAACAGTTTTTCTTTGCAACTTTTGATCAGGTGTCACAAACACGTCACCCATCTTGCATAGACCTTGTGAAAACCCAAAACATTACTTAAAATATTACCTGCATGTTCTTTTGATATGTTTACAGCACCTGCTATCTCAAACAACTTTAATCGGCGGTCTTCAAGTACCAAACGATGAATTTTTTCAATGACCTCTGGAGTTTTCACTTCTACAGTGCTTGTACGTCCCATTTTAAACTCTGCAACCCACCTTTTAATCATTGAATATGAAGGAACAGAGTCTTTCAATGTACTATCCATTTCATCTGTCATTTCTTTAGGCGTTAAGCCTTTCAAATGGAAGTACTTAATCACTGCTCGTTTTTCCAAATCCTCCATTTTTGTGAAAACTCTAAAGTTGTCTTGTTTAAAATGCTGTCATTCGAAGGCTAAACAAGCTATTGACCTGTAACTATGAATACAAGCTAGTCTAGAGTTAAACTATATGATGCTACTGGCCTAGTGGCGCCATATCTGTGTGAGGCCCAGGACTTATCAGCTGACCCTCGAATAGTAAATGCTGGAACTGTTAGCTTTCTCCTTCCAAAAGGCAGCATATCCTTTAAAAATTTCTTGCTTGCACTTATGTATAACAATAGGGTGTCTGTTTTAATAGATTTGTAGCATTTTCACAGAAGACGGAGACAAACCTCTTAGTTGAGCTAATTTGTTTAGAAATTTTTAGGTGATCCCACTAAACTGGCACAGACTTAATCTAGTTTATTTTCTATTAAAACTAGTATTTTCTTTTAATGTTTGTCTAACACCGAACCCAAAGCTTTAAACTTATGCACAATCACATGTATACTTTTCTTTGCAGTTGGTACAGAATTAGAAATCTATCAACAAACTCTCTGTGTGCATGGAGAGGCAGATTGGTGCATATAAGCACACATTCTTCCATAGATACGCCATGTTGACTGTAATGATAGAGGCACCTGGCTGATGCAGCAGTAATAGTGAGATTTGGTGCCAATGCACCTTAGAGCAGTAATGGTGAGGGCAGAGTGAAGGGACATAGTCCACGAGAGGGAATACTGCAAAATTTAATTATCTTATTCAAGGTGGTATCCAAAATATTCAGGTCTGGGACTAGCATCCTGATAGTGTTATGGAATGATAGATAGTATCACTAGTATATCTGATGAGTAGAGAGCATAGACAGGTTATTGTTTGAAGGATTGCAAGTTACAGTGCTACAGGGATTGATGATGTCAGAAACATATGACAGTATATAAGCCCGCTGTGTATTTTATTAGTTTAATTAACATTTGTGCATAGATTTCATATAGGAAATATCTGCTTCAGCAGTCTAGACTGAGCCGATCATAAAACGCAAAACCTTAGGGTAAAGAAGTTGCTATTATGCTCGCCAAGGTTACCATCTTTGTTAATGTTAGTAACACAATTGCCTTTGTGAAGCAAGATTCTTAGCGCATTAGAGACATAAGTAACAGGGTAAATTTTAGGGAAAGGTTAGTCCTCAAAAAATCAGAAGCTCAGGAATTCTTCATTATAATGAGTGGTCACGTGAGTTGAATACAAAGAACTTGCCAAGTTAATCACATGATATTATTTTTTGTGCTTCTTTTCAGCCAATCAGAAATGAGTTCAATATTGGAGATTTTAGGTATTTAATTGATGCACTTACAATGAATCAGGTTACTGTGAGTATGATTATTGTTGCTATTGCAGCTTATTCTGCATGATAGATGCACGATGCTGTACACGGTAAGCTATAGGCTGTACGTTGTACGTACATAAACACGGTGGTGTGAGTATCTAAGTATGTAATTTTATTATGTGAGATATTGTAGTTATTGCACAAGTTAATTTATCACGTAACAGAAGAGTATGCAGTAATTACCAATGACCGTCAACAACAAGAACTTAGCAACAGCAGAAAATAGCACTAATTATTATTATTATTATTTCTACATCTTCAAGAACTCTTATCTCAGGAGTCACTCATAGGATTAGTGCCTCAACAAGCAACAAAGGAGAATAAAAGTATTCATTTAGTGGAATCTTAAGCGAAGTACTTCTATTTTTTAGTCTAGCCTGTGTTACATACCTTAGTCATTCTTTCTCCCCCTGAGTGAGAGTCAACTTGTGTTCTACAGGGGCGAGCATAGCCGGTGCAGCAAAGGACTTTTCATAGGTATGCACCCATTTGTTTATAGAGTATTTCATGGGTGCTATCTTGACCGACTCTGAGGTGGACAAATGAATGGCAACACATATGGACAACACACACAACAGTGACAAAAGTCCATCACTCCAGGAAAATAAACATTTAATTTCATGCATAGCTTAAAACAAAACTGCAGATATATAACACACTAAAATGAGAGACAAGATGGGTTATTGGCCAGTCATAAACCACAGAATGCAAGCATACCAGTATAAAAGAAAATGTTCTGTTTGAAGAAATGCATTCACACTTGACTGTAATTGTTACCTGTTAGATTATTTTATCTTATGCACTGTACTTTTCCACTTATCAAGCCATTTATGTTGAACATAAAATGGATGAACCAGTTTCTAGAATAATGTTGCAGCACAGAATTTCATATCTTACAGTCCTAAGTAATTTAATAGTTGAACTACCTACTTTTATTTAGTTAAGCGAGCAGGTAAGTTATAATGACTTTTATGATAATATTTTAATGAAACATGTGCATCTTCTAGCAGGTGCACTAAAAGCGATACCATGCTTTTGGGTGACTGAGGTTATCAATTTGATGAATAAGCATATTGGATGCTAATGCTGTAATGCTGGCAAAGTCGCTACTTATGCAACTGAAATTACCAAGTCAGTTGTTAAACATGCATATTCTTATAATGTTCATTTTTGTTATGATCAGAGAGCAGCAAACTATGACATTTCATTTTCTACATCATTATTTGCAGTCTTTCCACAAAGCAAGTATTTTGCCTTGGAAAAGTTCATATATATATCTTTTTTTTTGTCTTTAATAACACTACTTAAATGTGCTATAAATTAATGTATTGTTGTGTATTTTTTGGGATTTGTAAGTTTTAAGTAGTATTGCTGTGGTTAAAGTAAACAAATTTTGTACACTTATAATTCACATTCTTCATTAAATTTACACACATAACTTTTAAGTCAGTATATTTGTGAAAAATTAAAAATCCACAATTTTCTTTTGACTAATTTAAAAAATTTAAACATAGATATATGAAAAATATAAAAATAAGGGGGTATACAACATTTTAATGATTTATTCCAAACTACTTCCGAGATATTTATTTGTTTATAATTAATCACTTTTGAGTACTAATACAAAATGTTCCTCCTTTCTCTGTTTATCCTCCTCTATTAGGAGTGCTTACAAGCCAGCACCTGGAATCAGAAGCTTGCTAAGGAGCAGAGAGTCTGGATCAGAGAGAAACCAGGATGGATGATCAGCCCAATGTCTGGTATGAAAGTGAGAAAGTAAATGATATAAAATGACAGTGAAATGGATGAAAGGAAAGACAATTATGAAGCAATTGGTGGGGTGAATGGCGGGATACTGGAAAACTTATAAACAACCTGTCCAGATGCCATGTTGCCTACCACAAAGCCCTCACTTGGTCCCCTGGGATCAAACCAGGACCACCTGCATAGGTGGTCTATATTGGTGATGCCCAATATTGTTCATTACACTGCTCTTAACCGTTAATACAGATATCTGGACTTATATACCATACAAACTGTTAGTTAATTTATTTGTATATTTATATTTGCAAACAGAGTTTTGTTATATTGATTGTAAATGGATAAAATATCCTGATAGGAGATGGAGTCCAATAAAATGGAAAAAAGGCCCACCTGAGTAGCGTGTCTGCCCCACATTCAACTGGTCCGTGCAAGATCATTTAACCCGGTTAAAGGATGTTAAGGGGAGTTGAAATGGAATTTCCATAATTTTTTTCCATTTTCATGTGTTAATTGCATGTGAATATTTTGAATCTCCCATTCATTTTGGTATAACTTTCATAGACGTACGCTAATTGCAAATATGTTAAAAATATTGTTGAAAATAATCCTGCATAGTAGTGTTTTACAATATCTTGGCACACTCACTTGGTAAAACATCACCTTGTAAATATTAGTGTTAGAGAAGAGATTTTTTCTTTATTTTGATTGAAAAGTTTTACTTTTGCTATTCGTAACAATGGCATCTCACTCATATTTCCTTCATATGAGAGTTTCAAAGTACTGCATAGTTGTGTTTGGAAAGTTAGGTTATATATATTTTTTTTTTAATTTTATGTTTGAAAGAAACTTCTGAAGAAGTAAATGTTTCTATATAAATGCCCCATTATCTCAGGAACTAATTGACACTAAGGGCTCACAATTCTACCACCTAAAAAGACTTTATTTTAAAGAAAAAGTTTTTTTTAAAATTTAAGAATCGCCATTTTTCAATAAAATTTTAAGAGCTCTATTAAAAAAATCATACCTTTCCTTCTAATAAACAGAAGTATACTATTTTTCATCAATTAAAGTAAAGGTATTGGTGAATACACCTTGAAAAATTTAGCTTATTATCTTATATAGTTGCTGAAATAAGCTTAAACATTGGCAAAATAGGGTATTTCGACTCCCCTTAAGTTACAAAAACAAACAAAAAAAAAAACCCAAGAAACTGGTGTTTGCTAGAATTAATGATTTTGACTATAGCAGTATTTTTCAGAATTGTTATCATATTTTTCTGCTCTCTAATGTATAATACAAAATGTAATATATTGCTAAAGGTTTCTGGTGCTGCTATGTCAAATATAAAAATACTGCAGAGTTAAAGTTGAAAACTTTTTACATTTCTCAAGCAAGTGCATCATAGCTCCTTGCAAAATGTTTACCAGTTTTTAGCTCTGCAGTATTTCAACATTTTTATTTTATACAACAGCATCCAAGATCTTAGACAATATGAAGCCACAGATATCATTATCGTAAAAATTAAATATAAAATAATTGTTGCTTGTTGAAGTGACTTTGTAATTTCAGTATTGTTCCAACATGCTGCCAAGGCATTACCTTGTCGCGACTCACGCCGCTTCTTAGCTTTCAGAGGCTCCTCGAGCCCATCTGTTCCTTCTTCCTCTTCACGCTCAATGGAGATGGAACGCTGCCTGAGGTCTGGTTTGTCATTAAGGGGGACTGTGTTGTGGGAGGAGGAACAGGGGAAGAAAAGAAGAACAGCAACAAGAGCATAATAACAGACTAATCCAAGTAAAGCAAGAGAGAGGTACACAGTAATTAGAGAAAACATTAATAACTAAACATTTTAAGCACACACTGAAATTTCAGATGTGCATGCCCCAAAATACAAAAACATTTATATAGCACAGAAACATTGATGCAGACATGGCGAGATGCATCCTTTTTAACATACAAGGGTGAATCAATAAATAAATCAATTAACATTCTTCTATAAATTGATTAATTTGCTTAGCCCCTTTCTATTTCACTCATCATATTAGTAATTTTGATGGAGAAACAGCTTATTGAGTTTAGTAATGAAAGATACTCACATTTAAAACATTAATGGAAAAGCACAGTGAAGTAACTAATCAATTAAGAGTAAAAACAACAGTATTACACTCAAACAAAAGTATTTAGACTGCCTCCGTGGTTGTATGATCAGCGAGCTGACTTCTCACCCGGGGGTCCCGGGTTCGATTCCCGGCTGGGGTGAGGAATTTTTCTTTAGCCAGAATTATTCCCTATCCCCCACAGAGTCTGGAAGTTTGTATGTGAGTGTGAATGTGTGCGTGTTTGAGTAAAACTAAATGATTTAAACTAATGTAAAAGTACCTACAGACGAGTTGTTTCAAGTGAAAAGCCCCCAATATGACCTTAAATGTTAAAGGGGGATATATAAATGAAAATAAAAGAAAGAAAGAAAAAGAAAAGTATTTACTTCAGACATGTTTCAGCAAATATGTTTAGTTAAGTACAGTTTAAAAAACCTCCTCCATATAAACACGAAAGTTATAATCCCCTCATTGAAACAATCAGGGATATATGATATCAGTTGCAAGGAATGTGACAAGTGTATATAGGGAAAACAAAAAGAAACATTGAACAATGTTTTAAAGAACTATTGTTACAGTGAACCTGAGTTATTAAAATCAGTGCAGAATCCAATTTGATTAACAGTTTGGGAAAATCTATTAATTCTAGAAAACAAAAACAAAGTCATAAATTTTGACATACCACAAACAAACGGACTCATCTCAAAATTAATCTACCCAGAAGAGAGACCTCTACAGGCTGTTATTAAGAGTTCATTAGTAAATCTCTATTGAAGATGGCGGCAACAGCCGCCAAAACATGTCCGAAGTAAGTTACTTATTTCATAGTGAAGTTTGAGTGCAATACTGTTGTTTTTACTCTTAATAAATACTCACATTTATTTCCATATTCATACCTCAAGAATCTGTGGCTGGTAGAGAAAGATTCTAAATAAAGAAAAATCTCCTACTCCAGCCAGGAACTGAGCCTGGAACCTTTAGATTGAAAAACTAGAGCAGTGATCACTCGAGAAAAAGAGGCAGCCTGTACACTAAGATGTAGTGACTTTATTCCATTAAAATTAAATTCGTTACTTCCAAAGTATTCCCCTCTGATGAAATACTATTCTGATTTATTCTACTAACAATGGTGGCCAAGGTAGTTAAAGCACAGACTCATAATTAGGATGTCTGTGATTCAGGCCTGTTAAGTTGTCCTCTATGGTCTAGGGGTAACTTGCTAGTCTCTGGTTGCCAAGGTTGAGGGTTCAAATCTGGTGGAGGGCAATGGATTTTTTCAGGCATAAAAATCCTTAGAATGTCTTCCTATGGAAGGGAAGTAAAGCCGCTGGTTCCATGTCATAGATTTACAGTACGTAAAAGAACCTCAAGCCTGCTAAAAAGGTCTCTAAGCAAAATTAAGCAGTCTTTCTTGCCCAATACAGAATGGGACTCTGAGAACCATGACAGTTAAAGAGCGTCTACAAACAAAATTCAATTTCAGTTTCAGGCATGTAACATATACTTCCTGAATTTGCTTTCCTATGTTTTTGGCATCTACCAAATTTCTCCAGTATATTATTCCATAGGTATTGATGTATGAAAATAACATAATAAGCTGAATTAATCTGATTTGCAAAACATCCACAACTTAGTTTGCATAAGATACAATCAACATGGTGTTTTCAATTTATATTATGAATTTATGATTAACAATAAGACCCATGAATTTTATATTACTAGGTTTCTGCTACACTATCCAATTATGTGCAGCTTAACACTGATAGACACACCATCTATCTGCGAAATAGAACACCCAGCTTTGTCAGAACATGACAGTTTTATTGTACATTTCAATTGCATTCATATTGACTTTATTTCTTAAACCCATTGAGTTGATGATGTCATTCATATTGGGTTTTGTCTAATTAATGGTCCTTTTTTTTATAGTGTTTAATGCTGCTTTTACTACATAACATGGCATCACAGGCGATGACACTGATGATGTATGGAATTAAGATGGAACATCAGTGGAATGCGATGGAGAACCCAGAGAAAACCCGCCCCTGGCACTGCTTTGTCCACCACAAATCTTGCATACAGTCACTTGGGATTGAACCTAGGCTGCCTAGTTAATGGTCCTATGAGCCTGCTGCACCATTTTCAAGAACATGTAGGACTTTTGTTGAGCATAACTAAAACATAACTTTCTATCTTCAAATGCAGCATATGTACACATGTTAAACATGAGCTAAGATGTAACTAAATATGACTGCATGATTAGAGCACATGAAATGTTGCATGACAGTTTCTCCATTCCACCAGTAGAGGTCATGCATTCTAGAGCAATTAAATATCATTTCTGTAAATTAATTTAGTTATTTATTGATTCACCCTTGTATATGTTTTGTAGTCACTTACAAAGCTCATTGTGATTTAACTACACCATTTTAGGTAAGAAATGCATGCAGGGTATACACTGATAGTTTTCTTGTTATGTATAAATCATACAATGACGTGTTGTCTTTCCTAGTAAAATATGTAAAAATAAGGAAACCTATGCACTGGCTTTCATCCATATAGTCTACCCAAAAAATGTAACATCAAAACATAATGGGTGCTCGAGAGCCTTTTTTCCATGCAGAGAGCAGTATAATGTCCTTCTTATAACACTTAACCCCAGTTTCACAGTTTAAGCTTAAGCTCGTATCAGGTTTAAGGGGAAACTTAACTGTAGTGAAGTTTTAGAGTATATAGTTAGGAGATAAGCTGAGCTTATCCATGGTTTCACTTAACCCCTTCAGCAACATGGACGTGAATTGATGTCCTGTGTAGGATTATTAAATAACCCAATTCACCAATGGATGATATTGGATAATTGCATTAAATAATAAAAACCTAAATGTCTGGATTTATGGCCAGTGGCCATGATAGGAGTATCAAATCAAGGATTTGATAAATCCTAAAGCAATTGGTGCAATGTTGTGGTTGGATGCTGATGGGTTTTGATTTAATGTAGATGTATATATTTTATCATTTTTTGTTTTGTTTTGTGGTCATCTTATCCTCCTCCTAGTTAGGAATGACACTGCCCTAGGACTTACAAGCAAATGCCTGGGGGTCAGAAGCCTGTCAGAATCCAATGGCACGAAACTACAGAATGGAGAACCTAGAATGAGTGGTCATCCTGTAGCCCGGCATCTGCTTAAGGAAGTGGATAGTATGAAATGCAAGTGAAATGGATGATAAGAAAGGTGATGATGGAGGAGTTGGTGGAGTGAGTGGCAGGGGAACCTGGAGAAAACCTGTCCAGACACCACTTCATCCACCACAAATCCCACATGTGGGCACTTGGGAGATGAGCAGTTTAATCACTCCTGCCAGTTTTTTTTAAACAAAACATTCACGCACACCATTATGCAGCATTATAGGATCAGATAAAAATGCAAGTATCATATGTCTGAATGGCTGCATGGTATGTGAGAGTTGACCACACCAATATGGTTGGAAGTTTGCGACACAAGTATCAACATTTTTGTTGCTTTTTATTTTAACACCTCACCTCCATTATTGGATATCCTTGAATGAGTTAAAGCATTCTGAGCTGTGGTTTAAGTTAAAGAATGCCCATGCTGTTACCTGAAGAAGAGGTATTAGTGATAAATCCATTATTTTAACTTATATGAACAACAGAGAACTGTCTAAAATGTAGAATGTAAAAGATACTTATGTATGTTGGCACTAGAAATTATTCAAGACACAATGAAAGTATAATCAAATAAACATAAAACTGACTGGTAAACAAAATTTAAATTTTATACTTAATTTTGTCATTGCATACTTTGTCTCACTCATTATTAGTGCTTATATTATTGCTTTATTATTTATACGTTTCATCAGAAGCAATGCTTCTCTAACGTTGAAGCTATGTGTAAATGGAAGCATACTAATTGCAGCTGGACATTTTTGCAGCACCTCAAAATCCACAGCTTGCAGAGCTGTCAAAACTGCTTCATATCATTCTAATCCATGCTTCATATCACAATTTTCTCCCACATTTGGTTTTTCTTACTCCATAGTAGTTTGATTGCTCGCACTTTATTATCGATATGCTTTCATATTACATGCACTTCAAATTTTGTAAGAGATTGTATGCTTTGTGAAAGTAAAGTTCACAGTGTTTTGACTTGACTTCTGTAACTATTATGTTGCTGGTTAAGACCCACCAAACTTATTTTAGGAACAGTGTTATCATTAAGAATGATGAAAATTCACTCAATACATATGTAAGCATTACCATCTTTACAATTCTGTAGAGCTGTTCAACTCAGAAAAGCCAAACCTGGCTGCCCTACTTAAACCAAAGTTAAACCAAAGTTAAACCAAAGTTTAAACCTAGTTTAATAGGTGTTATTACCTTAATAAACCTTCGGGTTAACCTTAAACTGTGAAACCAGGCATTAATAATACAGAAAGGGAGTAAAGAATTTGTGTGTGCAAGAAGAACTTTGTACAGTGCTGTACTAGCTCTTTTGGGGCAGGGGAGGGGTGGGGTAATATTTCTTGATAATACAGAGCATGCTTATAAACACAATCAGATACATATAACATTTTTATATCTAATGAATTAAGCAGAATAACCAGGCTTTGTAGTTCTGAACACTTTGATCCTTACAAAATGTATGCTGGATATTCCTTTTTCGGGAAAGAAATGGTTCTATATGGGTGAAAGCCATGATATACACCACCCCTGGAATGTATCTTAATAATCTTCATTAACAGACTTTATTCAAAAGTATAACATAAATGTTAAATTAAAACATTAATAGGAATACACAGTGAAGTAACTAATCAATTAAAACATGGTATCACTTTACTTAAAATTTTATTTAAAACAAGAAATTTACCTCAAACTGTTTCGGCAGCTATTGCCTCCAACTTCTGTAGAGATTTACTGATAAAACATTTTAAAGAACACATGAGGAACATAAAAAACATATAGACAGATAAGCCCCACCATTTTTGGACTCAAAACGACTCAAAACCATAATTTTCACATAATTAAAAAAAAATTATGCAGAATCCAATTGAATTAACAGTTTGGGAAAATCTATTAATTCTAAAATACAAAAACATCATAAATTTTGATATACAACAAACAAATATCTCATCTCAAAATTCATCTACCCAGAAGAGACCTCTACAGGCTGCTAACATGAGTTCATCAATGAATCTTTGCTAAAATGGAGGCAATGGCTGCTGAAACCTGTTCAAAGTAAATTACTTGTTTTAATTAGTGAAGTTTGAGTGTGATGCCATGTTTTTACTCTTAATAAATGTTAATTTTTTTGCATTCAAAATAACCTTCCCTCTTTGATCATCACTTAGAATTATGGGCTATCCTGTCTTCAAGTAATTCATGGGTTTATCAAACTTGTTTGGATGGATATGCCAAAGATGTTCAAGTTTCAGAAAAATGTTCTACTGTATATATTCTATAGCCTCTCTCAACCTTAAAAGACAGTATGGTGCTAAATGGGATTACTCTGTGTCTAACACATACATAATGTCAATAGCTTTGTCCATTGTCCTTTGTTTCACTCTTGTGCTGTTGCCAAATTACTAATATGGTATAAATATTCAGTTGTTATAATTTTCAGTTTTGAACAATAAATGAAACAGCTAAAGCTACCAGATATTTAGAAATAGTGGTGTGTAGGATATAAAAAAAATGAATGCAAAGTTCTATAAGGATGTTATTAAACAGAAAGAAAAAGAGAATGAGGGAAACAAAAACACACTAGTTTAAAGAATACAATAGAATAGTGCACAACATAGTGCAGCACATTGTTCATTCTTTGCTGTTTTAAAAATTTCTATCCACCTGAATATATTTTCTTAAGAGTAAACAATGACAATGCCCTAAAAAATTAAAATATTTATCATTTTGTAGCTCCAAATTTGATATTTTTGATGCCTATAAAAACATATTTGAACTACTAAAGCTGTAAAGAGAGGAGAAAATGTACTATGCAAAAGTCATCCAGAAGGAACAGGTCTTCAGAGGCTATTCTCAGAAAATTCAATACACATATTTTATTTGTAATGTAAATATCTCTAATCAAAATCGTTAGAGCTATTTTTGAGAAAATCAAAATTTTCAAAAATTTTCCACTGAAAGGGTACTTTGGGATGAGAGGATTTTCCTCAAAATATTCATGTCATATCTTTGGAAGATGCCTGAACTGAAGTACCAAGTTTGGTATTTTACCAACTTTTCATTTTTGTACTTATTGTAAATACTTTATTTGGCTACAGGGGACCCTAAAACGTGTATTTCTGGTGAAATCTTGGCATCACATTTTTCAGTGGAGTGCAATACCTTCTCTATCTATGTACTAAGTAGAGAAAGTAATAAATGTCTTATAACAGCCTTAAATAGCAGTGCAAATATTTCACTATTTGATGATATATAATTCACAAGATGACATTGAATTGGTTGTCCTATTGCAGCTGATCACAAAGTTTTAATCTTGGGGACAGTCATAGGACTGCTACCTTCTTGTGTATTTACACATATGTATATTGTACCAGCACAACTGTATTGTACATAATATGTAATAAAATTTATCTAAGTTAAAAAAAAAGTTTTAATGTACATATAGTACATGTGGCAACAGTGTGCTCATTTAACATATGCTGTCTTTTAAGGTTGAGATTCAGTTGCTTAATTGTGCTGTAGAAATGTACAAAGTGTCATTTAGTACTTAAAAGCTTCAGAGAAACTATTCTTTGAAACCTGATTAATTAAGTATTGAACTTCAAACACATCTTTCCTAGAATCAAGTGTTATACCATTAGCTTTTTCAAACTGAAGATTCTGATTTATTTGTGTTACATTGAGCACATTTTTGCTGATAGATATCACTAGTCATAGTAGTGTGGTTTGTAATATATGAGTGAGTGTTTTTTGGTTGCACTATAACATTGCACTTGTTTGTATGATCTCCACTTCATTCAGTAAATTTTGCCGGCAGGGTTCAGGTGTTCTGTGGCTTTCCTTTGAGTAATTTGGCAATCTGGCTTGCTCTATTAGATGCTGGATTTCTCACCATGATGCACAAGAGAAAAATTAAGTTTATCTTCAAAATTCTGCCAGTTAAGCATCTTTTCACTGGGATTCCGGATTTAATTAATTAAATTAAATTTTAGCATGTCTTTCTAAGTTGTGTAATCATTTCCTCAGTGGAGCCACATAATGTAAAATGTGTTTCATATCTTTTGTTTTGTGGAACCTTTGTAATGCAGAGTGGTATTACAGATGTATTTAGCTGTGAGTAACTGACTTATTATTCATGTTATGTGTTTGCAACAGTGTTTTACCTGCTCCAAGGTAAAATTAAGCTCTTTAGCAAATTCTAGTGCTGTGGATATAGATTTGGTAGAATGTTCAGTTCTTGTTTACTCTTCTAAATGGAAATTACATTTACAAATCCTGTGGAAAAGTGCCAACTAACTATTGACACAATCTGGGTCAACCCCCACAAAAACTCCTTCTGCAGTCTTTTTGTTTCCTAATTTAAGTTCCCCATTATCTCTTTTAAATTGGGTAGGAGATGTGTGATTAAAAACTTAATGTCACATGTTTTGTATCTGGTTCATAGTGTTGTTCTACTGAAAATGCATTTTGATTGAGATAGGTACAAGAATTCTGTATAGTGTTTTTTTCTTCATAGTGTAACTATATAATGTTCAGTATATAGTTGCCATGTATAGTAGTATTTCTTATCAAGCTACTACCGCAGTATATAATATGTACACAGTAGCACAGTTCTGATAAATAAGCCAGATAGCAGAAGCAATATAGCACTAGTAGATCCAACAAATAAGCTGTTATTGCTTTTAAAAGCTGATATAAACTTACCATGAATCTCTTTAGTGTCTTTCTATCAAATCATCTAGATGCATTATTTACATTTTCAGAAATGTATCATTGATGTAAAACTGCAATCTCATTGGCTTACCATTTGCACTAAAGGTAAATTGTAACTTAGACACACTAACACTACTTACATTTCATTCACTTGAAGAAGCTTCAAGGACATATCAATCACAAGTCATAGCTAATCTCCTGAATCCCTTTGGGCCAGAAATTTGGTATACATAATATGTAATTTAGATTTTCATCTACAGTGTAGGGCGGTGCCATGGTTGAGTGGTTAGACTGCTCGCCACCCATCTGGGTGGCCCGGGTTCGATCCCAAGCGCCCACATGTGGGATTTGTGGTGCATGCAGCGGCATCTGGGTAGGTTGCTCCTGCCACTCATTCCACCAATTGCTCCATCATCACCTTTCCTATCATTCATTTTCCTTGCATATCATCTCATCCACTTCCTCATGCTCCTGCCACTTGTTCCAGGTTCTTCATTCTGTGGTTTTGTGCCATTGGCTTTCCAACAGGCTTCTGACCCCTAGGCATCCACTTGTAAGTCTTAGGGGGTGTCAGTCCTAAATATGGGGAGGGCAAGCTAACTACAAAATGAATCTACAGTGCAGGAATTAATGATTTTAATGAAGTTCTGTGACCTAAGTAAAATATGCTCCAAATTATCCATACCATAATAATGACACATGGGTGTATCAGTCAAATGAAATTGATATAGCTTGTGCTTAGTAACAATTATGGCTCTTAATGCTAAAGTTTAGATATGCCCAAGAATATTGGAATACAGCTGTGCAATATTATTTGGCTTTTTCAAGATTCATTTCTTAAACTGTTGTTCCTACTAATTCATCCCTTGAGATACTGAGGAGTGTTATGATGACATCGGGAATACTGGTATTTTGTGGACTAAATTCAAGATCTAGATCCTGCCTATTAATATGAATTTTTGATTCTTAAATTGTTCAAGTGAGTGAAATATAAGTGATTTTAGGCTTCCTATGTTTTGACTCACCATTAGTGCAAATTTTAAACCACATCAATGTTTCTTATAAACTTATAATGTCCAGCCAATCACCAGGAATAGTGAATTTGTTTCTAAAACTTTACAGATGAACAGTTGACATGAATATAAAATATCACCAAAAATATTATCATGTCTTAAAATGCTTGTTGCTGCAGTGGTCAATATGTGACAATTTATACACTTACTTAATACTGTCTAAAATTATTTCCATTCAGAGTTTAAAAGTATTCTTCACTAACCTCTAAATGGTATAACATTGGTGGAATATGACTTTTTTTTTCTTTTTCGTAATTTCTATTGTTTTTAGAAAATTAGAAAAGCAGTTGTGGAATTTTTATATTCTGTTACAACATAGAGGGAAATAAAACTTTTGCCTAGGTGTACTAAAATGAAATTAAGAAAATGAAAAACATAGACATTGTTTATTGTTCATTCTGGATTTACTTGATCGTTTCTAATGAGATTGATGACAAAAATTATAAGGGTGTTAAAATTTATAAATTGATAAATGAAAGTTAATGTTTTTATATAAACACTGCACTCCAATAATAAATGCTAAAATTGGCAAATTATGCCTACTTCATTTCTTATATCCTGAAAAATAAGCACAAATAGTAACTATGAAATACTTAAAATTATTTGTATATAAAACTACATAGGAGATACAATCTCAAAGACATTCTCTGTTTTTTCTTTTTGAAACTTTTGAGAAAAGTGAGAGAATGCAGCCCAGTGCTTCTATATTTAATGGTGTTATACTTTAATACTAAATAATTTGCTATTTCTGAATATCACTTTAGAAAACAAGGGACTATTTAAACTCAATTTATATCCCCCGAATATTCCAATATTTCCTTCCATTTCAGACCTCTTGTACAGATATGTAAATGGGCTAAGTTATCTCTGAGCTACATTACTGCATACATAAATATACTGTGATTATCATTTATTGATGGACTTTACCGTAGGAGGATTGTTTTTCATTAAATCATTGAAGAACAATGCTTCACTGAGGCCATTATTCGAGAATACTGCTTTATTGTCTCATGTTAAATGCAATTGAATTTTGATTCTTCAGATTTTCTGTAGGTATCAGTATTTTTATTAAACACTCAAAGCTTTAGCTGCTGAATGAGAAGACTGCCTTTACTGATAAGTTTTACTATAGATATCTGAAACTTCAAACACTTGAAATAATAGTAATCATTTTTTCCCCTATTTTTCAGTGATGGGCTCCTCATAATAAAAATCTGGTCATCCATAGATAATACAGTAGGGAGATACTGATGAAGGCTTTTGGGAATAACAAGAACTGAGAATAAGATTAAATTTATTTGGTAGTTGTTTTGTATATGCACTGAATTGGAGAATAGTTCATCCTTGAAAACTCCAATGCCATGGCTAGAATCAAACCATGGAGCTATTTCTTCCTGCTGATGCTCTTACCATGGTCACTATTGTGAAAGTTGACTTGTATTAACATCTGAGGTTCACACTAAGGAAGTCCAGGTTTGATTCCTGTCAGTTGCTCCTCTAACCTTGACTTTTTTGTGGTTTTCCTGGTTGATAGGTAAATGCCGGTATGGTTTCTTATCCACCACGATTTCATTTCCCTTTCATTCCATTCCCTTCTCATTTTTCAGGTGAGCTTTTAGTCAGTGTATGACAGTGCTGAACAGATGACACCACTGATTGTTCTAAATGAGTATTCCCTGTGCATACTAGAGGGCTGCCTGGTTCAAAGGGCTGTTCATCACCCTTCTCCCTCTCTGGGCAACTCCAATAAACAGATACGTCTTTGAACCAGTAACATTTAGGTCTGTACTCTGCACTTCATCTCTTCCTCCTGGGGAGGTAATAGCCACAACAGATCTCGCAGATTGCAGTATATGAGGTGTCCCCATCTGTTATACATTCTATACCTTAGTAACTCATCCACCCATAAGACCTTCAGAAATTTTCAGTAATCAAAATATCGTATCTAAGGGTAACTTGCATTATATCACAAATACTTTTTAATTTCTTGGTTTCATATTGAACAATCAATAGATGTAATTTATTAATTTTTGGGAACAACTGAAGCTAGATAAAGTAATGGCAGCATTGTTCTATAAGCTTCACAAACAGAGGTTTTGTTTTTCATTGTATCCTCTTGAGTAAAGCAAACATTTCCAACTTGCACCAAATTGGTTTGGAAACCAGCTGTTTGCACATAGGCTTAATATTTTGTAACCATTTAAACTGTACTAATTGTATCATAGCATCTTCTTCTTCTTCTTCTCCTCTCCTTTATGCCCTTTCGAGCGTCAGGTTTCCTCAGCTGATCACTGTCCATTTCCTATGTTTTTGTCCTATCCCTAGTTAGTGGTTTAACTTCCCTCAAAGTCTTTCCTTTCTTATTCACCATTTTCTCTACATAATCACTCCATTCTATTCTTGGTCTTCTTCTTTCCCCTCTTGCCTTCCATATCTGTTTTGGTTTCCTGCACTCATCCATCCTATTTATGTGTCCAAACCATCTTAAAACATTTATATCTTATCTTTTTTATTACTGATTCTAAATTTATTAAATCAAAGGTTCTGGTACCTAAATTCTGGAATTAAGCTGTGTTTCTCCTGAACAGCTTCCTGTAACAACATTTATGGAATTCCTAACTACTACAGACAAATGGTCTCCTTATTATCCATGATGCATTTTCAAGTAGATAGAGAGAGAACACAAAGAAACAAATGAACTGAATCACAACCTTACCTTGGTTGGTCTGGGAGGTAACAAAAGTCTTGATGAGTGTATCGGTTGTCTGTGTGTACAGAGACAAGGCATAACGTAGCGACTGCAACTCTGTACTCTTCTCAAGGAAATTCTTCTTCAAACCGTTACCTCCAGCATGGAAATACTGCTTGATGGTATCCAGTGCCACATCAAGGACTGCGCATTGCTTCGGTGACAAGTTCTTTTCCATTTCCTTTGATATGTCCTGCAAAGTTGCACAACAAACAGTACTTGGGAAGCAACAGTCTTTCATATTATTACAATTTCTTTAATAACATTGAGCATTTAGATTTGCATTAAATTTCAGATGCATTTGTTTTTCAGCAGAATGATTAGTAAAACAGTATGATTTTAAATGTAGTAAGCTTAAATTTCAGGTGCATTTGTCTTTCAGCAAAAATAAAGCCAAAATATTAGATTGTAAATTTAGTCATAGCATTAAATTGCAAGTGCATTTGCATTTTGGCAGAAATAAAGCAGAAACATTAGCAAAGTAATTGTTGTAATTTATACATAGCATTAAATTTCAGGTGCATTTTCTTTTTAGCAGAAATAAATCATAAACATTGGCAAAATTATGAATTGTAATTTACACATAGCATTCAATTTCAGGTGGATTTATTTTACAACAGAAATAAACTAAAAACATTAGCAAAATAATGATTATAGTTTAGACTTCAGTCACTTTAGATTTCAGTAAATAGATCCAAGCTCAGAGAGGTCATTGGCTATGTTTTGGGCCCTAATGCACTATGGAGACCTCTAAACATAGTGGGAGTTATACAATGATTTTTATGCAAGAAATGTGGAAGGGAATATGAAAGCTCCCAGCACATACTATGCAAGTAAATTTTGCCATGCATATATTTGTAGGCATGCAGAGACTATTTTTTCTTGGAACCTTAAGATATAAAAAATATGAAAACTTCAAAGACATGGGCCATTATATTGGGACCATTGTTTTTTTTTTTTTTTATTAATTAGTCATAAAGGTATCTAAGAGCCATTTAGATTTATTTGAGGTCACTCATTTTTTCATCATTTTCTGCTGGAATTTCAAAGTTCATAATTTCATGTTCAAAACTTTTGATAAATATTCTTTTCCATAAATTCAATTCTACAAAGTTGTGCTCTGATTTTAGCAGCTTGACTGTTTAATCTATATTGTGATTTTCTTCATAGATGTGATTAGCTATGTGTGTTTGAAAGTGATTTATTTTCAACAATTTAATTCACTGGGTGCAAGTTGCAATATTTACATTTGACACTAAGAGCAAACAAAGAAAGAAAAGCCAATAAGCAAGAAGATAACAGTGCAGAAGATTTAGTCTCAAGAATCTTTAGCTTTTAGTGGTGTTTTTAGCTGAATTTCAAACTACAAATATATTCCTCTTTCTCTGAATTTCCAAAATGAATGTTTTATGTGTTTTTTGGTATTAAAACAACTTTTTTTTATCAATAACATGTAACATTTGGTGTAGTTTTAAAGAGGAAAATAATTACTTCAATCAAATAATGATTATTGTTTCATTTCAAAACCAAAGGGTAAGCGTATGATGGGGGGCAACAGTACTCTGCATTGCAACCTTTACAGATCTATCACATGTCCCCAGTCTTATTATCATTAATCCTGAAGTCTGACATTCATAATGAACTGCATTAGGATCTGGACCATGGTGGATGAAAGCTTGTCCAATTTTTGGAGTTCACTCCCAAAAATGAGGGCTCTTTATTAAGCAATTGTTGGGTGCTCATGCATTAGATGAGCGGCTCTCTCACCTATCTGTTGCCATCGTTAAAGGGCTGGATTTGCTTGATGTCCCATTTGTGCAGATCCCTTCTAAAGAGGTCTTTTGACCATGAGAGCTTTTCCCTGCTTAATTTTAGCAGTTCATGACCTGCTTCTGTCCAATACCCGTAATGAGAGCTTTGGAGTACCTGAACTCTACATATGAGTTCCAGTATTTTTCATGTTCCCTGGGCAACCAGCCCCAGTACTTGTTTGGGTTTAACGTAATGACGTACTATTTCTATTGAAAAATGTCTGCCTTGAAATACCTTGAAATACCATTTTTTAAGCAAAACTTCTTCTGTCAAGTATTCACTAATAACAGAGCTTCTTTGGGATTTTCAACCTAGCTGAAGTATTTATTTCACCTACAGATAAGCATTGCGCTTGAGATGGGGCATTATAAGTCACATCTCACTTCCAGTCCTGGCAAATTTGTAGGTTATTATGATGGCAAACCTGTCAGTATCATTTGGTGAAACTGGTATGTAGACATACCCACTTTCTTCTTTCTCACTCTCATTATTTTCAGATGGTCGATAGGTAAATGTATCATCAGAAGGCATATTCTCTCAAAATAATTGAAAAAGCTTTGCATTTGCCTCTTTGTATGAACCAGCCATTGTTACTGTTCTGCTGCTACCGAAATTCGGGGACTTTTAGGACATATGATTCACTTGGAGCTTTCTTTTGGCAATATGAATCCAATTTAACAGGCAGTGACAGCCTTTTGGGCCAGCAATATCTCTTGGATATTTGGGTCCAATAGGTAATGTAGCATGCATAAAATGCTGTGAATGCTGATGACAGAAAGACCTGTCATTGTGCAGAAGAGGTAAGTTATACGATCAAAGTATGCAAATGGGTTAATAAAGGTTGCTCAGCTCCCTTCTTAGCAGCTTCATCTGCCATTGTATTGTTGCCCAGAATCCCCATGTGCTCTGATCCCACTTCAGCTAAACCAAATTGTGGCCAGCTAATGATGCTTTCTAAGATAAAGTTGGACTTAACAAAGTGATTGTCAAGGGCCTTCAGGTTTGCTAAGAGTATAACAAACCCACTATTATTATAGCATAGCATCTTCTTATACTCTTCCAAGTACTAGCTAAAATAGAATATCTCTGCCTGAAAGATTGTGACATATTCTCTCAGCAAAATGATAGTTACTTCCATTGCCCTAGAGTCCAGCCCCTGACCAAAATCAAGTGTTAGAACCATAGTACACCGGATTTCATTTTTATTATAGTCTGTACTTCCCTTCACTGCATCTAGGATAAGAAACTTTCAAACAAAAACCTGGGTTTAAAAATCTACTGTGTTTCTCTAGCTGTTACACAAACAACTTTCCTTACAAAAAATTATTGTTTTTATCTATGACATGCTAATCAAGATACACATTAGCAGAAATCGTCTTATTACTTGCTTGTTTGTAAGTAGAAGGGACATAAGGGAATACACTATGCTAAATCGATAGTCAAATCTTTTAAAAGCAGGTCCTATTTGAAACAATGCTTTGCATGGCCTGCAGCAAGTGAGGAAGCAAAATGTCACTGCCTTTTTGAGAAAAGTTTATCATTGGAACCAATAACAAGGAATATCTCAGAAATGATCAGCTCTACATAAAAAATGTATGTGACATAAATTGTATGTTTTAACGAGATCTGCAATTTTTGTATGGTAAGTTTTGTGTATTCTATGGTTTAGTTGTTATGTAAAATTCTGCAAAACTCATCCAGAATAAAGAGGTCTTCAAAGCCTATTCCCAGAAAATTCAAAATATACAGTTTATTTTGTATGTAAATATCCTTAATATACAGGATATTTTAATCAAAATTGTTACAGCCATTTTTGAGAAAAACAAAATTTTCAAAAATATCCCCATGTAAAGGTTGGTTTGGGTTGGGGGGGAGTTTCTTTAAAGTCTTTGTGTCTCATCCTTAGAAGATACTTAACTTAAATACCAAGTTTTGTTTTTAACAGCCTTTTTTGTTTTTGAGCTATGCTGTCCACAGACACACACATACATAGACCTTTTTCTAAAAACTTTTTTTCAGCATTGGGTGACCTCAAAACATATATTTTTGGTGAAATCTCAACATCAAATTTTGAGTGGAATACAATGTTCTCTATCCACTATGTACATAGTACATATGAGCTAGAGAAAGTAAAATATTGGTCCTTAAAATGAATATCCTTAACAGTTTTTAACCAGGGGAATAGTAGTTGGGGGAATTGGGGAATAAATCCTTTCCCCCTCAGAATCAAATTATAAAGCTTTAGTCTCGCTCTTGATAACCACAAAGAGCATAATAAGATCAGTTAGGAATTTTAACTTTGGTATTAATACTACAGTGAATAAAAATAAGAGAATTGCTAAAAATAATGTGTCAAAATTTAAAATAAACTAGAAATGTGATTAAAACATAAAATATTTAAGAACTCAACCAAATATAAACACGTGCATTTCCCCACACATCAACATAAATTCATATTGAGTACAAACATCTAACTACCGGGTCATGCCAATAACGCAAGTTACCATGACTCCACTCAGGGGATTCCTGATATCCTGTTTGCCCGCCATGTGGTTCTTGAACAGCCTAGACATGTCTTCTATCTTAGCATTCGCAGCTATGTTCTTAGCATTATCTGTGAGGTTTTTAAGAATCATCTGAAAGCATTAATATTATTATTAACCAGCTGAAATTGTCCATGCAAGCAGAGAGAGAAAACATCTGTATTATATCACTGAAGAAACAGTATGCATAATTAATGAAACGTGAATACCACACATGGAAAAAAATCTGGTATGTTACATTCACATAAATTTCTCTGCCCACACTCCTACAAAATATTTGTACAAAACTTTTTTCTTCTATCTACTTCTTGGTAATATAGATAAATCTTGGTAGAAATGATTTCATTGCACAATTTGTTGTAGATATAAGGTGAAGTAATAAACACACTTTTAACAAGGGGAATATAGGAATCCAAAGTGATAGACAAATCATAAGATATGTATATATGATGTGATTTATACACTGAAACTTTTAAACTATTTCAAAAGTCAAACATCTGCTGACAATGAAGATGGACATCTTTGAAATGCATCTGGGAAAAAAATTAAGTGAAATTAGTGTCTATAATTGACTCAATGAATATTTTAGCAGAGAAGCAACTATATTGGAATTTATGGAAAGTTTTCAAGAAAGTTTGTCTTAGGAAGAAACATGCTGACATTGAATATAACAATAATTTGTAACAAAACTTCACTTATTGTTTTTAAAATTCAAGGAATAGTTTTGAAATTAAATTCTTATTGCATCTTCAGCTTGCTCTTGTAAATAAACAACAAGAGCAAGCTGAAAATGCAACACAAATTTAATTGCAAAACTAAAGTTGGGGAGATCCATAATAATCCCTGACAGCTGATAATATGTGTGTCTGCCTCTCTGACAATAGATTCATGCTACGTAAGCAATTATGTCATCCTTGTTGCAAGATGTAACAAACAATCCTTAATGCAGTTTCAGTTGACATGAGTATCCACTTGTACTGCACTATTTTGTTTTGCTACAGACTTTTTAACGTGTTGTAATGTAATATTTGCTATGTGATAGTGTGCTAGTGTTTTAGTTTGTTTGTTTGAAAGTGGCTTATGGTCCTGCTGCAGCCATGGACAGTACGAAGTGGCAACCATGTGACAGAGTAGCCATGAGATAAGGCAACATGGATCTCTCAGACTTTAGTCCTAGAGTTTTAGAAAAGCTAAGTGAAGGTTTGTTACAAATTATCAATTGTTTTATTAACATTTGTGTTACTTCACTATTACTAGCTGCAATTTTACATCTTATATGCTAACATTTGCCAGACTGATATAAATTCATCTGTTATCAGGGAATTTACAGACATGTGATGATGCTTTTACACATTCCATTAAATATAACTATACAATAACAGATAATTAATATGTTTTAAACATTTTATAATGTGTAAAAAGGAAGCAAGTAACAGCAAAGTAATACAAATATTAATATAATAACCAATAATTGTAACAATTTTCTACTTATCTTTTTGAAATCCAAGAACTAGTTTTGCAATAAAAGGATATATTGCATCATCAGCTCAAGTTCTTTTTGTCTTGTTGTTTATTTACATTGTTAAGAATATTAAATACAAACAAACTGATAAATCAGCTGTGGCAGAATATTTTTGGAAATTTAAAGACGAAATAAATCCAGATGTTAAATTATTAAAAACACTTAAATGGACCCATAGATTTAATGGTTGGGAGAAAATATTTGCAGTGAACTTTGGAATATCACCAATTAATTCTCTCACCAAATTTATTTTGATTCCAGTAGCTAACAATGCCCAGCACACAATCCATAACAATATAGCAGTAATCATTACAATGTAATAAACAATAAGAGCAAAAAGAACTTGAGCTGACGATGCAATAGGTCCTTTTATTGCGGATCTAGTCCTTGGGTTTCAAAAGATAAGTGGAAAATTGTTACAATTATTAATTGTTATATTAATGTTTTAAACAGTTGAAGGCAAGTGTGTAAAAATAGAGTTTTGTACACACCAGAAAAAGGAATATTCTTTGTCACTGTGGTATATTTTATTAGAGTTAGGGTTAAAGCTCTCACCTCAAGCTTCTTTTTTATGCATCCAAAGGTTTTTAATTTGTTTATTTTGTACTTTTGAAAGAGAATTTCACATTAATAACATTAATATTTCTAATTCTGAATGAACATAACTTAGGCTACAAATCTTTTAATTATAACAAAAAACACCCTTGTGCATTATATCTAGATTTATTATATTAGTGCTTATGAGAAATTAAATAGGTATGTAATTTGCCTTGAAAGCTTATGGGTCTATTTCAGATAATCAAAATCAGGTAAGTCAAACGGTGATATGAACATCATTACCTTCTCCGGACACAGATGAAAGAACTCTTAATGTAAATCAAAATTTGGAGACAAGTAATTGAATAGTTGGAGTACATCTTTGAGTTTTGGCATAGGTATGACCTTGGACTTTCATACTTATATGGTAATAATCACAAGAAATAAAAGTGGTTATATTTACTTACAATCAAATCTTTTTGGTGGACTATTATTGGAATTTGTCCAAAACAAAATATGGCAGCACTAATCAGAAAATGTTTGGTGTTGAGGATTAGACTGTTTTTACACATATGCCTCCAGTTTTATTCACAAACATCAATCAAAATTGATTTGTTGGCATACTCATAGGACTTGTGAAGTATGAAATAAACTGCAAAGGAATGGATCTACCATATATTTCGGCAGATACGATGATATTCAGATAAGACGAGTATTAATTTTTGCAAAAGATATATAATTTTACCATATGTCCATTCTATAAAATGATTCCCAAGCTATCAATTTAGTTTAGAACAGTGATCATGTGGATAATAATATGCACACTAATTTGGGTAATGAGATTGAATATTTACAAAAGCATTGCATTGGCTATTCAGTTTTGCAGATATATCTGCTCTGTACCAATAAATAATTGGTATGGTTTTACATGTCATAAAGCAAAAGCCTCCTTCAGCATTGTTATGGTTTAGCTTGTAGAAGCATACCGAATAACAAATCATATGTACTGCTATCATTATCAGTGTAGCTGTGTCATATGTTCAATTAGTTTTTACTGCAAGTGTAATCAGCATAAAAATTTTAATCATATTTCATATCTGTCGTATAAGACTTTGGGTGCCTTTTTAGTGCTTCAAGTATCATCTTATCTGCCAAAATATATGGCATATATGGGAGACCAGTGAATTTGTACTTAGGAATAGTTTCACAGTTCAATTTAAGATTCAAATCAGGTTTAAGCACAGGCTTAAGCTGCAGAGGAGTTTTATAATACACAGTACAAGTGATAGCATAGCTTATAGGTATGTGCTTTTGCTTAAATGTACTTAACTGTAGTTTTAAGTTTAGGAGTCACCATGTTATCTGAAGAAAATTATATTAGTGGCAAAGAAATGCAAATTATCTTAACCCATATTTACAACAAAATGATCTAGAAAATTTAGAATGTGTCCAAGCCATTTTTCACACATGGAACACTAACAATTTGACAGTAAATTGTTACCAAATTTTGATCAATGATGGTAATAGAAATTATTGATGATACATATAACATAAAATTATACATTTTTATCCAACAAGGAGAGTATTACAAATTAAGAGATTGTGAAAGGATTGGGAAGATAAAGAAGTACTAAGATAGATAAAGAAATGAAAAGGGTCTGTGAAAACTGAGGCTTGCATCTTATTATACATGATAGTTTCAAACTGTAAGCAATGAACATCAATGAGCATACTGCACTTACACTTTTGTCTGTCATGGGTGGCAGGACGACAGTCTTCTCCAAGATTCTCATAACGATCTTCCAAAGTTCTTTGAGCAATCTTTTAAGGACAGTTTTCTCACAGGACTGAGCATATAGAGATAGTGAACCTGAGGAAGAAAATAAATGAGTGAATATTTTAATTACTAAATATAAAATATTGGGCAGTTTAACAATGTAAACCTTTGACATAAACAGGCAGAACAGAAGTCTAAAAGCAGTGATATGTTAAACATTCAACAATTATGAGTGAGTAATAGTAACACTAACATCACTAAAAGATTTAACTTGTTATAGTTAATTTTACTGACTCATCATTGTTTAAAACAAAGGCATCCGTAAAATTTGGCCAAAAATGTGAAAATGTTTGATTTGTTGTTTTCTTTCATATATAGTTTGCATTTTCGTACTACATGTTTAGTTTTTTAATATAAACAATTTTAAAGCCACAAATGGCTATTTAGTCAGACCTTTACTATTTAGGGAATTCTACAACTATTCAACTATAAACTATATTTTTCTCAGTTCCTTTTTTTCAGCATTTTTCACTATTAAAAATGCTCCTTGGATCACATTTTATTACTTTTGAGCTTAAAATTTTAAGAGAGCTTCAAAAAAGCATTTTTGACAAAGGTCTCTCTCTCTCTGTATGTGCACATGCACGCACGCACACGCACACACACATAACTCGAAAAAGAAAAGTTGAGTAAATACCAAACTTGGTATTTAGATTCAATATCTGCCAGGAATGCAACGATTTTCAGCAAAATCCTCCCACTCCCAACCACTATTTACATGGAACATTTTTTTGAAAATTTTGATTTTCTCAAAAATGGCTCTAAAGCTTTTGATTAAAATACCACATGTTTAAGACATTTTCATCACAAACGAAATGTATATCTTGAACTTTATGGAAATAAAATCTGAAGACCACCTCATTTTTGATATCATGAATAACTCGCAACCCATAATAAATAGAAAACCCTACTACACAAAAGTACAGAACTCATGAAACACATATGTCATTTGTGGAGTTAATGTTTTTGAGATATTAGGAATATTTTGGAAATAGTTAGTCCCACAAAAAGAATGTACTTGACATTAACTATGTATTTTAACAAAATCTACATTTTTTGTGTAGTAAGATTTTGTCTATCTCCTACTGTTTACCAGTATGCAAAAGTCATTCAAAATGAAGAGGGCTTTAGAGGCCATTCCCAGAAAATTCAAAATATACACCTTATTTTCCATGTAAATATCTTTAATATATGGCATTTTAAACAAAATTGATAGAGCCCCTTTGAAAATATCTAAAACTCTGAAGATATTTCCATGTAAAGGGTAGTTTGGGTTGGGAGGATTTTACGCAAAGCCTTAACATCACTTCTTTGAAGATACTAAACTTGACTCACGCACGCACATGCATGCACACACACAATTTTTATAAAAATGCTTTTTTTTTTTTGCTTCAGGGATCCTCAAAACATGTATTCCTGATGAGATCAATTTTTGGGTGGAATGTCATACCTTCTCTGCCTAATTACTCACATTTAATCTCTCATTTAAAAATGTCATTCGACAAGAATTGGTGCATGACTTGCACATTTCCTTTCTATTTCATGCTTTATGTCTTTTATTATTAGTGTTATATTTGTTTACTGCTTCATGGTGATTACTTATATTTGTCTACTGCTTTATCGTGATTGTTTATATTTGTTTATCCTTTCTGTTTCATGCTTTACATCTATCGTTATTAATTTGTGTAGTATTTGTTTACTGCTTTGTAATAGTAATTCACTTGCACTATATTTCCTTTGGGCTCCTTGCACTTTCTTAGTATTTATTTACTACTTTCTGCTCTTCCATTACCACAACTGCACCAGCTGTTTCTGTTTTTTCTAAATCACAGCAGTTTTTCTGTTTATCAATGGTATGTGACATTGCGCATTAACAGCATCCTCCATGACAACCTCTGTGGCAACAATACCAACAATTTTACTTTGGTGTGAATCAGTGTGATTTCCCCCTTCTGAATCAGACCTCTGACTGTCTGATTTTAAATGACCTGTCCCAGTCAGGAATTATTTCCAACTTATTGGAAATGTAAACTATATAACTTAACACTTAATTTAAATTTGTAGAGTTGTATACAGAATTATACATGTCCTGTAGCTATTTTAGTAATAATATGTAGTATTTAACAATCATATAAACTGTAGTGGTTTAAATTCACTGTTACTATAGCCTGTTTCAACTTAAAAGATAATATGAAGTTAAATGAGATATTTTAATCTCTTTCTAATGCATATATGTTACCATTAGCTGAATTCTTTTATTCTCTGGCTGTTGCCAATAATATGGCATAAATATTCACCTTTGAGCACATTATCCTATGCATAATTTTCTGTATCAGATTACATAATTTTTAGAGCCTATTAGAATTCTATGCATCCAAATTTCTAAAGAAAATATGTTTTTCAGAAGCTGTCCAATATTTGTTGTTTAAATTATAAACTAAAGGTCAGAATGAAACAATATTATTAGTAGAGTAAACTAGAATGCTAATACATGTTTAGTTTAAATGTTCTATCTTTAATAAGATGAACGTTTTATTTTTTTAAATCAAGATTTACAGAAAATTCTACACCAAGGCTGTAGAAGAATCAGGCAATTATAAATGTTTTTGTTATTGAGTTTACAATAGAGAACAAGCAAGAGAAAATGTTAACAATAGTTGGAGAAAGTTTTTAAAACAAGCCAGAATCCTGTAACTTCTAGCACTCATTGTCTATAATAATAGACATCTATCCATTCAGTTCTTAATTACCAGGCAGTAAGCAGATAACATGCTCCGGTGAAAGTTAACAAAGTTTGAAAGGAAGTGTTTATAGTACCTATTTGGAACAATTTGATGTAGATTTTTTATTTCTGTATTTTATGTATATTTGTATAGTTATGAAAGGAGATGCTTGAAAAAAAGAAAATGTTTGTAAACTAAGAAGAAATTCAAAGTAATCATGAATGCATTACATTGGTCAAGTAAAATGAGTGTGGGCAAGGGAATAAATGAAACACCTAAGGCCATTGAGTGTTCAGAAACAATAGTGTATAGGATAAAAAAACTGTTGTGTTCCATTCACATGACTTTCTCTATATCTCTGTTAAAAGATATATTCTTCTATTTACTTCATGCTAAGTGAGAAAAAATTAGCAGAAATACTCTTATTACTTGCTTCCCTGTAAGTAGAAGCGAAATAAGGGAGTAACATAGGTTAAAGTGATAGCAAAAGATGGTCGCTATGTGACTGAAGTTCCTTTGCTTGTATGTACAGGAGTAGACAAATTCCTGCATGAGAAAAGTATAAGTTTTTAAGGCTGAAACAAAAAACAAGGAATATCTAAAAAAAACCGATCAACTCCACAAAAAAAATGTACATAACATAAATTGTGTGTTTTAATGTGCTCTACATTTTTTGTGGGGTAAGTTGTCTATCTCTTACGGTTTACCAGTTACACAAAATTCCATAAAATTCAAGATATGCATATTATTTGCCAAGTACATATCTTTAATATATGATATTTTAATCAAAATCGTTAGAGCCATTTTTTAGAAAATCAAGATTTTCGAAAAATTTTTCCTTGTGAAGGGTAGTTGGGGGTGGGGGGGAGATTTTCTTTAAAATTTTCATGTCGCATCCTTGGAAGATAGTTTGGTATTTAACAGTCTTTTCGTTTTTGAGCTACGCTGCCCACAGACACACACACACATACACACAGAGACAGACAGACACACACACACACACACACACACACACACACACAGACATTTTTCTAAAAATGTTTTTTTGCATTCAGGTGGTCTCAAAACATGTATTTCTGGTGAAATCTCGGTATAACATTTTTGGGTACAATGCATTACCTTCTCTATACACTATGTACATAGTACTTATAGAGAAAGTAAAAAGAACAACATAATAGGGCCTGCAAGTATATATTAAATAGAAAGTAAAAAATCTTATGTTTTACACTCACATGACTTTCTCTAGCTGTTCTATAAACAAACTTCTTACTAAAGATTATTCTTCTTTCTACGCAATGCTAACCGAGATAAACATTAGCAGAATGTTCTTATTACTTAGTTCCTTATAAGTAGGAGAGAACTAAGGGAATACACTAGGCTAAACCGAATATCAAATGTTTTAAAAGCTGTTGTTATGCGATTGGCATTGCAAATCGCTTCTTTGCTTCGGCAGCAGTAGAACAAAAGAAAATCGAACACTTCCTGTCTGAGTAAAGTATAAGTACTTTGCAATTGAAACCAATAACAAGTAGTATCTCGGAAACAGTTACCTCCACAACAAAAATGTAAAGGACATAAATTGTGTGTTTTGGTGAGATCTACATTTTTTGTGTAATAAGTTTTTGTCTATCTCTTATGGTTTAGCAGTTAAGCAAAATTTGGCAAAATTCATCCAGAACAGAGTTCTTTAGAGGCTATTCCCATAAAATTCAAGGTGTACATTTTATTCAGAATGTAAATGTCTTAATTGGTATCTTAATAAAAAATTTTGAGTATTTTTTGAGAAAATCAAAATTTTCAAAACTTTTTCTATGTAATGGAAATGGGGGAATTTTTTTGAAAATCTTTGTGTCACATCCTTGTGTCACAATACCAAGTTTGGTATTTAATGTCTTTTTATTTTTGAGTATGCTGCATGCACACATGCACATGCACACACACAGACAGACACACACACACACACAGACAGACAGACAGACAGACAGACACACAGACACACACACACACACACACACACACACACAGTCAGGCACGCACGCATGCACACACACACATTTTTCTAAAAATGATTTTTTCGGACTCAAGGGATCCCAAAACATTTATTTCTAGTGAAATTTTGACATAAAATATTTGTGTGGAATACAAAATATCTATCTATCCCCTATGTAGGTTGTACACAGGGGGCTAGAGAAAGTAAAAAGGTGAGGGAAACAAAAGTACATTAGATTAAAGCAAATACCATATTAAAATAGAATAGCTCGAAACAGTGGTACATCATTCATTTTTTGCTGTTTTAAAACATCCCCATCTGAATGTAATTTTGTCAGAGTAAAAAATGATAATGCTAAAAAAAAATCTTTATAATTTTATATCTCCATAATTGATATTTTTTCTGCCCATAAAAATGCATTCCGAAGTACTAAAACTATATAGAGAAGAAATAAAATGCAGGTGAAAAATCTATGTGTTACAACAGTCTTAATGGCACTACAAATATTCACTATTGGTGATTTATAGTTCACAAAATTATATTGAATTGATAGACCTATCACATTTGAGTGCCAAAGTTCTCATAATGTACATATGGTACATGTGGCAACAGACATATAAACATGTACTGTCGTCTAGTTAGTTACTGTCTTGACTAGTTTGAGATGCAATTTGGTTAGCTTAATATGCTTATTCAAATGTTGACTTGAGAGGCTTAGCTAATACAAATATTTTGCTGTTTCAACCAGTAAAGCTCTAATTATAATGTAGCAACTTTGCTGAACAGAAATTATTTCAGTTGTTTGACATTTATCTTTGGTGATGATCTATATTCTTACCATCAAGCAAATCCATGAGAGGACGCAATACTTCATCTGCCTCAGCTGCCACAGCATTACGCTGTGAAGGCTGATTCAGTGTCACCTGCCCACCACCTTTCACAGCCAGAAGTAGGTCTCCCAATTGTCGAACACTTTCGGTGATACGTGGTTCCAGGCTGCAAAGTTAATACAACAATTAGAAACTGCTAATCATATTATGTGAACAGTGTATTTGTGTGGAATACTGTTTGTAGTTACTGATTTTAAAGAGTGAATGCTGTACTAGAAGCCAAAAAGAAATTGCTTAGTCTGTTTACACAGGAATCAAACTGATTTATTGCAAAGACCAATTTTTAGTGTTTGTTTACCTTGCTTGCAAATTATAAACACTGTATCAGGTAACAATTTCAGTTTATGAGAAAGAGCTGCTTTGTCCTTGGAATCAAAAAATTTCTTGTTGTGAACTGCAATATTGTAAATATTTAGCCAAGTGCAATTCATGTAGTTAGTAAGATTGACAGCAGAGATGTTGGTGTATCACAGAGTGAGAAATAAAGTAGAGGCAGCACCATCAGATACACTCAACTGAACAAAGGATCATCCCTTCAAGTATGAAAAGGAAGTGAATCTGATATCTGAATCAATAATCAGCCTGATTCTTTTCCTGTAAGCATTAAATAAGTATAATAATGATGATGATGATAATTTTATTCACCATTTAGATCATGTTATATGATATGGGCTTTGTTAAAAGAACAATAATTATATACAATTTGCATAATACTTATATGAGGTTTATAATGTATATTATTTACAATTGAAATGTCATACATTCACTCAATGAATAGAAGGTATGCTGGTAGTTTTTGTATAGTTTAATTCCTAGATTTGTGAGATTATTTTTTAGAATGTTTGTTCTGCATATCTGAACATGATGGTCATTTTTTATTCTTGTGTTATGAAGATGGATATCTGTATTTGTGAATAATTCTCCTTGATTTTTCTTAATATGTTTTACAACTTCTGCTATAAATATTCATGCTAATGGTAAAATGTTACGTTTCTTAAGTACGGTCTTACAGGATGTAGGTATTGTTGACTACTCCACTTAATATTCTCACAGCTCTCTCCTGGATTATCAATATTCTCTCACATTTTTCTCCCCAAAATTTAATACCATATTTTAATCGACTATGAAACAAGTGAAGTGAATTTATATTAATTACACTATTTCAAGTGACTAAAATAATAATAAAAAGGCATGTATCCTAGTACTGCAATATTATAAACTTATATACACACTTTAACTGAATTAGGTAGTAATGTAGAAACACCATTAATATGTTTAATGTACATATTAAATATTTATACTTAGAATGTATATCTTAATATCAAATGTTGATGCTCTTTTCATATAAATAAGGATATAAACTTTAAGTGCCTTTAATATGCCAAAGCACCTGCATTTTAATATGAAAATGTATACTTTAATTCCAAAATGTTGACATTCATTACAGTCATTCATAAGCACTGATATGACGCAGTCTAAAAGTCAAGTGAAGTTATTTTTTATTTAGTAAATTTAGATTAAATGGACTAGAAAATTAATATTTATTGCAAGCATTTTAGCACTATAATTTCAAATGCATAACTTGTATATATAGTTTTTGAGAACTAAAACTTTAAAAATGACATTGACAAATGTTTATGCATATATTTAACATTTTTAGAATGTACATCTTAACATTAAATTTGGACCTTTGTATATAAGGATATAAGCACTGTGTAATGACAATAGATTTTCAAGTGATATAATTTTTAATGTTTGATACTTGTCTTAAGTTTTAATGCACTTAAAACTTTTTTATGTTTATTATTAACTGTAATGCAAGAACTTGAAATGTATATTTAGTTATGTAATTTTGTATGCATTGACATGTTCTATGTTCAAGGCCTGCTTGGCCATCATGAACTTATAGAACACAATCTAATCTAATCTGAAGGAATCAGTAGACATAGTCGATAGAATGTTTTCCAGTTTGATTTTCCCAGCTTGCAATAAGAGAGATCTAGCAGTTTTTTAATGTGATGGTTGCCTTCAAGAGTTATTACATAGAATATGAAGCTAATATTTATTTCTGGAAACAGGAAAGAAAAGGCAAAACTTAACCAAGTTCTTTCCATTCTTAGGACTCACAAAAGCTCCCAATTAATTGTGAATGCTCACATTTCAACACACATATTTTCAGTTTGAAATTCTTTTTCTGGTTTCAATTCCTAGTTTTTGCGAACAGCTTTTATGAACTGTTAGTATCATTATATAACTTTTTACAAGTGATAAATTAAGCAGAAAAATGGAATGAAATGGATAATCTGTATAAATAACTAGTAAAGTCAATTAACCTGGTGGCAAACTGCATTGCTAAATCATCAAGCGCAGTATTAAGGTTTTGTTGCAGCTCCTTGAGGATGTTGGCAGCATCTTCTTCCAGCTTCTCACCACCCATTGATTCAAACATCTTCTCCAGCTGTACCCTGAGCTGCTGCACGTTGTTCATCAGAATACAGGCCTGTAATGGTGAAAGACACTCCCTTGCTTAATCTGATTTTACTGGCTGAAGCATCTCAAGATTTACCAACACCCTCTTAAATTTGATTGTGATGACATTTTGGTTCCCTCTTAGGCTTACATTTAGGAATTTGAATCTTAACAGGATTACAATGCCCTAAAGTAAAATCTATCTCAAATTTAGTACTTACATGGTTTTATCTAACCATTATCGGTTCAAACATAACCGTTATATACTATAATCAGTCTATCCCAAGAGCTGGACTTGGTATAAACAAATTATTTTGACCTCATGTTTATATAGCAATGTACATACAAGGGACATTCCAAAAGTTTTGAGAATGATTTGTGGTGGGCAGCTTTTCTTAATTTCATAGCAACATCTGAAAGTCTGGTCATGCTTCAACAACATGCATTGGCAGCAACATGTGTTGCTATGGTGTTGCTATGCCACATACTAGGATGGAGTGAGAGCATTTCCGTGCTCTGATTTTCTATGACTTAAAAGCCTTTTTAGAGGAGAGAGAATGCTTTGAAAGACTGTATTTTGATATCTTTGCCCTTTGCAATCCACCATTTAGCAACGGTATGCAGAGTTTAGAAGAGGAAAGGATTCCCTCAAAGATGAAGACTGAAGATGAAGAAGAAATGTGGTGAAAGAAGAGCACATGTTGCAGGAAAATCATTGTTGCACTTAATATTACGGCCAGATTCAAGAAGTCCTAAATATTGGATCAGCAGCAGTGAAAATAATCCTAAAATTAAAACTTGACGTCAGGAAGCTCTGCAGTTGCTGGGTCCCCCACCATCTCAAAATGAGCAAAAATAAGCCTATGTACAATGCTGCCAGCAAATTATTGAAAAATTCAATGGAGCAAGATCCAAAAACATATTACCAGTATGATCTAGAAACTAAACAATAGTCAGGAGAAGATCCCACAACAAAAGTGAAGTGATCAAGAAATGTTGGCCAGGAAATGATCTTCCTCCTTCTTGCAATGATTCCACTTGAGGGACAAAAGACAACTATATTCTTTCAGATGGTACACCACAAAAAGTGTGCCACAAGTGCTCTATGAATTGAGAAAAAAGCATCCTTAGACTCGTCTGCATGGAATTTTGTTGCACCATGACAATGCTTCTGCCCACACTGCGCAAGAAATAACCCAATTTCTGTCAGATATTTGTCCTATCCTTCCTACAGTCCAGACCTGGCCTCATGTGACTTTTTTCTATTCCCCAAAAAGAAAGAAAAATTTAGATCAATGATTTGAGTTATCTGAAGAAGCAGTAGCTGTTTATGAAGAATGTATTTGCTCTCTTTCTAAAGAAGAATGACATTAAGCATTTGTACAATGGTTTGAAAGGATTAGTGGAGAATATTTTGAAAAGATGCAATGCTAAGATTTAAGTTTTTAATATTTTGTTGCATCCATTCCAAAGCTTTTACAGTAACCCTCATATTAACTGCTTTTTGGTTAAATTCATGAGATAGTAGACTGAATATAGCTGAGCGCCAAAGTTAAAGGCACATGTATATTACATGTGGTAACAATGTGCTCCATTTAACATGCAATGGTTTTTAAGCATGAGGCAGACTTTTGCAACGTATCTACCCAACAATGAGTAAAATGTAGCCAATAAAAGAGCAGTTTACCTTTATAGATTTTCACAGAATATGCTTTGAATGCATACATTAATCTAAATTTTGAGAAAACTATAACAAAATGTATTAAATAAACATAGCTTTTAAACACAATATTTACGTAGCTTTAATTACTTAGTTTTACTACATACTCGTATTGTTCTTTGGAGCTTGATTCTTATTCATAAGTTATTTACAAGTAAATGTATAGCACAAATATTTGGGTCTATCATTTTTTTTTGTTCTTGAGTTTGTGGAACATCTTTTGATGTATAGTCCCTACAGATAAATTAATTCATTCACTCTGAATGAACAATGTCCATCTGGTTTAAGTAATTAGCATAGAAATAAAACTGTTCACTTTTATTTTACCAAAGCAAAGCAAGACAACCTCAAATATAACAAATGCAACATTATTTCCTTAATTAAAAGTTCTCAGGCCCTCCCTGTATCTGTCAATGCCCACAGAGTCTAGAAGGATAAAGTGAATTAATGAAGGTGTATCTACATTTACTTTTTTTATGGAATGCTTGGTAAGGAAGGGAAGATTAATTTTTTAACATACAAAATAAGATTTCATATTGTAAATGTATGCTGAAAACATGCACAATTTTGTAGCAAATCAATAAATATGATTTAATTTTTATGCTTATAATCATACTTCCAAACATAATGTATACTCACGATTCTTTCTTCCTTTAGGTGTCCTGGAAATTCTTTCTTCACAATATCTGCATAAGCTACTAGGACTTTTACTATAGTTTTCGCAAAACGTTTCATATAACGTTTCCAGATTTCTGGATCAGGACATTCCAGCTTTGAGACTACATCGAAACACTGTGTAAGCTGAGTAAATACATCTACAACGGAATTGGAGAAAAGCGCATGTTCGCTGCTGCGTTGGAACTGCAACAAACAACAGAGCCTTTATTATGTAAATCACAATAGTTAAAAAATAATCACAGATTTATTGTTTAATCACCTGTAGAGATCACTTTATTATTAATTTTCAAATACACAATGCCAGGCAAAAAAAAAAAAAAAAAAGAAGCTAACATTAATGAAAAATTTGAAATGTGTTGTAATTTGGGCACAATGTTAAAATTTGTTTTTATATGCACTTGGCCTGAACCCAGAGACATTCTATAGTGCATTTAGGAGGTTTGCAGTTCATCAACCAAGTTTAAAAATTCATACTTTTCCCATTCCTGCATGGTTGTGTTTTTACACTGAACATTGTTGAATTGCAAACTCATATCAACATTTTAATTAATGTTCATTAATTTCTCTTTTTAGTGTCAAATGATGCAAGGATTAAAATATAAACTGAAGACATTTGTGTATTAAAATTTTGTAAATAGAAATTAATTAAATAAATAGTGAAATAAATAAAAAGCTCAAATTTATTCAGTTTTTACCAAAACAACATTTGAATTGATGATGTTCCTGCTAATAGAGTGAATCTGTATTGCAGTGGAATAATTTTGAGGACCTGCTGAAGAGTATGCATGGTCATATTGAAGAGCAGAAGAGACTGGCATGGATGTACGTGTATTGTCATGGATATATCAGCACCTTTTGTGTTCTGAATTTAAGTTACTTAAAGGGGCTATATGATTTTAACAGTGCCTCTTGAGACTGAACATGAGCTATTCTACAAATGGAAGTGACAGGGGCTGTTATTTGTCCATTATAACTATTATTTTGTTTCTTTCCTCTATCTATTTTGTTTGTGTTTATTTGTGTTCTAATCTTTTATCCACAGTATAGTCTTATAAGACTACAAATGAATTTAATTTACGACATGATGGAAATGACTTTCTGTCCATCACAGTTGTAGTGAAGCTTTACTCCATTTTAATATACTTACTTTAAACCAAGATAATACAAATAAAATTATCTGTTGTAAATTGTAAACATATTGTTCACAATACTATGTCACTTCTCAGATCAGAAGGAAATTTGGATAAAAACATTCCATAACTAGCATCTTTGACCCGGGTTTTCACTTTATAAACATAAGTGCCCTCTACTCATGCAAATAAAGGGAGAAAATAAATTACCATACCTTAAACAGAAACAAAACAGAATAGCACTTTCCTTTAGTAACAATAAAATATAACTAAAGCATAAATATACTTCAACCTTAGGCGTTGCTGTCATTTTCCTGTTTATTAAGCATTGTCATGAAAACCGCTAAAATTCACGGAAAGCATGAAGAAATTCATGTTTGCAGTAAACTGAAGCATAATGAAGCATTCCCTGAATTATTCTAATAGATAGAATTGAGAAATTGAGTTTTATTTATGGTTGCTCTTTAACTGCTGCGATTCTTAGCTTCCCATTCTATATTACTCATGAAAAACAACATTGTTGCTCAGAGGCCTCTTTATCAGGTTTGAAGTTCTTTTATGTGGCATAAATCTTTGATACGGGACAAATTACTTTACTTTCCTTCCGAAGGAAGTCATGCTAAGGATTTTTGTACTACATAAAAATCCATTACCCCTCGCTGGGTTTGAACCAGTGACCTTGGGACCAGCGGCTAGGATTTTACCTCTAGACCACAGAGGACAACTAATAGATTAAAGATAGCTTTCAATCATGAAAATACAGTGATCGATTGTGTATTTCATTCCACTGCAACATAAATTGACAATTTGCATGCACACAATCCCATGATCATATTTGCCAATTAAGGCAACCTCTTTAAAGTACACCAGGAATGCTTGGTAGCCAAGGTAGTTTTATCTAGGCATTATAACCTAACCTCAGATAAAATTAAAATACCTCAGGATCCTGTTGTTTTCCTCAACTCACATCATACACCTTTTTAACCCCTTAATGTCAGAATTATTAATTTCACTAACAAATAGGTCAAGATGACCTCATTTCAAATGAAATTAAAAAGAGGCTTTTTGCATCCCAGATCCCCAAATTTTATTTTTTTAAAATATTACAAAATTTCATCAAAATGTCATTTTTTCATCTAAGTTGGTTTCATCTGCCTTTTAAACAATTTTGGGAAGATACACAAAATAATAAATATAAAATAACAAAGAAGTGGTTGAAAGCAAATTCATGACAGCAGGCATTAAGGGGCTTACTTTCAGAAGCATAACTAACCAATGGTAACAAGTAAAGCAGTTTATCAGTGTTCTCAAATTGTTAAATTCTATGGAAATTAATTGTTGCACACTAGAAGCTATCTATCCAAAATACCTGAATTGCATAGGAACTAAATCTTTGAATACTCTTTAAAATACTCTATTTTTAATATGCATTGTGTATTTTCATTTTTAAACTCAATGGTCACATATATTGCATGTAAACAGCTATTTTATTGCTATGTTCACAAAAAGTAAGGTTAACTCACTCCATCTTTCTTGTCCCGGTTGAAAGCCCCATGAAGATACTCGAGGGATACATCGTCATTTTCATTAAGCCACTGCATTACAAATGGCTCAAACCACCTATACAAGAAAATAAGCATTAATGGAAAATGTGTATAAGCTGAGTTTCTTAATGATTGCAAGATTTTAAACCAATGCTCCACAAAAATAATACAGCTGAAGATGTATTATCCTTTTTCTGCAGATAAAATAAACAGTTTAGTTATTGCTAAACAAGAATTGTTGAAAAGCTAATTAAGTAGTACGTTAAAAGCAACATTAAAAGGGACTAAAATTATGCAAGGAGGAATTTTGTAACAAAAGCTTTTCTTACAAAATTATTTACTGTAATTTATCTCACAAATATTCCCAAAAGAAAAAAAATCAATTTTCAAGAAACTCAAAATGAATGGTACTCTTATTATGCAAATATTTAAATTGTGTTGTGTTATATAGAGCAGAAGTGTGGGGACCTTCTAAGACAGGGTCACCAACTCAATTGATTTAATGCCTCAGCAAGTAGATTTGCTCATTGCATACATTGGTTAAACACATGACAACAGGGATTGCTCTCTCTTCCTTGTACAACATGCAAGCCTACATTTATCCTGCCTAGGAGGAATCTTTATTTATAGAGAGTGGCAGAATAATTGTTTGATTTGTGGCAAAGTTCTGCACTCAAAAATTTCAATTTGCAGCATCTATGCAAACCATGCAAATAAGTATGACAGTTATCAAGGAGAAGAGCATTTCTTTCAAATTATGTACAATCCTAATTAATTACCAAGAAGCTTGTACATACTTCAATTACCACCAAACCTATGAAAATATGTATATGTCTATATTTAAAGTATAAATACTAATACACGATACATAATTACAGCAACTGTTCTAGCGATCGTGAAGCTACAATAGGTGCATTAACCTATGAAAGGTGAATTACATATTTCAAACATAAAATGTTGCATACTGCCATAACAATGAAGGAATTATCTGTTCTTTCTTTCTGCACATTTGGTCATATAGTTCACAGTAGGTTATTTGCAGGAGCATTGGGTAAATTTCCTTTCTTGCTTTACTCAAAGGGTAATCATTTGGCTACCCATCTAAGGGATAGTTTAAAGTAGATTTAATTCATGGAATGTTTGTAGAGAGGTGTTGGGATTGCTTAAAGAGCTAGGTTTGGCTGAGCTAAGGAGGGAGGAAGGGTTTGGTGATGGAGGGAATTTTGAATTATTGACACAGGATTTTTAAGTTAGTGATCACAGCATTTTAAGAAAGTGTATGAAATTTCAAGTAGGATTAATGAAAAGCAACAGCTGGACTGGTCAAGTAATGGAAATTTTACCAGAAATTGGGATGGGGAACCATGATATTTGGAAACCAAGATAAAATAGGGTTTTGGAAGGGAGTCTGAGAAAAAATTGAAGATAGACACACGATTCAGACTAGTTTTAAACAAAATGGTTCCTTAAAACTTATAGAATAACTGAAAAAAATTGGGGGAGAGAAAAAATGTGAAATGCGATGATAAATTTGAAAGGATTTGTGAGGATTGATCAGAAGCACTGGTTTTAGAGGAATACATGAAGGAGAAGGGTGCATTATTTTTGGGGAACATGTGGGAATTTTGCGTTATTAGAATGTACTGGAGTGAAGAAATGAAGGGTGTTTGGGAAATAAAATGGGTGAAATGAATAAAAGAAATTATGGTACTTAAAATGCTGACTAATGTGGAGGGATAAAAGACATAAAATGAAGGATGAATATTTGGATAAAGTAAAGCAGAAATGGATTAGAGCAGTTAAGAAAGATGAACCAATTGGGGTATAATTGATAAAGTAGTACAATGTTAAAAGCGGGGTTTTCGTTATATAGATATCCCTGGAATTGTGTTCCAGGAAACCTCACAGAGATGAATGTTATGTTGTTAGAAAGTACTTGTAATTGTAGTTGTAATTGTATAAAAGCTGATGTGTCACTTTCACATGACTCTACCAATTCTTATACAAATTATCATAAAAAGGCTTATTCTTCTGAGCTACACGATAAACATTTTCAGAAATGGTTTTAGTACATAATATCTTGTAGGTTAAGGATAGTCAAATCTTATAAGAGCAGGTTGCTCTTAAAATTTCTGTTCTTTGCATGTTTATTAGAAAAATGAACAGTGATTTCTGCTTGAGAGAGGTGTAAATATTTGGAAGTTCAACAATTAATAAGGAATTTCTCTGAAATGGATAATTCTGAAAAAGAAAAAAAAAGAAGTATTTCACAAATTATGTAGTTTAATAAAATATACATTTTTCTTTTGTTTTATTCCTGGTCATGGAAAAACAACCAATTCCAAACATAATGGCACAGTAACCAGCTTTTAAAAGATTTAACTATCACTTTAGATTAGTGTGTTCCCTTATTTCCCTTTTCTTATAAGGAGCTAAGTAATAACATAATTTCTGTTAATGTTTGTTTTGATTAATATGAAGTAGTGAGAAGAATAATCTTTTGTAAGAATTGTTTGCTTGCAGAACAGGAGAAAGTCATGTGAATGGAACATCAGATTTTATTTTGATAGAAAATTTTCAGAAGGTCAGAAATGTCTATTGGTATACCCCCTAGGAATACTTTGAAGGCATTTAGAATTAGCATCCATAAAGTTAATGTGAAATTTATTTATATAATGACTCAATGTAGAGCTATAAAATTTTGCATGCTGTATTTGTATTACGTTTTCATGCTCACTTCAAAATATGAGGTTAAAAATTGCATAATTACATATTACCTTAAGAAAGAACAATTCTAGGGCTTTTATGCAAGTTTAAAATAATGATTATTGAGCTTTTCAAGCCAGATTTAATCCACTCAGACCAGTCATCTGAGAAAAAGGTAATTTTTCACTCTACTGTGAAAAATTAATATCTAATCCTTTAATAGAAGATTACCCTTTTGTTTGATTGCTTAAAAAAGTCTGTAAAAATAATACTAACGCAGGGTATTCAGGTACAGATCCTTTGTAGGGAGGCACATCCTTGACATAGTTTGTGTGCAACCACTTGACTTTGAAGTGGAGATTCATATAGGCCGAAGATTTGCAGAGACGATGCTGCTCATGCTCCTCTAATGCATACTTCATGTCCACCGCAAACAAACTCCACATCGTGGCTGCTGAAAGCTGTAATATACATCAAATCTATCATAAAATCACTTTTTTATTTAATTTAAAAAAAAAAAAAAAACTTATTGTAAGAGCTGGAAAATTTATAGCTCCCACACTTCATTTTAAAAATACTGAAAGTGCAAAGTATACTAGACATTAAAAACACAAAGACACTTAACAGCATTCAAATAAATAGACAGATGGTGGAGACCTTCTTACATATGACTTTTGGTAATGAGATGGCAGATCTACTCTCAAAATAGAGAACCATTTTACAATAAATTAACATTATATGGAAACAAAATAATTTAAACCATTAATAGAGAACAAAGTCAACAATAAATTAAAAACAAGAAAAATTAATATTTTAAAAGTGTATCAATAATCAGGAATATCTTGCAAGTGTTTAACTCTGTAATAAAAAAGGTAAATAAATAAAATAATAAAAAACTATATGACAGAAATTGAGTGGTTTATTAAGACCTAATTTTTTGTGTATTAAGTTTTTGTCTTCTCTTACAATATCAGTGATACAAAAGCTATTTTCAAGAAATTCAGGATGCATATATTTGCAAGGTTCATATGTTTAATATATGGCGTTTTAATCAAAATTGTCAGTGTTACTTTTTGGGAAGTTGATTAAAGGTTCCATGTAAAGTTATTTTGACATGGGAGGGTTATCCTAAAAATCTTCCTGTTGTATCTTTGAAAGATACTCAACTTAAACACCATTTGATATTTGATATTTAACTTACTTTTTGTTTTGAGTTATGCTGTACACAAATACACACAGACAACAGACAGGTACATAAAGCTTTTTTTAAAAGTACTTTTTATGTTAAAATAGGAACTAAAGCTTTCCTGGCGACGTGTTAATTCAAAATTTTCTCAGGCTTCTAGCCAGGTAAAGACTTGGCTTGACACCAACGTTTCGAAGAAGTGCATCTTCCTCGTCTTCAGGGTGAACTGATGGTTTGAGCTTGCGGAGACTGGTATTTATAAGAGCTGGGATGAAGCTAACATCTGATTGGTTCGCGAGATATTATGGCCTGGTATTTATAATATACAATTAAGTTCAGCATGGACACCGATGATAAAGAGCCTTAACACCTAATCCTGTACCTGCAGTCTTCCAAGACTTATTTTCTAGCAGGTGCGTGCTCAAACACAAAACATTAGCCGAATAACTGCTATAAATAGTTTTCTACGAAGTCCGTGCCCATGTCTCAGTCATCTTAAATACCAGGCCATAATATCTCGCGAACCAATCAGATGTTAGCTTCATCCCAGCTCTTATAAATACCAGTCTCCGCAAGCTCAAACCATCAGTTCACCCTGAAGACGAGGAAGATGCACTTCTTCGAAACGTTGGTGTCAAGCCAAGTCTTTACCTGGCTAGAAGCCCGAGAAAATTTTGAATTACTTTTTATGTTATTCAATGGTTCTCAAAATATGTATATTTCTGGTGAAATCTCAACATAAAATTTTTGTGGAATGCAATACCTTCTCTACCTATTATGTACACAATATGTTGAAGGGAAAGTAAAAAAAAAAATACTTCAGGACTAGGAATTAATGCAAGCAAATTGTAACAAGTGTGCCAATAATATCATAACTTCATAAATAAATGGAAAAATTTTGTTTTATTTTTCATAATAAAATATAGACATTTTAGATATGGTATGAAAGTATAACATTAGTTGATCATGTCCAGGTAACAAGAGCTAATCATTATATAGCTTGTCATCATAAAGTTTATTATGTTTTATAGATATACCTATGTTTTGCATTTTATGTATGTTAGTTTTTGTTTCCTGAAAACAAAGAATTAATAGACTGAATTAAAGAAAGTAAATCCAAAGTTATGTGATCATCTAAATTTATTATTGTAGCTGATAGGCTGTATAAATTCCTGCTCCCTCATTTTCACTGTTTACTCTTTTGACCACATAAGTACAACCTACATAGTAGGTAGAGCAGGTATTGTATTACACCCAAAAATTTGATTACGGGATTTTGCTGCAATATAAGTTTTGAGACACCTGAACCCACTTTTAGAAAAAAGTGTCTGTCCTTGTACGTGCGTGCGTGTGCATGTGCATGTGTGTATGTATGCAAACTAAAAAATGAATAGTTGGTTAAATACCAAACTCCAATTTATTATTTTATTACATGACATTATTTTAAGTTCAAAATTTTCCAATGATGTGACGAGAAGATTTTCAAGTAAATCCACCTCTCCAAACTACCCTTACATGGAATTTTTTAAAAACTTTGATTTTCTCAAAAATGGTTATAATGATTTTGATTAAAATATCATGTGTTTAAGACATTTTCATGAAAAATGAAAATATCTTGTTATTGGTTCCAGTTTTAAAATACTTAAAATGTTCTCAAACAAAGGGATGTCATTAATTTTGTATCTCTTTTATTTTACTCCTGGTCATGCAAAGAGAACCAAATTTCAGTTGTGTCATATAGCAACCAGCTTTTAAAAGATTTGACTATTACTTTAGCCTAGTGTATTCTTTTATTTCCCCTATACTTATAAGAAAGCAAGGAATAATAAGATAATTTCTGGTGACATTTATCTTGATTAGCATATTGTAAATAAAAGAGTAGTTTATTTGCTGAAGAGACAGAGAAAGTTATATGAATGGAACATATCAGTTTTTGAAGAAAGATCTAATATGCAGACCACAGCAATAATATTTGTTTAATGTCATTTAGCACACTTGTCATCAATCCTATCAATTTCAAGGATTAAAGTTTCTTTAGAAAGGTTGAATAAATTGAAGCTTAGCCAATTTCTTTCCTGAATTGTGAAAACATTTTTTCCTTGTAGCTTATGTCTTTTTGCCAGATTCATATATCAGATAATGAATGAAATCATTAAAATGATGCTCAGATACTCAAATGATCTTAGGGTCCATAGAACTTAAAGTTACTCAATATTTGTCTTTTTAGGATAAGGGAAGTCCCCCCCAAAAAAAACCTTATCTGGGTAACACACCCTAAATGAACTTGCCACTTCTTAAATCTGAGGCAGATGAGCTATCCCCAAACTATAAGCTAGGCTTAAATAAACATTGTAAGATATACAAAATATAGATAAAATAAATATGTTACAAAATCAGCTTTAGTAACTCATGGGCTTTAAAGTACTCCCTTTGGCCATGCTTTAAATTTACTTCACTTGTTATTAAAACTTTGCTTTTGTAACTAGTTTCCTAAGTAACCATTAACACAACTTCTAATATTGAAGTTCTAATGCTATGATTCACAAACATCTGATAATACTTGCCTGCCCAATGTTGAGTTCCTGCGGGAATTGATTGAGGACAGGTGCGTAGCTGTTGCGGTCTTCCTCAATGACCGACACAATGAGTGCTATGAGTTTGTGCCAGAAGTCAAGACTATCTAGCCGAGGCCCATGGTCCTCTTGGTCCCTCTTAGCTTCATTTGGATCCACCTATACACAATCACATTCATTTAATACCATTCAACTTAGTTTTATTGTAACAGATATCAATATTATTACCTAAAGAAACTGAAGCTAAATAGCAACCAAGGGTTTAAATTAAATCTATATTAATATTGTGACAAAGCTGTCTGTGAATATGACCACTCTTACATTTATATATGCAGTGGAGGAACTGGAATGTGGTAAATAAGGAAGAGCAGCACAACATAAGAAGAACCTTCAGAATGTGAGACTCTTTATTCTTTTCAAGCTTTGAGATGCTTCTGGAAGCTTTGGTTTCCACAAAATTCTGTGATATCATTTTCTAGCTACAAAAGGAGGAAGAATTGATAGCTATGTGTGTTGCACATTGTACTGAGTCGAGAGTGACTGGAGTGTTAGCGCACAGTGGTGCACAAGTCATATGGCGTGCAGTCATAAATTGTCTATGCATCAAGACATTGAGTGAATTTAAGACTTCATTTGTAGACCATTTTTTAGTCAATAAAGGCAGGTTTTTAACCTTTTCATTGCTAAAATTGATTGCAAAAAACATCCCAGCCATGCTATGGTCGAGTTTGAGCAAATTAGAATTTCATATGTAAAAGTGTTTGAACTGTGTGGGCATAGTGGTACATCTGTTAGGATTCAAAAGAACTAACTCTCAACCATGTCCATGCACGGTTACGACATCTAAAGCAGACCGGTGCAGGAAAACTACGTCTTGTAGCTCCACGTGGTTCTAATCACGTGATCCATGTGACATAATCAGGATATTCCAAAAGCAGTGAGATAATGGCTTCTTCAAGTAGTGTGCAGCATTTTGTTGCTGATAATGAATTATTAGAAGTTTTTGAGGCTTTACTGTCAGATTTTTCAGATTTATCGGAGTTCGGGAATACTGACAGTGATGTGTGTGCTGCATATAAAAATGTTTTATAACAAAAATTTGGAACTTTCAGAACATCTAAAGCAGCTTACATCATTTCTAGCGAGTTCATATTTAATTTTCAATAGCTTTGCATGATTTTTTGAGAGTTTTAAAAGTTACAAACTTTCTAAAATTAACTCAGCAGGGAGGTGTTTCTCGCCTAAAAATATGTAAGCAGCAAAAAGTTTAAGATATTATAGAGAGAGAAAATTTTAAATTTGTATTTTGGTGTATGTATTATGAGGATTAAATTTTGCATTTATATTTTACCCATAATAATGATTAATTTTATGGTAGCAATCTTTCAAGGCATGTAAATCACAGATGTGGAAGTACAACTTCTGCTCTTGGCTAAAGGGTAAATCATGTGTTTGCAGCTGGCCTGGTAGAGATTGAATATCATAGCTGTTTTCTGTGAATTTGCTAGCTATCAGTTATGCCTTATTAGGATAATGCAAATTAACAATGTTCATCTGATATTGCTTAGGTCAATTATAAAAACGTAATAGCAATAATAAAAGCTCTGGATTTTTGTCTCTCAGAATCTTATGGCTATCAATTGCTACACGAACTTACTTTGCTTTGCGCCACAAATACAAGTTAGGTACTTATTTTATCGATAATGAATTACTTCAAGAACTTGTACGATGCCTCAGAGCTCATGTCACACTCTCTGGGTCAGAAAGCAAGGTGACCACAACTAAATCATCACTCATGATCAACATGTGAAAAGCTCTTCAGCATCATCATCTCTTTTTATCATAATGCAAATACAGTTTAGTTATCACCTAGTTACCTCTCTCAGAGTGTCTAATATCAAGTAGGGTATTAACTTTAACTGCATCTGTTCCATCTCCTACCTTTTGGGTTAATTGTAGGATAAGTGTAAACCCCTGATACCTCTGATTATGCCCATTCATAAGCAGCCCGTATCCCCAGTCCTATAATGGTTAACCCCACCTCCATTAAACTTACTGTGGCATTGTTACACTTGGTGTAAGGCATCAATGTTTCAAGTCATGCTTAAGGCAACACTTGCCTTATATCAGAAAACCTATCATGAGATATTTGGTTGGAGTTGCCGATTTTAGGGTGGTCTGAATCCTTTATGCCATCGTGACAATAATTAATTTCACAAATTATTAAAATATTAAAAAGTATTACAAAGCCATCGTACTTGAATAGAAATACACTGAAGTTTTAAAAGAGCATGCTTGCAAAGAAGTCCTTGATTTTTAGTTGAGAATGTTATAGTATAGAAAATATTTATTGTTACATCATGGTTGCAAAATAACAAAAATTCTACAGATATTTTACTCCAAGCAAGAGGAGCATTAAATCAAAAAGCACTAACAAGGGCTATTGCCAATTGATGTTACAGACTGAGCTGAAATATTTTGTAAAGAAAGCAGATCACAAATAAAAATATCTGTGTCCTGGCTTTCTCTCCCACTGTCACAAGTTTGACAAAAAAAATTATATATTAGATGATTAACTAATAATATCTAATTCTTTGAATGTTTGAACAAAATAACTTATAAAAATGCACTAATTTTCTCTTTTCATTTCACCATTTTGAGTAAAAGGCATTACTCACTGCCTTTCATTCATTCCTAACATTATGATAATCATTAATTATTTTGTAATTCTTCCGTATTTAGAGGTAACCCCTCTACTCTTATTATTTCCCTTTAGATGTGATACTGAGCAAAGAGAATGTTGTTTTTGTTTATTAATTTTGAGATGTTAGTTATGTTTGTGTTAGTTTGTATCAGCATTATTTCAAGATTTATAACTATCAGCTATTTTTATGAATGTAGTTTCACTAATTTATGCATGTATTTATAAGAAATACATCTTTGGTATGGTTTATAATGAAATCTATAGCATATGCATATATGAGGACAATGTAATAATCTGTTTTATTTTCCATAAATAGGAACAATAAATTGTGTTAGACACAAAAAATATGTGCCAATTCATAAGCTTCATGATCCATTTCCCTGTACAGAATTTTACCTGTGGTTGGGTTACCATCTAAAGGAACGAGAGAAATAATAAAAGCGGCAAGGAATGTATGTAGCTTGCCTCACTCTGAGAAGCAAACTCCGGTAGTGACCACAGTCAACAAAATGAACCAAACATATTGCAAGTTTGCATAACTAGTAGAGAAAGTAAAACTTATTGTAGCCTGTCTCAACCTTAAAAGAAAGTGTGGAGTTCAATGGGATATCTGTCTCTATCTAATGCATATAAACTGCCATTAGCTTTGTCTTTTTTACTCTCACACTGTCCCTGAGTTACTAGTAACATGGTCTAAATATTCATTTATTATAAATTTTCAGTTTTGAATACATTATCCTATTCAAAATTTTCTTCTGTATCAGTTGCATGAGTTTTAGAACCTTTTAGGTTTCCATTGGCCCAAATTTCTAAAGAAAGAATGCTTCTATGCTTATCGTGTAGTAGCTAATAAAATAAAGGCTAGAACCCAATAATATTACTTTCTTAGCTAGAGTAAACTAGAATGTTGATGCATGCATAGTTTGAATTCTGTATCTTTAATAAGATGACTATTATGCTTTTTTAAATAAAAGATTTATGGAAAGTGCACGAATGAGAAACTTTATTGTTACTGGCTTTCAATAGGGACCAAGCAAAAGAAAATATTGACAAGGATTAGAGAATGTATTTAAACCAGAATCCTGTGATTTCTAACACTCATTCTTTGTGACAAACAATAGTCATCTATTCATTCAGCTCACAGTCATGAGGCACTAAGGCATGCAGCATACATATATAGGTTAACATAAGTTTTTAGGTAGTGTTTATAACATATAGAAGACTATGAAGAGTTAATGTAGATTATTTATTTTTTGGTTTACCTAAATATTTATAGCGATGAAAAGAGAAGCTTGGAAGAGATAAAATGTTTGTAAACTAAGAAGAAACACAAAATATCAATGAATGCAGTAGATTATTCAAGTTAAATGAGTGCTAGTAAGGAAATAAATGAAACAGCTCAAGCTGCCAAATGTTTAGAAACATGTACATATAATACATATGGCAATAGTGTGCTCCATTTAACATATACAAGGTGTGATCAAAAAGTTTCCGGAATGGTTTCGCAACAATGCTGATGCTGAGATTTCCTCAAGTCTAACCCAGACTGTTCATGCAGTGTTCCTTCCCGATAAAAATGAGAGGTCACGTGACTTCCTGTGACTATGTAGTGACGAGGTAGACCCTCTGAAGTGAACACGTGTTTTGCATGTGCTGCAATTTTTCCGTGTAGCAAAACTGTCAGATTACAAAGAATGCAAAACAAACATAAAATTTTGCCAGAAAACTGCAACAGAAGCCTATGAAATGTTAAGAACAGCTTATGGGGAGGAAGTTATGGGCAAAACTCAAGCATTTGAGCGGTTTTCGAAATTTGAAAGTGGCATGACATCAGTTAAAGATGCAGATCATTCGGGATGACCCTGTTCCAGCAAAACTAATGAAAATATCAATCAGGTGAGAGAAATGCTCTTAAATGATAGGTGCATTACAATAAGAGAACTTTCTGACTCATTAAGGGAGAATGTGCAACGCAAATGGCCGGAGAAATGGAGGAGTGATGACTGGTTCCTGCATCATGACAATGCGCCCGCGCATAAAGCTGTTTCTATTCGCTAATTTTTGGATAAAAATAGGATGAAAAATAGTATTCATCCTATTCCCCAGATTTGGCACCAATGGACTTTTTCTTTTCCCGTGACTTAAAATGCGGCTCCAAGGACACCGTTTTGAGGACATTGATGTCATCCATCGCAAATCACAGAAGGCTCTGAAAATGTTGAAAGAAGAGGGCTTCCAGTAGTGGCAGAAGCGCTGAGACAAGTATATCAACTCCTAAGGAGACTACTTCGAGGGGGACAGTGCAGATTAGACAAAACAAACTGTTGTGTAGTATTTATGACGCCTGGAAACTTTTTGATCACACCTCGATTTATCTTCTAAGGCGGAGATGCATTTTAGATATTTACCTGGAACTCTCTGTTGTAGAGCTCATAACAATTCTCAAAGAGGAATTGATAGGTAGAACGAAGGCATGCCTTGACGCAGTCTTTCACCACTGTGCTGGCCCTTGGCGGACTCGACAGCTCTTGCACCTTCATACGGAAGAAGGTGATGCTGGTGAGGAGATCCACTGTAGACTTTAGATCCATAAGCTTCTCCTGGCTTGACGCCGGGAAGTTGTTGCGATACATCGACAGATCGATGCGCAGCGAGTTGTGCAGCTGGTCCAGCAGCTTGACAAACTTCTCTTTCTGAAAAGTAAATATGTCATTTGTTTGAGAACCCTCCTTACATTTGAAAGGCTCATGGTTTCTTTAATTATTCATAGGGTAAGCTGAATCACCAAACAGCCTATCTTACCAATGTAATGTTACAATTTTAATGTCCCATTTTCTCAGTATCTATTGGTCAGAACTTGTTGCAAATTTATCTCATATTTATGATATGATAATGAATTAGATACAAGAATATTACATGCCGTAATTATAACCAAAATATTTTATAAATTTCTTGTCAATTTGTAACACAAGTTTATTAAAAATTCCAATAATAAAATCACTTCTAGATAACTTATTAAGTTACTTTGCATTAAAATTTGCACAGTTATATAAACAATTTATGTTTCATGTCACTTTTTTGTAGGTGTCATAGTTCCAGAGAAAATGGAACATAACAGAGAAAAATCTAAATTTCAAGAAAAAGTATTTAAACTAAACAATACATATGATACAGTATACTCCCAATTATTTGTGTACAGACTATCCGTGCATCCCCCCTCCCAAAATATATATATATTTTTTTATGTCAACACATCTCTTTTACAAATTTCTTTTAACTTGCTTCATTGACACTTACATGCTAATTAATATTAGAAAAGCTAAATTTGTTTTTAATTTACATGGAACAGGCAGGAAATGGCATTTATTGTCACTTGACAGGTCCTTTATTGCTGTTTCCTAAAGAAAAACAATACCTATGCACAGAAGTAGAATAAATTTTTGAATAAAGAATACATGTTGAAAAAATCTTTTAAAGGTAATTCCCTTTTACATATGTATGTTGTACCTTAAAAGCATTAAGTTACGGATTTCTCGGTTATTCTTGTTTTCCGATTATTTGTGTTTCTTCTCCCTCACATTACCCCGGATAATCCAGAGTATACTGTATAACTTATCAAACTTCTAATACAACAATAGTTCTTATAAGCAGACATTTGCATTGTGAACATGTCCTCTGATAGCAATGTATAAAAGGAAATAAAATGTCTAACATAAAAGTCTTAGTGCTGTTATGTTTTTTTAGAAAAAGTAATGCAACATTGAAATTATACATTTGTTAATATTATCATGTCTTTCTTAAATCAGTAGGTACTTTAAAAATTTTAAATTAAATTGTATAGTATTACCATAAATGTAATATATTGTTTTAAAACTAATATTTAGGAGACAAAGAATCTGCAAACATACAAAAATGGATTTATGGAAATTTTTTCCCGTTTAGTCTCACCTTACATTAATGAGCAATGATATTATTTTTTATGAAATATAGAATGAGATCTCTGTCCTATACACAATCTTAAGATTTTGGTCATTACAAAATTATAATATGTTTACTTGAGAGCATACATGCATGCAGATTCATGGGTAAATAAAATAATGTTGCGTATTAAAGGGTGTAGACAGTTTTAGAAGACATTTCCTGGTATTGCAGTTCAAAATAGTGAGATACTGTCAGATGTCTGGTTAACAAAATTAGATCAATGGTATTGCCAAGTACTGAATCTAAGAAACAAAAATATATGTTTTAATGGCGGAAAAATCGACAAAATTGATGTAGAAAAATGTCTCTTAAGATATGTTGCACAGCAAGTTTTGAAAAACCTTTGTTCATAAAGCCAATAAACTTTTAAAATTGAAACACTACAACAGGCTGTTCCAACTTGACTTGTGCGAGTCAGAGTACATGCACGTACAATAACAAAATTCAGAGTAGAGCTGGATGGGGAGCATGATAGCCAAGATGTCACTGGGCAAAGGTCATACCTACTACAATACTTGGGGCCTGCCACTTCATTTCCACCACTTGATTCAGCCATGACAATAGCTTGCCCTCAATGCTGCGCCATAGTGCAGGTAGACCCCTGTGAGTTGTGAGTTGCTCAATGTTCTTTTGCTGAACACTCCAGCAAGGATAGTCTGCCTTATAGAGTGACTATTTGTTCATGAATTACAACCTCTTGATAATGAGGAATGCCAGGAATGTATCGGTGCACCACTTATAAGGTTAGTATCATTATAGTACATGTTACTATTACGCATTGAGTATGTAATGCAGGAATTTAAGAATTTAATATCTCCTGATGTAGTCGACATTGCATGAGTGCACAAATATGATACGGATTGGGCCACTAAATAACCACTCTGTAGTATAATTTTTTTCAATGAATGATCATTTTAGAGATATCAATGACAGAAATTCTAAAACAAGATAAGAATATTTACCCCAAAGTTTGAAGCTGCAAAGCGATCACTAGCAGAAACAGCAGATGATGCTGTGGTGTGCGCATAATAAGCATTAATGTTTGCTAATAGTGTACTCATCACAGCTGGCACAGAAGGACAGAGGTACTTTGTTGACAGACAGTGAAAGTGCCTGGAAGAAAAACAAAAAAAAATATTAATTAATTTATAAAGTAGCAATAAAACTAGTGTTCATAACAGTGAAATAACTTCCTTAATTCTGTATATGAAAATAGGCAGCTCTAAAGAGCATTGCATAGATATAAAAATCTGTGTATTCCTTTCACATGGCTTTCTCTATCTGTTCTGCAAACAGCCTATTCTTATAAAAGATTATTCTTTTATCCAGAGCATGTTAATCAAGATAAACATTACCAGAATGGTCTTATTACTTAGTTCCTTATATGTGGAAAGAAAATAAGGGAATACACTAGGCTAAACTGACAGTCAAATCTTTTAAAAGCTGGTTGCTGTGTGTTTTTCATTGAAATTAGATATCTTTTCATAAGAAAGGAGTAAAATCAAAAGAGATATAAAACGGATGAGAATTTCTCAATTAAGAAAAGTTAAAGTATTTTAAAATTGAATCCTATAACATGGAATATCTCTGAAATGATAGGATCTACAAAAAACAATGTATGTGACATAAATTCTTTGTTTCAATGAGATCTACATTTTTTGTGTAGTAAGCTTTTGTCTATTATGGTTTACCAGTCATGCAAAAGTAATCCAAACTGAAGAGAACTTTAGAGGCTATTCCCAAAAAATTTGAGATATATATTTTATTTGTCATGTAAACATCTTTAATATACAGGCTTTTAATCAAAGTTCATAGAGGCATTTTTGAGCGAATCAATATTTTGTGTTGCATCCTTGGAAGATTGGTAATTTAACCAATTTTTGTTTCTGAGTTAACATTCGCACACACACATGCACGTACACATACCTTTTCTAATAATGCTCTTTTGGATTCAGGATACCCTAAAACTTGTATTTCCCATAAAACCTCAATATTAAATTTTTGAGTGGATACTATGTTCATTGTACATACATGCTAGAGAAAGTAAAAAAAAATGCAGGGGTGCTAGAACACCTACTTAACTAAAAAATGTTGCGTGTTAGATTCATATGAAATTATCTCTCACTCATTTTCAGTGCCTAATGTAATAAAATCTAAGCGAAAAGATCAATTCAGTAAATATAGACTTTTACATTTGCTTATTTGTTACTTCTTTAATAACTAATTATTAAAAGTTTATCTATTTGTTGTTGTATCTGATGGGCAACAATTCATGCATAATTGGTAGTAGGGCAGTCTGAACCTGGGGCCAGTTTTTTATGTGCCACCCTGTGTTATCATGACATCATTATCATCTTCTAGTTCAGAGAACCCTCCTACAGATTCAGCATTGTCACAAAAAAATTGCTCCAGAAGATCATCTTATTAGATACTTTGATAAGAATGGCTTCCTTCATCAGAAATGAAGAATCTACACTGTTAACTGAAGAATTCTTGCATAAGAGGATTAGAATAGAACTGAAGCTTGAACTGATATCCTTGTTATAAAAGCTGAATATAATTGATGAACATCAGCATACCATACATACTTCATACATTGCACATTGGTGGTATGGTAGTCTGTGACAGTGATGGTTTGACATACAAATTGTGAGATCCCATTTGCAAAATGTTGTGAATGTGCTGTCCACTGGATTTTATAAGCATAGATCATACATGCTCTAAGAATTAAGATATGCAGAAGTAATTTGGATTTCAAAGGTATGAAACTTTTGAAGACGGAATATAGTTTCATGAATCGCTGGAACGCTCTGTCCTGTATATTTACAATAGCAAACTGCTGCTATTTGATTATAATTTTTTTTTTTTTTATATCAGCAGATTGCAGTACTATAATGAATAATCAATCACCTAGTGACAGTAACCTTAAAGACACAAATAAACAGTGTAAACAAGGAGAAAGATGCAGATATAATCATGACTTTACAAAACATGCTCTGAAATGTTATTTAAATGCAATAAGTAAATCATTGTTACAAAACATTTATTGCAATTTATAATATTAAAATAGATATTACATTGAGACAGAGAATGCATGTGATACACTCATAGACTTTAAAAATATACCTGGAAATACTTATCATTAGAGAGGGGGGTCTTTTCACTGACTCCACCCTTGTCTTCCACCTGTTTGCTATACTCTTAAAAGTGTATTGGACAGGCCACATTACCAAAGGGAAGGGGATTAACATGAAACATAGCTTGTGACAAATGAAGTTCCGAGTTGTGAACTGGTAAACCCTAAACTTTCTGGTTGGACATTATATAAAATTAGGTTAATCTTTTCTCTGCACTACATACTGAAGTTATATGCCAAGGTAATTCATGCACATGTTTGATTAAATTAACATTCTGCTAATCATGTCAACCTGTTCTGAGGGAGTGTTGCAGGATGAAGGGGTGGATTGCCCAATCAGTTTTGTCTTTTCTTACTCACATAGCATGTTGTGAAGGAATGGCACCAACGAAAATTTGTGGAAAACCCGAGTCCCCATGAAACCTTCATATTTTGAGCAAAATCACAGCACTTGGCCTATTTTTAATGTCTTTAAGTTATAAAAGAACGGTTGTACTTACGTCATAGCCTGATAGATTGACTCTATGCCATATCTCATGGCAAACTCATCCACTATTTCTTCAGCTGCATCATCAAAATAAACTTTCCAAGCATCATCACCTTTGGCTTGAGGTAAAAGCACCATGCCACTATTTTGCTCACAGAGAGAGTGGAATAAGTTCTCATGAAGACAGGTGTATTGAACATGGTATGGTGCCACCTGTAATACAAATTTCATTTGAAATAGAGCCAATATTAGAATTAATGGGTTTTCTTTGCCTTAAATATTAAAAACAGAAGCACTATTAACAGTGTCATCATCTTGGAGTTATGCTGAGTCACACATATTTACACTCACCTCCACTTAATTAGTTGAAAAACATTGAAGCATTTTCAAGAACATTCATCCTCATCTTCAGCAGTTTGGTGACTGGCGCTCCTTTTCTGCTTCCTCCTCGTCCTCTTCCTGTTGTTTTCTCCATCCTGTTGCCATTTGGTGTTGGGGATTCAAAGTTTTAACACTTCAATCAGTAGCATCCCCAATACCTGAAGGCAACAGGATGGAGGAAGAAGAAGAAGAAGAAGAAGAAGAAGAAGAAGAAGAAGAAGAAGAAGAAGAAGAAGAAGAAGAAAAGGAGCATGAGCCATCAAACTGCTGAAGACGAGGATGAATGTTCTTGAAAATGTTTCAATGTTTGTCAAATAATTAAGTGGAAGTGAATGTAAATAAGCGTGACTCAGTTTAATTCCAAGATTCTTGGCCTTATTAAAACACTAAACTATGGATTTAAATTAATTTCATTGAGGTGATTAAGTATAAAAATGCATTCTTATTTTAGAACTGAAATTTTTGGATTACCTCCTTGAACTCTTTTTTTTTTTTTTACCAACTTGTGAGGAAAAATTAAAAGTATGTTGTATAAAAGTCGCAGATTTATTCACTAATTTTCAGATGTTCCTTAATATTATACTGAACTGAGATCTCAGAACCTGGGGCTTGGAGCTCTTACAGTGTCTCAGATATTCAGGAGGGGATACTGAGTCCCCTCAAGTTATTTTGTTTTATTTCCATTATATTATTATTTTTTACTGCACTGGTACAAAAGAGACTAAATACATATACTGAATGAGTCGCCTAAACTTGCACTATAAATATAATTTATGTGATTCGAACCTGTGATGACTGGCTTTGAATGGATAACCACTTCTTTTGTCTCATCTTAAAAATCACTATTATTTAAATCAGTTTGTATATGGTGCCTGTGAAAGGCATATGAGAGCTGGTTTACATTTGTAGGAAGAGTGGCATATGTAACAAAATAATTCCAATATTAAGAGATTAAGAATGGCATTTGTTACACTGCAATAGGTCAATTAAAACCCAAGAAACTATAATGTGAGTTGAATGCTTATGATATAATGAAACAGGAAAACCTTTATCTTTCTTTTGTTGTGGTTGGAACCTTTATATTATTTCCAGCCATTTGATAACAGTGAAAGTAACATTGAGAACAGTTTTTGTCACATTGTAATAGGTCAATCATAATTAGCTACAATATTGAACTTCATTGTATATCAAGTATCAACATCATGTTATAATTTCCATTTAGAAAAATCTGATGTGTTCCATTTACATGACTTTCTCTACCTATTTTGGCAACAAATTATTTTTACAAAACCTTATTCTTCTATATGATTCATGCTAATTGGAATAAACATTAGGAGAAATGGTTTTATTTCTTATTTCCTTGTAAGTAGAAGGTAAATAAGGGAATACACTGAGCTAAAGTGATAGTCAAATCTTTTAAAAGCTGTCACTATGCAGTTCTCTTTGCATGGTCATGAGCAAAATAAAAGAGATATGAAATGAATGAAGCCTTCCCATTTGAGAAAAGTATATGTATTTTAAAATTAAATATCTCTGAAATGGTTAACTCCACAAAAAAGCAAAGGATATAAATTATGTATGTGTTTTAATGGATCTACATTTTGTGTGCAGTAACATTTTGTCTATATCTTTTGGTTTATCAGTGATTCAGAAGTACTCTAGAATGATGAGGGTTTCAGAAGCTATTCCCAGAATATTCAATATATACATTTTATTTGTCATGCACATATCTTTAAGATATCTTTAGACCCTTTTTGAGAATTTTTAAAATTTTCCACGTGAAGAATAGTTTGGGGTGAGGGGATTTTCTTGAAAATCTTTATGTCTCATCCTTGGAAGATGCTGAACTAAAATACTAAGTTGGGCATTTAACAGGCTTTTTGTTTTTGAGTTATGTTGCTTACATGGACAAATATATATGTGGATCTCTTTCTAAAAAAGTTTATTTTTAGATTCAGGGGATCTCAAAACATATTTCTGGTGAAACCTCAGTATCAAATTTTTGGATGGAATACAATAGCTTCTCTATTTACTATTTACATTGTTTATACTGGTCAAGAATTTAGAATTAGGATAAAAAAAATAAACATGCAGAAGTCTAAGTTGCGAATCACATTTGCTTACATTTTTGATTGGTCTATATTATATACCTTAATGAGCTCCTCCCCTACCTTTATAACTGTCAAACTTGTTTTACTATTCATATTTTTGTTTCCAAGATATTTGTAGTACAAGTTTTAGATGACTCACCTGGTATACTACTTGGTGAAAACAGAATAATTGTATTTTGGTAATATAATTATCTCATTTTGGCTGTGGTCAGTCACTAGTGATATATGGGCACTTTAAAGGTGTATAATATACAGGGTTATAAAATTTTAAGGTAACCTCTGTTGCGACCTGTCTCTACTGTGCGAGAGATCAGAGAGTCCCTGGGAAAGTAATGCCGGCGCACCAAAATACTAAACTTAAGATAAATGTTCACATTAGGTCAACACAATTTGCTAAAATATTCTTGCTCACTTGTCTAAGCTTGTCTTGGCAACAAGAATCCTTGTGATTTCTTGCATGATTTATCACTGAGTTTCTGTAGATTACACACAAATTTCTGCTGCTGAGCTTAGGTGAATGAGCGAGAACATCTTTAACTTGTTATACTGCCTTTTTGAGAGCATTTACTTAAGGTAAGGACTCCAGTGCACCTTTGACTTTCCCAGTAACTCTTGGATCTCTCACGCAGTGGAGAGAGGTTTACCTTATAATTTAATGACCCTATATAAGCATACACATAAATTTTAGTGTTAAAGGTTAGTTGTCAAATTAAATAACAAGCCAAATATTAACATTAAAATATTTCAATCTTTGGACATTAAGTGATGCTAAATTGTTTTTGAAAATACGTAATATTTTGAATTTTCCTATCCTATGATTTCACAGATGTTTTAACAGGTAACCATAGTAATAATAGTAATTATTACTTTCTCTATATGCACATAGTGCATAGAGAAGGTATTGCACTCCACCAACAAATTTGATACTGAGATTTCACCGTAAATATATGTTTTAGGATCCCCAATATCAAAAAAAAGCATTTTCACAAAAAGGTCCGCATGTGTGTGTGCGTCCGTGTGTCTGTGAACACGATAACTCAAAAACGATAAGTCGGTAAAATACCAAACTTGAAGATTTTGAGAAAAATCCCCCCACCCCCAACTACCCTTTACATGGAACATTTTTCGAAAATTTTTATTTTCTCAAAAATGGCTCTAACGATTTTGATTAAAATTTCGTATATTAAAGATATTTACCTGACAAATAAAAGGTATATCTTGAATTTTCTGAGAATAGCCTCTGAAGAGTAGTTTACTCTGGATGAATTTTACTGAATTTTGAATAACTGCTAAACCGTAAGCGATGGACTAAAACTTACTACACAAAAAATGTGGAGCACATTAAAACACACAATTTATGTTATATACATTTTTTTCGTGGAGTTGGTCACTTTTGAGACATTCCTTATTTTTGGTTTCTGTTATGAAAAACGTATACTTTTCTCATACAGGAACTTGTCAACTCCTATCAATATAAACAAAGGAACTTCATTGACATAGCAACCAGCTTTTGACTATGGTTGTCCCTCATTTTTCTCCTACTTACAAGGAAGCGAGTAATAAGATATTACTGAATTTTTTCTGATTAGCATAAAGTAAATAGAAGTATAAGCTTTTTAAGAATAATTTGTTGCAGGGATATAGAGAAAGTCATATGAATGGTACACATCAGATTTTTTTTAGTTTCTATTCTTAGTTATTGAGCCTCCAATAGTTTTTCATTCCAGCTTTACTAATAGTGACCATGTAGAATGTGACTGTTCTAATAACTTTATGTAAATTATAATAATTGTTTACACTGAAAAAGGAAGAATGCACATTTTCAACTATTCAGAGTCTTTTAAGACATAGGAAGAAGGAAAGTAGGATGCCATATAGCCACATCGATGGCTACCAAAAAGGGTCAACTGATCTGGTCACAAACAACTGTCTACCTCTTACCTTTTTAATTGTGTCAAAAGACTTTTCACCAAAGAATATGCTAGAGAGATGCATACTTTAACCTATGACAAATAAAATATATACCATGTATTTCGGCTGATAAGATGATAGTTGAAACATATTAAAACAGGCATTGAAAATTGTATTGTCTTACATGACAAATATAAAACTTAGTTTGAAAATTTTATATCAATTAGATTTACAGTTCAAACTGTTTGAACACACAATGCAACCTACTTGTCAGCGGACCATATAATTTCATTATTTAGCAAGTATTTCTACAGGTAAACCAATAAAAATGCTGAAAGAGGCAATTTTCTTTATGATGTGTGCAACCGTACCAATTGTTTAATAGTAGACAGTAGGTATGTCCACAAAACTGATAACCAATACAACACTTTTCTAAATATTCAAGGCCATTACCCAAATGAGCACACATATTATTATCTGGATGATTACTGTTTTAAACTAAATTTACGGGCCTTGATAGTTTCGGGATCATCTTATAAGATGGTCATATGGTAAAAGTATATATCTTTGATGAAAATGAATACCTTGTCTTATCTGATGGTCATCTTATCTGTCAAAATATACAGTAACTACAAATATTGAACAGTTAGGACAAATGGTCTAACACACAAAAAACCTCAATTTAGTTTAAAGTGTAGTCTACAAAGAAACAAACGGCTCTCTCCATATTTTTGTTTTACTCACTTTCTCCTCACCCTTGATCTCAACACTGATATGCAGACGGATGGCTCCTGACACTGCAGATTTATCTGTCCTCTTCTCCAGGTTATACCATACATCCATCTCACCAGAAAGTGTTCTCACCTGTAATCAAACATAATATATGTTATAATAGTGCTCTTGTTTGTGCTCATTTTTACTTTAGGGCCTGAAATCACTGCCTGTTTAATTAACTAAATACTGCATAAAACATATATATTTTTTGAAGAATCCACCCTGGTGAATTTGTTTCAGGGGTCTTGTTCATCTGAGGGATGTATTTTGGCTCAAGAGGAAGCTGGATGACTGTTCTTAGCATCAATTATATTTATATTTTGTTCACTATTATAAAATATAATGTATATAGAAATGTAATTAGTTTGTTAAAGTATTTATTATTATAAGTTAGTTTTTATGAAGCCTATTGTAATTATTGTAATTACCTAATAGTGAATGAATTCATCATCATTATTAATTAATATTAATAATAACAATATCACAACTTTTACTTGCTTCTTGAAAACAATAAATACTGCAGGTTATTAAAAGACTTTAGCGCTAGTCACATTTTTAATTTTATTTCTCTGGTTGGCTCAAATGGTAAGTCATCCCCCAGATCTAGGGGTAACATTTTCTGGTTCCCAAGGTCATGGGTTCAAAACTGGCAGAGGAAGATGGATTTTTCTTGGCGTAAAAATCCTTAGCATGGTTTCCTTTGAAAGGGCAGTAAAGCTGTTGGTCCCGTGTCTTAGATTTATGGCAGGTAAAAGAACCTCATGCCTGATAAAGAGATCTCTGAGCTAAATTAAGCATCTTTTCACACCTGCAGCAGGTAGTGTGTCCATATATAAAACTCAATTCAATTGGTAAGATATTGACCTTTTGATCCCAAGGTTGTGGATTCTAACAGCATTAAAGAATTAACTCAATTATATTGGTAATATTATTATCAGCAACCCTCTAAAGGTTTATGTTTTTTATTGTAGATGACCTGAAAAATTCAATGGTACAGTTGGGATTTGAACTCAGTTCTTCGACTCTCCAGGTAGTTATCAATTGAGCTACCTTGGCAACATGCATCCTCCAACTGTCTCACTTCAGAGAACACCTTAATGGTGATTTACATACCATAATTAGTTAGTATCTGGGTAATATTCACATCAACTATTAGTCAATTTTATTATATTGATGATATTATTATTATTATAATAATAATACTAATAATTATTATCATTAGTATTATTATTTATTATAGATCAGCTGAAAAATTGAATGGTACAGCCAGGATTTGAACACTTTTCTCCCGCTCTGCATGCAACTGCTCTAACCATTGAGCTAGTATGACATACTGAATTTTATTTGTCAGAAAGTTACAAAACTAGGCTAAGAAAGGGTTAAACAATGAATTTATTCATATATAAGTAATATATTAAATATAAGTATGTCAAACCTCAAACATTTTAAAATGTTGGTGGCATGGATCACCAAGGGTGAGAAGAATCTGCCTACCAATAAGGAATTAAATCCAAAGTCCATTGTATTTTAGAAAGTTTACAAAATAGGTATAATAGTACTTTAACATTAGTACTAATGACAAATACAAAAGCATGAAAGAAAATAAATGCAAATGAAAGAAAATAAAAAAGGGTGGTCTTTTTTGCCTAAGCTTAGTAATATTAGGTTTGACATACAGTATTAGTTGTCAGTTAATGGTATGTGAGTCAACATTAGCAGAGAAAGCCAGCATCCAAGATATAGCATATATATTAACTATTTACTTCTCTACAATATATTATGTATCCCTATTGCAAGATTCATTGAAACAATGCCTCATTGCTGGCTTACCTAGGGTGACTAGATGTTCCTGTGTTTGACACTCTCATCTGGTGTCCATGCAGTTTTTATTCTTGTGTCCAGATGCCATCTTTTCAGGCTGTCAGAATTTTTAAAACATTTATTTATACACTTTTGGATTTTGGGGAGTTTAAGATCTGTAGGTGAAGATGTAGAAATAAAAGGATGGATTTCAAATACCAGTTTACCTGTCCACATCTCTTATTACCTTAAGGTTTAGTAATTCTTTGTGGTTTATTGATTATTGCTAGTATAAGTGTACTTCTGGCCTAGGTGCTTGTTTCATGATGTCAAAATGCAAGCATAAACTTCGTGTTGTGAATTAATTAGGCACACAAAAAGTTCAATAAAAATCAAAATTGAGCGCAAAAATTGCTTGGCACAAAAATGAATCAGTGCCACAAATAAAGGTAAGAAGACTGCTTCCGCGGCCAAGTGATCAGCAAGCTGACTTCTCACCAGGAGGTCCGGGTTCGATTCCTGGCGGTGCAGGGAATTTTTCTTTAACCAGATTTATTCCCTATCACCCACGGAGTCTGGAAGTATGTATGTGAGAGTGAATGTGCCCCTGTGTTTAATGATATAAAATGATAAACCTAATGTCAATAATAACCTACTGTGGTCAGATGAATTGTTTCACAAGTCAAAGCCCCTGATATGACCATAGAAGTTAAAGGGGGCTCTACAAATGAAACGATAAAAATAAAATTAAAAAAAAAAAAATGCCTCCACGGTCAAGTGGTCAGCGAGCTGACTTCTCACCCAGAGGTCCCAGGTTCGATTCCCGGGCTAGGGCAGGGAATTTTTCTTTAGCCAGAACTATTCCCTACCCCCCCACAGAGTCTGGAAGTATGTATGTGAGAGTGAATGTGTGTGTGCTTGAGGAAAATAAAAACAATTAAAAAAAAAAAAACCTACAGACAATGAGTTGTTTCAAGTGCAAAGCCCCTGACATGATCTTAGATGTTAAAGGGGACTATATAAATGAAGAAATAAAAAAGAAGAAAGAAAGTAAGAAGTAAGCTTATATATAATATTATATTTTAAGTTTTAGTCTAGATTAAAGCCAGGTCTCTTCTCAGTAAGAAGGATACCTACTTTAATTAGTTGGCTTACCCTCCTCATATGGACAACTTGTCTCCCTTAGGACTTACACATGTTTTGCAGCCAATCTCATTTAATCATAGAATGAAGAACCCAAAATGAAAGATTAGCTCACAGCCAGTCATGTGAGTGAGGCAGTAGATGATATGAAATGATGGAAAAATGGATGATAGGAAAGATGATAGAGCAAATGGTGGAATGAATGATGGGGGAGAATGGAGAACCCAGAGAGAACCCCAAATGCCCACCACAAATTCAACGTAAGATTACCTGGCCACTCTCCTTGGTGAGAGGGTGAATAGTCTAACCATTTGGTCACAGTGCTGCCCTAAGAGAATACCAAAATTAAAAGTAAATAAATACTTAAAACAGTACATCCACTTAACTTCTTCACATATTAGCTCACCTCAATGATGGTTTGGCCAAGGAAATCATCAGACTCTCGTGTAAGCTTTTGTCTGAGTTTGGATTTTAGATCATTATCTTCATCCCAAACTCGAACCTTGATGCGGTCTGAGGAATTGTGGCACTCACTGTAACAAAAGAGCAATGAAACACAGTTTTATTCTGCTTTTCAAGCTAACATAACCTTTCATTATCAGTGGTTTTTATTTAGCGTAGAGAGTCCTGGATGATATTCCACAAGAAAGAAAATATTCAAATGCAGTCTGTTTAATTTGTAGCAAATAAACTTTAATAATAGAGCTGTATGGTTTATTTTATGGATGTCGTAACCCTTTCAGACATAGTGGTTTCAATTGGAACCACCTCAGTGTTTACTGTTTTCCTTGCTATCTATGCAGTGATTCCAAATGAAGCTATTTTGAATGGCTCAGTAATGTACTGTCAACTAAATTGTATTTATAAACTTCCAGAATCTCCATTTGGAGGTGCAATTTTTAATTATGTTGGGTTGTTTTGAAGTGGTGCCTTTACATTTTGTTCCACATACACTTTTTATATATTCTTTGAATGTGCTGCACCAACTTTTAACGTATTCTTTGAAAGGAGAAAAATATATTCAGAATTTATAGCACAAGTACTGGTTTATTACAAATGAACCCAGAATTATTGTTAGTAATGCTATATAAACATTAACGGCAGATCCATGGTTCAAATTCTGGCTAAGACATTGCATTTTTCAGTCTGACTCTATCTATCCAACTCCTGTCCTACACATGACTTGTGTGAAAAAAACAATTAAATGTTATATAATATTAGCTAAAAAGTAAGTGTAGTAATAGGTTTAAAAATTTACAAAACATATATCACACTGGGTATTTCTTCCTATCCCATCATGCATGAAGGAGAATTTTACCTTTATCTTTAAATTTTAATTTTTTTATTTAGGTTTAAAAATGTTCTTTTAAAGGTTTAGTTAGGTTAATGATAAAGTTATTAAGGGATTTTAACCCTTTCAGGCAAGCTATGACACCATTATTTTACCTGGGCACACCCCGTCCTAAACCATAGGTAAAATAAGAGTACCTATTGATCTAGCTACTTTTCACCAACAGGATATTTCTGGCTATGAAATATAGCCTGTCTGTACAACAGAGAATAGTTTGATTAGAAGAAATACAGTTGTTAGAATAAATAATTTTATATATTTTTAAATTACCTTAATTAAATTTTCAGATTCATTTAATAATATTCCAGAAAACAGAGTGTTACAGTTCAATAGACATGTATACTGAGTATTCATTTCAAAGGTGCATTTATGTCATTGTTTTAAGTGCAATTTTTATAAAGTATCAGTCTAAGTGAAAGGGCATAATGAAGTACACATTTGGCAGAGAAGTTGCCTAGTAAGCACAGTGTTGAAGTACAATAATGTGCTCTGTTATAAATTAAATTGAGGAAATCTGTAAAAATTAATAATAACACAGGAAGTAAATCCTGTATGGAAATGAGTCATGAGAAAGATATAGCCAAGAAACTTTGCAACAGAAAGTGCCTGGGAGTAACTGGTGCTGAAAATCTGTTGTTATGTTAAACAGGGTGGGCAGATCACCCTTTGTTAAAGATAAGGAAGCTATAGGGGACAGACAGGTCTTGGCTACTGCCAGTAAATGGAAGACACAGATGGCACTTGGCTAGTGATTGTGAAACATAATAAGAGAGTTAACGTTTTGGTGAGTTTGGGAGTGTGTAAGTGCTGGGAATGTGAGGCTGACTCATGTTCTGTGAGGTGGCTGGGATATACCAATGAGATGATGATGATTATTTTATTATTAATTTATTATTATTTTTATTATTATTGTTGTTATAATAGTACCGTGTGCAGCCATTTTCATGTTCACTTTGGCATGTATAACAGTGGGGTTGGACACATTAGAATGCGGTAAAAATAGGAAGTGGTGTGCTTCAACTAGTTTCTGGAAATTTCTGTGTTTCAGTTAATTAAGGAAGAGTTGCAAGCCAAGTTAGTCAATCATGAGCCATAACTGGAGTGTTAATATGCAGTGGTATGGGAGATGGAGCATGAGATGCCACAAACTGTATATGTGTCAAAGTGTTGAGTGAACTGTTTGCAGCAGTGAATTGAAGACTACTTTTACCCAATTTTTGAGTCAAGAATGTCATTTGTGTGTAACAAATGTGGTGTCAGGAGTGGGACTTTTTATGCCAAGATGGAGGAGATGATGAAAAATTTGTTAGCCAAAATGAAGATGGATGTGAAATTAGAAACCACAATGGAGAGAATAGACATGAAAATTAAAACTGGAATGGAATAAATGATATTCCAATTGGAGAAGATGAGAAATAAAATAACAATTGTGATTTGGAGAATGGAGAACATGAAGATGGATTAATACACCAAATTCGATGGCACTGTCAAGTTGTTGTTGTTGTTGGTTGTGGTGGTGGTTGTTGTTGTGGTGGTGGTCGTGGTTGTGGTTATTATTATTATTATTATTATTATTATTATTATTATTATTATTATTATTATTATTATTATTATTATTATTATTATTCACCATTTAGATACTTTTAAATGATACACTTCACTTGGATCATTTTCAAGCAAACAATAATTATACAAGATTTATCACCTCAAAAAGTTCAGTACAAAAGGCTAAGTCCAACCTGAGGTATCTTTTTATGGTTATAATCAACTGAAAATTCAATGCAAAAGCTGTAATTTGAAAATAGTTCTCCTACTCTCTGAGCAGTTACTCTAATCAGAACTACAATGAAAACTTGCTGGTGAAACATTAAACTCTTCAACTGATTTGATTTTTAACCAGTAGACCAACATCAAATTTGCTTTGGATTCATATTCTTAATTCTGTGCCTATATCAGAAAGGTACACTTTATGACAACATTGCTGGGTACACTTGACAAGGAACCTTGTCACTTTGATGTTGCACATTCAACTGCAGTTTTTATACATAAAAAAAAGCCACTGTTTTGACTTTCTCACCCATAGTGGAAAGAAAAATAAAGTTATTGTAACAGCTGACTTTAGGTCTGTCTTTTGCCCAATGATTAGCTGCCCTGTAATATGCGAGGCACTGACAATGTGCTTTGCTTGCACCAAGGCTGCAAGCATCTCTGCATGTCACTTAAGATAACTTACAATCAAGATTTCATGTTGTGAAGACAAAATTGGTCACAGTTATGTTTCATTTTTCCCCCACTAATGGGAGCGTCTAGGAAAAACACTGAAGAGATAAACATTGCACATTTATGTAAATTATTTCATTTAATAATTATTAATTTTTGATATATGCCAGGGATTAACATTATTAGTGAGCAATTTTAATTTTTAAACAGTTTTGAATAGTTTCTAACAGTCAGTTTTTGTTTTTCTTACTATAGGCGAGAAAGCCAAAAAATAGGTATTTTTATTTTCAATCTAATTTCACTAAAAATATCCAGTTACATCTGCAACTTCATTGTGATGATTACCTTTTGAGAGTCAGGCATTTTTGTCCTTTTTAAGCCAACAATATTCGTAATGCTTCCCCCCTACTTTATAATATTAATATTATAAATTAATCAATGGTAGAAATTAAATGTGAAGTAAGAACATAGTTTTCTCACATATATAAGTTTTTAAAAATCATAGGACCCCCCCTCTCCCAATATCTTTAGCTATGATTAACAGATGCTTCAGAAATAAAACTTAATGGTAACTTATATTTGTGTTTAACTGTTGGACTACTCAGTAAAACCAAATCAGTTGGAGAGTTTAATGTCCTACAGGTATGTTTACATGGTAGTTCAATGGTTAGAGCAACCACATGGAGAGTAGGACCAGCTGTGGCATTGAATGTTTTAGCTAATTCTAATTATACTGCCATTCTTATATTTACTTCATATTAGGCAAGATAACTTTCATTACACATTTATGTATTTTCTTATCAATTTAAGAAATACACAGTAGATTAAACTAAAAGTAAAGTTTAAGTCATTATATGATGTGTCACTTTTAAATTCCATGCTATTTCATGACCATTAGAAAAACTTGAATTGTAACTAACCACTTAAAACAATTATAAGTATTTGAAAATTGAACATAAATTGAAAATAAAAAAGACTATCAGAAATGGTTCATGCCATGAAAATTTTATATGGCATAAACTGTGTGTTTTAACGAGATCTACATTTTTTGTGAAGTATTTAGGGTTTGCCAGTTAAACAAAAGTCATATAGAATGGAGAGGACTTCAGAGGCTATTCCCAGAAAATTCAAAATATACATTTTTTTTTATGCAAATATTTTAACTATATTGTATTTTAATATAACAATTAATAATTTGTAACACTTTTTCACTTATATTTTAAATCCACAGGACTAGTTTCACAATCTAAAGATCTATTGCATCATCAGTTAAATTTCTCTTTTCAAAATTTAGCTGAAAATTTTTGATAAAATTAAAAATATTGAAAATGTTTTCCTGTAAAGATTAATGTGGGAAGTATTTTATTGAAAATCATATGGCTCATCCTTGAAAGGTGCAGAACTTTATTAACAAGTTTGGTATTTAAACAACTTTCCATTTTTAAGTTGTGCTGTTTACAGATAATGTTTACTCTCTGTGTAAACTAAGTATGATTGCTCTATGTATGTGGTAAGTAATAGAGAGAGTTGAAACAGTATTCTTCCACATGTGTAAATACGTACATTAATGAGTTATATTTATCATGTTGTGATAATATATGTGTATGTAATAATAAATGTAGAGGCAGGGTAATATTTAGTTTAGAAACATTTTAGAGCATTTATAGAGGCTAGGCTATTTTTGGAAGGAAAACCTTTTGTGCTATGCAGGGATTCTTTCTTAGTATGTTTGGCTACGCTCTGCCCCAAATGACGAGGAATAAACTTTTAATACATAGTCAGGGTATTTTTCATTGTTTGCTAGAGTCATACGATCACTTTCAAGAGCCATGTGACTCAGAACGCAACCAAAACGGAAACTCACCATGGGGAGAATCCAACATGACAACACATGCGACTATATAACCTCAGATTTTGACAAACGATCAAGATTTTGACTACATTTCTCAAAGGGGGAACCTGTGGCAACAATAACTAAAAATCTTCCCACATTACTTGACTTAACTTAATGGCACCTAACTGGAGAAAGTTATAGTTAAATACATATTGAATTTAAAGCTAGGAACAGAGAATAATGTTGGTGCTTGCACTTTAATTAATTGGTGCATGCCATCAAAGTAATAAATATCTGAATATTGAAGCAGGAAATAAGTGTTTTACTTACTAAACTAAAGTGTACTTTTATTTCATACTCATATCCCACCCTGAGTGAGTCCCATCAGTGCTCTGTGGAATGTAATCTTATAATGACCAAGACAAATAGCCGAGGATGAATAGACCAAAATATATCACGATACTTTAAGACGCAGCAAATATAAAGTACACATATAATGACAAGAAACACTACAGAGTAAAAATTGGAAACAAAAGAGTGTTAGACATGCATTTCACATATTTTAACACCATTTCAGCAGCTATTATTAGTTGAGCTCAGTTAATTACACAATTTCAGAGAAATATTTATATTTTAGGAATGTACTTACAAGTAGAACTTCTCATTCCAGACAGGGTTGAGTTCAGCAGGCATAGTTCTCGTTCTCTTTTTGACTTTGCCTACTTGAACGGTGACATAAGGATCAGAAGTTCCACTCTTATCCTTGGCTATTAGACCCTGAGCGCAGATTACTGTAAGGCAAAGTTCCAGGCAGTGTCAGAAAAATGTCCTGCTTTATGAGTCATCTTTCTACCCTTTACTTCTATCTACTGCTACAACATAACTACTTACAACAAGCATGTACAAAAAAAATGGCCAAGTTATACTGAGAGACCAGCTAAGTTTTTTTCACATACAATGTGATCTGTAGCATAAATATGAAAATTCTGAAGTTTCTTTACAAATGGAAAATAATTACTGCATATATCTTAATGTACTCTGTATAATATATTTACATAATTTTTTTGTACAAATTAAGCATACTCTTTGCTAAACCTCTGCAGATATCAAGATGGTAACAGTGACCAAGATTCCCAAAAATTCAGGGCAACAACATTTTGGATCTGTTTAGTGTCTCAAAAAAATTAAAATAGAAAGAAACATTACATGACTTTCTTTACCTTCTGTTGTTTATTAATTTCTATGTAAGCTCATTTTTCTGTCTGCTTAATTTTGATTGAGATAAACCTTTGCATAAATATCTACATTACACATTTCATTCTGAATACAAAAGGAATAGCAATAGGCAAATATTTAAGAATAGGACAGTAAATATTGGCATTAAAATTCCATATTGTTTCCATCCAATGGTGAGAAACAAATGAAAATTGAGGCAACTTTAAAAAGAATTAAAAAGTATTGTTCAATTCAAACTATTAATAACAAATATCTCAGAAATAGATTATGCCACAAAAATTTTTTTTGGATTACACTGTATTCGTAAAGATCAATATTTTTTTTTAGTATATTTTTGTCTATCACTTGGCATTTACACAAGATTATACAAAATTACCTCCAAATGAAGAGGCATTAACAAGCTATTCCCAGAAATTTTAAGATTAAAGTTTTGTTTGTCATAAAATATGTTTAATATATAGCATTTTAATCAAAACCATTATATATTTTTGATAAAGAAACAATTTTGAAATATGTTCCATGTAAAGAATAGTTGGATGTGGGGAGATTTTCTGAAAGTCTTCATGTCACATCTTTGAAGATAGTGAATATAAACACCAAGTTGGATTTTGTCCAAGTTTTTGTTTTTCGTTATACTGTTCACAGATTCACAAATCTTTTTTTTTTTTTTTTTTTTATTCAGAGGTCCCCAAAATGTATATTACTGGTGAAATCTTGGTACCAAGTTCCTGGGTGGAATATAATAAAACCTACTTTACCTGCTGTGTAGAAAATAAACAGGAAATTGTATTTATAATTCAAAGAGGTGGAAGACCTTAAAAAGGCAAATTAGGTTAAATATACCTCCTCCTACGAAGGTCACTAAGTAAGTATGAAAATCTGCTGATAAGTCCCGGACCTCTCAATGAAAAGGGCATTAAAAAAATTGTTTTTTGGTTTATTTCTCAACATAATTTCCAGAAAGGCTAATACATTTATCATATAGGTGTTCTAATTTAATTAAACCATCTCTATAGTGCAATTTATCAAGGTCCTCAAAATAGCTGTTTAGTTTACTGCATCAACGACTTCCTCATTGCTATGAAATCTTCGTCCTCCAAATTTTTTGTGGTTTGAGAACAGGTGATAGCCACTGGGTGCTAGATTTGGCAAATAGGGTGACTGTTCGAGCAATTTGATTGTTAATTCACACTTTTTCCCATTACAATGACTGAACGATGGCTCCGGGCATTGTCATGATGAAACAAGATTTTTTTTTGCCAAATGAGGTCTTTTTCTTTGCACCTCATCACTCAAACGTTGCAGTAAGCTTGCATAGTAGTCACCAGTGATACTTTTACCCTTTTCAAAGTAATCAATAAAAATAATTCCCTGTGCATTCCAAAAAACACTCACCATAACCTTATTAGCTGACAAAATGACTTTGCCTTTTTTTGGAGTTGGTTCACCTGACACAATCCACTGTTTTGGCTGTGATTTACTTTCTGAAGTGCAGTGATGTATCCAAGTTTCATCCATGGTAATGAGCTGTCTCAAATCTTCACTGGAATTTTTATGGTTTAGCTCCACATTCTTAACAGAAGCAGTTTTTCTTTGCAACTTTTGATCAGGTGTCAACAAACACAGCACCCATCTTGCACAGACCTTGTGAAAGCCCAAAACATTACTTAAAATATTACCTACATGTTCTTTTGATATGTTTACAGCCTCTGCTATCTCAAACAACTTTAATCTGCGGTCTTCCCGTTCTATATGATGAATTTTTTCAATGATCTCTGGAGTTGTCACTTCTACAGTGCATCCAGAGTGACGCTCATCACTAGTGCTCCTACGCCCCATTTTAAACTCTGCAACCCACCTTTTAATCATTGAATGTGAAGGGGCAGTCTTTTAATGTACTGTCCATTTTCTCCTTGATTTATTAGGCGTTAAGCCTTTCAAATGGAAGTATTTAATCACTGCTCATTTTTCCAAATCCTCCATTTTCATGAAAACTCTAAAGTTGTCTTGTTTAAAATGCTGTCATTCGAAAACTAAACAAGCTATTGACCTGTATCTATGAATACAAGCTAGTCTACAGTACTATACAATGCTGCATCTAACTGGCCTAGTGGCGCCACATCTGTGTGAGGCCCGGAGCTTATCAGCTGACTCTTGTATTGAGAGATGGAATATTGACCACTGTTGGGGAAACCATTGTTGCTATGTCAAAATAGCTGATTCATTGGTGATGTAATGTTATTAGGTGGAGCATTGTATCTTTCATGTTCTCTCATTTTATGTTTGAAGTCTTAAATTTATGAACGTTCTTGCAAGTGCAATTTTTGTGTAATGATTTTGTATGTAGTTTAAATGAACTGCAGTGATCTGAGTATTTGAGGGGAAGCTTCTGGGGACTATTTTCCATCATGTGCCACTGTGTTCTCTGCTTTAGGGAATTCAAGAGGTGGCAACAACCTCTTAAAGATGAAGAGAAGAGTGGCAGACCAACAATAGTAGTGAGGAAACAATGCTTAGGAAAGATCCAAGACTAGCCTACAAGGACATTGAGCTGGTATTAGTGATTAATTTGCCAAGTGTTTTGCTGTCCTTCATGAAATCTTTGTGAAAAAATTAATTCAAGATAGCCAATAATGTGAAGCACAGAAGTTCCTTAGAGTGGAATGGTGCCAAGAAATGCTGCAAAGGTTTAACTGTGGAAAGACTCACTGTGTTTCAGCCATTGTTACGGATGATGTGAATTAGCATCATTTTTGACTCAGAAGACATAATGAAAAGATTAACTATTATATTTAGAAGTGGTTGCAAATATACAAATTCATTAAATTATGTTAATTACCTTATAACTACTTTCAAGGAATCGCTTCCTCATTGTCGGCTGAATGCAATCGCCTTGGTAATTAACCTAATTTAATGAAATTGTATATTTGTAACTGCTTCTAAACTATAACAGATTTATCAGTTTGAACCAGAAACAAAATGTCACTCCTCTGGATGTTCCCAGATTACCAATCACCTGTCAAGTTCAAGAGAGAAAGGAGTGTCAGAAACAAAATGGTTGTTTCTTCTCCACAATTGGTTACTTGGCGACAGTTGTGCTCAAAAATCAGAAAACTGTTGCCGCAAAATGATACACAGATGTTTGCCTTCCAAAAGTGTTTCAAATAAAATTAAGAAAAGCATCCAAATACAGGACTAAGGTGCTTTTTGTTGCATCATGACAATGCTTTAGCTCACACTGCTAATGTAACAATGGACTTCCTGCAAGGAACTGACACAAAACTATTGACTCATCCATCTTATAGCCTTGCTATGGCAACATGTGATTTCTTTCTATTTCCTATGGTGAAGAACTGGCTTCAAGGTGATCAATTTTCTAGCCCTAAAGAAGCATTTGCAGGATAGGAAGAAGAGTTATCTGCAGTGCCAGAAACTAAGTGGTGTAGATGCTTCCAAAAGTGGTTTCAGAGGATGGAATGCTACATACCTGCCAGAGAGAATACTTGGAGAAACTGAAATAAAAAAAAAAAAAATTCTATGAATATTTATTGTTTGCTGTCTCAATACTTATCTAGTGACCATCGTATCACTTCCAAATACCTTAAAGCTCAATTATGTGTATGTAACTTTTGATCTATTACCACCTAAAGTCTGTTTCTCCTTACCTTACCCTGCATGTCAACAATATAACATGTTTATAGCTGGACTTATAACTGCATTCCACACCAAAAACTAGTTCTATTGTTAAAGTAAAAATTTATTCTCTGCATTCAGAGTATTTCAGTCAAATTACTTTTCTTTCAAGCAATGATGCATTATTGTTCTAAGTTATGAAAGAGAGCTTTTCTCTCTTGTTTATACAGGACTGTTTATAACAGCAATACATGTGACTTCATTACTACATCTTCTCTGACAAAGCTGATGAAGCTTCAGTTTATTTACAGTCATTGCTCAAATTCACAGATAGTGAAAGGTGTGTGTTTCTTATTGCATGAGAAAATCATACATAATGACAAAAAGAGGAAAATCATACACAGCTTGTGTGATGATTTAAGTGATATGATGAGTTTGAGAAAACTGCTTCATGGCAAGAATCAATGCCACATTCAAATTATTAGAGGTTAGGGTGCTGCTTAGTACAACATTGTCAGAGGTTAACAACAATAATTGGAAAGGAGCAATTACTCATGTGGTGAGAGAGGAAACAAAACGTGGGAGCCAGGTGCAGCATTGAGAGCATTGTTATTAAATTCGCTGAAAGTTCATTTGACAGTGGAACTAACATTATGGAATCAGATTCTGATATGGAAAAGATTGCTCCATTACTAAATACTTCATAATTGTGGGTTAAATATTCTCTATTCATTTGTTGCATGTTTCTAACAGTTAGTTTGCATGAGTAATGCATGTTTTTTTATAGATTTCCATTTAAGTTGTTGTCTGTTCACTCTATATGCTACATAAGCCAAATGTATGGTGGGAACATTATCAGCCTATCGACAATTTATAAAAATAACAAAAGCTTTCTAAGCAGGTGACACCCAATATGTGTAATTCCATACAAAATTTTAAGTTTTTGTCAGGAAAGAGCCTAATTTCTTTTGAATTTTAGTATGTCTATAGCACGACAAAAAAAAATAAAAATACCTAATATAAAAACTGTAACATCAGATGTTTAGTTGTAGTGGAGGGGAAGTTTGTGGTCATTATAATGTAAATTAAAAACAAAATGTTATTATGATCTTATGGAGCTTCCAAAAAATAAGACAATTATCTGAATTTAAGGAGGAAGCGTATATTTTAAAACTGCTACTGAGTTTTAAAAATATTATGTTAATATAAGGGTGAAGATGATGTTGAATCAATTAATTATTTATACAGTAGAACCTCATTAATCTGGACCCCATTAGTCCACATTCTCTTAATCTGTACAGCCATTTAATATGACACAACCTTCACTTCTGCTGCCTCCCATCAGTCAATCAGTTGCTGTTTATGTCACAGCTAGTAGCAGGTGGTTGACCTTCCCAAGGTTGAAGGTAGCAACAATGAAAAATAAGTCCATATTACGAGCATTTGAGGCATCTGCACAGTTAATTATTAAATAAATTAATGTCAGAGAAAGACAACAAAGATCATCAGTTTCTTCAAACCATTAAGAATGTCAAGGGTAATCAATGACAGCATGCCTTGATTGCCATGTTCTAATTCTTTACTGCACAAGGACAATATCTTGTATACTATATAATCTTTGTATCTGTTACATTTATAATACACATTGATTTTGCTGAATAAAGTGTTTAAATAGTACCTTAGCTCATTTCAAAGGTTAATTCGTGTAATCCAGACTTTCATTAATTTGAACAAGCCCTAGTTAGACCTAATTGATGAGGTTCTACTGAATTTTCAAATCCAGCCCTTTTTCAGGGGCAACTGGTAAATCTGAACTTTGGTGGTTCAGAAATGTTATAATTTTAGAGGTCTTAGATGTATAGGTAAATAGCGGCGCCATGGGTGAGAGGTTAGACTGCTCATCTCCTATCTAGGCAAACCGGGTTCGATCCCAAGTGCCCATATGTGGGATTCCTGATGGATGAAGTAGCATCTGGGTGGGTTTTCTCCAGGTCCTCTGGTTTCACCCAGCACTCATTCTACCAATTCCTCCATCATCTCCTTTTCAATCATCAATTTTGCTTACATTTCATACCATCCACTTCCTAATATTCATGCCTGGCTACAGATCGACCCCTCATAATAGGTTCTCCATTCTGAGGTTTCGTGTCATAGACCTGCCCCCCACCTCCCAACAGGCTTCTGACCCCTAGACATAGGCTTATCAGTTTTAGGGAGGTATCAGTCCTACAATTATGGGGAGGGTAAGCGAATTATGAAACACCTATAAATATGTCAAGAATTTTAAAACTAAGTAATAAGAATTCATGTATTCACTGAAAATTACAAAGTTTAATTTAAATTAGGTTAATTGCAAAATTAAAATGTATTCCAATAAATTAAAATATCATTAAATGAAAAAAAAAAAGAAATCAAATGCAAATGGAATAATGATTTTAGTTGAGAGATCTACTTGAGTCATCTTACAATGACTGCACAAAAATGTCATACCAAGTCACTGCTGCTCATAGAGATGTTTAAAGGTTAAAACTCTCTGATAGACGTAGCTTTAGCTGGCCTCTCAACATGGGGTTGATGCCAACTCATTCCTAGCCCAACAGTGGCATGAATATACTGAAAGGGTCTCCATAAAGCCATCATGCTTAAAGTAGGTAAACGTTTCGAAAATTTACATTGGAATAACAATATTCTTCATTCCTTATTTATAATGTTCTAATGATATCTACCAGAAAAGATCTTCATCACGCTAAGTTTTCTAACAATATGGTAACATTGCTAATGTATACCTAAGGATAAAACAGTGCAAGATTCAGTATTCAACTATCACTTTCAGGATCTACAATTTTACTACCAGGTTAGTGACAACATTCAAGAACTTAAAGGGCACTAACAACCATGCACTTCATGTAACCTGGGTGGCTAAGAAAGAGTCGGCAAACAATGTAAATTCCTTGCACCATAAACAAAGCTAAAACAAGCAATTATACACACACAGAGATGTTACAGGTATACAGCCATCACATAGATTATACTTTCTCAGGGTATAATGTTATGATCCTCACTGTATTACTCCAGCATCAAAGGAATGAGGTAGGGGATTAAATCTGATAAAGATTTTTAAAGGTACAGCATTATGATTCTTTAGAAGATCTGATTTTTTTTTTTTGTTTCTTTAAACTCTGCACATTTGAATCATTTTCATTTTCTCCACTTAAACTACCACTGTTTGTGCATGTGTTAGTTGTGCAATGTGTGTAGTGATCTGTTTTGTGAGGTGAGTGCTTCCCCAACACCATGCCAAGTTGCCAAAATATGAAAATAAAATATCCCAAGTCAGAGAGTATTGCAGTGCATAAGAAAAGGAATGAGTTCTCTATTGTCAATAAATCTTGTTTTATTTGGCTAGAACAGTGAAGCCCAACCTCTTCACTTAGGAACTAATTACATCACTTTGTTAGTTCACCCCCCCCCCTGTCCCACTTGTTTAGTTTGTGTTATGAAGCATTTCCTCTTATTCTGACACCTGCATGCTCCAAGGTAAATAAGCATTAGAGAGACATTTTTGTGAATGCCACAGCTCCACAAACAATGCATGTGAGTAAATCTGCCCTCCCCTCTTACATCAAGGTTGGGCATCACTGAGCTAGAAGTTGTATTATACTCATTCGTTGTGATATAGCTTCTTATTCCCCAATTGTTTGTGCTCTTCTGTGCAGCTTTAACAGTGTTTTTGCTTACACACACAATCAAAGCTTTCTCAAAGGGCCTAGATAATGCAGTTTTGTGAAATTGCAGATAAAGAGTATCATAATATTTCAAAAAGGCTTTAGATTATTAAGCTTCTGTCATAAATAGAAGATTTTTATAGAAGAAATATGCAAATTAGTAAAAAATAATGTTTTGAAGGAAGCTGAATACACGTCATGTCCTTCATTTCAAGAACATCAAGGTCCTTTTGAGTAACTATACCTTCACCCTAAGTTTAAAAAATATTCATTTTTTTAAAACTATTGTTATTTATTGAGCTGAATTTTGATTCTCTGCACTCATTTTTGGAAAATGTAATTATTTTCTACCTCAAAAACATGGAACAAGGTATTAAACTGTTATTTTTATATTTCATAAAGCTATCAGCCAAAATGCACACATAATAGTCAAAACCATGCAGGTCTTTTGTTTTACTGTGTGCAAACCCTGACTAGCTTAATCACTTCTAGATTATCAAAATAATTTTAAAACCATTCCTCATCCACAATAATTGCAACAGGCAGAAAAAATAAGCCATAATACTTAAAAAATAAATATGTATTTCTATTATGCAAGAAATTCCAAAACTGAAAAGTTAGGTTAGGTAATTTGCACTTCCACAACTGCCCAAATAATTTGGAAGCAGTATTAAATTAATCAGCTCAATCAAATACTATACTTCTTTGAACTATTAAAATAATTAATGCTTTGCATTTAATCTAAAAACGCAAGAGAAATAAAGAGCTAAAAATCTACTGAAACATATCTACATCTACAAAAGTGTTTTATTCATGTATTGCACTCAATCTTCTGCTTCAAAAGAGGCAAATTCTGCTCTTCAAGTCAAGTCAATTATAATTCTAGAAATTTGCAACTAAGCTACATCATGTGATGAAATCTACAACAGTCATATGCTTTAGTTATGGTGAATATGTACATGTTAAATGCATGTATCATGCTCAGAATGGAGCATTTATTAGGTACCTATAAGTTTGGGATTATTTACATAGACAATTCTGCTACAGATGAGTATCTCTATCTGTTTCTGGATCAATGAACAGTGTACTGCTTAGGAAAACCTTGACTACCAAGTAGCATTACAATGTTGGAGTGCATTCATAAAACTGATTGTTTCTAATCATTTGTTACACTTTATGGGCACTTCATGTTTATTAGAAAATATCCAACTGAGTTTATGGCTTACAATTAGTTTTTAGAAACAGCAAATTCAAATATGACTATAGTATAAAGGATGTATTTTTGTTGTGTTCTTTTAAAACATCTCGTATATGAGAATTTAAGTTGGAAACTCTTAGTCTAGTCCATACTTGAAGGAGAACAAATTCACAATTAGAGCTGTTTGGTGATTTAATCAACTATAGGTGATGATCTAATCATTTCACTCTTATGAATCACTTTGCTCAAGACTAATTCACATGAAGCTGTTCATTCTCAAATTATGGTGAAATTAAAAAATTATTTGTTTGTTAATGTTATTGTCAATTCCCAAGATCATATCAGTACTGCTGGTGTACCAGAATTTTGGTTTGAACGCACAACCTTGAGATGAGAAGGCCAGCACCTAACCAACTGAGCTACCCAGATCATTTGTAGCACAGCTGATGAATCTTGAGGACAGCCAAAGCAAACTGATATATGTTATATAGTCAGCCTAATAATTTTTGTTACTGAAAATAGATAGCCAGTCTAATGGTTTTTATTACTAAAGATATATGTTCTTAATTTGCCTTCTTATATATTTCAAAACTAGATTGAGGATATTCCTTTTCTTTTCTTTTTTTTTTTTTAATTTAAAGATCTAGTTAATGGGTAATTATAATTGTTATATTCTTCTTCAGGCTGTTATTATTATCATTATCATCATCATCATCATCATCATTATTATTATTATTATTATTATTATTATTATTTTCATCATAGTCATCATTAACGTTTTGATTGTATCCAGCATATGGCTACACACTGTCCATGGCCGCACACTACTGCATGCTACACTCCAGTCACTCACAGCTCAGTACAATTCCAAACATATGGAACACACCAGCTGCAATTCCTCCTCCTTTTATAGTTAGAAAATGATGTCACAAAATTTTCTGGAAGCTTATAGAAACCAAAGCTCTGGAAAAATCTAGAGTGTTCCAAAGATGTCGTGTTATGAAGTCTCTTAATTTCCATCACGCACTTGCTTATTTGCACATTCCAGCTCCACCGCTGCTAGTCAAAGTGAATGTAACATAAGTCACATAGGGCACTGTCAATTCATTATCATCGTCATCATCATCATCATCATCATCATCAGCTGTATGTGTTAAATTTCATTGAAATTATTTACATTGTTAAGGAGAACTATAATTAAATCCTGAACAAAAATACAATCCTAATTTATCAAGTAAAAGTAAAAAAAGCAAGCCCAGAGCTTTTTTGCAGCATATGCTTCTGGATATGAATCTAGAGCTTAGTTAATGATGCATATTTTCAAATATGGATATGCTTTTATGTACTGCAATTCATTTTATGGAACTATTCAACAATTACAAGTATTTTATTCCACAACTTTCTAAAGTATTTAATTACTATGTGCTTTATGAAAGATTTTTGCTGAGTCATGAATACTTGAAATGCCCATTTTGTAATAAACTAGTTTCCTAACTTTCAACCTCCAACAATGTATGCACATATACATCCTTAGTCTTTATGGTAATAAATAAAGAATATAGTATATGGATGTTATAAAGTGTAAGAAATAAGCAGGCTATATGAAGCCTTTGTATTTACAGCTCTCTGTCTGATTCTCAAATTAAATAAAAAAAATATAAAGCATTTTTTCAAAATCTACAGACTCCACAGCACACGAACAAATAGAGCAGAAAATGTTTGTATTTACAAGAGATATAGAAATATACAAATAGCTTGACAGAGAAGTCAACATAGAGAGAAAAAGAGAGAACAATAATTAGAGACAGAGAGAAATAGAGTTGCAGGATTTTGTCTATTGTGAAGTATTAGTGGTATTACGGGTGTAGGTAATTCTAGCGAAGAAACTGCAGGCCCTTTTCTTTACGTAATAAGAAATAGCAAAGAGGTGTCTGTCCCAAAGAATTTGCCTGGTGCGCTCTTGTCCCTGATACCTGTTATAGCGATCTTGCAAGACCATTTGGATGTCCCTTCTAAAACCATTTCTTCGGCTTGTTCGATTGAATCTATGTGTGTGTCGGGGTCCACTGAAAAGGTGTTTCTGTGGAAAATATCAGAAATAAAACAATACACAACAAGAACAGCAACAACAGCACATCAAAATACAAGGGGAGGAGGGTAAGCAAAGCGTTCCTTGCATTAACGTTAGGGAAAATGGGATACTGAGGTGTAGGAAAGACAGAGTCTAGAAGAAGAAACAGAAGTAGAAGAAGAAGAAGAAGAAGAAGAAAAAGCTTTGTTTTGTGACAAGAGATTATCATATCCTTCATGGTCCCTAAACAAGGGAATTAAACAACATTTTAATGAGTATCGTATTTACTATGGGGTAAGATAAGAAAAAACAAATCAAAACAAAATAAAAACAATTTTTTTAACTTTAAAAGTTAGAGGTTTGCATGAGATCTTAGCAGCTTAAGAACTTCATAAAATAACATTTTTAGTACAAAAACTGCTGAATATGGCATATTAGAATACTCTATGAATAGCAACTGCACAAAATATGTTGCTATAGGTGTAGAAATAAGTATATCAAAGAAATTTCTCTCTGGTGCTTAGAACAGAGAGAAAATGTTAAATTACTGTTAATTTAATAGACCAGAATCACTGATACAGATAGCTCAGGTTGTTAAGGAAACATGTACATCAAATAGGCATTATTTGGTCACATTTGCAAGGCATTATATTATTCAATTTTAACCATAACCATAAAAAATATCAAATTGCAATTATACAGGTATGTTAAATATGTTCAGTGAATGGCTTCTGTGAGTTTCATTATCTTATTTTAATTACTTTAGATTTTACAAATATATTAATACATTTATATTATATTTTCTGTACGTTAATTTTTTCCATATTTAGGAACATTTTTCTCAACAAAGAGCAGCCTAGAACCTTACAGTTTTTCAAGAAGGTTATCGTTATGCTTATATTCAACTGGTAAAAGTTCATAGATGTAAATTAAAAATGTAACAGTTTTTTTATTAAAAAAAAAAAAAAGATTAAAAAATTTAAATTGCAAGCAATAAATTTTTAATTTTAATTTATAATTGTTAAAGTAAGCAAAGTTCGCTACCTATGTTGATGCTGATTTTCTAAATATTGTGTACAAAGTGTTCATTTAGCTGTTTTTTTTTCACACCAGATCTGTGTAGGACAGGAGTTGGATAGGTTGAGTCAGACTGAAAAATCCAATGCCATAGCCATTATTAAAGTCACAGATCTCCTAGTCTCAGCTGATCACTCTAACCACAGAGCTGCCATGTCAACATGCTGGCACATCATTAAAACATGCAAGTCAATTGAGGAGTTTAATGCCATATCGGCATGTTGCCATGGTAGCTTAGTGGTTAGAGTGACCAACTAGAGACCAGAAGATCTGTGGTTCTAATAATAGCTATGACATTGAATTTTTCAATCTAACTCTATCTATCCAATCATGTATAAATTTGATGAAGTTCCATTAAATCCACTCAATAAAAATTGTACCTAATAGAATGATATGTTTATTTATAATTATAATTTATTTAGTATTAATGAGTGTATAAAGTCATTAAAAAAGGGTAATATAATACACAGAAGCCATTTGCTGAACAGTATTTAACATGTCTGCAAAATTACAGTTTCATATTTTTTATAGTTCCTATCAAATATGATTTTAAATGCCTTGTAAAAGTCACCAAATAGTGCCTCCTTAACATGCATGTATGCTTAAGACACCTACTCCTGAATAGGATGCGCATTTCAGATTCTGCCAGGACTATCCTCCCTGACTGAGATTTATTTCAGGTTTTCCTCAGTCCTAATAACTGGTAAATGCTGGGAGGTATCCTAAACCTAAACCTGACACATCTCCTTCCCAATTTTACTTTCCCATTTCATGTGTCACTGCCTGAGGTGCAACATATATTAAGAGACAGTATTAAAACAGTATTAAAAATCAGGAACCAAAATTTCAAGGCTCTGAAAACAAAATATGTGTGTCTATATAATAATGTGAGGCTGGCTCATGGATGCACATCCAACACTTAGAAAAACTATTTTGTAAGATTACTTCACTTCTCATATAAAAGGGATGTCCAAAGAAAATTTTATTGAATTGAGTTGCGTCATAATGAGTTTGAGCTTAATGTTTCAGTTTCTTCCAGTCTTGAGCATGCAGAATTTTTGGTCCATTTAGAACCATCTCACTCAGCATCATATGAATTTGAGAAGCTCTTATAGATCTAAGCTGGACTCAATTCCCGGTACCAGCATGAGGAATTCTCCTCTGCTGGGAGACCTGGTCTGGGGTGCACTCAGCTACCTAATTGAGAAGTGGCTCCCGATTGAGAAGACCACATCAACCGGCCAGGAGAGACTCCAGGCTCTGATCGCTTCCACCCTCTCGCACTGCATCCCATTCATAATACCTTCAGGGGAATGCAGTGGCTGGTCCCAAGTGGACTGTCATGCCATGGAGTTACATTTACTATAGATCTAGAGAACCAATTATTTGGCTGTGGAAAGCATGATGCTGACTACCCATCCTCCCATATCAGCTGAGTGATTGTCTACCTTTGGCACATTAGGCTGACTGGCAAGACTCCCTAAGGGGCCAACAATGAGTGGAACCCTTGTATTTTCTTTTGTTTCAGTGTTGGTAAAAGAGATATTCATTATGAGTAACCAAGGATTGCTACAATAGAGAAAATTCTATAAACATTGTTGTGAATGTAGGATTCATGGTAATCTCTTGCACACAGGATATAAGGAGGCTTAGGGAGACATTCCATTCAGAAAGACACTGCAAGGGGAAAGGAAATTCAGCACACTGACATGCCACTGAAGGTTCCTTTCCCTAAATATTGCTGCTGCAAAACAAATAAACAAGAACAAAATATGGTCAGCGAATCTTCTCTTTTGCTTTCGCTGGCTGTTATTGCTTGCTTTGGTAATTTTAATTGAAACAAACCTGTTATGGCTATTTTAGCTGACCACTTGCTGGTGCCGTCTAAAACGGACTGTTTCACAGCTTTCATGTGCCCAATATGACTCTTTTCTTCAACTCCAAAAACCGACCTGTGTTGTGCGGGCAGAACAAAACATGTTTTTTGTAAAGTTATTTTCAAAGGCAAACAATATCGTTCACCGGGGTTTGAATTAAAACTTTAAATCTGCACTTACTTCTTTAAAATTGAAGATGATGTATCTACTTCTAGCTGAAAACTTACATTTACTTCTGAAATAAATTTAGTATTAAATACTAATAAAAAAAAGAAAAAAATGGTTAGTATAACCATGAAAGCTACAAAACATTTTACCTTTGTTGTTCACATTGTGATACTGTTAGCAATAGAACATTTGTCACGGTTATGGTTCACATATATAAATCAAGGTCATGTGCAAAATAGCTATCTATGAGGAAAAAACTTTTGTTAATATTTTATTACAACATTTATCAGCAACAAAATTAAGTAGTTATTTTTCATACAACCAGCAAATGTGTATTGCAGGAATGAGCATAGATGAATTCTGTAATTACATGAAAGCAGTGATTATGCTCATATCCCACTGGTTATATACAGTATTTTATCAGCAACCATTTAATAATGGCCACTTGCCTTACATGTGTTCATGATAAGATTGTTGATTTATCAATAAATGCATCATCATTCAATAAATATTATGACACTCTGTGTTTCAATCTAAATTATATTAATCCATTGATTACACTAAAGTTGGTCTAGAAACAAAAGAAATAATACACCTGAGGATATCAATTTGTTTCCAATAATGACAGAATGGTATTGATTATCTGGAATTAAGAAAAATTGATGTTTATCTAGAACATGTTTCATGGGATCTTTCCATCATCTCCAGCTAGAGTCAACTGAGTCCATTGAGAACCTGTAGCTTCCTAATGAACTTTTAAGTAAATTCGTAGCCAGCTTAACCTACCCATATTAGAACTGACACCCCCCTAGGAATTACAAGCAGATGCCTAGGGGTTAGAAACCTGTCGGGGAGCCAATGGCATGAAACCACAGAATGGAGAACCTGGAAGAAGTGGTTGGCTTGTAGCCAGGCATGAACATGAGGAGGTGGATGATATGAAATGCAAGTGAAATGGATGATAGGAAAGGTGATGATGAAGAAATCGGTGGAATGAGTGGCAGGGGAAACTTGAGGATCTGGAGAAATTCTGCCCAGATGCCACTTCGTCCTCCAAAAATCCCACATGCAAGCGCTTGGGATTGAACCCGGGCTGCCTAGATGGGAGGCTCACTCTCAGTGCTGCTCCACTTTTAAGTAAATATGGAAGAAAATCCAAATTATATACATTATATAGGATGTGACTTCATACTCCAGTTTCTCACCAAACCCAAGACGGTTGACTCTAGCTGGACATACCTAAAATAACAAAGCTTAAAAGTGTTAAATTTGACTAATTTTTAGCTTAATTTTCAAGCTTTGTTCTGTGAATTTCTATTCCTAATTTGGTTGATGTATTCCTTATTTAAATATTCATGTTGAGAAAGATAATGCAATACTTGGTGGCTTAATTGAAATGACTTACATCAGTAGACATCCTGGTAAAGGTTGGCAATGTGCAATATAGTCCTAATATCCACCTCAGAACTGGAATGTATATAACCAAAGTTTGCAAAGAACCAAAAATGTTATAGAGAGGCAGCATTGATGCTTTCGGAAAATAATACTGATGCATCATGCATCCTTTGGAAGTTTATTGAACACATAAAGAAGGACGCACACAGCATTGAAACAAGGCTAACACAATTAAGAGCAGGACTTAGCAATATATTCTGAGTCAGGAATGGATTAAAACAGCTTTCAGCAAATTTCAAGAATACAAGAGCAGGACAAAATACTACAATATGTATAGATGGTCAATTATAACCGAAAAATTTTATTCTGAAATAGAAGAGAAAATTGAAGAACAATAAGGACAATGTGATTAATAATATTAGCAAATTTCTTGATTTTGGAAATAATGTCATTGTACACATGTTAATAAATAGATAAAAAATGTATGGGTAAACATTTCATGGGCAAAATATCATATGGGTAAAATTCTGTGATATAAACATGTTTGCTTATTGGATGAAATGTTTTTGGACAAAACATCTACACATCAATAAGCAGTCATTATTAAATGGTTGCAGATGAGAGCAATTACAGTATCAAGCAAAAATTATTTTCAATTATGAGAATATAACATGGTATGACTTTGAAAAATGCCATAAGTTTCTTATATTACTTAGACACAAACTGTAGTTTCTGTATCCAGAGGATGCTATTCAATACAGATACATCTTCTGATGCACCAACTTTATTACAGCTTATGACATATTAATACCAATGAGCAATGTGTGCACATTATAGAGGTATAAAGCATTTAAAAATGTTTATAAAGTACATTTAGTCCACCTTGAAATCATATTTCAATAATAATTTGTAGTAAATAACATTTATTGTTGCAAGAAGGAATTACTTTTCAAATTATTTCAAAGTTTAATTGGTAATTCATTGGTAAACTCTTCAGCCTTCTCTAGCTAATTTAAAGTTTTACAGCAGAATAGCCCTTCATTGTTCCAAACAGAACCTTCAGAGAAAATTACATAATTATTTATCTATGGTATAAATAAATAACTGTAGATAAGCACTAAATACAAAGAGCAGACCACAGCATTGTAACTGAACTAAATAGCAGATAGAAGCTGAAATTATGCTTGCTTTGGTTGTTATTAGTGAAGAAACATAGTAATATGTTAGTTTCTAATGAGTTATTCTATTATCATTTGTTTTCATTGCTATTCTGAACATTCTCCAATAAAAATATATTTTTAGGTGCACCTCATTAATCATGGTAAATATATGATATAGAAGTCATTTGGTATCGGGTATTACTGAGGATAATTGTTATATTTTTTGCCAAATTTCAGAGATGTATTGCCTTAATGTGAAAACTTATAAAGCTGGGCTTGTTTTTATTCTTCAGAGTGATTACACTTGATGAAATAAGCAAATAATGCAGTGAAGTCGTGGTTTGTTTAATAAAACAAAATATTCAAAATAAAAAGGCTATGACTATCGTGAAGAAGTTTTGAATCACCCCAAATATAAGTTCTGGTTCGGCCTCTGCATGCAACAATAACTGATAATTATTTATCAAAATTTGTTTCCTATAATCCTTCCTGATACTGGGGAATCCACTTTCAGAGAGAAATATAATAGCAGTAGCTGATATTACAATACAAAAGTTGGCCACATTCCAATATAAAGGATATCCAAGTGGTGTCCATCATCTGAAGTTCACTGAATGTAATGCAAAAATGAAAATAATAGAGCAGTATTAAAGTTATATTTAATTAAAAAGACTACAACTATCGTGAAAAAGGTTTGGAACACCCTGAATTGGTTGGGCTCTACATGCAATAATAACTGATCAATGTTATTTGTCTAAACTCCAACCCACTTTCATAGGGAAATACTGAACCCTTAGCAGTAGCAAATATTACAAAAATTGGCCACATTCCAACATACAGAATTTCCAAGTGGTGTTCATAATTTGGAGTTTCCTAAATATAACAGAAAAATGAAAGTAAGGTAATGTTACATCCTTTGTATCCAATTTCCATGTAATCTTGCTAAATCATGCCAACTTTAGGAAGGAGAAAATTGCTATGATCATGAATAGGTTGATAAAGACAAAGCTGTCCATTGTTATTATAGGATTGAAAATGACATATCCAGAAGGTAATTTCCAAATTGGAATGGAAGTTAAACTAAACCAGTTGTATGAGGGAAGAGGAAGTTTTTAAATTTTTTTATACTGCTTAACACCCACTTTTACTGTAGATGATGACACTGATCATGCATAGAATGAAGATGGAGCACCAATGGAATGCAATGCACAGAAACCGAAGAAATTGGAGAAATGGAAATGGAGTTTTTATTTATGGACGCTCTTTAACGATTGTGGTTCTCACTGTCCCATTCTATATTGAGTGTGAAAGACTACTTAATTTTGCTCAGAGGCCTCTTATCAGGCTTGAGGTTCCTTTATGTGCTATAAATTTATGACAAGGAACCGACGGCTTTACTTCCTTTCTGAAGGAAGCCATTCAAAGCATTTTTACACCCCAAAAAATCATCGTCCTCTGCTGGGTTTGAACCCACCACCTTGGGTATATGAGGCTAGCATGGTAACCACTACACCACAGAGGGCAATGAGAAACTGGAGAAAACCCACCCCTGCACCGCTTTGTCTACCACAAATCCCACATGCAGTCATCTGGGATCAAACCCAAGCTGCCTTGGTGAGCGGCAAATGGTTTAACCACTTGACCACAGCACAGCCAGGAAGAGGAAATCTTGGGATTAATGAATGAATGAAAATGGAGCACAGCATAGTCATAAACAATAATGAATCAAGTAATTCCATTTTACTCATTGAATTTTATATGTTAATTTCTATTCATCTGCATTTAAAATCATGTTCTAATCCGCAGAAATTGGCAACATTTAATTTCAGCATAATTGGAATATGAAACTCATTTATCATACATAATGCCACCTATAACTCTATTACAGAACTTGTATTATTTATTAAATAAACATATTATTAAAAATTCAGATTTTAAGGTTAAATTAATATTGTAAAATTGTGTGAGGTTAAATTTAAATAATTATTTTGGGTTATGTGGAACACTGCCACTTATAACTATGACAGTACTTTATATTATTTATTAAATACATATATTATGAAGCATACAGATTTTAAATAATAATTTAATATTGCAGATTGGCATGAGACTACAGTTTAATAGTATTTTGAGTTATGTGACCACCTTCTGTTACTCTGTTGCAGAACATTGTATTTGTTAAATAAACATAAATTAACAACCATATCCAGATTTTAAAGTTAATTTAATATTGCAGAGACTATAATTATAAGTTATTTCAGGTTAACTGGAAAATTAATTAGTCACATTTCATTATTATATAAAGCCCCGCCTTTCGCTCCTGCCCCTCCCTCTCTCTCCCTTCACATGTGTATTCACTGCTGATTTCCCACTTTATTCACCGTTTCAGAAGCTATCTATTTGTAGATGGTATTAAACCTCATAGCTCATAGGTGATATCAACTTGAAATTCATTAGATTTGGTCTCCATAGGTTATCTGCCTGGCCAAAAATAAATTGAAAAATTTCTGTCAAAAGAAAAATAGGCATTTATAATTCAAAGGCAAAATTGCTAAAATAAAAATTGGTTCTTAATTTCAGAACATAATAATGTACCTCAATGTGCATAACTTTTTATTTATTACCAAACAGTCGCAGCTAGTAACCAACTTACTGCTAACTAGTTAGTAACCCTGATCAACATTCAAAGTTACTTCATTTCACTAAGAGATGATTGGACCTATTTCTCAGGCGAAGGTACCCAGTGGGCAGTGTCTTTTACTTTTGATGGTAAGATGATGATAAGGATGGCAGTGGTGGATTGTAAGGTCCTAGTTTTACCGTGGACTCCAAACCACCTGGGGATACTCAATATGAGTTGATCAGAGTTGGAGGTAAGATAAGGTCAGCTCAAAATAGCCAGCCAACTGGGAATTGAACCACAGACCCTCAGCATGACAGCCACAAATGAAACCACTGTATCCTTATTACCACTCAATAAAAAAGACATTTGCATAACATCCAGGCTGTAGTCATCATAAAAATTCTTAAATACAAAATTTTTCAAATACATTATTTTGCTCTACAGTGGAACAACAAAGGTATCTCCTGTACTTCAAGTAATAAACATCTATTTGAATCCATTCTATGTACTCATCATATTGTCTAATATTCCTAAGATACATAAATTATTTAAAAACTATTTGTTTATTAATAACACTGTCAATTGTCAGGATCATATCAGTGCCACCAGTGTGCCAGAATTTCAACCCACAGGAGTTATTTTACATGCCAGTAAATAAATCTATTATGCTTTCAAGCACAGTTGAAAACCATCGGTCTAGACCAGGTTTGAACCCACAACCTTGAGATCAGAAGACTAGCATCTAACCACATAAACTACCAAAGTAAGCTACACATTATTCTTGAAACTTGAAGTAAGGTAGTTTATGGAAGGGAGCTCTGACTTTAACTTCGCTGAATTGACATGCCAAAATGCTTAACTCGGAGAGCTTTAAAAATGAATATTTTCTTCTTCTATCTGCATGCCATAAAATAAACAATCTCTGTGTCTATTCAATGCATTTAGTGATTAAAGAATCTTGTTTTAGAATCTTATCAGCAGTTTGCTTGAGAAAGCTGAAGTTAATGTAGTTTAGATAATGAAATAAAAAGGCAAACTTGCTGTACCTGATAAGCTCAAATATTTCAGGTTTTTCCCTTTCTCTCTGCTTCATCCTCTCTTTCATAGCAGTGATGATACTGTTGGCCTTATCCTCTGCACCATGCTTTGAGCTCTTCTCCGCCGCCCCTTAACATAGAAAACCACATTCACTATATATAACAATTTCTCATTCCTATTTTCTGAGAGCATATGAATAAATGTGTGCTTTGTATCTTACATATATAAATATCCCAAAATATGGAATTATAAGGCATCTACTGAATCACCAACTATATCAATGAATCCAAATTTTTAAAAGCATAAGAACATACAACAAATATATGTTAATTAAAACTTTGTGTACCTAAGTACATACTGATAACTTCTGTTTGTATAAAATCTAATGTTGTTTTATTTTTAAATAACTAATCTTTTTGAAATTTTTTTTTTTTATTGTTTCATTTGTATAGCCCTCTTTAACTTCAATGGTCATATCGGGGGCTTTGACTTGTGAAACAACTCGTATTACATTAGGTTAATCATTATTATATTACTAAACACACACACATTCACTCTCACATTCATACTTCCAGACTCTACGAGGGATAAGGAATAAGTCCGGTTAAAGAAAAATTCCCCACCCCAGCCGGGAATCGAACCCGGGACCTCCGGGTGAGAAGTCAGCTCGCTGACCGCTCGACCACGGAGGCAGTCTGTTTTTGAAATATTTCATTGACTTTAACCCTTAAATACATACTTTTCATTTGTGTTAATAATGATGATAATAATAATATTGACGATGACGATGATATAACTATGTTGTGATGATAATGATGATAATATACAACAGAATTTTAATAAATCTGTAAAATTCTTTTGAATCTTGTAATATACTATACTTTATTTCATAACATGTTGAATATCATTGTGTTTTGTGGTTAAATATCAACATAAAGTGACATCACTTTTGATATTATTGCAGATAAGGTACTGATATGAGACATGATATCAAATAAAGTAATTTATGAATCCTTTTAATATACCTTCTGTACATGTTACTTCAAAAGAATAACCATGGCTTCTCTGTTTTACAGCATTTTGAAAGCCAGGCATTTGTAATTTATTTGTGAACTTAATACAGTAGTGGGCTTTAAAATTGGTTCTTTTGTAAACAGTATTAGAATGATGTGTTTCATGAACATATATACACCATTATATGGTGTATATAAGGGTGAGAAAACACTATAAAACTATTTTCTGAATAAATATTACAGTTTATTATGCACAGAATGGGCATTTAAAGTCTGGTGATTTAATATTTATATTCAATACACACCTATATCATTGTACTAATTTTCACCAAATTTTGGGCATGCAACATTCTTCTTCCAGCAGAAAGTGAAGCTCCTTTTTGACAAACTGCTTTACTTGTCACCTCTGGTTTGTGTTTGTTTCCATAATACACAGACTTTGAGTTTCTGGTGCATGAGTTGCAGAACTGAAGAATCACCAAAATTTGAATGAAAAGTAGAGCCAGAATGAAATTAGAGGTGACTGCAGTAAAAGAATAGCGTCCTGTGGTTTAGAAACTATCCTCAAAGTTATGCTAAGAGCATCTAGGTTAGAGTGTGCATGTGTGTGAATAGCAGTGGTAGCAGCTGAGTAGTGCTACTGTGGTGCCAAGAAAATGTTGTTATAATAAAACTCTTCAAATACATGTTTATTTTTGCAGCAGCATTGATTTATTGTGTAATTTTGTGAATAATGAGGCATGTTTCATAATGTGTTCTATTAATAAAATTAAAAATGCAACAGAGCTTTTGTATTAAAATTGTAGACAAAAGATCAAAGCAAGCCTATGCCTCATAATTCTTCTGGAGAACGTGATAAGAGATGCTTGTGTATGATTCCATGAAACAGAAAGAAAAATGAAATGCTAGCAATTAAGCGATATACTGCCAACAATTCCTAGATGTGCAAGGGAAATTAAAAGAAAAAACAACTCTTAAAATTTGAAAAATTCTGCAAAACCCATCCAGTATAAAAAAGTTTTCAGAGGCTATTCACAGGAAAATCAAAATATCCATTTTATTTTTAATGTAAATATCTTTAATATAAGGCATTTTGCTCAAAATTGTTGAGAAACATTTTTGAATATTTTCCCATGTAAAGGGTAGTTTGTGGCGGGGGGAAGTTAGGTATTTCATATATTTTCGGTGTAATCTCGACATCGATTTTTTGGGTGGAGTACAATACCTTTTCTATCCACTATGTACATTGTAGGTATATACGGGCCAGAGAAAATAAAAATTAAAAATGTTGTGGGCCATTGAGAATGTGGGTGTGTTCAGAATATGACTAAGATAGTACTTACGCTGCAAGCAGTCGGCGTTGAGGAGGTCTTTGCATTTCTCGTGGCATTTGACTCCGCACTCGGAACATCGCACACCCTGACGGGCTATGCCCCACAGCAACCCTTCGCATTCGTAGCAATATGTGGGAGATGTGGCAGTCCAGAGCAGAAAGTTGTGAGGTGTAGTGCTGGAGATGGGGTAGATGAGCGCCTGCAACGTCTTCTTGTACACGTGCATTTTCTGGACAACACAACATATCATTTTTAAATGGTCTTCCTTGACAGCTGTTTTCAACTGTTGTTAAAATTCTATCATGTTTTATATTTCTAGGGAGCTATTTTTTAAAAACAGATAAGGGCTTCTAAAATGTTTAATAATTACGATCCGTGCTTTTTAAATGTAAATACCGTTTTGGAAATAAAACCACACAAATGTGAAATAATTATTGCACTCCAGCTGTGTGTAAGACAGCAGTTGAAAAATTAAATGCTATAGGCTGGATTTGAACCACGAATCTCATATTTTCAGTGCAGTTACTCTAGCTAGTGAGCTATCATTGCAACATACCGACACGGCATCAAGTTCCACAATGACTCCCGTTTTCCCCGGTAAACCATAAGGAGATCTCAACAGACATTCGCCAATGGCGACTTACAATGTCGTAAGTACTTTAAGATCCGGGTTTCATAGTTTAACCAATTATTTGGTAAATTATTGTGAAATAATTGTTTCTTCTGCGCAACGACTCTATAACATCTGGTGAGCGCTAAATGAACTACCAATTTCAGAAGAGTGTAGTCAATAAACATGGCGTGTTTTAATAAGGGGAAATGAAACTACAATGGTATAACCATGACTATGTAACACAGAAATGAAAAGTGATTACGCCTAGAAACAAAACATAAGCAATGTTTAAAGCAAAGTACCTATACGTTAACTACAGGATGAATATCCATGAAATTATTGGGAAAGTTTAAGGTTATGAAATTTAGTAGGAAACAGCATCCTTGGAAGATACTGAATTAAATACCAAGTTCGGCATGTATTACATTTTCCTTTTTGAGATATTCCGTTTAGCACACACAAAGCAAATACACTCTGTTGAAGTTTGTACTTCATTCAGCGCTCATCAGAATTAATAGAGCCCTCGCGAAGAATTGCCCATCTTCCGTAATGGGGTATTTCATCTCAAAATAATTTATGATCTTGTAGTTTCTGGAAAAACGTGAGTCAATTAGGGAATTTAATGGCGTGTCGGCAAGATGCCATCTTAGCTCGATGGTTAGAGCAACTGGACGGAAACTAGGAGATCCGTAGTCCAAATCCCGCCTATGGTATTTAATTTTTCAGTAGACTCTACTTTTCCAAAAACACGCAAGTTTACTTTATTATCAATTTTATTTTTGCATGAAAGCCTGTACGTTAACCTCTCTTCAACAATTTCTACCAATATCAAGGCACTTGTATCGCACAATCAGCTTTTGAAATCCATCCGCATAGAAATCTGCCGCCTGATTAGCATGCGCACAACTTAAGATAATTCAAGAATTATGTCACAAAGAACACTTTTTGGAACTTCTGGTATTGATAAATTTGCGACAAGAAAACACGCCAGGGTTTACTATATGCACGAAAAAAGGTTTGTAAAGCTTTGTTTAAGAAAGAAGGACTGCAAAACATATTTTGGTACCCGGCCACTTGCCTTTAAAATTGGCTAGCTCTGCTACTGCCGAAAAACATTCTTATGAATACACAAGCGCTCTTTTTAGAACTTTTGGTCAAAATATCGATTTTTCGACTTTTTAAATGACTATATCACATTTAAAGCCATTTTATCAGGTTAAACTTTATTGCTATGTTCCCGTATTCATAATCTATTTTCTCCCACAAAAATACAACTAAAGGCTGAAACGTTTTCTCAAAGCTGTGCAGAATGTGTGTAATGAAATGCCCGGTTGGAATTTTGATATTAGTACAGATTAACTTTCAAAATGAATTACTATAATTGTGCGCTATGTTTGCAGTTTTTATCCACTTTGAGATGTAAAATATTTTTTAAAAATAATATTCACCTTAGGAGCATTTCAACCACACAATTTGTTACAAAAATATTAAGGACTGCAAATTTTTAAATTGATATTGAGCTATCTGCATATAACCCAATATCTAAGGAGAAAATAAATTTATATTTTAGCTAATTAAATCGAATGAGTCTTTTGTTACGGTAATGTCTATATAAAAAATTAACGCTTTAGGTTTAATACTTTAGAAAATGTTTTATCAACTCCGTTGACCAGTTGCCAGGGCTGGTGTAATTCATTTCAGGTTTTCTTCATACACTTCAGTCGGTTTCACAATGAAAACGAATGACAGCGAATTTCACAATCGGCGGCACATTTCTATGAGGAAGTAGTTCAAAAGCTGGTTGTGCGATACAAGCGCCTCAATATGGTAGAAAGTAGATCAACCCAATGTTGTCTGTCGCTACCTATTAGTTCCGCTTGTTTTAAGCGTAACTATACAAATAGGTTTGTACTCTAGGATTAATTTCATGTTATACTAACCTTCAACCATAAACGACAAATAATCAAGATTATAAAAATATATACTATTTTTGTCCTAAAATAGCAGTGATTTCTTTAAATAAATAAAAGAGAAACCCGACATAACTAGAGCCAAATCTAATCCCATTAACTTCCAAGCATCACACCGATTATTTTACTTGGGTTCTCCCCGTCCTTTACCACAATCACTGGGATTTGAACTTGCAACATTTGGTTTTGAATGGATGGATTGTCCATTACCTATCACCTAACACTCATGGCCATTTGAACTACTTTTTTGGTAATGCCTTTGGCAGCATTATGAAAACTGGTTTAGAAGAATTTAAACTTTTAATTGGGAAGAAAAATATTAATAAAGGATCTACATTTATTATCATTTCTATTTCCTCTATTATTTTATATAATAATTTTATAGGTTATATTTTTACTAAAACTCCAGTTTTAAACTTTAATTAAAGGAAAACCGGCATTTGCAGTATACTAGTGCAGGCAACTAAGGGTTAAACTAGCGACTTTCATGTAAAAATAAGTCATAAAAAGTAAACACTTGAGTGCTTTTAATTTAAAAACAGCAATTATTTAAAAACACAGCTCGTACTAGATGTGTAAGTTCTAGTTGTAAAATGTGAAACATTAAGTTCATGTGTGGAGCATTAGCACCTCTTCTTGAATTCCTCTTGCAGGTCGATTGTCTTGCGCCCTTTACCTTCACATCTGCTAATGAGAACCGATACTCGCGCTCGTTAGCAGAATGACTCTACCTGGAGAATGGCTGAATCACAATATCGTATATACATCGCAACTATATCTCGCAGGTACCTGCCTCGTTATAATCGAACTTCAGAGTCTTTGAATATTTAATGATGTTTTCTACATTTCACTGCCGTGACGTACCAAAGTCCATTTCTTCAATGTTCCTTTAAATATTTTCATTTAATTGACTTCTGCTCAGTATTGCATGCTTCGCGTCTGTTTTCTTGTTCCTCTTATTCAGATTTACACACCTTCCACAATAAGCAAATGCCTTTCGTAATGCACATGCCTGCATTCGATAGTAAGCATATCAGTTTAAAACCTTATCACTTTCCGTCGATTTTTTTATTACTGTACTCTTCCATAATTCGACCAAGTATATAAATTACATATAAATAATATTTTGATATTAATATTTTTTAATCTCAATTAAAATACGGGGTGTTTCATTGGAATGTCCCACTTTTTAATTAGTTATAACTCGGCGTCCTTATATGAAATTTAAATTGTGCAATGATGCACGAAGTCAGGAATTTCAGTGGATGCCAGGAGATGCCAGACTGCAGTCGATTTCGATACATATCGTTGTTTGTCTTATAATCCTATTGTTGCCATATAACCTTTAAAATGGAGATCACAATTCAACAGTGTGTATTTGTTGTGAATAATTAATTATTGCCTCACAAATTCTGATAAAAGAGCTCACCGACGTGAGTGCGGTGTTTGTAATGGTCTTGATCGAAGTCAATTCTAAGGTTAGTGGAGTAGTTGTAACGAACAGCTCCATTTGTCAGAGAAGAAGCTAACCATCATCTGTCATAATTGCCACAGCGCTCTGAATATGATCCTGAGCATTACTCTGCGCCCCACAAAATTCTGAATTGGTACAGTGCGCCAAAGAGCAGCAAAGCATGCAAAACTCTGGTCATCATCAGTACAGGAGCTGAAAGAACCCGAAAAAAATGAAAAGTGTACAATTAGGTTCTTGAGCTTTGTAGAAAGACACCAAGACATATTGAAAATTACTTAGTTTACCGATGAAACTTTCATCTCATAGATTACGCAACTTCTAAAACACAAGAATATGGACATTAGAAAATCCTCATATGTACCATGAGACATCAATTTACTCAGAAAAGTTGGTGTATGTTGTGCAATATTGTGCACAGAGCTATTGGAGCAATTTTCTTACACAGCGGTATTTTCTCCATGATGACATCATATCTCACACCTCTAATGATATACATCGTAGTTTTTCCAAGAACCGTTAAAGATTTGTGGTCTCCAAGATCACCAGATTTGATGTCAGCAGATATTTTTTCTTTTCTTTTGGGTGGGGCCATCTCAAGGAACGGTCTACAGAAAAAGACCACAAACCATCTCCGTACAATCATCATAACCGAAATAAAGAATACCGGAGTAGACATGTTCAGACGCGTATCTCAAAACATGGTGAAACGGGCAAGAATATGTCCCCAGGAGGAGACAGGACACTTTCAGTACATATTACACAAGTCATTAGATCTCCCAAAGATAACTTCTCATTTAAACTCGAGTTATTTAGTCTAAGATTAAATTTAGTTAAAAGGTTGAACATCCTACTGAAACACTCCATATATATAAATAACAATAGTTTCTTTTTTTTTTCTTCTTCTTCTTCTTGATCAGTTGCTACCTGTTCCGTCTTCATAGTGTTTCCTTCCATCTCCTCCTCGACCTTCCTAGAACTCTCTTTAATTTAGAGGCATATTGGAAATCTGTTTTTGGAGTCCAACATATTCAATCCTCCTAAGATGTTCTAACCATCTTGTTCTGTACCTATTCATTCCCGAGTTAACAACTTCTGCTTCTAATTCTTTTCTTATTTCTTCACTCTTAATACTGTCTTCTCTTGAATGTTCTTTCGTTTTCCTCAAAAGGTTCATATCACAACTTTCTAATCTACTTATTGTCCTTTGTGTAGGTGCCCAGCTTTCACATCCAAGTAGCGTAGAAATTGCCATAGTGTTATAACATTTCATATTTGTTTCAGGCATTGTTTTATTCTTTAAGGCATTAAATATTGTTCTACAATTGTTTGAAATCGCATTAATTTTCTGTATTTTTCCTTATCCTTCTAATTAATAATTTTAATTTTAAATAATTCCAGAAGGAGATTTGTTACAGTACTTTTTCATCGACGACTTTTTTCGACTTTTTTGGTATTTCGCCCCAGTTTGTCATTATTTTTGTCTTCTCTTTTAATATTTAGATATTGTAATTTTTACACATTTGATTACGGTAATGAACTAAACGTTTTATACCACATTATATATTATAATATATAAATTAATTGGTCTTTTGGCTTATTTTGTTGGCCGTAAGGTTTCGAAGGTTAGATATAGAATCCCCTATAGCTTTAGCGGACCGTGACTTTTCAAGTCCTACGAAGCACCGCAATTTAATAGGTTGAAGAATTGTACCCCGGGTGCCAATCAATAGGCCGTGAACTAATATGTCCTTCAATTTATATTTGTCTTTGTAATATGTCACGGTTGCATACAAATGGCTTTTTTTTTCCTCTCTACCTACTTCATTGAGCTTCCCACTATGGGCGTCAAATCGTACTGTAGGATCAATATATCTTGTCTACTTGATCGGAAGGCGAGCCTATTGCTCCCAATAGTGGCAAGATCAGAGACCTCTTTGAAAACAGAAAATCCATGATTTCGCAGGGAGTTGGCGATCATGTAACGTGTGATGGCGATGAATTCCGGAGAAGTTCACTTTATGAACAGGCATTCATGACACAGGCAGGAATTCCTTGCTGTCTGTAACTTGGCCGATAGAGAATTTTGTCAGGTATCTACCCTGCAGTGAGAGGACTGAGCATATGCTAGCGGTCATCTTGATGGCTTCTCTCCATTCTGCACAAGATAAGCCCCGATGATCTGTAATTCATTTATTTAAAGGTGTGTATTAAGCGAAGAGCTCGACACCTATTCCTTTGTGTGGGAGTTTGGTCCATAACTGGAATTCCTCAGTCTTCAATACCTGTCACATTTTTTTTTTGTATTAGGAAGATGTTTGCTGCGACACAGGATTTAAGGATCCGTTTCTACTTCAAGATGCTGCATGCAGTCAATGCTTTCTTGTTTCAGATTTCTCGTGGCATTGATGTAGCTGTTATTACTTCGGTTAATCTGTTGCAAATGTTTGTGTTGCAATTTTGCTTCCCAAACGTTGCGAAATATACTAAGTCCTTTGTACTTTTTAGCTTTGTAAGTTATATAATCGGGAATATTCACTGGAGTTGCAACATATCTTTGCTTCCGCTCCTCAGCTTTTATCAGTGATGATTAGAAATGCTTCTAGTAATTTATTGAGAGGGTATATAAGAGCGGGAGAAACCAAAGTTTGTAAAACTGAACATTTCTCATCAGGTTGTAACAGCAGAGAATGGACGAGAGATTCAATCTTGTTTTGTGTCTGTTTTAATAGTGCTTACTTATCAAATTTCAGTTTATTCAGATTATCATCAATTGAGATGGTGTGTTCAATAGCTTTAGATATGTTTTCTGATATGGAGGTAAGCAGATTTTCTGAAACCTGAAGATTACGAGCTTCGCCAGTTCAGCAGCGGCTTACGTGTTTATAAAAAAAAAAAAAACACTGCGTCATCCGCAAAACACTTGATTGTGGGACTGAGATAATTTTTATCTAATGAATATCCGTACTTTTTGACAAAGTTTCTTCAGATATTTGTTCCACATTGCGATCTGTAGAAAAAAATTAACCGTGCTGGTGACAATGGCGAGCTCTTGCAAGACGTCACGGTTAACCTAGATAGGTTTTGTTTGGAACTTTGGTGTTTGAATATGGAGTGTGTTATTTTCTTGAAGAGCCATTAACAAAAGTGTTGGGTCGATTAGTGAATTTACCATGTAATTAAAAGTTGTCTAGTCCCTGAGCTGAACAAGAGATATTTCTGTCACTCGTCGCATAACCGAGCAGATGGTTACTTGAATGCTCAACACCCCCCTTTAGATATATGTAGCATCGTGTGAACAAAAGAAACCATATTGATAAACGTTTTTGGAAATACCTTTACATTAGTGCCATAGTATAAAATTACAACAAATGGAAATCTCATTAATATTATTTGGGGTTAATTAGCAAGGTTAGCCATAACCGAAATCCTCTTGTCCATCGTTTTGTTTCTATAGTTCCCAAAACACTTAACATTTGAAATTGATCTGTTTATTTATGCAACCTTATTTACACAAACTCTTTGAATAAAACAAAATAAAATCTTACAATCGACCACACGTATCGATAATGTGTGCTTATAATCGAATGTGCGCTTACCTGGATATTTCTATATGTACTTTTCTACATTAACTTTATATTTTACTTCTATATCTATATAGTCAATGTCTAGTATTATTTTAGGCACTCAAATTTTAATGGACGAAATCAATCAGGAAATACTCCCAAGTATTTCCTGATTGGTTTCCCAAAGAAATCAAAAGTCAGTTCTGCCAATAGCAGAACATGAATCTATTTACCGTTTCATTTCTCTTCTTGTTTTTCTCCCAATTTCTGTAAGTGAAGTTAATGAAGGAAAGTGCATAGTTTATAAAACTTACCAATTCCTCATCGTTGAGCGTTGCACGAGGGACAGCTGAAGTAAGTCCTGCATTTCGTTTCGTGGCAGCCATTGTCTGTACAGAAAACAATACGTTAGCAATGGATTCTTCTATCACACACTTGAATTGGCGTGCATCTCTAATTAAAATACTCTATATATATATTCTACACAAACTCTACAATGTATCTACAATTTTTTTAAAACAATCTGTGCTGTTGATGTATTAAATGGACGATCTACGCAAAATAAACTGTAAAAGAATAATTATTTACAGTATCCATTTGACATGCAAAAGCTGTTCATGCACAACAATACAAGCAAGTAAGCATGAGAATACTCAATGATCTTAAAAGATAGAGGTTATGTCTAAGTCATATTGAAATCAGGTGAGTGTAAAACAGTTTTGATAGCGTTTGCGCTAAGTATTAAAATCATAAATATTCATTGCTTCCTTAGAAATATCAAAAACAATTTGTTTTGATTATGTTTATAGCCACAAACGTGTTTTAATAGAATTCAAATACAGGAAATAAAAGTTTCAAGGTGTTTGTAAAATACACATGCTAGGGTGCAATAGACTTATGACCAAAAAGCACTCACTGATAACTAATATGCTCTCAGACTTCTTTTAAAACCATCTTTCTTCCAAATTAATGAAAATACGAAGTAATGTGATCACTTCTTATTTAGATGAAGAACAATTAAAGCTGAATGACTGTTTTGTATCTTTGAAGAGCGAAATCTGAAGTGACAGTTTTTGCTCATATTTACCTTGGTTCCGCTTTGGCTTATTAAGTTTTTTTTATAATAATGGTGTATTTATAATGCACATTAAGAAGCAGCGAAAAAAGGGGCTCATAAAGAAGATAAGAAGTACTTAGAAAGCATGCAAGAGAGGGGAAGTAGTATGTTATTTTATTCCATTTGCTTATGTGAGACTTTAGAGTTTGTTAATGTTCTACTCGATAATATACAAGTTTAAATGAAGCACAAATACCACTCTATAGCTACTTCGTGAGTGCAGAACTCTGCAAAAAGTGCGTGTCGCTGACTTTATGCTTATGTTACTCTATAATAATGCAGCATTACGTTTAGATCATTCCATATTGTTAAAAGTTTTGTTCTGTTATTTAGTGTAATATAGCTTCATTGACATATGCAGTATATTTTCCTGTTACAATGTCCAATGCGAAAAATAAAGGTTATGTGAAATATTAACAAGAATATACGAAGTACTCTGATGCCACAACGAGCTAAATGGAAAATAACCATTAATAATATTTACGGCATGACATGACTGTATTTTCTTAGCAATGCAAACATGTTTGCGCGAATGTATAGCTTAATTTGAAGGGAAAAAAGTATAGGTACTTCAACACAGTACCCAGCCTGTTTTATGTACAACGCGAAGAGAAAATCTGTTTCGATATTTGTATATCTAAGGGCAAAATCAAATTCTGGTCATTTCGGAAGCCATACAGATGATTGAGATTTTTATTTCCTCACGTAGTTACTGAATACACAGCGTTTGCAATTTTTAAATGCAGGGAGACACTAGAACTTTATCTGACATATTTTTATTAGAATCATTGCTCTTCAATGTGTGAAAATGCACAGATAAAGCAACACTTTTAATGGTATAAGAAAACCTACACGTGTATTCTAATTTATGACTTGCTAGCTGTTAACATTTAATTGACTTCTGAATGAAGTAATTTTATATGCGCAAACCTATATAAGAATACTTTAGTTACCAACAATTTAGAACCAAGATTAACTGAAAAAACTCTCGTACAAAAACGTCAAACGGCATTAGCTTTTTTGTTTTAAATTCTAAAAGGATCCGATAACTTCTTTGCTGTGAATTTTACATCGTGACATGGGTCAGTCAAATGTCATTCTTGAGAAATTCTTAATAATACTATAACACGATTGACATCTATTGTAATATATTCTTCCATGTCAGAGATTATAGTCGCTTTATGCGTTTTAACCACTGCTTCCATCTTTGAAAGCTAGTCATTAACGCGACGGGTCAAGAGGGCTATTTAGGACAACCGAATGGCTCAGTTATTTATTTATGCAGGTTACAGGTTGTAGCTGAAGTACGCCTTTAACGCATTCTATAAATTGGAGTGTCGTGTTCTGATTGGTTGGCTTCTTATTAGTGTCTGAAGACAAGCTGTATGCAAAGCAGGTAACAAAAGTTACATAGTTGCATTTATAATTGTGTACAAATGATTCCAGAGGCTATATGTACTACGGAAGCTTAACATCTTGTTTCTTTGTTTGTTATTTTGCGAAGTGAATTATTCTGTTGATGGAAATTTATTTATAAATAGCAGAACTTCTATTTGATAAATGTATAACTATATCTATCATTACTTTATTTGATAATAATACGTTATTTATATAATTCATTTCATATTACTCATAAGAAGGCCTCAGGAATAAATGCAACTCATGATCTTGAATTTTTCTAGATTAACCCAGAAAACTTGTGGCAATTCTTATGATAAACTTTGGTGTAGGCCACATTTAAAGGAATTTATGAGCCAAAATACATAAATACATAATCATCCAAAGAATCACGAATATTAATAACAATTCAGTAACAAGTTTCTAATCGTATATTAAGAGAGTTCTTTGTTAGCAAATTTACTGACTTAAACCACTCGAATGCACACCGAAAGATAAAAACAACTTTGTATATACCCTTGAAGAGGGAAGAAGAAATATCACAAATTGCTCAAGTGTTTCTGAAATTAAGTTGGTATATAAACTCGTGCTTAATTTTACTTGTGTATATGTCACACGCACTGTTAGCAGGTTCTGCAGTTGCATGCTGTGCAGAATGGTTTAGGATATTTGTGGACAGTACCTTCAGCACCTTTGGGAGGTGAGGCCGGAATAGAGAGATAGAAAGAGAGAGAGAAAGATAACACTTAGTAATGAGAACCAATTAACACATACAGGCCTGCAAACTGCACTTCTCTTTATCAATAGGTAATGATTGCGAATGCAATGAACAGGCCTGTTAAAACATTAATCAAACCTTCACAACAGAGAACACTCATGGGAGGGGTGGGGGAACGAGTCACCAATACAACAGAGACATCTTTCCAAAGGAGAGTTCACAATATCGTATTTACATTCCCTATTTTCATACTACTACTCTTTGCGGAACTTAGAACAGCATCTAAGATTGCTGGATGGGCACTTACACTTAGAATTATTGCAGCATAGCTTCAAATATAGTTAATTTAATATTTTATCAAGAATCTTGTATAATACTTTGTCATATTTACTGATGATAGAATTGCATAATAATCATATTGTTTTATTAACGCCCTACCAAGGGTATGCGTTTTGCTTTTAGAACCTGCTGAAAAATTCAATATCACAGCTGGGATTTGAATACGGTTTTCCCGCTCTCCGTGCGGTTGTTCTAACCATGAAGATACCGTGACCACATACCAGTATGACATCCAGCCCTCCAATTTATTCGTGTTTTCTATCCGATCAACCAACCCGTATGTCTCCCTTCAGAGAACACCTTAGTGGCGACTTGTACACCGTGTTGTCGTGGTAGCTTAGTGGTTAGAGCAATTGGACGAAAACCAGGAAATCCTGGTTCAAATCCCGGCTATGGCATTGCTTTATTCAGTCTAACCTACCTTTCCAGAATATGCAGAAACTTTGCTTCGTAATATAATGCATTTTCATTTTCACAGTTCAACCAGAACACCGCCTTTACTACTACCATGGCACCGCAGGCGATGACTCTGACAATACATGGAATGAAGATGGAGCGCCGGTGAAATGTAATGGCAGGGAAAACCGGAGAAAACCCGCCCTGCGCCACTTTGTCCACCAGAAATCTTACATGTGGTCGCTTGGGATCGAACCCGTGCCGACTAGGTGAGAAGTGAATGGTCTAACCACTCAGCCACGGCGCAGAAAAAGATATAGTTTACCATTTGATGTAATCTAATACACATAATGTAATGTGCAAATGCACAATCAGCGCCTAGAAATGCAGACTGCTTCCTAGTAGAGTAGTCAGCGAGCTGACTTTTCACCCGAGATCACGGGTTCAATTCTTGGCTGGGGAAAAGTTTCTTTAGCCTGAATCATTTCTTATTTCCCACAGAGCATGACAGAATAAATGTTAGAGCACTGTGCGCGTGTTTGAAGATAGAAATATTTAATGTTACAGACAACTAGATATTTCACAAGTTAAAGCCCTCAATATGACCATATGGTTAAAGGGGCTACACAAATGGGGAAAAAAAGTTGAATCCAAAGAGGCACGCGAAACTAGTCTGTGTATTTGAAGTTTATTTCTACAGTTTAAACCCGTTTCAAAACAGCATAAGGTTCTTTAATGGCTTCTCGGCCACTGAGGAATTATAGACTGACTATTCTAGCAATTGCAAGTTCTCCTTTGGTGCAGATGCAAACGAGGCAGACATAAAACAACTGGTGTTTCTGGGAGGGCGGGGGACATTCAACTCGGGGCGACTGTTCTGTGTCCCAGCTTCATTTGTTTTTGTCTTAAAGGCAAAATATTCCAGACAAATTATTGCTCGTATTAATTTCAATTAAATATTTTATACTTACAATTATATTAATAAAATATATATGCTGACTCAAATAGTATATCTAAACTGAACAGCTGTCATATAGATATTCAACAAAGATTAACAAAACAAAAGAGGTATGTCACAGATGTTTAACTTTTTATGAAAACAAAAGCCGGACACAAAAGCAGTCTAGAAGGAACGTCACTTCCACTGCGAAGAAACGGACACACAAGGAGTATGGTACAGCACGGAACAAACCCACAAACATAAGACGGACGCAATGCCCAACATCTGTGGTGGGCCCTTAAAGAATAACACAAATAGTATCAATTATTCTAAATGTTTCTCTGTACAATCATATACAGTAGAATTTTCCTCTTTTTATTATTATTTTTTATTTTTGTGATGCGTTTGAGGTAAGAGAGGTATTTTTGCTGTGGAAAAGTCAAGAGGGCCATGTGAACCAATAATTGCTGTTATAATTACGGCCATAATGTTGTTATTTAACACCTATATACACATTTTTTTTTTGTATCAAACCTAATAAGATTCAATAGAGCCCTAATACCCTAAAAATTAAACGGAGATATTCTGCCTTAATATTTATGCAGAGATATGCAAATTTATCAGCGGTGTATTCTCTGGGCCAGATCTGCGAAGCCCAGCAACTTTTTAAACAATGGATTTCTATTAAATTTATAAATAACGAAGAATTTATTCCTAGTTTGTTGGCTGTTTTTATTCTAGCCTACTGTTACAGCATAAAATAGAGTCCTTATGATAAAAATCGATTTTGTTTACAACATATTGTGGCCTGTCTTCTCAGGCACGGGTAGCATGACTGACCGACGTGGGATAGTGGGCATACTAGCGGAAAGAGACGAGGAGGGGGAAACAAGTGCAACAGACCTCTCAAGATTCTCTTTTGCCACGTGAAGAGGCATAGCCGACGAGTCTCGAGAACAACCGAAGTACACCGATATTACGTTAGTATAGGCAGTCTAGTGATTTTTATTTTTGAAGATAGTTATTCTTAATTTGTCTAATGGACGCAAGGTCAGAAGTTATCCATTTCAGTAACAGATGGAATTAATGATTTTTCATTGTTCTTGTTTTTAATTTAAAGGTCTAGTTAAGGGGAGATGTACCTGTGAAATTTGGAAAATCCACACTATATAAGATATCTTATTGAATTTTATACCGGTTACTGTACACATAGTAATACTGCTGTCATTTGTCAAAATTTTAGCTTGCATCGTTATTTAAATAATGTTACTGTCTAAATTCATTGTTCTAATACAAATCTGCCACGTAATGCATTTTTAAAAACATTTAGATAAAAACCCAGTTTTACAGTAAATGAGTTCACACAGAGATCTGTAATATTATATTGTTTTGTATAGGCCCTAATTAGTGAAGAAGTACCCTTCGTACTCTGCAAAACTCTTGATTTTTCTAAGTTTAATTCCAAAAATTGCTATAATCGTTTTCTTTAATATGCTTTCGAGAGTTTAACATTTTTTAAACAGATTAGTGGAAAACTGCATCGAGTGGAACATTTTGAGTATGGAAAAGCGTTGGAAAAATGTTTGCGAGAAAATAAGATTTAACAAGTATGCGCTTATCCATCTCTAGCTTCAGTTAATAGGCAGTTAAAGGGTGCCAAATGAGAAAACAGATGTTCTCTTAAATTTTTTAATTCATATCATTTCATTCGTTTCGTAGTCAGGTATTCCTCCCCGTATTTAGGACTGACACCCCCCCTAGGACTTGCAAGCGGATGCCTGGGGGTTAGAAGCCTGCCAGGCAGCCAACGGCACGAAACCACAGAATGGAGAATCTGGAACAAGTGGTCGGCCCGTAACCAGGCATGAGCGTGAGGAATTGGAGGGCATGAAATGCAAGTGAAATGGTTGATAAACATGATGATGCAACTGATGGATTGAGTGGTGGGGGAAACCGGAGGACACGGACGACTCTTCGTCCAACACAAATTTCACATGCGGGCGCTTGGGATCACCCGGGTCGCCTAGATAGGAGGCGAGCGGTCTAACCACTCGGCCACGGCACCGCCACCATATCATTTAATTATGAAACAAAATACTCTTTTAATATTACGCAATCTTTGGTCAAATTTCACAGATGTATCATCCTAATGAGTAACTGCAATGTTTGTTACATTCGTCCTATTATTATTATTATTATTATTATTATTATTATTACTATTACTACTACTATTATTATTATTATTATTTGCGGTATGTATTACATTTTATTGAAATTATTTCCGTTGTTAAATATAACTTTCACTAAATTTAACACAGAAATTCATAGGCCAAGTGAAAAAAGATCTGGCTCAAAACTTGATTTCAGCATTTGCCTCTGAAATTTACTTCGATTTATATCGAAATGTGCAGCTACTTATTGAAAACAGAGTAGTTACATTTATGCCCAGAATACGGGTATAGAAATCGGTATCTGCAGTAATTAGACAGAAATGACTGAAAAGAAGGAGTACTTAAAAAAAAACAATACCGAACATATGCAATTTTGTACACAAGAAACGTTTCAAATAAGCGAATGTGACATTTTTCCATCAGCTGACTCCCTGACTCTCAAACGCATCTATCCAAGTAGTGTTTAACAATTCGCTGGTGTTGTAGGCACTTTAAATCCATGTCATGACGAGTCAGTGAAACTTGTAACAAAACACGAAATGCTATTTTACTCCATGCTTACATAAATGTTTGCATTTTTAAGTCTTATAATAAAGAGAGATGAATAAAACATGAGGCGGTAAATTGCCTGCTACACAGCGCTCCGGGTGGCAACAAAATGAGTCACACACTGTACATTACATCGTTCCAAGCAGATCAATTGGTTTCCCAGACATTTAAACAGTCCTGTCTTTGGGGTGGCAATATCTATTTGGAACAAGGTCTTTAAGAGTGTTTTGTTTCCTAAGGGTCTACCAACTTACCAATTCCGATACGAGAGGGATGGATTTCCGCCGGGGTCGTATGTCTGGCATACTGTCAATGTTGCTGTAGAACGGATTATCTCCAGGGTGCCTGCAAACACACACATTAAATATTTGTAATTAAACTATAATTATGGTGTTCAGCATGGTCTAAACGAGTTACGCTAAGAACTTTCTATCTGTGCATAAATATAGCTTTTGCTATCCGGCTAAAAATATTAGGTGGAGGTCCTGTTATTTACAAAAGTCAATTGTAGGAAGGAATACTTTATATTCTTACTTTACAACGAACTTTTACAACTTCATTAACTTATAGCATTATATTTTACTTTACAGTGAAAAAGAAAGAAAAAATCTTATGTGATCCATACACATTACTTTCTCTACATCTCTACAACAAATTATTATTAAGAAGCTTATTCTTGTATCTGCTTCATCATAATCGAGATAAAAATGTAGCAGAAATTGTCCTTTTTATTTAGTTCCTTGTTAGTAGAAGGAAAAACATCTAATATGTTCCATTCACATGATGTCCTCTAGCTGTTCGGCAAACAAAACTTTATTCAAAAGATTAATCTGTTATCTACATCATGCTAATCAAGATAAACACGAGCAGAATTAGTCTTAATATTAGCTTCCTTGTAAGTAGAAAGGAAATAAGAAATTGCAGTGACAGTCTTGTTATTTAAAAGCCTGCCGCTATGTGAAACAATTGAAATTCCAACCTCTTTGCTTGCCAGGAGTAAACACATGAGAAATGAGAAAAAGCTGATGTGTACAATTCACATGACTTTCTCTATATCCCTGCAACAAATTATTCTTAAAAAGCTTAACTTCTATTTACTTTATGCTAATCAGTAAACCTTGAGAAGAAATAGCCATATTACTTGCTTCCTTGTAAGTAGAGGTGAAATAAGGGAGTACCATAGGTTGCAGTGATAATCAAAAGCTGGTTGCTATGTCACTGAAGTTCCTTTGACTATATGGACAGCAGTTGACAAATTCCTGTATGAAAAATGTGTTTTTCATAGCAGAAACTAAAAATAAGGAATGTCACAAAAACGATGAACTCCAAGAAAAAAATGTATATAACATAAATTGTGTGTTTTAACGTGCTCTACATTTTTTGTGTAGTAAGTTTTTGTCTATCTCTTACGGTTTAGCAGTTATTCAATATCAGTAAAATTCATCCAGAATAAACTACTCTTCAGAGGCTATTCCCAGAAAATTCAAGATACGCATTTTATTTGTTAGGTAAATTTCTTTAATATACGAAATTTTAATCAAAATCGTTAGAGCCATTTTTTAGAAAATAAAAATTTTCGAAAAAAGTTCCATGTAAAGGGTTGTTTGGGGTGGGGGGATTTTTCTCAAAATCTTCGTGTCGCATCCCTGGAAGATACTAACCTTAAATACCAAGTTTGGTATTTTATGTACTTTTCGTTTTTGAGTTATCGTGTTCACAGATACACGGACACACGCGCGCGCGCGCACACACACACACACACACACACACACACACGGACCTTTTTCCGAAAATGCTTTTTTTTTTTTTTTAGATAAAGGGGACCCTAAAACATATATTTCCGGTGAAATATCGGTATCGAATTTTTTGGTGGTGTGCAATACCTTCTCTATACGCACTATGTACAAAGTGTCTTCCCGCTTGAGAAAAGTTTAACTGGCTTAAAATTGAAACCAACAATTCGGAATATCTCGAAAACGGTTAACTGTACAAAATGTATATGACATAAATTGTGAGTTTTAATGAGATCTACATTTTGTTGCGTAGTAAGCTTTTTATATACTTACAGTTTGCCAGTTATACAAAAGTCATCCAGCCTGAAGAGGTCTTCAGAGGCTATTCCCAGAAAATTCAAGATATGCATTTCATTTATTATGAAAATATTTCAAATATATGCTATTATAATGAAAATTGTCGGAACCATTGTTGAAAAAATCTCTACACTCTTTAACTGCTATGGTTCTCAGCGTTCCATTCTTATGTTAATATTGCTCAGAGGCCTCTTTATAAGAGGTTCTTTTACGTGCCGTAATCTATGACATGGGACCAGCGGCTTTACTTCCCTTCCGAAGGAAGTCATGCTAAGGATTTTACGCCCGAAAAAAGCTATCGTCCTCCGCCAGGTAAAGACAGTTGGGTGCGGGGGGGGGGGGGAATTTACTTGTAAATTTTCGTGTCGCATCCATCCTTGGAAAATACTGAACTTCAATACCAATTTTGTATTTAACCAACTTTTCCATTTTGAGCTATGCTGCCCACAGACACAGATACAAACACACGCACACGCACACACAAATATGTTTCTAAAAAAATTGTATTCTAACTTTAAAATTAATTTTCACAGTTCATTAATTTATAACATTGTACTTTAATTCACAAATACTGTCACTGTGAAAAATATATAAAAAAGAAAAAAAAAATATATGTCCCATTCACATGACTTTCTCTGCCTCTCTGTAAAACTTTTTCTTAAAAGGTTTATTGTTCTATCTACCTTTCTTAATCAGATAAACATAGTAGAAATGACTTTATTACTTAGTTCCTTATAAGTAGATGGCAATTAAGGGCATATAAAATGAATCAAAATGTTTTAAAAGCTCTTACTATGAGATTGATGAAATTCCGAACTCTTTGCATGGCCAGGAGAGAAACACAAGAAAGTTGGACGATTTCTGTTTGAGAATAATATAAATAGTTTACAGTTGAAACAAATAGCATATAATATCTCGGAAACAGTTAACTCTACCAAAAATATGTATATGTCATAAATTGTGTTTTTAGAGGACCAACCTTAGAAAATTTCAAATTTAATGTTTTTTAAGCAATTAGTGTTTCTACCACTTACTTCTGTTGTTATGTGTAACTAATTCCAAAAACTTGAACCAAAGGCATCAAATAGTTTTCGAGAAAACATATTTTTTTTATTAATACTCTATCAAAAAAGCTCCTTGCATTTCGATTTTCAAAACTTTGTAGAAAAACCTCACATTCACATTCCAAGAATAGCACTTTTAAAAAAATCTTATGTGTTCCATTCACATGACTTTCTCTACCACTCTGCAACAAGTTATTATTAAAAATCTTATGCTTCCACTTACTTCATGCAAATCGCGAAAAAAATTAGCACAAATAGTCTTATTACTTGCTTCCTTGTAAGCAGAAGGGAAATAAGGGAGTACCATAGGCCTAACTAATATTCAAAAGCTGGTTGCTATGTCACCGAAGTTCCTTTGTTTGTATGGACAGAAGTTGACAAATTCCTGTATGAGAAAGGTATAAGTTTTTCATAGCTGAAACCAAAAACAAGACACATGTCAAAAATGATCAACTTCACGAAAAAAATGTATATAACATAAATTGTGTGTTAATGTGCTCTTCATTTTTTGTGTGTTAACTTTTTGCTCATCTCTTACGGTTTAGCAGTTATGCAAAATTCCGTGAAATTCATCCAGAATAAAGAAGTCTTCAGAGGCTATTCCCAGAAAATTCAAGTTATAAATTTTATTTGTCTATCTATTAATACTCGATATTTTAATAAAAATCATTAGAGCCATTATTAAGAAAATCAAAATTTTCGAAAAAAGTTCCTTGTAAAGGGTAATTGGGGGTGGGGGGATTTTCTTGAAAATTTTCGTGTCGCATCCTTGGAAGATATCAAACTTAAATACAAAGTTTGGTATTCAACGGTATTTTCGTTTTTGAGTCATGCTGTCCACAGGCACACACACACATCCACGCACACACGGATCTTTTTCCAAAAATGCTTTTTTTTGTATTCAGGGAGACCCAAAACATGTATTTCCGGTGAAATCTCGGTATCGAATTTTTGGGTGCAATACAATACCTTCTCTATACACTATTTACATAGTACTGTACAGAAAGTAATTACAGAATGGGTTTCAAATGAAATATTACTGCAGGAAAAGGTATGATAAATTATTCGTTCAAACATTTTTCATTATTTTTATGGGTTAATTAATTTTGTTAATACAAATACAAAATTAATTTTACTTACTTAAGACATAAATGTGACTATTTCGGTCATGACACGTGATCGTAGGCAGTGGCCTATCCAGTACATTGGCGCGTAAAATTCCAACCAATATATCTGCATTTTAATATTTTTTTTTATCACACCTACGTGCAATTGTTTTTATAAATGTATTGCATCCACGTACATTTGTTTTCTCTGTGAACTATTATTCTCCCATAATAATAGTATCAGTGTGCAGTGATATTCGCATACAGAATGGCGGAAGTTCCAAAACGTTTTGGGGAAAGGTCTATCGCTGAAATATACAAATTAATTGAAAACTAAAAGCCATATAGGCTAATTATTGTTATTTTATTCACGGAATAGTCTTACAGAATACAACTCGAGCTATAACTTTTCTCTAGATATATCCGCTTGCAAACATTTGCTCGCGTATTTATCGATAAAATTTGGAGCTCTCGTTATATTACTTACCTATAGTAATTTTTCTTTATTATGATATTAAGATTCTCTGGAAAAAATCAAACTAATAGGTTGAAATGTGCCCCGCAAGGAGCAATTTGAACTTTTACATGCCTTGTAAAATACATTTAGATAACTACGCCTTTTAATATTTGAAGTGTCATTTGTTACCATTAAAACTTCCATTTAAATGGTTACCCGACAAGTACTTAAATTGCAAGTGGCTGAAAATAGTATTAATCTACAAGAAACACGGTATATTAATGTGTTAAAGTCCAAAAATCAGTATTTTCAGAAATGTTGATTACTTAACAGAGATTAGTACCCTTAAGGATATCTACATTTTTGTACAGTAAAGTCTTATCCATCTCTTACAGTTTGACGGTTTTACAAAAGTCATCCAGAATGAAAGGATATTCAGAGAAAGTTTGGTATTTAACCGACTTTTCGTTTCTGAGCTGTACTATCCAGACACTCCACACACACAGACCTTTTTCTAAAGATGCTTTCTTTGACTCAGTTAACTTTAAAACATGTAACCCTATTACATGTATATAAACGGTGAACTCTGGGTCGAAATTTTGGATGGACTACTACAATACCTTCTCTACACACTATGTACCTACAGAATATGTGTAGAGAAAGTAATAGGAAGCAAAAGTAATAATTTGAAATTGTAGTTGACAAAAGCATGAGCTAAGAATTGAGGGGGGTCTATATACCCTCAACACATCCACGAGGCACGCCTGTGAGTTTTTCTGGAGTGGCATACAGTCAAGCTGTTTCTTTGTGTAGAAACTATGAATTATATAACAGCTTACATACTTGGAAGAATGCAATGGTCGTGCGCTAGCTCCAACGCTAGATTGCATTTGCATTCGAAAATACGGTAATGAATCGTGTATGCACAGTAATATTGGAGGTTGGTCGTCAAAATTCTAATTATGCATTATAAGGAGGATTACAAACAATTTCTTATGAAGTTATCAAACATATATTCGCTCATTTAGCCCCTCAAGGAACACCAGGATCTTTAATACAATTATGCATTAAAATACCACATGCAATGTTTGTAATTACGTTTAAAATGAAACCTTTAAATATTGAATTTTTAAGCAAAGGTCTAGTTTCTTACCACATATATGTGCAATTTCAAATATATCTGATGTGTCCCATTCATATGACTTTCTCTACCTGCACAACAAATAAACTCTTATTACAAAAGATTGTTCTTTTATCTACATGATGCTAGTCCAGCAAAACATTAGCACAAATAGCTTGCTTCTAAACAGAAGGGAAGTAACGAAATACACTAGGCTAAGGAGATCGTCAAATCTTGCTGGCTGTCAAATGAACATTTGAAGTTAGGTTCTCTTTGCATTGCCAGAAGTAAAACAAAAGAAAGATGAAACGAAAGATCTCTTCCAGTTTGAGAAAAGTTTAAGTAGCTTAAAACTGAGACAATACATGTTGTATCACAGAATTAAAAGGTATTAATAATGGAGATATAAACCACATTAAGAAGGGACAAATATTCATTTGAAATGGCCAGGGAAGAATATTGTGTAAAGACGGATTTTACTAAGATGTGAATGTGCCCAGTACATGGGTTGGCAAGCGACATGTCCCGTTACTGGGAAGAACATGAACTAAAAGGAATAGAAGGTCCATTGCCCGAGGGTGGTCATGACAAAAGCGAAACAACGGATTTCTTGTTGGTCGAGAAAAGCGCGACTTCTCTTGCTACGGGAGACGCGATGAGTTAAGACGTGCTATTTGATTTAGTCCGTGGAGACGGACGGGCTATGTATGGCGTTATAGAAACAGTGTTAATAACCATAATAAGTGTCACACGTAATAAGGGATGGTCGCGTGAATAGTAGTTGAAAGGGGGAAGAACTTAGGAGGAATGAGTAATCGGGAACTCAAAGGAAACCACTGGAGTCTTCAATAAGAAAGATTCCATGCTGATATATCCTGAAGTAAGGCGTTCACACTTCCACACCATTCCTTAATCTCCCGAACTATCACGCGGGATTCGAACCCGGAACCCCTTTATGGAATCCAATAACGTGAACCGCCACAAAACTGAAGCCAATAACAAGGGATATCTCGGAAACGGTTAGCTCTACAAAAGATGCATGTGGCAAACTATATTTTTATCGAGACCTCCAGTTTTTGTGAAGCAAGTTTTTGTCTCTCTCTTGTCTATGCAAAATTCATCCAGAATGAAGAGGTCTTCAGGGAGTATTCCCAGAAAATGCAAAATATAACATTTTATTTGTGACGTAACTATGTTTCACATATTGCGTTTTAATCAAAACTATTACAGCTATTTTTTAGAAAGTCGAAAATTTCAAGAAATGTTGCATATCGTTTGGGGTGGGGGGATTTTCCTGAGTAAGCTTCCTGTCACATTTTTCAAAGATACTAAACTTAAATAGCAAGTTTACTAATTAATGACTTTTCGTTTTTGAGATATGGTGTCCAAAGCACACACATACACATTCTGATTTTTGTTTAAAATATCTCTCTGGATTCAGGGAATTGCAAAATATGCATTGCCGGTGAAATCTCGGTATCGAATTTTTGGGTGCGATGCAATACCTTCACTATACACTATGTACACAAAAAGTAAGCATTAGTAATACCTAGGAAGGGAAAACATATTTCATCTTTTTACTTTTTCTACCAATTACTACGTACGTACATTGTAGGTAGAAAAGTCACGTATGCCACTCAAAAATTCGGTATTCGACATTTCACTGGAAATACATGTTTTAAGGATCATTCAATCCATAAAAGACTTTCTTAGAAAAACGTCTGTGTGTCTAAGAGAATCTCGGGGGGGGGGGGGAGGTAGGGTAGCGTACCTCAAAAACGAAGAGTTCGCTAAATATCACACTTGGTATTTACGTTTAGTTTCTGCCAAGGATGCAACAAGAGGATTTTCGGCTAAAAAGCGCTCCAATCCAAACTACATTACATGGAAGATTTTTCGAATTTTTCGATTTTTTCAAAGATGATTCTAATAATTTTTATTAAAATACCGCGTATTAAAGATATTTAATTGAAAAATAAAATGAATATCTTAAATTGTTGGAATAGCCTCTAAACTGCTATTCGTTCTGCATGAATTTTGCTCTAACTAGTAAACCATATGAGATAGACAAAAATTTTCTGTACCAAAGATGTAGCTCTGATTAGAGCGCATAATTTGTTAGTATACTCATACATTTCTTTTGCAGAACTAGCGGTTTTGAAGATACTCCTTGTAATTAGTTTTAACATGTCCAATAGATAATTTTTTTCTCAAATAGGAAGTCGTTATTCGCTTTTCTCATTCTGGTCATGCAAAATGAATGGAACTTCAATTGCATTACATAACCACCGACTTTTAAACAATTTGAATATCGCCATAACCTAGTTCATCTACTTACAAAAAATTAAGTAATAAAAAGCATTTTTCCTAATATTTACTTCGAATTAGCATGTAGCAGAAAAAAGAGTAAGTTTTTAAAAGAATAATTTTTGAGGAACAGAGAAAGTCATACGTATGGAACATATCAGCTCTTTTAATTATCAAAAGGAAATCTTCCTGCGTTTTATCTTATACATTTTGGAACCAAATTTAAATTTTGAGCTTCATCATCATATCCGTTTAAGGTACTTATCACTTGATTTGGAAATAAAAAATGAATTACTTTAGAAAATTAACTCAAAAATACATATTTCTTGCACAGTATAGTTTTGAACTAATTAAAATTATTTCTATAGGCATGGAATTCGTTATTCCTCTGAAAATTTCCAGAAATAGCTTTACTAATGTATCAGGGGCACAATTGTCCCGTATTTGACGTGTGAAGATGTCCCTTCGTGTGTTAAGAGAGTTGCAGAACTCATCGGCGCTATTCAAGGTAAAATCCGGCCAGTAAAATGAAATGGTGTTTTATTTATGGACGCTCTTTAATTGCTGTGGTTCTCAGCGTCTCATTCTATACTGGGTGTGAAAGACCGCTTAATTTTGCTCAGAGGCTTCTCTATCAGGCTTGAGGTTCTTTTACGTGCCGTAAATCTAGGACATGGGACCCACGGCTTTACTTCCCTTCCGAAGCCATACTAAGGATTTTTACGCTCAATAAACAAGTTAGGTAAAGTGAAGGTTACAATCTCTCCAGTCCTTCACTCTAAATAGCTCCGTTGAGTTCTGCAAATCTTTTAACGCACGAAGGAATATGTGCACACGTCAAATACGGGGCAAGGGTCACCTTGTATTGTTATGATAAGAATCCTTGGCGAAACTTTCAGAGCAATTGACGAATTTTCAAAAAATAAATTACTTTCGAGAGCTGCTTTTAGGCTTAAAAGCTCCACTGTTATGTTGGCTGGGGCTTCAATGACTTTGTTGTATAGTCATCCGTCCATTTTAAGGCGATGCATCTGCGAAATATTTTGAAAAATCCCAGTATCTAAGATAACTTATAGTAATTTTATACCAGTTATTATACACAATAATAATGCTATTTCTGACATATATCAAAGTTCTAGTTTGAACTGTTATATAAACAAATGTTTTACTGCCTAAGTTCATTGTTCTAATATAATTGGGCCACGTGATACATTTTTAAAAGTATTCAATATAAAATTCAAATGTTACAGAAAATAAATTTACAGATAAATCTGGCATATTATATTATTTTATACGAGTTCTAATTAGTGAAGACAAGCTACTGATTTTCGTACTATCCAAAACTCTTGTTTTTTTTTTCAAAATGTAATATTTCATTTCTCAAAATTAGAGCATTATTTCGTAAAAGTAATATGGCCATCTTATTAAATTTACTTTTGAGAGAAAGTATGGACATTATGTAATTTGTTTCGTAAAGCGTTACATCGCGTGGAAAATTTTTATTACGGAAAGGTGTTGCAAGAAAGTTTACAAGAAAATAAAATTTAAATTTGTATCTATTACTAAGCATGCGTTTACCCAAGTGTAAATGTACTAAGTGGGAAAACAAGGTATATTTTCTTAAGGGTTAGAATTTATATAGTTTTATTACGGAACAAAATAGTCCCTTAAAACCACTAAAATTGTGACTGCACAAAATCAGTATTTTTATGAATTTTCGAATATTTACAGATTTTGGTCCCATTATTACAGAAATACATACCAAGGGGCCCAACTGCCCCGTATGTGACGTGTAGATATATTCCTTTGTACGTTAAAAGAGTCGCAGAATTCAACCCCAGCAGTTCACCTTTTTCCTACACAGCGCTTTGTATTTGAAGGTTATATGAGAGGCAGTTTCGTCATTTTCGTTATATAACCTGCAAACTGAATTTTATTTAAGATTACCACTGTACTTAGCTGTTTCCTAATCTGCAATGTCCCGTTAAGAGGCCGGCCATCAGGTTTATTTGGGATCTTTTGAGCCAGTCTTGCATTTTTTGTTTGAAACCATCGCAGTTTCTGGTGATAATCTATTCAGCAATAGCTATTCGTATAGAATTTAAGAACACCAAATACTGATTCAAGCTCAGTAACATTTGGACAACCCTTTCCTTGCCAAGGTATCTGCTTCACCATTGTCTAAAATTCCTTTATGTCCAGGGACCCACCCTAGAGTGATCCTGTATTTTTCAGACTAATTAGGATGCTATCTGATAGCATTCAATTGTTTTCAAAGCAGCCTGGTTGTCAGAGAAAATCCACACCTTGCTGCCTTTGTAGCCTCTACTTAAATTCTCCCTGACGAAGGTTTCAATTGCATATATTTCAGCTTGGAATACTCTGGCATTGTGATCAAGAGAAACATGGATGGCACACCTTTATGCCCCCCCCTCAATTATTTCAACTTCAGATCCATTGTCTATTTTAGAGGCGTCTGTATACCAAATCAGACTGCGCTCAAAACAACATGCCTTGTTCTGATCCATTCAAACACTGTTGAGTGGTTTGTCAAAAAATAATTTCGGCAATATATAATCATAATTTTATTTTAATAAATGAGGAGGAACTTTTTTATATAAATCAGGGAGTACGACAAAATGCTCTCTCTCTCCCTCCCTCCCCTATACTTTTTAATATTTACAGTTACTTCACCATAAAAGACTGGAAAACTGGTATAAAGGAATTGAATTAAGAATGGGGGAATTTTAATTGGTAAAGATTTTAGGTTAAATACTCTAATGTTTGTAGACGACATTGTTTTGGGGGTAGAACATGAAAATGATCGCCAAAACATATAAAAGTTCCAAATAACATGATAGAGTTATAATTACCAAATGTCTATACAGAAAAATAACGTTACAGGGAAATTCTGAGTAAGACTGAAATACAATGAGGCATAATCAGTCGATAGAAGCAATGCATTCTTTCTCTTAGGGCGTTAGCATGATTTATAGCGAACAATCCGGGATTGTGGAATCAGGAAGGGTAAGTTTCTCTTGAATAAATGCGCCACAAAGTCGCATTAACTAGTGATTAACGTAAAAATTCTATTTCCAGGTTACCTCCGCCGATTTCAATAAACTCTGTTTATCAACTCGAACTAATAATATTGTAATACTTCCGAATTAAACTTTATATTAGTGGAAGACAACTTCTATTCCACTTAAAATGTTCCTACGTCGTCACATCAACGCGTAAGAATAACTATGTGCTTCATATATATGGATCCCCTGCCTGGGAAGTATGTCCCTGTAGAAGACGCGACCGTGCTCTCTAGACCAGATACTTTCTTCGAATGGAGCTCTATATCACTTCTGGCCAGTCTTTTTATATATTTCTAGCCTCACAACGAAGAAAAATGTCGCTTTGAAACGTGTTTATAACAAAAACAAGATCGTAGAGAGAAAAACCAAAACTTTTAAAATGAAAGGAACACAGAGAATATTTTACCGAGTGGTTCCGATTTGTGAACATCAGAAGAACATATACAATCACTAAATGTATACAAAATGGATGCTAATTCTAAACATAGAATTGCAAAACGATAAAATATAAAGAAAACGTAGCGTGGGGCATAAACTTTGGTCTAAGGTTCAAAATAATAACAAAAATAAATCACTTGAAAAGATTTTACATTTCAACTATCCAGGATACGAATCAGTCATATCAAAGATAACAATTATTACAAATTATCAATATGTTGAAAAATAAAAATAACATAGTAAGGAAAGTTAGAAATAAAACCAAAAAATAAAATTATTAAAAAGACTGTTCACCCTGCTTTAAGATAGTGAGACATAGATAATTGGAAATAAGAAAAGGACAGTAAACGATCTTCAGAAATGAAACTTTTAAATGCTAATATATAATAAAAAGTACAGGTATCCGCCAGCAACTGAAAATTCAAAGTATAGAAGATAAAAATAGTTAAACACCAGAAAAATTGGACGGAACATTAATATAGGAAAGATGTTAAGCGCATATCAAAGAATGCCTAGGATCTATATAAACCAGGCGGAAACGAATATGGGAAACCGTGGAAGTTACACCGTGGACTGTGCTGACTGGCCCAATCCATGCCGTTGTTGTTGTTCATGATGATTTATATTCTCTTTCCCACGTCTCAGTTTATAACTATCATCTGTGAAAGCATTACCCCCTACAAAACTTGCTGTATATTTTGAGAGTTTCGAGATTTCCCTTTGAATAGGCTTTAACCCACTTGTCTAACAATAATACATCAGGTTTTGAATAACAACATTAAAATTACTAGGGGTGTTCAATAGGTCCTTAGAAAATTCAAGAAATTGCACCCTTTAAACGTGACCGTACGTCCAAAAATTATGAACATCGTTCCGGACGTCCAATAGAATGATGTCCTCCGAAATGGTTGACAAAATCCAGGATATGGTTTTGAGTGATTGACGAATCAAAGTTCGCAAAATAGTAGAGGCTACAGGCATATCACAAAGTCCAGTGCTCTCATTTTGGCACCAAAAATTAGATCTGTCAAAGGTCTCGGCAAGATTGGTGCCACGTTTGCTCTCAATGGAGAATAAACGCAATCATGGGATCGATTCGGAAACTGGTTTAGCACTTTTTTGTCGCAATCCTGATGAGTTTCTGCGTCGATACATGACTGTGGATGAAACATGGATACACTACTATACTGCAGAGACAAAAATACAGTCGAAACAGTGGGTTTTTAAAGGCGGACGGGCTACAAAGAAGGCAAAGACGGTCAACTCTTCAGACAATGTGATGGCCTCGGTTTTTTTTTGTTTGTTTATTTTTGGAATGCACGCGGAATCATCTACATAGATTACTTGCAGAAAGGGTGAACGATAAATTGAGAGTATTATGCATCGTTATTGCACCGGATGAACAAAGAATCAAGAAAAAACGCCCTCATCTGGCAAAGAAAAAGATTCTCCCTGCATCAAGACCATACAAGGGTGCTCATCAACGCAGTTTCGATGCAAAAAATTGTAGAATTAAGGCTCAAATTACTTCACCAGATCTTTATTTCAAAACTTGAAAAAGTTAACGATTCACGTCTAACGAGAATGCCTATTTTGAAGACCCTCTGAAATCCAACTTTTTTGGAAGAAACGCTGGGAAAAGTGTATAGAACTAAAAGAAGATTATGTGGGGGGAAATCTACCAAATTAATTTGTTTCTCTATATTTTTCTATAGACTTATTGAACGCCCTTGTAGTACAAATTGCTAAGTGTGTATGTGTGTGTGTAATGTTTCACATCTTAGTTTAATTGTTTGCAAGCTGCAATAATACATGCAAAATGTAGAGGTAACAATAATTTTAAAAATACATATCCTATGTGGTTACGAAACTGTTAAAATTTCAACTTTTGTCTTCAAATCCAGTGATATTGCTACTCACATAGCACATTTCCATGATAAGAATTTAAATGCCATTACAACACAACATGATCACACACTTCAAAGTAGAATCTATAGTCCAATATGGCGTCTTCTATGCAGTTGAGATTTGATATCATTCATAAGAAGTCCGTTTAGCACTCCCTTCAATTAACATTCCATGGCAACGAGTTGAAAAATCTGATATGTTCGGTTCACATGACTTGATCTACACTTCTGCAACGAATTACTGTTAAAAATCGTACTCTTATATCTGCTTTATGCGAATCGAAATAAACATTAGCAGAAATCGTCTTTATTACTTTTTTCCTTGTAAATAGAAGGGAAATAAGAGAGTACACAAGGCTAAAGCGATAGTAAAATCTTTTAAAAGCTGGTTGCCATATGGTTTAAGTAGTTTCTTTGGTGGCCAGGAATTTTCAAAAGTTTAAATATTTTAAAACTGAATAAATAGAAGGAATATTTCGGAAATGGTCGACTCTACGAAAAAAAAAGTATATGACATAAATTATGTATTTTAACGAGATCTACAGTTTATCTCTTGCAAAATTCAGAAAAATTCATCTACAATAAAGCGGCTGTTCCCAGAAAATTCAAGATATATACATATCTTTATGATATGTAAAGATCTTTAATATACGGTATTTTAATCAAAATCATTAGAGCTATTTTGAGAAAATCAAAAGTTTCAAAATTGTTCTATGTAGAGTGTAGTTTGAGGTGGGGTGATTTTATCAGAATCTTTGTGTCCCATCCTTGAATTAAATATTAAGTATGGTATTTTACCGACTTTTCATTTTTGAGCTATCGAGTGCACACACACATACTTTGCTTTGGATATAGGAGATCGTGGTATCGAATTTTTGGGTGGAATGAAATACATTCTCTGCCTACGTACTATGTAGAAAAAGTAAAGAGAAGGAACATCATGCTTTTATAAAACGAGCAGGAATAAACAAATTGTAGGTACTTCATGTATCGCCACGTCATTTCGTGTAAAAGTAGAGTATAGTGGCGGATTTATTGTGTTAAACATTTTAAATCTTGACTCATACATCGCACGGGTCAAATAAATCGTACGTCCCAATAATGCTCTGTAGTGCAAACAAATGACGAGCTTTCTAGAGGTTTTCGTCAAGGAAATGAAGAATTTAAAGAATTAATTTTTACTCTAAATTAATTTCACTTAGATGAAACAGAAGATATCCCTTCTTCACTAAGCACGCTTCAAAAACAGCGCCACCGGATTACGGGAGAAAGATACAATCTGCAGATTCGCTTAATACCTGTAATACATTAGTACATTAGGTATTGTTGAATAGGTAGAGTCTGACTGAAAAATTCAATGCTATAGTCGGGATTTGAACCACGGAACTTCTGGTCTTCAGCCGGTTGCTCTACCACTGAGCTACCATGGCAATATGCCGGCATAGCATTCTGACTCGCATGTTTCCCGGTAAATCACAAGGTGATCTCAAATTATTTTGAGATAACCACCCAATGGCGACTTAGAACTCCTGTCCTACACACGGTTTGTGTGAAAAAAACAATTAAAATTATTAGGTATTGTTGTTTATAACTGAAGTAAAATATGAATGAAAATGAGTACGAAATTGAATTCTCTCTTAAAGAAAACTAGTGTAAGTAAAACATCAAATTTCACGGAGAGCAGCGCAAAATAGTCTAAGTTTCAAGATTATTAAAAGCAAAGAAACTGGAACACATACATGTACTCAAAAGACAAAAAACTTAATCTATTTCTTAAAACAAAGCATATATAAATATATTTATATATTATTATTCAAGCTCAGAGATAAAAAATTGTCAATTAGATAAAGAAAGTGTCTACTATTAATTTACTAGTTCTTAAGCTACTCGTTCTGCAAATAAAACAATTGGATAAGTAGAGTCAGACAAAAAAATTAAATGCCGTGGCAAGAAATCTCCCGGTCTCTTGGCGGTGGCTCTGACCATTGAGCTACTACGGCAACATGCGATTTACCGAAACATGAGAGTCATTTGAGGTACACGTATGCTGAACTCGTGCCGCGCGTGTCAAACAGTCAACAGTGTTGCAATACTTTGAGTCGCATGACGAGTCTTCAAAATCTACAGAAATCATACAGTACACAGTGAACACAAAATATTATCGGCAACTGTACTTCCTTCTTCCACTCTGTCACGCGCCTTCACTTCCCGCTTGCTTCAGACTAAGAAAACACCACCTCTTTCCAATTGCTAAACCTCTAACTGCTTGGAAGAACGCCCCATCTCACTAACTAAAACACCGCCGAACGAATAGTAAATCCCGGTCTTCATAGTTTTGCCAACTATTAGGTCAATTAGTGTAATCGTTTTTTTTCTTTCTTTCCATTTGCATATAACAATTCTATACCGAAATTTCATCGGAAATACACGCTTTGAGATCCTCTGAATCGAAAAAAGGGCATTTATAAAAAAAATATCCGTGTGTGTCTGTGGACAGCATAGCTCAAAAACGAATAGTCCGTTAAAAATAAACTTGGTATTTAAGTTTAGTATCTCCCAAGGACACGAAGATTTTCAAGAAAATACCTCTATCTCAAACTACTCTTTACATGGAAAAATATTTCGAACATTTTGATTTTCTCAAAAATGGCTCTAATAATTTTGATTAGAATATCACATGCTAAGATATCTACATATTTTTAATTTTTTGAGAATAACCTTTGAAGACCTCTTTATTCTGAATGTACTTTGCTGAATTTTGCATAAGCCGTAAGAAATAGATAAAAACTTGCTCCACAAAAATGTAGATCTCCTTAAAACACACAATTTATGTCATATACAATTTTACTTTCTCTAAACGTACTATGTATATAGTGTATAGAGAAGGTATTGTAATGCACCCAAAAATTTGATACCGAGATTTCACCGGAAATATATGTTTTGGGTTCCCTGAATCCAAAAAAAAATATTTCTTGAAAAAGGTCCGTGTGTGCGTGTGTGCGCGTGAGTGAGAGCCTGTGGAAGGCAAAGCTCAAAGACGAAAATACCGTTAAATATCAAACCTAGTATTTAGTTTGGTATCTTGCAAGGATGTGACACGAAGATTTTCAAGAAACCCCCCCCCCTCTCCAAACTACCCTTTACATGGAATTTTTTTCGAAATTTTTTATTTTCTAAAAAATTACTATAACGATTTTGTTTAAAATATTGTATATTAAAGATATTTGCCTGACAAATAATATGTATATCTTGAATTTTCTGCGAATAGCCTCTGAAGACTACTTTATTCTGGATGAGTTTTACGGGATTTTGCATAACTGGCAAACTGTAAGAGGTGGACTAAAACTTACGCAACAGAAAATGAAGAGCTCGTTACAACATACAATCTATGTTATATACATACTTTTCTCATACGGGAATTTGTCCATTCCTGTCCAAGCTTTTGACTATCACTTTAACATAGGTACTCCCTTATTGCGCTTCTACTTACAAGGAAGCTAATTTTTTCTCGATAAGCAGGAAGTAAATAGAAGCATTAGCTGTTTAACAATAATTTGTTGCAGAGATGTAGAGAAAGTCATGTGAGTGGAGCACATCAGATTTTTCTTAAAGAGTTGACTGTTTCCGAGATATTCCTTGTTATTGGTTTCAGGTTTAAAACGCTATTGTTCTCGTGTGGTAATTTGTCAACTCCTGGCCATGCAAAGAAATGTGTTTCAATCACATAGCCACAGCTTTAAAAAGGTCTGACTAACGCTTTAGCCTATTGCTATGGTCAATTTCTGCTAATGTTTATCTCGATTAGCATGAAGTGCTTAGAAGAACAATCTCTTTAAAAACAGTAATTATTACAACGAGGCAGAGAAAGTCATATGAGTGGAATGCATTAGATTTTTAAATTTGCATCTTCCATGTAAATGTAGTTGAAATGTAATATCCTGATGTATTGAATGTTTGTCTATTTAATAACGTCATATCATATTGCTAGATAACGCATTTCATTTGAAATACTATTATAGCTAATATTTTATGTTTTATGTGTTTGATTTTTAAAAAAGGAAGAAACTGCTGTATTTATTTAGACCAATAAAATAAATGAGCGTCTCAGAAACGATTTATTTTTGTATTGTCTGCATTTCTATTAGGCACACCACGTTTTAATAGCCAGCCTCGATGGTATGGTGGTAGCGTGTCTGCCTCACATTCAACAGGTAGCAAGTTCGAATCTCGCTTAGGGTGAGTTACCCAAATAAGGTTTTATTTCGGGGTTTTCCCTTATCCTGAGAAGACGAATGTCAAGTAAATTTAAGCTCCATGCATTCCGTGATCATTTGAGCATCATTTCACTAATTTCATTCATCGTCCACTATGTCCAATCAGACTAAAGGGGGTTAAAATAAAAAAAAAGAAAAAAGAAAATTAATATCTACACATTTTTCTGCTATATTACACGTCTTTTCTCGATTTTTACTTTCTCTAGCCTCGTATGTACAATTTACATAGAGATAGAGAAGTATTGTATTCCACCCAAAAATTTGATGTCGAGATTTCACCGGAAATACATGTTTTAGGACCCCCTGAATCCAAAAAAAGCATTTTCAGAAACAGGTCCGTGTGTGTGTGTCTGTGGACAACATAGCTCAAAAACGAACTGTTAAAGCCCAAACTTGGTATGTACGTTTTGTATCTTCCAAGGATGCGATATGAAGAATTATTCGAAAATGTTGGTTTTCTTAAAAATGGCTGTAGCGATTTTGTTTAAAGTACCACATATTAAAGCCATTTCTTTCACAAATAAAATATATCTTGAATTTTATGGGAACAGCTTCTAAAGACCTGTTTATTCTGGATGAATTTAGCTTAATTTGGCATAACTAGTTAACCGTAAGAGATAGACAAAAACTTACTGTACAAAAAATGTAGATCTTTTTAAAATACACAAGTTTTGTCATATACATTTTTTTCATGGAGCTTACCTTTTTCGAGGTATTCCTTGTTATTAGTTTCAATTGTGAAGTATTTATACTTTTCTCAGACGGAAGTGTCCGTTTTTCTTTTGCTCTACTTCTGGCCAAGCAAAGAACTGATTTCCAATGACAATCGCATAACGACAGCTTTTAAAACATTTGACTATCACTTTAGCATAAAGCATTCCTTTAGTTCCTTTCTATTTATAAGGAACTAAGTAATAAGAACATTTTACTAACGTTTATCTCGATTAGCATGGTATTGAAAGAAGAATTATCTTTTCTAAGAAGTTTGTTTGTAGAGTAGCTAGAGGAAGTGTAACACATACGATTTTTTTCAGTAGTAGGGCATTTGAAATTTTCTCCCTGTTCAACTGTTATAAAATAAGGATACATACGCAAAACAAGCCACACTGGAATGTTAGTGTAGAATATGTTCAAAATATGGTCTCTCACATGATACTCTTTGTTTAAAATGTTTCCTAAGATTATTGAGTTTGATGAGGAAACTTTGCTATAAGACCCCAAACAAAACGACAATATTTTTGTTTTACTTTCTTTACACGTACTATGTATATATGTAGTGTATAGAGAAGGTATAGTATTGCACCCAAAATTCTATATCGAGATTTTGCCATAAATACATGTTTTGAGGTCCCAGAATTCAGAAAAAAATATTTTTTCAGAAAAAAGCCGTCTGTGTGTATGTGTGTTTGTGGACAGGATAGCTCAAAATCTAAAAGGCCGATAAACGTCAAACTTGGTATTTAAATTTATCTTCCAAGCATGTGACACGAATATTTTCAAGAAAATTTCCCTACTCCAAACTACACTTTACATGGAAAATATTTTGAACAAATTGTTTTTCTCAAAAATTGCGCTTAGATTTTGATTAAAATACCTTACATAATACATATTTAAATCACAAATAAAATGAATTTTCAGGTAATAGCTTCTCAACCCCTGTTCGTTCTGGATGCAGTTTTTGAATTTTGCATAACTAGTAAACCGTAAGAAATGGACAAAAACTTACCATACAAAAACGTATATCTCGTTAAAACATGCGAGTTATATCATATGTATTTTGGTTGTAGATTTGGCCGTTTCAAAGATACTCCTTGTTATTGGTTTCAATTTTAAAATACGCTTTTCTCAGAAAGGAAGTGTTCGTTTTTATTTTGTTCTACTCCTGGTTAAGCAAAGAAGCGAGTTTCGATGACAATCGCATAACGATAGCTTTTAAAACATTTGACTATCACTTTAGCGTAGCGCATTCCTTTAGTTCCCTTCTACTTATAAGGAACGAAGTAACACGTACATTTGCTAATGCTTGCCTCAGCATGATGTAGGAAGAAAAATAATCTGTTTTAAGAAGTTTGTAGAACAGTTAGAGAGTCATTCGAGTATAACACATCAGATTTGTTTTAATTTTTCTAGCACGTATATTCAGTGTACATACCAGATAGAAAAAGTATTGTATTCTATGTAAAAGCTCGACACCAACATATCACCGGAAATACATTTTTTGAGACCCCCTGAATAAAAAAAGGAGCATTTTTAGAAACATATCCATTTGTGTCTGTGTGTCTATGGGGAGCATAGTTCAAAAACTAAAAGCACATTAAATGCCGAACTTGGTATTTAAACTCAGCAACTTTCATGAATGCGTCACGATGATTTTCAACGAAATACCCCACCCCTAACTACCCTTTACTTCGAACATCTTTCGATTTTTTTGCTCAAAAATGGCTCAAACGGTTTTGAATAAAATGCCATATTTTGAAGCTGTGTGCATGACAAACGAAATGTATATCTTGAATTTTTAGGGCAATAATTTCTGAAGACCTCTTCATTGTGGATGCTTTTAGTAGACAAAACTTACTGCACAATAAATGCAGCTCTCATTAAAACACCCAATTTGTAATATACATACAAATATTTTGGACGTTTCCGAAATATTTCTTGTTATTGGTTTCAGTTTTAAACTACTTAATGTTTTCTCAAGTGGGAAGTTAAATTTTGTTTCACCTTTTTCGCAAAAGAGAACTAAATTTCAATTGTTTCACCTATAGATAGCTTTTAAAAGATGTGACTCGCTTTAGCTTAGTGTCTTCCCTTATTTTCTTTCTGCTTACAAAGAAGCATGTAATAAGACTAATTTTGCCAAGATTATCTCATTAGCATGGCGTAGATAAAAGAATGGTCTTTTGCAAGGAAAGTTTACTTTGGAACAGCTAGAGAATGTTATGTGAATGGAACACAGATTTTTACTTTCTCTATACTCACTATCTACATAGTGTATAGAGAATGTATTGCACTCCACCAAAAAATTCGATACCGAGATTTCACCGGAAATATATGTTTTAAGGTTCCTGTATCCAAAAAAAAAAGTGTGTCCGTATGTCCGTGTGTCCGTGTGTCTGTGAACACGATAACTCAAAAACGAAAAGTCGGTAAAATAACAAACTTGGTATTTAAGTTTAGTATCTTCCAGGGATGCGACACAGATTTTGAGAAAAATTCCCCCACCCTAAACTACCCTTTACATGGAACTTTTTTCAAAAAATTTAGATTTTCTCAAAAATGGCTCTAACGATTTTGATTAAAATATCGTATATTAAAGTTATTTACCTGACAAATAAAATGTATATTTTGAATTATGGTACGTCTGGTTTAACCTGAAAGGTACTACTGCTCGCAAGCTCACCCTGTGAGAGGGGAGAGGTGACAAATGTCGTGCATAGCACAGAAACTGCTATCCGCTACTGCCTAGCCTCCGCCAGACAGCGAAACCTGTTGTGAGCAGCTCTAGGTCTACTGATTTAGATACAGTGTTTTTATTAACAGGGAATATGGAAATATTTATGTTTTTTGGGCTTTCATATTGTTCCAAGCTGGTGTTGCAGGGAAACCTCTGCAATTTGATGTAAGGAAAATGTACTATTGGTATATAACTTCTTCGCTGAGAATGGAATCGTTGACATCTGGAAAATCAACAATATCCGTTACACATGCCATGGGAAAAACTGCCGCAGTCACTGATGTATTTCACACGTCAAACTCCAAGGAACCCCAAATGGACGACATATCTATTTTACCGCCATCTACCAACAGTGTGTAAAGTGCTGTGTTTAAAAGGACTGTAGGGACAGCTAGAGTATCGTCAGGAGAAGTCACTCAAAGTTGTAAGGAAGTGGTACGGCTTGAGATTAGGCAGTCTAGGGCTACCTGCAACAGAGCGAGCTGTAATGCGCTTTTTCTCTAATTCTCATGTTTCAACATAAGCCAAGCTGATTGTAACAGTTCCTGTCTTAAATATCCGTCCCACTATTGGAGCTGTCCAGATCGCAGCCCACGAGGAATCCTCTTTTCTTGGAGCAAACATTTGCGCCATTTGTCTAGTAAATACTGCCTCCTTTCTCGAAATTTGTCGGTTTGGGTAGCTCAGTCGGTAAGGCGCTGCCTTTTGAACTCAAGGTCCAGACCGTTTTTATAATTGTGCTTAAAAGCGACAGTCAGTAGATTTACTGGCATGTTAAAGAACTCCTGCAGGAAAAAATTTCGGCGGCGCTGATACGATCCTAGCAATCGACAGGGCTGTTAACAAACAAAATATTTTTTCTACGAAATGTAGAAGTACTGCTGAAGCATGAGAAGGAAACAGAATGGAGGGAAATGATGGAAAGGAAATCGTGGTAGATGAGAAATCACCCCAACTTTCGCCCACCAGAGTGAACTATGAAAAATCCAAGGGCGTGGCGTAGGTTGACAAAAATCAAATCCCAGAATTTCCAAATGCAAGTCTCACTCATTGCCGCAGAGTGAACGCCTGGGTTGAATTCGGTATGCAAATCCACCCAGGTCTTTAAACTTCCATCGCTCAAACTAAATTTCGGTGACGTTCGCAGACTAGCTTCTCTTTACAGCTGTTGGAGAAGAGGTCCTGATTAGGTGACCAATCTTGGTTGACCTGATATCCCCGATCGTTGACACAGGACGTTCCGTGCGATGGAACTTGCCAACAACAACAAACCATGTTTTGTTAACTGGCACCCCCTTATTGAATCTCTGCTCGTACTGTTCTTTAACGTGAGCAAACTCCATCCATTCTAAGGTCTTACGCTCAATGACTGGAAATAATATTACATGATAAACAATTGCTCTTCTGTTGTGAGAACCATAATTGCGAAACAACATCAAACTAAATTCATGATGATGTCGAACTATAATTCATTCAACAGGAATATAAATTAAAATTACATCTTCCTATTGCCAAAGTGTGTATACACCCATTCATCTCTTACTTCCCAATCCAATTATTTCAAGCCTCTCGCCTTCATACCATTCTTATCTTGTTTATTTAGGACTTTCTTGGTTTACCACACTTTCCTGTCTCTGGTGGAATCCGTACTAGAACCTATCTAGGTAATCTTGTTTCTGTCATCCCTTCTATGGCTTATAGTTCACAAAATCTAATAATCTACCGGGGGCTTTAATCTGTTGTCTGTACTAGCCTCTGGTCCGGCGGGGTACATTGCTCACATTGAACCCATCTAATAGCAAACTGTATGTTGAAACTTGCGCTTGCATAGTCACATAGCGCACGAGGTTATATTGAAACTCGTGGTCGCATAGATATACTGCACACACTACCATACCTCTATATCACCCCAATGAAACTCGGGTTAAATGTACGAAGGTACTAAGGTTACAAGGTCCATAATCTTGGTGTTTCGTCTTTCACGCGAATTTAGTAGTGTGCGGCAATTCTAATCCATGCGATTGGCAACTGTGCAGAGTTTCAGCCAACTGCCACCTACAGCGCTACTGCAAGGTAAACACAAATGGCGACCCGTTTGGAAAACTGGTCTCGCGAAGAAATTCGCTCGGTTACTTCGATTTCTAACATGTAACCGCGGTTGACATTCACCGATAGCTGGTGGACGTTTATGGATAGACTGCAATGTCTCGCCAGTATGTTGGAGAATGGTGTCGAAAGTTTGCCGCCGGTAGAGGATCGAAATGGCCGACCCAGCACGGCATCCACACATACATATATGAATGCGGCTCGCGTGGAGGAGTTGATTTAGGACAACAGGATGATCACGTTACGATATATGGCGTTAGAACTGGGAATGTCTTTTGGAAGCATTCATCACATATTTCACGATATTCTGCAGTATTGGAAAGTTTATTCCCGATGGGTTCCACGAAATCTGTCCAACCAACACAATGAGGCAAGTCTGCAACTATTGCAACGGTTCTCCACTGCATTGTCACCGGTGACGAAACATGGATCCCCCACTATACACCCAGCAGTAGGCGGTCGTCAGTGGAATGGAAACACGCCTCTTCTACAAAGAAAAGTAAGTTTAAGGTGGCGCCATCTGCCGGGAAGGTTATAGCCACGGTGTTTTGGTCCCATGTCGTAGATTTACGGCACATGAAAGAACCTCAAGCCTGATAGAGAGGCCTCTGAGCAAAATTAAGTAGTCTTTCACACCCGAATTAAAATGGGACGCTGAGAACAACAGTAGTTAAGGAGCATCCATAAATAACACGCCATTTCCATTTTACACCGTGTTTTGGAACAGCGCGGGTGTCATACTCGTGAATGTTTTGGAAAGAGGGCACACAGTTGTGATTAAAATACCATATATTAAAGCTATTTACATAAAAAAATCAATATGTACTTTGCATTTCGTGGGACTAACTCTGAAGTCTTCATTTTGGATAATTTTGTATTAGTGGTAAACCATAAGATATATAAAAAAGCTTACTAAGCAAAAAAAGTGTACATCTTCAAACACACAATTTGTCATACAGTTTTTTTGTGTAATTTATATTTCTTAATTTCGTTGTTTTGGTTTCAATTTTAAAATACTTTAACTTTTCTCAAACGGGAATGACTCCTTTCTGTTTCTTTTGTTTTACTCCTGGCCATGCAAAAAGAACAACATTTCAAACACATAGCGAACAGGTTTAGAAAGACTCAACTTTCACTTTAACATAGTATATCCCTGTTTTCCTTTCTTTCTTATAAGAAACTAAGTAATAAAGCTATTTCTGCTAATGTTTATTTCGATTAGTATGATGTAGATAAAAGAATAATAGTGTTTGCAGAACAGGTAGAGAAAGTAATGTGATGGAACACACCAGATTATTAGATATTTTAAAAAAATAAATATTTATTCAATTGCTATGGGAACTTGTACAGCAAATGAACAATAGTTTCAGTGACGTGTTTTGCACATATTGTATGTTTTACAATTCTCAACTTAATTAATATAGCATTGTTAAAAATAACGCTTTACTTGCCACTAACAATACAGGTTACCCCTTATCTTTTGCACCATCTTCCTAAACAGGAATCATTTTTTCGTCTACAGACTTTGTGAAGTAATTTTTCATACGACAAGAAGCCTTCCATCTCTCTGGTAAGCCTGTTATTCTCCAGTAAAAAAACGGGGATGTCCCCCTTTTTACTTTCTCTACACGTAATATATACATAGTGTACAGAGAAGGTATTGTATTGCACCCAAAAATTTGATATCGAGATTTCGCCGGTAATAAAAGCTTTGGGTCCCCCTGAATCAAAAAAAAAAAAAAAAAACATTTTTGGAAAAAGGCCAGTGTGTGCGTGTGAATATCTTTGCGTGTGTGTGTGAGTGTATACAGCACAGCTCAAAAACGAAAATACCGTTAAACACCAAACTTAGTATTTAAGTTAGGTATCTTTCAAGGATGTGACACGAAGATTTTCAAGAAAATCCCCCCACCCCAAACTGCCCTTTACATGGAAACATTTCCGAAAGCGTTGATTTTTAAAAAATGGCTCTAAAGATTTTGATTAAAATACGACATATTAAAGCCATTTCCACCACAGATAAGATATTTATCTTGAATTTTCTGGGAATAGTTTCTGAAGACCTATTTAGTCAGGATGAATTTTGCTGAAATTTGCATAACTAGTAAATCGTAAGAGATAGACAAAAACTTACACCATAAAAATCTCGTTAAACTCAGAATTTATGTCATATACATTTTTTTCGTGGAGTTGATCGTTTTTTAGATATACCTTGTTATTGGTTTCAGTTTTAAAGTACTTTTACTTTTGTCATACGGGAGCTTGTCAACTCCTGGCCACGCAAGGAAACGGATTTCAATCCCATAGCAACCACATTAAAACATTATTCTATCGGTTTAGCATAGTGTATTCGCTTATTTCCCTTTTACTTATAAGGAGGTAAGTAATAAAACAGTTTCTGCTAACGTTTATTTGGTTAGCATGAAATAGAAGAATAACTTACAAACAATAATTAGTTTGTATTGGATTAATTGTTTTTTTTTTTTTTCGCACAAGCCGTGTGTAGGACAAGAGTTGGATAGATAGAGTCAGACTGAAAAATTCAATGCCATAGCCGGAATTTGAATCACGGATCTCCCGATCTCTAGCCTTTTGCTCTACCACTGAGCTGCCAATATGCCGGCAAAGCATTAAATATCTCAACTTATTCGCATCCCGTTCAATCCCCGGCTATGGCATTGAATTTTTCAGTCTGACTCTACCTATCCAACTCCTGTCCTACATACGGCTTGTGTGAAAAAATAATTAAAATAACAATAATTGTCAACTATGAATCCTGGGACTTAAATTACTTACGACATTGTAAGTTAACATTGAGATCACCTTGTGTTTTACCGGGAAACATGCGAGTCAGTGAGGAATTTAATGTCATACCGGCATTACGCCATGTTAGCTCAGTCGTAGAGCAACCGGCTAGAGACCAGGAGATCCGGGGTTCAAATCCCGGCTATGGCATTGAACTTTTCAGTCTGACTCTACCTATTCATGCATAAACTGGCTTCTGCTGCTGTTGCAACAACTTCTAAAATCAACGAAATCTTAACCAAAAAACTAATGGGTAAGCTTGTTTCACACATCTTAAGAAATTCTTATGTCGTTTCTATTAAATAAGCATTTAGAACTGCAAACCATTGCCAGAATAAATATGCTGTATTGAGGGGATATCGTAAAATAAATTCTTAATATTCAGGGCCACAGAATAATTTTACTTTTCACCCGGAGGTTTCGGGTTCGATTCCCGGCTGAGACGGAGAAGTTTTCTTTAACCAGAATTATTTCCTATCCCCCACCTAGTCTGGAAATATGCATGTGAAAGTGAATGTTTGTGTTTGAAGAAAATAAAATGATTTAAACCAACGTAAGAAAACCTACAGTCAACGAGTTGTTTCTAATGCAAAGCTCTCGATATGACCTTAGATGTTAAAGGAACTATATAAATGATACAGTGCAAAATATTTTTATTTTAATTATAATAAAGTAGGTACAATATTATTGTTGGCGTGAAAAGTCGAGCTGACATGGCAATTTATCGAAATATTGTAATAACACTTTCTTTAAAATCTACTCTATATTACGAGTACCACATATGGTACTGTACTTTTATTACGAGTTTTCATTGTTACGCAATAAGTAGTTATGTGATAAAATTGACTCAGATAAAAATATCAACACAAGACTTTATTTACAAATTACAGAACGTTACTCTATTTCTCAACGTAATCTGTCAAGACATTTATTGTCGAGTGGTACCGGTTTTTCAATGCAGCTGTTATACGCTTCCACCGCTAAAGATCTGAGCCAAGTAAGGTGTCCAATGTGAACGCCGGTTTTTCTGAATTCTGTTAAGAAACATTTGCTTTCAACTCCTCCATAACGATTGATACGTTTATCAACCATTCTAATCTTTGTAAACCTGGTTCTTTCTTGATTACTCGCAAATGATGCCCATTTCCTCAATGAAAACTCGTTCATTGCATTATCACCATACACTTGCGTTATTTGCTTACAAAGTTCGAATGGCTGGGCATTTTGTGTTTTCAGAATAACGAATAATTCTTTTGGCGGTAGAAAAGTATAACATCGACATTGAAATAGTGGCACCACGTGACACTAACTGTGAATGGAGATTATGTTGAAAAATCTGATGTGTACCATTCACATGACTTTCTCCATATCCCTGCAACAAATAATTCTTAAAAAGCTTATACTTCTATTTACTTTATGCTAATCAGAAAAAATTAGCAGAAATAGTCTTATTACTCGCATCCACGGACCTTTTTGTGAAAATGCTTTTTTTGGATATTGGAGACCCTAAAACATATATTTCCGCTGAAATCTCGGTATCGAATTTTTGGTGGAGTGCAATACTTTCTCTATACACTATGTACATAGTGCGTATGGAGAAAGTAAAAATAGAGTAAGGTACTGTAACTTTGTAATTAAAGTTTTACGTTGATATCTTTAGTTATGTCAAATCATATTACTTTCTGGATGACCCTCGTAATTTAAAGTACACAGATAGCTAGTAGTTTGCCAAAAATGTTGCAAACATATTCAACGTCTCTTTGGTAGTCAAAAAGTCTTATGTGTACCATTCACACGACTTTCTCTATATCCCTGCAACAAATTATTCTTAAAAAGCTTATACTTCTATTTACTTTATGCTAATCAGAAAAAATGAGCAGAAATAGTCTTATTACTTGCTTCCTTGTAAGTAGAAGCGAAATAAAGGACAACCGTAGGTTAAAATGATAGTCAAAAGCTGGTTGCTACGTCAATGAAGTTCCTTTGTTTATATGGATAGGAGTTGACAAGTTCCTGTATGAGAAAAGTATAAGTTTTTCATAGCAGAAACCAAAAATAAGGAATGTCTCAAAAAAGACGAACTCACGAAAAAAATGTATAAAACATAAATTGTGTGTTTTAACGTGCTCTACATTTTTTGTGCAGTAAGTTTTTGTCCATCTCTTACAGTTTAGCAGTTATTCAAAATTCAGTAAAATGCATCCAGAATAAAGTACTCTTCAGAGGCTATGCCCAGAAAATTCAAGATATACATTTTATTTGTCAGGTAAATATCTTTAGTATACGAAATTTTAATCAAAATCGTTAGAGCCATTTTTGAGAAAATAAAAATTTTCGAAAAAAGTTCCATGTAAAGGGTAGTTGGGGGTGGGGGGATTTTTCTAAAAATCTTCGTGTGGCATCCCTGGAACATACTAAACTTAAATACCAAGTTTGGTATTTTACCGACTTTTCGTTTTTCAGTTATCGTGTTCACAGACACACGGACACACTGACACAGGGACACACACACACACACACACACACACAAAATGCTTTTTTTGGATATTGGGTACCCTAAAAAATATATTTTCGGTGAAATCTCGGTATCGAATTTTTGGGAGGAGTGCAATACCTTCTCTATACACTATGTACATATTGCGTATAGAGAAAGTAAAAATGTATGTTCATTGAACACAACTAAGCTAGAAAACAATGTTACATTTCAAAATCTTCTGTATTACTACTAACTTTATAAATAACAACAGCAATAATATCGGAGCTACCAACCTAGAGTTTAAGCATAAAGACCACTAGTAAAACTATAACAAACCATTTGCATGGATATTGCTCTCTGGTGGGACATTAATTATGCTGAACATGCCGTAACATTTCAAAACAACAAATACCATTTGATTATATTAATTAAATTCCTAATGCAATAGCTATTAATGCAGCGGAATCTACTCGATTTGATAAAGCAATTTATATTATCCGTGATATGTTTACAATTTGTACAATTTGTGGCTACACAAATAAAGACCCAGGAATAATGAAACTGAATTTCAATTCATTACTTTCTCTAGCATCGTATATAGGTAGAGAGGTATTGTATTCCACCTAAATATTTGTACCGACATTTCAATAGAAATACACGTTTTAAGATTCCTAACTAAAATAATAACTTTTAGAAAAATGTCCGCGTGCGAGTATCTATGAACCAATAGCTCAAAAACGAAAAGTCTTTGAATATCAATAATTTTATTTAAGTTCAGTATCTTCTGATAATGCGATATGAGGATTTTCAAGAAAACCCCACACCCTAAACTACCCTTTACATAGAACATTTTTCGGATTTTTTTATTTTCTTAAAAATAGATCCAACGGTTTTGAAAGAAAAGCCCTATATTAAAGATATTTACATAACCAATAACATTTTAATCTCGAATTTTCTGAGAATAGCCTCTGAAGTCATCTTCATTCTGGAGGACTTCTGCATAACTCGTCAACCAGAAGAGATACACAAAATCTTAATACATAGAAAATGTAGATCTCGTTAAAACACTCATTTTATGACATACTTAGTGCTAACAATTTCAGAGATATTCCCTGCTACTGGTTTTAATGTTAAAACATTTAAAGTTTTTTTTTTCAAATAAGAAGCCCTCATCGTTTCATATCTCTTCTTCATCTTCTTCTTCTTTTCTTTTTTTTTTTTTTTTGTTTTTTTTTTTTTTTGTTTTACTCCAGGTCATGCAAAAAGAACCGTATAGCGACAGCTTTTATAAAATTTGACATCGCGTAGACTCGGGTATTCTCGTATTTCCCTTCTACTTACAAGTGATGCCGAATAGGTAGAGAAAGCCATGTGAACGGAACACATAAGTTTTTTTTAATAAGAGCTGCACTGATTTATTACACTAAATAACTATTTAACTTTTAAAATTTCATCAGAAAATGTGTCAATGAATTGAAAGAAAATATTGAATTTTGACCAATTAATTATACCTGCACTTTATAGTTAAAGTGCCCAGTCTCTTTACCGCCGGTTCGTGTATTTGTATTCTATATCAGTCTCAAATTAATGGAGTCATATTTAAACTCTTATTTTATTCATTAAATAGAACTGATAAGGCCCGGTTTCCCAGTTTCAACTTAAATGCACATAGAGGGAGTATTTTACATTCTCTATCCCGTATATAAATGTACATAAAGAATAGAGAAAATTTTGTATTCCACCGAGAAATTCACGTCGAAATTTCTCCAAAAATATTGAGGTCTCATTAGCCCAGAAAAAGGTATTTTAGAAAAGGGTTCGTATGTGTGTCCCTGTGGACAGTATAGCTCAAAAACGAAAAGACCGTTAAATACCAAACTTGGTGTTTATCTTTAGTATCTTCCAAGGATGCAACACGAAGACTTTAAAAAAAATACCCTTTATGTGGGAACAAATTGACAATTTAATTTTATCTAACAATTTTGATTAAAATCTCTTATATCTAAGATATTTACATGACAAATAAAATATGTATCTTCAATTTTCTGGGAATAACCTCTGAATACCTCTTTACTCTGGATGATTTTTTATGAATTTTTCATAATCGGTAAACCGTAAGAGATAGACAAAACCTTTTCTACAAAAACAATGTAAATCCATTAAAATACACAATTTATGTCATATACATGTTTCATGCAGTTGACAGTTTTCGAGATTTTCCTTGTTATTTGGTTCCAGTTTTAAAATACTTTCTCATACGCGAAATTGTCAACTCTTGGTTCACGCAAACAAACGGAATTCAATCCCATAGCTACCACATTTTAAAACATTTCACTGTCAGCTTACTCTAGTGTGTTCCCTTATTTCGCTTCTACTTATAAAACCGTTTCTGCTAATGTTTACCTCGATTAGCATGAAGTAGATTGAAGAATAAGCTTATGAACAAATTTGTTACCAACCAGTAGAGAAAGTCATGTGAATGGAACACATCAGGGTTTTTAAAGCGATTTTGGTAAAAAATCTCGATTTTGTGATGCACTATGCTTAAGGTACATATTTGCAATGTTTGATTCTCAGGTGCGGATATAATAATGTTTTGGATGTCATTGAAAAGTGTTGCGGTAGGTAAATGAATCTCTGCCTAAACTTTAAAGTCATTTTATGTTCATATTTTACTTTCTCTAGCACGTAATTACAATGTACATAGTAGATAGGGAAGGCATTATATTCCGTCAAAAATTCGATACCGAGATTTCATCGGAAATACATGTTTAGACACTCCCTGAACCCAAAAACAAAGCATTTTCAGTAAAATGTGCGCACGCACGCCTGTGTGTGTGTCTCTGGGCGGCACGGCTCAAAAACGAAAAGTCGATTAAATACCAAACTTAGTATTTAAGTTCAGAATCTTCCAAGGATGCGACACGAAGATTTTCAAGAGAATCCCCCACCTCAAATTCCCTTTAGATGGAACATTTTTCGAAAATTTTAATTTTCTGAAAATGGCTATAATTATGTTGGTTAAAAAGTCGTATGTTTAAGATATTTTCAAGAAACAGGAAATTATTTTGAATTTTCTGGGAATGGCCTCTGAAGACCTCTTCATTCTGGATGAATTTCGCATAAGTCGTAAACTGTAAGAGTTGACAAAAACTTACTACAAAATAATGTAGATCTCATTAAAATACACGATTTATGTCGTATACTTTTTACTTTCTCTAGCTCCGTATGTACAATGTACATAGGGATAGAGAAGTATTGTTTTCCACCCAAAAATGTGATGTCGAGATTTTGTCGCCTGAATAAAAAAAAAAAAAGAAAAAAAAAAAAGCATTTTCAGAAATAGGTTCGTGTTTGTGTGTGTGTGTATGTCTGTGGACAACATAGCTCACAAAAACTGAAAGAAGGTTGAATACCAAACTTGGTATTTAAGTTTGGTATCTTCAAAGAACACGACACGAAGATTTTCAAGAAAATCGCCCCTACCCTAACTACCCTTTACATGGAACATTTTCGAAATTTTTGTTTTCTTAAAAATGTCTCTAACAACTTCGATTAAAATACCACATATTAAAGCCATTTATATTATCTACAAATAAAAAGTAAATGTTGAATTTTCTGGGAATAGCTTCTAAAGACCTGTTTATTCTGAATGATTTTTTCTTAATTTGGCATAACTAGTAAACCGTAAGAGATATACAAAAACTTACTATACAAAAAATGTATATGTTGTTAAAATACACAAGTTATGTCAAGAACATTTTTTTCGTGGAGCTTACCATTTTCGAGGTATTCCTTGTTATTATTTTCAATTGTGAAATATTATACTTTTCTCAGACGGAAGTGTCCGTCTTTCTTTTTTGTTCTACTCCTGGCCAAGCAGAGAAGCGACTTGCACTGACAATTGTATGACGACAGCTTTTAAAACATTTGACTATCACTTTAGTATAGCGCAAGCCTTTAGTTCCTTCTACTTATAAGGAACTAGGAAATAAGAACATTCTGCTAAAGTTTATCTCGATTAGCATGGTGTTGAAAGAAGAATTATCTTTTCTAAGAAGTTTGTTTGTAGAGAAGCTAGAGTCATATGAGTGTAACACATCAATTTTTTTTGTAGAGTTAACCGATTTCGAGATATTCTTTGTTTTTGTTTAAATTTTAAACTTTTCTCAAGTGGGAAGCTGACTTTCGTTTCATCTCTCTTGTTTTACTTCCCGGAATGCAAAAGCGAACTAATGTCAATTGTTTCACATCGCGATAGATATTAGAAGATTTGACTATCGCTTTAGCCTAGTGTAATACCTTATATTTACAGGGAAGCAAATAATTAATAACTTCTGCTAATCTTTATTTCGATTATCATGACGTAGATAAAAGAATGATCTTTTGTACGGACATTTTTGTTTTTGTTTTGCGTAAGAGCTAAAAAGGTAATTTGAAGTTAATTTTAACCCAATTTCAAAATCTAGCATCTCCCACAAAAATACAGCTAGAAGCCTGGAAGCTGCGCAATAAAAATCTGGTTTGAATTTTTTTTGTTAATCAGTAACTAGTCTAAAAACAATTAGTGTGGCCATGCAGTGTTTTCTTGCTGTTTCTTCCACATGATATAAAGAATCTACCTGTAAATTTTAAAAAAAAAAAGACTATTATAAGAACATTTCAACCAGACATTTTGTTACACTGAGATTAAGAATGCAATTTTAAAAAATCTGATGTGTACCATTCACATTACTTTCTCTACATCTCTGCAACAAATTATTCTTAAAAAGCTTATAATTCTATTTACTTCAAGCTAATCAGAAAAAAATAGCAGAAATAGTCTTATTACTTGCTTCCTTGTAGGTAGAAGCGAAATAAAGGAGTACCATAGGTTAAAAAGTTAGTCAAACGGTTGTTGCTATGTGACTGAAATTCCTTTGTTTGTATGGACAGCAGTTGACAAATTCCTGTAAGTATAAGTTTTTCATAGCAGAAACCAAAAACAAGGAATGTCATAAAAACGATAACTCCACGAAAAAATATATATAACATAAATTGTGTGTTTTAACATGTTCTTACATTTTTTGCGTAGTAAGTTTTTGTCCATCTCTTACGGTTTTTCAGTTATTCAAAATTCCGTAAAATTCACCAGAATAAAGTACTCTTCAGAGGCTATTCCCAGAAAATTCAAGATATACATTTTATTTGTCATGTAAATATCTTTAATATACGATATTTTAATCAAAATCGTTAGAGCCATTTTTGAGAAAATCAAAATTTTCGAAAAAAGTTCCATGTAAAGGGTAGTTTGGGTTGGGGGGATTTTTCTCAAAACCTTCGTGTCGCATCCCTGGAAGATACTAAACTTAAATACCAAGTTTGGTATTTTACCGACTTTTCGTTTTTCAGTTATCGTGTTCACAGACACACTGACACACACACACACACGGACCTTTTTGTGAAAATGCTTTTTTTGGATACAGGGGACCCTAAAACATATATTTCCGTTAAAATCTCGGTATCGAATTTTTGGATGCGTATAGAGAAGGTAAAAATGGTTTAATTTTAGCCAATTAAATCGAATAAATTAACTAATAAATCCAGAATGAATACGCATATTTAAATGAAACTTGGTAGAAATACTCCTATTGCAGCCAATAATACTTGTACAAAAATGATAGCTCTAGCTTCAATACTTTGGAAAATCACCTTAATTACTTCGGTGATCTCCTATACTTCTAATTGGGTTTCTGCATAATCTTAAGCTACAGTGGAGTGAGTTTTACGTACGTAGTTCAAGCGATAAGCTGAGCTGGGGTAGAATGGTTCAGGGATGAGACCTTAAACGGCTATTGTCCACCACATATTGTATCTTATCGCACAGTTCCATCGCGATATAACAAAGCAGACAAAGCGACGTAAAGTAAAATAGGATTTTAAAAAAAAGTCTGATGTGTTTCATTCACATGTCTTTCTCTACATCTCTGCAACAAATTAATGTTAAAAACCTTATGCTTCTATTTATTTCATACTAATCGACAAAAAATTAGCAGATATAGTCTTATTACTTGCTTCCTTGTAAGTAGAAGAGAAACAAGGGAGTACCATAGGTTAAAGTGATAGTCAAAAGCTTGTTGCTATGTGATTGAAGTTCCTTTATTTGTATGGACAGGAGTTGAAAAATTCCTGTATGAGAAAAGTTAAGTTTTTCAAAGTTGAAACCAAAAACAAGGAATATCTCAAAAACCATGAGCTCCACGAAAAAACTATGTACAACATAAATTGTGTGTTTTAATGTGATCTTCATTTTTTGTGTGGTAATTTTTTGTCAATTTCTTACGGTTTAGCAGTTATGCAAAATTCCGTAAAATTCACTCAGAATAAAGTACTCTTCGGAAACTATTCCCGGAAAATTCAAAATATACATTTTATTTGTCAGGTAAATATCTTTAATATATAATATTTTAATCAAGATCGTTAGAGCCAATTTTGAGAAAATGTTCGAAAGAGGATCCATGTAAAGATTAGTTTGGGATGGGGAGATTTTTCTCAAAATCTTTGTGTCGAATCCCTGGAAGATACTAAACTTAATTACTAAGTTTGGTATTCAACGGTCTTTGAGTTTTTGAGCTATGCTGTCCACAGACACACAGGCTTTCTATTTACATAGTATGTGTAGAAAAAGTAAAAATGTGTTTGACATAATTGTATTAAATGAGATCTACACTTTTTGTTTATCTCTGACGGTTTACCAGCTATAGAGAAGTTATCCAGAATGAACAGGACTTCGGAGTTTATTCTAGAAAATTCATCATATATATCTACTTTGAAAACACCTTGAACATATGGCAGTTTAACCAAAGTCATTATAGCCGTTTTGTCAGAGGGTCAAAATGTTCGAAAAATGTTCCATGTAAAAGATAGTTAGGGGAGGAATATGTAAAAGTATTCGTGTCCTTGGCAAATGCTGAACTTAAATACCGAATTTGTAGTTTTAGTTTTCGTGTTATTCGGTTCACACGCACGCACCGGTGAAACATCGATAAAGAATATATGTTAACAACATGTAAATATACAAGCTAATCGAATACATTCTGCAAAATATTTTATATTTTTTGTTAAATCTTAGTAATATTTAATTTAAAGAGAAATTTTCAATTTATTAGGCTACATAAAACACAAATCTGATGTGTTTATTCATACGACTTTTTCTATTGCTCTACAAACACGCTAGGTCAAATAAATGATTTTCCTTTATCTACATAATGCTAATTGAGATTAACATTAGTTCCTTATAAATAGCTATCACTATGCAGATATTGAAATTCAGTTGTCTTTACAAGACCAGCAGTAAAACATAGAAAAGCGAATGACTTCTCGTTTGAAAAAAGTTTTTAAATATTTTAAAATTGAAACCAATAACAAGGAATATCTCGGAAGCGGCTCGTATATATTTTTAATATATGTATGACATTCCATCAAAATCGTTATAGCTATTTTTGAGTAAGCCGAAAATTTCGAAAAATTTCCATGGGTAGTTTGGAATGGGGAATTACCTTGAACATCTTCGTGTTGCATCTTTTGAAGATACTGAAAATAAAACCAAGTTTAGTATTTAACCGACGATTTATTTTTGAATTCTTCTGTCCTTAGACACAGACATAAAGACATATAGACGTTTTTCTAAAAATGTTTTTTTTTTTTATTCAGGGATCTTCATAAACAGGTACTTCCGGTGAATTCTCGGTGTTGCATGTTTGGCTGGAATTCAGTATCTTCTCTACCTATTATGTACGTACATAGTATAGTAACTCAGTAGAGAAAGTAAAAACCTACTACTGTTGAAATCTCACCATCGAATTTTGGGAGGTATACAATTCTTCCCCTACTTAACTATACATAGTAGATTGTTATTTTCACCTTATAAGATTAATTCATTTATATTTCATAATATTGTGTCATATTCAATCTATTTGATATAAAATTCACAACGGATAGATGCCCTTATATAAAGGAACCCATAAAGAGACCATAGCCTACTTATGAATATATTATGACAATTTTAATAATATTTATTCGACTATTTAATAATATTAAAATGTAAATTTTAAATGCTATAAATTATTTGTACTTCCATTTTAAAACGTTTTTCTTTAATTTTAAGATTTAGGTTTTTGGGTATGCATTTATGTTTATAATATATATGTATATTATGTTTATTTAATGTATTATTAACTTATAATTGTCTTATCTATAACCTAATATGCTCTGAACAATAGGTATCGTTTCTTTTACTGGAAATTCATTAGTAATAACCATTTTAATGTGGCAATTTCAATTTATAAGGCTGCATAAAAAAATCGGATGTGTTCTATTCACATGACTTTATCTACAGATTCTGCAAAAAAAAAAAAAAATTCTATTCTTACAAAAGAGTATTCTTTTATCTACATCATACTAATCAAGATAAATATTACCAGAAATTGTCATTACTTGTTTCCTTAAGTAGAAAGGAAATAAAGGGGGGTTAAACTAGGCTAAAGCGATAGTTAAATTTTTAAAAGCTGGTCTCTGTGTGAACAATTGCAGTTTCGCTCGTTTTGCATTGTCAGCCGTAGAAAAGGAGAGATGAGCGGAAGGTGACCCCCTAGAGAAAAGTTGCGTAGTTTAAAATTGAAAGCAATAACGAGGAATATCTTGAAACCCTACAAAAAATGTATGACATAAATTGTCTACTATAACAAGATCTACATTGTTATGCATTAAGTTTTTGCCTATTTCTTATGATTTACTAATTGCGCATAATTCTGCAAAATTTATCCAGAATGAAGAGGTCTTTAAAAGCTATCTCCAGAAAATCCAGAAAATACATTTTGTTTCAGCTACAATTATCACTAATATTCGGTATATAGATTCATTTTTGAGAGAAAAAATATACAAAAACGTTCCATGTAAAGCGTAGTTTGGGGTGGGGGATTTTCTTGAAAATCTTCCTGTCGCATTTTTGGAAGAAATGAAGTTTTTGGTACTTAATGATCTTTTAAGTTTTTGAGGTATTCTGTCTATAGACGCACACGCACACAGACACGCGCGTACACACGGATCTTTTTCTAAACATCGAATGTGTTCCATTCACATAGCTTTCTCTACATCTCTGTAACAAATTATTATTAATAAGCTTATTCTTCTATCTACTTCATGCTAATCGAGGTAAATATTAGCAGAAATAGTTTTATAACTTAATTCCTTATAAGTAGAAGGGAATTAAGGGAACATACTAGACTAAACCGACATCAAATATTTTAAAATGTGGCTGCTATGGGATTGAAATCTCTTTCTTTGAGGGGCCGGGAGCTGATATGTATCCGTATGAGAAGAATATTATAAAACTGAAATCAATAACAAGGAATATTTCGAAAACGGTGAATTCCACCAAAAAATGTATATGCCGTAAATTGTGTGTTTTAAGGAAATCTGCATTTTTTGTAGTAAGTTTTTGTCTATCTCTTACGGTTTACCAGCTATTTCAAAAAAAAATCATGTAGAATAAAGAGGTCTTCAGAGGCCATTCCCATGAATTTCAATATACAAGATAGTTTATTTGTTACGTACATATCTTAAATATACACATTGAATTCAAAATCGTTATAGCCATTTTTGAGAAAATAAAAATTTTCGAATTTTTCCCATGTAAAGAGTAGTTGGGGGTGGAGGGTTTTCGTTGAAAATCTTCATATCGCATCCTTGGAAGAAACTGAATTGAGTATCAAGTTTTTTTTATCAAGTTTGGTATTTAATGAGCTTTTTGTTTTTGAGCTATGCTACCCACACACAAGGACATTTTTATTTTTTTGAGTACAGGGGGTATTTCCAGTGAAATCTCGGTATCGAATTTTTGGGTGCATTTAATATCTTCTCTATACACTATATGCATGGAAGGAACCTGCAGAGAAAGTAAAAATGCCATATTTTTGCAGTTCTCGCCATTTAATCTTCCGTTAAACATGGTTTTATGAATTGCGGCAAGATGTGGGGTGCTAAAATGCCTAGTACAATATGCATAGACTGTTGTTAGAGAGAGAGAGAGAGAGAGAGAGAGAGCGCGCGACTTGTGACCTGGGAATAATCGATTCGCTACCAGAGAGAGAGAGTTTACAGCTGTGTATTCACATGCACATGCAAGCAACACAGGAGTTTTTGACTTACCCATTGGCACGACCACCGCTATCTCCTCCGCCACCACCTCCATTCTAAAAAAAAAATAAACAAAAACAAAACACAAATTAATAACAATCTATAAATACAAAAAGATAATACAATATATTTCTTCAAAATAATATAAAAAGCGTTTTACAATATAAGAGATTACAAAGCACATTACTTCATTTAAGCAAACACAATATGCAAAATTCTTAAATCTAAGAAAATGTATACTTAATGCTCACAATGGTTATGTGTGCATGTAGCGGTGGCTCTGTCAGGTCGCTTTCACATTTTTCATCACACTAAATAAAAAACATTAACAATAATTTAACATTAATTAAGATTTGACAATATTCATAAACAAAATGAACACACATATTAGAGCCTAACAAATCTCTTGTGTAAAAATTGTTGTCTTGGGCGTTGCCATTACAATAAACAACACAGCGTTACATTAGCAGAATACAGAGTTACACAACAGTTACAAATCGGTATAACAAAGCACCAACACAGATATGTGAGAACATACTCAAGTGATATGATATACTGCATGACAGTTAACAATGAAACTGCTTCTCCATCAGACTGGCACCTGTCACAGCGTTGCCAAACTTACAGAGAGGCGGCTCGCATGTTAACTGGCTAGTTCTTGTAAGGAAGACTTTGCTATATAAAGACGGATATGATAATTAAAAATACTCTAGTTTCTTAGATTTCTACATACAGTCAGGGATAGCCTTCGATGTTTCTAATTTGTACGGAGTAAACTAGGACAAAGAATGTCTAGAGGTCTTAGCTTTCTAGCACAGCTTTTAAAACTGCTACGAAAATAAGGAACATGTACAGTATTGGGAAGACCAGAGCTATGAAAGCAATAATTGACAGAATTCAGGATATGTAAAAGGATACTGCAAAAGGAAACAAGACAAAAATAACCGCCATGGCGGCACTATAGGTACACTATATAATCCCTGCTTGTTATTGTGAAGGAGAACTTGTACTCTACACCTAGTCAAGTGACCAAAACTTTATCGTTGCATTCATGAAAGACTAAAGAGGTATTGTTAACTCAAAAGGGATTTTTGAGCACCTACACCAGCAAGCAAGCATGTTTTGTCTTCACAGTGTTTGTGAACTACGGACAGTTTAGGAATTTGTAAAATACTGATTTATAGAAAAAAACCTTCTCTTCTAAAGGAACATGTTTTATTCTTAACTGTAGAATTTTGTCATGCAGGCTTATTTTGAGCGAGTGGATATTCTACAGCCACTACTGATGTTAATCCTGTTGGCCAGTCTCCTTGCACTACAACTTGTACTAACGTAGTAGGCTTCACTTTAATCTACAATGTGTGTATTCTTGAGCGCTTCTACAAGACTATTGCTGTTTACTTACGTTCTATCTCTCTTATTGCTTCAATATCTGAATCATAAACACTGAATATAGAGCATATATTAAATACATTTAGTATACATCGAAAATTCTAATGTACTTGCACATCGTTTTCCATTTAAGCTAAAGATGCAAGTTATCTTAACAAATGTCGAAAAAAGTTATTTCTACCAAAACATGTATTTACTTGTAAATGAGTACAAACATGGAAATTCCCGTTTCAAGGATACGGGGCACCATAATCGAACAAGTTTTGTGCGGCGACACTAATATGGAGATGTGCAGTTGTCAAGTGAACTTGGCATCAGACAGAGAAGGCATGTGATGAACACAGCAAGGGACGCAATGTACTGTCCCATACTGATTGGTCAAATTCGGTGAACAGTATCAACCTATTTATGGTTCATACCAATTCTTAAAACTCGTTTTTTTTAAGCTAGACAGCCTGTAACATGCCCTTACAGTGAGAAAAGGGCATTTCCTTCTTCTTTCACATAAGATTCTGTCGAGGAAGGTTTTATGACCTCTGAGCATTACCCCAAATACCAATCCAAGCATATTCAGATTTAACTTTGCTCAATAAACGAGCAGTTAAGCTGCCAGAAATACACGTGTATTAATTTCTCACAGAATGCATTCCTGAACAGCCCTGTAGCATACACAACTATCTTCCACTGCCAGTCATTCATCCTTTCATTATTGGAAGCAAGCCTCAACAATCCACTGCTAGCTGTTTAGTAACGAGCGGTCAGTATTCAAACTGGGGGTTAGTAAAATGTAATGATTTGACGTCTCACTGTTGGAGACAGTTACTCATCGAGAACAAGATTAGCATCTTCTTCAGTGGCATTGAGCTAGAAAGGCTATTTTGCTATAGAGGAACAAGATTATATGTATATAACTTTATTTACACATGAAGGACGGCGTTGTACGATGTACCTGGGATAGATGAAAGCACTACATTAAGTTGCTTAGCTAAACGATGTAGACTTCAGTAAACATAGCCATAATATGCAATTCTCATGCATGCACACCACACAGCTCTGTGAGTGAATTTTAAATCTAGTCTAGTTTACAAATTTAAAGCTGATATGACAATGATCTCATATTAATCTTATATCTAACATAGCTTTTAAGCATATAGTTGTTCAGACACCTCCCCCAATCAGAAAGTGGAATCTTAAAGCAATGACAGTGGACAAGCGCAGTATAGCAGTTTGTTGTCAGTATATAAGCGCACAACGATAGCTCCAAAAATATTTATTTTGTGCAAACAAAGGAATATGCACTGCATTCTTCTTTGCAATAGTGGACTTCTCAGAAAGGCTCAGGTCACTTACTTCTCTGTCTGACATCCAAGTTTCACAATATTATACTGTATTGATACTTAGACACAAATATCTGTGCATCTAGCAAATAAGTTAGGCAAATGCTAAGAATATCGCTCGAGCATATTTCGGCACTCCATTTATAGTAATGTATCAATTCTTCCATTATATTAATGTCAATGAACTGTAAACAATGCACTGTACCTCTAAAAGTTTTTACTCTAAGAATTTGTACAAGTCAAATGCCCATGAAGGTAGAGAGTATTGAACAGTGTGTATAAGAAACTGTAAGCATCTTTCCCACCCTGAGTGAGACCTTGACGGCTTCATATGAGCATATTAAATACGTATTAGGAAAAGGCAGTATAACATGGATATGGAAATACAAACAGTATGTAAGTTCGGTGTGCTCAGTGTTTAGGAGAGCGCCATGATGGGACCTACCGTGGTCGAGGATGTCGTCTTGGACTCCGCCGCAGCTGTGGCTGTCGCAGCTTCTTGTATCTTCTCCTCGGCCTTCCTCTCCTTCAACGCCTTAAGGAGCTTCCACTTGCTCCCCATAGGACCGCCTCCCTCCTTGGCTGGAGACGGCGTTTTAGAATCGGGTTTGGTGCCCATTTCTATACCCGAGACACCAGTTGCTCCAGTGTCCTCCTCAGACTCGATCCTCAATTTCGGTACGGATGCTGTGGAGATTGAAGTTTCGCTGGCAGGTATACTGACAGAGCCTTCTCGCACTGTGGCCGTTTCCTCGGTATCCCAACCGTCGCTGACTGGTATACTCACGGACATCTCACTGGGCGGCACACTGACGGATCCCGAGTCGGAACCGTGAGCTGAACCCTGTTGCTGTTGCTGCAATCTTAGGGTGGAACCACTCGAGCTTCGTAATGATCTTGCTAGTTCTGCCTCCATTGCTTCTTCTTCTTCATCCACCTCCATTTCATCCATACTCGGCTCAGGGCTATCAGGTCCACTAGTTTCGCCCGACGAAGAATCATCCTCTGTTAACCTCGCTCTCTTCTTAGGCTCCTCCTGTCTTGGAAGTTCTAATTCTTGCTCCTCTTCTTCCCACTGACTCATCATGCCTTCAGCCCTGCTGCGCACCTGCTTTTCATAATCGTCTTCATCCAGAACACCCTCCCGAGCACGAGCCTTTAGTCTTAGTTCCTGTAAAACGAAAGACATTTGCTCCTTTACGTCGTTATCGGGTTCAATGGGTTCCGGTGCTACCTCTATAGGTGGAGGGGGTGGTGGCGGTGGTTCGTCTCGTTGTCGTTCTAGTTCTTCTAGCTTGCGTAACTCGTAACAGTACCATTCATCTTCACTATCAATGCTATCTTCAGTACTCTGACGACGTGATGAAACTCGGGATGTACTTCTATATGAATGAGTAGATCGGCTATCTTCGTCCTGTTCGCCTCGGGAGCCCATACTCCAAGGAATCTCTAGGTTTTGCTGGTGTCGAGAACCACTGCTATGATATCTGCCACCTCCATAACCTCGCATACTAGAAACAGATTGACTCGCCTCAATTGCTGTCGTCTCCTCCTGAGGTCTTGGAATAGGTTGGGGCTCCTGATATTGTACCGTGATGCTACTTATGGGTTCATCCATTCCAGTTTCCATGGTGGGCTCGTCATAAATGGCTTCCTCCATAACTGCTTCCTCAGCCGGTTTTTCCCGCTCTGTTTTTGTTGCACTTGGAGGTTGTTCCTCTTTGGCTTTCGTAGTTGGTTGCATAGCAGAGATAGAGCTATCTTCTTGAGCCGTCTGTTCTTCAACAGATACGGTGGAAGACTGTCGTTGCCTGTATTTTCCGAGGGCACGAGAAACAGCAAATTCTCTAGAAGCACCACCTAAGGCAACTTGGGGGAACTGCATTTTTTCACTCATTGCGTCATCCGCGCTTGCAACTGGTGTAGTGGCAGCGGCTGCTCTTTTCACTTCACCTATTGTTGGAAACAGACTGGAGGGATCAGGCTCATTTGTCTTGCTTTCTGCGGGCTCGCTACTGTCATAAGGGAGATCGCTCAATTGTTCCAGGTCAGAATCCCTTCGGGGGGGTTTCGATATGATCTGCTGTTGCTGCTGAATACCAACCTGTCTGACAGATTGCTGCATCCCATGATTCATTTTCACAAACATCCCAGTATCTGATGGTACGTCCGAGAATACGCTGTCTTCGCTGTCTTCTGAGAAACCACTTTGGCGACCGCTCCATTCCGTTTCCGACTGTTCAGGGTCCGACATAGATTGCGAATGATGGTGGCTTCGACGCTTTGCTTTCTGCAAAATACCAGACATGGTGGAAGCGAGAGGGTTCTTCTTTTTCTTGCGGGGCATGGTGCTAGTGCTGCTTCGGCTTCCTGCTCGTGAAGTAAGATAACCCCGACCATGCTCCTTTGACATAGCAAGGTCTTCCCTACGGACACCTGCAGGCAGTGAGTGTGACCGATGTCGTTTGCTCAGTCCTGGTATCCAGCTACTAACGGAACTCATAGCAGATTTTAACTTTCCTTTCTTGCTGACCTTTTCGTCGGTTGGAAAGTTGTTGTCCTTAATGTCAGCTGCTATCGAAATATAACCTGATTGAGAAACTATCACAGTACTAGGATCGTAATATTGGCCATCATGAAGTTGAGGAGGAGGGGGTTGTTGGAGGTCAGGAGCATTTCGCTTTCGTAGATCCAGCTCTAGATATTGCATATCAGGACGTTGACCCCAGTATTCCCTTGGATAATCCTCATTTGATTCTCCCATTCCAGGATGTTGCTGAACATAGTGTGGCTGTGGCTGTTGTGGGTATCGTCTTGGATCCATATACGGTGGTGGCCATTCTCCTGCTGTGGTTGTCATTTGGTTCATCATTGCAACGTTTTCGTACTGAGGTTGGGAGGCGTTCATCCATTGGTTATACTCCACTCTCTGTTGTGGTCCGGACGGCGTCGTTTCGTACCGTGTACTTGTAGGATAATAGGAAAGAGCATCGGTAATGTTTCCCGTCGGAAACATAGTTCGATACATAGCGGTTTTGTAGCCCTCTAAATTGGAGACTCCTCCACTAGGCGCAGCAGCAGATCCCGTAGAGTGCCCCCTAGAAAGATTTCTCTTGCTGGAATGTGAAGAGGCACTAGTAGTGGGATATCCACCCACTGAGTGACTGCGTGAGGTAACTCGCTGCTCTGGATGTTGTTCTTGATAGCGGTAATGTAATTCCATGTTGTTTATGTTATTATTATTGTTATTGTTACAAGGTTCAACAAGATCTGGATATTTAGTAGAACTTCCACCACTAGTATATACAGATGTGAATGACTGCTGTCTGTTACTGCCCGCAACAGAGTATATCGCCGGCTGTTCACTGCGGTAAAGAAAGTCTCCGTATGTTGTGCTGGTGGTCCCTACAGCGCTGGCACTGGGCGATCTGGGCATACCCCGGTGTGAAGTGCGGCTGCGAGGACTAATCGCTAGGTCTGAGCTACTGGATGGAACTAATCTTCCGCTTGTTGTTGTTTGGGGAATTTGTTGCAGTGGCTGTTGTGGTTGCTGCTGTTTTTCCTGTTGGTTTTGTTGCTGTGCAAATTCAGCGGTTGGAGATTTTACGGTGGTGAAGGCTGATGGATGGTGACCAATAAAGGAGTTGGCAAGAGCAGGGGGTAGTGGGGGCAATGGGGAGCGGGGAGTACCATATTGACGATTTTCTGCTGGTGACATGGCCGATGAAGGAGGAACAGTTGGCGAGATAGCAAGTTTATTTGGTAGTTGTCCTTTTATTAGAGAATCTGAAATGTAGTTTGATGATGGCGGTGTTTTATTTGCATTACCGATAACACTTTTTGGTGAACCGGGAGATTTTTCCATACTAGACCAACCGCTCATAGACGATAACCCAGAATCCGACTTCGCAGTCCCTATGTTGGCCGAGGTTGATTTTATTATGTTTTTGGGAGAAAGTCTAGGCGATTTTGGAGAGTGCGGTGTGCGAGGGCTGAGTCGTTCGCTTGGTTCCGCAGATGGGGAAGTAATTGACGTTGTGCTTGCAGCAGAGGCTACCATTAGCGCACTTGGACTTGCGCTTCTTGTCATCAAGGTTTCTGTGGTAGGCATTAGGAAAGTATCCCCACTATCTTTAGGTGCAGGTGGAGGTGGACTACTAGGGGAGGGAGAAGGTGGTGTGCGACTGTCTGTCAGATCCAACTCTAGTAAGCTGTCTCTGGCAATATACCCGTCCTGACGCGTACGAATACTGGATCCTGACAATGCCGGAGGTGAATCTAGCTTCTCGCTGGTTATCAGACCATATGTACTCGACACAGAAGAATATGATGAAACACCTCTGCTCTGATAGCCCTGCACATCTGTATAATCCGCAGAATATGAGCTCAAGTCGTATCGGTTAGGGGATGTCGCGAGGGAAGAGGAAGTTATATCTGCTTGCAGAAGAGCGGAAGAACCATAGCCAATTCTTGCAGCCGTTTGCGCTGAAAGCATACCTGAGCTGACCATAGCACTCGAAGATTCTAACAACACTCGGTGCCGTGGAGATGTTGGGGAAGGTGAAACTGTGGATCGGAATCCCGAAAGGGCAGAAGCTACTTCAGAGTCAGTCGTAGCACCACCGCTATCTGAAGAAAGGCGTGAACTCGGCCTTGATTTACTGCTGCTGCTAAGTGCGCTTGGGACAGTGGACGACGTGCCTGTCATCAAAAGCAAGTCTGACAAGCCACGCGCAGTGTTAGAAAAGCTCCAGTTTTCCAAATCGGAATCGACGTAGATTTGCCGCAGCTGCTCGTCTATAACGCTAGTGTTTTCTCTTGTGGAAGAAGGTTCGCGTTTGGGAGATTCGAGAAGGCGATCTTGTAATTCTTTAAGGTTTTGGGAATCTTTCTGCAGTTTGGTAGTAAGTCTATCCAGTTCCTGCAGTTTCTCCAGCGCCACTTGATCGATAACGCTAAGCCGAGTAAGCTGAGCTAAATCTTGTTCATTCACACACGGCGAGTTACCGCGGTAGTCCTTGTAATCGAGAGCACTGAACACTTCCTGCGTTTCTTCGTTTTCGTCTTGACTGACAGTTGATGTCGATACGGCTGTCGTCTCATCTTTTCCAGTACCCTCGTCTCCGTCTTCCGCTTCCTCCCAAATCATCCCTAGCTGCGAAGCAGCCGTGGAGCCCGCAGCTAACGGAGGTGTTGACACTGATACTGGTCCTTCCGAAGTGCCAACCAAATCGTCCCGATAGGCATTATTAAGGCTTCTGTAGAACGCTTCGTCCGGCATTCTCATCATTCCGTCCATTCCCATTTCCATCTGTAGTTCGGATATGAGAGTTGCCGCGGCGCTTGAAGTCGATCCGGACATAACATCGGTATCGGCTGCACCCGCAGCAGCCACGTCCCGACCCGCTACAGTCGCGGCAGCGGCGTCCTCCATTAAGTCCTTAATTGTCCTTTGTAGCTCGTCTTCGGCAGAGTTAGCGGTGACGGCTGGAACAGACTCAAGAGACTCTGGTGCCGACCCAGAGCCGGCAGGCACTACTGCTGTACACTCGGTACCTTCAGAAGTGCCGACCATTGTGTAAAACTCGAGCAACTGTGCGATGACACTCTGCTGCTCGTACAGCAGGATCTCTAGCTTCTCGAGTCGTTCCCACATCTTGATGTATTCCTGAGAGAGGAGATCTAAAGCACGCCATGCGTATTTCAGTTCTGTCTCCAGGATGTTTAGGCGCGTTCCCAGGCGCTCCATGTAGTCACTGATGATGATGTCGATACTTTGTACATAGTTCTGTGGTGGTGGGGATGCCGGAGAGGCTGAAGTGGCTGCGGTAGGGGCGCAGCTCTTCACCGACTCCATGTCTTTCACAACCTTTTGCAACTTATTTAGCGAACAGTTTCACACGCTCTAATTAGGTACGTAAAAACTTTGCTCAAAAAAATATTAATCACTTAACTTTCGAACACTTCCCGCACATGCACGCTACAGAGTTTTAATTGACAATTTGATCGGGGAGGTTGTCGGGAGGTCGCCTGCCCCCGCGACTCATCCTGCAGGTCAGCATCACGTGACGCAAGACAACCACATCCGACGACGAACCCGGCAGCAGGAGCATCGCTGCCCAAAATAGGAACACAAAAGTCTGTCTTGTACTCTCAGTGCCATAATAACTATAGTAACTGTTCAGTGGCAAATACTCGTTGAAAACTTCGTTGTTGCAAACCTGAAAAAGAAGCAAGCATTACAAACATGTTCTACCAACGATGGATCTGGACATATAATATGTATACAAAACAATAGTTTAACAAATATATTAGCTTGATTGAATTATACTCGGGTATGAAACAATCCAGAGAGTGAACATCTACTAATGTTCTAATAACACAGTGGCACGAGTGAAGGCTCCTATACAGTATAAGGAGCAAAATTCGTTTTTGTTGCACATATTACAACGCCATTAACTAAGCGGTGTTAAAACTACCCTCTCTCACACAGACTGAGAGCTAAATATTCAAATATTAGTATTTAGATATAAGAGGTTGTAAAACTCAAATTGAAGTTTCATCACGTAATGTTGAGCATTCTTCAGACGTCTAAGTTCTAGAAGATGGAAGCACTGTAGTGAATGTCTGTCGTTAAAGTGTCAAATATTATTGAAGAGAGCGCTAGTTTCGGACTGTAGTTTTCTTAGTTTTTAAAGTTATGAAGTCGAGGCAATGTGGTAATAGTAGACATGTTCAGACAATCTGCTTCTTCATTTGTAATACTTGGAAACATGTGTTGATGTTCTTCCAATCGACAAATTGACCAACAGACAGTAATATATCATATTAGAGTTTATTTATAGTTTAATGATACTGGTAATATTTATCATTCCTTCTGCAGTAACACTGGATATTACGATAATATTGGTCGTTTATTGAACAGTAATGTACAGGAGATAAAATGACAGTGTTTAGTGGTGAACTTAGTAGTCGTAGATCATCCAGAAAATCGTTTTAATAATTTGGTCCGCATTATTTGGCATATATTTGAAATATGAAAGTGTATGATGGAAACGTCTATCATTCGGTGCTAAGGCCAAGAGGACTTTGAACACGGAACCCATCCAACTACTATATCACACCATTGTGTCCTGTAAGTGATTCTCATTGAAGTGTTTGTTAATTTATAATGGAAACGTGTTAAAAAATATACGAAAATAAAAGATATCTTCAAACAAAGACCCATCATTTAACATTAAAGTTGGATGTTACCCTTTCAATATGACAATGGAAATCTATTAAATCCATCAATTCACCAATTTTGGCCGTCTATCCTCTTAACTTCCCAAAATTAGGCTAAAGCTTCAGCCACGCTAGCTGCTTTGGAATTCGGAGATAATTATACATTATCTGGATAACGTACCGTAAAGCTATATTATTCATGTTAGAAAAATGCGCTGTTTTATAACTGTTGGTAAATGTAAATTTCCATGTTGCCGCCACTCTGCTGCTGCCATTAGTGCTCGATATTACAATAGAGTCTAAGGCAGGGTGTGACTACGGTTCTTCAGACGGAGAAGGCGATGGTAACTCCCAAGAGGATAAGCACTCAAAAAAGAAAGAAAACGAAAATCTATTGTGGAAAACATCACTTTAATATTCGGAACTAGAAACGTATGAAGAAGGGACAACTTTCATGTCGATGGACAAAGCGACCTCCACACTTTGTCACTAAGAGATTCCATAATACTCCATGATGGCGAGGATAAACATCCTCAGGGAATATCAGTGGCTGCCTTCAAGGAAGAGGATTTTCAGTGTGAAAAAAAATAATAAAAAAATAGGAAATCGGGGCACCTAGAGCTGCAAGCAGCTTCTGTCAAATATTGTCTTCAATTTGAGGGCAAAAGTGGTCCATATTGTAAAGAAAACGCCTTGTGGTGGTATTTGTGCATATAAAGCTCCACGTCATAAAAAAGAAATATAACGAATATGTTTAAGAGTAGGAGGAACCATAGTTTTTTTGATAAGTCTTAACACTAAAGCTGTACAAAATGCACTATAATTTATATGGAAATCCCATTAATTCATAAAGCTTTATCAGAAAAACAACAAGCTAAATCTCTAGTCGGGAATGTTACCAAAGAATTACAATCCACAAAAGTATTATGTTTTAAAAAGTAACATTTTTGGGATCAGATAAATGTGGACATTACTTTTCTCTTACATGAAATATGAATATGGTGTTATTTAACAATAATATATGTGTCTGTATATAAAAGTATTAAAAGTGCCTCTAGAAATTCTCATTGTTAAATATATACCAAACGGATTTGAAGATTCAACGCTTAATGAGCAGTGTTTAAACCGTTTTAACTCGATTACTAGAGCCAAAGCAGCAATAACTTCATCTATTTGGTATGCATTATGATAACTACAAGCAATAACTTCAATGTAAGAACATTTGTTACATTGAATGTAATCGAAAGCTCAACGAGAGCTTTCTTCTGGACTGGGATTGTGAGGAGCAGGTCAGTTTATTTGTGGCTTGCAGAACATTTACGCGAAATACTTGGTTAAAAAGAGCTTTCTTAATCTATTAGTAATCATGAACAATGAGCGAGTTCATGTTTAAACGAATCTCCTTTCGTGTAAGACACAGACTCCAGTTAAATAAAAAACTAGGATAAAACAGTCAATCGACACTGAATTTGCTCATTCATCTTCAGGAAGTAATCTGAAAATTCTTACTGTGATATATTCTTATATTCTTCAGTGGTTACTAAAAAGCATGTAAATGGTTATGGAACTAGAAATTAAATTCAGACTCATATATCAGAGGTATTGTTTAACTTATCAATTATAGACTGAATAAGTCTTTAAATAAGATCATGTTACTGGTTAAAATGTTTAATAAATTGGATAATAATATGAAAACATTGTTGGATAATGTGTTTAAGCATCAGCTGTGTCACGATTAGCAATTATTTGTTCTAAAAGATGACTTTTTGAACTTAAATCTCTGTTTTATAATGTACTTGATCTGGTGTGGTCTACTGCAATTTCCAATAATTACTAAATGACATATTGGTTCCCTACATTAGCTATTGTGAATTGAATTGAGTTTTATTTATGGATGATGTTTAACTGCTGTGGTTCTCAACGTCCCATTCTATATTGGACGTTATAGATTGCTAAATGTAGTTCAGATGCTTCTTTATCAAACTTGAGGTTCTTTTATGGGCCATAAATCAACGACACGGGATCAACGACTTTACTTCTCTTCCGAAGGAAGCCATGCTGGGATTTTACGCCCTAAAAATTCATCATATATACAACAATAATTGCAAATTCAGAAATCATTTGCGCCATTGTAATCCAACCAAAAAGTCTTTACCCCAAACCAATTATATTCTCATTATATATTTCACAGTTAGTAAAATTAGTCTGCACTTCTGGGTTTGAACCCTTAACCTTGTGAACCTGAGGCTAACATGTTACCTCTAGACCACGGAGGATGACCTTAGATATTGAGCGCCCAAAACTTATTTTATATAGTGTTCAACGCCCGCTTTTATTACAAATGGCACCGTAAGAGTTGACACTGATTATACATAAAATGAAGACTGAGCACCAGTGGAGTGTGATGGCGGGAGAAACCGGAGGACCCGGAGAAAGCCCGCTACTGCGCCACTTTGTCTACTTCAAATCCCACATGCGGTTACTTGAGATTGAACCGAGAGGTGAGTGGTCTAACCACTTGGCCGCCCAAAACTCATCATTAAACATTGTGGCAATGGACGCTATCTGTACACAAATAATGTATTTTTGTTCGTGAACAATGCTGTTAAATGCCTAATCACATCCGCGCTGCCGGTGCGCCGGAATTTCGTCGCGCAGGAGTTCTTTTACATGTCAATACATATGACATGGAGTTATCACACTTAAAAACAATTTTGTTCATTTTGCATGGTCCCATTTGAGAAAATTAGGTAGATTAAATCTGAAACCAAAAGACCAGGAATATCTAAAAAGTGGGCAGAGCTACAGGAAAAACCTGTATAACATAAATTAGGTGTTTTAATGAGATCAACACCTTTTGTGTATTAAATTTTTTACTATCTCTTACGGTTTAATCGCTATGCTAAATTTTGCAAAACTCATCCAGAATATTCAGACGCTAAACCCAGAAAATTAAAAATATACAATTTATTTATGATGTAGATATACGGCATTTTAATCATAACCATTCGAGCCATTTTTACTTTCTCCATACGCACTATGTACATAGTGTATAGAGAAAGTATTGCACTCCACCAAAAATTCGATACCGAGATTTCACCGGAAATATATGTTTTAGGGTCCCCAAAATCCAAAAACAGCATTTTCACAAAAAGGTCCGTGTGTGTGTGTATCCGTGTGTGTGTGTGTCCGTGTGTCTGTGAACACGATAACTCAAAAACGAAAAGTCGGTAAAATACCAAACGTGGTATTTAAGTTTAGTATCTTCCAGGGATGCGACACAAAGATTTTGAGAAAAAATCCCCCACCCCCAACTACCCTTTACATGGAACTTTTTTCGAAAGTTTTGATTTTCTCAAAAATGGCTCTAACGATTTTGATTAAAATTTCGGATATTAAACATATTCACCTGACAAATGAAGTGTATATCTTGAATTTTCTGGGAATAGCCTCTGAAGAGTAGTTTATTCTGGATGAATTTTACTAAATTTTGAATAACTGCTAAACCGTAAGAGATGGTCAAAAACTTACCACACAAAAAATGTAGAGCACATAAAACACACAATTCATGTTATATACATTTTTTTCGTGGAGTTCGTCGTTTTTGTGACATTCTTTATTTTTGGTTTCTGCTATGAAAAACGTATACTTTTCTCATACTGGAACTTGTCAACTCCTATCCATATAAACAAAGGAACTTCATTGACATCGCAATCAGCTTTTGACTATCACTTTAACCTACGGTTGTGCGTTATTTCGCTTCAACTTACAAGGATGCGAGTAATAAGACTATTTCTGCTATTTTTTTCTGATTAGCATAAAGTAAATAGAAGTATAAGTTTTTTAAGAATTATTTGTTGCAGGGATATGGAGAAAGTCATTTGAATGGTACACATGAGATTTTTGAGAAAAATATTTTCAATTTTTTCTCCATGTAAAGAGTAGTTTTTGGTGGGGGATTTATTGAAAATCTTCGTGTCATATCTTTTGTTACCGAATTTTCGTTTTTGAGTAATCGTGTTCACGAACACAGGCAGACGCTTTTTCTGGAACCTTTTTTTGAATACAGGGACCTTAAAACATGCTCAGAAGGCCAGAGCCTAATCAACTAAGCCACGCAGACCACTAATAGTGCTCTGAAAAGAAGGATGATAATAGCCAAACAGTTACGGGTTCGTGCGTGTAGTGTGCCAGTCTGTAATTTGAATGGTAAAGATGCAATAAGAGGCACAATTGTGGAGCAGCGGTGGAATGCAATGAAATCAAAGGAACGAGTTTACCCCGTCCTTTCTCCGCGGCTTTTGTCCACCACAAAATCCCACACGAATAGCCGGGAGTCGAACTACGACCTCAGATGTGAGAGGCTGGTGCGCTAGCCAGACAGCCACCGCGGACAAGAATGTTTTGGCGAGCCAGTTAATGCAGAGTTCAGTATTGCCACAGAAAATTGACCAAACATTTCGGGTATGTGACTACCCCCCTTCCACCATTAATTTTCCCATATATGGTATCGCCACTGTATTTCGGTACTATTTTGCACGACCAAGAGAGGCTCGGTTGTATACTTTGAATGCATGTGCCATTTCTTCGTAAAATGCAAAAATATCATAGTTAACAGTAATTAAAACAGACTGCCTCCGTGGTCAAGTGGTCAGAGCGCTGATTTCTCACCCGGAGGTCCCGGGTTCGTTTCCAGCCTGGGGTGGGGAATGTTTTTTTTAACCAAAATTATTCCCTGTCCCCGACAGAATCTGGAAGCATGAATGTGAGAGTGAATGTGCGTGTGGTTAATGATATAAAACGATAAACCTAAAGAAAATTAGTTGTTTCACAAGTCAAAGCGCCCAGTATGACCATTGAATTTTAAAAAAAAAAAAGAATAAAAAACAATTAAAACAATTACTATCTATAAAAATAATCATAACTGACTGACTAAAATTTTGAACTAATAATGCTAATTTTTTGAAATGCATAATACCAATGTAGTATAATGCAAATAATTTACAGTACACATTTCTTTCATTTTCACTAATTGTTTGGAGGTTATGTTTTTGTCATATTACTAAAGAGTTCCTTGCGAAAAAAAATACAAATTTTGGTATAGTATTTTAACATTTAGAACACAATACATCTCCTTTTTTAAACTGCTCTTGTTTTCTCTGTGTCTTCTTTGGTTTAGGCTCCAAAAATGTTTAAAGTTATGAACGTACTTTTTTCATTAAAATGTAATTTTTAGTTTGAAAATTGAAAACATATGCTTAAATACAGATGACGGTAAAACCTAGCACAATTATGATTCATTGAGCCTCTGTGAAGATGTACAGAAAATTTTATTTGTATAACAGAAGACTTCTCCGCAAGGAACATTTTACAGGAAGAAAAATGCTGAAAATATCAATAGCGAGAAAACAAGGAAAGATTTGTATGCATGGCCCACATTAAACTCCACCAGATTGTGAAGTTTCTTTTCCTCTTCTCTGCTGCTGCATTTTCTTCTTGCATTGCTGCTTTTCTTCTGCAAAATGTCGTTTTTACTTTGCATGATGCGAGTGACATCTCGTAGAACTGAAGCTCTTCTTTCCGATTCCAGTAGGTACAATTTCACTTCAGAGTTTTGCTTAACTGCTAAACCGTAAGAGATAGACAAAAACTCACTGCACAAAAAATGTAGATCTCGTAAAAACACACACTTTATGTCCTCTAAACTTTTGTTGTTAAGGTAACCGTTTCCGAGATATTCCTTGTTATTAGTTTCAATTTTAAAGTACTTATACTTTTCTCAGACAGGAAGTGTCCGTTTATCTTTTGTTCTACTCCTGGCCAAGCAAATAAGCGATTTGCAATGACAATCGCATAACGATAGCTTTTAAAACATCTATTACTTTAGTCTAGTGCATTTCCTTAGTTTCCTTCTAGCTACAAGGAACTAAGTAATAAGAACATTCTGCTAATGTTTATCTCGATTAGCACGGTGTAGAAAGAATACCTTTTTATAAGAAGTTTGTTTGTACAGCAGCTAGAGAAAGCCACGTGAGTGCAACACATCAGATTTTTGTTGCTTCTAAAACTTTTGTTGTTGTTGTTTTTTATTTTATTAATGATCGATGAGCATTACATGCTTTACAGATCTCTGAGAATGTTAAAATATAAATACCTAATTAATAATAACATATAATGAAAACCTAAGAGGCTCCTTTTAACTATGGAATATGAATAAAGAACTGCATAGTTATTAAAAGTGATATTGTGAGAGTAAAGTGTGGTTAGTGATCGGAATCATCGGAGTTACTGAGTAGCAGATCCTGTGGTAGTCGTCTCTTCAGACGTGTGGGCTGGCGATGTTGTACGCCACAGCTCCTGGAACGTCTGGCAAGAGAAGTGAGACGATCTTGCGTATAAACTTGTGAACTGGAAGATACCAAATTCTTGATGAAGCTGCTGGTTCATCAAGGAGTATTTGTAGCGCTTTTCAGGAGTCTGTTTTGGAGTACCTGTAAATGGCGTATATGAGTGTCTTTAGCAGTGCTCCATAAGGATAGGTGCATACTTAAGGATAGGTCGAACAAGAGATTTATAAAGAAGAGAGCATTGAAGACCAGGAGTTGTGTGTTTAGAGTTAGGAAAGTCTTCCGGATGCCAATGAAATAAGGTGATCGATATGGGCACGCCCAGTGAGTTTGGTGTCCAGCATTACTCCAAGATACTTGACAGGTGTGGTAGAAGGTAACTAGATGATTTGTTTATTATAAATATTCAGGGCAGATGGGTTAGTGATACGTCGTTTTTTCTGTGTGAAGAAGTATTCACCAAGCGCGAAACCACTCTGCAACACGATTAAGAGAAGCCAAAACATGGAAAAACAGTTAATTTGACAGATGTTGCTTATGGTAGTGTCTAGTGTCACAAGATGGTGGCTGGGCATAAAACGTGCTTCAGCTTTCCACCCTGAGTTAAATTCTTTCTCAGCGCCTCTGGAGCGACGTAGCAACGATACCAATTCGCATAAACTCTGCTCAGCGACGAGAGAGCAGTTGAAGGACTCAAGTAAACATGGTGACGATGTAGAAACTCATGAATAGTAATGGCTGTAATTCACATTTACATAACAGACACTAGCGCCGCCGTTTTTGTACATATACATGTTCTTTTCTTGGGCTTCCTGCACGCTGCAATGCTTATATCTCGTGACACTGCGAAATAAGCGAAACGGCTTATTTATCGAACACGACTCCCCTTCAGATCCCGTGCTTCATTAGCTTAAGATCCTCTAAAGCTGCTCCTTAAATATTTTATACCTGTTTTAAGAAACACTTAGCAGCGCAAAGCCGAAAAATAACTTCTATTTAATTCATGAGTGAAAGGTTCAGAGCTCTATCCAAAACAAAGGAAAAAGGCAGAAATAATCTGGTCTATTCCGTTCCCATGGCTTTGTCTAAGTATTCTGCAAACAAACTTCTTACAAAATATTATTCCTCCATCTACTTCATCCTAATCGAGATAAATATTATAAAAAATGTCGTATTACTTAGTTCCTGTAAGTAGAAGGTAAACCAGGCTAAAGCGATAGTCAAATGTTTTAAAAGCTCTCAATATGCGACTGATATGTAAATTCGATTCTCTTTGCAAGGAGCTAGGAATAAAAGAAAATAAACAACGGCTTCCTATTTTATGAGAACATGCGTATTTTAAATTGGAACCAATAACAAGCAAAATATCGGAAATGGTTAGCTCCAGAACAAAAAATCTGATGTGTTTGATTCACATGACTTTCTCTACATCACTGCAAAACATTATTGTTAAAAAGCTTGTTATTCTATTTACTTAATGCTAATCGAGAAAAAAAATAGCAGAAAGGATCTTATTACTTGCTTCCTTGTAAATAGGAGAGAAATAGGAGAGTACATTAGGCTAAATCGATTGTCAAGTCTTTTAAAAGCTGGTTACTGTGTGATTGAAGTTCCTTTGTATGGACAGGAGTTTTAAAGCTGAAATCAATAACACGAAATATCTCAAAAGCGGTCAACTCTACGAAACAAATGTATATAACATAAATTGTGTGTTTTAACGAGCTATACATTCTTTGTTAAGTAAGTTTTTATCTATCTCTTACTGTTTACCACTTATGCAAAATTTATTCAGAATAAACATGTCTTCAGAGTCTATTCCAAGAAAGTTAACTATATAAATTTTATTTGTCAAGTGAAAATCTTTAATATGCAATATTTTAGTCAAAATCGTTAGAGACATTTTTGAGAAAATCAACATTTTCGAAAATATTTCCATGTAAAGGGCAGTTCGGGATTTTCTCGACGCTGCCTTGGAGGATACTGAGCTTAAATACCAAGTTTGGAGGTTAACGGATTTTTCGTTTTTTAAATATGCAGCATACGCACATACGACATTTTTCTAAAAGTACTTTTTTGGATTCTGGGGTTCTCAAAACATATATTTCTGGTGATATCTCGGTATCGAATTTTTGGGTGCAATACAATACCTTCTCTATACACTGTGCATACATAGTACGTGTAGAGAAAGTACAGGGCATGAATTGTTTGTTTGGCTGCTATTATACTTTTTTATAAAATAAGTTTTGTCTACCTCTTACGGTTTACTACTTGTGCGAAAGCCATCCAGAATGAAGAGCACTTTAGAGGCTATTCCCAGTAAATTCAAAATGTAATTCTTATTTGTCATGTAAATCGTTAATATACGGTATTTTAATCAAAATTGTTAGAAAGCTAAAATTTCGAAAATTGTTTTTTGTAAAAGATAGTTTGGAATCGGGAGATTCTCCTGTAAATCTTCGTGTCGCATCCCTGGAAGATACTGAACTGAAATACAAAGCGTGCTTTCCACACACTCACACACAAACCCACACTAAGATACACAGGCTTTTTTACTTTCTCTTCAGATACTATGTACCGAGATTTCACAGGCAATATATGCTTTAGTGTCCCCTGTATCCAAAAAAAAAAGTATTTTCAGAAAGAAGTCCGTGTGTCTGTGAACACGATAACTCAAAAACGAAAAGTCGGCAAAATACCAAACTTGGTATTTAAGTTTAGTATCTTCCAGGGATGCGACATGAAGATTTTGAGAAAAATACACCCACCCCAAACTACCCTTTACGTGGAAGTTTTTTCAAAAAGTTTTATTTTCTAAAAACGATTTTGATTAAAATATCGAATATTAAAGATATTTACCTGACAAATAAAATGTATATTTTAAAATTTCTGGGAATAGTCTCTGAAGACTACTTTATTCTGAGTGAATTTTACGGAATTTTGCATAACTACTAAACCGTAAGAAATGGACAAAGACCACACAACAAATGTAGAGCACATTAATTTTTTTGTAGTGTTTAAGGCCCGCTTTAACTACTCATGGCACCGCAGGTGGTGACACTGATGATACATGAATGATGATGGAGCACCGGTGGAATGCGATGGCCGGAGTACCCGGAGAAAACCCGCCCCATCGCTGCTTTGTCCACCACAAATCTCACATGCGGTCGCTTGGGATCGAAGCCCGCCGCAGAGCATATTAAAATACATCATTTATGTTGCATACATCTTTTTCGTGGAGTATATCGTTTGTTAGATATTCCTTGTTTTTGGTTTCAGCTTCAAAAAACTTAACTTTTCTCATACAGGAATTTGTCAACTCCTGTCCATATAAACAAAGGAACTTCAGTCACATAGCAACCAACTTTTGACTACGACTTTAACCTATGGTATTCCCTTATTTCGCTCCTACTTACAAGGAAGCAAGTAATAAGACTATTTTTGCTGATTTTTCTCCATTGGCATGAAGTAAATAGAAGCATAAGCTTGTTAGCAATAAGTTGTTGCAAAGATGTAGAGAAAGTCATGTGAATGGAACACATCAGATTTTTTTTTTTATAAAAATGCTTTTTGGATTAGCTGTCTATTTAGTATGCGTCAGTAAAAATTATAAATGGTGTACTCTGAAACAGCTTTAAGAAGCTGTGGGTTAGGTTTCAGCTAACTCGGGAGTTTCAAAATGAGTACGCGAAATATACTTCTGTATGAGGTGCAGCGAACAATATTAAAAAATTACAGTGAAACATGTAAATTAGTGAACAGAATGTATTTATTACGGATTTGGATTGGAAGGTAATAAATCCATTCACTGTGAAATAATTTCATAAAATCACATAGTGGCAGTAATTAAAATTAAATTGAATCATCACTTGACATTTAAAAAACCGCGAATTCGCGGATTATCAGAGCATACATTACCGAAAGTTTAAATAAATATTATCAGATCTGTAATTTTAATTGAGCGTTACCTTTAGTTTCACATTCATCATTAAATCATATTTACTTTTGGAAATATCTGTACTAATATTATCAAGAGATAAAAATTGTGTGTAAAAGTAAAGGTAAAGGCTGGTGCACGGTGACCTGTTCAATTACTTTCTCCCCAGGAGAAAGGGATGAACTGAGGTATCCACAGGCCACAGAATCACGAGGAAGCCCCTAACTGTTTGCTTGATAGTTCTTTATCTCCGTGCCCCACTTCTGCAAGGACAGCGAACACAAACGCGGCCCAAACGCCGAGAACAGCATTCAAAAAGCGCATTCATCCGCGCGCCACCTACCAGCACTGCCACACACGAGGAGCTCAGAGGCGCACACACACCTGAAAGATGATAAGTGATATGAAAGGAAATGAGGGAAAGAAAGTGGATAATAATCACCCAGTACTCGCATAAGGGCCAAATACGAGAAACTCCAAGTCAAAGTGCGCGATCGACGGGAATCGTACCCGGTTGCGTGTCGCAAACGTTACCGCAGCGCCACGTTGCCCGGTAAATTTGTATGTGTGTATGTATTTATGTACAGTGCGATCCATATAAACCTGAAGCATTTTAGTAGGCCATAATTTCTCTCTGAGAAATTTGGCTCAGAGAGAATCGACAACAATCATGGCTACAATCGATCAGTGCCATCTGTTGACTGTATTGATGATTACTTTGGATATTTATTAGCATTTTCATGGCATTTTAGACAGTCGTAGCTCTTTGAATGTGCCATATGAATACCCTGATTCCTGGCTCTTTCGACACAACGATTTTTTTTTGAGAGATCATTAGCTTTCTTGGAACATTTGTAACAGTTTCTGCACTGAATGGTGGTCTATGTTTTCCACTCTCACTAACGAGTATACGAGTTGTCTCCAGCTTTCTTGCTAACGATAAAATTGTTGCCTTTATCGAACATCCCTCACATTATATTCTCTTCGAAATTTCCGTTGTTTTGTTACTAAGTAAATTTGTTTTCCGAAATGTTTTCAGAAGAAGTGAGTACTGCATGCTGCTTTTATATGGCTACAAACTAAAGACTGGCTACAATGCCATGAAAATGCTCGTACTTTCCATCGAAATCATCAATATGGTCAACAAATGGCATTGATCGATTGTTGTCGATTTTCTCTGGGCCACTGAGATTATTAAAACAAATTTCAGATTTCTACGAGCTTTCAGAGAGAAACTGTGGCCTATTAAGATGGTACAGGTTTATATATTCGCACTGTATATATGTGTATGTATGTACAGTGACAATGAGCAAATGCATGCGCCTATATCTTGCCGCCCTGAATCTCTGCAGTTTCTGAACGAATTGGTGGTTTACATCAGAGCCCCGCACTGTCACACCCGTGTTTAAATTACACGTGTCAAAATAGCCTTTGCTTCTGAAAACTTCTTGCCACGTCATCAAGTATTATATAAGTGATGGTGGTAGACTAGCAGAATTCAGTTGCGGCATTAGAGTTGGGTGCGTACACATGCAGTAAAGAGACAGCTGAAGCAATCAAGCGAGCGTCGTGGCGACGACAGAATTAATTACACTAAATCGCTGAAAAGCGGATATTTATTGTAAACAGAATTTAAAGTAATACAAATATTTTATTACAATAAATCAGGTTATCTCAGAAGTAATTGTTTTACAATTGAATTGGTTTCTGATGAACATGGGGCTATAAACCCCTTTTTATTTAAATTCATAAACAAATACTAAAAGTGTAAACGGTTTTTCAAAGCCTCTGTACTAGAATAAGAACACAGTTGGAGTAATTAAAGAATATTCTTCAGAGACTTTGGCTCTGCTTTGAGATTGCCAGTTACCCCACAGAAAACGATATAAGATAAGACAAATACCGAGGATGTTAGTTAATTCATTTCATATTATGTATACAGGATGACTCAAAAATACTTTAACAACGCTTGGAATACGAATTCTTTACATCAAAACAAGAAAATATGTTCATGTAAATATAAGCTCTGAAACCCTTAGTGTTCGCGTTATCAATGTATTAATGCAAGTCTTCGTTCAACGGTTTTCCGAGTACAACCCAACAATTTCCATTTATCTGTGCACATATTCATAGGAGGCTTTGACACATTTTACCGTGTGGAGTTGGCCTTCTGTTGCCATGGCTGCTAGTTTACATTTGTCATTTATGCAATACATTCTCCCAGCATGCCTTACGGGTAGTGATTATAGGAACTTCTTTCAGAACTCTCTCTCAGAGAAGAAACACGTGGTTAAAGCACGATGGGGCTCCAGCACATTTTAGTCTCAGTGTTCGAGATGTACTGGATGGAATCTATCATGACAGACGGATAGGTAGAGGAGCACCGTTCCCAAGGCCTGCACGTTCCTCCAGTCTCAATCCTTTAAATGTTTATCTTTGGGGGACACCTTAAACAATTGGCTTATGCAGCACACATCTCGGATGAAGAAACTTTTAAGCCTGTCATGGAAGCCTGCAACTCGTGCGACACAGACAAGGAGCATTTGATGTTCCTGCTTTGAAAAGTGCCTGCATGTCTAGACATACGAGAAGATTTCCAACATTTGCTCTGAGTAAATTAAATTAAATGGAATTTTGTTTATGGACACTCTTTAACTACTGTAGTTTTCAGCGTCCCACTCTATATTGGGCGTGAAAGACCGCTTAATTTTGCTCAGAGGCTTCTCTACGACACGGAACCAACGGTTTCCCTTCCAAAGGAAGCCATGAGGGATTTTTATGTCCGAAGGCTCTGAGTGGTGTTTATGTTGATCACCTCCTAACAAGATAACAAAGTCAAACATAGAATGAAAAATATTTTGATTAATCAAATTTTGAAACTCAATAAATAAAAAACGAGGGGTTTTTGGACGTCTGGTTTTATGAACACTGTTTTTTGTTTCGATCTAAGGAACAATTCTCCAATCTTTGTAAAAGTATTTTTGACCAGCCTGTATATATGGGATAGTCATAGTGGTACAGCAAAAATATCTCGGCCTATTTTTATGCAAAAAACATAAGCGCGAGTTAATTTTTAAGGTGCAAATTGTTACAGCGTAAAAATCCAAGCCATGAGCATATGAGGATCTTTTTTTAGTATACTTTTTGGCTCAACGGCCGGCGCTGGATCACGCGACTAAGTCTAAAGCTACCGCGGGGATCACTAACGACGGAATAATCCGGGCAAACCCCTGCAAACTTCAGGACGTGCATCTCGTTAAAATGTGACACGCCAGCTGCATGCTCTAAACTTTATCAGGTAGAACTTCAGGCTTTATCCTTGTATACAAGGTGCGACACCCAGTGTGAGTGTTAAACATACACTCTCACCAAACAATTAGGCAACAGGCGTGTTCTCATAAGTCCAGCATCTTGTAAATATACTTGGTAAGATAGACAAACTACGAGAGCGTGCTGAAAAGTAACACCTCCAAATTATTTATTCTGTTTGCAATATCGGTGGACGTAACACATGTCATGCATATTACTTGGTCATCCTTCCAGCTTCACTAACTCAAGTTATAACCGTCTGACGCTAGAGGGCTCCGATTTGTAGCGTGAAACATGGCGGTGTGCAACGCGACTATGTCGGTACATCAGAAAATACGGTATACATAAATTGGTCTCTCGGGAGAAATGTGTTCCTCGCTAGGGTGATTATGTTGAGAAATAAAGATGTAGAGTGGTAATACAGTTTGTTTTATTCCAAACGTTTTAAGGATGTTACCGAAAAAAATCGGAGGAATTACTTTTCAACACGCCCTCGTAGTATTATAATAACGAAACAAAGCTGATGTGTTCCATTCCATTCAACTGTTTTGTAGCAGAAAATATCGACTGGTCAGCTAGGCTGGTAACAGAGTACTTCTCTAGAACTTTAGTCTCTGAGGGCGTGTTAGTGGTGCAGGAATTGCATGCGAAAGGATAACATTCTCTTTCAACAATCTTTGCCTTTATTAATAACTTTCCAACATCAACTTGTTTCAACATAAACGGTAGCCTTCGTTTTTGAAGCACACTTGATCGTTTATAAATATGCACAATTTGTAATTCCAACGAAATTAACTAGTATCGTCAAAATACTCAATTTATTTCTCATCTTTTCCTTTCAAGTTATTCTCTCCCTTTCTCACTTCGATAAAAATATTCCGGAAAATAATTAAAAAAAAAAAAACCGGAAAAATGTAATTATCTCGTGGAATATCGAATTCTTTATTTTCAGACGCAATATATCAAATAAATAATTATCTTATAAAATAGACTTTCTTCAAAGAAGAATTATCACACAGAATTGGCCTACTACCCTGAGTCGGAGAAGTGAATCAAGTTTAAAAACTTATCTGGTTACTGAAAAGGTTTACGTTGCCAAAACAGTTCATTTATTCAAAATTAAATATCTCGTTACCATACACAAAACTGACTGACAAGAAAATAAAAATGCAAAAAAAAAAAAAAAAAAAATGTATTTTCAAAAAGAAACCACGGAGTAATAAATAAAAACATATTAGAATTTTCTGATGAGAAAACAAACACGCAATGAAATTCTGTCTTTCCAAAGAGAAACCATGGAGTAATAAATAAAAACATACAATAACAGAAAAAAAAAAAAAAAAAAAAAAACGTGCTCTTACCAAGAAGACTATCAGCAATACCAAAACAAACGTGGATAAATATAATTGTTGCTCCGCAATGACACATATAGCTTCAGTTCCCAAACTATTCTTACAATAGATGAATATTACCAGAGGGTCGTATCACTTGCTTGTAGGTAGAAGGGCAATAAGGGAATAAACTATCTAAAGCGATAACCAAATATTTTAAAAACTGTCTACACATGATGTGATTGTCATTAAATGTGGCTCTCTTTACATGACCAGGAGTAAAACAAAAATATATGAAACGGATGGTGACTTCCCGTTTGAGAAAAGTTAAAGTATTTTAAATACATTTAAACCAATAACCGGGAATATTCGGAAATAGAGAGATTCAGAATGAAGAGGACTTCAAGGGATATTCGCACTAAATTCAGGATTTGTATTTTAATTGCCATGTAAATTTTTAACATATAAATGTGTTTAATCAAAATCGTTAGAGCCAATTTTTAGAAAAATCGAAAATTTCCAAAAATGATTGAGGTGGAGGATTTTCTTTAAAATCTTAGTGTCTCACCCTTGGAAGGTATTGAACTTAAATACTAGGTTTGGTATTTAACAGACATTTCGTCTACACACACGGATATTTTTTCTAAAAACACCTTTTTTATACAGGAGATTCTAATAAGTGGGTTCCCAGTGAAATCTCGGTATCGAGTTTTTGGATGGAATGCAATACAGTCTCTACCCATGTACTATGTACTAGTAGCGAAAGTAACAAGTTTTAATAAATATTTCTCCACTCAATTTCTTTATTTTTGCTAGCGGAATGTCGCGTGAACATTGGGCACACAGTTGTATGATACATAAGATTCAGTACGTGGTGGACAGACAGCCTTACAGTGACTTTCAAATAGGATGAGGTTTGTCCTTGAACGCCACGGAGTGTTGCTGTATTGACATATTGCATAGCGCTTAACTGGGGAGTAACGCGCTAAGTGATTCCATCTCTCATAACTAATACTTGCGCTAAGACAAAATATTCAAATTTTACAAAAAATAATTCACGAGGAAGATAGGGAGTAATGTTTGTAACAGAACTGTAAAAACCGCAAATTTTTTGCTCAAATAGTTTTCATAATACACATGAATAGACATTATGTCACCAGGCAGTTTTGTATGCTCAGTGTGAGAGTGAGAGGGAAATACGAAAAGAGCGACCTGGCAACGCAGAGCACGATAACGCATCTCATTCTCTGCAGAGTAGAACTCTTCCCATTTGAAAAAACATTATAGTTACTTAATCGTCTTCTTGTACTACATTTTGCTTGAGTATAGGGTATACAACGGAGGGGGACACCTCGCGCACTGGAAGATATGAGAAATATATTGCGGTACTATCTCCCAGGTGGAAGGGATGAAGTGAATGAACCATAGGATGGTGTAGTGCACCGAAGCGCAAGAAAGTCCTCAATACTTACTAGCTTATGTACCCGTCTCATTACTGGAGCCGCCCAGAACTTACATCATCTCCTCGTACTGGCTGAATTCATCTTTACCGTGTGAAAGTGGGCGTGTGGCGGCTGGCTTTTAAAAGATTTGACTATCGCTTTAGCCTGTGCATTCCTTTATTTTCATTCAGCTTACAAAGAAGCAAGTAATTAGACCAATTATGGTAATGCTGATCTCGATTAGCATGATTAGATAAAAAATAATCTTTTGTAAGAGGTATTTGTTTGAAAACAGCTAGAGCAGCCCATGTGAATGGAGCACATCAGATATTTATATGTTTTAGGCATAAAATGAGAGCTTGGGTGACGGTTTTAAATATCAAATCCGGTGTTTATATTAGTGACTGAGGGAAACCGCGAAAAAAACCAGCCAGATTGGTCGGCCCATGGGATTTCAACTCTGGACTTTCAGAATGAGTTGTCGCCTGAGCCACAATTTCAGTTTCATGAAGTTGTATTTATACCAATTGCATTATTCAAATGTATTAATGTTTGTGATGAATGAAAGCGTTGAAAATATAAAACGTAGGTACTTTTCAAAACCGATGCGAAAACTTAACTTGAGCTTTTATTGAACGCGTTGCAGCATATCCTGCTCATTCCACCAATATTCTGAACTGGAACTGGAAAGTGAAATAAAATTATGAATACAACAATGAACAGAGCGAATTCAATCATTTTTATAGGAGCACCGAGAAGCAATCTGGGTATTACCGCAAACAGTCATATTCAATTTCTTACAGAAAGTTTCTGCTACCTTTGGAACACATTTCTAAAAGTTGAGAATATCTCCTGAGGGATTCTGGGCGAAGTATTTCAGAACAGTATTTCCCAATGGAGTTATTCGCTGCATAATATTTCTGTAAGCAATCATCGATCCTTACAATATAATCAGTTCCAGTTCTACAAAATGTAACGTTAGGTACTTTTTCTAATGCATAAACCGGTTTAAAATTGTGGTGTGTAACAATCTACTGTCTGTTATTTAAATGGGCTAATGAGAAGAAAAAGAATACAATAACTTGAAAGAATGTTGCTTAAAATATTGAAACATTCAAAGATATAAGAACAACTAAGTAATCATTTTAATCACCTAGCTTTTTATCTGTCTCTTATGGCTTCCAGTTATGAAGTGCAAGGAGAACGGACAGAATTTCGTAAGTTACTTACAGAAAAGTATATACATATAATACAACACCTGGCTGCTTGTCCAACTTTTAGGCAGGGCGTGGTTTCGGTGCCGGCTGTCTTGTGGTTTGTTGAAGCCAGCTCACTGACTACTCGATCGTCTATACCTGTATTGTTTGTTCAGCCTCTATTAAATGCACTCGATGAGAACTAGGATGAGATATTGTGGGAGTAGAACCAGGAAAGAAGAAAACGGTAATAGTGATAACATGAACACTGGTAGTGATAACAGTGAAGAACGCAAAATATGGCAATGTGCTAGGTGTAAACGTGCTGCAGAATATGCTGGGAAAAACATTTTTTTTTTTTTTGTGCATAAACGTTTCTTATAAGCTCTAGAAAATATATGTTTATGCTCATTTTTGTTGGCTCAATATGCAACTAACATGTTTCTCCCTCAAGTTTTAAGTGTGAGGCTCATATCTTTTATATCTTATTCGGAAGAAAAAACGTATCGTGAGTAGCGAGAGGTATCTTAAAAAATAACTTCAGTGAATCTTATGATTAGCATATATGCTATGTTTGCGTATTTTGTAGTGCGCAGTGAACGTTATGTGACTGTACACGAGATTTTTACTTTCTCTACCAAGAACTAGGTGCGCACATAGAAGGTAGAGAGGATATTATATTCCACGATACCTAGTTTTCTCCGAAAATACATATTTTGAGAACGCAAGAATAAAACCAATTTTAAGAAAAGGTGCGTATGTGTTTTCGAAAATTTGGATTTTCTAAAAAATGGTTCCAAAATTTTTGATTAAAATATCATATGTTTAAGATATTTTCATGGCAAATAAATGTTCTGGAAACAGCCTCTGGAGACCTACTTATTCTGTATGAAGGGGTCTGGTTAACTGGTTAGCTGTAGGAAAAGATACATAAAAACTTGCTGTATTAAAAAAAACTAGATTAAAACTCTCAATTTATGTCATATACATTTTTTAGAGTAAACAATTTCAGAAGTATTTCCTGTTATTCGTTTCCTTTTAAGAAGCTAAACTTTTCTCAAACGAGATGTTGCCATTCCTTGCATATCTCTTTTGTTTTACTCCTGGCATGCAAAGAGAAGCAAATTTCAATGCCAATCGAATAGCGATAGCTTTCAAAATATTTTACTGGTACCGCTTTGGCTTGGTGCATTCCCTTATCTTTCTAGTTACTAGGAAGCAAGTAATAAGACCATTTCTGCTATAAATTGTCTCAATTTATATAAATAGATAGTTTGTTTTTTTGATTTAGTATGCCCCAAAGCATTTATTTCGTTGCAGTTTTCAAGTCTAGCACATCCAAAAATTGTTTCGGTGATATCTTTAAATTAAACTCAATAACGTTTTCATCAATGACGGGGTTATAAAAATGTTATCTTCAAACACAGTTATAACGAATATTCCGACTTTGACATAAATCCTTGCGCTGCGTAGAAATATTGTTGTTCACCAACAATCTGGGAATAGAGAAATTCTCTCTACCGCGGTCTGTAGGTCAACACTTGACGTCCTCGGAGTACCACAAGATATGGGAAAAGTTTGTAGGGTCCGCCCACACTAGCTTGGTTAAACACTCGCCAGCTTCCGTCTGTATTTCCGCATTTTGTCCATTAAGAATTAAGAGCTTAAGTCCTGCCGCTTATAAGATTTACCACGGTACAGTCCTTGGGTTCTCAGAAACGGAAGAGACTATTAGTCCCTCCTTGGAAAATGCCATTTTGGATGTGGGCAGAGTCTGTAAATGCTTTTCTCCATAAAAAGGATACATCTATGAAATTTGACCAAAAGTTGAGAAACACAATATATATCAACAGTAGTATTTACACAGTGTATAGAGAATATATTGTATTGCACCTAAAATTTCGATAGCGAGATTTCACCGGAAATACATATTTTGGGGCTCTCTGAGTAAATGTCCATATGTGTGTGTCTGTGAACAGCATAGCTCAAAAACAAAAAGTCCATTAAATACCAAACTTGGCATTTAAGTTTAGTATGTTTTAAGGATGCGACACGATGAGTTCCAATAAAATCCCTTCACTCCCTGGTAACCTTTACATAGAACATTTTCAGAAAATTTTGATTTTCCAAAAAAGGTCTCCAATTATTTTGATTAAAATGTAATATATTAAAGATATTCACATCATAAATAAAATGCATGTTTTGAATATTCTGGGAATAGCCTCTGAAGAGGTCTTTTTCCTGGTTGAATTTTGTAGAATTTAAATCGCAGTTAAACTGTAAGAGATAGACATCTTACTGCACAAAAATGTAAATCTCATTAAAACACATAACTTATGTCATTAACGATTTTCTTGTAGATTTGACCGTTTTCGAGATATTCTTTGTTTAAATATTTAACTTCACAAAGTGAACCAAACCTCAATTGTTTCACATAGCAACCAGCTTTTAAAATATTTTACTTTCGCTTTAGCCCTTACTTCCTTCTACTTACAAGGAAGCAAGTAATAAGACCAATTTCTACTACTATTTTTATCTAGATTAGCATGATGTAGATAAAAGAATAATCTTTTATATGAAACGTTTGTTTGTGGAACACCTAGAGAGAGTTATGTGAATAGAATACATAGACTTTTATTTATATATCTGAACTTGCATTAAAGATGTTCTATGTGAAACAGAGAGAAATTTGTTTTCTAATTAAAAACAACAAAGAAAGGTAAAATGTGTGAGTACGTAATTAATTTAATCAAACATGACTACTAAATTGGATTATAAATTGTTCAGTGGAACTTATATTGAAGATGTGTAGTTTAATTTCATTTCTGTTTCATTATGTTTACCGTACAAATGATTTCGCCAAATTGCCATGGAGTATTTTGATATATGAGGGCCATCTAAAAAGTAACGAACGATTTGGCATAACTAAACAATGACATTTATCAACCCAAAGCTTTATTTACAAACGTACAGTACCTCACTCTATTTCTCAACGTAATCGCTATTGCCATCAAGGTATTTATTGTCACGTGCTACCGGTTTTTTCAATGCAGATGTTATACTCTTTCACCACTAAATATCTCAGCGAAGGTGTCAACTGCCATTTTGAGGTCTGTTCCCCTCCCCCTCCAAAAATTATGTACGTTGTCCAAAGTAAAACACGGGTTTTTCTGAATCCTATTATGTTTGATGAACTTCTACTCCGATTTTTGTAGTGCATACTGGTCCTTCCTTGATTACTCGTAAATTATGCGCCATTTCCTCACTGAATACTCCTTCATTACATTACTACCGTGCACTTTCGTTATTTGGCTGTACAATTCGATTGGCCGAACATGTTGTGCGTTAAAAAAAGAAAAGTTTGTAGCGTAAACATAGCCACGTTGAGGTATAATCCGTTCCAAAGGTAGCTCATCACATGTATTGACATTATATACGTCGTTGTAATTTCTAAAGTAATCAATAAAGCTGTTATTTCATAATATGACTAGTAAATAGAAGCGCCTTGTACTTTTACAAATAAAAGTATATAGCTTGGTACAAAAATTCGGGATAATAATATGCCAAGCTTTGAACAGACAATGAACATAATAAACTAAACTCACTTAGAATTCATTACAGTGAATTACAAGGTACATATTTACTGTTTCGAAAAAAAGACTCCTACCCTTTCGTATTTTCGAATGTTTCAATCTGCGCTCTCTTTCCGTGTTCACTAGCTTATCTACTAGCAGGAATTGAACGAGGGCAGGCAGTGAGCAATGCTAGATAGTGCAAGATGTTTCGAAACGGGCTGTAGAGACCACGTCTACTCCATCACTTCCTGTGTGTACCGAACCTCAATCCGGCAATTTTGTGACCCACGAACCAACCTCTGTTTATCAGATTACATAGACATATTGGGACGTATACAGTTATCAAATTGAGTTGTTGAAAAGATTCAGAGATAGGATATAATGTCACAAAAAGAGGAAATTATTTTGCGCTTACAAAAGGTAAGAGATTACATTGAAGCCGTTAAAAGACATAAGAAACAGAGTTTTTGCGCATTATTTGAAACTTATGCTGGTTTAAATGCATTGATGGACATTACACATTAGAGAACTCAATACATTACACAAATGATAATTTGTTCAAATCAAGAAGTTACAGAACTATGTAGGGAAATTCTCTTTCCTTAATATAATTATTAAAGAATGGAATGAATTGCCTGTAGCAGCCTTTTAGGACTGTCTTTCGTCCTCGAAGACATTTAGGGATGTTGGACAATATTTTGTAAAATTAAATTGGGTTATATTTATGGTGCTCCCATTCTATATTGTGCGTGAAAGACCACTTAATTTTGCTCAGAGGCTTTTTTATCTGGCTTGAGGTTCTTTTACGTGCCGTAAATGTAAGCCACAAGACCAATGACTTTACTGCCCTTCCGAAGGAAGTCATGCTAAGGATTTTTACACGCTCCAATTTTTTTTTTTTTTTTTCGCCTTCTGCTAGGTTTGAACACACGACCTTGGGAACCAGAGGTTAGCACGATAAACCTATGTCACGGAGGACAACAATATGTTGTAAATGATACTTAAGTGTATATTTGTGCTTTTATATTCTTGTAGGCAGTAATAGTAAAATTGTTGGTGATATGGATTAGATAATTAGTAAATGAATTCAAATAGTAAAATAATTAATTTCTTCATAATGGTATGTAATTAACTACACCTATATATGTTGAACAAAGCCATAAGTTGGTAGCTAAAATAATATGTTACGAAACTGTCAGTTCATATACTTGTATTAAGTATTTATAAGCTTAATGCAATTACATTCGTTCATATATTTATTGTCCATTGCATTATTCTTTGTAACCTTGTTTTGCGCATATTGTAACAAAAACTCTTTATTTTTTCCACAAACTGGTCACAATCAGAATATTCTTTCAAAACAATTCTGCCGTATAGCTTCTTTTCGAAGTTCGCTGCGACGACGATTCAGCTCGCTACGAAATTTCCGTCGAACTCACTCAAAAGTTGCATGCAATGCATTCATAGTAAATACTTTTGCCCTTTTTATAGCTGTTGGATACGTCACTGTAAATTTCCAGAAGCTCACTCATTCTTAACAATGTGCCGTTTCGATGTCAAAGAACCTTCCGACAGAACAGGGGTCCACTCGCACAGGTATAACAATCACAGCTGCGATGCCAAAAGAACTTGCCGCGACACAGGTGTATAACGCAATGTAATAATGGATGTAAACAATCAGCTATGACTTACAGCCAGCCTTACACACGTTCGGTGATTACGACCACAAGGCGTAGTCACAATATATTTAACTTTGCCACTAGGTAATACCCACTTGCAGAAGATTATATACATACATGCATACACACACACACACACACATATATATATATATATATCTGTTCTGTGACCGAAAGCTCTCACACACACTGCAGCGGGGGTTTTAACTTGACTGTATCATAACTAAATGGAACACCCTGTAATTAGATCCAGATTCAAAGGAATGCTTTCAGAAGATTCCTGTAAATGCCTCGTGACATGGAATGTTACACTTAAACAGCCAGGTTGGGCTGGAATTTCGAAACCCATGTTCACTACCAACTTTGGTATTCAGGGAAGCAACAAGGAAACCGCGCTTACTTCCACCTCACTTAACGAGGTAGGTATTTACCGTTACAGTGGCGAGCTTTTTATCGCGAATAGTAATCAGGTATTGCAACACATCTTCTCCGCTACTTGCACCTAGGATAGATAGGGCATTAATCAATAGCAAATTGAAACCAACACACAAATACACGTTTTTACATCCTCAGCATAGTACCTGGTACGTAAGTAAAGAAGATATTACATTCGATACCAAGATTTCGCCAGAAATAGCGTTTTAGGGTCCCCTATATAAAAACATGTGCTCCATTCGCATGACTTTCTCTACAGCTCTACAACAAATTATTGCTAAAAAGCTTATACTTCTATATACTTCATCCTAATCGAGAAAAAATTAGCAGAAATAATCTTATTACTTGCTTCCTTGTAAGTAGAACCGAAATAAGGGAGTACAATAGGTTAAAATGATAGTCAAAAGCTGGTTGCTATGCGACTGAAGTTCCTTTGTTTGTATAGACACGATTTGACAAATTTCTGTATGAGAATACTCTAAGTTTTTTAAAGTTGAAACCAGAAGCAATTCATTTGTCAAAAATGATCAACTCCACGAAAAAATGTATATAACATAAATTGTGTGTTTTAACATCTCTACATTTTTTGTGTGGCAAGTTTTTGTCCATCAGTTACGGTTTAGCAGTTATGTAAAATTCCGTAAAATTCGTCCAGAATAATGTGTTCTTCAGAGGCTATTCCCAGAAAATTCAAATTATACATTTTATTTGTCAGATAAATATCTTTGATATACGATATTTTGATGAAAATCATGAGAGCCATTTTTGAGAAATTCAAAATTTTCGAAAAAAGTTCCATGTAAAGGGTAGTTTGGGGTGGGAGGATTTTTCTTAAAATGTTCTTGTCGCATCCCTGGAAAATAATAAACTTAAATACCAAGTTTGGTATTTTACCGACTTTTCGTTTTTGAGTTATTGTGTTCACAGAAAACCGAAAAGTATATTAGAATACCAAACTTGGTGTTAAGGTTTAGTATTTTCCAAGGATGTGACACGAAAATCCTCTCAACCCAAATTACCTTTACATGGAAATAATTTCGAAAATTTTTGATTGACATGGCTCTAACCATTTTGATTAAAATACCTTGTATTAAAGATATATACTTAATAAATAAAATGTATATCTTGAATTTTCTGGGAAGAGCCTTTGATGACCTCTTTATTTTGGCTGAATTTATTGTAACTGGAAAACTGTAAGAAATAAACAAATATATACACACAATTTATGTTATATGCATTTTTTCGTGGTGTTGACATTTAAACTTTTCACATGTGGGAATTTATCAACTCCTGGCCATACAAAGAAAGGAAGGGATTTTGACCTCATGGCAACCAGCTTTTAGAAGATTTGACTATCGCCAGTTTCTTTCTTATTTCCTTTTTACTTACAAGCAAGCTCATTTCTGCTAATAATAATCTCGATAACCAAGTAGCAGATAGATGAATGCGCTTTTTAATAATACTTTTTTACAGAGATGTAGAGAAACTCATATGAATGGAACACACCAAATATTTACTTTTGCTACCAAATAATAGATATATTGGTATCTTAATCGGTATTGCATTATTAAAACTTATTACACAAACACTTACTGCATGTGCCGTTGCCCGTACTTGCATATTTCAGAAAAAAGTTATAAACGACAGAAAGAAACAACACAAAAAATCTGATGTGTTCCATTCACATGACTTTCTCTATATCTCTGCAATAAATTATTGTTAAAAAGCTTATGGTTCGTTTTACTTCATGCTAATTGAGAAAACATTAGCAGAAATAGTCTTATTGCTTGCTTCCGTACAAGTAGAACGGAAATAAAGAAGCATCATAGGTTAAAGTGATAGTCAAAAGCTGGTTGCTATGTGACTAAAGTTCCTTTATTTGTATGGACAGGTGTTGACAAATTCCCGTATGAGTCGCCCTCCGTGGTCATATACCCAAGGTCGCGGGTTCAAACCCAGCGGAGGACGATGGATTTTTTCGGGTGTAAAAACCCTTAGCATGGCTTCCTTCGGAAGGAAAGTAAAGCCGTGGGTCCCGTGTCGTAGATTTACGGCACGTAAAAGAACCTCAAGCCTGATAGAGAGGCCTCTGAGCAAAATTAAGCGGTCTTTCACGCCCAGTATAGAATGGGACGCTGAGAACCACAGCAGTTAAAGAGCGTCCATAAATAACACGCCATTTCCATTTCCCGTATGAGAAAAGCATAGGTTTTTAAAGCTGAAACCAATAACAAGGAATATCTCAAAAGACGATTCACTTCACGAAAAAAATGTATATAGCATAAACTGTGTGTTTTAACGGTCTCTACATTTTCTATTAAGTGTTTCTATATCTTCTACGGTTTACCAGTTGTATAAATGTCCGTAAAATTTATCCAGAATAAAGCAGTATTCAGAACCTATTCACAGAAAATTCAAGATTTTATTTGCTATATTTCCCATTTTATTTGTTATATATACGAATTTTAATCAAAATCGTTAGAGTCATTTTTGAGAAAACCAAATTTTAGAATTTTTTTCCATTAAAGCGTAGTTGGGATAGGAGGATTTTATTGAAAATCTTTGTGTCACATCCTTGGAAGATACTGAATTTAAATACCAAGTTTGGTAGTTAACGGGATTTTCGTTTCTGAGCTATGCTGTCCAGACACACACACACACACACACACACACACACACACACACACACACACGGCCATGTTTCCAAAAATGCCCTTTTTGGATGTGAATGGAACACATCAGATTTTTTAGTTATGTTTTCCACAGAAACACACATACAGGGATCTTTTTCTAAAAATATTTTTCCGATGAAATCCGGTATAAAATGTTTGGATAGAATACAATTCCATCTCTACCTTCTATCTACATTCTACATACGCAGTAGAGAAAGTTATAAACAATAGTGGAAGGAAAAAGTGATGTGAAAATCATATAGTCTTTTTTCTTTCTTTTTTCTATGAAATAAAGTGCTTTAATTCATGGGATGTATCATTGTTTAGCATTAGAATCGAAACTAAGCTGCCAAAAAGCAGGAATTTTGGGAAAAAGTAACCTACTTTTTGCCACAGTGTCATTAAATACTCATATAATTTAATATCAATTGCTCAGTCAATGTTCAGCGTGATAATTCATTCTGTTCATATCTTTTGCAGGAAGAAGTATGTTGCCACGGAATAGTTATGAAAATCACGCATTCCGATTTCTTCCACGAAGCGGCGTATGTGATTGGTTTACAATTCACGCATTGCATTTGAATTTATGAAACGGAGCTACGTTGTTCGGATTCTTTCAGATTTCGTTATTGCAAGATGCCAAACTATGCGCGATGCATCTTTGGAATTTTTCATCAAGACCAGCAAACTGATCGATCGAGCTGCTTCCTCGTAAAAGCATTACCGAGTTTCGAGCCTGGGCTTTTTGGGACGCAAACTTGAGTCATGTGGAGATGGCAGCTTCTAACATCCACTTGCTTCGTTTAAAAGCCAAAAACAGTTTTAAACTTAATTACAGGGAAATTCTGTAATTCTGAATTGTAAAATTCTCATGTGCTCAATTCATATACCTTTCTTTATATAATATACAACTTATTCTTACAAAAACTTATTATTTTCTGTACTTCAAGCTAATTGAGATAAACAGTAGCAGAAAGGTTTTATTACATAGTTATTTTAAGTAGAAACTAAATAAAAGTAAACTAGTGATAGTCAACTATTTTAAAAGCGGTCGCCATGGATTGATATTTAAATCCCCTTACCTTAGTATGACCAGGATGAAGAAAGGTGAATAACTTTAAGTATTGGAAATATTAAAACCAATAAGGAATAATTCGGAAATGGTTAGATCTACAAAACAAAAATATATATGTATATGTATTATTTTTGTATATACATTATTTCTTGTTTATACACATATATGTATAAACGACAGTTATATGTATGTTTGCGCGCGTGCTTGTGTGACCTAAATTATGCGTTTTAATGTGGTCTACGTTTTATCTCTTACGGTTTACCAGCTATGCTGAAGTCTTCCAGAATGAAGAGGTCTTCAGAAGGTATTCTCAGGAAATTCAAGATAACTTTTATTTATGATGTAAAAATCTTTAGTATACGGAATTTAATTTTTTGAGAAAGTCAACACTTTCGACAATTTTTTTCTTTAAAGGATACTTTGAAGCGGGGATTGCCCGAAAATGCTCATGTCGCATCTTGAAAAATAGTGAACTTAAATACTAAGATTGGTATTTTATCGACTTCTCGTTTTTGAGTTATCATGCTTAAAGGCACATGAACGTTTTTCTAAAAAAAAAAAAATTGGACACACGGGACCCTAAAACACATATTTCCAGTGAAATCTCGGTAGGTATCGCATTTTTGGGTGAAGTGCAATATCTACGTGCTATATACTATGTAGAGAAAATAAAAATGCTTTGTTTCGGACTTAGGGGATCCCAAAACATATATTTCCGGTGAAATATCGACTTTGAAATTCTGAGTGAAATACAATGCCTTCTCTAGCCGCTATGTACTGTCTCTTCAGCGGTGTTTTAGGTAGTGGGATGGGGTAGCTTATCGCTCAAGTAGCACTTTAACCTGGATAAGCTGAACTCGTGCCGCGCGTGGCAAAATAGTCAACGTGTTGCATGGCGAGTCTTCAAAGTCTACAGGAATCAGACAGTTGCACTCTGAATACACAAATATCGGCAACAGTGTTCTTCTTCCACTCTGACATGCGCCTTTACTCCTCGCTTGCTCCAGACTAAGAAAACACTACCTCCTTCCAATTGCTAAACCCCTACCTGCCTTGTCTGCCCTAAATACTGGTCTCTTTTTGCTCTTGCTACCTTGTAGTTAGAATGTACTAGGTAAAAGTGATTGCCAATCTTTTAAAAGCTGGTTACTATGTGATTGAAGCACCTTTGTTTGTAGGGCCAGGAGTTGACAAAGTTCCTATGAAAAAAGTATAGGTATTTTAAAGCTGAAACCATTAACAAGGAATATCTCGAAAACGGTCAACTCCACGAAAACACGTTTAACATAAATTGTGTGTTTTAACGAAGTCTACAAGTTTTGTATAGGAAGTTTTAGTCTATGTGTTACGGTTTGCCAGTATTTCAAAATTCCGAAAAATTCATCTAGAATAAAGATGTCTTCAGAAGTTATTTCCAGAAAACTCAAGATATACATTTTGTTTGTCATGTATTGTCACCGCCGAGGACGCTCTTTAACTATTGTGGTTCTCAGCGTCCCATTCTATACTGGGTGTGAAAGACAGCTTAATTTTGCTCAGAGGCCTCTCTATGAGGCTTGAGGTTCTTTTACGTTCCGTAAATCTACGACACGGGACCCAGGGCTTTACTTCCCTTCCAAAGATAGCCATGCTAAGGCTACCATGGTAACCATTATACCATGGAGGGCAACTCCGAATAGCAAGTACACAGGGCACAAATAGTATTAGACATCGAATTTTTGATTGTCTGTAGGGAATTTATAGGGCGTGTCTTCTGATATCCGCTGGCCGCTCCGTCACTCTAATTGGGTTGTAGTACACGTTACCTAACCTCACTTCCAGTTGAGGGAGGTGGCTATTCCTGTTAGCGAATGAGTTGACAAACCCAGCATACGTATGCTCTATTGGTTCGATATAGAACACTCACCTGCAAGGTGACAGTATCAGCCAATAAAATAAAAGCATGACGTAATAAAGTACCCTACAGACGGTAAGGAATGTCGGTTTTTTTCTGTACCTCGTGTACATTGTATGTACATACCTGCTAGAGAAGGTAAAAAGCGCTATCATAACAACTAAAGAAAAACTATTAATCTGTCCGGTGCATGCAATGCCAGAATGGGGTGATGAACATTTTCATACGAGAAGTTCCACTTGGTGCCCATAACAAGGCAGTGGGGTTGAGAGCTGATATTACTTGGTTAATTAACGTTGCCACATCATCATCAATAATTCAGTTTGCGGTGGCGTTATGCCGATAACTCGCTTTCCCTCTAAGCGCATGAAAATGAGAGGGTCAGCTTTCGCCATTCGACACCCTATCTTCTTTTTCATACGGTCCCCATACACAGGTTGTCTGTGCTGAAACTTTCGTTTTCATCGGATTGGTTTTTTAATTACTGAGGTACAATGCGTGAATTCTGGGCGAATTTCATTATATTCAGGTAACCAAGCATTATCCACGACGAACACCATTTTCCAAACGTAATTTGATTATCTTGCTTTGTTTTACCTCGTATGCTCACCGTCTCGGATGCTGGCACTGATAGCCACATGCCAGTCGGCCCAACTGCCCCGTATTTGACGTGTGTAGATGTCCCTTCGTGCGTTAAGGTAATATATGACTGAAAATTCATGAAAAAAATAAAAATAAATCGACTTTTTTATTTCAATTCCATAAAAAATTTAAGCATTACTGAGCATAAATTCCTGAACATCTGGCGCCATTTTAAATGCATTACGTCACTGGAGCCATAGCAAAACATTAGAGGTGCAAATGTGGACTCGGCAAGAAAAAGAGATCTCATTCGTATCATGCAAAGTAAAAAAATCGTATGTGTTCCATTCACAAGCCTTTCTCTACATCGCTGTAACAAATTATTGTTAAAACGCATTTTCTTCTATCTACTTTATGATAAACATTAGTAGAAATTGACTTAATTCATCGCCACCTTATAAGTCGCCCTCCGTGGTGTAATGGTTACCATGCTAACTTCATATACCCAAGGTCGTGGGTTCAAACCCGGCGGAGGACGATGGATTTTTTCGGGCGTAAAAATCCTTAGAATGGCTTCATTCGGAAGGGAAGTAAAGCCGTGGGTCCCGTGTCGTAGATTTACGGCACGTAAAAGAACCTCGAGCCTGATTGAGAGGCCTCTGAGCAAAATTAAGCGGTCTTTCACTCCCAATATAGAATGGGACGCTGAGAACCACAGCAGTTAAAGAGCGTCCATAAATAAAACGCCATTTCATGTTTTGCCACCTTATAAGAAGGAAAATAAGGGAATACACCAGACTAAAACGATAGTCAAATCTTTTAAAAGCTGGTAGCCATGTGGCTGAAATCCGTTTCTATACAGGGCCAGCAGTTTACAACTTTTCGTGTGAGAAAAGTTTAAGTATTTTAAATCTGAAACAAATAAAAAGGAATATCTCAGAAACGGCCAATTCCACGAAAAAACCGTTTACGAGGGCCGGCTTTATCTTCACATAATCTACAGAAAGGCTAATAAATTTGTCATATCGGTGTTCTAATTCAATTATACATCTCTGTAGTGCGATTTATGAAGGTCCTCAAAATAGCTGTTTACCGCATCAATGCCCTTCTCGTTGCTATGAAATATTCGTCCTCCAAGAATTTTTTTGTGGTTTGGGAACAGGTGGTAGCCCCTGGGTGCTAGATCTGTCCAACTTTAATTCACAAATTTTTCCCATTGCAATGTCTGAACGATGGGCCGGAGCATTGTCGTGATGAAACAAGATTTTTTTTTGTGCCAAATGAGGTTTTTTCTTTTCACCTCATCACCCAAACGTTGCAGTAAGTTTGCGTAGTAATCATCAGAGATACTTTTACCCTTTTCTAAGTAATCAATAAATATAATTCCCTGTGCATCCCAGAAAACACTCGCCATAACCTAGTTAGCTGACAGCCTTCAAATGGAAGCGTTTAATCACTCTTGTTTGTCCAAATCCTCCATTTTCGTGAAAACTCTAAACTTGTCTTGTTTAAAATGGTATCATTCGAAAACTAAACAAGCTATTGACCTGTAACTATGGATACAAGCTAGCCTAGAGTTCAACTATACGATGCTACCGTCTAACTGGCCTAGTGGCGCCATATCTCTGTGAGGCTCGGAACATATCAGCCGATCCTAGTATGACATAATTTGTTTTTTAACGTGATCTACATTTTTGTGTAGTAAGTTTTTATCTATTACGGTTTATCAGTTACGCAAAATTCAGTAAAATCATCCAGAATAAAGAGATTCTTTACAGACTATTCCCAGAAAATTCAAAATATACGTTATATTTGGCGTATAAATAAATACCTTTAATGTACGGCATTTTAATTAAAATCGTTAGAATCATTTTTGAGAAAATAAAATTTTTCTAAAATGTTTCTATGTAAAGAGTAATTTGCGTTGGGGGGATTTTCCTCAAAGTCTTCACATCCCCGGAAGATACTAAATCTATATACCAACTTTGATATTTTATCGCCTTTTCGCTTTTGAGTTATCGTGTTCACAGAAACAGGACAATTTTTACAAAAAATCTTTTTTGGATTACGGGGATCCTAAAACATGTATTACCGGTGAAATTTTGGTATCAAATTTTTGGGTCGAATGCCAATACCTTCTCTATGCACTGCTTACATAGTACGTGTAGAGAAAGTAAAAACAAAGTTGTTCAGAAGAAAAGCAGTAATGCAAGAAGAAAATGACAGCAGCAGAGGAGAGGAAAAGGAAAGGTAAGGGTCCAACCTACCAACCTGATGGATTTTAATGTGAGTCATGCATTCAACTCTTTCCTTGTTTTCTCACTATTGATATTTTCAGCATTTTTCTTATCGTAAGGTGCTCTTTGCGGAGCAGTTTTTCTGTTACAAAATAAAACTTACTGTAAATGTACATAGGAGTACAATGAATAAGAACTGCTCTAAGTTTTACTATCAGGTGTATTCAAGCACATGCTTTCAATTTTAAAACACAAAAATTATATTTTAAGGCAAGGCAAAAAAAAAAAAAAAAAAAAAAAAAAGCATATTCATAACTTTAACAATTATTGGTGTCTAAACCAAAGGGGACAGAGAAATTTAAAATAGAAGGTGTTTTGTGAACATATGATTAAAATATTAGACCAACATTTTATTTATTTTTTGTTGCAAGGAACTTTTTAGTGACGTGACAAAAACATAAACAAATTTGACTGTAACTTCCAAACCATTAGAGCAAAATGGACCAAATTACACTGTAACTTATTTGCGTTATAGTGCACCTGTGGTATACATTTCAAAAATCTAGCATTATTAGTTTGGAATTTCAAACGTTCAGTTATACGTGCCCTTAAAAGAGCTGCAGAACTCAGCGGGGCTGTTTCAAGTTGAAACCTACCAGAGAAGAACTGGCCGGAGTGACCTTCGTTTTACGACTCTTGCTTATCAGTGGAGACGTAAATCAAAGCTCACTTTCAAATGTTTTCTATTGGCAATTGCTATGTAAAGCAACTGAAATTTGCTTCATTTTCATAACAAGGATAAAAAAGTGAATAACGACTTCCCACTTGAGGAAAATCTTAAGTATTGGAAAACTTAAAATATAATTGGTTAGGAATTACCCTGTGATTGACATTCCTGCTGACTCGTGGCTAACTCGGTACGCTGTTGCCATATTTACTCGCTGTCCGTTTGTGGCGCTACAAGTTCCATTGCTTCCTCTAAAATGCCTTCTTTCCATGAATTTTCTGTCATACTTCTATATGGAACAAGTTTTCCCCATTTCTCACTCGTTACCTTATCTATTCCTTTCAACATTGAGTCCTGTACTTCACTAAACGAAACATTTCTGTTATTTCGGCTGACATAACCTCAATTCGTTTATCCGACTGTAAGGCATTTTGAAGCTATTAGTGTCTCTCGTGGCTGTTCCAGGATAGAACAGGAGCAATGTCCGCGATATATAAAAGGTAGTAAGATTATAAATGTAAATGTAAATCGTTAGGGAATCATTGTGTATAACACAACCGAGTTTTTCACAGAATGAAATCAAACAACCAGATCAGTGATGCAAGAGAACGCGCACGTAAATTTCCGCAGAACCCATAGAGAACCTGACGAGCCACTGCCAACAGACGGCACACCCAACAAATGACAATCGCAAGGAAAATTCTCACCGACACTAGTAAAAGAGATCCTTCGGAAATGATTAGCTGCACCAAAAAAAAGTATATGACAAAGTCTGTGTTTGAACAATTTCAACATTTATTGTATAATTAGCTTTCGCCTATCCCTAAATTCAAGATACCTATACACTTAATTTAACATACAAATATCTTAAAACATAATATTTTGATCAAAACCAATAGTGTCAGTTTTGAGAAAATCAAAGGTTTCGAAAGTTCTTAAATGGAAAGGATAGTTTGGGGTGGGAGATTTTATTGAAAAATCTACGTGTCGATCCTTGAAAAATGGTGAAACTTAATTACTAATTTTGGTGTTTGACGGATTTTTCGTTTTTGAGTTATTTGTTATCACACACACTGGACCTTTTTGTAGAAATATTGAAATAGAATACAATACTTCCTCTACCTATGTACTAAGTAGACAAATTACATTTTTATCTATCTGTCCTACAAACAAATTATTTTTACAAAATATTATTATTTTATATACTTCAATTAAGCTTAACATTACCATAAATGTGTTTATTACTTAGTTCCTTATAAGTAATAGAAGGGAAATAAGGAATATACTACCAGACTAAAGAGATTGTCAAATCTTTTAAAAACTGTAACAATGCTTGACAGTGAAACTCTGTTCTCCTTCCTTGGCCAGAAGTAAAATAAAAAATATTAAAAGAATGAGGACTTCCCGATTGAGAAAAGTTTTAAGTATTTTAAAATTGAAACTAATAATAGGGGAAATCTAGGGAACGGTTAGCTCTTTAAAAAAATGTATATTACATAAATTGTGTGTTTTAACCAGATCTACAGGTCTTTGTCTAAAACTTACGGTTTATCAGTTATACAAAATTATCCAGAGAAGAGAACTTTAGGGAAATTCAAGCTATACATTTTAGTTGTCATATATATTTTTAATATACGACATTTTAAGCAAAGTCGTTATAGCCATTTTTGAAAAAAATCTTATGTGTTACACTCCCATGACTTTCTCTAGCCGTTCTACAAACTTCTTACATAAGATTATTCTTCTTTCTGCACTTTGTTAATCGAGGTATTCAGCACAATGTTCTTATTACTTAGTTCCTTATAAGTAGGAAGAAAATAAGGGACTACACTAGGCTAAATCGATAGTCAAATGTTTTAAAAGCTGTCATTATGTGATTGTCATTACAAATCGCTTCTTTTCTTGATCAGGAGTAGAACAAAAGAAAAACGGACACTCCCGTCTGAGAAAAGTATAAGCACTTCACAACTGAAACTAATAACAATGAATACCTCGAAAACGGTAAGCTCCACGAAAAAATAAACAGGTCTTCAGAAGCTATTCCCAGAAAATTCAAGATATACATTTTATTTGTCAGGTAAATGTATTTAATATACGATATTTTAATCAAAATCGTTAGAGCCATTTTTAAGAAAATCAACATGTTAAACATTTTTTCCATGTAAAGGGTAGTTGGGGTGGCGGGGTTTTTCTCAAAATCTTCGTGTCGCATCCCTGGAAGAAACTAAACTTAAATACAGGATACAGGAGACCCTAAAACGTGCAATTTCGGTGAAGTGTTCACAGACACAAGGACACACACACACGGACCTTTTTCTGGAAATGTTTTTTTTTTATTCAGTGGGTCCTAAAACATGTATTTCCGGAGAAATCTCGACATCGAATTTTTGGGTGGAATGCAATACTTCTCTATCCCTATGTACATTGTAAAATTCGAGCATTTCGAAACGTGTTTCATGCAAAGGTTAGTTTGATTTGCGAGATTTTTCTGAAAATCTTTGTGTCGCATTCTTGGAAGAGACTGAACCTAAATACCTAGTTACAGAAACATAAGCCTTTTTATAAATTGTCTTTGGAATCATGGGTCCTCAAAACATGTATTTTCGATGAAATCTTGGTATCGAATTTTTGGGGCAATATAATACCCTCTTTACCTACTACAATATACATACGTGCTAGAAAAGGTGAAAAGTAATACGCGAGTGTCAGCTGTTAAACAAACAGTAAACAAATAAGGCACTATCGGTGAACATCACATCACATTAGAGCCGCGATTTGCTTGAATAATGTCCTGCTTCTGCAGGCGTGACAGCTACTGATTGGGCGCTAAATGTCAAACAGTCACATGTCATCGCCGGAAATTGTCTTTATATGGGCAGTGATCATCACAAATCTCGTAGTTAACTGCGAATTATCTGGGTTCCTGTTTACAGTACAGTCACTCACAAAACTGTAAACATTTTGACGTTTGTAAACCCTATGCCAGGTGGCCGACTGCCCCTATTTGACGTGTGCAATGGTCCCTTCATGTGTTGAGAGAGTTGCAGAACTCAACAGGGCTAATTAACGAATTGAAGCTTTCTCGGTGTTGGTTATTAGTGATGACTTTACGGAATAACAAACCAGTTAAATTGGAGTCGTAAAATCACATGCCATTTACATGCCGTAAATCTACTACACGAGACCAACGGCTTTACTTCAGTTCCGAAGGAAGCCATGCTAAGGATTTTTGCGCCCGAAAAAATACATCGTCTTCCGCCGGGTTTGAACCCGCTATCTTGGGTATATGAACCATTACACCACGGAGGATGACAGAAGAAATTTCGGTATCGAATTTTAGGGGCATTCGAAATTAATAAGCAAGACTGAAATCAATCTCGCAGTTTTCCACTGGCGGCTTTTAACCTGAAATGGCCCTTTTGTGTTCTGCAACTATTTTAATGCACGAAGGGATATCTGCATACGTCAAATCCGGGGATTTGGATCACCTGGTGTATATATATATATATATATATATATATATATATATATATATATATATATTCGTTTCATTTGTATACCCCCCTTTAACTTCAATGGTCATATCGAGGGCTTTGGCTTGTGAAACGTTGGTATTACTTTATGTTTAGAATATTAGGTTAATCGTTTTTATATCACTAAATACACGCACATTCACTCTCACGTTCATATTTCCAGACTCTGTTGGGGGAGATAGGGAATAACTCTGGTTAAACACAAATTACCCACACCAGCGGCGAATCGAACATGGGACCTTTGGATGAAAAGTCAGCTCGCTGACCACTATACCACGAAGGCCATCTCTGTTATTTATCCTTATCAATGCATAACTTTCTATTTCCGACGACTATAGGGCTAATTATTTATTGCCGGATTATTGTAAAGAGGTAGTTGTGAATAGTGGTTGAATGGTGTAATGCACACATTATTTTTAGTTATTTGCATAAAATGTGTATCTTTTTATACTTTCAAGATTTAAGAATAATTAAGAGTTTCAAGTATTTGTTTTCTACGGATAGAAAGTGCTATAAAAGTAAGTTCAGCAAACAATATAATTACGTAAAAATCTATTTATTTCATTCACATAACGTTCTCTAACTGTTTTGCAAACAAAATACTACTACAAAGTTTTAATCTTTTATTTACCTAATGCTAATAAAGACAAATATTACCAGAAATGATCGTATTATTTAGTTCCATAAAAACAGAGGGGAAATAAGGGAATTCACTAGGCTAATTTGGTAGTAAAATATTTTAGAAGCTGTAGCTATGCGATTGTCATTCTCTTTCCAAACCAGAAGTAAACAAAAGTAATAGTATGAATAAGGACTTCACGTTTGAGAAAAGTATAAGTATTTTAAAATTGAAACCAATAACATAGAATGTCTTGGAAGTTGTTAGTACTTTAAAAACCTACCTATATATGACACAATTGTGTGTATCGATTAGGTATACATGTTTGCGATGTAAGATTTTTTCCATCTCTTACAGTTTACCGTTTAAGCAAATGTCATTCAAAATGTAGAGGAGTTCATGGGCTGTTCCCAAAAAATTATGGCATGCATTTTATTTGTCATGTAAACATCTTTAATATATGACATTTAAAACAATTTGGTTAGTCATTTTTTAGAAAATTAAAATTTCGAAAAATCTTCCATCCAAAGGGCTGTTTGTGGTGAAGGCATTTTTCTGAAAATATTTGTGTCAGATTCTTAGATTATACTGAACATATATATCAAGTTTGGTATTTAATAAACTTTTCGTTTATTAGTTATACTGTCCACAGACACACGCGGATCTTTTTTCCAGGATTCCTCAATACATATACTTCCAGTGAAATCTCAGTATTGAACATTCGGGTGGAATATAATACCTTCTCTTTCTGTTTTGTGCATCGTACATACGTGCTAGAGAAATTAAAATCTACAGTAACGCTTTGTTCTAAATCTGTTAACAGAAATAAAGTGAGCACACAGAATCGGTAAATATTTCCGAATTCTATTCTTGCTGAATATAACACATGTTCACTCCGATGCAGTTGATTCGGCATGATCTTCCTAAATTTAAAGAACCGTCACAAAGTTATCGCTCACAATAAATCCTAAATCCACACACCCCTACAATTCACCCTCTCTTGAAACAATCGTGAATCTAGCGGAGATGATACATAATGTTAGGCTTCTTGACCTCGCATATAGCCGACCTAGTGGGTATTTTATGTTACTGCTCGATACCATAGAGTGATAATAACACAGAGATCGAAGTGGTTCATTGCGCAGGGGTCAACATAAAATGTGAAACTCTCGTGATTTGTGAGCTATGTGAATACCGTGGGAAATGAAATGCATGTGGCTCTGTGTACATCGTTGTATTTACTAACCATAATATATTAAACATAGTGTAAAAAGAAGGTATTGTAATGCACCCAAAAATTCCATACCGAGATTTCACTGGAAATGTATATTTTGAACCCCCTGATTTCAAAAAATGCATTTTTAGAAAAAGGCCCGTGTGTGTGTCTGTGGACAGAATAGCTCAAAAACGAAAAGACCAATACGTACCAAACTTGGTATTTAAATTTGGTATCTTTTAAAGATGCAACACGAAGAATTTCAAGAAAATCCTCCCACCCCGAACTACCCTTTACATGGAAAATGTTGAGAAAATGATGATCTTCTCAAAAATGGCTCTAACGATTTTGATTAAAGTACCTTATGTTTAAGATATTTTTATGGCAAATGAAATGTATATCTTTAATTTTCTGGGAATATCCTCTGAAGACTACTTTATTCTGGATGAATTTTACGGAATTTTGCACAACTGGTAAACCGTAAGAGATAGACTAAAACTTACTTAATAGAAATGTAGAGCTCGCTAAAACAATCAATTTATATTAGATAAATTTTTTTCATGGCGTCGATCGTTTTTGTGGTATTCCTTGTTAATTGTTTCAGATTTAAAATACTTATACTTTTCGCATACAGGAATTTTTCAAATCCTGTCTATGCAAACAAAAGAACTTCAATCACATAACAACCATTGGCTACCGTTTTAGTCTATGGTACACCCCAATTTCCCTTCTACTTACATGGAAGCAAGTAATAAGACTATTTCTGCTAATTTTTTCCGATTAGCATGAAGTAAATAGAAACATTAGCGTTTAACAATAACTTGTTGTATAGATATAGAAATATAGAGAAAATCATGTGAATAGAAGGCATCAGGTTTTATTTTCATACAATTTCGTTAAACCATACAAGAGTTGCTGTTTTTATTTGTCCCTTAGTCCACCAGCATTTCTTCGACTAAATAATATAGGTTCTTGACTTTCATCAAAATTAAGAAAATGATTGCAATTAAAAAGAATCGTAAAGACCTGGGTAGCGTGCCATTGTTTACCATAATTCTAAAAATAATGCCTAGAGTTTAGAAGTTTCGTCAAGTACATAAAGAATTCCAATAGAAGGTAGAGCCCTTTTTCTTATTTTAGAACTTCTTTACTCTTCTATCTTCTTGATGATCATACTTAACCATTCCTCTCCGACTTTATCCAAGAAGTTATCTACTTTTACATTTTTCTCTCCTGCGGAGAAAATGCTGCTGATTACTATTTATCCGTCCAATTTTTCCCACCTTCGTTGCCAATTTGAACTCTCCATATCGTTGTTTGCTTAAAATATAACATACAATGGAAATTTGTCAACATCTCAACACATTGGACATTTTCTAACATCTTCATCATGATTTATACCTTTCAAGTTTTTGACCCCTCTTCTCGCCCATGCAAATTCTTCTCGCCCTAGTCTATTGCACATCTCTAATTACTTTTCCCATATCCAGACTGATTTTATTCCTCTGTATATCCTCACAGATATTTTTACTTTCTCTAGCCCCGTATGTACAATGTACATAGGGATAGAGAAGTATTGTATTCCACCCAAAAATTCGATGTCGAGATTTCACCGGAAATGCATGTTTTAGGACCCCCTGAGTCCAAAAAAAGCATTTTCAGAAACAAGGTCCATGTGTGTCTGTGTGTATGTGTGTGTCTGTCTGTCTGTGACAGCATAGCTCAAAAACGAAAAGACGAAAAGACGGTTGAATACCAAACTTGTTATTTAAGTTTGGTAACTTCCAAGGATGCGACACGAAGATTTTCAAGAAAATCCCCCCACCCCTAACTACTCTTTACATGGAAAATTTTTCGAAAATTTTGTATTTCTTAAAAATGGCTAACGATTTTGAATAAAATTCCACATATTAAAGCCATTTTTATCACAAATAAAATGTATCTCTTAAATTTTCTGGGAATAGCTTCGAAAGACCTGTTTATTCGGGATGAATTTTGCTTAATTTGTCATAACTAGTAAACCGTAAAAGATAGATAAAAACTTACTATACAAAAAAAATGTAGATCTTGTTAAAATACACAAGTCATATATACTTTTTTTCGTAGAGCTTACCGTTTTCGAGATATTCCTTGTCATTAGTTTCAGTTGTGAAATACTTACACTTTTCTCCGACGGGAGTGTCCGTTTCTCTTTTGTTCTACTCCTGATCAAGCAAAGTAGCGATTTGCAATGACAATCGCATAACGACAGCTTTTAAAACATTCGACTGTCACTTAAGCCTAGTCCATTCCCTTAGTTCCAGTCTACTTATAAGGAACTAAGTAATAACATTCTTTAATATTGGTGTTGAAAGAAGTAGTTTATAGAGTAGCTAGAGAAAGTATGTGAGTGTAACACATCAGATTTTTACTTAGTCTACACTATGTACATAGTGTATAGAGAAGATATTGTATTCTACCCAAAAATTCGATACCGAGATGTTTTCGGTTCCCCTGAATCAAAAAAAAAAAGCATTTTCAGAAAAAGGTCCGCGTGTGTGTGTCTGTGTGTCTGTGAACAGCATAGCTCAAAAACGAAAACACCGTTGAATACCAAACTTGGTACTTAAGTTTAGTATCTTCCAAGGATGCGACACGATGATTTTCAACAAAAACCTCCATCCCCAACTATCCTTTACATGGAATTTTTTTCGAAAATTTTGAATTTCTTAAAAATGGCTCTAACGATTTTGATTAATATATCGTATATTAAAGATATATACCTGACAAACAAAATGTATATCTTGAATTTTCTGGTAATAGCCTCTGAAGACTACTTTGCTTTGAATGAATTTTACAGAATTTTGCATAGCCGCTAAATCGATGGACAAAAACATACCTCACAAAAAATGTAGAGCACGTTATAACTCACAATTTATGTAAAATACATTTTTATCGTGGAATTGATCTCTTTTTAGATATTCCGTGTTTTTGGTTTCAGTTTTGAAAAACTTATACTTTTCCCTTACAGGAATTTGTCAACTCCTGTCCGTACAAACAAAGGAACTTCAGTCACATAGCAACCAATTTTTGTCTATCACTTTAACCTATGGTAATCGCTTATTTCGTTTCTACTTACAAGGAAGCAAGAAATAAGACTATTTCTGCTAATTTTTTCTGGATTAGCATGAAGTAAATAAAAGCATAAGCTTTTTACCACTAATTTGTTACAGATACGTAGAGAAAGTCTTGTGAATGGAACACATTAGATGTTTCTCTAATACTCCTAAAAATATCATCGTCTATCAATATGTTTTAGCCTTGATTCTACTACTTTAAAAAATCCTCAATTGCTATATTTTGCATTTAAACCAAAAAGCTGATGTGTTTCACACATGAATTTCTCTAACGGTTCTACAAACGACTTCTTGAAAAGATTCTTCTTCTTTTTTGCGCCATGCTATCGAGATAAGCATTAGCAGAATGTACTTGTTACTTTGTTCCTTGTAAGTAGAAGGGAACTAAAGGCATGAGTTATGCTAAAGTGATAGTCAAATGTTTTAAAAGCTATCGTTATGCGATTGTCATGGAAATTGGCTTCTTTGCTTGACCAAAAGTAGAACAAAAGAAAACGGACACTTTCTGTCTCAGAAAAGTACACCTAAGTATTTTGAAATTGAAACCAACAACAAGGAATATCAAAACGTGTATTTTAACGAGATCTGTATTTCTTGTGTAGTAAGTTTTTGTCTATGTCTTACGGTAGGACCGTTTTGCAAAATTCTGTAAAAATCAAAGGAATAAAGTGCTTTTTAGAGGCTATTTCCAGACAATTTAAAATATACATTTTATTTGTGATGTGAATAGCATTAATATGCGGTATTTAATCAGTCATTTTTAAGAAAAACATTTTCAAACATTTTTTTATGTAAAGTACAGGGTTACTACAAAAGAAATAGACAACTTCAACTGCCTGTAAAACAAAAACTATTAGAGATAGAAACCTAATTATTTTGGAGGTATGCTGAGAAACTCTCAGAGTTTTGTTTGTTGCTATTGGTAACGCTGCAGTGTTTTGTTTGTTGTTGCAGAAGCTGAAATGGCGGAAAATCCTGTGGAAAAGGCATATTGCATGTTGGAATTTGCTAGAACGCAATCAGCAACTGTTGTCCAACGACATTTTAGAACACGTTACCACAAAACGCCACCGACTAGACAGTCAATCTACGACTGGTATAGAAAATTCGAGACAGCGGGATGTTTGTGCAAAGGGAAGAGCTCGGGAAGACCAAGAGTTTCGGAAGAAAACGTTGAACGTGTTCGTTCTGCCTACATAAGAAGCCCACAGAAATCGACATCTAGGGCAAGCATGCAATTACAAATTCCACAGCAAACTGTATGGAAAATCTTGCGGAAGCGACTGCACATGATGCCTTACAGATTACAGATGTTGCAGTTTCTGAGTGAAGAAGATAAGGTCATACGGCGAGACTTTTGCATCGACATGTTGCGACATGATGAAGACGATGCTGGTTCTTGTGAGCGCATCATTTCATTTTTATGGTAACGTGTTCTAAAGTGTCGTTGGACAACAGTTTCTGATTGCGTTCTAGCAAATTCCAACACGCAATATGCCTTTTCCACAGGATATTCCGCCATTTCAGCTTCTGCAACAACAAACAAAACACTACAGCGTTACCAATAGTAAAAAACGAAACTTTGAGAGTTTCTCAATAACCTCCAAAATAATTAGGTTGCTCTCTCTAATAGTTTTTGTTTCACAGGCAGTTGAAGTTGTCTATTTCTTTTGTAGTAACCCTGTATAGTTTGGGGTGGGGAGGTTCTTAAAACTCTTCGTGTCGCATCCTTGGAAAATAATAAACTTAAATACCTAGTTTGGTATTTAACGGTCTTTTAATTTTTGAACTGTATTGCCCACACACTCTCACACACGGACCTTTTTCTAAAAGTGCAAACATGTATTTCCGGTGAAATCTCGGTATCGAAGTTTTGGGTGCAGTACAATACCTAAAATTTACAGAGTACGTGTAGAGAAAGTAACAAGTGAAATGGTGTAATGCCACTCCTTTGGTTGTATTGAGAAATTGGCGAACGGAATGGGAATAGCTTTTCATTCGTAAGTATTACACGAAACAGGTGTTTGCGTGTGGTTACTCGTGAATTGCGTACATATTTGATAATCATTTCAACTGCGAACTGAAAATGAAGTTATGGTATAAAAGCGCTAAAAGCAATATTCTGCTTACTTCCGTACACGACCCGGATTTGACACTCTTATTATTCTGCCATTAGAGCTGTTTTGGAGTTATACACTGGTATGTATTAAACCTTTAAGGCTCTAAACCGCAAAGCGTAGCCGAGGGATGTTTTATAAGAGCAGTGGGGCGTCAACAGGCAATTGCCGAGAAGTCTGTGAAGCTAAAACCCCAATGGTCCAAAAAAGAAGTCAAAACCACAGCAATCTAGCAGATTTCATGTCTGAACATGTTAGTATTTTCAAAACATTCAAATGCGGATCATTTGTGGAAGTTTTAAAATTTTTAAAAGAAATCCAGTTTGAGAAATATTTCAAGAACAGCTGCAAACACCGGAGTCATTTATTAAATAATTGTATTATATACTTTTGATTTCATATGGAAAGGGTGCAAGTAAATTACATTTGGATGCCTATAAAATCCCTAGAATTATACCTACATGTTCTTAAACTTGTAAATAGGCTGACCCATATGGGATAGACAATCAATATTACAAGGATTGAACACATGAACTGTAGCAGGGAATGATAAACAGTGTTGATTACATAAATGGGTAAATGATACCAACCGAATTTAAAACAGGAGCAAAATACTCATTTCTGAAATAAACTTTATGGTTTTCTCTTTCTTCAAAACATATTTTACATTTAATCTGTAACTTTACATATATACTGATTCGTATAAAGCTTTAAAACAACTTTTCCAGAGTCATTTTGCACTGAAGTCACTTTAAAAACCTATGAAATACCGCTTGCTCTATCCACAAGTCACGTGGTTTTAATGTTGTCCCTAACCATTAATGTATTGTGCATATTAGCTCTCTATCCCATTATAACTCTGCTCTCAATACGTTGTCAAATTTCTCAGGTAAGTTGGCATTGGGCAACACTGTCTCGCGTCTCAGTGGTGTCCCTAAGGAGCATATACAATCACCTCTCCTGTCAGGACTTGCCCCATGTGGCACGAGTGAGATAGCTATATATTCACAGTAAGGGATTTGTATGCATACTGCATGCAGTTCGCACTCGTATTGTATTACTGATCCTATTTTACATTGCATGTACATTTCTGGCAAAAAGAAGTCTACATGCATATGCCACTAGCTTTACAAAAACATGTTTCATTTGTCTTTTATTCCTTGGCAATATGACAGCTGCTCGGATAGTTCTAGCTATAAAAATAGTGGTGGTTATTTCACAAAAAATTAATGTAAAATCATCTGATGATATACATTCCTACAAACTCCTCTAGCAATGGAAAATTCGCATGGATATATATGCTATGTAGGAGGTAGTACATAACAAAAGAAGCAAAGTCAGAGTAAGTATTTCAATGCCATATTCGGGATTTGAACCACAGATTTTTAGTTTCCGTTCAGTTGCTTTAACCACTGAGATACCATGGCATCGTGTCGGCAGCTGGCGCCAGAATTACTATCGTATTACATCAATACTTATAAATAAATAATGGATAGATTCAGAAATAACTATGATAAATAATTGCATATATTAAATTAATTCTTTTTAGGTAAGACATTAGAGAGGAGTAATGTTTAAGCAATTTGTACAAAATCTGTCACCAGGTAAGACGTATTAATTAGTTCGTTGGAAGAAGAAATTATTTCGAAGGTAATTAGGTTCCTAAAAACTCAGTAAACAAGGAAACCCATTTTTCTGTTGGTTAAATTCATCAAATTAGTGTGTTCACAAACCCAGGGAATGCTTTGAAAGCATCTAAACAATTTATAGGAATTTACCAAACGGAAAGGACGCAGTTAAAGATAATGAAAAGTGCGTCTCAGATTCTAATATGAAGTGCAACTTTGGCAAGGTAGAACATAGGAACTATAATGGGGTAGTCGGATGTAGGCAGGACTTAGATTAATATAAGGGCATGTATTTAAAAAATGTAGTTACTCTGGTGCTTCTTGCGCTTCAAGTGGCACATTCTCATGCTTCAAGTTACTCTTGTTATTGTAATCGTAGCGCAGAATTAGGATCATTACCCGTTTAGAGGAGATTGAAAAAGGTATTAGCCGTTTAGCAGTTTTTCAGTCTTGGTAACTTAAAATTCCTTACTTTACAACGGGAACAAATGTTTTCCAAAACGTTAAGTTCTTAACTTAAGATTTAGTAGGCGCAATTACAATTCCTATAGTTTAAATTTAGAAACAGTTTAATGACTATTTCTAAATCAATCGGCGAGTTGTTCCATACAGGTCAGTTATCACATCCAAAAAATATTCTCGGTAAATTTAGCTGGTGTTTTTCATTCTCGTCCCATTCACGCATACCTTGACATAAATATCTGACAGACTACCACTGGAGGAAGCATTAAACGTCATCACAGCCGTTTTCTCTATATTTAGTAACTTTTTCCCTACAGCAGGCTGTTCCAGCTTGGGTGCACGCTAATAGAGCAGCAAGTTGCTCATGACTCACAGGGGTGCGTGTAATATGCAATACAGCTGGTAAAAGCTATCATCATGGCGGAATAAACTGTTAAATTGCGTGAAAAGCAAGCATTGCGCTATAACCTTCGCCGAGGGACTGTTTGGCTATCATGCTCTTCCTCCGCCAACTCTGAGTACTGTAAGAACTTTGACTCAGACGAGTCGAGTCGGAACAGACGGGTTGAGTATCTCTGGCAAATTGTTATCAGCTAGAAACACATAATATTGTGTATCGTAGCGTACTTTTTCCTCAGGAAAATAAGTTTCTCTCACTGCAGTAAGAGCGTTAGAATCCACACGAAGTTGTTTTGTTACTTTTGCAGAGCCATGATGGATTGCTACATTATGCAAATTAGTACCAAATCTTGCCGCAGAGAAAGTGTTCCGCTTAAGAGCTCGAGATAAGATACATCAACTGCTTTGTTTTGGAGCTATTGTTGAATTACACATAACGCTTCTTATGATCTGCTGGACAAGTTTGATAGGAAGCACAGAAACCCATGTTTAACGTCCTCCTGTTGAGACAATCCGGTTAATGTACAAAATACAGGATGGTTTAAGGTTAATCTAGAACTCATTTTTACCGCATTGGGCATGCACATTTTAATTTCCGCCCGGCTACTGAAACTAAGGCCGTCAGATGGTAGCAGTGTTGCATTGGAGCGCCTCTGTTGGTGGCTTTTGCTTACGCCGTTTAGTATCATCTTCACAATGGAACAAAACTAACATCAGATTTCCATATAATGTTTATATGTAAAGAAGAAAACCTGTAGGAAGTACATGGTAACATGAATTTAATGTTATACTTACCCTTTTATATTTTTAACATTTTATTAAACTATATAGTAATTGTATAGTAATTTTTAATCAGCACTTTAAGTTTATACAATACATATTAATGGTTTCTATTTGGCTTATTACCATTATTATTATTGATATTATTTTGTTATAGTATTATCAAAATGTAGTACAATGCTATTCTAAATGTTCATGATTTTTTTTTATTTTTATACACGTACCGTGCATATAGAAGGTAGAGAAGGGATTGTATTCCGCCCAAAAATTAAGATGTTGAGATTTCACCGGAAATATACGTTTTGAGAACTTCTGGAACCCCAAACAAAACTTTAGAAAAAGATCTGTGTGTGTGTGTGTGGTAACATACTTAAAAAACGAACGTTCATTTAATACTGGAGTTTGTATTTAAGTTTAGTATCTTTGAAGTATATGACACGAAAAATTTCAAAGAAACCTTCTTAATCCAAACAACATTATACATAGGGGATTTTTGAAAATGTATGATTAAAATACTGTATATTCAAGGCAATTAATTGGCAAATAAAACATATCTCTTTAATTTGTGCCTCTGAAATCTTCATTCAGAATGAGTTTTGCATTACTGGTTAGCCGTAAGAGATTGACAAAAATTTACTAGGTATACAAAAATCTAGATATCATTAAAACACACAATTTAGATTGTTTTTCTAGATGCATTTTCCAGACATTCCTTATTATTGGCTTTACAATTTCTAATACTTAGATTTTTTCAAATGGGAAGTCGTTATTCAATTGCATCATATAGCGACCGACTTTTAACAGATTTGAATATCGACGATAGTGCCATGTTAAACTGAAGAGCAGTGGAATATCAAAGAAATATTTTTTAAGTTTCAGCGATATCAACGTAGATTTATATCTTTTATTCAAGAGAATAACAGCTTTCCAAAATGACAAAGCATACCAAAACAGTATAAATATAAAACTAAATTATATAGATAAATTTAGGGTTAACAATAAAAATCGTAATAACATTACTTAAAAATACATATGGAGTTGCTTTTGTAAGCGGTACAAACTTTTCTTTATAATTATCCCAATTGGGTATCAATCAATCAATTTAATTTATTGTCAAAGAGCATGTACATTGCATAGACACTGCCGATTACATAAAAACCAAAGTAATAACATTTCAAACAATGATACCCACAGTCAGGAAGTACTAGTATTTAGTGCTTTAAAATATTCATTAACATCATATATACGTAGATCTAATAAAAGTCTTTTAACTGCAATTTTATAATTATTAATGTCAAAGTTTTTAATGTGCTGTGGCGGTGCATTATGCAATTTTACAACAAAGTCATTAAAATGTTTTTAGTTGTTACATTTCTGCAAAAGTATGTGTACCGCTTGGTAGCTGTAAGATCCTTGAATTCTCCACTAATGGCCTCCAGACGTGCGCATGTAATATTTAGATGAAACAAGTAGTTGCATGTAGCTTTGCTTTATAGGCTGAACACAGGTTCTGAATATTCTTCCGTATACCTGGAAGCTAATCAGTGCTTTCAATATTATGAACCATAACCGACATGTAAGGATTGTGTTTAGCACAATAATGGGACAGCCTCTTTGGAATAACGGCTACATCCGCAATGATCTGATCTAACAGGAACCTGCTGATGAAACTGCCAGTGAGCAAAGTATTTATGGCAACTGAGATGGCCTCTGCGGTCTCATAACTACCTTATACAATAGGGTTCATAAACCGCCTCTCTCATGCGTGGTCCTTTGCGTGGATAGCTCCGGCGAAATTACAGTTTTAGTTCAGTTTTACGTTTTGGTTACTGAGACAAAATGGCTGCCACAGATTCCATTGAGGTTAGGTTACATTAGGTTAGCATTTTCTAGAAAATTCTCCTACTCCAAACTTTCCTTTACAAGGAAACATTTTTGAAAATTTTGTTTTTCTCAAAAATGGTTTTAACGAATTTGATTAAAATACACAATAAACAAACTGTATATCTTGAATTTTCTCGAATAGCTTCTGAAGACCTGTTCATTCTGGATGCATTTTGCTGAAGTTTATATAACTGGTAAACCGTAAAAGATACACGAAAACTTACGGCAAAAAAAAAAATGTAAAACACACAATTTATGTCATATGCATTTTTACTTTCTCTACACGTACCATGTACATGGTGTATAAGAAGGTATTGCATTCCACCCAAACATTCGATACCGAGATTTCACCGGAAATAAACATTTAAGGGTCCCCTGAATAAAAAAAAGTATTTTTAGAAAAAGATCCGCCCGTGTGTGATCAAGATTGTGTGTCCGTGTGTCCGTATGTCTTTGAACACGATAGCTCAAAAATGAAAAGTCGGTAAAATACCAAACTTGGTACTTATACAATTTTAGTATCTTCCAAGGATGCGACACGAAGAGTTTTAGGAAAATCCTTCCACCCCAAACTACCCTTTACATGGGAAAATTTTTTAAAGTTTTGATTTTTCAAAAATGTCTCTAGCGGTTGTGATTAAAATACCGTGTATTAAATATAATTATACGACAAATAAATATATCTTGAATTTTATGGGAATAGCCTCTGAAGACCTCCCCCAACCCCAAACTACCTTTTACATGGAAAAATGTGTGAACATTTTAATTTTTTCAAAAATGGCTCTAACGATTGTGATTAAAATATCGCATATTAAATATATTTATATGATAAATAAAATGTTGGTATATCTTGAATTTTATGGGAATAACATCTGAAGACCTCCTTATTCTGGATGATTTTGTCTGGATTTTGCATAAATAGTAAACCGTAAGAGATAAACAAAAATTGTTACACTAAATATGTAGATCTCGTTGAAACATACAATTTATGTCATATACATTTTTTTCATAGAATTGACGATTTTTAAGATATTCCTTGTTATTGGTTTCAATTTTAAACTACTTAAAATTTTTCACATACGTGAATTTGCCAACTCATGTCAATGAAAGAAACGGATTTCATCTACGTGGCAACCAGCTTTTTATAGAGCTTGACTATCGTTTTAGCCTAGCGTATTCCCTTGTTCACCTTCTACTTACAAGGAAGCATTTCTGCTACCGTTTATCTTGATTAGTATGAAGTAGATGAAGAATAAGCTTTTTAACAATAATTTGTTATAGAGATGTAGAGAAAGTCATGTGAATGGAACACATCAAATTTTTGTTGCAGATTTGACTATTTCAAAGATATTCCTCGTTATTGGTTTCAATTTAAAGCTACGCATCTTCTCAAACGGGGTCACGTTTTGTTTTATCTCTCTTTTGTTTTTCTGAAAAGGTAAAGCTAACCGAACTTCAATTGTTCACATACCGATAGGCCTTTATAACGTTTGACTACAGCTTTAATCTGATATATTCCCTTATTTCCATTCTGCTTAAAAGGAACTAGGTATCAATTGCGTTAATATTTATCTCTTTTAGCATGATGTAGATAGAAGTATAATATTTTGTAAGAATAATTTGTTTGCAGAACAGGTAGAGAAAATTATGTGAATGTAACATCAGATATATTTGTTTTTGCACAAAGGCTTATTATTCTGTCTTCTCTTCTTTCCAGATATCCACCAATCTAGGTAAAGCTATAGTCAGATTTTTAAAAAGCGAATCGAAATAAATAATGGCTTTGAAATGCCATACTCTTTGAATACGGGGTTTCAGAGACATCTATAGAGACAGCAACAAAGTTGTTAAAACCAAAACTTTACAAGTGTACATTGTTTCAAAGAGGATAATCCTGTGGCACAAATTTGTTATTGTGAATGGTTTATTTTGTCAGTGAAACCAACCCACAGCTTCTGTTCATTTCCAAAGGGGCGTAGTTCCACCTAAATGGTCGTGTGAACACGCATAACAGTCGGTGCTGGGGTTCTGAAAATCCACATCGTATACAAAATGTCCCCAATTTTAACAGAAAGTTGGAGTTTGACATTTTGCTAGCGGAAATTGACGTAATTCTTGTTTTATCTGTTTTATTTTGTGTCATTTTAACTTCTAGGTCACATCGCGACGGATCTAATCAGTAGGACACCTTGTTGATGGTATGTGGTGGACAATAGAATTTTCAGACCTATTCCCGTACGCATTTGCTTCGTGCCAAGCATATGATGAAAAGATACCATATCTGTGTGTAGTCAGAATGGCCTACAGCCAGACATTATTGCTTTTATTCTGTCTCCACCTACGTTGTCAGATGATAGAGTTCAGCCAGTTCTTCTAAGCCACACCCCGTGTGCCACACTACAGAAGGCGTTACGTAGTCATTTTGGTCTAATTGTTTAAGATAGCTGTGGATCGATACTAGTGCAGACACTATTACCATCTAATTTCAGTTTTACTTTTGCTTTAGACTAAAGTAAATATCCAAGGTTATTTATTTACCTTGACAACTTAGGAAATAACGAAAGAAAACCCAGCCAGATTGTTCAGCCCACAGGATTTGAACCCGGGACCACCCAAATGTGTGCCATAGATGTTACCGCCTTTGGTTTCAGCATATGTTTACTTTCTACAGCCCGCATGTACAATGTGCTTAGTGGATAGATGTCGAGATTTCACCAGAAATATATGTTTTGAGGCCTCCTGTGCCCGAGAAAAATAATTTTTAGAAAAAGGTCCATGTGTGTCTGTGAACAGCACAGCTCAAAAACGAAAAATCCGTTAAACACCAAACTCGGTATTTAAGTTTAGTATCTCCCAAGGATGCGACTCGAAGATTTTCAAGAAAATCACCACGCTTCAAACTACACGGCAAATGTTTTGAACATTTTGATTTTCTCAAAAATGACCCAAATAAAATGTATATCTTGAATTTTCTGGGACTAGCATCTAAAGGTTTCTTTATTCTGGATGGATTTTGCCGAATTTCGCATAACTGCTAAACTGTAAGAGATAGACAAAAACTTACTATAAAAATGTTGATCTCGTCAAAACACACAATTTATGTCATTTACGTTTTTGTTGTGGGGTTAACCGTTTCCGAGATATTCCTTGTTATTGGTTTCAATTGAAAAATACTTGCATTTTTCTCAGACAGAAGGTGTCGGTTTTTTTGTTTGTTTCTTTGTTCTTCTCCTGGCCAAACAAAGAAGCGACTTGCAATTACAATGGCAAGACGACAGCTTTTATAACATTTGTCTGTCACTTTAGCCTAGTGCAATCCCTTAGTTCCCTTCTACTTATAAGGAACCGAGTAATAAGAACATTCCACTAATGTTGATCTCGATTAGCATTGTGTAGAAAGAAGAATAATCTTTTGAAGTTTGTTTGTAGAGCAGTTAGAGAAAGTGATGTGAGTGTTAACCCATCAGATTTTTTTTTCCCTTTTATATAGCCCCCCTTTAACTTCTAAGGTCATATCAGGGGCTTTGCATTAGAAACAACTCGTGGTCTGTAGGTTCGGTACGTTGCGTTTAAATAAGTTTTTCAATTTTACTCAAGCACACACACATTCATACTTCCGGACTGTGGGGAATAGGGAATAATTCTGGTTAAAGAAGAACTCCCCACCACAGCCGGGAATCGAACCCGGGACCTCCAGGTGAGAAGTCAGCTCGCTAACACTCGACCACGGAGGCAGTGTAAACGCTATTTTGATCCTCATATGGCAAATTAATTAGGCGCACCCAATCTTTTAGTACTCGCTAGGCTTGAGTGTACTTGACGCCTAACAATAATTGAACATGCCGAGGTCGTACAGTCTAATTTTATATAAATAAAACTGTTACTTGAGTTATTACTTACATAGTTTCCCCAGCTCAAGCCGCAAATATCGTAAGCTTTAGGCGCCTCTACGGCATATGTAGGTCTATTGTCTCCAAGATTCCGGCATAGGACGTTAATGGTGCATAAATAAATATGGGGCTCTGTAATCACTAACAGGAGCATCTGCGGGTCGGTATTGTTTCCCGCCGGCGCCATTGTCATCTTCTGCAGACGACACCGATGGATGTGAAGATTAATGTGTTTTCTGTCACCCTTCAAGGAAAGCACCGAGGCCAGGTGATGATACATCAGCACTTACGTCGATAGCAAACTGATGCTACGCCTGACGTCGTTAGGAGCTCTCAGCTTTCTTCAGATGGCTTTCTCGCCCAGGTCGCTTACATTCAGATAGATGCATAATACCGTCTACTGCATGTGACGTCTCATTACTAGCAACCGTGGGTTCATCGACTATAATGATATCCTACATAGCGAATAGAGTAGTAGTGCAACTAGTTGTCGCATGTCAGCGCTAGCTCCGATTTCCGATTCATTATCCCCAGCGCAATGATAATGGTATTGCGGTAAAACGGTACATATAATTACATTCATCCGTAGATGAAATCTGTCAATATTATTTTCTCTATCAAGCACTATGAATGTAAATTATAGATAGAGAATATCCTGTATTCCATCCAAAAATCGATACCAAGATTTCACCGGAAACAGACGATAAAAAAAAAAAAATGGAAAAATCTGATGCGTTCCTTTCACATAACTTTCTCTAGCTTTTCCAAATATAAACTATTCTTAAAAGATGGTTTGAGGTGGGAATATTTATGTAACAGACTTCAGCTGAGAACAATTACTGCTTTCTTCACATGGCATGCCCCCCTGAAAAAACATTTTAACACAATTGGAGCGTTTCAGGGCAACTTAGACTGCAGATTTTGCAGAAAGGATACTGAAACAGTCCAGCACATTTTATGATTTTGCGAGGCTTTTGCTCGCAGGAGATACAAAGATTTTGAGAAAATGTTTATAGAACCAGAAGAAGTATCATCCAAGGCTGCACACCTTTTTAAGGGATGCAGGTGTAATGGCCTGGCTCTAAACGATACAGATAGCACAATAAGCCCCAGGCTGATGTGCGTCCGGAGAAATGATGGGAATCTGCATCATAAATTTATTTACTTCATGGTTCAGATCAGGCCTGTTCCAGCTTGAATGTGCGTCAAAGGAGCAACGAGTTACGTTTCACAGAGCTGTGCCTGCAATATGCAACACATTTCAATACTGAGGACAAGCTATCGCCACTGCTGAATCAAGTGCTGAAATGAAATCACAGGAAGCGCAATCATTGTGCTATAACTTTCGCCCAGTGACGTTTGCCCATCATTTTCCCTCTCCAGTGGGACTCCGAGATCTATGGTTGAGTACACACAGGTGTTTTGACTCAGACGAGTCGATTCGGAACTCCCTGGTATAGATATTCAGTATTCATAAACTTAATCACAATATATGTTAGTTTTGACTATTGCTAAAATCTTTTCAATTCGATTGGTAACCTGAAGAAATAGAATGTTTTCATAAAGAAGATAGTAAGCGGTGACATAGAAGGATATTGGCATGAAATACTTTTAATTAAACCTTATTATTTACAAAATATCAGTATTTTGATTTTATTATTATTATTATTATGGTATATTAAATATTATTCAAATATTGTTTGGTTAATTTCCCTCTTGCTGCGAGTCATGAAAATTGGACAGTTTAAAACATACTTTTTAGTATAATTGCTATTGACATTCTGGTCTACCGTGCTTAAACAGTGTCTATCTTTCAGTAAATTTAGAAATCGGTTAATTTTTCGTGCTTCAGTTATGTTGCGCTTTCTCTTTTTGTCTGATATTTTTCGAAAAATTGTTTGAGTTCAGAGGACCTCAACACGTGTATTTACGGTGCAAAATTTTTGTGTAAAAATATAATACTTCCTCTAACTCCTATAGGCAAGTGGTACAGAAAATAATAACAAAGCCATGGTAGCTTGCTGGAAGAAGGGAACTCGTTTTGCGCTGTGCAAGTTTAGTCTGCTGTACATTAGGAGATATAATGCATAGGGTTAAATGAAACCCGTTCTGCTCGTGACGTCATCGCGAGAATTCAGTGCAATATCCCACGTTATGGAGCGCCTCATTTCATTTTAATGCTGACTTTATGCCGTGCCTATTATCATATATTCTAATAAGCATATAACGCATTGTAGCGCCCATGTCCCCAAGGTCATTGATACCTTTACCACGCAGTAAATATGTGAATGCATGACCTACATTTGACGTCAGAGGGAGAGAGAGAGAGGTGTCTGTTTCATTACCAAACCGAGCTTCGCGCGCGCGTACGCTGTAGTGCCAATTTCCAGATGCAAATTTAGAGGCTCATTAGTTAAAGTTTAATGAAGTTTGAGTGTGATTAAACATGCAAATTTCACGAACCCTGAGTACTCTAATATCTACCACAATAACCACACAACAGGTTCCTGCTCATCATATAAATCCCCAATTTGCGACTCCTTTCAGAATGCTTTGTGGTTTAGCGTTTAGTTGCAGAAACTTAAGTTTGAGTAGCGCTCTTCCGAAGTGACCTCACTGCAACTCAGCGGTTTCCTAATAATGTCTAAGGCCGGATTCCTTCGCTTTGAAAGCACCCAAGATTATTTAAACACAAGCATCCAAATATGATCGTTATACAAAAACGAGATTGTAGATTCTAGTTCAGTTTCAGACTGAGCCTTTGCCATTAGTTACTGAGACAATATGGTTACGACAGATTTCGAGATTTGATGGAGGTTAGGTTAGGTTAGGTATGTGTCAATGAGCTGAATCGAAAAAAAATGTTATGTGTCACATTCACATGACTTTCTCTACATTGCTGTAACAAATTATTGTTCAACAGTGATAGAAATACAATAAGGATAATTGAAATAAACATTAGCAGAAACTGTCTAAACTACTTGCTTCCTTGTAAGTAGGAGGGACAGTAGGTTAAACAATAGTGAAATCTTTTAAAAGCTGGTTGCCAATGGTTAAATCCGTTTTTATGCAGGGTCAGGAGTTTACAGCTTTCCAGGAGTGTGAGAAAAATTTTAAGTATTTTTTGAATCTGAAACAAATAACATGGAATATCTCGAAAAGTGGCAAACTCCACGAAAAATTGTATAAAACATAAATTGTATGCTTTAGCGAGCTCTAAATATTATGTCAGGTAAGTTTCTGTCTATTTCTTACGGTTTGCCAGTTATACAAAATTCCGTAAAATTCATCCAGAATAAAGTATTCTTCAGAGGTTATTCCCAGAAAATTCAAGATATACATTTTTTTTGTCAGGTAAATATCTTTAATATACGATATTTTACTCAAAATCGTTAGAGCCATTTTTGAGAAAATCACAATTTTCGAAAATGTTTCCATGTAAAGGGTAGTAGGAGGTGGGGGGGATTTTTTTTTCTAAAATCTTCGTGTCCTTGGAAGATACTAAACTTAAATATCAAGTTTGGTATTTAACGTACTTTTCGTTTTTGAGCTATGCTGCACAGACACACCACAAACACACATACGCACACAAACACACACACGCACCTTTTTCCAAAAATGTTTTTGGGGGGGGATTCAGGGGGAACCCAAAACATGTATTTCTTGTGAAACCTCGGTATCGAATTTTTGGGTGCTTTACAATACCTTCTCTATACCTTATATGCACCGTACGTGTAGAGAAAGTAAACATATGTGTTCCATTCACAGAGATTGTTTTAACTGTACCGTAAACAAAGTATTGTTACAAACGATTTTTTTTATATACATCATATGATTTTTTTTATCTACATCTTATTCTAAGCAGAATAGTATAATTATTTAGTTGCTTATAAGTAGAAAGGAAATAAGTACGTAGTTACATTTTTAAAAGTGTCGCTACTGCAACTGACATTCAAATTCAATTATGTTTCTGTGGTCGGGAGTAAAACCAAAGAGAAGTGAAACTATAAGCACTTCTTGTTTAAGAAAAGTTTAAATATTTTAAAACTGAAATCAATAACAGAGAACTCTCTCAAATCCTTAACTCTACAAAATTATATATAAAGTTATATTTTGATAATATCTATGCTTTTGGGTAGTACGTTTTTGTCTACGTCTTACGGTTTACCAGTCACTCAAAAATCAAAATCCTGAAGATATATAACCTCTAAATAAATATATAGAAATTACTTGAAGGAATAAAATAAATCCACCATTAAGAATGAAGAGGAGCCCAGAGGATATTTTAAGGAAATACATTTTGTCACGTAAGTACCTTTAATGCTTACTATTTTAATCAAAACCGTTGAAGACATTTTTGAGAACAGTGAACATTTCAGGAAATCTTCCATGCAAAGAGTAGTTTGCGATTGGGTGTGGGTTTTTTCCTGAAATTATTCGTATCGCATCCTTGGAATTTATAGGAACTTTTTTCTAAAAACACCATTTTTATTCACTTGTCCTTAAAATATTTATTTTACGGTAAAATCTCGGTATCGAATTTTTGAGTGGAATACACTATCTTCTCTATCTACTGTGTACGTATATTGTACTTGGTAGAAAAATTTAACATATGATGCAATACATTCAAAAGACTTTCGCTACCAAAAAGAAATTTATCATATTAATACTTATTCTTCTATTTAAGATATAGCTTTAAGTAGAGATTGTTTAAAATTTAGCAAAATAACTTCAACATGCGGAAACAACATTCAAATGTTTATTCGTGGAAGAAGATCTTGGTATGCAATGACAAAAAGGAATTGGGGGCGTGGGAGAAGAAATCATACTATCAAGCATGTCCGCTAGACTATATAAAACTAATTTATTGCAGAGATGTAGAGAACACATTATTGTTATAAAGCTTATTCTTCTATTTATTTCATTCTAATCAAGAAAAAAATTAGCAGAAATGGTCTTATTACTTGTTTCCTTATAAGTAGAAGCGAAATAAGGGAGTACCGTAGTCGAAAGCTGATTGCTATGAGACTGAAGTACCTTTAAAATAAGAACTGAAGCTTTCCTGGCGACGTGTTAATTCAAAATCTTCTCGGGCTTCTAGCCAGGTAAAACTTGGCTGATAGATCAGTTCACGAGGAAGATGCACTTCTTCGAAACGTTGGTGTCAAGCCAAGTTTTTACCTGGCTAGAACCCTGAGAAGATTTTGAATGAAGTACCTTTGTTTGTATGTACAGGAGTTGACTTAAGTCCTATATGAGAAAAGCATGTTTTTAAAGCTCAAACTAATAGCAAGGAGTATCTAAAAAACGGTCAACTGCACGAAAAAATGTATATAACATAATTTGTGAGTTTTAACAAACTCTAAATTTTTTGTAAGGTAAGTTACTGTCTATCTCTTAAGATTTACCAGTTATGCAAAATTCCTCAAAATTCATCCAGAATAAACACGTCTTCAGAGGCTATTCTCAGAAAATTGAAGTTAAACATTTTTTTCCTGTAAACTTCTTAAATATAAGAGGTTTTAACCAAAACCGTTAAAGCTGTTTTTTATAAAATCTACATTTTCGAAATGTTTTCCATGTAAAGGGTAGTTAGGGATAGGAGAATTTTCTTGAAAATCTTCGTGTCGGTTCCTTGGAAGATGCTGAACTCAAATATCCAGTTTGGTATTTAACGGACCTTTTGTTTTTGAGCTATGCTGCCAATAAACATACACACAGACACACACACACACACACACATTTTTCTAAAAATGTTTTTTCTGGATTCAGGAGGTCCCAAAACATATATTTCGGTGAAATCTCGGTATCAAATTTTTGGGTGTATTGCAATACCTTCTGTACACACTATGTACATAGTACGTGTAGAGAAAGTAGAAATAATAGCTTGGTTATCTACTATGTACATTTTACATACGTGCTAGAGAAAATAAAAAAAACCTGAATTGGCGAATGATCACAGAAATGCTGTTTAAAGAAATGCCAACCCATTGTTCGATGCCAAATAATAAGGTTCCCTAATTGTTAAATGTTTTATTAATATTTAGTCTTGCAGCCATATTTTATCTTCCATGAAACGCGTGTCCCAGGCTGGAACCACTAACGGAGGATCATAGAAAGTAGGCGGAGCATTTTTTTCTGCTATAAAGCACGCACACGATCCTTTGATACAGACCCGTTATTATCCTGATATAAAAACAAGTTTGCTGTATAACATTTGTTACTCACAGGGCATGGCTGATAAAGCGTGGATCCAGTACCCACAGCAAGGAATGTGGGCTGACGATCTGTCAAAACAGTACACTGAATACTGACTAAAGCAAAACCGCCAATAACCGATACTGCACACAAGACCACAAATTAGTTTATCCAAACCACAAATTGCAGGCTTGACGTGATGCTATGGTTTCCAAGTGCGTACTTTGCGGATAGTTGTGGGGATAAGCGGTTCATGTTCGACCGATCAGAGCGTACCCGGCCATGTGAAGTATCCGGTCAAATATTCGAACATCAACCGCTTACTTCTTCAGTCTTGTAGGTTGCATACACGAGGTGAGATCAAAAAATAACGGGAACTATTGCTTTTCTTGAACAATCTTTATTTGTTCAACGTTGTGCCCTTCAAAATTAAATCCTTCAGATATAATACACTTGTTCCAGTACTTGGAATTATCTCTGGAACTCACTTTTTCTTATGGTGTTCAGCTACTGCAGCGATTCTGTTTTTAGCTCACCAATAGTGGCTAAACATCGTCTTTTCAAAGGTCTCTTCAGCCTCGGGAACAGAAAGAAGTCATAGGAGGCCATGTCCGGCGAATAAGGTGGCTGAGGCAACAGAACGTTGCCAAAAAAAAAAAAAAAATCAAGAACAAGTGTTGAGGTGTGAGCAGGAGTACTAGCCATGAGTGGTTTTGCAAAAAATCTGGTCGTTTTCTTCGGATTACTTCATGCATAACTTCTAGGTAGTGTTCCTTATTGGCTGTATTATCATATCTTTGCATTTTTCACATTGAGGTGGTTTTTTTTTTAAATTTATTTTTATTCTTTGTAAATGTTTATTTTATAGGTAAGGAAGGATTTGATGCAGGACAATTTCAAGTGTGTATTATTTTTAGCAGCCATGGTTGGAAAGTGGCGGTCTGGCGTTTCTGGATCAGTTTCCATCTCTCAGTGTAGAAAAATTCCTGAGTTTGGTCAGGGTACAATCAGCGGGGCTGTCCAACGTCTGTAACCATATAAAGGTACCCATTAACAACAAAATAAGGGAATTGTGCAATGGGGGATTCAGCTACGGCAAATTCAGATGTAATACGTCGATAGGTGGAGGGTTCCAACCGCCAGGTATCCAATTGCGACATTTTCCCAAAACCCAAGTCCATATGGCTGCTTTACCGGAACATTCGAGCAAGCGATGTGGAAGGGAATCCGCTGCATGGCAAATTGGGCAATTGCTGGAGATGGTCATCCGGTGACGATATAATTTGTCTGCCGTAGGAAGAACTTCATTGACCACCTCATATGTTACCGCTATCCATTCCACATTAATGTGCGGAATGCTAAAACAGTTCCAACCACGTTTCCAAGGCAAATGAGGACATTTCTCTTGGACATGTGGGGTAACAGCAACAGGTCGCCGAAGAGAAGCATAAACATTCTTCACAGAACGAAAATCACCACTAGCGCGACCTTCTCCGGTGGTAACGCACTGAATGCATGGCACGTTGCATGAAACAGCTGGGAGGTGTTAGGACGTCCAGATGATCGTCGTCTTCAGAGCGTTCTCGACTCTCTTTGAAACGTCGAAACCACTCGAAAACCCTTGTCTTAGAGTAGATTTGCCAAAAGCCACTGCTAACATTTCAAGCACTTTATTTTTCAAGCAAAATTTAATGCAAATTCGCTGAGCCTTCGAAAACACGTACACCGCTTTTAACTGTCACCATTAAAATAGGTTCTTAAACAGCTGAAAATGCAAACATACATCAAGAACACGTGCATCTGCAAGATAAACTTCTTTTTTTTTTTTTTTTTTTTTTTTTTTTTTTTTTTTTTTTTTTTTTTTTTTTTTGGAATTTGGTAGTGTAAAGCCCCGTTATTTTTTTATCACACCTCATATGGGCTCAACTTGCTCTGTATAACAGAAAAGAAAGGAAAACATTCAATTAACCAATGATACAAAACTCAAAATGAAGAGAAAACCAGTGGCTACATATGGGGAATTCAAAACATACCTATCATTTGTCAATAAAATATGTTTAGGAGATGCATCTGTGAAATTTGACCAACATGTGTGGAAAATTGAAATAATACTTTTTTTTCGTAATAAAATAAAATGACGTGACGTGGGAGTAGCGTGACTGTTTCACATTCAAGAGGTTGCGAGTTTGAGTCTCGCTTAGGGTGACTTACCGGGATAATTTTTATTGGGGGGGGGTTTCCTTATCCTGAGAAGACGAATATCAAGTAATTTTAAACTCCATTAACCCCAACATGATTTTACCGACTTTATTTATCGTCCGAGATTACCAACCAGGTTAATCGCCGTTTAGCTACAATAAATACAAATAAACAAAACCAAAACGGAAAAAAATATATCTAAACTTTAAGGAAATATATCGTTTATCCCATTTGGTGCACTTTAAATACCATTAACTGAAGCTATAAATGAACAGCAGCATATTTATGGATAGGCAAGCCTAGTTTAAACCTTCTTTTCCTGGATACTTTTTTATCAATACTATACTCATAAATCTCAAATGGTGAAAAAACAAAAGAAAACCAAACCATATCACTTACCCGGTATCAGACTTTCTCAAATATTATAATAGGTATTTATAGTGGTTTAAAGAACTGGAAGAAACAAAAGAAAACCAATACCCATTTCTTGTCCACTATATGACTTCATTTGTTTTTATGCTATCTCAAATATTATAACATTTATAGTGGTTTAAGCTTGAAATAACTTTTGAAACACCCTATACATTTTTCATGTAAATATGTTTACTATTTTATAATGTCAGTCATTTCTTTGAAGAAAAAAACAACTTTTTGAATTCAGAAAGTCTCAAAACATGCATATTGGTTTATTCTTACAAAAGATTATTATTTTATTCATGTCATGCTAATCGAGATAAAAAATAGTATATCGGTCCAATTACTTGCTTCCTTTTAAGTAAATGGGAAATAAAAGAATAAGTCATCCTAAAGCAACAGTTGAATAGTGTAAAAGCTCATCGCAATGTGAAACATTTGAGGTTCGGCTCGCTTTGTATGGTCCCGTTTGAGAAAAGTATAACTATTTTAAAGCTGCAACCAATAACAAGTAATATCTCAGAAACGGTCAGTTCTACAAAAGTTCTATGACATTAATTAAGTATTTTAACGAGATCTACATTTTTTGTGTGGCAAGTTTTTGTTTCTCTCTTACAGTTTACCAGTTACACAAAATTCAACAAACTTCATCCCGAATAAATAGGTCTTCAGAGGCTATTCCCAGAAAATTAAGATATGCATATTACTTGTGATGTAAATATCTTTAATGTGCGCTATTTTAATCAAAACCATGAGAATAAGAATTTTCGAAACCTTTTCCATGTAAAGGTTCCATGATTTTCTTGAAAATCTTTGTGTCACACCCTTGAGAAATACTAAACTTAAATAACTAAGTTGATATTAACGGATTGATCGTTTTTTTAAATATGCTATCCACAGATACACACAGACACACACGGACCTTTTTCTAAACATGATTTTTTCGGGCACAGGGACCTCAAAACATAATTCCGGCGAAATCTTGACATTTTTGGGAGGAATACAACAGATACTTTCTCTGTCCACTATGTACATTGTACATACCGACTAGAGAAAGTAAAAGGTAATAATGTAATAACATTGAAGTTGACAGGTTACTAAAGCAAAATTAATTTGCAAGTAGAAAGGCTTTCCTCTAACGGAAATAAAATTAATTTATGAAACTGTAACAGGTTGCGAGTAGATTTGCACGCTCTCTTACAGTATTATAATATTAATATTTTACTGTCTTTGCCATGAATATTTCACTTTTACTGAAATAAAACTTGTTACTTGAAAACACAGCGATATATTATATTTCTGTTGCTTTAACCATTCAACAAACGTGTATTATATTTGTGAATCACTGCGGCAGGTTTTATGCAGTCCTTGATTCAGTGCGTTTTGATGCAAATGTGTGGATTGCCGTCTAAGAATAGTAGAATTCATTTGCATGTTTTATAAACCAAGTCACTTACAACAAAACACTGCATTAGCAAACCTCCAACACTTCAAGCGTTTTTACTTTCTCTATACGTACTATATACATAGTATATACGAGTAGAAGGAATTGTACTCACTACAAATACACTGAGAAATACCGATATTTCACCGGAAATATATGTTTTGAGGTCCCCGGAGTCCAAAAGAAAAAATTTTTGGAAAAGGGTCCATCTCTGTGTGTGTGTGTGTGTGTGTGTGTGTGTGTGTGTGTGTGTGTGTGTGGACAGCATAGCTCAAAAACTAAAAGACCGTTGAATACCAAAAACCTGGTATTCAATCGCCTACCCTGTACAACCCTTACATGGTCAAATTTTTGGAAATTTTGTGTTTCTCAAAAACGGCTCTTATACACATTTACATCACAAATAAAATGTATATCTTGAATTTTTCGGGAATAGCTTCTGAAGACCTGTTCGTTCTGGGTACATTTTTCTGAATTTTGCATAAATACTGAACCGTAAGAAATAGACTAAACATAAAAATGTAGATTTTGCTAAAACACACAATTTATGTATATGCATTTTGTCGTAGAGTTGACTGTTTCCAAGATATTTTTGTTATTGATTTTAATATTTTCTCATACAGGAAGTCTCCGTGTTTCCTGTGTTTAATTTTTGACCAACAATGGCATAGCGACAACTTTTAAGGAGTTTTACTATCGCTGCAGGTGTTGAAAGAAAAATAATAATATTTTGTAAGAAGTTTGTTTGTAAAACAGCTAGAGAAAGTCATGTAAGTGTAACACATCAGATGTTTTTTAAAACTGCATGGTAATGTATTTAATAGAACACTTGAGGTGATCACTGAGGAATATATCCAGATAGTATACGAGTTTTTGGAATACCGTGTATGGACCCATAACCTTTACGTGTTGCTGACAGGCGGAGTACTGTAATGATGAATAATTAGTGCCTTTTGCTCCTTCCTTTAGCTCTGTCTCTCTCCTGTACTTTGTCTTCTGCTATCTGCTTCTCAAATCTTGGACGTTCCTCTCTTGTAATACTGCAATAACTCTGCCAATTTTCCAATTACACGTTTACAGCTAACATCCTATGCCAATTGCTCAGATCTCCAAGAAGATAAACTATTGGCGGCTACAGGAAATATTAAAGAATCTCGGGTAATATACAGCTATCAAGCTTTGGGATCTGTAGCTCACGTGTTCACAATCCGAATCTAGTCCGTCATACGCTTGGGCTCAGGCGTTGGTCTGGGACTGGCATTTTTTTTTTTTTTTTTTTTTTTTTTTTTTTTTTTTTTTAAACAGTAACGGAGTGTGATCAGGACTCCGGTACTGTAGCCCTATTTACATTTCCCCCCGTAGGTTTTACTGATTACTGGTTTACTGGTTTTACTGTTTCTTTTACAAACATATATACATTGCACAAACATATAACACCCATGCCCAAGGCGGGACTCGAACCCACGATCCCCTGCCCACGAAGCACCAAAGCGATACGCTTTAGCGAGCGTGGCCATGGCGACCGGCGGCATTCGGGAAGTCCGGGTTTGCTCACCGTTGACTCACCCTGGGTTTTTCCGTGGCTTTCCTGAGGCCGCTTAGGCGAATGCTGGGGTGCTGTATATCTACCATGATTCCTTTCCCTTCATTCCTTCTTCTTAAGTCAGCGCAGATGTGACTTGAAGCTTTGCCGGCCGATGGCCCCCCTGGTTGTGCTGGTTGAGGCTAGGTCCCGTTGTAGTGGCATTCTTCCGGCCTCCCGGCGCCTATATAGACTTTGTTAGGGACTTCCATGCGTCACTGGACTTAGCTTTGTCGTTTCCTGTGCACTGGCGTGTGGTTTCATCTCCTCTCATCTCTTCCTCCGGGGTGCTGTAGGACGTAATAGTTCAGTAGAAGTTGGCAGTGTCTCCCTCTTTTAACATGCTCTACCCTCTATCCTGTGCCATGCATTGGCCTGGATTGAAAGAAGTTGAAGTGAGAGAGGGGATTGTTATAATGTTAATTTAAAAATAGCTCACATGCTTTACATTCGGACCCTCATCAGTATCTTATTTTACTTATTCATAAGAGTTTTTGTGCAAATAAAAACAAGCAAACAAAACAAAGAAACAGACGAATTCTTGGAGTTTATGTTGTCAACTATGTTAATATTTTAAAAAGTAAGAATTTTGTTACTTTTCTTCCTCTACATAGTATTTTGAACATGCATAGTATGAAGAGAAGGAACTATATTCCATCCAAAAATTAGAATTGGAGATCACCGGAAATACACCTTTTAGGCTCCCCTGAATCCAGAAAAAAAAAGCATCTTCAGAGAAAGATCCACGTGTGTGTATGTGTGTGTGCGTGTGAGAGAGAGAGAGAGAGAGAGAGAGAGAGAGTATTTGTTATGTGTTTGTTCATATGTAAACAGTCTAACTCAAAAACGAAAATAAATTTTCTGGAAACTTCCCTCACCCCAAACTACCCTTTAAATGCAATACATCACGGGATTTTGGATTTTATTAAAAATGACTAACATTTTGTTTATAATACCATATATTAAAGGCACTTGCATCATAAATACATACTACAGTTCCCGGAAGGAGTAAATAACACAGAAAAAATTACCTTAAAGCAAATTACATAATATTTCCTTCAAAATAGTTCTCTTCCGCAGTGACATATTCCTGCCACAGTGCCTTTGGAGGCTATTTTCAGATAGCTATCCTAGAATCCTTGTCACCTGTAGTGTCCTTGTCGAAAGTCTTGACTGAAACGTTTATGCCATTCATGAGCCTAAGCTTTCTTCATCGCTACTTCACCATAAGGTTCTTCCATCATTTCAATGTCTCTGAAAGAGATTTGCTTAACAAAACTTTATGTTTGAACGCTGCTGCGTTGCCGACATTATGCAATGCGATTAAACACAACAAGAATTAGTTGCCAAGCAAAGACAACAATTATTATCAGCGAGAAAATTGAAATGAATTGTCATCATGGAGTTACCGACACCTAAAAATGAAATATGCTTATCGTATACATTAAAGAGAAAATAAACGATTCCGGGTACTTTTTGAATCTAAGGTTAAAATGTGTTTCTTGAATTTTCTGGGAATACCTGCCGACTCCCATTTCATTCTACATGACTTTTGCATAATTGGTAAACGGTAAGAGATACACAAATTTTACTATACTAAAAATATAGCATTCTTTAAAACACGCAAATCCTTCTTGCAAGTGGAACGAAATTTTCTTAACTCTTTAGGGATTTATCTATCTCTTTAGACTATAGTATTTCATTATATTCCTTACACCTGCAAGGAAATATGGAATTAAAACATTTATGAAACAAGTTTATCTTGATTACCATAAAGTGGGAAGAAAAACAGATGTTTGTAAGAATAGTTTGTTGTAGAATAAGTAGAGAAAGGAGTGGGAGTGAAATAAAATTGTTTTAAATAATTAATTTTATTTAAAAAAAATCTCTCTCTCTCTCTCTTTGAAGTATATGACTCGTGAGAAATGCTAAATTAACTATAACATTTGTAAAAGTTTCATAACATTCTGAAGACTATGCAATATAAATGCATACTATTACTTTTTTATTTTGGGATGATGGCTTTTGTATTCTTAAAGTTTATAACTTAACGGCAACATTTAAGTACATGGCGCGTTGAATAGCTGATGTAGCTCTGTCTCTTTCACCGACAGATGGCAGCATAGTTGGTGATAGCGGAGGTTACCCGCTCTGGGATTGAAACATTATTGGTTTATCGTATAGGAGCGGAATGTTTTGTCAGCCTTCAAATATATCAGATAATTAGAAATTAAACTACTTCTTGAGAGACCCATACTTCCTACAAACAAGAAGAAAGTGATAAGTATAGAACACAGACGCAAGCAGCACATACTCTCAGCGGGCCATTCCAGATAAATGTTTCCCGTTTGCATTTTATATTAGTACATAGTAAACATTGACACATAAGCATGGTAATTCTATTTATGCTTTTTACTTCCTCTACCACGTATGTATAATGCACATTGTAGGTAGAGAAGGTATTGTATCCCGCCTAAAAATTCGATGCCAAGATTTCACCGAAAATATATTTTTTTGGATACTTGAACCCCCCCCCCCAGCTAAAATTTTTTTAGAAAAAAGATCAATGTTTGTCTATGGATAATATAGCTCAAAATCAAAAATACCGTCAAATACGAAATTCGGTATTTAAATTCAGTATCTCTTTTATAATGCGATATAAAGATTTTCAGGAAAATCGTCCCCACCTCAAACTAGCCTTTACATGGAAACGTTTTTTTGAAACGAAAATTTGTGATTAAAATAGTATACTAAAGATATTTACTTCACAAATAAAATGCATATTTTAAATTTTCTGGGGATAGTCTCTGAAGATCTCTGTATTCTGGACAAGTTTTGCGGAATTTTCTATAACAGTTAAACCGTAAGAGAGAGACAAAAACTTACTACACAAAAAATGTAGATTAGAACGGTTAGTATCAATATCATATTACTGGAATTGCTCCTATTGTTGCTTCTCTTTAAGCTGAAAGGAAATAAGCGTATGTACAGGTAAAATCTTTTAAAAGAGGTCGCTATATGAAACAATTGAACTTTAATTCTCTTTATTTGCAAGGAGTGATCAAAAGAGAGACGAAAAGAAACGCATTTTGCCGTTAGAGAAAAATTTAAGTAAGATAAAACTGAAATATGAAACACAGAATATCTAATAACACTTAATTCTAAAAAAAAAATCTTACAGCATAAATTATGTGTTTCACCAAGATATACATTTTTTGTGTAATAAATTTTTGTCTAACGGTTACGGTTTACCACATATACAAGAGTCATCGAGAATGAAGTGGTCCTTTCCCAGAAAATGTGAACTATACATTTCGTTTGCCACAAAAATATTTTAAACGTATGGCATTTTAATACAAATCGTTAAGAGTTATTTTTAAGAGAATAAAAATTTTCTAAATTTTTTGCATGCAAACTGTAATTGTTGGGGGGGGGGCTGGTTCTTAGAAAGCTTTGTGTCCCATCCTTGGAACATATATATCAAGTTTGGTGTTTAACCGACTTTTCATTTTTGAGATTTGCTGCGTACAGACAGATAGACAGAGACACACACATACACACAGTATGCATAGACACATACACGTAAATATAAATGGTGTGTTATTTATGGACGCTCTTTAACTACTGTGGTTCTCAGCGTCCCATTCTAAATTGGTCGTGAAACACCGCTTAATTTTGCTCAGAGGTCTCTCTATCGGGTTCTTTTACGTGCCGTAAATCTATGACATGGGACCAGCGGCTTTACTTCCCTTCCGAAGGAAGCCATGCAGAGGATTTTTACGTCCATCGTCCTCCGCCGGGTTTGAACCCGCGACCTTGGGTATATGAAGTTAGCATGGTAACCATTACACCATGGATGGTGACTTAACACATACACGGACATGTTTCTAAAAACGCTTTGTTCAGCTTCAGAGACCTCAAAACATGTATTTCCAATGAAATTCCCTATATCGAATTTTTGAGTGTATTACAATATATTCTCTATCCTCTATGTACATTGTACATACGTGTTAAATTTATCCGTAAATGATGATCTATGTAAAAATGTAGAGTTTAATAAACGTTAAAAATCTAGCATATTAGCCCTAGTTTAAGTAATTAAGTACCAGGGTTATTATACCGATTTACATGTTTAATGCTTTTATTTTTTGTAAATACGTGATAGAGAAAGTAACTATGTTTGTAAGAAAACAGTTGAAATGCTCGTGCGAATTTATAGCTTCAATTAATTGGTAATTAAAAGTATGTGAAGTTGAAAAAAACTATACATTTTGATAAAGTTTAAGATTCATAATATTTTATTACAAAAAATCTTATGTGTTCCATTCACATGGCTTTCTCTATATCTCTGCAACAAATTATTGTTAGAGGTTTATGCTTCTATTTATTTCATGCTGATCGAGAAAAAAATAGCGGAAATAGTCTTATTACTTGCTTCCTTGTAAGTAGAAGCGAAATAAGGGAGTACCATAGGTTAAAGTGATAATCAAAAGCTGGTTGCTATGTCATAGAAGTTCCTTTGTTTGTGTGGATGAGTTGACAAATTCCTGTATGAGAAAGGTTAATTTTTTAAAGCTGAAACCAAAAACCAAGGAATATCCAAAAACGATCAACTCCACGAAAAAAATGTATATAGCATAAATTCTGTGTTTTTTTAACGTGCTCTATTTTTTTTTTTTTTTTTTTTTTTTTTTTTTTTTTGTTATCCATTTTTATATTCTCTTACGGTTCAGCAGTTATACAAAATTCCGTAAATTTCATCCAGAATAAAGTAAACATTAGAGGCTATTCCCAAAAATTGAAGATATACATTTTATTTGTCAAATAAATATCTTTGATATAGCAAATTTTAATCCAAATCGTTAGAGCCATTTTTGAGAAAATTAAAATGTTCGAAAAAAGTTCCATTTGAAAGGTAGTTTGGGGTGGGGGATTTTTCTCAAAATCTTCGTGTTGCATCCATGGAATATACTAAACTTAAATACTTACGGACTTTTCGTTTTTGAGTTATCGTGTTCACAGACACACGGACACACACGGACCTTTTTCTGAAAATGATATTTTTTATACAGGGGGACCCTAAAACATATATTTGCGGTGAAATCTCGGTGTCGAATTTTTGGGTAGAGTACAATACCTTCTCTATACACTATGCACATAGTACGCATAGAGAAAGTAAAATGAAAGGGTTTTTTTTTCTCAATATTTTTGATAAAATTTAATAATTGCATGGCTTTAATATTGAAAACCATTTCGGAAGACCAGTGTATTAGTGTTGCGTGACATGCTTCAAAGGTGTTTGTGGGAGTGGAAGGGGGTGTGCTAGAGAGGAACATGCAGAAACATTTTATGCACGAATTCTCCTGGCCCTTTGTGTTTGTTGGACCTCCGTAAGCAACCGTTGAGATAAGGAAACTCAAAGGAAGAACAGTTCATGAGGGCACTCAGCGAAGACGCAAGCTGAGTCTCAAGGTTTCTTGATAATCCTTATGCAGGTTGAGTCACCTGAGCCAAGGAAGAGATGCAGTCTACGCTAACCACTTGTAACAACTGAAATTATTTATACTCGGTTCCATAAATGCTGTCCCTGCTGCTTTATGGGTCATTTTACGAACCTTCTCGGCTGGCGCGTACATAGCATGGAGGTGTGTGTGTAGGTGTGTGTGTGGATAGTTCTTCCATTGTTGTTTGATCAAACAGTGGCATGTGTTAACAATAGTGTGTATCATTTGTAATTTCATCACACAAAAGATTACGTTAACAAAGTCATGATTCAAATAACAATTCCTGTCCACAGTACCAGTAATTATATTTTGGTTACTAGACAGACAGATAGGATGGCAGGCAGTAGGAGCCAGCCAGACAGCTATAGAGAGACGACACAGGCAGATAGATAGTCTAAAGGCTTCTTAATTCTTGATAATTTCTGCAGAAGAGGTAAACCTTTAGAGATAGACAAGCACTTACTACATAAGGCTGTAAATCGTAGAGTTAATTATTTCCAAGATATTCCTTGTCGTTATTCGTAGTTCTTGCTCCTGATAAAGCAGCCAGAATGCAATTTCAATTCCATTACTTACCCTAGGTCTTAAAAGAGAATGATTCCCTTATTCCTTTTTATATACAACGAAATATGTACCTATTTAAAACATTTCTACTAATGTAGATAGAAGTATACGATTATGTAACAATATTTTACTGCAGAATAGGTAGAGAAATTCATGCGAATATAGCACATAATATTTTTAGTATAGGTAATAAAGGCCTGTGTTAATCCATGTCCGTCATAATGAATATCTCCTTTGCTCGTTCTCGCGAATCTATCGATAAACTCAAAGCCTCTCATGGAATTCATTATCTGCAACAACCACACCTGGGTTTTAATACTAGAAGAAATATTCTGGATTGGGTCTTACTTTGAGAAGTCCAACAGTTCAATGCAACGTTAAAAGGAACGCAAAGAAGTGAATCATTTAGCAAGTGAAGTGAGTTGTGCAGTTGAAGCCCAAAATGACGGATCTAGCTCTATATTAGATGTCATAACAAACTGTCAAGAGAAGGGAGAGCGTAAGAACGGCAGCAAAACGTGGTGGTGGTCGTCAGATTACGGAAATCCGACCAAGTAATCCGGCAGGCCGTGACCACGAATGCCATATTTCTTGCGAGGCTAATCCGTGCTACTTGACAGCTGTAGTCCATGTCTACCTCAACTTTCAAATAACAAAATGGAGGAACGGGCTTCTGCCAACTTTCCTCCATCTTGTTTCCACGCAATCTGAATCAGCAGCAATACGGGAACATCCCATTAAATGTTAATTTAAAAGCAATATGAATGTAAGACAAATTTATTACTGGTTATATTGTACTTTTAACAATCTGGCGTTCTCCATTCACATAACCTTCTCTACCTGTTCTGTAATCAAACTACTGGGTTATCCGCAGTAATATTTTAACTTTCTCTACACGTACTATGCACATACTGTATACAGAAGGTATTGTAATGCACCCAAAAATTCGTTATCGAGATTTCACCCGAAATACATGTTTTGGGTCCCCCTGAATCCAAAAAAAAAACATTTTTGGAAAAAGGTCCGTGTGTGTGTCTGTGTGTGCCTGTGGACAGCATAGCTCAAAAACTAAAAGACCGTTAAATACCAAACTTGGTATTTAAGTTTAGTATCTTGCAAGGATGCGACACGAAGATTTTCAAAATCCCCCCCATCTCCAACACTCTTTACATAGAACTTTTTTCGAAAATTTTGATTTTCTCTCTAACGATTTTGATTAAAATAGCGAGATTTAACTTGCATTTTCTGGGAATAACCTCTGGAGACTACTTTATTCTAGATAGATTTTAAGGAATTTTGCGTAACTTATAAACCGTAAGAGATGGACAAAAACTTACCATACAAAAATCTAGAGCACATTAAAACCCATAATTTATGGTATATAATTTTTTTACGTGGAGTTGATCGTTTTTGAGATATTCCTTGTTTTTGGTTTCAGCTTTAAAAAATTAACCTTCCTCATACAGGAATTTGTCAACTCATCCATACAAACAAAGGAGCTTCTATGACATAGCAACTAGCTTGTGACTATCACTTTAACCTATGGTACTCGCTTATTTTGCTTCTACTTATAAGGAAGCAAGTAATAAGACTATTTCTGCTATTTTTTTTTCTCGATTAGCATTAAGTAAATAGAAGCATAAGCTTTTTAACAATAATTTTTTGCAGAGATGTAGAGAAAGTCATGTAAATGGATCACATCATAAAATATCCCTAGGAGCATATTGCCCTTTAGTGAGGCGATAAGCAAAATACAAACAATAAAGTAAACACATATTAAAGGGTTTTACTCTTTGCCATGCAATTACCTTTTAGGAGATTTAACTGTCGCTTTAGCCTAGTGAATTCCTTTACTCCCCTTTTACTACAAGGAACTAAGTAATAAGACAATTTCTGCTAATGTTCATCTCGTTTAGCATGAAGTTAATTATAGGTTAGGAATAGTTTGTTTGCAAAACAGATAGAAAAACTCACTGAAAATGGAAATGCAGTATTATTTATGGACGCTCTTTAATTCTCAGCGTCCCGTTCTATACTGAGCGTGTAAGACCATTATAATTTTGCTCAGGCTTGAGGTTGTTTTACGTGCCGTAAGTCTACAAAACTGAACTAATGGCTTTACTTCCCTTTCGAAGGAAGCCAATCTAAGGGTTTGAACCCGCGACCTTGTGACTGTGGAGTTAGCATGGCAACTATTACACCACAGAGGGCGACTAAAAATACCCATGTGAATTAATTGTTTAAATAATAGTTCAATTTTGAGAGATAAATTATTTAATTTAATTGGTTTTTGAGAGTACGATAAGTAATACTTTTTCTATAATAACTGCGGTTGATATAAAAGTATATGACGGTTCATTTATTTCTAGACTGATAGACTGAAAAAAAAAATCAGTTTTAATGTGAAAATGTTTAAAAAAATGCAACACGTGACTCATTGTATGAGAACATTGGATTTAGACAGCAAAAATAATTTGTTTTACAATTGACTTACCCTTCCCATAATGGAGAACCTGTCACTAGGGGTCGGCCCGTAGACAGGCATGAACATGAAGTGGAAGGTATGAAATGTAAGCGGAATGGATGATGGGAAAGGTGATAATGGAGCAATTGGTGGACTGAGCGGCGGGGGAAACCGGAGAAAACCCACACAGACGCCGTTTCCCACATGCTGGTGCCTAGGATCGAACCCGGGCCAACTAGAATTGTTATACAGTTTAAAAGTATCAGTATTACCGTGAATAATAGCTAGTAAAGATATCATACATATTGTGTATTTACCAATAAGATGTTGAGCAGCTGTTTACTACAGGGAGGGGAGGGGCAGCCTGTTTGATTTTGGAACCAGCGCGGGCTGGTTGGACTGGCTCACAGCTTTGCGGCCCGTTCTATATACTTGGGGAGAGGTCAGATCAATATTTGGAGTTCTCACTAGGGCCCTTCTTCTTGTTTCGTTGTTCAACAAGTGAGCCTGGCCAGTATCTCCTCAAACTTCACAACGAGCATTAATTCAACTGGATCCTTGCCATTTCTCAGACAGTTCCCTTGGAGACGCCCGACATCCTTACCCAATCAAACATTACAGTGTAATTGTGAGGGGAGAACACCACCTCCTGGCCATGTACTAATTTGTTCCTATTGGACGTAAAACCTGCCCAACTTTTACTTTCTCTACGTAGAAAGGTTTTGTATTTCACCCAAAAATTCGATGTCGCGATTTCACCGGAAATACATGCTTTAAGATGTCCCAGAAACAAAAAACAAAATTTTGGAAAACGATCTGTGTATGTATCCGTGTAATACGATAATTCAAAAACAAAAAGTTGGTTCATTACCAAAATTGACGTTTTAGTTCTGAACTTCCAAGGAAGCTCTTTACATGGAACATTTTTCAAAAATTTGTATTTTCTCAAAATTGGCTCTAACAAGTTTGATTAATATGCTACAATTTAAAGATATTTTCATGACAAACAATTTGTATCTATATCTTGAATTTTGTAGGTATAGCCAATGAAGACCTCTTCATTCTGGATAACTTCTGTGCTCGTGTAACTGGTAATCCATAAGAGATATACATAAACTTACTACAACAAAAATGTTGATCTCCTTAAAACATACAATTTTTTGTTTTAGAGTTGAGGGTTTACGATCTATTACTTGTTACTGGTTGCAATTTTAAACTAATTAAACATTTTTCAAGCGGAAATTAACTTTCGATCTTTTTTTTTTTTTTTATTGCTTCATTTGCATAGCCCCCTTTAACTTCAATGGTCATATCGGGGGTTTTGGCTTGTGAAACAAACGTATTACTGTAGGTTTGGAACATTAGATTAATCAGTTTTATAGTATTAAACACACGCACATTCACTCCCTCATTCATACTTCCATCACTCGACCACGGAGGCAGTCAATTAATCTCTTTTGTTTTATTCACAGGAAGGCAATAAGGAAGCAAGTGTGAATTGTTTTACATAGGGATCAGCTTTTAAAATATTTGACTATCGTTTTAGCATAGTGTATTCCCTGATTTCGCTTCTACTTTCAAGGAAGAAAATAATAAGACAATATCTGCTTTTGCTTATCTCGGTTAGCACGACGTAGATATAAATAATATTTTGTAGGAAAGTTTTTGTGGAATAGCTAGAGAAAGTGAATAAAACACATCACATTTTTATCAAAAGTTTAATGTTGTGTGTGCGTGTGTGTGGACATCGTAGCTTTAAAACAAAAAGTCGGTTATATACAAAACTTGGTATTTAAGCTCAGAATCTCCCAAGAATGCGACACGAAGATTTTCAACTATCCCTTACATGGAACATTTTTTGAAACTTTTAATTTTCTCGAAAAATGACTAGCTAGTTTTATTAAAATAAATATAAGATATTTTCATTACAAATGAAATGTGTATGTTGAATTTCCTGTGAGTGGCCTCTGAAGACCTCTTCATTCTAGATGACTTTTGATAACTGGTTAATCGTAAGAGATAGACAAAACCTTGCTACATAAAAAACATGTAACTCGTTAAAACATACAATTTATGTCATATACATTTTTTCTTAGAGTTAACCGTTTCTAAGATACTCCTTGGTACTGGTTTCATGTTTAAACTACTTACACTTTTCTGAAACGGAAAACCATCTATTGTTTCAGATCTCTTTTGTTTTACTTATTGGATTATAAAGAGAACCTAATTTCAATTGTTTCAATTGAGCATAACTCAAAAACGAAAAGTCAGTTAAATACCAAATTTGGAATTTAAGTTCAGTATCTTCCATGGGTTAAACAAGAAGATTTTCAGGAAAATTCCCAACCCCAAATTATCCTTTACATGGAACATTTTTCTGAAATTTTGATTTTTTCAAAACTGGCTTTGACGAGTTTTATTAAAATAAATTTAAAAAGTTTTCATGACAAACGAATTTCTGGGAACAGCTTCTGAAGACGTCTTCGTTCTGTTAGAGATATACAAAATCTTACTGCATAAAAAATGTATATCTCGTTAAAATACAATGTCATACATTTTGTATTGTAGAGGTAACCGTCTCCAAGATATTTCTTCATCTATTGTTTCATATCGCTTTTGTTTTACTAAAGGGTGTGTAAAGAAAACCAAATTTTCGGTTTTTATAAATTTGACTATCCTTTTAGCGTATTCCTTTATTTCTCTTCCTCTTATAAGGAAGTAAGTAATAAGGTTCATTTCTGCTAATGTTTATCTTGATTAGCATGACATGTATACAAAAATAATCTTTTTTAAGCAAAGTTTGATTGCATAACAACTAGAAAAAGTCATGCGACTGGAACACATTCGATTTTTTGCACTGTTTCATTGGTCACGACAGTTTCATGTAAATTCACCTCTATGTGCACTAGTTTTCTGGAGTTGAGAGTATTCAGTTTGGCTGAGGTTGTTTGCTTGGATGCTTGACACCCGCAGGTCACGGAAGTGTAAAAGTTTTATATGATGAAATTCTCATACGCTACGTTGTTTCACAGTGAGATATGAATACGCAAATGCAAACCGTCGCAACTAATTAGAGCGTCCGTTCATAAAAAGTTGTTCAAATTTTCATTATGCCAATTTGGTTTTATTTAAACCAAATCCACCAAATGCAACCTTTTTAACCAGGTGTACCAAATTAACAGTTTTTCACCACATTTTCACACCTTTTTACTTTCTCTACATATACCATGTATTATATTATACCAAAAAATCCGTTGCAAAACGTTACCGGAACTACAATATTTGAGACACCCTAAGTCCAGACAAAATATTTTTAGAGAACGGTTCATGTATGTATCTGTGTATATTGTCTGTGGCCATGATAACTTAAGAACGAAAAGTCGGTTAAATATTACATTTGTAGTTATAAATTCTGAATATTCCAAGGGTGCGACACAAAGAATTTCAGAAAAATCCCCTACCCCAAACTACCCTTTACACGGAACATTTTAAGGAAATTTTTATTTTATCAAAAATGCCTCAGACGAGTTTTATTAATATAAATTTAAGGTATCTTCGTGACAAACGAAATGAACATATATCTTCATTCTCTGGGAACAGCTTCTAGCAGGAGATTCTTCATTCTGTACGTGATTACAAAATCTTACTACACATAAAATGTATATCTCGTTAAAGCACACATGTCATATATATTTTGTAATGTTAATCGTTTCGAAAATATTCCTTGCCTTTGGTTTCAAGATTAAACCACTTAAACTTTTCTCAAACGTGAAGTAATCTTCCATTTCGTATTTCTTTTGTTTTACTTCTGGGTATCCAAGGAGAAGCTGATTTTAATTGTTTCACATAGTGACCAGCTTATAAATGATCCGATTATCCCTTTAGCCTAGCGTATTCCGTTTCCTTACGCTTACAAGGAAGCAAGTCATAAGACGATGTCTGCTAATGTTTAACTCGATTAGCATTATATAGATAAAACACTAATATTTTGTAAGAATAGTTTGTTTGCAGAACGCCTAGAGAGGATCATGTGATTTTTACTTTCTCGCGCACTGCGATCTATGTCAATTTTCTGTGTATAACGCCCCCTCTCCAGGCATATGGGTTGTGAAGGTATTTTATGCCACAGGCACGCAGGGCACCAGAGATGCGCGGAAGTCTGCTAAGTTTCTAAGCCCTATGATCCGTCCACTGCCAGGCCGCCGGAGAGGGCGTCAAGTTAGAGGTTGTCATGATAGCTACCTAGTATCCATGCTGAGCATGCATCCTCACCATCTTCCCGCATTACCATATATCACAAACATGGAGACACCATGAGCTTAGAGGGACACGGAATGGGAGGAAAATTATGGAAAGGAAATTGTGGTGGATAAAACACCACTCCAGTATTTGACTAACCACGAAATTGGAGAAACCACGAGAAAAAATAAATGACATAAATCAGAGTTCCCGTACCTCCGCAGCACCGTGGCAATTTGATGAATAAATTGAACACAACAATTAGAATTCCGCAACGAAAAAATAAAAAAAGTATCAATATATACTCACACCGCTTTTGACCTCTAAAACATATGGAACGTGTTTTACTCAACGATTGCTACTTATCTTCGTAAATGTTTACCTCTTCCCTAGCATTGTTGCCAATGTTTTGAACTGGAAATCTGTTACGCCACAATAAACTGCGCTCTAGGATCTGAATAAGATGAGGGATGTACACTGCACATTCACGAGTTCCACTTCTGTTTAGCACACGTCTAGACATCATCAACTGAAGCAACATCCATTAAAATACCCACTCAAAGTTTACAGCTGCGCTTTCAATTATTTACTCATTAAAATGTTTATTTCATCATCTGGTTGTCATCTATGTCATGAGGATCCGCCATCAGAATTAAAAGTTCGAAAGCTTTTTGCAATGGCAGTGTGTAGTGGAGTGCACCGGAGGAGGTTTCACACCTCAGGCAGTGATAGGCTTCTTGTACATCAGACCCCAGTAGGAGAGGATGAGAGCAATTACAGATTGCAGCCAAAACCACACTGCGGCAAGGAGCCATCGTGGAGAGTCCCTAACAGTTCCCAAGCAGTTCTCTATCTCCACGCGGGAGCGCTAGGAGCTCTCATCTCAGTCCGAATAAACGCCCGTGCGTATACCGACGACCCCCAGCACCATCCTGCCCCAGAGAGCTGCGTTCCCAAAGCAATCGTCCCCTCGAGAGGGTGTTATTCCACCCCCCCCCCCAAACCCATGAGTCAGAAAAGTTGGCCGCAGGGAATAGATCCCACGACCTCAAGGATACCAATCCCAGACTAAACGCTTGAGCCACTTGACTCGATTTTCATTAGTAACACTGTTCCACATGTTAGAGTAAAGTCACTTCAAAACGTCACCATTATTGTGCACTGGTTTTCTAGTTATTTCTTAGGGTTTTCCTTTATGCTGAGAAGACAAATGTTAACTAACCTCATTGGACCCCGGGCTCTTTTGAGCGTTATTTCACCCATTTTGTTCACCGTCCGATATGACTTATCAGCTTAAAGGACGTTGAAAACAGAAAAAATAAAATAGGATAAATATTTTCGGAGCATTTTTACCTACAGATAGATTTGGGGGGGGGAGATTTTCTCAAAAATGTTTTCGTGTTGCATCTTTAAGAGATACTGAATTTAAACACCAGGTTTGATATTTATCAAACATTTCGCGTTTTACTATTCGCAGAAAGACACAAGCTCATTTCCCCCCCCCCCCAGAAAAATCCATCAAAAACATTCAGAATAAAGAGGTCTTCAGATACTATTTCCAGAAAATTCAAGATACACATTTTATTTTTCAAGTAAATATCTTTAATATAGATACGGTATTTTAGTCAAAATCGTTAGAACCATCTTTGTGAAAATGAAAAACTTCGAAAAATTTTCAAATGCAAAGGGTAGTTTGGGTTTGGGGGATCTTCCTCCAAATCTTCTTGGAAGATACTAAATTTAAATATCAAGTTTGGTATTTATGGACACTTCGTTTTTGAGTTATCGTGTTCACAGACACACTGACACCATCAAACATAAGCTTTTTTTAAAAAATGTTTTTGTGCTCTAAACCGTGTATCAAATTTTTTGGTAGAATACAATACCTTCTCTATACACTATGAGAATAGTACGTGTAGAGAAAGTAAAAATGACTCTCATAGTTTAAAAAAAACTGATGTGTAGCATTCACATGACTTTCTCTAAACCTCTGCAACAAAATATTATTAAAAAGCTTATGCTTCTATTTACTTCATGCTAATTGTGAAAAAAGTAGCAGAATTATTCTTATTACTTGCTTCCTTGTAAGTAGAAGCGAAATAATAGAGTACCATAGGTTAAAGTGATAGTCAAAAGCTGGTTGCTCTATGACTGAAGTTCCTTTGTTTGTATCGACACGAGTTGACAAATTCCTGTATGAGAAAACTAAAAGTTTTTCAAAGCAGAAACTAAAAACAAGGAATATCTAACAAACGATCAGCTACAGGAAAAAATGTATATAACATAAATTCAGTTTTTTAACGTACTCTACATTTTGTGTGTGGTACGTTTTTGTCCATCTCTTACGGTTTAGTAGTTACGCAATATTCCGTAAAATTCATGCAGAATAAAGTAGTCTTCAGAGGCTATTCTCAGAAAATTCAAGATATACGTTTTATTTGTCAGGTAAATATCTTTAATATACAGAAAATCAACATTTTCGAAAAAGGTTCCCTGTAAGGGTAGTTGGGAGTGGGGAGACTTTCTTGAAAATCTTCGTGTCGCATCCTTGGTAGATACCAAACTTAAATACCAAGTTTGGTATTCAACGGTGTTTTGTTTTTGAGCTATGTTGTCCCTAGACACACAAACACACACGGACGTTTTGTAAAACTGTTTTTTTTTTTTTTGGATTCAGGGGTCCCAAAACTTGTATTTCTGGTGAAATTTCGATATCAAATTTGTGGGTGGACTGCAATAGCTTCTCTTTACACTATGTACATACTACGTGTAAAGAAAATAATAAAATTGGCGTTAAGTTGGCGGTTTTATATTTCTTTGCTGTAAGATAAGACATGCACAGCTTTTCAAACGAAGAACACGTTTTGAACGACTTTTTTTTAAAAGAAACCTTGTAATGTGGCTCGGTGCTCATTTGCGCGTCATTAACCCGTTCCTCATGTTTTCACTCAGCACAGGAACGACGCTTTTGGGACTCAAGTAATTTCCGTGTAACCTGCAGTGTGGAGGTTGAATGGTTAATATCTACTGCAATTTTTACATCGTTAGCAGAACGGCAGCCCCTGGGTCCGCACTCAGCACCCCTCCCCCATGTCCGGCCCCGGGCTTGCTGACAATGCTCACGGTGCCTCAGAAGTAGGGCACTTCATACCCATGTCCAGTTTGTTTCATGTGCCAGTAGCCAGCGAGTGTGTTCAGCAAGTATTCATCTCTGTGTTTCAAATTCTGATGTGTCTTTCTCTACATCTCTGTAACAAACTATTCTTAAAATGTTATTCCTCTATCTACTTCAAGCTAATCGAGATAAACATTAGCAAAATTGTCCTTATTTCTTGCTTCGTTGTAAGTTAGAAGTGAAATAAGGGAGTACTATAGGTTAAAGTGATAGTCAAAAGCTGGTTGCTATGTGACTGAAGTTCCTTTGTTTGTATGGACAGGAGTTGACAAATTCCTATACGAGAAAAGTATAAGTTTCTTAAATCTGAAACTAATAACAAGGAATATCTCAAAGACGATCAACTCCACGAAAAAGAATTATATTACATAAATTGTGTGCTTTAACGTGGTCTACATTTTTTGTGGGTTAAGTTTTTGTGCATCTCTTACAATTTACTAGTTATGCAAAATTCCTTAAAATTCATCCAGAATAAAGTAGTCTTCAGAGGCTATTCCCAGAAAATTCAAGATATACATTTTATTTGTCAGGAAAATATCTTTAATATACGATATTTTAATCCAAATCGTTAGAGCCATGTTTGAGAAAGTCAAAATGTTCGAAAAAGGTTCCATGTAAAGGGTAGTTTGGGGTGGGCGGATTTTCTTGAACATCTTCGTGCTGTATCTTGGAAGATACCAAACCTAAATACCAAGCTTGGTTTTTAACGGACTTTTTATTTTTGAGCTATGCTGTTGCCCACAGACACACACACATACGCACAGACAGACAGACAGAAAGACAGACAGACACAGGAATTTTTTCTAAGAATGCTTCTTTTGGATTCAATGGTTTCAAAACATGTATTTCCGGGGAAACCTCGGTATCGAATTTTTGGGTGCATTACAATACCTTCTCTATACACTATGTACAATAGTACTTGTAAAGAAAGTAAAAGTTTGATGAGCCTTATCTAGCCTTTACATGGACAAATATTCGGAAATTTTGGTTTTATAAAAAATGGCTGTAACGATTTTGATTAAAATGCCGTATATTAAAGATATTTGTATGGTAAATAAAATGTATATCTTGAATTTTCTGGGAACAGCCTCTAAAGGTCTCTTTATTCTGAATGAATTTTGCTGAATTTTGCGTAACTGGTAAACCGTAAGAGCTAGACAAAAACTTACCACACAAAAAATGTAGATCTCATTTAAACAAACAATTTATGTCATATACGTTTTTATCGTTGAATCGACCATTTCTGAGATATTCCTTGTTATTTGTTACTTAAAACGTTTCTCTCACGGAAAGTTGTAAACTTCTGGCCCTGCATAGAAACGGATTTCATCCATATGGCAACCGGCTTTTAAAAGATTTGACTCTCGTTTTAGTCTAGTGTATTCCCTTATTTTCCTTATACTTACAAGGAGGCAAGTAATTAAGGCAATTTCTGCTAATGCTTATCTGCTTAAGTAGATATAATAATATACTTTTTAATAATAATTTATTACAGCGATGTAGAGAAAGACATGTGAATGGAACACCTCCGATTGTTTAGCGATTAACTAATATTCTATTTATTAAACTGTATGTTACTTCACGATAAAACTAATAGTATCATATATTCTTTATTTTAATAATATTAATAATAGTAATAGTAATAATATAAATAATAATAATAATGTTACAAATTTAGATATTTTTGTTCTTCAAAAGCACTTTGAACGCATTCAGTAGTGAACTACCGGCCAGTTGATGCATGTTTGAAAGCCTTTATAATTTATTCTCTGCCTGAAGCTATTAATTAGCACAGTCTACTATGAAACGGTCACGAAGCTTGTGGCATTTTTTTTCCCAGCTTGTGCGATTACAGTGCTCCTAGCGGAATGCTAACCAACCGAACAGTTGTGTTAATCTGTTGTTTGGGAGAAAGGACATGTTATGTGGATCGTTGAGCAGCAGCAGCAGTAGCAGTAGCAGTAGTAGTAATAATACTTACAATACAATAATAATAACAATAGTATAATTAATAATATGACAAGGAAATAAACAAAGTTATATAATCATAAATAGTTTGTGGAACTACATAGGAAAAAATCTGATGTGTTACACTCACATGACATTCTCTACCTGCTCTACTAACAAACTTCTTACAAAAGATTACAATGCTAATCAAGATAAACATTAACAGAATGTTCATATTACTTAGGTTCTTATAAGTAGAAGGAAACTAAAGGAATGCACTAGTCTATAGTGATAGACAAATTCTTTAAAAGCTGTCGTTATGCGATTGTCATTGCAAACAGTTTCTTTACTTGGCCAGAACTAGAACAAAAGAAAAACAGACACTTCCTGTCTGAGAAAAGTATAAGCACTTTGCAATTGAAACCAATAACAAGGCATATCTCGGAAACGGTTACCTCCATAACAAAAACGTAAATGACATTAACTGTGTATTCTGATGAGATCTATATTTTTTGTACAGTAACTTTTTTACGGTTAAGCAATATTCGGCAAAATTCATGCAGAATAAAGATGCTTTCAGATGCTATTTCCAGAAAATTTAAGATACCTATACATTTTGTCATGTAAATATCTTTAATGTAAAATATTTTAATCACAATCGTTAGAGCTATTTTTGTGAACATCAAAATGTTTCACAATTTTTTCCATGTAAAGGATAGTTAGGAGTGTGGGGATTTTCTTGAAAATCTACGTGTCGCATGCTTGGAAGAACTGAACTTAAATACTAAGTTAGGTATTTAACGGACTTTTCGTTTTTGAGCTATGCTGTCAACAGACACACACATACAGTCGCACACACAAACATACACACATAAGGAAAAATACTTTTTTGGATTCAGGGGGTCTCAAAACATGTATTTCCGGTGAAATCTCTGTATCGAGTTTTTGGGTGCAATACAATACCTTCTGTATACACTATGTACAGAGAAAGTAAAAAAGATCAAATCTATCCCTACTTCCAACTATCCCTTTTCCCCAAAGGTCCAGTAAGATGAGTTCGTAGAATTTCTACTACATTAAAAGTAAAATTCTGATGTATTCCATTCACACGGCTTTCTCTACCTATCCTGTAACAAACTGTTGTTACACAAGCTTATTTTTGTACCTCTTCACAAATATCGACATAAACATTTGCAGAAATAATGTTATTACATCTTTCGTTGTAGATACGTGTGAATAAGGGAATATACTAAGCTAAAGCTCAGGAGTAAAACAAACAAAATATGAAACGGATGACGAGAAAAGTATAAGTATTTTAAACTCGTGAGAGTCATTTTTAAGAAAACCAAATTCTCGAAAAATGGTGCACGTAAAGGGATGAGTGGACATTTATGAAAAACTTTGTCGTATACTTGAAAGATGATGTATATACCAAGTTTGGTAGTTAAGGGATTATTCGTTGACAGATACAGGGGACCTTTTCTGAAAATGCTTTTCTGTATTCATGGGACCTCAAAACATACATTTCCTAAGAATGTTTTGATGGAATACAATTCTTTCTCTACTTTCTGTCTGGAACTGGGTCTTAGTGTTACTCTGAGAACTATCGAATCACTAGAATAGCTATTAAAAGAGATATATTACATTTTATATTTCTTTGAGAGGCTTGATCGATATCTACCATTATCGATTAAAGCTCCTCCCCTAATGACAAACAAATGATGTTAGGCTTAATGCCGTTTTTAATAATTAAGACATTACATTTCTGTAATTGCCTCCTCTATAGCACATAATGAATTCATGAATTCCATTCATCATCAAGAACTAAGTTATATTTGTTTATTGCAGCTATGACAATAAAATTTCCATTGCATGTTTTTGCCTCGATGCCATGGACGAAGCTATTAATTTACATAACTTTATTTCCTGTTTGTTCAGAGTGATTAGCTTGAACCCGTTGTGGTTAAAATTGCGTTCCGTTATTTATATTAGCTACCACTGTGTTGGGTAATTAAAATACAATACGCAGTGCTGCATGTTGACATCAGCTGTGCGGTTCTCACGGAGAGATTCTGGTATTATAATTCTGAAAATGCTAATAAATAATTTTCCTTAAATGCGTACACTAATAGAGCAGTAGATACTTTGTAACAAATTGTAAATAAGCGTGCCATATTCAACCACAAAACGCTAGAAGTATATATTCTGTAGGAATTTTCGAATATTCAAGTATTTATGCTTTCACTAGCACGTATGTAATGTACATAGTACATAGAGAAAGTATTGCATTCGACCCAAAAATTCACTACCGAGATTTCACCGGAAATAAGTGATACCCATTTTAGAAAAATATGTGTGTGTGCAGCATAGTTCAGTATTTATCAAGATTATGTCACAAAGAGTTTAAAAAAGTCCCCCACTACCAACTATCCACTACATGGCAAATTTTTCGAAAGTTTTGATTTTTTCAAAAACGATTTTGGTTTAAATATTTAGAATATTTTCATGAAAAACGAAATGTATTTCTTAAATTTTCTGGGGATAGCCCCTGAACACTTCTTCACTCTCGATGCCTTTTGTATAGCTCGTAAACAGTATGAAGTAGACAAAAGACTTACTACAGAAAAATGTAGATCTATTTAAATACAGCATTTATATCATATTCATTTATTAGAATTAGCCACTTCCAAAATAAACCTCGTTACTGATTTCAGTTTTAAATTACTTTAAGTTTTCTTAACTGGGATGTCTACTTTAGTTTCATTTCTTTTGTTTTACTGCAAAAGAGAACCGAATTTCAATTGCTTCATATAGCGACCGATTTTTTCACTATCGCGTTAGCCTCGTTTACTCCCTTATTTCTCTTCTACTTACAAGGAAGCAAGTACCTACTAAGGCCAATAATTGGCTAATGTTTATTTCGATTAGCATTATGTAGATAAAAGAATAATCAATTCTAAGGAAAGTTTGTTAGTGGAACAACTGGAGAAAGTCACGAGTATGAAACACGTTAGATTTTTTTGAGATTAATTTTGATGTTTGTGTCCTTTATAGGTTAACTATTATGCCCTACTGACACTGAACGGGATGCCTCAGGTTGGGAGATCGCAGGTTCGCTTCCCGTGACCGGTCTAACTAACCCATGGTTTTTCTTGGGTTTCCCAGATCGCGAGACGAATGCTGGGTATGTTTCTATCATCCTCCGAATTTCTTGTCCCTCCAAGTTGGCTCATTTGTCATTTCGGTCATCCTTCCCGTTCGATTTCTCGGGTTGGAAGAGTCGGTGATGTTGCTCGGTGCGGCGTGGCAGGGAAAAAGGACGGTCAAGGTGACTATCTCCGCCACCCCGACTTTGACTGGTTGCAGGGATGAGGATTGCTTCTGGCGGGGGCGTTAAACCATACGTGGGGCGGGGGTCCCTTTCTGCCTGTACCGGGTGCTTCAATCTTGAAAGTGTAGGGACCCTGTGATTTTGTGCCATCGCTCCTGTGAAATATCAAAGGAATGTCTTCCCGTATAACTATTTTAAAACTGAAACTAATAATCAGGAATGTCTCAAATAACTCTACAGAATTTACAACAAAGGGTATAAAAAGAAAACGCATATGACATTAATTGTATGTTTTAATAACTACATTTTTTGTTTACCAGTTACGAAGAGTACTTCTGAGGTTACTCTCAGAAAATTAAAGATATACATTTCATTTACCAGGAAAATATCTTAAACATACGGTATTATATCAAACCCGTTAGAGTCAAATATGAGAAAATCAAAATTTTTGAAAAAGTGTTCATTTTAAAACTACTTAGGGATGGAAGATTTTATTCGACACATACATACAAACACAGATTCCGGGGACCTATATATTTCCGGTGAAATTACATGAAAATTTTGGATGGAATACAACAACTGCCCTTCCTACCATAGGTAAAAGGGAAAGTATAAATGACAAAATGGAACTGTTTTACCAAAATACGTTAGTATCCAATCTATTACTTACCCTAAAACTTGTTCAACTTCGTCCATATGCAACTATTGTATATTGCGTAATAAGAACCCTAATTTATACTCGTATTCCCATTATGCCATTTCGACCTGATAAGTAACTTACAGCTTGTGGTTAGCCAATTATGTTTTGAAATACTTGAAAAAACTGTAAAAAAACAATCATAAATCAAAATTGATTTTCAATATTTTATTGAATATTAAGAAAAAAATCTGATGTGTTCCATTCACATGACTTTCTCCAAATCTCTACAACAAATTATTGTTAAAAAGCTTCTGCTTCTTTTTACTTAGTACTAAACGAGGAAAACTTAGCAGAAATAGTCTTATTACTTGCTTCCTCGTAAGTAGAAGCGAAATAGGGAGTAACATAGGTTAAAGTCAAAAGCTGGTTGCTATGTGACTGAAGTTCCTTTGTTTCTATGAACGGGAGTTGCCAAATTCCTGTATGAGAAAATTATATTTTTCAATGCTGAAACCAAAAACAAGGAATAACTCTAAATCGATCAACACCACGAAAAAAAGTATATAACATAAATTGTGTGTTTTAACGTGCTCTACATTTTTTGTGTGGCAAGTTTTTATCCATCTCATACGGTTTAGTAGTTATACAAAATTCCGTAAAATTCATTCAGAATAAAGTAGTCTTCAGAAGCTATTGCCAGCAAATTCAAGATATACATTTTATTTGGTATGTAAATATGTTAAATATAAGAGATTTTAATAAAAATCGTTAGAGCCACTTTGAAGAAAAACATTTTCGAAGAAAGTTCCATGTAAAGGGTAGTTTGGGGTAGGGGGATTTTCTTGAAAATCTTGGTGTCGCATCCTTGGAAGATAGCAAACTTAAATACCAAGTTAGGTGCTTAACCGTCTTTCCGTTTTTGAGCTATGCTGCCCACAGACATACACACAGGCACACACAACACAGACACACACGGACATTTTGCTAAAAAATTTTTTTTTATCCAGCGGGTCCCAAAACATATATTTCCGGTGAAATCTCTATATCGGATTTTTGGGGCATTACAAAACCATCTCTATACACTACGTACATAGCGCGTGTAGAGAGAGTAAATATATATTTCCAGTGAAATTTCGAAATCAAAAGTTTGGATGGAATACACCTTCCCTTGTTACCATAGGTAACAGAAAAAGTTGAAATGACAAAATGTAATTGGCTTGCCAAAATATGTTAGTAGCAAACCTATTACTTTTCCTTGACCGGTTCAACTTCGCCCATATGCAACTAAAGGTATTTGTAAATGCATGGAAACTGTGACGTACAAACAACCGCCACACACTGCATACACAAGCAAGTGAGTCAAAATATTTCGCTCGTCCTATTGCTGCCCTCTCCGTTCTCCGACAGCACAACTGTTCCCTTTTTTTTTCCTGCTGCACAGAAAGGAATGCAATAATAGCACTGTCTGAGTTCGTGACGTCATTCCGAGAGATGCTGCAAAAAGGGTCCCTCACGCCCTCTGTCCTGCTGCGGGACACATCAATCCAGCCTTTAAAACGTGAACTGAAAATAATCCCAACGGTAACGTCATAGGGAAAGTAAATTACGAAATATTCAGTTTGTCCTCTTAAACAACTTTATCACCTGTGAGAAATAAGAAGCAAATACACAACTTGAGTTCTTCTAAATTAATATATTTAAAAGAATTAATATCCGTATTAATAAAAAAAATCTGATGTGTTCCATTCACATGACTTTCCCTATATCTATGTAACACATTATTGTTAAAAAGCTTATTCTTTTATTTATTTCATGCTAATTGAGAAAAATTAGCAGAAATAGTATATTTCTTGCTTTATTGTAAGTAGAAGCGAAATAAGGGAGTAGCATAGCTTAAAGTGAAAACCAAAAGCTGGTTGCTATGTGACTGAAGCTCGTTTGTTTGTATGGACACGAGTTGGCAAATTCCTGTATGAGAAAAGTGTTTTTCAAAGTTGAAACCAAAAACAAGGAATATCTCAAAATCGATCAATTCCACAAAAAAAAAAAAATGTATATAACATAAATTGTGTGTTTTAACGTGCTCTACATTTTTTGTATGCTAAGTTTTTGTCCATCTTTTACGGTTTAGTAGTTATGCATACGTTTTATTTATCAGGTAAATATCTTTAATATACGATATTTTAATTAAAATCGTTAGAGCCATTTTTTAGAAAATCAAAATTTTCGAAAAAAGGTTCCATGTAAAAGGTAGTTGGGAGTGGGGGGATTTTCTTGAAAATCTTCGTGTCGCATCCTTGGAAGATACCAAACCTAAATACCAAGTTTGGTTTTTAACGGACTTTTCGTTTTTGGGCTATGCTGCCCACAGACACACACACACTTACACTCACACACACACACATACACACAATCACACACACGAAAATATTTCTAAAAATTCATTTTTTTTGGATTCAGGAGGTCTCAAAACATGTATTTCCGGTGAAATCTCGGTATCGAATTTTTGGTGGAGTGCAATACCTTCTCTATACACTATGTACATAGTACGTATAGAGAAAGTAAAAATCTAATAACAGAGAATGACAAGTATTTCACATCTAACTCTTTTGTTAAAAATCTTATGTGATCCATTCACATGAGTTTCTGTACATGTCTGTAACAATCTTTTTTTTTTTTGTAGCTTAACGTCCTTTTTTTTTTTTTTTTTTTTTTTTTAATTCCCGGAGTCTGGTCTTCGGTGCTGTATACCCTTGTTTACAATTCTCCTCCCTAAATTTGCTGTACGATTACTGTTTTTTTTTTTTTTTTTTTTTTTTTTTTTTTTGCTGTTCCAATACACATTGCACAAACATATAAAACCCATGCCCAAGGTGGGACTCGAACCCACGGTTTCCTCACCACGAAGTACCAAAGCGAGACGCTTTAGCGAGCGAGGCCATAGGCACCGGCACCTTTAACCTGGTTGGTCATATCGGACGACGAATGAAATAGGTGAAATGATGCTCAAATAATCTCAGGGTCCGTGGAGAAGACATTCGTCTTCTCAGGATAACCTTATCCGGCGTATCTCTGTGGGCAGCATAGCTTTAAAATGAAAAGTCCGTTAAGTACCAACTTAGTATTTAAGTTCAGTTCCCTCCAAGGATGCGACACGAAGATTTTCAAGAAAATCCCCCCACTCCCAATGTGCCTAATATAATATCATATATATATTTAAATATTTTGATTTTCTCAAAACTTGTAACGATTTTGATTAAAATACCGTATATTACAGATATTTACACGACAAATAAAATTTATATCTTGAATTTTCTGGTAATAGCCTCTGAAGACCTCATTATTCTGGATGAATTTTGTATAACTGCTAAATCGTAAGAGATAGAAGCTTATTACACAAAAAATATAGATCTCGTTAAAACACATAATTAATCTCATATACTTTTTTGTGAATCTGACCGTTTCTGAGATATTCATGTTACTGGTTTCCACTTTAAAATACTTATACTTTTCTCATAAGGGAATTTGTCATACAAACAAAGACGTTTCAATCACATAGCAACTACCAGCTTTTAAAATATTTTACTATCGCTTTAATTTAGCATACTCCTTTATTTCCCTTCTACGTACAAGGAAGCAAGTAATAAGACAATTTATGTTAATGTTTATTTCGATTAGCATGAAGTGGACAGAGGTGTAAGTTTTTGAAAAGTAATTTGTTATAGAGATGTACAGTAAGTCATGTGAATGGAACACAGCCTTTTTCTTTGTTTCAGAGGACCCTAAATATGTATTTCCAATGCAATCTTGGTATCAATTTTTGGGTGGAGTGCAATATCCTTAGTACCTTCATACCATGTAAGTAATTAATTAGTGAGATTGAAATGATAATAAACGTATATTTTATAATTCTCACAAAAAGAAAAAAAAAAATCAAATAGCATTTTGTTCTTTGATCAGCCGATTTCGAAAAAATAAATCGTTTTTGTTCCAAATTGTAATCATAATTTCACAAGAATTTAAGATTATAGTTTGTTACTTGTAAGATGCATTGAGTAACGTATTTCTGACAGTAGTTTCGGTAATAATTATTACACATTACACAGGGTTTCGAATTAATCACCTAAAATAATAAAATAAATATTCCGAACAACTTTTTCAGACGTGAAGTAGCGTTGCACTGAGGTTTGTCAGGGATCTGAACCAACTTCTGGATGTAAACACGTCGGCCGCTTGCAAACACGACGCAGGGTAGTGTAATGATTTGGAAGATAGCGCGTGCAACTGGTATTCTGATTGGCCTGTGTTAGCAGTACACCAACAACCTGCAGCGTTGCCAGTTAGTCTGTTTCTTATTTTCGACAAAACAAAAATATCTCCGTAGGAAATGGTCAGAGAGAAAAAAGTAAGATACAAAATGTGTTCCAAATACCGAGATCTATCACTGGTATGAATTATTAATGTAATGAGTTCCCTTGCACCCGGTATATTCCATCGTCCTTTGTGTAAATATGGTTGCAGCTCTGGATGCGATGGCCATCCAAGCCGACGGTGACATTATTACTAAGGCGAGTAATGAACTACTGAATAGTAATCGTTCATAACTACTACTGTGTCATCTAATGGAATTAGTTTATGCATCAAGAAGCCATAACGGCCCGCAAGCCTTAATTACTGATGAGTGATTGTGTGCACGCACTCGGTAATACAACCCAGAACCTCCGAGTTGCGTACGCTACCACCAGGAGGTCGAGCTGGAATTATACGACTGAATAATTAATCTGGCGCCGTCGACCGCCCACATCAGACTTGACCCTCCATTTCCTTGTGTGCACGGTATGCAAATACTCGACATGTTTATTTATTTGATTTCCTCCAGTACATCACCTAGAGAGATTTTAAACCAGTAGTGCCCAAGCAAGGGAGGTACAGGCAAATTACTCAGTGTTAGAAGAAGATCCTGTTGTGTTCCATTCACATGACTTTCTCTATTTGTCCTACAAACAAACTATTTTACTAATTGATGCTAACCAAGACTAACATTACCAGAAATGGCTATAAGTAGAAGGTCAATAAAGGAATACAAAAAGCTAAAGCGAGGTCATATCTTTTAAAACCTATCGCTATTCGGTATTGTTTTTAAGGCCAGAAGTAAAAGAGACACGAAACTATAGATAACGTCCAATTTGAGAAACGTTTATATAGTTTAAAATTGAACTAAATAAAGCTTAATACTTGGAATCGTTTAACTCTACACAATATATATGTTTTAATGAGATCTACATTTCTGCAGTAAATTTTTGTCTACCTCTTACGGTTTAACCGTTATGCAAAAATATCCAGAATAAAGGGGTTTTCAGGGGCTCTTACCAGAAAATTCAAAATATACATTTTATTTGTGATGTAAATATATATAATATACTATATTTTAATCAAAATCCTTAAAACAATTTTTAGAAAAACAATTTCAAAATTACTTCATGTAAAGGGTAGCTTGGAGTGGTAGGATTTTCTTGAAAATCTTCGTGTCGCATCTTTGGAAGATGCTAAGCTTAAACACGAAATTTGGTTTTTAACGGTCTTTTCGTTTTTGAGCTATGCTGTTCAAGGTCACACGCACGCGGACTCTTTTCTAAAGATACTTTTCTTGGACTAAGGGGACCTCAAAACATATTTCCGGTGAAATTTCGACATAGATTTTTGGGTGGAATACAATATCTTCTCTACCCACTATGTGCATTGTACATACGGACTAGAGAAAGTAAAAAATGTGTTTTATTCTAATGAAGATTAACATTGGAAGAAATGGTTGCTTCCTTATAAGTAGAAGGGAAATAAGAGAATACACTAAGCTAAAGCGAAAGGCAAATCATCAAAAGCTATTGTATGTGTTCCTCTTTTCAAGGCCTGGAGTAAAAGAAAAGAGATATGAAACGAAAGATAACGTTCAATTTGAGAACATTTTAAGTAGTTAACATAAATCGTGTATTGTACTAAAAATCCTTGTTTGCTTTCTCTAGCGTATATGTACAACGTACATAGAAGATAGAAAAGGTATTGTATTCCACCCAAAATGTTATTCCAAGATTTTACCAGAAATATATGTTTTGAGACCCCCTGAATAAAATAGTCAGAAAAAGAGCTCTCTCTGTGTGTCTGTGGACAGCATAACTCGAAAACGAAAAGTCCGTTAAATACTAAAAGTTCAGTATCTCCAAAAAATGCAACACGATGATTAAAAAAAACATCCCCCCGACGCAAATAACCCATTACAAGCACAGTTTTCAAAAATTTTGATTTTCTTAAAAATGGCTCTTACAATTAAGATTAAATTACCACATAATAAAGATGTTCAGAAGACAACTGAAATGTATATCTTGAATTTCCTGGAAATAGCCTGTGAAGACCTCTTCATACTGAATGACTTTGCATAACTAGTAAACCGAAAGAGAATACACAAAAATGTAAACACAAAAAATGCAAATCTCGTTAAAACATACAATTTATGTCCGTTACATTTTTGCTGTGGAGGTAACCGTTTCCGAGATGTTCCTTGTCATTGGTTTCAATTTTAAGGTACTTGAACTTTTCTAGACAGGAAGTCGCTCGTGTTTCTTCTGTTTTATTTCTGGCCAAGCAAAGAAGTGTCTTTCAAAGACAATTGCATAGCGATATCTTTTAAAACCATGTACTCGCTTTTATTATAGTTCACTCCTTTATTTCCCTTCTACTTGTAAGGAACAAGGTAATAGGAACATTCTGCTAATGCATATCTCGATTAGCATTGCGTAGAAAGAATAATCTTTTGTAAGAAATTTGTTTTGAGATGAGTATAACAATTAGAGGATTTTTTTTCTTTCTTTAGGGGATGGTATGTATTACACATTATTTTCAAAGATATTCCAAAGAACATAAAACAAAGAAGAACTTAACTTCACATTACAGCATATACGGACCACACAACCTCCATGTTTTAACATTTATAGAGTGATTACGTTAAAAAAGTCGTTTGGTAGAATATAAATTTAATTTCTAATTCTGTGGCTTAGCTTGTTAAGCGCATCGTTACAATGTATAAAACTAGTTTAAAATTCTATTTGGGTCCAATATTCCCTATTTGATTGATGATTTAATTTCCTATCTCAATTTTGTATCGAATTACGTGAATTCAATATCTGAAATCTCGTTAACAGAATTTTAAAAAGCAATTTAGCGCTTGTATTGTCACTTGGAGAAGCCAGATTTTCCACATGCTTCAACAAATTTCGATAGTCAGATGTTTAAAGTCGGAGCAATATAGATGTGAACTAAACTCTATTCTGATGTCGCAATAAATAACTGAATAGCGAGAGAAATTAAAACTATTGAGTATTAAAATATAAAAGCAATAAGAAGGGATTGATGCCTCAAAGAACTGTATTTTATAAAGATTTACATTTGTACGCTCCTACTTCCTACAGTATGTAGAAAGATTTGTATTCCACCCAAAACTTCAGGTCCAAGGTTTCAATGGAAATACTTTGACACTCCCTGAATCCAAATTAAGTACTTTCGAAAAGGTATGTCTGTGTGTGTCTACCAGTCAGTCAATCAGTATGTCTGTCTATCTGTGTGACTGTAAACATTAATCAAAAACGAAAAAATGGATAAACACCGAACTTGGTACCTATTTTTAGTAAGTGTTAATCCATAATGGCTATATATTCAGTATCTTCCAAGAATGCTACTCAAAGATTTTTAAGAAAATCCTTCACCCCAAAATACCAGACCCGACCAGAGCAGTTGGCAGGCTGAGGGCAGCCCGAGGTGTGTTAGACGTGTCCTTGTTATCGGAGAGAACTTAACCACATACTGACGGGATTGTGGGTTTTTGCAGGATGGCGGGTGAGTGTTGGGGTTGTGGAGTGACTGGAGGAGGCAAGTATTGCCCATCGACGGTTGCCTATCATGGTGCAACGGGTCTTGTGCACCGCTGGTGTGAGTTTATTAAAACATGTTTATTTTGAGGCTTTGATTTTGAATCCAAGCAACTCTTGAAGGATTGTAAGGAGCTTAGCCGTAGCAGCTGTTGGAGGTGCTCCTTCGTTACCGGGGATGTCCGCAAGCCACACGGGGAAGCCGGTATCGCCTGAAGGAGCGGTTTGTGGGATTGTTATCCCCAAGAGACCTAACGAGGGCGCTCCGAAGGAATGGTAACCCTTCGTTGAATTTTGTTGCCCGACGCCTAATCTCGTCCTCCTGGTATGGTGGACCAGAGGTTTCGTGCAGGAGTCTCGTAGGAAAGCCACGAGGCACAGAATAGATAGCCTGGAAACATCTATTCTGTACCCGCTGAAGCAACAGCAGATTGGAGTCTGCCGCCATGCCCCAGATCTCACAGGCGTAGATTAGCAAGAGGACTATGAGAGCCCTCAAAAGGCGCAACTTAAGGGGAACCGGCATCGTGGACTTCAGCATCGGGTACAAGGAGGCCATAGCCCCGTGACCCCGATACCTCAGTTCCCTGATGTGCTCCCCAAAAGTGACGCCCCTGTCAAGCTTCACCCCCAAGTAGGTTATGGTGTTCGTCCATTGTATCCTTCGGTTGAGGTACGTAAATGTAGGGAAGTTTGTGGGAAAGCGGCGCTTGGTGAAGAGAATAGCTGGCTTTTCTCCGGATTGATGGACAAATACGGTCGGTGAGAGATTTTCTTGTGGGTGGATCGTCTGTTTCAGGTTTGCTGACCAATCATAGTGCAGAAATGCATTACCGTAAGCGACATCATGTCATCGGCGTTGCAATACCTATGGGTACAGTGAAAATTTTCAGGCGCGTTATTATGCATGACTGATTTGATTGTTTGCAATCATTGTTTGGTTTCATTCTGTGAAAAGTTCGGTTGAGTTATACCAGTGATTCCATAAGGATTTACATTTATAATCGTTACTTCTTTTATATATGGGAATATTGCTCTAGTTCTCACCTTGGAACTACGGCGAGTGATCCTGTGATTTTAAAATGTCTTATAGCCGTCATAAACGGGTTGAGATTACGTTAGTTAAAATAATAACACTTTACGTTTAATGAAACACAGGACCCAATGTAAAAAGAAAAATAAAAAATAGATAAAGTAACTAGTGAGAAATTGGGAAAAGTAGTTCAGCATACGAGAAGTGTGATCGAAAATACATAGAAAAAGGACATTATAGAGAAAGCATATGGCGCTGCAGACGGGCAGCAAATAACTATGGCAACAGCGTACCGAGACAGCTACTTGTCACGAAGAATGTCAATCACAAGGTAATTTCTCACCAATTATAGCTCTTAAAAGTTTCGAAGATGTTGATTTTCTCTTTTTTACTTTTTCTGGTACATATACACATACGTAGCAGCTAGAGAAGGTTGTGTATTCCACCCAAAAATTCGATGTCGAGATTTCACCGGAAATATATATATTTTGAGGTCTCCTGAGTACGAAAAAATCATTTTGAGGAAAAAAAAAAAACGGCCATGCGTCTGTCAGTGGACAACATACTCAAAAACAAACACACCGTTAAATACTACACTTGGTTATTTATGTTTAGTATCTTCCAAGGATGTGATACGAAGATTTTTTAAGAAATTGCCCATTCCTACTACCTTTTACATGAAAAAAGTTTCTCGAAAATGGCTCTGGTGATTTGGATTAAAATCTCTTATATTTAAGATATTTACATTACAAATAAAATGTTTATCTTGAAATTTCCAGAAATAGCCTCTGAAGACCTCTTTATTATGAATTTTGTATAACTCATTAACCGTAGAGATAGTCAAAAACTTACTTCACAACTCCTTAAAACACACAATTTATACCATATACATTTTTCGTGGAGTTGTTCGGTTTCGAGATATTCCTTGTTATTTGTTTCAGCTTTAAAATACTTAAAAGTTGCTCATACAGGTAATTGTCAACTCCTGGCCACGCTAAGAAACGGATTTCAATCCCATAGCAACCATATTTTTAAAAAATTTGACTGTCGGTTTAGCCTAGTGTATTCCCTTATTTCCCTTCTGCTTATAAGGAACTAAGTAATAAGACGGTTTTTGCTAATGTTTATCTCAATTAGCACGAAGTAGATAGAAGAATAAGCTTATTAACAATAATTTGTTGCAGAGATGTAGATAAAGTCATGTGAATGGAACGCATCAGATTTTTGATTCAGGAAACCTAAAAACATGTATTCCGGATTATATCCAATAATATTACAACACACCACAAAATAATGAACAATTTAACTTTACATTGAAACTGAATGCAGACTGCACAACCCCCATTAACATATTTTAACATTTATAGAGTGATTACGGAAAAAAAAAAAAAAAAAAAAAAAAAAAAAAAAAAAAAAAAAAAAGTCGTTCGGTAGAAAATAAAGTTAATTTTTAATTCTGTGGCTTGGCTTGTTAAGTGCCTCGTTACAACGCCCAAAACTAGTTTTCAATTCTATTTGGTTCCAATATTCCCTATTTGATTCATGATTTATTTTCCTATCTCAATTTGGTATCGAATTACACGTATTCAAATCTGAAATCTCGTTAGCGAATTTTAAAAAGCAATTTAGCGTTTGTATTTGTCACTTGGAGAAGCCCCTATTCCCACATGCTTCATAAAATTTTGATATTAAAATGTTTAAAGGCGGAGCACCATATGATACCAAACTCTATCCATGAAATCGCAAGAAATAATTGAATAGCGAGGGTACTTACAATTGATTTAAATGTGACAATATAAAACCAATATTAAAGAATATTTCAGAAATGGTTGGCTCCACAAAACATTTATGGGAAGTGTGTTTTAAAGAGCTCAATATTCCCACGTTTTCCAATTCGTATAATAAGTAGAGGAAGTATTGTATGTCATCCGAAAATTCGGGTCAGAAATGTTACCAGAAATACAACCCTCGTACGATGGTGGGTATGTCTGGGCAAGAGAGGGTGAACGATTTGTATGTCTGGGCAAGAGAGGGTGAACGATTTGCTTTTTGATGACTGCTGGCTGGCTAGGTTGGAACGACCTATGTATCTTTTATTGGGATTGCTACTAGGCGTGTCCGGAAAGAAAGTACCATTTCGTTCTACCACCACTGCAACGCTAGTGTCGCAGTTCTGCCCATGCGCATTCTCTCTCTGGTTCATTGTGCACTGACGTCATTACAGCCGGATCATTTAAAAGGTTTAAGAGAATTTATGATCCTTCGACTGTAAAACCGTTTGATCGCATGGACTTTTAAGCCAGCTGAAATTCATCGTCAACTTATAGAGATTTGCGGTGAAATATGGCAGATGGAATGCCGAGAAAGTGAGTTAGGCTATTAATGATGTAGCAATGTTCATGATGAAGCACGGAGTGAGCGGCCTTCTGTTGTCACTGATGGTTTGGTTGAATAGGCAAATGAGAAAACAGACGGTTCACAGTATGAATGCTTTGTAATGTGTTTCCACAAATGGTTTACACGAGATTGTCACAAAACACTTAAATTATCGCAAACTGTGTTCCCGTTGGATTCCGAAGATGCTTACGGATGTCCACAAAATGAAACTACTGATCAGTGCTTTGGCATTTCTAATCCGATACAGTAATGGGAGATGACTTCTTAAGCACCATAGTGACCAGTGATGAAACTTGGGTTTGTCATAGGCCCGGGTGAGATTTGTGGTGGATAAAGCGGCTCAGCTTTTCTCCGGGTCCTACGGTTTTCCCGCCATCGTCATTCCATGTATCATCAGTGTCATCGCCTGCGGTGCTATTATAGTAAAAGCGGGCGTTAAACGTTATCAAAAAAAAAAAAAAAAAAGTTCATGTCACTGAACCAAAACAACGGTCAATGGAGTGCAGGCACTCAGGATTTCCCAAACGAAAAACATTAAAACAACGTAATCAGCACGAAAAATCATGTGCACTATGTGTTAGGATAGACGGAGATTCTGCTTGTTGAGTTCCTTCCCAAAGATGCGGTACGGTACTTTGAGCGCGCAATTCAAAACAAAAGGCGTGAAATGCTCAGTCAAGTTTTGCTTCATGACAACGCACGTCACCTTAATCAACAATTCTGTTGGGAGCAGTCCAATCACCCGCAATACATCTATGATCTCTTAATACCACTTGATTTTGAATCTGAAGCGTAAGTTCGGAGGAAGGAGCTTTGGTAGTAATGACGCAAAACATGGTGTTCAGTGGTGGCTGTCTTCACTGGCGGCAGTTTTTTTTTTACTTTCTCTAGCTCGCATGTACAATGTACATAGTGGATAGGGAAGGTACCTACTGCATTCCACCCAAAAATTTGATGTCAGATTTCACCGGAAATATATGTTTTGTGGCCTCCTGAGTCCGAAAAAAACATTTTTAGTAGAAGGTCCGTATGTGCCTGAGGACAGAATATCTCAAAAACGAAATCGTTATATACCAAACTTGGTATTTAGGTTTGGTAGCTTCCAAGGATATAGCATGAACATTTTCAAGAAAATAGCCACACCACAAACTATCCTTTACATGAAAAAATTTTCGAAAATTTTGACTCTCAAAAATGGCTAACGATTTTGATTAAAATACCGTATATTAAAGATATTTACACGAGAAATTAAATGTTTATCTTGAATTTTCTTTGAATAGTCTATAAAGACCTCTTTATTATGGATGAATTTTGCTGAATTTTGCATAAGTGGTAAATATTAAGAGATAGGCAAAAACTTACTACATAAAAATGTATATCTCGTTAAAACATACAATTTATGTCTATACATTTTTTTTTCGTGGATTTGACCATTTTGGAGATATTCCTTGTTATTGGTTTCAATTTTAGAACACCTACTTAAAACTTTTCACATGCGGGAATCTGTCAAACTCCTTGCAATACAAAGAAACGGGTTTCATCCACATGACAACCAGCTTTTAAAAGATTTGACTATCGTTTTAGACTAGTATATTCCATTATTTCCCTTCTACTTAGAAGAAAGCATTTCTGCTAATGTTTATCTTGATTCGTATATAGAAGAATAAGCTTTCTAACAATAATTTGTTGCAGAGATGTAGAGAAAGTTATAAAAATGGAATACATCAGATTTTTTCGAAGCCATTACTTACTTTTCGGACACGCGTCATGTTATTAATTCTGAAGTACAAGCATCTCTTGGATGAATTATAATGGAGCTGAGTTTAACTGCTGGACGTAAACAGGAAGTTACTCGTACATTCAAAGCGCCTTACGCAGTTCTCTCTTCCTGACAGTGTACATCTGTTGGGTATAGTTTATTCACAGATCCCTGGGCGCCATGTTAGAGAACGTGACTGCAATGTTACACTCCCAGCCGCCCCTTAATCCAGCATTCGCCAGTTCGATCCTTACAAGCACTGACTGACCTCTCGGCTCGTATCAAATTAACACCACAGTAATATACACATACACGAGTTGGTTCTCGAACCCAGTAATCAATCTGGCTGTCTCATATCAATGCTCAAGACAGTGAAACTGCAAGTGACAAGTAAAATGAAGTTATGAAACCTTTTATGTACAGTATGAAAAATCTGATGTGTCCCATTTATTGCCGGCGCAAAACTTCTGGACTCATGACCCTGACCGCCAACCCAGCTACCGAGTCTAGCTTATCGGAGTTTGAGATATGATACTTTGCTTACTTAAAGTCACAGTGAGCAAACTTTGTACAGTCTGTATTGAAAGTGTTCCGCATATGTTTGTATTCATAGTGTTTATTTTATTTGTTTAACTATGGATCCTACGTTTTCAAAGTTATGTGGCAAGGTATTACTTAGAGCAGAGAAATAATTGTAAATATTCTTGACTTCATGTAACAAGAGGCAGAGATGAAGGAAGAAAATATACGTTCTCCGAACTCTTCAAAAGCCTGTAGAAAGTGAATGAAATAGCCAAGGCAACTGATATTTCAGTCAGTTCCGTTTCCACGGTTCTCAAAGATAAGAAAGAAAAATAAAATTTAATATATCACTTTTAAACTAAAAGATGTGGAGAAATTGTGTCGCCAGCGATTTGCAGAAATTGGCAGGCCAGAATAGAAAAATGTATGTAGACATGTTGAGAAAATTGAAAATCATTAGAATTCTAATCCAGGATAATGGTGCAGAAAGTAGCGATAGCGTTGATGATGACAATGACGTAAGCGAAGACGAAGGACTGTCAGGTGTGAAACAATTGGGAGCAGATGATTGACATTGTTTACATAGTAGGCCTTTTGTATAGATGTTTTGTAGATATGAATATACATGTGAAAACATGTTTATCATTGCAGCGCAGTATATTACAGGTGCATAAGAAGTGACAGATATTTGACATTGACTGTGACAGGCACTCTTCCAGAATGCATGAATCGACTGGTGAACTGCTTATATGACTTTCTCTACCTGTTCTGCAAACAAACTATTCTTACAAAAGATTATTCTATTATCTACTTCTTCGTCCTCCGTGGTGTAATGGTTACCATTCATATACCCAAGATCGCGAGTTCAAATCCGGCAGAGGGCAATGGATTTTTTTTTCGAGCGTAAAAATCCTTAGCATGGCTTCCTTCTGAAGGGAAGTAATGCTGTTGGTCCCGTGTGGTATTATGATCAATTAGTGATAGTTTAATTGTTTTTCACACTGGTCGTGTGTAGCACATGGGTTGTATAAGTAGAATCAGACTGAAAAATTCAATTCCAAAGGCGGGATTTAAACCACGGTCCCCCGGTCTCTAGACGGCTGCTCTACCACTGAGCTCCATGACAATATGCCGGTACAGCATTAAATTCCTCAACTGACTCGCATGTTTCCCCGTAAACCACAAGGTGATCTCATATTATTTTGAGATGACATACCCCAATCGGCCACAGACCGGGAGGTCATTGGTTCAAATTCCGGCTATGACATTGAATTTTTCAGTCCGACTCTATGCAACACCTGTCCTAGGCATGGCCTGTATGAAAAACATGAAATTATATAAAACAAAATTCTGAACGTTAAGAAAAAATGAATTTTCGATGTGAACAAATGAAGGGCTACATCTAAATTATATGGACAAAGCCTTCTTAATGTTAATGAATTTTGCAATAGATTATTTACTTGAAGTAGCATATGTCTTGAGTGTTACGTCATTTCCTAATTGTACTGTAAGTATTAATGACCTCTCAAACTCTTATTGTAAGTACTTACAGTGCTTTTTGGCATAGCAATTAATAAATGAATTGTAAATTTAGCTTACATTATCATATATGTGTTTAAAATGATTAACGTACATATCAAGTACTTCTAATAGAACGTTAAATACACACGAACGAACATATTTGTTACACTTCTACAGAAGGTATCTGAAGTGTAAGGCTACGCGCACATTGCAGTCTACAGGATTGCTCTAAATAATACAACATTAGCAAAAGCAGGTCTGCTGTGGGTTAGCCTCGTATCAGATCAACGTTTCTAGCGCGTTACATGGACTTTAATGCATCATAATGCTATGTCCTAACAATGACGGCAGTAATTGAGTCCAGGTACCGTCAGATGTCACTAGAAGGTGTTAAGTATGCCACGGCGCAGCTTGACGCGCATTTCACATGCAAATGGGAAGCGTCGCTTATCCTTGAGGGACTCATTATTCTAAACTTGCGTTCTCAGTTATGTAAATGCGGGCATCATCATATTCTAGGCAATTCTTTTTTAATACAGCGAGGACTCGTGGGGTCGTAACGTTTAAAATTCTGTACACTACAGAGAAATTCTAATGAATAGCGTCTAGTCGTAACGTTGTCATCAGCTACGGTCACTTTATATTTCATGAGAAACTGTTTAAAATTCATGCACTTCTCTTTCTAGAAAACAACGTTGATTCTGCCGAAGATTGCATTACTAGCACAGTCTACTAAATACGCCCAACCAGGGGAGATGGCTTTGCAATAACATGCACCTTTCGAAGATCAAAATTGGAGCAAGGCTTTTGCTACTCACACAGGCAGCAAATAGAATGTGAATGCAGAAAAAAAGCCTCATGGAGCTACAAAATGAAATAAAAATTGGTTGGGGTAAAGAAACATATTTTAGATGGGTATGCAATAGGACGGGAATAGCGTGGGTCAGATTAGGAAGGTGGAAAACTCGTAAGGTAGCTGAAGTTGTGGGGATCTGGAAGACTGGTCGCATATCTTGGCAAATTGCGTGTAGATGGAGGATGTTAGGGAAAAATTATTGCCGGAAGTATTTTTAGCATCAAACATGCTGTGATTTGATCCTGAACAGCAAAAACTGACCAAGCCTGAGCACATACTCCATGGAAGTACGTGCACTAAGAGATAAGATATTTGTGTAAATATTGCATAGACATATTTGGTGTTTGAGTAATCTATATGTGAGAATTCGCGGGTATAGTTGTGAGTGCGAGTGTGTGTGTGTGTGTGTGTGTGTGTGTGTGTGTGTGATATCAGTGTGTTCTTTCCTTTATTGGTCTATTCTTCTGTTGTTGTAGCGCACTCATGTGTCTGTGTTTCCGGTTTTGTAAAAGTATATAAAATAGATATGTAGGTAATATTTTAAATCCAAGTATTTTTAAACAGCATATATCCGATCCATGCGACTGTGCGACGCAAATATTGTATTATTGTAAACTTAATGAATTATTATTAGATTTTTATTTCCTGTCACGTGCTATGTACACAGTATATGGAGAAGGTAGGTATTGTATTCCACCCAAAAATTCGATGCTGAGATTTTGTCATAAATATATGTTTTGAGACCTCCGGAGTTCCCCCAAAAAGCATTTTTAGAAAAAAGTCAGTGTGTGTGGCTTTGTAGACATAGCTCAAAAGCGAAAATACCATTAAATACTAAACTTGGCGTTTAATATTAGTATCTTCCAAGAATACTGCACGAAGACTTTTAAGAAAATCCCCCTCACCAAACGAGCCTTTACATGGACAAAGTTTCTAAAATTTTGATTTGCTGAAAAATGGCTCAAACAATGTTGATTATAATACTCTATATTAAAGATATTTACGTGACAAATAAAATGTGTATCTTTAATTTTGTGGAAATAGGCTCTGAAGACCTCTTTATTCTAGATGAATTTTGGTGAATTTAGCATAACTGGGACACCGAAAGAGATAGACAAAAATTTACTATAAAAATGTACACCTCGTTAAAGCACACTTTATGTTTTTAGTACATTTTGTTTTTGGAGTTGACCATTTTTGAGATATTCCTTGTTATTAGTTTCAGTTTTAAAATACTTAAAAATTTTCATATATGGGAATTGTGAACTCCTGGTCATGCAAAGAAACGGATTTTAACCCCATGACAACCAGCTTTCAAAAGATTTGACTATCGCTTTAGCCTAGCGTACCCCCAAATTTCCCTTCTACTTACAACTAAGCAAGTAACAACATTCTGCTAATATTTATCTCGAGTAACATAAAGTAGATATAAGAATAAGGTTTTTAACATGAATTTGTTACCGTGATGTAGAGAAAGGCATGTGAATGGAATTCCTCAGATTCTTTTTTGCCCATCTATACCCGACTTTAACTGTCTTCCAATCGGCGACATTTCTTTGTGGAATATTTGCCTATCGGTATATTGTTTGCTGTCGGGTTTCTATTTTTTTTTTTTTAATTTTAGTTCATTAGATGACACGCGCGCGCGCACACATACACACACACACACACATATTCACATTGTCAGTCATACTTCCAGACTCTGGGGAGGTGAAATGAAATGAAATGGAGTTTATTTATGGACGCTCTTTAACTGCTACGGTTCTCAGCGTCCCATTTTATATTGGGTGTGTAAGACCGCTAAATCTTTCTCAGAGACCTCTCTATCAGCCTTGAGGTTTTTTTAATTGTCATAAATCTACGACACGGGTTCACCGGCTTTACTTCCCTTTCTAAGGAAGCCTTGCTAAGGCTTTTTACGCCCTCCGCTGGTTTTGAACCTGCGACTTTGGGTATATGAAGACAGCATGGTAACTATTGCACCACGGAGGGTAACTCTGGAGAGGTTCTGGTTAAACCACTCGCCTCCACCAAGGTGAGCCAGGTACGATCCCAGGCAACCGCATGTGGGATATGTGGTGGACAAAGCGGAGCAGGGGCAGGTTTAGTCTGGGTTCTCCGGTTTCCCCTGCCATCGCATTCCGCCGGTGTTCCATATGTCAACAGTGTCAAGTGCCTTAGTAAAAGTGGGTTTTATAAAAAAAAAGGCTCAAAACATATATTTCCGGTGAAATCTCGACATCGAATTTTTGGGTGGAATACAATGTCTTCTCTACCTAGTATGTGTAGAAAAAGGAACATGAGATAGTATTTATATTCCATGTAGAGTTGATGTGTACATGTAAGCTATAGTGCCCTATTCACAATGAAAAATAAGAGCAAACCCTGCACTCGTGATATTTATTGAAAACATTTACAGTCACGCAACGCGTTACGTAAGGCGATTGTTTGTAAACTCCTATCTTAATGCTTACATTACGTGCTTAGAAGAATTCTGCATTTTTTCTCTCCATGCAATGGCAGCTTCTAAATAAAACATGACCATGACACCAGATTTTACGCTATATAGTAGACTCATGTTGCTTTTTCATTTGGCCGTGCCAAGCTATCATAAATGCTGTTCTGTTGCTTTTGGTACACTTGATATCCCATACATTTTTACTTTCTCTACACGTACTATGTACATAGTGTATAGAGAAGGTATTGTATCCCACCCAAAAATTCGATACCCAGATTTCACCGGAAATATATGTTCTGAGACACCCTGAGCTCAAAACAGAGAATTTTTATAAAAAGGTCCATGTGTGTGTGCCTTTGGACAGCTTAGCTCAAAAACGAAAAGTCCGTTAAATACCGAGCTTGATATTTAAGTTCAGTATTTTCGAAGGATGCGAACACGAAGGCTTTTAAGAAAATTCCCCCATCCCAAACTGCGCTTTACATGGACTTTTTTTTTTGAAAAGTTTGATTCTCTCAAAAATGATATAGCGATTTTGATTAAAGTGCCGTGTGTTATACATATTTACATGACAAATAAAATGCATATCTTAAATTTTCTGAAAATAGCTTCTGAAGACCTGCTCGTTCTGGACAATTTTTTTCCGAATTTTGAGTAACTAGCAAACCGTAAGAGATCGACAAAACTTACTGCACCAAACTGTAGTTATCGTTAAAATACACGATTTATGTCATGTGACCATTTCCAAGATATTCCTTCTTATTGGTTTCAATTTTAAAATATTTGTACTTTTTTCAGACAGTAAGTTTGTTTTGCTCTATTTTAAGTTAAGTTAGGCGTAAAACACTTAGGTTAGTCGCACTATTTAAGGCTTATACTGGTTTAAACGCATAAGAAAGAGGTTAGAAAACCCATCATACTACGGACGAAACGGTCATTTGTATAAGATTCAGGGTAGAAGGTACAGAACCGACGTAGGAACATTTTCTTTTGTTAATAGGACAGTTGAAGAATGGAATAAATTGCTTGTAGCAGCCTTTCAGGGCTGCCCTCTGACCTTAAAGAAATTCAGGGATAATTTAAAGAGAATAAATGTTAGTTAACTTGAGTAAATATTGTGAAGTAATTAAGGATTTCAAAAACTGTATTAATGTATATATTAGTATTGCATAGTATTAATGTTGAGGTTTCATAATAACTGTTTATTAACTAGCTGGTAATTGACATAACAATTGCTATACTGAACAATAAGTAGTTAGGCATTTAAAAAAACATGTTTATATAATATGTTAGTTGAATAACTATTCTTAATTTATCTTAAGATTGTTATTGTAAGTGAATTTTGTACACTTAACTCTGCCACCGGGCAGTACCCAATTGCAGAGAATAAATACATACAGATAAGGAAGGCTAGATGCAGGGAAAACTGTGAAACAGTAATGACAAATTCTCTGCAATTTGGGCCAGCTGTGCTGGGTAGCTACACAAGAAAGCACAACCACGCTCCTGGTGGTGCAGCAGGAAATCAATTGCCCTAGCAGGTCCCTTGGGCAACATTAAGGGTGGGCGGTAAAGGCCCTGGAAGATATCCGTATATTACAGTAATGGCCGATATGGGAACCTGCGTTTTCTTGCACTTGTTTCCTCTACATCAATCATCAATTAAGTGACGTCATGTTCATTTGATAGCTTGCCCAATAACACCACAAAAACGTATCTCGTTTCTAGTAAACAAAGCTTAAGGATTACCTTTAATAATACTGAATTTACAGGGAGCATATCAATGCCATCTATCTTACATACTGACGATTATTTATGGTTGAATTTTATATGGATATAACGAAAACAGAGCGAACAGAACAAAATACACTATACTCCCGATTATTTGTGTGCGAATTATCAGGTTTGAGGATTATCCGTACACCCCCCCCCCCCAAGTATTTTGTTTTAGTGTAGCCGAACCTCATGGCCGCGCTCGTTAAAGCTTTGTGGTCGTGGGTTCGAGTCCCGCCTTGGGCATGAGTGTTTGTGAATTTGAACGTATAGGTGTATGTGTTACATACCAGAAAACGGTAAAGAAAGGAAATTTAGGGAAAAATGAAAAAAAAAGATATCAGAAAAAGGAATACAGCGCCGGAGTCCCAACCATACTTCAGAACTTAAATCGTTTCTCCGCCAACTGTTTTACAAATTTCTTTTAACTTGCTTCGTTGACACTTACACGCTGATTAACATCAGAAAAACTGATTTTGTTTTTAATTTACACGGAACAAGCAGGCCGATAACAATGGAAACGTAATCTGTTGTGACACGGTGATCGTTTAAACAATGGAAATGACAGTTATTGTCACGCGGCGGGGCTTCTGACCCACATTACCCCAGATAATTGAGAGTATACTGTATAGTATTATATTTTGCACGGTGGCATGTTTTCTACGTCTTTTTATTGGAATTTTGCTTCTATTCATTTTTAGGCAGCTTTGGGATATTATTACATTAGTAATGTTATTACCAAGGCTAAATGTTTTACTGTTGGAATCAGCTGAAAAATGAAATGCCACAATGCCACAACCGAGATTTGAACACGGTTTTCCCGTCTTGGGATATTTTATTCCATTTAGCCTCTGATTATCAACATTAGGAGAGAGTTTTACTGCTTAAATAGGTTTATAATTTACATTGGGTCATTTAGTATACAGGCGTACAAATTTGCATGTAGATTAAATAATAATTTAATTGTTTTCTCACAGAAACCGTGTGTAGTACAGGGGTTGGATAGGTAGAGTCAGACAGAAAAATTCAACGCCATAACCGGGATTTGAACCACGGAACTCCCTGTCTCTAGCCGGTTGCTCTGACACTGAGCCCTGCAATTCTCAACTGACTCGCATGTTTCTCGTTAAACAATAAGGTGATCTCAACTTATTTCGAGATAATAAACCCCAATGGCGACTTACAATGTTGTAAGTACTTCAAGATCCAGGATAGTGTGATATCGCAACTGTGATAATTTAATTGCTTTCTCACAGAAACCCACAGTAGGGCAGGAGTTGGATAGGTAGAGCCAGACTGAAAAATTCAATGCCATAGCGGGATTTGAACCACGGATCTCCCGGTTTCTAGCCGGTTGCTCTACCACTGAGCTACCATGGCAACATGCCGACAAAGCATTGCATTTTTTAACTGATTCGCATATTTCCCGATAAACCACATGGTTATCTCAAATTATTTTGAGATGACAAACCCCATGTTGCCATGGTAGATCAGTGACAGAGCAATTCATGGCACTGAATTTTTCAGTCTGACTCTACGTAGGCCAAATAATGTTGTATGTTGGGTGTTCAAAATAGGATTGTATGTAAGGGTCCGTTTTTGGAATCCAAATGTTCCCAAAATTATTTTTCTCGTTGTCTTATCCTCCCCGTATTTTTTAGGACTGACAACCCCCCTCCTGGACTTGCAAGCTAATGCCTAGGACCAGAAGCCTGTCGGGGAGCCAACAGCACGAAACCACAGAATGGGGAACGACTTGTCGATCATGAGTGTGAGGAAGTGGATGACATGCAATGCAAGCGAACTGGGTGATAGGAAAAGTGATCAGCAATTGGTGGAATTAGTGGCGGGAGAAACTGGAGGACCCGGAGAAAACCCGCCCAGTCACCCCTTCGTCCACCAAAAATGCAACATGCGGGCGCTTGGGATCGAACCCGGACCGCCTATGTGGGAGTCGAGCTGTCTAACCAGTCTGTCATGGCGCCGCCACATCAAGAAGATAAACCAGTGGCATTTTCGAGAACTGTGATATGTACGGGAACCCTCACCCTCTCAACTGAAATCCTGTCTATAATAACTATATTTTATGTTCAACCATACCTAAATATAACTAGTTAAAGTGCAGTTTTCCACCAATCAGAAGATCCACAGGTAACGATCTACCATCAGTTTGCAGTATTCCACAAAACGCATTCCCGCAAATTTATTTCAAAGGTTGTACAATAAATAAAGCCACTTTTGTTTATATAATAATTAGTATTAATTGTAATTAACAGTCTAATAAATTTAATATGCTTCTCGTTTCGTATTTTACTATTTTAAAGATGATAACATATCAAGCATTGTGTGAAAGTTAGATCACAACAAAATCAACATTTTTGCGTCTACGTACATTACACAACCCTGCTAGCTGTTTCACTGCATAAGGTTAGATTAATGCAATTTCTGACTCAGGGAAGCATAGAAAATTAAACATAATTTATAAATTATAAATATGAACATGACCTTGCATAAATAATCATATTACATTTGACGATAATGACAATCATGCTCGTATAAAAATTATGAAACTCACATCATAATTAATACCATTATACTTTTGTTGCATACTATACTATGAATACTCGTCTAATTTTTACTTTGGGCTCTAAATCATTTAAAATCTGTCATATATTATATAAATTACCAAAAGTAGTCTGTGATATCCATATTCAACGAAAGGAAATTACATTTGGTGACGTGAAAAACAAACCTCTAACAGCAGTTTGCACAGTTTGGAAGCATAATGCAGCTTGCAAAGATCTTAATGGAGTAGGCTTTTCATAATGAAAGAATTAGTAAAATCAAAATTGGGTAAGTTTTGAGTTAACGTTACAAACAAACACAAATGTTCTCTTGTTTTTTGGTACAGATTACACCATGTTATAAAATTCGACGAAGTGAAGAAGGATTCCTATGGTGACGTTATCCCAGGAACGCGGTATTTAACTTTGTTTCTTTTTCCCCTCACAAAATAACTTGATTGTATAGTTGAATACATTATATTTGTACATACATTTGAATATCGAAATATACAGAACAAAACACGTGTGTTCAGGTTCCTATCCCACGATAAATCTGAGGATGATCTGAGTTAGATTCTTAAGTCCATGACGTTTGCTTTTTAGTCTTTTCAGCTTTGAGTCTGGAGGCAAATGGTTTGACGTTTGCTGAATCAGAGGATTTTGAATGTTCTTTGAAGTAATTCATGCGGAGAAATGTGTAATGGAAATGCTGAATCATCGTACAGAACTATATTGCACACGTACCATGCTGATCCTGTCATCAGTCGTAGGCTTGTTCTGTATGATATGAATCCTTTTGATTTAAATGGCTGAAGCAGAACCCCAGATTAAACCATCACATTGTTAAATTGGACCAATTATTGATGTATAAATGAGGCGCTTGTATTTCAATATTATTGATGATTTTACTTCGAATTTATGTTTCAAATGGTGTATTCAATTACGACATTTAGTGAATATGTCCGTTATGTGCGTATTCCCTGAAACTTTATGTGACTGAAATATTTAGCAATAGTTCTAGACAGGAATATGAAAGTTAAGAACGCTATTCAATTATGCTTTTATGGCCTCGGGATAAAGGGAAAGAAAAAAGGAACAGAGGAAGTAAATTGTAAACAATAATAATAAAGCCTGATGTGTCCATTCAAGTGACTTTCTCTACATCTGTGTAACAAATTAATGCTAAAAAGCTATCTCCTTCATGCTAATCGAGATAAACATTAGCAGAAATGGGTAAGTAGGAGAGAAATAAGGGAATACACTAGGCTAAAACAATAGTCAGATTTTTAAAAGCCAGTTGCTATGCGATTGAAATCCATTTCTTTGCATAACCAAAAGTTGGCCAATTTCCGTATGAGAAAAATTTAAACATTTTAAAATTGAGACCAATAAAAAGAAATATCTATGAAATGGTTAATTCGATGGAAAACATCTGATGTGATTCATTCAAATTACTTTCTTTACATCTCCGCAACAAATTATTGTTAAAAAGCTTATGCTTCTATTTACTTCATGTTAATCGAGAAAAAAATAGCAGAAATAGTCTTGTTAATTGCTTCCTTGTAAGTTGAAGATAAATAAGGGAGTACCATAGGTTACAGTGATAGTCAAAAGATGGTCTCTATGTGACTGAAGTTCCTTTGTTTGTATGGACAGGAGGTGACAAACTCCTGTATGAGAAAAGTATGTTTTTTAAAGCTGAAACCAAAAACAAGGAATATCTCAAAAACGATCAACTCCACGAGAAAAAATACATAACGTAAATTGTGTTTTAATGTGCTCTTGTGTAGGAAGTTTTTGTCTATCACTTACAGTTATGCAAAATTCCGTAAAATGCATCCAGAATAAAGCAGTTTTCAGAGGCTATTCCCAGAAAATTCAAGATATACATACCAGTGAGGAGTCGACCCACCTGATGTGGCTAAGTGTATCTGTCATCTAGAAAGCCAGAGGAGAATATTCCAACAAGCAAGTATTTGTACCATCTGTCCGCACCGAACAGCTCTGCGCAGTCTATTGAAGCATGAAAGGGGAAGCAAATAATAGGAATCGGGAAAGGAAACTCGTGGTGGAAAGGAAAGTTTCAAAACATTCGCCTTGCCAAGCAGGGAAAAACACGAATCCATGGACAAATTGGCTCTAGGAATCAAACCCAGGATCTCCCAAATACGAGATTTGCGCGTTACCGCGAATTCATCTCCTTCGGCTAATTGAAGGTAAATGATAAACCCATTTTTACACTTACTGTTTTACTTTTATTTCATTTCAAAATCCTCTATTGTTTTGAATAAACTACGTATAAAAGGTATATATGACAAGAATATTAGTAGAAAATCCAATGTATTATATTCGCTTCCATATTTTTCCATATAAGCCATGTGTAGGCCAGGAGTTGGATAGGTCGAGTTACACTTAACAGTTCAATGATGTAACCAAGATTTGAACCACGGATCTCCCGGTCTATAGCCGGTTGCCCTAACCACTGAGTTACCGTGGCAACAACGGCATTAAATTCCTTAACTGACTTGCAAGTTTATTGGCAAACCACAAGGTGATCTCAAATTATTTTGAGATGACATACGCCAATGGTGACTTACAATTTTGTAAGTTGATTTTGAATTTTGAATATTACGTCCACACCAGCTATCCTATTCTTTAAAAAGTGTATTCTTTATTCTACTTCTTGCTAAACTAGATAAACATTAGTTAAATGGTTTTATTTCATATTTTACTGTAGGTGGAAGGGAAATAAGGGATACACTAGGATAAAAGTCGTTAGAGCCATTTTTGATAAAATCAAACTTGTCGAAAATTTTGTAGTTCGAGGTGGGGTATTTTCTTGACAATCTTTGTGTCACATTCTTGGAAGATGCTGAATTTAAATATTAAGTTTGGTATTTAATGGAATTTTCGTTTTTGAGTTATTCTGTTGGGAGATCCTTTTTCTAATTTATTTTATAAAGAAGACCCTAAAACGCTTATTTCCAGTGAAACTTCGGTATCAACATTTTGGGTGGAATGCAATATCAAAATTTGGCTTAAACAATAATTGACAAAGGGATAACGAAAAAAGTAAAAAGACGACTATACAATATAAACTGGCAGGAAGTAGAATCTGAATGAAATAAAAATTGGGTGGAGTAAAGAAACACATTTTAGAATTGGGTATCAAACAAAGGATGGGAATAGCGTGGCTCAGGTAGGGAGGGTGGAAACTCATAAGGTAGTTGAATTTGCCCATTATGCGGGAATCACTAAGGCTGGACGCATATTTTGGCAGATTGCGTGCAGATGGAGGATATTAGGAAAAAAATTATTACTGAAAGTATATTTAGCTTCGAACAGACGAAGGACAGCATGCTGGGAATTGATTCTAAACTGGCTAAGCCTGGTTATATACTTAATGGAAGTACGTGTACTAAGAGATGAGATGTTTATGTAAATATTCTATAAACACATTTGGTGTTTGAGTAATCTGTATGTGTGATTACGTGGGTGTAGCTGTGAATGCGAGTGTGTGTGTGATATCAGTGTGTTTTCTTTTATTTGTTTGCAATTGTAGCGCGCGCGTGCGCGTGTGTGTATTTCCACTGTTGTGAAAATATATAAAATAGATATGTAAGACATATTTTAAATTAAAGCATTTTTAGACAGCATGTATGGTCACCTGGCCCATGCAAATATTGTATTATTGTAAACTTAATACATTCTATTACTACCACTTTCTCTGCATATGATCTATGTGCGAATTACAGAAAATAACATGTTTTTATTATTACTATACTTTTGTTTTGAGTAGGGAGTCTCAAAACTTGTATTTCCGGTGAATATCGGTATCGGTATTCATGTTAGAAAGAGAGAGAGAGAGAGAGAGAGAGAGAGAGAGAGAGAGAGAAAGAAAGAGAGAGTAACGTACTGAATTCCTAAAGCAAGGTAATCAAAGCAGCGAGCAAATTCTCAACTAAAGGCAAAACAAAAGTTTGAAGAAACACTAAACGCTAGAAATGAAAGTAGTTAGCGCTAACGACCTTCACAACTCAGCCCTCTAATACTCGCGGCTTACGACCAACGCCTTAACGAACCGAGCCACAAGGCTGTGATCTAAACAAAAGTTGAGATATTTCGTGTTTAATGAGATGTTGGCAAAGGAACGAGAGGAACCTCCCACTTAGCACAGAGAGAGAGAGATGTGTGTAATTTCCTCCAGCAATTTGTTCTCCCCCCATTATCATACGTCACGCCATTGATCCGTGACTCACAGGGAATTGTATTCCGCCACGTCGAGCCACGCTTTTTAAAAGATTGAAACTGCCAGCTTTAACTTTTAGCAGCTAGTTATTACTTTCTCTGACCCCGTATGTAAAATGTACATGTGCCCAAAAATTCCATGTCCAGACCTACCGGAAATATATGTTTTGGGATCCCTGAGTCCGTAAAAAGCATTTTTAGAAAAACCTCCATGTGTGTCTCTGTGGACAGTATATCTCATAAACGAAGGGACTATTAAATACCAAACTTATTTAGGATCAGTAGGGGATTATTAGATCCAGTTTGGTGTAGAAATAATAAATGAACTATAACTGTTGCTGCTACAATAAAACTTTCAAGGATGTGACACTTTTTTCGAAAATTTTGATTTTCGTAAAATGGCTCTAACGATTTTGATTAAAATATCGTATATTAAAGAAATTTATCTGAGAAATAAAATTTATATCTTGAATTTTCTGGGAATAGCATCTGGGAATTACTTTATTCTGGATCAATTTTAGGGAGTTTTCCATAACTGCTAAACCGTAAGAGATGGACAAAACCTTACCACACAAAAAATGTAGAGCACGTCAAAGCACACAATTTATATTATATACAGTTTTTTTTTTTTTTTTTTTGTCGGAGTTGATTGATTTTTTTTTTTTTTTTTTTTTTTTTTTTAGATATTCCTTGTTTTTGGTTTCAGCTTTAAAAAACTTATACTGTTCTCATACAGGAATTTGTCAACTCGTGCCCATACAAACAAAGGAACTTCAGTCACATAGCAACCAGGTTTTGACTATCCTTTAACCTATCGTACTCCCTTATTTCGCTCCTACTTAAAAGGAAGTAAGTAATAAGACTATATCTATTTATCGATTAGCATGAAGTAAATAGAAGCATAAGATTTTTAACAATAATTTGTTACAGAGATGTAGAGAAAGTCATGTGAGTGGAACACATCAGATTTTTATATCTTAATTTTTCTATGAATGAAAGTTTGGATATTAAAGCTCTAATCTAGGAAACAATCTAACTCCTGAATATATAGGAGAGTCAGAATGGCGATGAGAATATTTCATTCAAATATTACAAGCAAGTTTATCTGTGGAGTACAGAGCAAAAAGCAACGTATATAGCTCAAAATACAGCTAGGGTAGGTTTCATGTAAAATATATCTGCTATTCTATGCATATTTCCAGAGACATCATATTTTTCATTATTATGTATATTGGTAGAGAAATCTGTGCATGGAAGTGTAAAGCAAAGTTTTCCCGAAGGACGTATGCTCTATCTGCAACTGAAGCTCTGATTAATGTTGTTAATTACATTGCCAATTTCCCCGCTGGGAGGCATTTCTTTTGTTCCGTTTAATTACAACTGGGACAGCCAGAATAACTTTTACGGCTGCAATATTACTGCTTGCTACAAATGTTTGTTTAGAACGCTTTACACGATATAAAACGGCTGTTATTGGAGCAATTACCACTGGGCAGAAAATGCAATCGCAAAGAAAACTACGTTTCTGAACAAAGAACTGGTTATTGGCGAGTGTAGAAAGTGAATCAGCTGTCCTTAGAGTTTTGTAATTATTGGCATAGCGATTCAGACATTCAGATATGGCAGAAATGTCACCGGTTACCAAAAAGTGACCACAGGTAAGCTATTTAGAGGATAAAGAAATCACGTGATCTCACAAATATTCAAATTAGTACAGGCTGCTCGTTCCTTCTAGACCAATGGCCTTTAGCGAAGATATACTGAGCTAGCCTACTCTTGATAAACAGATCAGAAAATAGTTTGTTACAATAACAAACAGCTCTGCTTCCTAATGATTACGTTTCAAGAATATACAGCGTACAGCTGACTGCAAAGTGTTGTGCGTTTTGGGTTCATGCCAGTGCCAGTGTTCTAACGAGAAATGCTTGGCTAGTGAAAATGAGTGCAATTCAGGAGAAGATGAAGGAGAAATGTTGGGAATAGAAGGAATAAAAGACAATTAGATGTAAAGCATAGTGTAAGCAGTAACCGAGGTTGAGAAGGAATACATGTGAGTGACATCACTGTGATATTTGTGTAGTGTCAGAGATGCAATTTCCATGTAGAATTTCAATGCAATATAGGTTAGTGTTTCTTAAAAGCTATGCAATATATCATAATGAAATTTTTACCACTTATATATCAGTATATATTTGAATTTTTTAGTGCAGGTGCATAATATACTCTGTCGGTAAAAGTTTTATATGTTACACTTTCATGAAATTCCTCAAAGAAATATTTTCATATATAAAGAAATAAAAACATGAAGACTACATTATTATTTATTTTTTAAATTGCTATTATTGATTAATATGTCTTACTGGTTCACCAGCTATGTTGAATAGCATGTTTGTAAAGTGATAACAAAGTTTGAAATGTGTTATTTTAACTGTTTAGGAGAAAAGTTGTGAAAATGTTGTGTTAATTAGAATATCAATAGAGCAAACATTATTAACTTTATTTATGGTTTTATTAATGCTTCTGAATCAGAAGAGGTTGATATATAAGTGATAAAATTTTCATTATGATAGATTTCATAGCTTTCAAGAAACACTAACCTATATTGCATTGAAATTCTACATGGAGATTGCTACTGACACTACCAAGTTTCCTTTAATGACTGTACTTCTGTAGTGCAGAAACATGAGAATAACGTACACTGCCGTTCCTGCTTCTGTATACCAATGCTGCAGTAAAGGTGAATAAGTGACTCGCATATAACCTCTAGTTTAAAAATGTCATTCATCAAGAACTAGTGTAAGCTCGACCAATGACAACTTTAAATTTTGAACAAAGCCACCTGTGAGTCAACACTCTCTGTAAAATAAATGAAATGTGATGCAAACAATGGAGAACACTATGAACTCTTTAAGGGGATACTGAGACACTAGAAGTAATATTCTGGAGAATTACAGTTGCACTCCACCCAAATATTGGATAAAACATTTTTAGAAAAACGTCTATGAAGACGTGCCGGTCCCCATGGCCGCGCTCGCTAAAGCGTCTCGCTTTGGTGTTTCGCAGCGCAGGGGATCGTGGGTTCGAGTCCCGCCTTGGGCATGGGTGTTATATGTTTGTGTATGCGAGTGTAAAAAGTAAAACAGAAATTCATTGATCATACAGTAATCAAAGTAAAAACAAAATAGGTAAATAAAAAGTAGGGTATAAAAAAAAAAGACGATAACTCAAAAACGAAAAGTCACTAAAATACCAAACTTGGTACTTGGTTTCAGTATCTTCCAAGGATGCGACACGAAGATTTTGAGGAAACTCTCCCTACCCTCCATACCCATTTTCTCAAAAGTGGTTTCAACGGTTTTGGTTGAAGAACCGTATATTAAGGATGTAGATCTCGCTAAACACACACAATGTATGTCATACACATTTTTTCGTGGAGTTGACCATTTCCGATATATTCCTTGTAATTTGTTTCTCATACGGGAATTTTTCAACTTATGGCCATGCAAAGATACGCATTTCAATCCCATAGTAACGAACCTTAAAAAGATTTGGCTTTCGCTATAGCCCAGGTATTCCCCTCTATTATCTCGATTAACCTGAAAAAGAAGAATTTAACACTAATTTCTTACAAAGATATAAAGAAAGTCATGTAAATGGAACACAACAGATTTTCTTTTTTCCACAGGCATTGCTAGAAACAAAAGAAGTATTCAAACTAAGATTCACCACACATGTAACTTCATCCTGGATCTATTTAGTTTATATCAATTTTATTAGCAAAATTAAAAATCTATCTTCTCGTATCCAAGTGACATTCTTTAATACCTTTGTAACAAAATGTTACATTGGAATTGTCCAATATTTGATAGGTTATATACATAAAATACCACAAAGTGAAAAAGCTGAGAGATTATAATTAGGGTAAATAGTTTTTTATACTTGGCTGGAGAAAATGCTTAGAACTCTAGCAGCATTATTGAGGGGGAAGATATATTTTGAATACGGAAAATAACGAAAAAAAAAACCTGAAATTGAGACAAATGCCTTTAAAGTTTAACATAATCATTTAACCAGTTCAATGCTTTAAAATGGCGTTCCAAATCATGTAATACATCTGTTCTAGGAGAGTCAAACACCGCAAGAAATTCGCAATTGTATTTAGAATTTATTTCCAAAAAATAAAAAAAGATTTTAATAAGTAAAATCAAACTGTCAAAATCCATGAAAAGATAATTCGTAATCACTTCCATAAACACATTGTTCATCCCTCAAATCCGTAAGTTTTTACGGAAATTCAGCGGTTGAATTCTGATACTGGATTTCTGAATCGAATAAATATTTCCTATAGATATGGTACAGAAGATGTAATTTAAGTTGCAGATTATTGCGCTAGTCTTCTGTTTTGCATAGATTAAACCTCTAGTTGCTACCTATTCAATATTCGCATCTCAGAAGTGATTAGTCTGCAATCTTAGGCAGCTATATCACGCTGGTTTAATCATTCTGGTAGATACTTGCCCATAACAAGGAGCTGCTAGAAATGGCCAACACTTTCATGTTGTTATACGGGAGATTCGGACGCTTTTGGTGCCCGGCACAAAACTTAACTCATTATTCATGGATTCACTAACCCATTGTCCTGCAGATCTAAGCCGCCGGCAAACTGCTGTGTTCGACAATGCATATAGAGAGAGTGTGGTAGCAGATAATCTTGCAAGCTCTGGTGCCCGTCCGGTTGGGAGGCAATAGACCGCCAAATCAATAATGCGAGCATCTGCTCTTTAATTATTAAGCAACTTCCTTCATGTTTTATTCGATGCCCTTGTATTTCAACAGCAGCTTGGTGGATATCTTCATGGTCATATCCGCACTTTCTATTTCGCGTGGATCTACACTAGAAGTGTCTATTTCAGAACATGTTAACTCCAATATAATAGAGGATTTTTTTATATCACTACAGTCTTTAGCATAAACAGGCCAATTTTGGAGTTATATTCTAATCAAACGCCTCATAAAATATGTCATTACAACATTTAGGAACATATACAAAAAATCTGATGCTTTCCATTCACATGGCTTTCTCTACATCTCTGCAACAAATCATTGTTAAAAAGCACACACTTCTAATTACTTCACGCTAATCGAGAACAAATTAGCAGAAATAGTCTTATTGCTTGCTTGCTTGTAAGTAGAAGCGAAATAAGGGAGTACCATAGGTTAAAGTGATAGTCAAAAGCTGATTGCTATGTGACTCGAGTTCCTTTGTTTGTATGGACAGCAGTTGACAAATTCTTGTACGAGAAAAGCATAAGTTTTTCAAAGCTGAAACCAAAAACAAGGAATATCTGTGGTAAGCATTTGTCCATCCCTTACGGTTTAGCAGTTATATAAAATTACGTAAAATTCATCCAGAATAAAGTAGTCTTCAGAGGCTATTCCCAGAAAATTCAAGATATACATTTTATTTGTCAGATACATGTCTTTAATATACGACACTTTAATCAAAATCGTTAGAGCCATTTTTGAGAAAATAAACATTTTAGAAAAAAAATCCATGTAAAGGGTAGTTTAGGGTGGGGGATTTTCTCAAAAATTAGTGTCGCATCCCTGGAAGATACTAAACTTAAATACCAAGTTTGGTATTTTACCGCCTTTTCATTTTTGAGTTATCGTGTTTACAGACACACGGACACACTGACACACGGACCTTTTTCTGAAAATTTTTTTTTTTGATACAGGGGACCCTAAAACGTATATTTCAGGTGAACTCTCGGTATCGAATTTTTGGGTGGGGTGCAATACCTTCTCTATCCACTATGTACATAGTACGTGTAGAGAAAGTAAAAATGAAATGACGTTTTATTTATGGACGCTCTTTAATTGCTGTGGTTCTCAGCGTCCCATTCTATACTGGGCGTTAAAGACCGTTTAATTTTGCTCAGAGGCCTCTCTATCAGGCTTGAGGTTCTTTTACATGCCGTAAATCTACGATACGGGATCCACGGCTTTACTTCCCTTCCAAAGGAAGCCATGTTAAGGATTTTTACGCCCGAAAAGATCCATCGTCCTCCGCCGGGTTTGAACCCGCGACCTTAGATATATGAAGTTAGCATGGTAACCATTACACCACGGAGGGCGACAGAAACATATCAATAGCACCTATTAACTTATGTTAAAAGATTTATAAATAGAGGCTTATGCTGCAAAATAAAAAATCTGTTTTATTTACTTGACAAATTATGTATGGAGTTTTGTTCAATATCTAATGAAAGCTATCCTTAACGTTGTACATTTTTTCAGCAACATTTATTACATATAGATGATGATATTATTATTATTATTATTATTATTATTATTATTATTATTAATAATAATAATAACAATAATAAGAAGAATATAACAATCGTAATTACTCATTCACAGATATTTCAATTTATGTAAAAACAATGAAAAAATATCTTATATGTTCCATTCACATGACTTTCTCTAGAAACTATTGATACCAGGATTAGGCCTACTATTTTTACTTTCTCTACGTCAACTATGTACATAGTGTATAGAGAAGGTATTGCATTGCACCCAAAAATTCGGTACCGAGATTTCATCGGAAATAAACGTTTTAGGGTCCCCAGTACCCAAAAAAGATTTTTTTTAGAAAAAGGTCCGTGTGTGATGTGTGTCCGTGACAACTGAAAATCGAAAAGTCGGTATAATACCAAACTTGGTGTATAATTTAAGTATCTTCCAAGGATGAGCCACGAAAATTTTCATGAAAATCCCCCCACCGCAACTACCCTTTACATGGAAAAAATTTAAAAGTTTTGATTTTCTCAAAAATGGCCCTAACGATTTTGATTAAAATCTGTTATAATTACAATATTTACATGACAAATAAAATGCATATCTTGAATTTCCTGGGAATAGGCTCTGAAGAAAGGTTTATTCTGGATGATTTTTCTGGAATTTTGCATAACTGGTAAACCGTAAGAGATATGCAAAAACTTACTTAACAAAAAATGTAGATCTCTTTAAAAACACACGATTTATGTTATATGCCTACATTTTTTCGTGGAGTTGACTGTTTTTGAGCTATTCCTTGTTATTATTTTCAGCTTTTAAATACTTATACATTTCTCATACGGGAATTTGTAAACTTCAAAGGTACTTCACTCACATAGAAATCAGCTTTTAAAAAATTTTACTATCTATTTATGCTATGGCACTCCCTTATTTACCTTCTATTTATAAGGAAGCAAGTAATAAGACAATTTCTGTTAACTTTTTCTCGATTAGCATTAAGTAAATAGAAAAGTAAATTTTTTTTAATAATAATTTATTGTAGAAATGTACAGAGTGTCATGTGAATGTAACACATTAGATTTTTATAGCACTACTGTCTTAGCATAAAAAGGCCAATTTTGGAGTTATTATATTCTGACCAGAAGCCATAGTTATGTCATTACAACATTATTTAGGAACATATCTTTAGCACATGCTAAATTCTGTTAAAAGACTTACAAACAGTCGCTTATTCTGCAAACAAGTACTTCTTATTCACTTAAAAATTATGTATGGAATTTTTCTCAGTATTAATGAAAGCTATTCTTAACATTGTAAATAATTTCAGCGAATTAAATACACATAGATAATAATTATGATAATAATAGGACTAAGAAGAATATAACAATCGTAGTTACTCATCCACTAGATCTTTCAATTTATATAAAAACAATGAAAAAATATCTAATATGTTCCATTCATATGACTTTCTCTACATCTCTGTAACAAATTATTAATTATTCTTCTATCTACCACATGCTAATTGAGATAAACATTAGCAGAAACTGTTCTTATTACTTGATTGCTTGTAAGTAGAAGGGCAAAAATCTAATGTGTTCCATCAACATGGTGTGTTTTAGTTTGGCAAACAAACCCTTTATTCAAAAGATTAATCTGTGATGCTAATCAAGATAAACATAAGCTTACACGTAAATAGAAGGGAAATAAGAAAATTCATATGCTAAAGTGAAAGTCTGGTCCTTTAAAAGCCTGTCACTATGTGAAACAATTGAAATTCAAAAATCTTTGCTTGCCAGGAGTAAACAGACCAAAAACGAGAAATCAAATATCTTCCCGTTTGAGAAAAGTTTAAGTGACTTAAAATTGAAACAAATAATTCGGAATATCTCGCAAATGATTAACTACAGAAAATTTGTGACATAAATTGTGTGTTTTAATGAGATCTATAGACATTTATTGTGTAGTAAGTTTTTGTATTTCTCTTCCGGTTATCCAGTTATATAAAAGCCACTCAGAATGAAGAGGTCTTCAGAGGTTACTCCCAGAAAATTAAACATACACATTTCGTTGGTCATTAAAATATTCATATATATAAGATACATAAGATTTTTAATCAAAATCGTTAGAGCCATTTTTGAGAAAATAAAAACTTTCGAAAAATGTTCCATGTAAAGGGTAGTGCGGGGGGTGGGGGGTGGGAGACTTTCTTGAAAAGCTTCGTGTCACATCCTTGGAATAATACCAAACTGAAATATCAAGTTTAGTCTTTAACGGTGTTTTTGTTTTTGAGTTGATTCACACACACAGACACAAACAAACGTTCACAAATACTACGGACCTTTTTCTAAAAACGTTTTTTTTTTTGATTCGGGCGATCCCAAAACATATATTTCCGGTGTAAACTCGTTATGGAATTTTTGGTTGCAATACAATACATCTCTATACACTATGTACATGATACGTGTAGAGAAAGTAAAAAGAGATTGCTGGTTACAGCAAACATGAGAAATGGGCACGTGGTCAATGTTTTGAGTCAAATTAGATAAAAATAATGGAGCAATTTACTTTCGCGTAAAGGTAAGGCCCCAACCACTAAGGTGTATATAAATTTAGTCCCCGGGGTGTGTACACCTAGACGCTAATCCCTCTGGCTTCCACCTGAAAATTGCTCTTCTTGATTAAAACATTAAATTTCCTGTTTAGTCGAGAGTTAACAGCCTTACTTGGGGGAATGAAACAATCTAATGGCTTAGGGGTATAATTAACTTGGAACCGAAAAAATTGGGTGTTAATATAATCTTCATTATAGTCCGGGATAACATGAATGGAATAAATGTTTCAGTGATGTGGTAATATCCCAGAATTTTTAAATTAGCGGCACCCGTATCTGCGTCATTATGTAACACCTTTAACTACTATGTTCATATCCCACCCATTTTACTTTCTCTAACCTGTATGTACAATGTACATGGAGGTGTACCCAAAACTCAATACCTGAATTACAACGGAAATACGTGTTTTGAGACGCCTCGAATCAAAAAATCTGATTTGTTATAGTCACCAACTTTCTCTAGCTGCTCTACCAACTTCTTACAAAAGATTATTCTTCTATCTACACATTAGCAAAATGTTCTTATTACTTAGTTCCTTATAAGTAGAAGAGAGCCAAGGGAATGCACTAGACTAGAGTGATACTCAAATGTTTTAAAAGCTATCGTTATGCGATTGTCATTGTAAACTCTTCTTTGCTTGGCCAGGAGTAGAACAAAAAGAAAACGGACACTTTCGGTCTGAGAAAAAGTATACGTACTTAACAATTGAAACCAATAACAAGGAATATCTCGGAAACAGTTACCTCCATCACAAAAATGCAAAGGACATAAATTGTTTGTATTGACGAGATCTACATTTTTTGTGCAGTAAGTTTTTGTCCATCTCTTACGGGTTAGTGGTTAAGCAAAATTCCGCAAAATTCAACCAGACTAAAGACCTTTTCAGAGGCTATTCCCAGAAAATTCAATACATACATTTTATTTGCAAGGTAAATATCTCTAATATACGATATTTTAATCAAAATTGTTGAGCCATTTTTGTGAAAACAAACTTTTTGGAAAAACACTTTCATGTAAAGGTTATTTGGGAGTGGGAGTATTTTCTTGAAAATTTCTTATCGCATCCTTGGAAGATACGAAACTTAAATACCAAGTTTGGTATTTAACGTCTTTTCATTGTTGAACTATGCTGTCTAAAGACACACACAAGCACACACACACTTATACACACGGACCTTTTTCTAAGAATACTTTTTTGGGATTCAGGAGGAACCAAAACTGGTTTTTCCGGTGAAATCTCGGTATTAAATTTTTGGGTGTATTACAATACCTTCTTTATACACTAAGTACACTTCGTGTAGAGAAAGTAAAAATGCAATGTGTGTGTCTGTATGTGTGTGTCTGACATATATAAAAAGAAACATCTTTTATATGGAAAGTTTTTATAGACAGAAATAGAAATTATATGAGTGGAACACATTAGCTTACTACTTGAGTACACTAATGATGTTTTATATTTTGGAATGTAAGCTTTGTCGCTGTTGAGTTTTAATAGCTTTTGCTCTGAAACGCACATTCGCTCCACTGGCGAGTTAGTTCTGCCGACGTGAGACCTCGCATTTGAGCGTTTCTATATTCGTTGACCACCACTATGACGTGGGTTTTTCGTGGTTTTCCCGGGTCGGTGGCCGAATATTGTTCTCATTTATCACGATTTTCATTCCCTCATACCATTTTAATTCTGCTTCCTTCTCATACTTCAAGTATGCTTTTAGGATTCGTTGCGAAAGACGTGAATGAAAGGCACAATCAGACTGAAAAGTCTGATGTGTTTCATTCAAATGCCCTTTTCTACCCGTTCTTTAATCAAACTATTCTTACAAAGTATTATTCTATCTACATCTTGTTAATCTAGATAAACATCAGCAGTAATTGTCTTATTGCTTGCTTTTTTGCGAGTAGAAGGAAAATAAGGGAATACACTAGACTAACCGATAGACAAATCTTTTGAAAGGTATAGCTAAGTAAAACAATTGAAATTCAGTTTCTTTTGCATAAAAAACTGAAAAACAAAAGGAGAAATCAAACGAAAGATGAATTTCGTTTGAGAAACATTTAAACAGTCTAAAATTGAAATTAACAGCAAAGAATACCTTGGAAACGGTTTACTCTAGAAAAATATGTACATATCATAAATCATCTGTTCTAACGAGATATGCAGTGTTTGTGTAGTAAGGTTTTGTCTATCTAACGGTTTACCAGTTATGCAAAGAAGTATCCAGAAGGAAGAGGGCTTCAGAGGCTATTTCCAGAAAATTCAAGTTATAGACACTTTATCATAAAATATTTTAATCAAAATGGTTACAAGCATTTTGATTAGATAAAACTCTGGAAAAATGGTCCATATAAAGAGTAGTTGTGAATGGGATATTTTCTTCAAAATCTTTGTGTTTCAACCTTAGATGATGCAGAGCTTAAATATCAACTGGTATAAGCGACTTTTTATTACTTTCTCTATACGTCCTATGTATATAGTTTATAGAGAAGGTTTGCACTCCACCAAAAAATCCGATACCGAGATTTCACCGGAAATATATGTTTTAGGGTCCCCTTTATCCAAAAAAGTATTTTCAGAAAAAAGGTCCGTGTGTGTGTGTCCGTGTGTGTCCGCGCGCGCGCGCGCGCGCGCGTGTGTGTGTGTGTGTGTCAGTGTGTCCATGTGTCTGTGAACATGATAACTCAAAAACGAAAAGTCGGTAAAATACCAAACTTGGTATTTAAGTTTAGTATCTTCCAGGGATGCGACACGAAGATTTTGAGATAAATCCCCCCACCGCAAAGTACCCTTTGCATGGAACTCTTTTTCGAAAATTTTGATTTTCCAAAAAATGGTTCTAACGAATTTGATTAAAATATCGTATATTAAAGATATTTACCTGACAAATAAAATGTATATTTTGAATTTTTTGGAAATAGCCTCTGAAGACTACTTTATTCTTGGTCAATTTTACGGAATTTTGCATAACTGCTAAACCGTAAGAGATGGACAAAAACTTACCACACAACAAATGTAGAGCACCTTAAAACACACACAGTTTATGTTATATACGAGTACATTTTTTTTCGTGGAGTTGATTGTTTTTGAGATATTCCTTGTTTTTTTCAGCTATAAAGACTTATACTTTTCTCATAAAGGACATAAAGGACTCGTGTCTATACAAACAAAGGAACTTCAGTCGCAGAGCAACCAGCTTTTGGCTATAACTTTAACCTATGGCATCCCCTTATTTCGCTTCTACTAACAAGGAAGCAAATAATAAGACTATTTCTGCTAATTTTTGCTCCATTAGATGAAGTAAATAGAATAATTTGTTGCAGTGACATAGAGAAAGTCATGTAAATGGAACACATCAGATTTTTTTCCGGTGAAATCACGACTTGGAATTTTTGGGTGGAATATAATAACCTACTCTACTTATGTGCATTGTGCATGGTTGAGAGAGTAAAGATACTGTTTTCGGCTGCAGCGTAGCACATCATGCATACTAACATCTATATGGGATAGTCAGTTTATATTTTATCGAAAACTGCTTCATAAGTTTCGGTTTTAATCTAATATCCATATAAATTGTATATCATGCGGCACCTTTTGGGCGCTGGTTTTACGATGAAGCGAGGGTCGGTGGAAGAAGAGAGAGCCTGTCCGCCTGTCTTTCCGCAGCGTTGTCAACCAAAAAAGTTTCTTTCTTTGAGAAAGTATAGTTGAACAGTTATCTATATTACCGCGGATATGAATTATTAAACGAAACACAGCACGTGCATGTATGCGACTCTGAGATCTGTGGACAGAATGAAACTAACATTGCCAACACATTCAAGGTGTACAAATGCACTTCATGTTTCAATGTGGTCTTGCTCTTTTTCCGAAATTGTGTGAAACCTATCGAATAAATACTAGGGAGCCGAGCGCCCATAGTATGGTATAAATCATATATGGGGGTGCGTTTTCTTGGATGCTCGGCTATTGTATAACGCTCACTTTTACTACAGCGGGCAATGATATTAATGATATATGGAATGAAGTTGGAGCACCGGTGGAATGCGATGGCGGGGGAAACCAGAGAAACCGGAGAAGACTCGCCCCTGTGGCCATAGTATGTACACATTTTATTGATTAACAAGCCAGAAATACCTAACCATAATCAACTGCTTCTTGTTGCAATGAAGAAATTTTCATCTTGACAGATTTTCTGAACAATCGAGATCAACTGTTTCTGATTCAAGATGTCTATATATGAGTAAACATGTACTGAAATACATTCATATATCTGTTTGATTTGTTAAAATTTGCGTATTAGATTATTATATACGCATATACTCTGTGAAAATTGACCAAAATTTATTTTTGGATTTTAGCACAATAATATACCATGATCTTTGTAGATTAATATGACGAAATCATTTTCAGCCATTTTCAATTTAAGCTCTTGTCGTGCGACCTTTTAAATGAAAGTTTTAATGATAACAAATGGCTCTTCAAATATTAAAAGCGTGATTTTCTGAATGAATTTCCCAACGCGTGTCTTGCGGTGCACATTTCAAGTAATCAGTTTCATATTTTGCCAATAGATCTTAATATAATACTAAATAAGATTATTGAATTCATTTTCTACCTAAGTAAAATTAATTATATATTTGTTTAAAATTAATTAATATCTATACAAAATTAATGAGAAAAGCATAAATGAATGGTTTATTTGTATTTTCTTGAAGTGATATTTAATTAGCTTGACACTCATGCAATAATTTTTAAGGTGGTATTTCCAGAATGTAAACATGAAGTTTTGATACAGAATGTTGAAAACTGAGGCCCAAGTAGCTTTTTAGTAATGTAGTTAAACAAAGAAAAATAGTTTTTTTCTCAAAAACAACTTGATGCCTTGTCTCAAAATGTCAGAATTAGTTGCATCTAACAATAGAAGTACGTGGTAAAAACATGGATAATTTCTTAAGAAACATTGAAAGTAAAACTTTCACAGAATGTTCCCCAAAATCAATTAAACTTCAAGTGTATTACAGTCAAACGTGTTTAATAAAATTGTAAATTTATGCTCTAATTACAATTTTACAGCTGCAGTGAGCACAGGGTATTGTTAATGAGTGGCAAATATTCATATGGAATGTGAGAATCTGGTGACGTATTACCTTCTGACGCCTGGGTTCTAATTTGCATAACATACAATCACTCTTGGGATTCAAATCAGCAACCAAACATAAAAATCAAATTGGAAGTATTGATTACGGATTGTCACTTGTTTATTTGCATTGAACTCAGTTGCCATTATTCTATCAAGGTGATAACGCTTTATTGAATTAAATAATAGAGAAAAAAATTTAATGTGCTCCATTCACATGCTTTTCTTTACATCTCTGCAATAAATGATTATTAAAAAGCTATTTCTTCTATTTACTTAATGCTAATCGAGAGAAAATTGGCCGAAATGGTCTTATTGCTTCTTCATTGTAAGGAAATATGTTGCGATGTGATGGACATGAATTAACAAACTCCCGTATGAGAAAAGTATAAATATTTTAAAACTGAAACCAATAACAAAGAATATCTCAAAAACGGCCAACTCCACAAAAAATGTATAGAACCTACATTGTGTGTTTTAACGAGCTCTACATTATTTGTGCTGAACGTTTTGCTTATCTCTTATATTTAGCAAAATTTGGCAAAATTCATCCAGAATAAAGAGGTCTTCAGAGGATATTCCCAGAAATCTCAAGATATATATATATATATATATATATTATCTGAGGTGTAAATAACATTAATATACGGGATTTTATTCAAAATTTTCGAAAACTTTACCATGTCAAGAGTAGTTGAAGGTGGGGGATTTTCTAGAAAGTCTTGTGTCGCATCAGAAGATATCGAACTTAAATATTAAGTTTGGTATTTCACGGTATATTCATTTCTGAGCTATGTTGCGCACAGACACACGGACATTATTCTAAAAATGCTTTTTTTTTTTTAATCAGGGGGTCTCAAAAGATGCATTTCCCGTGAAAACTCGAATTCGAATTTTTAGTGCAATATCATACCTTCTCTATATACTACGTATATGGATCGTATAGAGAGAGTAAAAAACATAACAAAAAATTCTGATGTGGGCCATTCACAAGACTTTCTCTACACCTCTGCAACAAAGTATTCTTAAAAAGCTTATGCTATTCGAACAAAATTTAGCAGAAATAGTCTTATTACTTGCTTCCTTGTAAGTAGAAGCGAAATAAGGGAGTACCATAAAGTGATACTCAAAAGCTGGTTGCTATGTGAAGTTCCTTTGTATGCACAGAAGTTGACAAATTCCTGTATGTGAAAAGTATGTTTTTCAAAGTGGAAACCAAAAACAAGGAATATCTCAAAAAGGATCAACTTAACAAAAAAAGTACCTGGGTATATAACATAAATTGTGTATTTTAACGTGCTCTACACTTTTAGTGTGTTAAGTTTTTGTCCATCTCTAACGGTTTAGTAGTTATGCAAAGTTCCGTAAAATTCGTCCAGAATAAAGTAGTCTACAGGGGCTACTCCCAGAAAATTCAGTTATACATTTTATTAGTCAGATAAATATCTTTAATATACGATATTTTAATCAAACTCGTTACAGCTGTTTTTGAGGAAATCAAATATTTTTAAAAAAGTTCCATTTAAGAATAGTTAGGGGTGGGGATTTTCTTAAAAATCTTCCTGTCACATCCCTGGAAGATACCAAACTTAAATACCAAGTTTGGTATTCAACAGTCTTTTCGTTTTTGAGCTATGCTGTCCACGGACACACAGACACACACACACCACATGCACACATAGACATTTTTTCAAAAATGCTTTTTTTTTTTTTTTTGGGATTCAGGGAACCTTTTTTGGATTCATGTATTTCCGGTGAAATCTCGGTACTGAATTTTTTGGGTTGAATGCAATACATGCTCTATGCACTATGCATTTAGCACGTGTATTGAAAGTAAACATGCTTTTTTGAATTCAGGGTGTCTCAAAATAGGCATTTCCGGTGAAACCTCAACATCGAATTTTTTGGGTTCATTATCATAATTTCTCTATATACCACGTATATAGTTCGTATAGAGAAGGTACAATAAAAAATAAGACAAACAAAAAAAAACCTATTTTTGACCTAAAATGAAAAATTGAGATCACTTTGCCCCCTTAAACTTCTACGTTTTGTTAAAAGCTCTACACGCACGGATGCACAGGCACAGGCACAGAAAGAGAAAGAGAAAGAGACAGAGACAGAGGGAGAGGGAGAGAGAGAGAGAGACTGTCACACGTGCATTTCCGGTGAACTCAACATCGAAATCATGGGTGTAATACATTACTTCCTCTACTTACTGTAAGCTCGTAGTAAAGAGAGCAAGAAGATACTTCCGGACATGAAAAACTAAAGACGTAAAGGAAAGAGCTGTTGCATCAGCCGGCAAATAACTGAAACTGTCATTGGCTGTGAGACAAAAATGTTATGCACTGCTGCATATCTAGGTGGAGGAACCAGTTCATTGATTCGTTAACAGCAGCACCACCGGGGGGGGGGGGGTTAATTTCACCCCTGGATAAGCAGTGCATCCATCCCTGCTCTGTGCTTCTGCTTTATCTTCTAATTATTGTCATCTTTATCGACTCCATCCACCCCTATGATAAGCTATAACAATGATACTATTTAATTGGCCATCTATATCGCCTAATTATAACGACTTTTTCAGAGCGCTAAACTTTTTACTTTCTCTAGCCACGTAAGTACAATGTACATAGTGGATAGAGAAGGAATTGTATTGCACCCAAAAATTCGATACCGAGATTTCACCAGAAATACATGTTTTAGGACCTTCTGAATCCAAAAAAAATCATTTTCAGAAGAAGGTCCGCATGTTTGTGTGCTGTGTCTGTGTGCGTCAACACAATAACTCAAAAACGAAAAGTTGGTAAAATACCAAACTTTTGAGAAAAATTTTGAGAAAAATTCTCCCACCCCAAACCACCATTTTCATGGAACTTTTTTCGAAAATGTTGATTTTCTCAAAAATGGCTCTAACGATTTTGATTAAAATATCACATATTAAAGATATTTATCTGACAAATAAAATGTATATCTTGAGTTTTCTGGGAATAGCCTCTACATTAATCTGGATGAAGTTTACGGAATTTTACATAACTGCTAAACTGTAATAGAGGGAGAAAAACTTGCCTCCCAAAATATGTAGAGCACTTTAAAGCACACGATTTATGTTATGTGCATTTTTATCGTGGAGGTGATCGATTTTGAGATATTCCTTGTTTTTGGTTTCAGCTTTAAAAAAACTTATAATTTTCTCATACAGAACTTTGTCAACTCCTGACCATACAAACAAAGAAACTTCAGACACATAGCAACCAGCTTTTGACTATCACTTTAACCTATGGTACTGCCTTATTTCGCTTCTACTTACAGGAAGCAAGTAATAAGGCTATCTCTCGATTAGCATGAAGTAAATAAATCATAAGCTTTTTAACAATAATTTGTTGCAGATATGTAGAGAAAGTAATGTGAACTGCACACATATTTTTTACTTTCTCTACCGAGTATTATGTACATACATAATATTAAGTAAGAGCAGACATGTCAAAATATATTATGTGTTTAACTGATATCTATAGTTTTTGTGTAGTAACTCGTGTTTGTTTATCTCTTATTGTTTACCAGTTATAAAAGTTATATAAAAGTCATCCAGAATGAAGAGCTGTTCAGAGGCAATTCTTAGAAGATTCAGCATATGCATTACGTTTGTCATGAAGATATTTTAAAAGTTAACAGATTAATAAAAATTTTAAGAGCCATTTTTGAGAAAATCAAAAATTTCGAAAATAGTACCATTTAAGGGCATTTTGGGGGAGGAATTTTCTCAAAATATTCGTGCCACGTCCTTGGAAGATACTAAACTTACATACCAAGTTTTGTATTTTATCGACTTTTTGTTTTTGAGTTATTGTGTTCACGGACACACAGATACACACACATACACACACATGCGGACCTTTTTACGTGTAGAGAAAGTAAAAATGTCCGTGTGTGTCCGTACACCATAACTCAAAAATGAAAAGTCGGTAAAATACAAAACACGGTCTTCCAAAGATGCGACACGAAGAAATTCTTCCACTCCAAACTACCCTTTGCATACAAAAAGTTTTGAAAATTTTGATTTTCTTAAAAATGGTTGTAACGATCTTGATTAAAATACCGTATATTACAAACTTTAACACGGTAAATAAATCGTATAACTTGAGTTTTCTGGAAATAACCTCCGAAGACATTTTTATTCTGGATGAATTTTGCTGGATTTTGCATAATTACTAAACCGTAAGAGATAGACAGAAACTTACTAAACAAAAAATGTACTAACACCCAATTTATGTCATATAAATTTCTTTCCGTAGAGCTGACCATTTTTGAGATATTGCTTGTCTTTTGTTTCAATTTTAACACACTTAAAACGTTTCGCATAAGGGAATTTGTGAACTCCTTGAAATGCATAGCATGGCAAGCAGCTTTTAATGTTGTTTTAGCTTAGTGTATTCTCTTATTTCCTTTCTGCTAACAAGAAAAGCATTTCTGCTAATATTTATCTCGTTTAGCTCGAAATAGATAGAAGCTTAAGCTTTTTAACAGTAATAGGCGTCTTTTGAGGCTATACCCAATAAATATCTTAAATATAAGTGATTTTAATCAAAATCGTTACAGCCATTTTTAAGAAAATGAAAATTTTCGAAATCTTTTCCATGTAAAGGGTAGTTTGGGGTGGGGGAATTTGCTTGAAAATCTTCGTGTCGCATCCTTGGAAGATACCAAACTTAAATACCAAGTTTGGTTTTTAACGGTCTCTTCGTTTTTGAGCTATGCTGCCCACAGACACACACACCTTTTTCTAAACATATTTTTTTTTATTCAAGGGGTCTCTAAATATATATTTCCGGTGAAATCTCGGTATCGAATTTTTGGGTGCAATACAATACCTTCTGTATACACTTGTACATAGTGCGTGTAGAGAAAGTAATTATATTTAATCTACAAAAAGTAAAATAATTAATAATATTACTATATTACAATTATAAATAAAAATAATTTATTATAAAATCTACTGTTCATCTAGTCCATGCTCCCCTTTCAACAGTTTTAATAATTAATAAGATAATAGAAGGAGGCAAGCCCTAAGGAGCGAGCGCCAAACGTCCGAGCCAAGTTGTCTGTATTTGGAAAGCTTAGCAGAAGACGGAAGCAGTTTGATTAACACTGAAATGAATATTAACCCCGAGATTGCCAGGCTCTCTGCGCTCGATTACATTTACATCGTTTGCCCAATTGCAGAATTTAATTGAAATCCAAGTCCGTTCATTTAGTCTGTGTATGTACATGCACGGTTCAGCAGCGCACCCGATACGGTAACCAACTCGATCATTTCCGTCTTACTTATCTGGAATGGGTTATGCAATCATGTGTCCTGATTCTGTGGACCAGAAAAGTTCATGTACAGAGGCTCGGAAAAGCCCCGACAAGAAATGGAAACCTTGCTGGAAGGTTCAGGGGGTTTCGTCTGTGGTCTGCTGGGTTCATATCCCGTTTGCTCGGACCTTTTCATAGATTCCCTCAGCCTCAAACATAAAGACCACATTAGATATATAATACCACGACCAAAATATAGATAGATACTTTATTTCACTGCTTAGGGCATAGTCCGTCGGCAGCGCTGTCAATGCATTATATATATTTATAATAAATAATATTAATAATATAATACCCTGTCAGAATGACAATATATAGTTACAGACGTCATGGATGGGGTGATGTATGTCGACGTTTCCCTTTGAGGCTACTACATGAAGCTTCGGCCCTCCCATATGTGGAAGATGTTATTAGGCGCCGGGCTCAAAAATTCTACGCCAGATTGGGCGAACATGAGAACGCTCTTGTGAGATCACTGGGGGAGTACTTACCCTCTGAACGCCGAAAAAGGCGGTTCCGGGTTCCCCACATGGCTTGTGGGCACCCCCGGTAACAACGGCTTTAAACCAGCCAACAGCGTAATAAGCTGAACAAAGCACTCCCCCTCCCATAGGGACAGGTCTATCAAAATTCACCACCATATTTAAATAAATAAACACCAGCGGAGCAGAGGAAAGGATGCTGCTCCTGAAATTACAACCGCTCGAGGAGCCTACCAGCGCTACCTCCTTAACACCAACACTCGAAACCTCAAACAAAACCTTAACCATCACCTCATTCCTGTGGTTAAACCCTTACCAGGGTAGGTACACAGCAACAACACCCAGGCTCACCACGAGCCTACCAGACACGCACGAACACACGCACGCACGCACGATGGGGTGCAGTATTGGGGGGGGGGTGAGACGTGGTTAGCGCTTCGATCACCCCAGCCTTCAGACCTGTATCGTCTACTTCTCTATCAAGAAGCTCCTCAATTGGCCCCCTAGAGACCTCACGAGGCTGAGTGCAACCCGGTCCAGATCCCCTAGCGGGGGGAAAATCCCCCCACTGGGAATCGAACCCAGGTCTCCCGCTTGGCAAACAGCAACGCTACCACCACGGTAAGGAGACGACCAATACAATAGTATGCTACTATAGTTACTACTACTACTACTACTACTACTACTACTACTACTACTACTACTACTACTACTACTACTACTACTACTACTACTACTACTACTACTACTACTACTACTACTACTACTACTACTAATAATAATAATAATAATAATAATAAATATTCAGTTGGATATTTAATACCATGACCTAAATTCTAACAATAGTAAAATTAAAATAGGTAGCAATAGCAACTGTGGAGCCGTCTATCAACAGATAATGAAACTAGCAAGACTGGACCGCACCCTAATACTGTCTGCTTGATGAGCAGCAACATGGTATGGTATAAACGGATGCTGGCTGAACACCGCCATCTATCCACAGATGGTGAAGGATGGCACTCTAATACCATTTGTTTGGCGCGACTGTAAAGCCTTATGGTAGAACCATTTCTATGCATCTTCCACATTGTCGTCAGTGATTGATGTGTTAGAACGTTCAGGGGATCAGAGCCTTCTGTGTTACCTACTCATATTAGATTTTCCAAAAGCCATTGGCAACATTTCGAACACTTTACTCCATTTTTAAAGCAAAATTTAATACAAATTTATTGAGTTTCGAAAACACGTATAAGTCTTTTAACTGTCAAAAATAAACTAAGTAAAATACATACACCAGGTACATGTGTACCTATTAGGTAAAAAAAAAATATTTGAAAATCAGTTGTATAAAACCCGCAAAATCAAAATATTCCCGTTATTTTTACATTCTCTACACGCACTATCTACATAGAACATAGGAAAGTTCTATACCGAGATTTCACTGGAAGTGGACGTTTTAAGGTCCCCTTATCCAAAACAAAGTATTTTTAGAAAAATGTCCATGAGTGTGTGGGTGTGTGTTCGTGTGTCCGCGTGTTTCTGAACACGATGACCCAAAAACGAAGAATCCGTAAAATATTTATACTTAGTATTTAAGTTTGGTATCTTCCAAGGATGCGACACGAAGAGTTTGAGGAAAATTTCCCCACCCCAAACTACCTTTCACATGGAACATTTTTTGAAAATTATAATTTTCTCAAAAATGGTTTAACGATTTTGACTAAAATATTGTATATTAAAGATATTTAGATGATAAATAAATGTCATATCTTGAATTTTCTTTAAATGCCAGGGAAGACACTTTTATTGTGGATGAGGTTTGCTGGATTTTGCATATCTAATAAATCATGAGAGATACACAAAAATTTACTATTCCAAACATGTAGATCTCGTTAAAGCATACAATTTATGCCATATATACATGAGCTTGTTTCGTGGAGTTGACCGTTTCCGAGATATTCCTTTTTATTGGTTTTAGATACGGGAACTTGTCAACTCCTGATAATGCGAAGAAATAGATTTCATCCACATGACAATTTGACTATCATTTTTGCCTAATGTATTCCATTATTTCCCTTCTTCTCATAAGACAGCATTTTTGCCAATGTTTATCTCAATCAGCATGAAGTAGATAGAAGAATAAGTTTTAACAATAATTTGTTACACAAATGTAGAAAATGCATGTGAAGGGAACACATTAGAATTTTACAAACATAATCTAGAGGTAAATGACCCTTAAGTGTAATGGAAGAATAACACTGATCCTATTAGAACAATGAGAAATTCATCAGTATGCTTCAATCTCATAATCAAATGTTCTGTTCAAAGATATTTGATCATTTTATGTAACTTACCACTATGTAGAAGTAATACACGCTTTGTACACCCCTGTTTTAAAAGTAGTAGACGTCAGTTACAGAAATCACACACTTCTTCCCTCTGGGCTGACAGCGGAAGCCATTCTGACGACAAGTGTAAGCCTTGCTTGGAGAACAATTGCAGGCGTCCTGAATGGAGTGACAAATTTACCGGCGGAAACACAATTTCCATCTCCGTGCGTCAGGAAATCACCGTTCCTCGGGCTGTAAACCATCACCGTTCTCCCAGTGTTGCCAACAGTTTGGCTTCAATAGGAGACTTTAATTCGTTGTTTAGCCGTTAAGACTAACGTTTAATTAACCTTAATTAGCATTCAGTGATTCTTATACAACATTCAAATTGGGGGCACATATCGATTTGTTGAGAGTCGAAGGAAAAATGCATTACAGCATTATTTTAACTTGGACCAGACATCTATGCGCCAGAGAACATCCTAGAAACACCTTCGAGAAACTACTGTTATTGAAGTTACGAAGAAAAATGGAAATACTGAAACGGGTCACTTAAATAAAAAATCTGATGTGTTCCATTCACATGACTTTCTCGACATCTCTGCAACAAATTATTGTTAAAAAGCCTATGCTTCTATTTACGTCATTCTAATCGAGAGAAAAGTGGTAGAAACAATGTTATTGTTTGCTTCCTTGTAAGTAAAAGCGAAATAAGGAAGTATCATAGGTTAAAGTGATAGTCAAAAGCTGATTGCAATATGACTGAAGTTACTTTGTATGGACAGGAGTTGACAAATCCCTGTGTGAAAAATGTACAAGTTTTTCCAAGCTGAAACTATAAACAAGGAATATCCAAAAAAACTATCTACTCCACGAAAAAAAAAATTAATGTAAATCGTGTGTTTTAGCGTGCTCTACATTTTCCTTGTGGTAAGGTTTTGTTCATTTCTTAGGGTTTAGCAGTTATGCAAAATTCCGTAAAATTCATCCAGAAGAAAGTAATCTTCAAAGGCTATTCCCAGAAAATTCAAGATATTCATTTCATTTTTCAGGTAAACATATTTAATATACGATATTTTAATCAAAATTGTTAGACCCATTTTTGAGAGAATCAAAATTTTAGAAAAAAGTTCCACGTAATGGGTAGTTGGGGGTGGGGGATATTCTTGAAAATCTTCGTGTGGCATCCTTGGAAGATACCAAATTTAAATACCAAGTTTGGTATTTAACGGTCTTTTCGTTTTTGAGCTATGCTATGTGTGTTCACTCACACACACATACACTCACACACGAACCTTTTCCCAAAAATGTTTTTCCTAGATTCAGGGGGACCCAAAGCATGTATTTCCGGTGAAATCCCGGTATGGAATTTTTGGGTGCATTAGAATACCTTCTCTGTGTAGAGGAAGTAAAAATCTGATGTATACAATTCACAAGACTTTCTTCTCCTGTTCTACAAAAAGCTTTTCTTTAGTATACTTCAACCTAACCCATATAAGTATTTGGCAGAAATCGTTATATTACATACTTTTCCTTTCAGCTAGGATAAAACATTACTGAAATTGTTTAAGAACAGGTGAAAGAACAGTGGAAATTCTACTCTCCTTGTATGATCAGGATGAAAACAAAACCAATGACGACTTCTCATTTGCTAAAAATTATAAGTATTGGGATATTTAAAACGCAAACAAAGGAATATCTCGGAAACGGTTAACTCAAGAAAAAACAATTAACAAACTGTGTTTTAAGGAAACAAGCACTCTGAAATGGTAAAAATAATATGTTTTGTTTTAGACACTAATAAAACGTCCATTATTTCTAGTTTCAGTAAATGAATACTTTTGGGTTTTTAAGAAGATTTTAATCTATTTAAATGTAACTTCAATGCTAGTTGGCATTTCTTTAAATCTATTATGCAATGCCCGTTTTTGGAATAATTGTATCTTTAAATTTATTTTTCGCAAAACAGCATTTTTGGATACTTATGTACCTTTTTCTCAGAAAGCATGAGAGTTGGAAAGCTGAACTTTTCAGCACATAGTTGAACTTTCTGAATCAGAATCATAATGTTGAATATTTTGATCATATTAAGAAGAACATTTTTACTTTTTTATATTTTTATATTTTCAATATATATTTCTTTTTTAATTGCTACTGAAATTGTATCGTAGCTAAATAATTGAGTTTCAGAAGATAGCTCATTACACTACGAAGACAGATGTAAAACTGTGATTATGTATTGCAAGCAGCATCAGAGAAAAAAATACATGAATTCATATATTTTAAGACTTACCTTTGTTACTTTTCTGCTGAATGAAGTACTTTTTATAGACTCAACCGCATAAGCTAATAATGTAAACAACCACTTGAAATAATTGTCATGATTTATAGAATAATTCATACAAATTTCTGGAAAAAAGAAATCTTTAAGAGAAGTGGTAGTTCAACTCACTTAAACGGCAGTTTGGGGAAGAGGTATTTTCCTTTAAGTCTTCGTATCGTTTGGTATTTAAGCGATTTTTAGATGTTGAGTTATGCTGTTCACACACAGGCACACAAAAATGCATATAGGATGTTTTTTCCTGAAATGTTTTTGGATTCAGGAGACCTTAGAACGTGTATTTCCTGTGAAATTTCGGTATCGAATTTTTGGGTAAAATGTAATACCTCTTCTACCTAATATTACATTGCACGTAGTACAGAAATTAAATTAATAAATAATAAAGTGATAGATAACACTTTTGTGGCTTTTTCTATTCACAATCACTTATTTTCCGGTCCGTTCCTGAAATTTTTCATGCAAGAGTTTGCTTTTCTTATTAAATGACGTTGATCAAGATAAGCCTTTCTAGAAAATATTTCGTTGAACGTTTTATTGTAGATAGCCTGGAGCTTGAGGATTTAATTAAGAGTTTTAAAATTATTCAATTATTTCAAGGAAAACAGAAAAACGGCATGTTAGCACTTCAAAACTTAAATGAACATAAAGGAACGTTTGGAAAACTGTTATTATCACACTTTTCACATAGATTTCATATTTGAATAAGAGTTTGCATAGAAAGTTTGAATATTTCATAGGCTATTCACAACTAATCAAAGCTAAAAGACTAGATAATACAAAACAAAAATAATAACAAATAAAATAAATAAGAACTAAAAATAATAATGCGTTCCATTCACTAATCTACTTAAAAATGATGTGTTTTTACGGCATAGCCACAAAGTCTATAATCCGATTATGCATATTTAGGAAACCTTCAAGGCTATATCGATTTTTAATTAACTGTTCTACAAAGGTTAACATTGCCTCCATCGTGGTATGAGGTAAACAGGCTGAGATGATCTTTGTTGAAGTTATTAAGTTCTTTCATCTATTTTAAACATTTGGTCTTTTTATACGAATATTTTATTCATACGTGTTTATCCTATATGGTTAAAATTGATATTCATATTTATGATGAAATATAATTAATATAAATTCTGTTTTTAAAGATTTATTCATTCCGCTTAAAACATAAGCTTTTGTATAAACTTGTATGTTTATTCAGTTTTTAGAGCAAGTAATTCTGCTTACAATTCTTGTGGAGCCTATGAAAATGATACTTCCGTATTTTGAAGCTAGCATTCTAAATATGTTTACTTAAAAATAATATACTCGCTATCCGACACTGTATGTTTATGTGACAGTATGTGTGACTCACCAATTCCCACCTTGATTAGAGGCGTGGGAAGTGCGTTTAAGCGTCAGTACCTTGCAAGAGTTACCTTTAATCATACGATTACCTTAGTCCTTCACAGGAGACAGCGGTTTTATTTATTTGTTCATTCTCGATAGATATGCAAAGCGTCGGTCTGGATGGCTCAGGGATTTCACCGGAAATATATGTTTAGAAGTCCCCTGGAGCCCAAAAAAGCACTTTTAGAAAAAAAGTACCTGTGTGTCTGTGGACAGCAAAGTTCAAAAATAAAAATACCGTTAAACATAAACTCCATAGTATTTATGTTTAGTTTCTTCCTAGGATGCGACAAGAAGGTTTTCAGGAAAATCCTTCTCCCATAAACTGCACTTTACATGAAAAATGTTTGAAAATGTTGTTTTCCTCAAAAATGGCTTCATCAATTTTGATTAAAATACTAAAGATATTTATATCACAAATAAAATATACATTTTGAATTTTCCGAGAATAACCTCTTAACACCTCTTTATTCTGGGTGAGTTTTGCAGAATTTTTCATAACGGTGAAACCGTAAGAGATAGACAAAAAACTTACTGCACAAAACATGGAGATCTAGTTGAAACACACAATTTACTGTAGCGCTGACCGTTTTTGACCGTTAAAACTTTTCACATTGGGGACTTTGTCAACTGGCATTACAAAGAAACGGCTTTCAGACAAATGACAACCAGGTTTTAAAAGATTTGACTGTCGTTTTAGCCTAGTGTATTCCAGTATTTCTCTTCTTCTCGCAAAAAAGCGTTTCAAATCATGTTTCTGTGGATTAGCATGAAGTAGACAGAAGAATAGGTTTTTTAACAATAATTTATAGCAGAGAAGTAGAGAAATTGATGTGAATGGAGCATATCAGATTTTTCTTGTAGAGTTGACCGTTTTTGAGATATTCTTTGATATCGACTTCAATTTTAAACTACCTACTTTCTCAAAGAGAGTATGCAAAGTGAACCGAACTTGAACTGTTTTACATGACGACCAGGTTTTGAAAGATTTGACTATCGCTTTAGACTAACGTGTTCCCTTATTTCCCTTGTACTCACAAAGAAGCAAGTAATAAGACCAATTCTAAGATTTTCAGAAAAAATCCCCCATCTCAAACTATCCTTTACATGGAAAAATTTTTGAAAATTTTGATTTTCTCATAAAATAGCTCTAAAGATTTTGGTTAAAATAACGTACCTATATTAAAGATATTTATATGGGAAATAAAATGCATATCTTGAATTTTCTAATTCTGCTACTGTTCATCTCGATTTGCAAGATGTAAATAAAGAATATTCCTTATTATAGCTTGTACATGAAACAGCTAGAGAAACTTATGTGAGTGGAACAAATCAGGAGTGTAATTATAAATTTAAAGGATGAATTTGAAAGGTTAAAATAGAAACACAGGGTCACTAAAACTAAAACAGCCCCAAATTCATTAGAGGACCAGCTGATATGTTCATGGAGGCATTGGAATCGGTAGTGACGTCACGTGACAGTGAGGGAGTGCTTACAATGGCTTCCTCTCCCGCCATTGTTGTCATGATGTTAAACTGCTTGACCTCCCTTCCGCTCTCAACCGGCTGTCTCTCCATCACCCTATGAACACAAAACCCGAACACAGCGCCCCTGAAATTTTTAGGGGACAAATTTGTTGCTTTAAAATTGGGTCGATTGAAGGGTTTCACATTAGGAGTCGTGTGTTCATTTATGTTCACTTCACTGAAGAAGAAATTTTAAAGTCTGTTCCCTCTCAAAAAAAACTACCTTTATATTGCAGTTTCGGTCTTCCTGTTGATCTTCTGCATTGTTGTTTGAAAATAATATTTCTTTTAATCATTGATTTTTAATCGGTCTCTGATCACTGTATTATGTAATAATCTACATATATCCTAGTGTTCGTCTTCAAATCTCAAAATGGCCGAGTTTTAGAGGAAAATTTTTCAATTTCAGAACAATAACGTTTCAGATATACTAACATTTATGTAGTACTAATTTATAAACAAATTTAAGGGGAGTCGAAATGGGATGTTCGTATTTTTTCTTCAAATTTCATGTTTTAATTGCATATAAATATTTGGAATCTCGCACTCATTTTGGTATAACTTTTATAGAGGTACGATAATTGTAAATAGTTTAAAAATATTGTTGAAAATAATCTTGCATGGTAGTTTTTTAGAACATTTTGGTACACTTACTTGGTAAAAAATCAATAGCTTAGCAAATATTAATATTAGAGACGAAATTTTTTTCTTATTTTGATCGGAAGGTTCTAATTTAGTTATTCGCAACACAAGCACCCTGCTCATAATTTCTTTATGCGAGAGTTTCGAAATACTGCGAAGCTGTGTTTGGAAAGTTCGGCTATATATATATATATATATATATATATATATATATATATATATATTTTTTAATTTTATGTTTGAAAGCAATTTCTGAAGAAGTAAAATGCTCTTTACAAATGCTCCACTATCTCTGAAAATAATTGACACTAAGGGCTGACATTGTTAGACTTTATTTTAACGAAAAGGTTTTTATGTATATGGATTGGATAGTTTTTTAAAATTAATTATAGCTGTGTTTAAAAAAAAATATATACCTTTCCTTCTAATGAACAGAAGTATTCTATTTTTCATTCATAGACTGTAAAGTATAGCTCATATTATAAATATTTGCTACCATAATGGGTCAAAGTTTAACATTGGGTAGATAGGGCATTTCGTCTCCCCTTAAGGACATTATTAATGTATTTCATGTGTTTTTGGCTCTTCTACGCGCTAAAATTGCTCTAATATCACTTTTATTTCAGGGGATATTCATAACGAAGGTCAAGCATTAACCTAACAATGTAATACGCACGAAGTGTTATCATTCGCAACGACAAAGCGAAACATAAACAACCAATCTCAAGATAACGTTAATATGGCGACACGTAAAACAATGATAATACAGTTCATAACTAGCATGTTAAGCTCACTGAAATGTCGACAGCGAATTTTTGGGTGGAATGCAATACTTCTTTGCCTATTATATACATAGTGTCTTTAGAGAAATTAAAAGCACAAATAAAAACAACTGTAAACCGAACGGAATATATTTCTGTTGAATAAACTACATTTCCGGCAATATTTAAAACTATAACATTTTCATAAGTAAAACTATAGAAACTGAATTAATTCATTTTATAAGCACAGATGTAACAAAGTGATGAGATAAGTTTGGTATCTCTATTATGATAGTTTACTTGACATTTTAGGCCAATCTTTGCTGGTATAAATGCATTTTAAATCAATTACAACGTAAAAATGATATGATGATGTACTTCATAGTTATAAATATACAGAAAAGGGAGTTTAATGTACATTGCTTATATTTAAAGGGATTTTTTTTCTGAGAAGGGTCCGTTTCTTCACCCCAGAGTTCAGAAAAGAAAAAGAATACACGAGTCCCATTTATGAGCATGCCTTTGAATACTCCTTAGATCACATAACAGAAGCATGCAAAAAAAAAAAAAAAAAAATGCATATTTTAATTATCATTTAGTATGAATTGCTATTTTTAATAATAATATCTTATAAATTTCTCTATTCTATAATTTTGTGCAATATGGATAGTAGACAGAGAACGTATTATATTCCACCCGAAAATTTGACAAAAAGATTTTATCTTGAATACCATTTTGAGACCCCCTGAATTCAATAAAGGTATTTTTAGAAACTGGAAAATGGTGTCTGCATGTGTGTCTGTGAACATCATAACTCAACAGCGAATACTTGATGAATACCAAATCTGGTATTTAAGCGAAGTCCCAATTATACATGAAACATTTTTTCAAAATATTGATTTTCTCAAAAAATGACCCTGACGACTTTTATTAAAATTTCGTATGTTTAAGGTATTTTTATTACAAAAGAAATGTATATCTTGAACTTTTTCGGACTTGACTCTGAAGAACTCTTCATTCTAGGTGACTTTGTATAACTGGCAAACTGAATTAGACAAAAATTTACTATACAGAAAATTAAAAATCTTGTTAAAGCACACAATTTATGCCATATGCATTTGTTTCTAAAGTTAGCAGATTTCAAGGTATTGCATGTCATTGGTTTCCGTTTTAAACTACTTCAACTTTTCCCAAACGGGAAGTTATCTTTACTTTCATATTTCCTTTATTTTACTCCTGTCCTTGGGAAGAGAACAGAATTTTAATGGCAAATACATAGCGACAGGTTTTAAAGGATGGAGCTGTGGCTTTAGCCTAGTACATTCCCTTGTTTCTCTTGTACTTACAAGTCACTCAGTAATAAGACCATTTCTTGTAATTTTTATTTAGATGAAGTATATAAAAGAATAACCTTTTGTAAGAATATGGATAGGTAGAGTCAAACTGAAAAATTCAATGCCATAGCCGGGATTTGAATCACGGATATCCCGGTATCTAGCCGGTTGCTCTTCCACTGAGCTACCATGGCAACATGCCGGCATAGCATTGAATTTCTCAACTGACTCGCATGTTTCCCGATAAACCACAAGGTGATCTCAAATTATTTTGAGATCGCAACCCCAATGGTGACTTACAATGCTTTAAGTACTTCTCAGAATTCATAGTATAGCCAACTATTATGGTCATTTGGTATTGGTTTAACTGTTTTTTTCACACAAACCGTGTGTAGGACAGGAATTGGATAGGTAAGTCAGACTGAAAAATTCAATACCATGGCCGGGATTTGAACCACGGATCTCCCGGTCTCCAGCCGGTGGCTCTTCCACTGAGCTACCATTGTAAGACTAGTTTGTTTGCAGAACAGATATAGAAAGTTTTATGAATGGAGAGTATCAGATTTTTTGTGTGGTATTGCATTCTGAATTTATACGAATCACACATCAATGCACAAACATGTAGACTATAAACAAATATTTCTTGGGAAACAACAGATTTGTAGCACTCATTAACTATGGATTTAGAAGAAATGTTGCATTAATATTAGAAGATTTAGTATTTCTGAAGCAACTCCCGCCCCCATCAGCAGCAGTTGCACACCAATTCATCACGACATTGTTAATTTGTGTCTGACATTTATTGCCTCGGCGAGACACTGCTATGACGTCAGCTACCCCACCGGGGTTCCAACAAGCTGCACGGAAAACTTAAGGTCGTAAATTACGTGAAATCTAAGAAATATTTTACTTGCTGCATTCGTGACCTGGTGTAGTAATAATATTGTTTCAGCTCCAAAAATCATGAATTCACTAGAAATGTATTTTTGGAGACTCCATGAATACACACAAATCTGATGTGTTCCATTCACATGACTTTCTCTACATCTCTGCAACAAATTATTGTTAAAAAGTTTATGCTTCTATTTACTTCATTCTAATCGAGAAAACATTAGCAGAAATAGTCTTATTACTTGCTCCCTTGTAAGTAGAAGCGAAATAGGGGAGTACCATAGGTTAAAGTGATAATCAAAAGCTGGTTGCTATGTGACTGAAGTTCCTTTGTTTGTATAGACACGAGTTGACAAATTTCTGTATGAGAAAAGTAAGGTTTTTAAAGGTGAAAACAAAAACAAGGAATATCTCATAAACGATAAACTCCACGAAAAAAATGTATGTAACATAAATTGCGTATTTTAGCGTGTAAAGAAAGTAAAAAGCCAATGTTTGCGCACGCACGTATGTACAAAATAAGTATTGCAAGTCAAGGGGAATTTTTGCCAGCTACGCACTTGTTTACTCTATCTGCAATTATTAAAGTTAAGCTGAATTGTATTCGATTAATAAATGCAATAAGTTTAAAGAAATATTACTTTCCTACATGACTGCCATTCCTCACGACACTTTTTAGAAAAAGGTCCGCGTGTGTGTTTGTTTGTGTGTCTTTGGACAGCATAACTCAAAAACGAAAAGACCATTAAATACCAAACTTGATTTATATTTAGTATCTTCCAAGAATACTTCAATTAGATTTTCAAGAAAATTTTCTCACCAAAAACTTACCCTTTACATGGAAAAGCTTTTAAAATTTTATTTTTCTCAAAAATGGCTCTTACGATTTGGATTAATATACCATATATTAAAAATATTTACCTCACAAATAAAATTAGTTTTTTTTTTAATTTTCTGGAAATAGCCTCTGAAGACCTCTTTTTGTGGATGAATGCTACAGAATTTGGCATAACGGTTAAACCGTAAGAGATAGTCAAAACCTTGCACACAAAAAATGCAATTCTCGTTAAAATACATAATTTATGTTTACGTCATCATATACGTCTTTGTTGTAGAGCTCACCGTTTTCAGACATTTCTTGTTATTGTTTTCAATTTTAAACTGTCGACTTTTCTCAAACGGGACCATGCTAAGCGAACCGAAACGAACTGGTCAAATATCGACCAGTTGACTATCGCTTTAGCCTAATGTATTCCTTTATTTCCCTTCTACTTACAAGAAAGCAAGTAACTCAAATTCTGCTAATGCTTACCTCGATTAGGATGATGTAAATAAAATAATAACCTGTAGTAAACATAGTTTGTATATGGGACAGCTAGAAAAAGCTATGTGAAACTAGCACACCAATTTTTTTTGGGATATTCCTCCTTATTGGTTTCAGTTTTACCTACCTTTTCTCATATGGGACTATACAACCTTTAAAGGCTTTGACTAATATATTTTAGCAAAATATATTTTCTTATTTCCCTTCTACTTACAATGAAGCAAATAATAAGACCAATTGTGCTAATGGTTTTCACGATTATAATGAAGTAGGTAAAAGAATGATCTTTTGTAAGAATAGTTTGCATTTGAAACAACTAGAGTAAGTTATTAGAATGGAACACATTTTTTTAAATATATATACTGTCACTCCAAAGACACCCATCCTCTGAAAACCGACCAAAAATCGCTTACTTTAAATTTACAGATATAGTTGGTTTTGATTGGTGAATACCAAACCTTTCTCGTTTCAGCGTTGGGATGCAATCCACTTTCTGGGATGAAATAAGATGGAGGGGACTGTGTTGGATGTTATAGTCGTTGTGCAGAAGTTTTTGCAGCAAATGCAACAGAAAAATAAAAAAGTACTTGGCTGATTTCCCATGTTCTCTGCTCTCCAGAACAGGCCTGAAGGATCCCTTCGTGACGGACAGTATTCTGGTCTAATGATCAGAGCCTTCTCCGAACTGCAGATTCTCTACACCGACTCATGCTGTTTTGTAGCGTACCGTAAGGATAATGTTCAAAATACTCTATGGAGAGTAAAGCCAGGAGGGTTATTAGTGTCAACAAATACCACCGTGTTACATGTGATGTCTGTGCGGAAGCGAAGACAATTAAAACATTCCAAACAAAAGAAAAGACTTCTCAACTTCCTATACAAAAATCTGATGTGTTGCATTTAAATTAATTTATCTACTTGCTCTGCTAAAAGCTATTTGTATAGAAGTTTATTTTGCTGCATACTTCTTGTTAATTAAGACAAACTGCATTTCTTTTTAGCAATACAAGGATTTGTAGGTAAAAGCAATAGCAGATTTTAAAATCATGTGTTTTTTGAAGTTCCATGCCCTTTGATTGGCCACGACAGAGAGAGAGAGAGAGAGAGAGAGAGAGAGAGAGAGAGAGAAAAGAATCGTGAAATCCTACTTGAGAAAACTGTAATTATTTGAACAACATCAAATGAACTAAATTGTGTCCATTAACGAGATCGACTAATTGGACTAGCAAAATGTCTATCTTTTACAGTTGAACAATTATACAAAATTATTCTGAATGAAGAGAACTACAATGTTCAAGAAATATATTTTATTTTCTATGAAAACCTCTTAAACATTTAGTATTTCCAACAGAATCATTAGAGGCATTTTAAAGATACAAAAAGGTAATATTGGAAGAATTTCTTAACCTAAATATAAGTTGATATTTTCGTTTTTGAATTATTTTGTTCATATACACATACACACAAACACACTCACATTTAGACGTTTTTCTAAAAAAATATTTGAATTCAAATCTGTATGTACAAAATCTCCATATAAAGTTCTTGAGTGGAAGCAAAACATCCTATGCTCGCTAAACCAGGAGACCCATCTGACTCGTATTGATGTGTGCAGACATCTCTTTGTGCGTTATAAGAATTACAGAGCTCAACAGTTAAGTTTCAAGTTAAATTCATGGGAAGTTGGCGTAAACAACTTTCCTTGTATTCCTCTTATCAGCGACAGTGAGCGGATCGCGCTCTTTGAGCGGGATAAAACGATAGTCACTCACGCCAATTCCTTAGTGACCGGTTTTAGTTTTAAATAATCCCGTTGAGTTTTTAAAGGAAAGTACTGTATATCAGGTTACAAAATAGAATACGAAATCGAAAGAATGACAGACGCAGCAATACACACACACACGATAACTGATGTGGAAATTGGGAGATCATGTAACTAGAATGACATCGAGCCATGTGACTCAGGCGCTTCGTCTGAGATTGGCATTCGGGAGGTCCGGGTTCGATCCCAGTTAAACGCGCACTCTGACCCTGGGTTTTCCAGTGGGTTTCCTCGGGTCGCTTAGGCGAATCCTGGCGTGCGAATCTACCACAGTCCTTTCCCTTATTTCTTTCAATACATTTATTTGCCTTCTTCATATTTCAGGTCGGTGCAGGTATGGCTTGAGGTTTTGTAGGCAATGGCACGGTTGCTTGCTCCGAGTGAAGAGTTGTAGAGGCCTCCTTATGGCCTCCCGGCGCTTGTAATAGCCTCGGTGACAAGTTAGGGCTGCCATCTGGTGAATGTTAGGGACTTCCGTGCGTCTCTGGGCTTAGCTCTGTCGTTTCCTGTGTGTTGACCTTAGGTTTCCCCTCCTCTCATCTCTCCCTCCGTAGGTGGAAGGTCGCAATAGGTCAGTTACCGCAGTTACCGAGATGTCCCATGACGTTAACATGCTCTAACCTCTAACAAGGATGGACAATGAGACAAGACTCACGCGACTACAGTTTGTGACAGTTTGGGGAAAATAAGTCGCCCACTCCAGAGACGTTCACACGAACTAGTAAGAGGAAATGGAAGATGGTCCATTCTTGGTAAGGACCGGCAACTATAAATAAAAGTTCCGTCAAGGAGGTAAAGCCACAGTAAACATTGTTATGCCTAGGACTAATTTGATATTGGACTAAACTTTGATGAAAAGATTGGCACTGAAATTTCAAATGTATATATTTCTGTATGGATTTTTCTGGACGTTTTATTGGATTGCGTTGTTGTTATGTTAAAATGAATAGCAAATTTAATTCAAGTTGGATAAATACTTTGCAAAATATACATATTTCATAAATTTTATAATGTACGAGTAAATTTATTGTGTATTCAAGATGCCCCAGGGGCAGGGGCAGGTTTTCTCCGGGTTCTGGGTTTTCCCCGCCATCGCATTCCACTGGTGTTCCATTTTCATTCCATGTATCATCGGTAGCATCGCCTACGGTGCCATATACAGTAAAAGCGGACGTTGAACACTATGTACATATATATAAAAAGCAATGACATGGCCCTTATAGTTTCCATATTAAAACATCCCGATTGTCGGACAGGTAGATTAAGGCCACTCACTCCACATAGGGTCCAACATTCCCGCCAGGATCGGCATCCTGGTAACCAGCCGTACCACGCCGCACCGAGCACCATCGTAGACACTTCCAACACTGAAAGAAGCCAACGGAATGAAGGATGAAGGAAATGACAATGGAAACAATGTGGAGGGACAGGAAATTCTGGAGATGAAAGAAATATGCTCAGAATTCGCCTGCCGACCCGGAAGCCTTCGAAAAATCCATGGATCATGTAGACCGGCTCAGGAAACGAACCTTCCGAATGCGGGTCATAGCCTGGGCCATCCCACTCGGTGATGAAGTAAGAGATTAATTCTTCTACGAACTGACTCACCTTCGCAGTTTCTACATTAACTGCCTTACCTAGAGTAGGAAGCAGTTGCCCTAAAAATATGTAACGCTATCTTATCTTATCTACTTTTAAAGAGTATTCTTAAGTGTCCTGCATGATGACACAAACGTCACATTCTCTTAGTGTAAGGATTCACCACTTTTATTCAGAAGAACATCTGCAAACTTTGCTCTGCATCATTTCAAGTTTGTTTCACTGCAGACAAATGACTGTTATATCAGTTTATTATGTTCCTAACCCAAGCTGCTGACTGAGTTAGGCAAGGAGCTGCAAACATAAAGGGGATATTCCTTTCGAGACATCAGAGTATGTCATAACCGTTAGTGGAGCGTGCTGTGTGTAAATGGCTGTGTAAAACATCCTGTGATAATGAGAATGGGAGTGTTGCTTGGGAAACTGTCTCAACACAAGATGCTCGCCTTACAATAGCACAACAGAGCCGCTACCGAAACAACTGACTGCATTCTGAACATGCTCACACGATTCCATGGAAGCAATTTTGTTTTCCGGCAATTTGACCAAGACATTGCGTTCTTTAGAGACTTCCTAACCACGAATGTTTTTAACAAGTTAAAAATATAATTCTAATTGTTTTGTAGCTTAACGTCCTTTAACTTAATTAGTCACATCGGACGATGAAATTGGTGAAATGATGCTCAAATGATCTTGGGGTCCATGGAGCTTAAAGCTACTCGACATTCGTCTCCTAAGGATAAAGGAAACCCCCGAAAAAATCCTTATTCGGGTAACACACCCTAAGCGAGATTTGAACTCGCGACTTGTTGAATTGAGGCAGGTTCGCTACCACCACACTATCCAGTTGGGCTAATTCTTGTTCACCAGTTCCGGCACCATCATTAAACAGGCTTACCAACTCATTTTAAAAAACCATAGTAAAAACCCACAATTTTTGGAGATACTTGTACGAAAACATTGACGTTTCATCTGAAATACATATCCGTAGGTGGCCAGAAAAAAAATCCGATGTATTCCATTCACATGACTTTCTCTAGCTGTTCAGCGAACAAACGTTCCTTACAAATGATTAATCTTCTATCTACTTCATGCCAATCGATATATACATTAGCAGAATTGATCTTATTACTTGCTTCCTTGTCAGTGAAAGGCAAATAAGAGAACACAGTCTAAAGTGATAGCCAAATCTTTTAAAATCTGGGCGCTATACGAAACAACTGAGGTTGAGCTCGCTTTGCATGGTGCCGTTAGAGAAATATTAGGTGGCTTAACATTTAAACCAATAACAGGGAATATCACGAAAACGGTCAGCCCTACAAGGAAAATGAATATGACAAATTATGTGTTTTAACAGGATCTACATTTGCACGTTCAGTTTTTGTCTATCTGTTACGGTTTAACCGTTTTGCAAAATTTTGCCAAACTACAGAATAAAGAGTTCTTCGGAAGCTATTCCCAGGAAATTAAAAAATTGCATTTTACTTTTGATGTAAATACCTTTAATATACGGTATTTTAATCAAAATTATTAGAAACATTTTTGAGAAAAACAAAATTTTCAAAAAATGTTCCACGTAAAGGATAGCTTGTGAGGGAGTGTCACATCCATGGAAGATACTGAAGATACATATCAAGTTTTGTATTTAACGGTATTTTCGTTTTGGAGCTATGCTGTCCAAAGACTCATCGGTACAGAGATATCAGTACAGAATTTTAGATAGAAGACAAGATACTCTCTATCCACTATATATATTATACATACGGTCTAGAGAAAGTAATATCATTCTTGTTCACCGGTTTCCAACACCATCAACAAATAAGGTTACCAACTTATTTTAGAATCCTTTACATACCTAGTGAAAGCCCACGAATTTTGGAGAAACGTCTACAAAAATATTGAGATTTCATCTGAAATACAAATCTGTAGATACCCTGAAATAAAAGAAAAATTTGATGTGCTACATTCACATAATTTTCTCTAGCTGTTCCGCGAACAAACGTTTCTTACAAAAGATTATTCTTTTACCTATATCATGCTATCCAGATAAACATTTATAGAATTGCTCTTCTTACTTGCTTCTTTGTAAGTAGAAAGGAAATAAAGGAATACACTAGGCTAAAGCAATAGTCTCTTTTAAAAACTCGTTACTATATGAAACTATTGAAATAGGATTCTCTTTGCTTGCTAGGAGTAAACAAAAGAGATGAAAAAGAAGATGACTTCATCTTTGTGAAACGTTTAAGTAGTTTCAATTGCTAATTAATCTAAATACTTTAATCTACTGGTTTACATGTTAGATGTTAAATGAAAAGTAGTTTGTAAAATTGTTGTTATGCCACTTTTATTTTCCAAACTATTACACTAGGGAATATGAAATGTTGAGGTTATTACTTTCTCTACACGTACTATGTACATAGTGTATAGAGAAGGTATTGTATGCACCCAAAAATTCGATACCGAGATTTTACGGAAATATATATTTTGGGTACACCTGAATCCAATAAATAGCATTTTCAGAAAAAGGTCCGTGTGTGCGTGTCTGTGTCTCTGTGCCTGTGGACAACATAGCTCAAAAACGAAAAGACCATTAAATACCAAACTTGGTATTTAAGTTTGGTATCTTCCAAGGATGCGACACAATGATATTCAAGAAAATCCCCCCAACCCCTTTACATGGAAAATTTTGATTTTCCCAAAAATGGCTCTAACGATTTTGATTAAAATATCATATATTAAAGATATTTACCTGACAAATAAAATGTATTTCTTGAATTTTCTGGGAATAACCTCTGAAGACTACTTTATTCTAGATGAATTTTACGGAATTTTGAATAACTGCTAAACCGTAAGAGGTAGACAAAAACTTACCACACCAAAAATGTAGATCACGATATAGCACACAATTTATGTTATATACCTACATTTTTTTTCGTGAAGTTGATCGTTTTTAGTTATTCCTTGCTTTGGATTTCAGCTTTGAAAAACTTATATGTTTCTTATACAAGAATTTGTCAACTGCTGTCCATACAAACAAAGGCATTTCAGTCACATAGCAACCAACTTTTGATTATCACTTTAACCTATGGTCCTCCCTTATTTCGCTTCTACTTACAAGTAATAAGATTATTTCTGCTATTTTTTTTTCTTGATTAGCATGGAGTAAATAGAAGTATAATCTTTTTAATAATAATTTGTTGCAGAGATGTAGAGAAAGTCATGTGAATGTAACACATCAGAGTTTTTTGTTGTTATTTTCTACAAGGAAATCGATACTAATACAATTCCTGTTACCTTTATCTCGATTAGCATGAAGTAGATAGAAAAATAAGCTTTAATAAGAATAGTTTGTTGCAAAGTAGGTGAGATAATCATTTAAATATCACACAAGATGTTTTAAACAAGATGAGTTTTTGACACTCCTTTAAAACGCGCTTCAATTGGGGACATTTATTATTTATTGGAACAACGTAATTTAATCTGAGGACACAAGGAGAGGGAATCAACCCGTTAGGGTATTCGACATCAACAGGCACTCTCTCACTGAAGTTAGAGGTATACTGCTGTTTGATTATTGACTAAGAGAAACCACAATTTGTAAATTGAATTTCGAAATTGTGGGTTGTAATCAAGGAGAAACTTCGTGGCTAGTTGAGGAGGGGGTGTCCTCCCTTATCGCCACAGCCCTCCAAGTCCTGTGTTGTAATGACCAAAATTGATAAAGCAGGCTTTGAAATTGTGGAGCATCGCCAGATCCACTCCCGGTTGCCACAGATTTGAGTGCCTTTCCTCAGCAGATAGTGTCCTTCCAGAGTGATTATCAAACTCTTTGTAAACTAAGTAGAATAGAAAAAAATCTGATAAGTTACACTCACATGACTTTCTCTAGCTGCTCTACAAGCAAACTTCTTAGAAAAGATTATTCTTCTTTCTACACAATGCTAATTGAGATAAACATTAGCAGAATGTTTTTATTACTTAGTTTCTTACAAGTAGAAGACAACTAAAGGAATGCACAAGGCTAAAGTGATTGCCAAACGTTTTAAAAGATATCGTTACGAGTTGAACAAAAGAAAACTGATCCTTCCCGGCTGAGAAAAGTATAAATACTTTAAATTGGAACCAAATAACAAGGAATATCTCGAAAACGGTTACCTTAACAACAAGAGCATAAAGGACATACATTATGTGTTTCGAGTTTTGTCTATCTCTTACGGTTTAGCAACTAAGCAAACTTCGGCAAAATTCATCCAGAATAAAGAGATCTTCAGAGGTTATTCCCAGAAGATTCAAGATATACATTCTATTTGGGGTTTAAACATCTTTAATGAATGGAACTTTTATTAAAATTGTTAGTGCCATTTTTGGGAAAATCAAATTTTTCGAATACTAGCCATGTAAAGTAGTTTGTGATGGTTTGCTTTAAAATCATCGAGTCGAATCCTCGGAAGAACTTAAATACCAAGTTTGGTATTCAACGGTCTCTTCGTTTTTGATCTATGTTGTCCACACACACCCACCCACTCACCCACACACACACACACACACACGGAACTTTGTCTAAAATGCTGTTTTCAGACTCAGGTGACCGCAAAACATATACTTCCGTGAAATCTTGACATCGAATATTTGGGTGCAATTTAATACCTTCTCTGTCTACTAAATAATTTTACATGCGGACTAGAGCATGACTTTCTCTATCTATTCTACAAAAAAAACTATTCTTACAAAAGATTATTCTTTTATATACAACATGATAATCGAGTTAACATTGCTAAAATGGCCATATTACTTAGTTCCGAATATGTTCTTTATAAGTAGAAGGGAAATACGGGAAAACACTAGACATAAGCGATAGTAAAATATTTTAAAAGTTGTCACTATGCGTTTAACATTGACATTCTGTTCACCTTTCACGGCCAGGAGTGAAACAAAGAGAAATGAAATGGGAAACTTTCCGTTTGAGAGAAGTTTAAGCACTTTCAAATTGAAACCAATACCAGAGAATACCTCTACAAGAAAATTGCATTTGACATAATTTGGGTGCTTTAACGAAATACATATTTTGTGTGCAGTAAGTTTCTGTCTGCCTCTGATGGTTTACAAGTAATGCAAAAGTCATCCAGAATGAAGTAGACTTCAGAGACTATTCCCAGAAAATTTAAGACATACATTTTCCATTCTTATTAAAATGTCTTTAATATATATTGTTTCAATCACGTTTGTTAGTAACCTTTTAACAAAATAAAACATATGAAATTTTTCCTATAAAGAGCAGTTTGAAGTGAAACATTTTTGTGTCACATTCTTGGAAGATGCTAACATATACCAAATTTGTTTTTATCATTCAGTTATTATGTTTGAAGGAGAAACAGTTACACATACAAAACATTTTTTTTTCTAGAAGTACTTTTAGGAGGGAGAGAAATTAAGGAATTACAAAGAATCAACTTTCTTTTAATCTCTATATCGAATTCTTGGGTAGCATAGAATGTTTGTCTAATACAAGACGTTGGAGAAAGTGATAATAGAAATGTGTTCTAAATGAGTACCCTGCACTGAATGTTGTGGTCACAGAGACGACCTCATTTGCGGTCATCTCTGGAACATTCTCTGCGAATTCCTGGCTTCCGGCCAAATGAAATGCTCTCCGTATGTGAAAGTGTAGAGGAATAATGGCTAAAATTAACGAAACCGCTTCACTGTGGTACATACAGTCGGTCAAATGGAATTATGCTGACATAATGCAAAGTGATTTATGTTGGTAAGGGAATACAAAATCACTGTGACACGTTCAGTCCTTCCTTGTCTAGTTCTAGAGCTCAGTTTAATATTTGTACCACTTCCTCGTTTTTCTTTGTTCTGAGTCTGAAACTTTCTGTGTTCATAGATTAGTGTTGCACCGCCAGACTTTTGACATCAAACCAATATGAGAAGTACTTATCCATAGGCAGGTATGGGCCGTCGTTGTGAACTGTTTACGTTCGTATCACATAATGAGTACGAGAATACATTACTTCTTTTTCTAGTCAGTTTTGCACATTGAAGCTTCATTTATAACTGACCAATGGATGGTTTTTAATCTGCCTTCAATTGAGTGAACAACGCGAGTTAGCCAACGTCATAAAGAACGAGAAAATTAAAACTTAAGCCGGGATTACGATGAACTTTACTTAACGTGACGGGGTGTAACGTGAAGTTATTAAATTGAAGACCTTTAACTTAACGAATCCGGAATTATCTAATCTTGATTAGTATTTGTTACTTCTTAATAGTCTTACTTCACGTTGATTGGTTCTAATTACTATATGACATCACTTAACGTAACGGAAAGGAATAGTTTGACACTATCAAACTCTTAAGTTATGTAGCGTTAAGGTAAGTCATGTAAAGCTAATCCTAAACAGCTCCATTTAATATAATGTGTTAGACTTTTACGTTACGTAGCGTTAAGTTAAGGTAAGGTAAATCACGTTAAGTCCACACTAAATATCTCCATTTAATACAATGTGTTAGACTTCACGTTACGTCGCGATAAGTCTCGGCAATCCTAAATAGCTACATTTAATACAATTTGTTAGACTTTCACGTTACGTTGCGTTCATTAAGTCACGTTACGTTAAGTTTATCGTAATCCCAGCATAAGCCTTCCAGGACCCGGGAAGGTTTCCTGTCAATTACCATTGAAGTACCTACCTACATGTATTTCAAATTTGTGATTCTCGTTCTGGTTACCGTTTGGCACAGCCAGGTTGGAATGGAACACAGATAATCAGCAGCTTCTGTCAACATTACACAAAGAAATATTCTAGCCTCTGGCTTCCAAGGTCGCAGGTTCAAGCCCGGATGAAAGCGGTAGATTTTTCTCGGGCGTAAAAGGTCTCTGAGCAAACATAAGTGGAATTTCACGCCTAATATAGAATGGAACGCGAACGACCGCAGCAGTTTAAGGGGAGTCAAAATAGGATTTTCATAATTTTTTCCATTTCAGTTTTTATTGCATATGCTTCTTTCGAATATCCCGTTTATTTTGGTATCACTTTCATTGAGGTGCGCTAATTTTAAATAGCTTAAAACGTTGCTTAATTTAATCCTGCGTAGTAGTTTTTTGAGCATTTTAGTATACTCACTCCATAAAACATCAACATTTTAAATATTAGTGTTAGAGAAGAGATCATTTTTTATTTCGATCAGAAAGCTTTAATGCTTTGTAATGATAAAGTAGGTTCAGAAATAATAATGACTTTACATTGCCTTATGCATACAATGAGTGGTTTCATATGACTACCTTTGCAATGGAATTGTTATTGCAAGATATAGGATATCTCATTCAGTATACAACAGACAAAAGTGGAGCCCGAACCTCAAAATAGCATTGGTAAATGGTAAATGGCGTTTTATTTATGGACGTTCTTTAACTACTGTGGTTCTCAGCGTCCCATTCTAAATTGGGCGTGAAAGACCACTCAATTTTGCTCAGAGGCCTCTCTATCAGGATTGAGGTTCTATTACGTGCCTTAAAATCTAAGACACAGGACCAGCGGCATTACTTCCCTTCTGAAGGAAGCCATACTAAGGCTTTTCACGCCCGAAAAATCCATCGTCCTCCGCCGGGTTTGAAATCGCGAGCTTGGGTTATATGAAGATAGCATGGTAACCATTACACCACGGATCCTGAGTTTGCGCTTAGACACATCTACAATGTCGCGAACAAGATTCTGCGACGTGGGGGTTAGCTATTTGCGGGTGATGAAAGGAAAGCAGATGGTAAAGCAATAATAGCAACGGGACTTAAAGTAATATATTGAGAAAGATTAAATAATATGTTGGTTGAGAATGTTTGGTTTACAAATGTGGAGGATTGCAATATATTCCATTAGCCCTTGCCAATATTATTCCGATTTCTGGGGTTACAAATACAAAGCCTTAACTTAAGAAATATGTCACGGTGTGTTTAGGCGAGGTGAGAGATGAAGTGGTCGAGGTAGTTGAGCGGTTGAGCCCGGAGCGACGCCCCAAGACGCATGAACGAAGCAGAGGTTCCCCGAAATTGAGTTTTTTTGTCTATTTATGGACGCTCTTTAACTGCTGTGGTTCTCAGCGTCCCATTCTATATTGGGCGTGAAAGACCGGTTTAATTTTGCTCACAGGCCTCTATATCAAGCTTGAGATTCTTTTACCTGTCGTAAATCTACGACACGGGACCCACGAAGGAAACCATGCCAAGGATTTTTACGCCCGAAAAAATCCATCGTCCTCCGCCAGGTTTGAACAGGTTCCCCAAAGGTCAAGACCTGGTGGTCGGGTCTACAGTCCCTTAAATAGATTTAGTGGCATCCCAAAATGACATACCAACATGGTGGCTGTACACCTAATATGGAGAACCAACGCCCTGATAATGGGTAGCCTTAGCCAATCAACATCGAATGTTTAAATGTTCTAGAATATCCGGTGTGACGTCAAAGTGTGAACGTGCACGTAGCCCAACGGGAGTTGGTATCATCGAAAAGTCCACCAGGAGTGCTATCGGAAGACACTAGTCACTTTTATGCTGTTACTTAATCAGCTTATAACAAAGCTTGTATTTTTCCAAGAATATATAAGGACCAAATCCCTATAAATTCAGATTAATTAATTCATGATTAATGAAATATTACTAAAACAATATAAAATAAACTCTCGCCAATGACACACGTGACAGTATGACGTAGTAATGCACATTCTGCAAACATAAAACAACTAATCAACTAACAGGCCATCTGCACAGAAGCATCGGTATGTGTATGTGGTTCTGCTACAGAGTCTTGGTATCGATTTCCTAGAGTGGTAATGCTAATTCACTATACCTGACCTAACGTTAAGAAGTCCTTACTCGAAGTGATGTGACTGCTAATGGGCTACATCGGCCCAATAAAAAAAACAGGTGAAATTATCCAAGTGAACCCGAGCATTAGGTTCGAGGGCTATATCGATTTCAACAGTCGAGGGCGGACGGATTACTCTGTTTGACTTCACTCAGAAATTATACAGCGGGAGAGGAAGATTTTATCAATCAGTTTTAAATTTCTGCGGTGCATGTGTGGTCTATATTTAGCCGTAACATGATGTTAAATGGTTTCATTTCCCCGTACTATATATGTGATATCATTAATGTGCCGCAGGACTCATATATATCTGTATTTACATCATTTGCAGATATGAAATGAATCCAGCCCAGAGGCTGACCTGTGGATGTGATTGTTTGGTTCCAATAAGACAATTATACATTTTATGACAAAATACAAACAAAACCAAATCAACATTTATAGGGTCTGCCTTAAGCTATTAAAATCATTAATTACCAAAATATCTATGAACGTTGGATTGTTGATAAATAATAATGAAACCTTTTAAGGGACATTGGAAGTAAACTGGGTCAAAAAATCGAAAATGGTTTTATGTAATAAATAATTGTTAGAATATTTGGATATTCATAGAGAATCAACATTTATATGTCCCCGCCCTACTTTGGGCTCTACGTTGACATCCGTAGTGTAGTGGTTACCCAACGTCACGGGTTCAAATCCAGCGGAGGATGACAAGATTTCGGGCACAAAAATCCTTAGGATAACCAGAGGCCTCTGAGCAAAATTAAGCGGTCTTTTAGACCCAATATAAAATGGAACGCTGAGAACCGCAGCAGTTAAGGAGTGTCCATAAATAAAACTCATTTTCCTTTTTTTTTTATTTCGGGCTTTACAACCATTTCAAGGTCATACAATACACTCCTTCACAGAGCGAGATGGCTTAGGCGTAAAATCTATGACCCGCATTCGGGAGGTCCCGGGTTCAAATCACGTTGGCCGAAAAATATGGCTAAAGCTTTCTTGTGGTTTGCCTCAGTCGTCAAGGTAAATACGGGTTGGATATTTAATATCACCACCCAAAGCTCCAGTAAAACTAAAAATAGAGGCAACAGCGATTGCGCAGTCATGTATACACAGATAGCTAGACTGAAAGGGAATCTAACGCATCTGCTCGTAGCGGAGAAAAGTAGTATGTATAATGAGGATGGCCACGAAGAGCTGAATGAACTCCGTCATCTGACTACGGATGGTAGATGCAGCTAGATTAGAGGTCATATCTAGCTGTACGAGCCATCTGACTACGGATGTGAAATCAGCTATACTGTGGCACTTTGCCTCTATCTTTGGAAGTTATGCTACGGATAGTCCTAAAAGACTACTACCAACATATCTCGCTATCGAGGAATCTTACCGACCGTCCCTTCCCTTCGGTAACGTGGCCTATCCAGTACGCTTTTAAGAGCATAGCAAACAGGTGGAGGGCAAGGATGGAGTCTGCGAAAAGACCCCGTCCTACGATAAGTATTTCCAGGCGCATTTTTGATGTCTTGAGTGTACATTAGTTTTTTTACTTTAAGGAATAGGACACGACATTTAAATAACTGAAAATATAATCTAAGTACAATAAACTATTTACATTAGACAATATTACCGACGTTACTTAGAATTGCTCTTCTAAAAGGGCTGTTTCAGAGAGAATTCCATATTTAGAGCGTGTCTTGCTTGCAGCTCAAGAGATATTGCATCTCAGAAGAAAGGAGGGTGTGAGAGATATTCTGTTTACTGCATGTCTCCGGTTCGTGGCGCAGAAACACCGCTTTTCTCTCAAGGGATAGGCGCCAGGAAATTTATCTGGAGTAACACGAAATAATAACTCTTCGGTTTTACGGCATCAGCCTGTTCTTTACACACTTCGGCTTAAAAGGTGGCCCACTTCTGGATTCTATTACACTCAATAGTGTTGGTAAAAATACAGCCCCATTATTATGGATACGTGTTGCCTACCAGGAATTGTCAAAGTGCGAAGTTAGAATTCGAGAGGTTAATAGACAAAAACTTACAACACAAAAAATATAGATCTGATTAAAACATTTATGTCACATATAATTTGTGGCAGAACCAATCATTTCCTAGCTATTCTCTGTTATTGGTTTCAATTTTGAAACACGTGATTTTTCTCAAACAGGAAATTCTCATCCGTTTATCTCTCTTTTGTTTCACTACTGGCCATGCAAAAAAACCGAATTTCAGTGACAATCACAAAGCGACAGTTTTTAAAAGATTTAATTATGGTTTAGTTTATCTTAGTTTTCTTCTACTTATAAGGAACTAAGCAATAAAAACCATTTTTGGTAATGTTTGTCTTAACTGATAAGATGTACATAAAAGAATAATATTTTATAAGAGTAGTTTGTTTGCAGAATAGAGAGAGGAAGTAATGTAACTGGAACATATCAGATTTTTTGTAGTTAACCATTTCCGAAGTAGTCGTTTTTATTGGTTTCAATTTTAAATATTTAAATCAATAGTGTGTCAACTCTTGCCATGCAAAGAGAACGAATTTTAATCACATAACAACCAGCTTAAAGAAGATATGACTATCGTTTTAGCCTGGTGTATTACCTTTTTTATCTTTTACTTCTTACTTAGAAGAATGTTTCTGCTAATGCATATCTCGATTATTTTGAAGTACATGTAAGGATAAGCTTTTTAAGAATAATTTGTTACAAAGATGTTGAGAAAGTCATGTAAATTAAAAATATAGGATTTTTAATTTTTTTTTTATTTGATTCAGATGGTCTAGTAACCTATATTTCCGACGAAAGCCCAACATCGAAATTTTGTGTGGAATGCAATAGGTACTTCCTCGACTTATTATGCGCAGTAGAGAATGTAAAAATTGGATTCCGGGGAGGATATTTTCATAAAAACACCCAGAAAGCAAAAAAAGCGATGACTGTATAATGTAAGTGGACTTTTCAATAAAGGTAGAATAGATATTCGCTTTTACCACGGGCATAAAGTACGCGATGTTTGCTAGCAAAGTTTTGATGACAAAAACAAAAGAATGGCAGAACTTGCCCTGTTTCTTTTTGCAAACATATTCAGTGTCTGACGCCTCACCGCAACTGTTTCTCAACTCCTGAGGTAAAATCCGCTAGAGCTTAGGCACGGCTGTGCACTTATGCAGAAAATAGTTTTCTACATGATGCGCTAAAAAGGATTAACATGCACAAAAAGAAAATTTAAAATGCAGAAACCTTTGACATGCTGGCAGAGAGAAAAGCGCCCCTTTAACTGCAGCCGTTTGTTTAACAGTGTTTTGTATGCAATAAAGCTAGGTATATAAAACGGTTTTCTTTTTCTACCAAGTATAGAATAGGTAGAGAAGGTATTGCATCCACCCAAAAATTCGACACCGAGATTTCTCCAGAAATACATGATTATACAAAAGATCCTTGTATGTGAGGGCAGCATAACTCAAAAACGAAAAATCTGAAGTGTTCCATTCACATGACTTTCTCTACATCTCTGAAATAAATTATTATTGTTATTATTATTAAAAAGCTCATGCTACTATTCACTTCATGCTAATCGAGAAAAAATTAGCAGAAATAGTCTTATTACTTGCTTCCTTGTAAGTAGAAGCGAAATAAGGAAGTACCATAGGTTAAAGTGATAGTCAAAAGATGATTGCTATGTGACTGATGTTTCTTTGTTTGTATGGACAGGAGTTTAAAAATTCCAGTATTAGAAAAGTATAAGTTTTTCAAAGCTGAAACTAAAAACAAGGAATACCTAAAAAACGATCAAATCCATGAAAAAAATGTAAATGGCATAAATTGGTTTTTTAACGTGCTCTACATTTTTTGTGTGGTAAGTTTTTGTCCATCTCTTACGGTTTAGCAAAATTTCGTAAAATTGATCCAGAATAAAGTAGTCTTTAGACGCTATTCCCAGACAATTCAAGATATACATTTTATTTGTCAGATAAATATTTTTAATACACGACATTTTAATCAAAATTATTGGAGCTATTTTTGAAAAAATCAAAATTTTCGAAATTTTTTACATGTAAAGGGTTTTAGGGGTAGGGAAATTTTCTTGAAAATCTTCGTGTCGCATCCTTGGAAGAACCAAACTTAAATACCAAGTTTAGTATTTAACGTTCTTTTCGTTTTAAGCTATACTGGCCACAGATACACACACACACACACACATATGCACGCGCACACAGACACACACACATACGCACACACACGGACCTTTTTCCAAAAATGTTTTTTTTTTGGATTCAGGGGGACCCAAAACATGTATTTCCGGTGAAATCTCGGTATCGAATTTTGGGTGCATTACAATACACTATGTACATAGTACGTGTTAAGAAAGTAAAACTCCGTTAAATGCCAAACTAATACTTAATTTTAGTATCTTTCAAGGATGCAATGCAAAGCTTTTCCAGAGAATCCCCCCCCCCTTCCCAAAGTTACCTTTTAAATAGAAGATAGTTTCGAAATTTTACATTTTCTCAAAAATGGCTCCTACGGTTTTGATTAAAATGCCGTATGTTAAAGATATTTACATGACAAAGTTTGTATACTGAGTTTCTTGGAATAACCTCTAAAGCCCTCTTCATTCCGGCTAACTTTTGCATAACTTGTAAACCATAACAGATAGACAATAATTACACACAAAATATAGTTAGCATTGAAACATACAAATTATATCATATGCAATTTTTGTAGAGTTAAACATTTAGGAGGTATTCCTAGTTTTTGCTTTTAATTTTTCAGTACTTATACTTTTATTAAACGCACTATTGCTATTCGTTTCATATATATTTTATTTTGCTCTTGACCAAACAAACAAACAAACCAACCGATTTTCAGTGTTTTCATACAGCGACCAGTTTTGAATCGCTTTACCTAGTGTATTCCCTTATTTTCCTGCTACTTACAAGAAAGAGTGTAATAAGATCATTTACTGCTAATGTTTATCTCGATTGGAATGATGTGGTTAAAAGAGTAAGCCATAGTATCAACAGTTTGCTTGCAGAATAGCTAGAGATAGTCACGTGAATGAAACACATCAGATTTTTAGAAAAATATCCACATCCGTATGTCTGTGTGACCATAAACAGCATAACTCAAAAACGTAAAGTTATTTAAGTCCAGTACCTTCCAAGGGTACAAAGGATTTTAAGAAAAATCCCCCATACCAAACTACACTTTACATGGAATTGTTTTCAAAATGCCACAAAAATGTCACTCAGTAGCCTCTGCAGTGACTCCTGCACTCGGTAGTGGACATCCACCGCCCAGCCGCCGAATACCGGCGCTGGTCCTACAACACTGAAATAAGTGACAATGAAGGGCATATTAGGTACAAGAAATATTGGTCAAGAAATTCGTAGCATAAAAGAGCCATTTGGAATAGGTGGTGCCGGGCATCGAGCCGTGGACCTCCCGAAAGCGAGTTTCATGCGCTACCTCAGTTGTTCTATGCCCTTCAATTGTTATAAAAGAAGAGCGTAAGTATTTAAACTTATCCCAAGATGACGTTATATTGATAAGAATGCTTCCATAGTTTTAGGAAAAGAAAAGGAAAGGAATTTCTTAATGAAAGGAATAAATGGAAAGCCATTTGGTCGCTCAGGTAGATTATCAGTAAATTACAAGCAAATTGCTTTGCAGGCCGGGACTTGAATCGATTTGTCCGTACATTATCGCTAATTGTGCTACCCGCCGATTCTCCAGTAATGGCTTCGCAGTAAAGTTTACTGTTTGTTACGTCAGCTTCATTATCTGTGCTGACGATAAACGTGCAAAGAAAATATTTACTCTCTCATCTGTCTACCTATAATAAGTAGGATTACTGCATTTCATAAACATTTTGATACCGAGATTTCACCGGAAATAAGTTTATAGATCTCATGTGTTCCATGCATATAACTTTATCTAGCTGCTCCAAATACATAGACTATTCTTGTAAATGCTTTTTCTTTATCTACATCATCGAGATAAATAATAGCATAATTGGTCTTTTTACTTGCTTTTTTTTTAAGTAGAAAGGAGATAAGGGAATAAATTAGCCTAAAGCGATAGTCAAAACTTTAAAATCGCCCCTATGTGAAACAATTGAGGTTCGGCGATTTGTATGGTCCCGTTTGAGAAAAGATTACTTGAAAGTTGAAACCAATGACAAGTTACATCTCAGAAACGGTCTCTTCCACAAAAAAAAAACCTATATGACATAATATTATGGATTTTAACGATCTCTTAATTTACTTAATAAAAATATAAAGCTCATTAAAACACAGTTTATGTTATATACATTTTTTCGTGTATTTGACCGTTTTTTAGATATTCCTTGTTGTTTGTTTCAGTTTTAAAATACTTTGCTTTTCCCATATGGGAATTTGACAAATCCTTGCCATACAAACAAAGGAACTTCAATTACATAGCAACATCTTTTAAAAGAGTTGACTTTAAAAGACTTATTTCCTTTCTACATAAAAGGAAGCAAGTAATGACCATTTCTGCTAATTTTTCTCGATTCGTATGAAGTAAATAGAAGAATAAGCTTTTTAATAATAATTTGTCGCAGCGATGTAGAGAAAATTATGTGAATCGAACAAGTCAAATTTTTTCTTAATGTTCAATAAAATATTGAAAAGCAATTTTGATTTATTAATATATTTTTACAGTTTTTTTTCAAGTATTTCAAAAAGTAATTGGCTAATCACGAACTGTAAGTTACTTATCAGATCTCGAATGTCTGGGAAAACTCGGCCTTGCGGGCCTGGTATTCCCAATATGCATTCTCGACCTGATAAGTTCTTACTACGCAATATACTATTTGTAATAATGGTTTGCAGAACAGGTAGAGAAAGTTAGAGTTAAACCATTTCTAAACGGTTCAGCTATAGTTTTTTTGTTTTGTTTTTTGTTTTTCTGTTTTGTAGTTTTTTACTTTCTCCACACGTACTAGGTACATAGTGTATAGAGAAGGTATTGCAATGCATCCAAAAATTTGATACAAATATTTCACGGGAAATTAATGTTTTGAGACCTCCTGAATCCCCCCCAAAAAAATAAATAATTTTTGAAAAAAGGTCCGCGTGTGTGTGTGTGTCTTTGGACAGCATAGCTCAAAAACGAAAAGACTGTTAAATACCAAACTTGGTATTTAATTTTGGCATCTTGCAAGGATGCGACAGGACCATTTTCAAGAAAATCCCCCCCCACCCCCAATTACCCTTTACATGGAACATTTTTGAATATTTTGACTGTCTCAAAAATAGCTCAAACTATTTTGATTAAAGTATCGTATAATAAATATATTTACCTGACAAATAAAATGTATATCTTGAATTTTCTGGCAATAGCCTCTGAAGACTACTTTATTCTGGATGAATTTTACGGAATTTTGCATAACTGCTAAACCATAAAAGATAGACAAAAAAACTTACCACACAAAAATCTAGAGCACATTAAAACACAATTTATGTTAAACTAATTTTTTTCGTGGAGTTGGTCGTTTTTGTGATATTCCTTGTTTTTGTTTTCAGCTTTGAAACACGTATACTTTTCTCATAAGGGATCTGTCAACTCCTGTCCATACAAACAAACGAACTTCAGTCGCATAGTAATCAGCTTTTGACTAATACATTAGCATATGGTACTCTCTTATTACCCTTCTACTTGCATGGTAGCAAGTAAGAAGATGATTTCTGGTAATTTTTTCTTGATTAGTATGAAGTAAATAGAAGCGTTACATTTGTAGCAATATTTGTTGCAGAGATATAGAGAAATTCATGTGAATGGGACATATTAGATTTTTTTTTTTTTTGTTTGTTACTAGGACGAGAAAACGATCAACTAATAAGCCGTAAAATAAGTACAAGCAACCACAAATGGGTTGTGTGAGCAAAATCGGCATCTGCCGCTGATACCGGCTGCAGTTTTATGGTCGATCTCCCCCGTGGTATTTTACTGCTGCAGGAAGTGTAAACAAATCTCATTCCACGTTGTTCTGCTGGAAATATGACTCTGTAATCCTCTTAGGATACGTCGTTAACATTTCATGGGGATAAGGCGCGTACACTCCGCTACAAAGAGGGGGTAGCAAGAGGCTTGCGGCTTACAAAACGTCTAGAGTTAGTATGCCAAAGCCTACAGGTCATTTTAATTTTTTTAGTACGTATGTAGAATGTCCTTAGTAGATAAAGCATTGCATTCCACCCAAAAATTTGATACCTAGATTTCACCGGAAATAAATATTTTTACGTTATCTGAGTCCATAAAGAAAGATAGGAAAATACATTTAGAAAAAGGAACGTGGGTGTGTGTGTGTTGTGTGCACGTGGGAAAAATTAAGTTTAGTGTCTTCCAAAGTTTAGACCTGGGTTTGATTCCCGGTACCGGCATAGGAGACCTGATCCGGGGCGCACTCAGCCTCGTGAGGCCTCTGAGGAGCCATTTGAGGAGATACTTGATTGAGAAGTAAGCTCCAGATCGAGAAGACCGGGAGGGACTCGGGCGCTGATCATGTCTCATCCTCCAGCACTGCACCCATTCATTACATCTTTAGGACGAGATGGGGGATGCAGCGGCCGAGCGGTAGGCCAAGATCCCATGTGGATTGTCGTGCCATGAAGTTACGTTTTATCTTCCAAGGGTACGACTCGAAGATTATCCACAAAGTTCCCCCTCCCAATTATTTTCGATAATTTTGTTTTTCTCAAAAACGGCTCTACCTTTTACACTAACAAACAATTCATACAAAAGATTATTCTTTCTTACACATAATTCTAATCAAGATGAAACATTTATTTTTGTAGCTTAACATCCTTTAACTTGTATGGTCATATCGGACGATGAACGAAATTGTTGAAATGATGCTCAAATGATCTCGGGGTCCATGGAACATTAATAACTCGACATTCGTCTTCTCAGGATAAGGGAAACCCCGAAGAAACCTTATCAGGGTAACTCATCCTAAGCGAGCTTCGAACACATGACCTGTTGAATTTGAGGCTATTAGCAGAAACGGTCTTACTCCCTTGTAAGTAGAAGGTAAATAAGCGAACACTCTAGGCTAAAGCGATAGTGAAATATTTTAAAAGCTGGCCGCTATGTAAAAGAATTGAAATTCCGTTATCTTCGATTTTTTTGCATGACAGGTCTAAAACAAGAGAGAGATGGAGCAAAAGTTGACTTGTCACGTGGGAAAAGTTTTAGTTTAAAATTGAAACCAATAACAAGGTATAGCTTGAAAATGGTTGATTCCAAATAAAAAATTGTATGTTTTAACGAGAACTACTTTTTTGAGAAGTAAGCTTTTGTTTGTCTTTTAAGTTATACCTATAGATAAAGGTCGTTCAGAATGAAGAATCTTAAGAGACTATTCCTAGAAAATTCATGATGTACATTTCGTTTGTCAAAAAACACCTTGAAGATATGGAGTTTTAATCGAAATCGTTAGAACCACTTTTAAGAAAATGAAAATTTTCGAAAATAGATCCATGTAAAGGAAAATTAGTAACGGGGGAGGGTTTCCTGAAAATCTTTATGTCTCATCCTAGGGGAGATACTAATTTTATATGCCAAGTTTGATATTTAACGACTTTTCGCTTTCAAATCACGATGATCACAGACACACACATACACACAAAATGGACGTCTTTCTAAAAATGATTGTTTTACTTTCTCTACACGTATTATATACATAGCGTATAGAGAAGGTATTGTATTCCACCCAAAAATTTGATATAGAGATTTCACTGGAAATACATGTTTTGGGTCCCCCTGAATCCAAAAAAAAAAAAAAAAAATTGGGAAAGTTTCCGTGTGTGTTTGTGTAAATGTGCTTGAGTGTCTGTGTGTCTGTGGACAGCACAGCTCAAAAGCGAAAACATCTTCCAAGGATGCGACACGAATATTTTCAAGAAAATGCCCCCACAACGAACTACCCTTTACATGGAACTTTTTTCGGAAATTTTTATTTTCTCAAAAATGGCTCTAAAAGATTTTGATTAAAATATCATATAATAAAGATATTTACCTCACGAATAAAATCTATATATCGAATTTTCTGGGAGTAGCCTATGAAGACTACTTTATTCTGGATGAATTTTACGGAACTTTCTATAACTGCTAAACCTTAAGAGATGGACAAAAACTTACCACACAAAAAATGTTGAGCGCATTACAACACACAATTTATGTAAAATAAATTTTTTCCTGGAGTTCATCGATTTTTAGATATCCCTTGTTTTTGTTTTTAGCCTTGAAAAACTGATACTTTTCTCATATAGGTGTTTGTCAACTCCTGTCCATACAAACAAAGGAACTTCAGTCATATAGCAATCAGCTTTTGACTATCACTTTAACCTATGATACTCTCTTATTTTGATTCTGCTTACAAAGAAGTAAGTAATAAGACTATTTCTGATAATTTTTTCTTGATTAGTATGAAGTAAATAGAAGCATAAGCTTTCTAACAATAATTTGTTGCAGAGATGTAGTGAAAGTTATGTGAATGGAACACATCAGATTTTTTATTCAGGTGACTCTACTAAGTCAGTATATAATTTTTGGGAGAATAGAATACGTTATATGCCTATTAAGTACATTATACATACGTACTAGAGGAAGTAAAATTAAAGAAAAGAGAACTTCCCTGTACAGAGATTGTATCGCTATGGTAATGAAAGTGAATATTTAGTGATTCGCCTCCATACCATAGAAAAAGTATATAAAAATTTTGGAAGCCCATATAGGTGTTCATATGCAGCTGCCTAATCCCAAGATATACCTTTACTGTCTTAATATCGCAGCCTGGGGCATGCAAGTAGTTGACCCGATTCGCCCTTGCTTAGCTATCTTAAATTTCAGTTACAATATGTAGTCGAGTTCATTTATATTTCAATTATTATTAAATTTCATCAAAAGATATCATCTTTACTATTATACATTTAACCCCGTACTTGCTGAAATACATTTGCCACAATTTAGGTCAGGAAGCAATTTAGCATAACGAAAAAATTATTGATCAGACTTTTAATTTAAAATAAAGCAAAGCAGACCTTACACAGCTAAAATCAGAGGAAGTTTCCTAAAGAGTATAAGATTGGGATGGTACTAAAAGTTAAAAAATTCTGATGTGTTTCATTCACATGGCTTTCTCTACATTTTTGTAACAAATTATTGTTAAAAAGCTTATGCTTCTATTTAGTTCATACTAATTGAGAAAAAATTAGAATAAATAGTCTTATTACTTGTTTCCTTGAGTGTAGAAGCGAAATAAGGGAGTACCATAGGTTAAAGAAATAGTCCAAATTTTGTTGCTACGTGACTGAAGTTCCTTTGTTTTTATGGACAGCAGTTGACAAATTCCTGTGTGACAAAAATATAAGCTTTTTAAAGCTGAAAAAAAAAGAATAAAATAATATATCATAATATCATGTGTTTTAACATGCTCTACATTTTTTTGTGGTAAGTTCTTGTCCATCTCTTACGATTTAGCTGTTATGCAAAATTCGGTAAATGTCATCCAGAATAAAGTAGTCTTCAGAGGCTATTCCCAGAAAATTCAAGATATACATTTTGTTTCTCAGGTAAATATCTTGAACATACGATATTTTAATCAAAATCGTTAGAGGCATGTTTGAAAAATTCAAAATTTTTGAAAATTTTTCCATGTAAGGGGTAGTTAGGGGTGGGGGATTTTCTTGAAAATCTTTGTGTCACATCTTTGGAAGATAACAAACCTATATACCAAGTATTTTACGGTATTTTCGTTTTTGAGCTATGCTGCCCACTGACACACACACATACACGGACATTTTTCTAAAAATTCTTTTTTTTGGATTCACGGGGTCTCAAAACATATATTTCCGGTGAAATCTCGCTATCGAATCTTTGGGTGCATTCTCTATACACTATGTACATAGTATGTGTAGAGAAAATAAAAAGGACATGAAATTAGATTTCATAAGATAACTTAAGAATATATACAATTAGTAAGAGTAAGCATGACATTTAAGAAAGTCAAAGTTTAAGGTTAAAAAAATACTGTGTTTTCCATTCACATGACTTTCTCTACCTGTTCTACAAGAAAACTTATACTCCACGCTCAGTTAAACATTAGAGAAATCACCTTATTATTTAATTTCTTATAATTAGAAGGGAACTAAAGGAATTTATTAGGCAAAAACGATATTCAAATGTTTTAAAAGCGGTTGCTAAGCGACTGTCATTGATATTCGCTTCTTTGCATAGCCGGGAGTAAAACAAAAGAAACAGGTGATTTCCTGCTTGAGAAAAGTATAAATATTTTAAAATTGCGACAGTAATAAGAGGAATATTACGCAAACGTTAGCTCCTAAAAAGAGTAAAGGACATATAGTGGGTATTTTGTCGAGAGCTACATTTTTTATTTAGTAAGTTTTTGTCTATCTCTTACGGTATACAACAATCATTCAGAATGAAAAGGATTTTAGGGGTTATTCCCGAGAAATTCAAGATATAAATTTTATTTGTCATGTAAATAAATATCTTTAATGTACATCATTGTAATCTATATTGTTATTGACATTTTTGAGAAAATAAAAACGTTAGAAAAATGTTCCATGTAAAGCATAACTAGTGGTGGGGGTTTCTTGAAAATCTTCTTGTTGCATCCTTCAAAGATACTAAATTTAAGTAAAAAGTTTGGTATTTAACGCACTTTTAGTTTTATTGTGAAATATACTGTCCACCCCGCCCACACAAACACACATAGATACACACACAAATAAACACATACAGTGACTTTTTTCTAAAAATCTGATTTATTCCATTCACCCTTTTTCTTCTAGCTATTCCACAAACAACTTTTCTTGTATCTTGTATCTACGTCGAGATAAACATTAGCAGAATTTGTTTTATTACTTGCTTCCTTGTAAGTAGGAGGGAAACAATGGAATACACTAGGTTTAAGTGATAGCGAAGTCCTTTAATAGCTGGATGTTATGTGAACAATTGAGGTTCGCTTCGTTTTTCATGCTCGCGTTAGTGAAACTTTAATAGTTTAAAATTTAAACCAATAACATGAATATCTCGAAAACGGTCAACTGTATAAGAAAAACGTATAGGACATAAATTATATGTTTCAACGAGCTATACATTTCTGTGTAGTAAGTTTTTGGCTATCTCTTACGGTTTAATCGTTATGCAAAATTTTGCAAAGCTCAACTAGAATAAAGAGGTCTTCAGAGACTATTCCTAGATAATTTAAAATATACATTTTATTTGTGTTCCGAATATCATTAATATACAGTATTCTAATAAAACTCTTTAAAGCAATTCTTGTGAAAATCCAAATTTTCAAACAAGTTCTAGGTAAAGGGTAGATGAGGGTGGGAGGATTTTCTTGAAAATCTTCGTGTCTCATTCTTATAATATACTGAACTTAAATAGCAAGTTTGGTATTTAACCGAATTTTCGTTTTTGAGCAATGCTGTCCAGACAGACAGACAGACAGACAGACAGACAGACAGACAGACAGACAGACAGACAGACAGAAAGTAAGTCAGTCACTCACAGGATACTGTTTTAAAATGCTTTTTTTTGACTCATGGGAGCTCAAAGCATTTATTTCTGGTGAAATCTCGACTTTGGGTGGAGTACAACACCTTCTCTATTCTCATTGTACATAAGGGCTAGAGAAAGTAAAGGTCCTTCTTTTTTTATTCAAGTGGTCTCTTAATATGTATTTATGGACAAATCCAGGTATTGTATTTTTGAATGGAATACAATACCTTCTCTATCCTCTGTACATTGTGCAAATATATTACGGTAGAGAAGGTAAAAGGAGGCAGTGAGATGAGATTTTTAGAATTCAGCTAAGAGAATGTAACATTACGATAAGGGAAAATGAAATTTAAGGAAGCCAAACGTTTTACGTAAAAAATCTGATGTGTACTATTCACATGACTTTCTCTATATCCCTGCAACAAATTATTCTTAAAAAGCTTATACTTCTATTTACTTTATGCTAATCAGAAAACATTAGCAGAATAGTCTTATTGCTCGCGAAGTAGAAGCGAAATAAGGGACAACCATAGGTTAAAGTGATAGTCAAAAGCTGGTTGCTATATCAATGAAGTTCCTTGTTCATATGGATAGTAGTTGACAAGTTCTTGTATAAGAAAAGTATACGTTTTTCATAGCGGAAACCAAAAATAAGGAATGTCACAAAAGCGACGAACTCCACGAAAAAAATGTATCTAACATAAATTGTGTGTTTTAAAGTGCTCTACATTTTTTGTTTAGTAAGTTTTTGTCCATCTCTTACGGTTTAGCAGTTATTCAAAATTCAGAAAAATTCATCCAGAATAAACTACTCTTCAGTGGCTATTCCCAGAAAATTCAAGATATACATTTTATTTGTCAGGTAAATATCTTTAATATACGAAATTGTAATCAAAATCGTTAGAGCCATTTTTGGGAAAATCAAAATTTTCGAAAAAAGTTCCATGTAAAGGGTGGTTAGGGGTGGGGGGATTTTTCTCAAAATCTTCGTATCGCATCTCTGGAAGGTACTAAACTTAAATACCAAGTTTGGTATTTTACCGACTTTTCGTTTTTGAGTTATCGTGTTCACAGACACACGGACACACTGACACACGGACACACACACGGTAAATGCTTTTTACTTTCTCCATACGCACTATGTACATAGTGTATAGAGAAAGTATTGCACTCCACCAAAAATTCGATACCGAGATTTCAACGGAAATATATGTTTTAGGGTCCCCAATATCCAAAAATGGATTTTCACAAAAAGGTCCGTGAGTGTGTGTGTGTGTGTGTGTGTGTGTGTGTGTGTGTCCGTGTGTCCGTGAACACGATAACTCAAAAACGAAAAGTCGGTAAAATACCAAACTTGGTATTTAAGTTTACTATCTTCCAGGGATGCGACACGAAGATTTTGATAAACATCCCCCCACCCCCAACTACTGTTTACATGGAACTTTTTTCGAAAGTTTTGATTTCTCAAAAATGGCTCTAACGATTGTGATTAACATTTCGGATATTAAACATATTTACCTGACAAATAAAATGTATATCTTGAATTTTCTGGGAATAGCCTCTGAAGAGTAGTTTATTCTAGATGAATTTTACTAAATTTTGAATGACTGCTAAACCGTAAGAGATGGACAAAAACTTACTACATAAAAAATGTAGAGCACTTTAAAACACACAATTTATGTTACATAATTTTTTTTCCTGGAGTTCGTCGTTTTAGTGACATTCCTTATTTTTGGTTTCCGCTATGAAAAACGTATACTTTTCTCATACAGGAACTTGTCAACTCCTATCCATATAAACAAAGGAACTTCATTGACATATCAACCAGCTTTTGACTATCACTTTAACCTACGGTTGTCCCTTATTTCGCTTCTACTTACAAGGAAGCGAGTAATAAGACTATTTCTGCTATTTTTTTCTGATTAGCATGAAGTAAATAGAAGTATAAGCTTTTTAAGAATTATTTGTTGCAGGGATATGGAGAAAGTCATGTGAATGGTACACATCAGATTTTTTTTTGGATATTGGGGACCCTAAAACATATATTTCCGGTGAAATCTCGGTGTCGTATTTTTGGGTGGAGTGCAATACTTTCTCTATACATAGTGCGTATAGAGAAAGTAAAAAGTAATCACAGAAGGAATAGAACTACAAATATGTTGCACGTAGATGCTACAGCCACGTCTAAACCAAAAGAGGAACGGAATGAAGAGAAAGTAAGATGAAAATGAAGGCAAGAGATGGGAGCATGTTCTTGAAGCTAGCGAGCATTAGATTACTAACGATAAACTTCGTAGCTTAGTTAATTAATTCTGTTTAAAAGCGGGCTTCCAGTGGCATCTTGCGCTCAAGTAAGACGCTTGTTCTTAACTTGTCTCGCCCGGAACTTGCTGATGTGTTTATAGCTAACTTCTTACGTTCTTTGATGCTGTGTCAGCTATATTACGTTAATGCAGCTGTGAAAATAGGACAAAAATGTATAAACGTGATACATTTTGTGATGTGTCTCACAAAACACGACGTTAACCGAGTTTTTACTTCACAATCGGAAACTACAGGATCGTTAAACTATAAAGTAATCCTGTCGCGGTCTCTCTCCACTGCGCAAGAGATCCGAGAGTCGCCGGAAAAGTGGTGCTGGCAAAGACGCTCTAAAATACTTTTCTTAAGATAAATTGTGCCTAAGCTTAGCAGCAGGAATCCTTGTGATTTCTTGCATGATGTTATCACTAATATTCTGTAGATTACAAAGGGTTTTCTGCTACTGAGCTTAGAAGAGAGAGATAGAACATCTTTAACTTGTTATACTGCCTGTTAGGGAGCATATGGTCAATACTTTCAGCATTTGCGAGGGTCATTTCAGAAGTCATGGCAATTATTTTTTTATCAGACAATAAAACTGCAGGAAACAAAACTCAGGATATAGGATTGAAAGTCGCTAGAATATTCTTCTCAGTGCTGGTACTAAATTGGGATTCGGATACAAGGAATTAAGGGTACGGGACATTAAAATATGCATAAATAGTGACTATTGCTTTATTCGTCTTGCATATGTATAAAGGCTACGCTTACGTACGCGTAATTTTCTTATGAGCTAACAACCTTCAAAATTAATCCCCCAAGGCTTCCACACATCTTTGACACTCATGAGCACGCAGAAATTATAATTGTATGTATGCTCACTGTTCAACTTTAGTGACATTCACCTTGGAACACAGCCTCTAGGATACTAACGTTTGTATGTGTCTCTAGCACCTACCAATGCAGTCAAACGTCATCTGGTGGCGACATCCTACACTGTGTACAACAGGTTTTCAAATTTATATTTGCAATAACCGCATATTCAGTTATTCGGAATATATAAAATAGTTGCCATGACTTCTGAAATGACCTTCGTATATAAAGTAAGGACTCCAGTGCGCCTTTGCCGGCACCACTTTCCCGGCAACTCTCGGATCTCTCGCGCAGTGGAGAGGGGCCGCGAGAGGGATTATCTTATAATGACCCTATATTTTGCCCTTGCTCCGTTGAACAGGCAAACCTATCATTGTAAGGTTTCTGGTATACACGAGTGTAATCCATGTATATATGTAATGCATACGAATCTTTCAATTTTGAATTATACTGTTTACACATGGACACGCAGAATAAACTTGGAAGTTCCAGATTTGGTGCACGCGCAAAGAGTATCGAGGAACTCGCAACTCATATGAGTCTACCTACAACATGTAAAACGGAGTAAGATTTAGAGTAAATTATCGTCATGCCTAAATCAAGTATTGGAAACGAAGGGACAGGACGCAAGTATCGTATAAAGGCATATAATATTAGCTACCAATTTCCCTTCCATCGCTGCTCCGAATTTTGTGGTTGAGCACGCTTGGGTGCTTTGGTTCAGACGAGTCGAACTGGTGACACACCAATTTGTTTTTTTATAAAACATTTTATCTATTTTTGACGGCATTTACTGAATCTAAACGTGAATTTTCGTTGAAATGTCGATATTAACTTTCTTTGTGACAATAATTTGTAATTAAAGTTTGGTGTCTTCCAAGGATGCGACTCGAAGATTTTCAAGAACATTCCCCTACACCCAACTACCCTTTATATGGAAATTTTTTTCGAAAATTTTGACTTTCTCAAAAATGGCTCTAACGATTTTGATTAAAATATCGTACATTAGAGATATTTTCTTCACAAATAATGTACATCTTGAATTTTCTGGGAATAACCTCTGAAGACTACTTTATTCTGGATGAATTTTTACGGAATTTTGTATATTGCTAAACCGTAAGAGATGGACAAAAACTTACCTCATCAAAGATGTAGAGCTCGTTAAGACACACAATTTATGTTATATATATGTTTTTCGTAGATTTTATCGTTTTTTATGTATTCCTTTTTTTTTTTTGGTTTCAGCTTTGAAAAACATACTTTTCTCATTCAGGCATTTGTAATCTCCTGTCCATACAAACAAAGAAACTTCAGTCGCATAGCAACGAGCTTTTGACTATCACTTTAACCTATGGTACTCCCTTATTTCTCTTCTACTTACAAGGAAGCAAGTTATAAGACTATTTCTGCTATTTTTTTTCTCGATTAGCATGAAGTAAATAGAAGCAATAGCTTTTTAATAATAATTTGTTGCACAGATATAGAGAAAGACATGTGAATGGAACACATAGATTTTTCAATTTCATACGTTTATCGAAACAGCAAACTCCGGTTTGATTTTTTGCTCCAAATTTGCAAAAAACGATAGTAATTTCCTCAACACAAGCCCTTCATTTGTTTCGGAAGCTGTGTTCTGAATTAGTAGCGTCCCACACGCATCTTTTTTGTTTCAACTGAGCGATTAATTTCCTTGTTAATCCCATGGTGACAAGGAACAATAGCTAATGCAAATCGCTGGTTTGGAAACTTGATCATGTTTTCGCTTGCCTAGCGGGGGTGCTGCTATGTCAGAACAACAGGGTGAGAATGTTCGCGAACTTCTACTAAATGTACCCAATGCATTTAGATGGAAAACCGCTACAGCTGCAATAAATTCCAGTACACAGTTACAAACTTTATGGAAGTGTAAGATCTTCATTAAATGCGTTCCTAGAGTACTTTCGTACAGGCGGGAAACAACATAACTTCATTTAAACGCTTTTTACTTTCTTTAGCCCGCATATACAATTGCACATTTTGATTAAAATACCTTATATTAAATATATTTATATGGCAAATAAAATGTATATCTTGAATTTTCTGAGAATAGCCTCTAAAGACCTGTTTATTCTGAATTAATTTTTCTGAATTTTGCGTAACTGGTATACTGTAAGAGATAGACAATAACTTATTTCACAAAAAATGTAGATCACATTAAAACACATAATTTATAACCTATACTTTTTTTCGTGGATTTGACAAGTTATGAGACTTTCTTTGTTATTTGTTTCAATTAAAATACGTAAACTTTTCTTGGCCCGCATAGAAACAGGTTTCATCCCCATGACAACCAGCTTTTAAAAGATTTGACGATCATTTTAGCCTAGTGTAGCAAGTAATTAAGACTATTTTTGCTAATGTTTATCCCGATTATCATAAATTAAATAGAAGAACATGCTTTTTAACAATAATTTGCTATAGCGAATTGGATAAAGTCAGGTGAATGGAACACGTTTTCCTTTGACAAAGACAAAATATATAACTTTATATGCAGGCTTTATTTTCTATAGAACATTTTACACACGCGTTTTACATTTCAGAATTCGTGACAATTCAGTTTCTCCTGCAATGCTTGAGGGTATATTTTAATCGCCATCCACACTACCTTTATTTAAGGACCTGCCTCTGTCTATTCTTGTGCCCACTACATTTTACAGTTTTTACCAAAGCTCAGATGATACACGAGTCTGCCTGCCCTATAGCAGTTTTCCATCAAAACTATGGTTTATGAGTCGTCTCTGAAACTGCTGTCAGATACTGATGTAATAACTAAAGCTTAATGGCTAGAGGTCCTGCTTTCAAGTCCCACTTGTATCACGACGGGTTTAATGTATCATATCAGACTCCAGGGGATGGATGCTCTGACAAAAACAGCATTGTCTAGCAACCCACAGGGTCGTAATGTATACAAGTACAGGGCTTTTGAGAAGTAATATTAACAGCAAGGGATAGATTTAACGCCGCTTTTATAGGGTGCTTGTAACTTCCAGATTTAGGTTAACCAGCAGTGGCGGATATTCAGGTGAACATAGTGAAGCTCCACTTCGTTCCTTTTTACTTTCTCTACACATACTATGTTCTCCTTAGCGCGGATGTAGTGCAACTGCTTTCCAAGCGGGAGACCTGGGTTCGATTCCCGGTACCGGCGATACCGATACCTGGTCCGCGGTGCACTCAGTCAATTGAGGACCTACTTGATGTAGAACTAGCGGCTTCAGGTCAAGAGGACCGCACTAACCGGCCGGGAGGGATTGAGGCGGCGCTAACCACGACTCACCCTCCAATACTGCACCCCAGCCATACTGCATCTCCTGGATCGAGATGGGAGACGCAGTGGCCGGGCGGTGGGCCAAGGTTCCTTGTGAGCTCTCGTGCCATGGAGTTATTTATTTTATTTTACACCTATTATGTATAGTGTGTAAAGAGAGGGTATTGTATTGCACTAAAAATTCGATACCGAGATTTCACCGGAAATACATGTTTTGAGACCCCCTAAATCCAAAATGTCCATGTGTGTCTGTGGACAGCATAATTCAAAAACGAAAAGACCATTAAAAAACAAAACTTAGTATTTACGTTTATACTATCTTCCAAGGATACGACACGAAGATTTACAAGAAAATCCCCCTCTCCAAACTACGCTTTACATGGAAAAGTGTTTAAAAATGTTGTTTTTCTCAAAAATGGCTCCAACAATTTTGATTAAAATCTTTTATACATCTAATTTGTCATATACATATCTCAAATATCTATAATTTTCTGGGAAAATCCTCCAAATAACGTTTTATTCTGGATGAGTTTTGCAGAATTTTGCTTAATGGTCAAACGGTAAGAGATAGACAAAAACTTAACACAAAAATGTACATCTCTTTAACACACGTAATTTATGTCATATACATTTTCTAATTTTTTTTAGATATTCCGTGTTATTGGTTTCAGATTTAAAATACATAAAACTTTTCACATACTGGAACTTCTAAACTCCTGACCACGCAAAGAAACAAATTTCAATCCCATTGCAACAACCACATTTCAAAACATGTGACTGTTGGTTTAGTCTCTTTGTGTATTCCCTTATTTCCCTTCTACTTATAAGGAACCAAGTATTTTTTTTTTTTTTTTAAATAGAGTACCGGAGTATGATCAGGACTCCAGCACTGTATACCCTACTTTTATTTACCGTTTTCTTTTTAATTTGTTTTGCCGTATTATTACTGTTTATTACTGTTTTCTTACTTTTACAACACACACATATACACAAACATATAACATCCATGCCCAAGGCGGAACTCGAACCCACGATCCCCAGCGCTACGAAGCACCAAAGTGGGACGCCTTGGGGACCGGCAAGTAATAACACCGTTTCAGCTAGTGTTATCTCGATTAGCATGAAATGAATAGAGGAATAATCTTATTAATACTTTGTTACAGAGATGCAGAGAACGTCATGTGAATGGAACACATCAGATATTTTCTTATAGAATTGACCGTTTTTGAGATATTCCTTGCTATTGCTGTCAATTTTAAACTGCCTTAACTTTTCTTAAACGGGACAATTCTAAGCGAACCGAACCTTAATCGTTTCACATTTTTAAATATTTACAAATTGCTAAAGCTTTTAAAATATTTGACTATTCATTAAGCCTAATGTATTTCCTTTCTGCTTATAAGAGAGGGTGAAATAAGACCAATTCTCCTTATGTTTATATCTTGATTGACATAATAAAGACAAAAGAATAGTTTGCATATGGAATAGCTAGAGAAAGTTCTGTAACTTTTTTTTTATAATAAAAAATGGAAAATTACAGTTCCGGAGGCTTGTCAGAACTCCGGCGCTGTATTCCTTTTTTCTCCATTTTTTCCAGTTTCTTATATTTCCTTAGTAGACCTTATTATTCTTAACGTTTTCCTTTTACATCATACACAAACATAGACACATTTACAAACAGGAACACATCACATTTCTCTCTCTCTCTTTCTCTCTCTCTCTCTATGTACTATGTATATAATGTATAGAGACGATGTTGTATTCCACCCAAAATTTGATATCGAGATTTCATCGGAAGTACATGTTTTGGGTCCCCCTGAATCCAAAAAGAAAAGCATTTTTGGAAAAAGGTCTGTGTGCGTGTGTCTGCGGACAGCATAGCTCAAGAACGAAAATACCGTTTAATACCAAACTTGGTATTTAAGTTTGGTGTCTTCCAAGGATGCGACACGAAGAGTTTCAAGAAAATCTCCCAACCCAAACTAGCCTTCACATGGAAAAATTTCCGAAAATTTTATTTTTCTTAAAAATTGCTCTAACGGTTTTGATTAAAATCTCTTATATTTAAGATATTTACATGGCAAATTAAATGGATATCTTGAATTTTCTGGGAATAGCTTCTAAATACCTCTCTATTCTATGTAAGCTTTGCAGAATTTTGCTTAACAGTTAAACCGTAAGAAATAGACAAAAACTTACCACACAAAAAATGCAGAACCCTTTAAAACACGTAATTTGTGTATATTCTTGTAGAATTGACCCGTTTCGAGATATTTCTTGTTATTGTATTCAATTTTAAGCTGCCTTAACTTTTCTCAAACAGGGCCATACTAAGCAAACTGAACCTGAATTGATTCACATAGTGACCAGCTTTTAAAATATATGACTATCCCCTTAAGATCAACTCTATTAACATGATGTAGATAAAAGAATAACCTTTATATGGAACGGCTGGATAAAGCTATGTGATAGAAACACATGACATTTTTATGCTGTTTCTTTGTGTTGAGAAGGACTTCTTTTCACTTTCTGTATACATACTATGTATATAGTGTATAGAGAAGGTATTGCACTCCACCCAAAACTTCAATACCGAGATTACACCGCAAATATATGTTTTAGGGACCTCTGTATAAAAAAAAAAAATGTTTCATAAAAAGGTCCGTGTGTCTGAACACGATAACTCGTAAACGAAATACCAAACTTGGTATTTAAGGTTAGTATCTTCCAGGGATGCGGCACGAAGATTTTGAGAAATATCCTCCCTCCCCAATCTATCCTTTACATGGAAATTTTTTCGAAAATTTTGAATTTCTCAAAAATGGCTCTAATGATTTTGATTAAAATGTCGTATGTTCAAGATATTTACCTGACAAACAAAATGTATATATTGAATTTTCTGGGAATAGCCTCTGAAGACTACTTTATTCTGGATGAAGTTGACAGAATTTTGCGTAACAGCTAAACTGTAAGAAATGGGGAAAAACTTTCCACACAACAAAGGTGGAGTACATTAAAACACATAATTTATGTTATATAAATGTTTTTCTTGGAGTTGATCGTTTTTTAGATGTCCTTGTTTTTGGTTTCGCCTTTGAAAAACATACCTTTCTCATACAGGAATTTTTCAACTCGGAACTTCAGTCACATAGCAACCAGCTTTTGACTATCACTTTATCCTGTAGTACACCCTTATTTCGCTTCTACTGACAAGGAAGTAAGTAATAAGTTTATTTCTGCTATTTTTTCTCGATTAGATGAGGGAAATAGAATAATTTGTTGGAGAGATGTAGAGAAAGTCATGTGAATGGAACACATACGATTTTTTTGTTTGCGTTAAGTAATATCTCCTTTAAAATGGTCTATTTGTTACACATCTGAATAAAAGAGAGCTTCAGGATCACATTTTTCGCACCTTCTAGTGAGAAGTGAATATAGAGCCAAGTTTATCCACTCACCAAACCGCAGCACCGACCAGGTCAAAGGATTAAAGGAACATTTTAGTTTTGTGAAATTTGTGGTTTGTTCTGTTTTGTTTTTTCTGGGCAAACGACCAAAGTTCAGGGCGAGGGGCAGGAAGCGCGGGAAGGGAAGAGCTTAAGTTTGGTCACGTGGGAATAACTGGATTACATTCCTGCTGCCGGAATAACTGTACGATGAAATGATTCCGGACTTTAAACTATCTCGTGACGAAATAATACAGAAAAAATCGGAATGCTAAGCTTTGGGCTTCCAAATCGCTACCTTCAACGCTCTGGATATGCAAAAGAATCAGTCACTGTGTGAAAATATTTCTCTTAGAGAGTAAAAATTGTGATAGAAACTCAATGGATTCTAGCGGCGTTTGTTGCCCTCCGTGGTTACTATGCTAACTTCATATATCCAAAGGTCGCCGGGCGTAAAAATACGGCATGTAAAGAACCTCAAGTCTCTGAGCAAAATTAATCGGTCTTTCACGCTCAATATAGAATAGGTTACTGAGAACCACAGCAGTTGAGGAGCATCCATAAATAAACTCCATTTCCATTTCGCGGCGTCTGCAAGTTATGGACACTGAGGAAAACCTTAAAAAATGTTAATGTGTTCCACTCATATGACTTCCTTCAACTATTCTGTAAATAAAATTCTTACAAAAGCTTTTATTTCATGCTAATCGAGATAGACCTTAGCAGAAATGACCTTATTACTTAGTTTCTTATAAGAAAGGAAATAAGGGAATACACTAGACTTAGCAATAGTCAAATGTTTTAAAAGCTATGGAATTGACATTGAAATGTGGCTCTTTGATGGCCAGGATTAAAACAAAACAAATACGAATGTCTATTTGTTAAAATTATAAGTATATTAAAATCGAAACCAATAACAAGGAATATCTTGGAAGCGCTTAGCTGCAGAACAAAAGCGTGTGTTTGACGAGATCTACATTTGATGTGTAGTAAGTTCTGGCCTATCTCTTATTATTTACCAGTTATGCAAAACTTATCCATAACGCAGAGGACTTTAGATTCTATTTGCAGAAAATTCAAGATATACATTTTATTTGTCATGCAAGTATCTTTATTAATTATTTCTTCTCGGGCTATCAGCCAGGTAGTGGTGAATTAATTTCCAAGCTTTCAACGACGTACTCTGTCGCCATCAATAGGGAACTATAATAAAAATTGTTAGAGATGTTTTTGAGAAAATAGAACATTTCGAAAAATCCTCCGTGCGGAGAGTAGTTTTGAGGGGAATTTTTCCTAAAAATCTTTGTGTCCCATGCTTGGAAGATACTAAACCTGAATATCGAGTTTGATATTTAATCGGATTTTTGCTTTTGAGTTACGCTATCCACAGACACAAATACACACACACCACACACACACACCCGCGCGCGCGCGAGAAAATTTTTCTAAAAATGTGTTTTTTGTAATCAGGAGACCTCAAAATATAGGTAATATATTTCTGTGAAAATTCAACATTGAACTTTTTGGTGAAATTCAATACGTTGTCTACCTACTATATAGTGCATGTACAGAAAGTAAAAACTATCACTGAGGACAGTGATTGCGAGATATGCATCACAAACCTTCCGTTCACAGGCACGTGTCTTTAACGACCTCAGCTGCGTGTCGATCCCATGGACTGCAGTTGCAAACATAGGAATTTCCGGCCCAGTAACCATCGTCTTTGGTGCTTTTGGCGTTGACGCTCTGCCACAAAAGTGTCGCGGTTTCGAATTCCATTATGGCAATGGAAGTTTAGTGCTTTGTATATCTGTGTCTGTGTACTAGCCAATATGGGTGCAAAAAAATGAAAAACAGTTATGTTTATCATTTCTACACCCATTCTATAAGGAGCTATGCTTAAAAATATTCTTTTATCTTTTTCACATTAATCTAAAAAAATAAACTGTTTTATTTATGGACGCTCTTTAACTGCTGCGGTTCTCAGCGTCCTGTTGTATACTGGACACGAAATACCGCTTAGTTTTGCTCCGAAGTCTCTTTATCAATCTTGAGGTTCATTTACGTGCCGTAAATCTACGACACGGGATCAACGGCTTTATTTATTTCCGAAGGAAGCAATACTCAGGACTTTTACACCCAAAAAACTATTGACCGTCCTCCGCCGAATTTGATCCTGCGACCTTGAGTATATGAATTTAGCGAGGTAACCATTACGCCACAGAGGGCGACCCACATTAATCTAAATAAACATTTGCAGGATGCTTTTATTATATATTTCCTTACAAATGGAAAAAAAAGTGAATGTAGTAGATATTCAAGAAATTTCTCTTGGATTGAAATGGAGAAAGAAAAACAAATAATGACTTCCCATTTGAGAAAAGCATAAATTATTGGAAAACTTAAACCAATAACAAGGAATATCACGGAAATGGTATGTATTTGATTTCTATTTTCTCTACCATGTGTGGTAAGTAGGGAAATATTGTATTCTACCCAAAACTTCAGTATTATTATTTTAAAGAAAAATCTAAAAGGTATGAAAAACTACAGAGAGGGTTTTTAAGGCTACCATGGGAACAAGCTTGTTCATCAGTATGTATAGAATAACAGCGAGCGAAGCTATGTTTGACTTGAAACTCTCCCCATGTAGCAGAATGTACACAAACCGTGACGTAAATCGGTTAGTAGGTTTCATAGCACATAACTTCTAAACTTCCGTTAATTCAAAAGTCTCTCAAGTTGACATGATACATGTGCTTGTTTCGCAAACTTGCTCGTTATTAACTGCTGAAGGTTGGCCGCAATTTCATACGAGCGCAAGTGAGCAAATGCAAATATCTGTTAATGTTTTGCGGTCCTGAGGAAATGACATCACACAACCCAGTAATGACAGAAAAGGCAGAAATAATGAATATTAGTAACATTAACTGTATAAGCCACTGCAAACATTAAAATAAAAAATCTATGCCGTAACAAACTAATCTTATAATATATTATTATTCCGTCCATTTCGTGGTAATCGAGATAAAAATTAGCAAAAATAGTCTTCACTTATTTACTTAAAGTCCAAGGGAAATAAGGAAATACACTGGGCTAAAGCGATATTCAAACCCTTAAACAGTCGCTTAATGATGACTTAAAATTCAGTTCTCTTTGCACGGCAAGGAGGAAAACGATGATGAATTTTAATTCGAGAAAAGTGCAAGTATTGGAACATTTAAAACAAGAGTAAGAAATATGTAGAAAGTTTACTAGAATTATCATAATTTTTGTAGTATTTTTCCTTTGTAACAAGAGTACGTCTGTTTTTAGGGTTTAATAGTAATGCAAAAGTTATCCAGAATGAAGAGGACTTTAGAGGCCATTCTTGGAAAGTTCATTTTTAATGAAAATATGTAAACATAAGACATTTTTAACAAAATCGTTAACCATTTTTAAAGGAATCAACATTTTCTAAAAATGTTCCACGTAAAGGGAGTTTGGAAAATCTCGTGTAAATCTTTCTATTGCATCCTAATACTAAACTCAGAAATCAAGCTTGTTGGGTAACCGACATGAATCTGGGAACTCAAAACATATATTTCTAGTGAAACATTAATATAGAATTCTAGGTTGAAATACATTATTTCCCTTATTTATTCATAAACTATAGAAAGTATTAACTCTAAATATCATAACATTTCAATTTAATCTAAAAAGAGGACACCTGAAGCAATAACGTATTCACATTGGTTTAATGTCACCGCTACCAGCAGAAGAAATAAACCAGTGATATCATTTTCAGATTCAACTTGAAATGAAATTGGAACAGTTCATATGTTCATTTCCAATTACTTGAAACGTTATTAACAGTTTCTCTTGAAGAAAGTCCAATACATCAATATTCTCTGCGCATAATAAAAAAATCTGATGTGTTTCATTCTCATTACTTTCTCTACATCTTTGTAACAAATTCCTGTTAAAAAGCTTATTCTTCTATCTACTTTATGCTAATTGAGATAAACTTTAACAGAAATGATCATATTACTTGCTTTCTTGTAATTGAAGGAAATAAACTAGACTAAAACGATAATCGAATCTTTTCAAAGCAAGTTGCCATGTGATGGAAAACAGTTTCTATGAAAGTTAAAGTATTTTAAAACTGAAACCAACAACAAAGAATATCTCCACTAAAAAACGTGAAGTATCTATATGACATACATTTTATGTTTCAACGAGAAGTACATTTTTCTGTAGTAAGTTTTGTCTCATATATAATGCCAAATTCAAATTCATCTAGAATAAAGAGGTCTTTAGAGGCTATTTCCAGAAAATTCAAGATATACATACCACGTACTTTGTAGAAAAAATGAAAAATCTGATGTGTTTCATTCACATGACTTTCTCTACAACTCTGTAACAAATTATTATTAAAAGCTTATGCTTCTATCTTCTTCATGCTATCGAGATAAACATTAGCAGAAGTGCTTGCTTGTAAGTAGAAGGGGAAAAGTGGGACACACTAGGTTAAAACGATAGTCAAATCTTCTAAAAGCAGGTTACTATGGGAATAAATCCCGTTTCTTTGCATTGCCCCTTGACAAATTCTCGTATGTGAAAAGTTTTGTATTTTAAAACTGGAACCAATAATAAGGAATATCTAAAAAAAAAAAAATGATCAACTATACGAAAAAATGTATATGACATAAATCCTGTGTTTTACATTTTTCTGTAGTAAGATGTATCTCTTACGATTTATCAGTTATGCAAAATTCAGTAAAAGTCAACTAGAATAAAAGCTCTTCAGAGGCTACTTACAGAAAATACATTTCATTTGTCATGTAATTTATTTAATATACGGTATTTTAATCAAAATCGTTAGAACCATTTTTAAGTAAATCAAAACTATCGACATTTTTTTCCTTATACAGGGTGGTTTAGGGTGGGGCGATTTTTCTCAAAATCTTTGTGTCGCATCCTTAGAAAAAATGAAACTTAAATGTCAATTTTGGTATTTTACCGTCTTTTCGTTTTTGAGTTATCATGGCTAGAGACACACGGACACATACACACACTGGAGACAGATGCGAATATTTTTCTAAAAATGCTTTATTTTTTTTACTTTTTTATACCGGGAACTATATTACTCTATTTCCGTCTAAATCTCGAAATCGAAATTTGGGTGGATTGCAATACCTTACCTGTCTACGAGCCATGTACTATGTAGAAAAAGTAAAAAAAAAAAAAAATTAAAGGGTCATATTTGTGATATGAGTAGGGTCTAAGGCTGCCAAAGAGCTGGATAGGTGAGGTTTGCTGAAATGGTTGTTGGAAAACCGCCTTCTAGGGCATGCCATGATGGATGGCAGCTTCATGAAAAAATACGATTGCCCAAAAAACCAATTTCATACTACCGGAGGCTGGGTCGTCTCAGACTAGCGTTCATCCCAGACAAGGTAAACATCAGACTGCTTGTGGTATCTGATATGCAAATCGTGTACCCTTAAATTATGCGTCGAATATTTTCCTCGGTATGGCGGGGCACACGTTACGGCTTGTAACCGCTTAGAAAAATATTCCATGATCACAACGTTGGATGAGTGTTGTTTTTCTACCATTAGGTATAATAGGGCATAGGTTATAGTTTGCTCCCTACCTCTAAACTCTGTTTGTTATAATTACAGCTCGGTCCGGTGCCATGAAACTGCCTGATTGTGATTCCGTGCACACAGAGTATTACTATGACGTGGTAGAGTAGGGTGATCTCTACAGCCTGTTTCGAAACACATTGCAGTACCTAGCATTGCTCACTGTCTGGCCTCGCTCAGTTCCTGCTAGTAGATACACCAATAAACACTGAAAGAGAGCACAAATTGAAAAAAAAAATGTAGGCGTGCGACACTGAACAAACTCGTGGGTGGTTCAACATATTTTAAACGACAGGAGAAGAGCATTTTCTTTCTATGCATAATTGTGTATCTTGTAATTCACAGCAATTAATTGTAAGTGAGTTTCGTTGATTTATGATCATTATCTTTTCAAATTTCTGCATATTGCTATCCTAAAATTTTTGTATCAAGCTTTATACTTTTATTTAAAAGTACAAGGCGTTTTTATTTACTAATCATATTATGAAACAATTGCTTTATTGTGTTATTTTATGAATTAGTAAGGTGCTTATAATACCAATACATGTAATGAGCTACTTTTGGAACAGATTATACGTCAACGTGTGCATGTTTACGCTACAAACTCCTTCCCACTACCCTTCCCATATACCACTGACTGCTCTGTGTGTTCGTATCTGCGCTTCGGAACCCAAAACCCAGCTTTAGTTATTTTAACTAAATTTATTGATTAGCTAATATACAACTTTTATTGGCAATGTCTGACAAACAAGGGCTCTGCAATGCAGGGCAGGCAAAGTAAGTAATAAAACGAGTGTAATTATAAATACACGCGTTTTGTCATTCCAAAAAAGTGTTAAAACCAAAGGATCTTTTTTCCGTATTGTTAAGATTTTATATGTATTTCAGATGCATATTTTTGCGTACTGTGAGGCATGTCTGGAAAATAAATACCATTTCGTTCTACCGCCACCGCAACACTAGTGTCGCACTAGTGTCCATTCATAGTTCAATGTCTGTCCGCCATCACAACCGGATCATGTAGTGTTTACAGTTGCTACTGATCGACCAAATTGTTTAAGACAGTTTCTGCCCGCCCGCGGTTTTTGAAGCAAGGAACGCAAATCCACTGTTATTCATCATCTACTTGCAGAGATTTGGGTGAAAATGTAATGATAGATGGATTGGTGAGAAAGTGGGTTAGGAGCGGAGTGATTAGACCACTCGCTTCTCACCAAGGCGGCTGGGTTCAACCCCAGGCGACTTAAATGAAATGACCTTTTTATTTATGAACGCTCTTTAACTGCTGTGGTTCTGTGTCCCGATTTATATTGTGTGTGAAGATCGTTTAATTTTGTTCAGAGGCCTCTTTTATCAGGCTTGAGATTCTTTTACGGGATCCATGGCTCTACTTCCCTTCCGAAGGAAGTCATGCTAAGGATTTTTACGCCCGAAAAATCCTCCGTTGAGTTTGAATGCGCGATCTTGGGTATATGAAGTTAGCATGGTAACCATTACACTACAGAGGGCGACTCCTAGGCGACTATAGGTGGGATTTGTGGTGGACAAAGTGGCGCAGGGGTGGATTTTTTCCGGGCTCTACGATTTTCCCCGTCATTTCATTCTATCGGTGCATTTTCATGCCATGTATCATCGTGTGATCGCCTGCGGTGTCTATGTAGTAACAGCTGGCATTAATCACAATAATAAAAACCCTGGTGTGCATTCACATGACTTTCTCTACATTTCTGTAACGCACTATTGTTATTAAGTTTATTCTTCTATCTATTTAATGCTAAAACATTAGCAGAAACGATCTTATTATTTAGTTCTTTTATAAGTAGAAGGGAAATAAGGAATACTCTAGGCTTAACCGACAGTCAAATGTTTTAAAATGTGATATATATAAGACATTTTAATCAAAATCAAAATCTCCATTCTTAAAAAAATTAAAATGTTCGAATTTTTTCCCACATAAGGGTAGTTTTGGGTGGAAGGGTTTTCTTGAAAATCTTCGTGTCACACTCTTGCAAGATACCAAACTTAAATACCAAGTTTGGTACTTAATGGGCTTTGTTTTTGAGCTTTTTTTGACTCAGGTGACCTCGAAATTTATATTTCACGACATCGACTTTTTGGGTGAAAAACAATGCCTTCTCTAACTACTACATATATTGTGTGTAAATACGTGCTAGAGAAAGTAAACATTTTCAGAAAAATCTATATAAAACAGATAGAAACTTGAAATTTCACTGCCAGTGTTGTTTAATACCTGTAAATTAATATGTGTCTTTAGGGAAAATCGTTTACATGTTTATGTTCATAAACGAAGTAGGTAGTAACAATCAGGACCTTCATATATTACAGTTATCCACAGGGAACAATTCTGGGCTTAAAATGAATCCTTGCTGGCACTCCGCGGCGATGGACCATGAGTAAGGAATGCTTCAAATAGCATCCACTCCAATATGGAAAGTGCCCAGGTGCGCTACTACCTCGCATGTTTCGGGTCTCTTATTGTAGAGGGTGGCATAAATTGAGGCTTATCGCTTGTTCCAGATCCCAGGGTTCCATACACACACACACATGCTATTACCTTCGGGAAACAATATCTCAAACTTGCCAGCTATTTTAGGGCGTAAAAGCAAAAACTGTCCGTTATTCGGATAAAGTTTTGCCAACTTGATAAATAAAATACATTTAGTGCAACAAGTGAGAAAACTATAAGGTATATCATCTGTTACTCTGCAATTCCGTAAATAACCTAGTTGGGTTTAGCTAGCACCAGGCGGTTTCTATGCCACTTGATTTATTACCCTTTGCCTTTGCAAGCCTCAACGAAAACCTATGTAGTATAGCTGACAAGGGAAAAAAAACATAATGTATCACAGTCACATGGCTTGCTCAAACTTCTTACAAAAACATATTATTAATTGAGATAAACGTTTGTAGAAACAATTTAATTACTTCTTAAACTATTCTTTCAAAGGTTCGTAGCGCTGGGGATCGTGGGTTCGAGTCCCGCCTTGGGCATGGATGTTATATGTTTGTGTATGTGTGTGTGTTGTAAAAGTAAGAAAACAGTAATAAACAGTAATAATACGGCAAACAAAGTAAAAAAAAAAGGTAAATAATAAAAAAAAAGGCACTATCGTGTATTATGTACACTTTAGTAGATAGAAAAGGTATTGTAACAAATATCTTTATTGACTCAACAATTAAGTTTTTAAATCACTGCTGCAAATAGATCACTCGAAGTTAGACAGTTGACAGTTTATGGCTACACATCGTCCATGGCTCACGACTCAGTGCAATTTAAAGCAACGCAACTACAATACACTTATTTATCCTTTTATAGCGAGAAAATGACGTCACAAACTTTCTGAAAACTTATAGAATATAGTAGAAACTGAAGCTTGCAGAAACATCTCGAACATCGGGAAGAATTATATCGCAAGAAGTCTCGCATTCCGAAGGATCCTGTAGCGTCGCGCCATTGTTTGCTATAAAACTGCGATGTCTGACGTTCCAGATTCGCTTATGTTTACCTTTATGAAATGTTTAATTTGTTTCTTGTCTTGCTGAAATAAATTGTAGATCTTTTGATTTTGCAGAAGGAGAATCCTGCATAGAGCGAATGTGACAGCGATCACATACTGGACGGCGTTGTCTCAGTAATGTATTCCACTCAAAGATACGATATCGGGTTTTCACTGAAAATGCATATTTTTAGGTCCCCTAAATAAAAAAAAAACCAAAAAAAGACATACCACATAGAGCAATATTTGATACTCAAAAGGTTGCTTGATTTAATCATCCTGAAGTAGCATCAGCTTTTACCCCAATACTAGTGATTGCTCATGAGTGAGGTTTTTGGAAAAAAGGCCTATAGATGTGTTTGTGTATCTGTGAAAAGCATAACTGAAAAACGAACTGTCAGTTAAATACCATATTTGATATTTAAGTTCAGTATTTTACAAGGATGCAACACGAAGTTTTTAAACAAAATTCCGTTTGCAAGGAACACTTTTTTCAAAGTTTTGAATTTCTTAAAAATGGATCCAAGTATTTTGATTTAAACACAACATGTTTAAGATACTTACATGACCAATTAAATTTATTTCTTACATTTTTTTTGGGAAAAGACTCTAATGTATTCTTCATTCAGTACTTTTGTATAGTTGATAAATTGTAAGAAATAGGCAAAAATCTTACTACTCAAAAATGTAGATGTGTTAAAGCAGGCAATTTATATAGCAAGTACATACTTGTTCAGTTAACCATTTCAGAAATATTCCTTCTTATTTGTTTGAATTTCCCAATATTTATACTTTTTTCATGTGAAACAGAATTTCAAAGTTATCACAGAGCAAACAGCTTTAAAGTATTAGACTATCGCTTTAAGATAGTGCATTCCCTTATTTCCCTTACACTTCTAAGAAACTAAGTAATAAGAATATCTGTTAATGTTTATCTTGATTAGCATGAAATAGACAGAAGAATGATCTTCTGTAAGGATAGTACGATACATACGATGTAAACAAAGCTATGTTAACAGAATACAGATAGTAGTTTCTCTACATAGTGGATAGAGAAGGTATTGTATACCATCCAAAGCTTCGATTTCGAGATTTCACCGAAAATATATATTTTGAGGTCTCCCCGAGTTCGAAATAAGTATTTTTACTTTCTCTATACGCACTATGTAGATAGTGTATAGAGAAGGTATTGCACTCCACCAAAAATTCGATACCGAGATTTCACCAGAACTATATATGTCCAGAAAAAAAAAATTATTTTCAGAAAAAGGTCCGTGTGTGTGTGTGTGTGTCTGTGTATCTTTGAACTCGATAACTCAAAAACGAAAAGACGGTAAAATACCAAACTTGGTATTAAAGTTTCGTATCTTCCAGGGATGCAACACGAAGATTTTGAGAAAAATCCCCCCACCCCAAACTACGCCTTAGATGCAACTTTTTTCGAAACTTTTGATTTTATAAAACAATGGCTCAAACGATTTTGATTAAAATATCGTATATTAAAGATATTTATCCGACAAATAAAATTTATATTTTGAATTTTCTGGGAATAGCCTCTGAAGACTACTTTATTCTGGGTCAATTTTACGGAATTTTGCATAACTGCTAAACCGTAACAGATGGAGAAAAACTTACCACACAAAAAATGTAGAGTACTTTAAAACACACAATTTATGTTACGTACATTTTTTTCGTGGAGTTGATTGTTTTTGAGATATTCCTTGTTTTGGGTTTCAGCTATAAAAACATACTTTCCTTATACAAAACTTTGTGAACTCGTGTCCATACAAACAAAGGAACTTTAGCTACATAGCAACCAGCTTTTGACCATCACTTTAACCTATGGAACTCCCTTATTTCGCCTCTACTTACAAGGAAGCAAGTAATACGACTATTTCTGCTAATTTTTTCACGATTAGCAGGAAGTAAATAGAAGCACAAGCTTTTTATCAATAAGTTATTGCAGAGCTGTAGAGAAAGTAATGTGAATGGAACACATCAGATTTTTAAAAAGAGATTCGTGTGTGTGTGTGTGTGTTGGGGGGGGGTCTGTTGGCAGCATAGCTCAAAAATAAAAAGTTCGATACCAAAAGTGATATTTAAGTTCAGTATCTTTCAAGGATGCGACGCAAAGATTTTCAAGAAAAATCCTCCAGCCCAACTACGATTTACATGGAAAAAATTTCGAATTTTTTTGTCTCTAAAAAATTGCTATAACGATTTTGATTAAAATCTCTTATATTTAAGATACTTACACCATAAATAAAATGTATATCTTAAATTTTCTGGAAATAATCCTTAAGGCCCTCTTTATTCTGAATAAATTTTGCTAAATTTAACATAACTGGCAAACCGTAAGAGATTGGCAAAAACTGACTGCATAAAAATGAAGAGTTTGTTAAAACACACAAATTTTGTCATAGAAGTTGTTTTTGTAGAGCTGACCGTTTTTGAGATATTCCTAGTTGTTTGTTTCAGTTTTAAAATAGTTATATTTTTCTCATTCTCCTAGCCGTACAAACAAAGGAATTTCTATCATATAGCAACAGGTGATTATATCACCGTAGCCTAATGCATTCACTTATTACCCTTCTATTATAAGGAAGCTTGTACTAACGTTAATATCGATTAGCATTATGTAGATAAAATAAAAATATCTAGTAAAAGTAGTTTGTTTATGGAACAGCTAGAGAAAGTGACGTGAATGTAGCACATCAGATTCTTTTTATACGTTCAGTGACCTAACACTTGAAGTGTTGGATGCATGCAGTACGACGCGTTTCAGAGTAAATGTTTAATTCGATAATGTCCAAAAAAGGGCATTGGTGTGCCGCTAACACGACTGATGTATTACAATTCAAACTGTGTTAACTTGTGGCAGTTGTAATTTAGTTCGGAAAGGCGACAAAACGTGGCGTTCATCGTGTAACACGGATGTTTGGTTAGGAATGCGATTTGACATGGTCGAGGTGCTGACATCAAATGAAAATCAAATCCATATTGTAAACCGCAGCCACAAGCAAGTTCTGATTGATCTTTTAATCAAGTGACACGCACAATTCATTTCAAATCGTAGCTAATGATGCGTTAGTTAACATTTTCTCTCTTCACTCCTTCGTTCTTCCTAGGCTTTAGATTAACAGTCAGGGACACAGGTCATTTTTTCACGGGGCTGGATAGTCAGGATGACTGATGAAGCTTATGCAATGACTCCAGAAAATTTTAAATGTCTCAGAAAACAAATTAGGAAAGAGAATTTTTTTCTTACAATGCAGAAATAAGAACTTAACACTTCACTTGTCCACCTTTGTGGATTAGGGATAACATCTGCCTAAAATTTGTACATTTTCGAGTTTGAATCACGTTTATAAAGACACATAAGTGTTTCTTAGAGATTTTGTTTACAAACGACGATTTTAATGCACTATACTTTAAAGTACATAAATGCAATACTTAGTTCTCCCAGGGCAGAAGTAGCATATGTTTTTGACGCCTTTTTAAAGCTTTGGTCATTGCAAATAACTCTCCATGTAAAACTCTATGTAATCTTTTTCTAGGTTCAATAATTTTTATTAGTTTCCTCATGAAAACACTTCTAGAGGTCTGACAAATTTCCAGAGAAGTGCAAAATATGTGCAATAAAACATATAATTAGATTTTTGATATTGGTAATAGTTTTTACAGTTTTTTTACTTTATGATATAAATTATAAAACATATATCCGATAAGGTTACTTTAATTCAGAGAATTTGTTACGAAGATGTTAAGGAATAACATCTTAGAAAACGGCGCACATATGTCAATATCTGTAGACAATAGATTTTGATTTATCTAATAAAATCGAATAATTTAATTGATATGTCCAGAATGAAAACAGGTTTTTGTGCGAAAATTTGTACAACACTTCTTTTGTTACCAGTAATTTCCGAAAAAGTAAAGCTCTATCTTTAATACCTTCGGTGACCCATTAAAATGAAATACCCACATAAGATTTTCTTGGGCTTTCCCTTATAAAAATACAGTGCGTTCCATATAAACCTGAACTATTTTAATATATATATATATATATATATATATATTTATTTATATTCTATGAAAGCACACAGAAATGTGAAATTTGTTCTAATGATCTCAATAGCTCAAGGAGAATCGACAACAAGCATGAGAACAATCGATCATTTCCATCCATTCACTATGTTGATGATTTCGATGGAAATTATGAACATTTTCATAGCATTGTACACAGTCTTTAGTCTGCAGCACTCACTTTGAGGGCGTGTTTTCATTGTGAAAACGTATAGGAAGACAAATTCCTTGGTAACAACCCGGGATATTTCCCCAAAGGCAACAATGTTATCACTAGCAAGAAAGCTGGAGACAACAGTTATACTGCTTAGTGAGAGTGGAAAGTATAGACCACCATTGAGCGCAGACTGTTACAAATGTTTGAAGAAGGCTAGTGTGCTTTCCAAACATATCGTTTCGTCGATTGAACCAGGAATCAAGCTATTCATATAGTACATGTCAAAGAGCTACGACTGTCTATACTGCCATGAAAATGCTCGTAATTATCATCAAAATCATCAATATAGTCAACAGATGCCATTTATCGATTGTTGCCATGATTGTTGTCGTTTCCTTCTGAGCCCCTGAGATTATTAAAACTAACTTCTCGCTTCTACGAGCTTTCAGAGAGAAATTATGTCCCATTAAAATGGTTAGGTTTATATGGATTACACTGTATAAATGCCGAGTTACTCAAGCTCTGGGGATCCCGGACTCATTGAGCATTATTCCATCCATTTTATTGATTCATCATCAGATCAACTACCAGGCTAGTAAAAACTCACTTTACGTGTACCGGCGCTTTTCTACTGGTAGATCAGTCAGTGACCAGGACGGAATTGTGGGAAAGACCAACCAGACCTAGACGTTCAGTCAAATATGATACCGCGGTGTTGTTGCCATTTCCCTTTCGCAGGATGAAGTTAAAAATGAAAGGACATATATCCAGTCCTCCCAGTGGTAGAGAAAATCCCTGTTCTGATATCGGAAATAAAACCTGTAGTTCCCACGTCAGATATTATATTAGAGGCAACCAAAATTCTGCAACGTATATTAATTTTAGAATTATATCTCTTCAACACCGCAAGCAACAAAAGTTTAAATATACCAGATTTACGCAATTTGAACGCTCTTATTGCATGAGAGTAAGAATTCAATATATCCCATTTTGGGTGGAGAGTAAAATAGAAGGTATACTGGCAAATAAAACCTATTATTTTTGTACTGTATCCAATATTCCATATAATGAATTTTTATATAATAGAGGGGGTTCAAATAGGGAAATCTAGTATTTCTAATATTATGGTGTTCACGGTGGGGTTCATAGTATTGAATTGTCATGATCCTAAAACTATCAAATCTCAAAAAATTTAGAGCTACTCTATTGTTAATATAACAGCAGCCATTCCAATTTTCAATAGGACACAACATAAAATAAAACATATATAGTTTGTTTATAAAATAAAAATTTCCTAAGTTGGTTCAAGAAACCAATTATGGACAAAATTAGCTCTAGTTTATGGTAAAATGCTATTACAATATCACTTATTTTATTTGTTAACACTTTGTACTTATAACTTATCAGATAAGAGTTATCCTGAAAGCAAAGTTCAAATTTGAAAACTAATTAATGTTATTACTGTACTAACGTATTGGGTGTGACATATGGGTTTGAATCCCTTGGATATCTGGATTTCTTTCTTTTGATATTTTATCACACAATATACAAAATACTTATCACTCTTCTACACATTTTATTCACCAAAGAAACATTTTCGTGAGATGTAGAGTACATAATGTATATTCTGAATCCATGAAAGAAACATATCTCAAATAAATCCTCAGCAAATTATTTACAATAGTGAGTGCACCAAGTGCATATATAGTATCCTCTTTAAATTTACCGTTATTCCTGAATACATCGATAAATGCTTAACTGGGAATCCCCAGTGTTTACCAAAATGAAACATTTTCACAATATTAGCTCATCGATTTTAACAAACAGCCATTACCGCCCCATTTAACTATGCATATATAACACCCATTACCCTCACATAACATGGAGTCGTTTTAAAAAAAAATCTGAAGTGTTACACGCACATAACTTTCTCTACAGCTCTGCAACAAATTATTCTTAAAAAAGCTTATGCTTCTATTTACGTCAAGCTAATCGAGAAAAAATTAGCAGAAATAGTCTTATTACTTGCTTCTATGCAAGTACCATAGGTTAAAGTGATAGTCAAAAGCTGGTTGCTATGTGACAAGTTCCTTTGTTTGTCTGGACAGGAGTTGACAAATTCCTGTATAAGAAAAGTACAAGTTTTTTTAAAGCCGAAATCAATAATAACGAATATCTTAAGATTGATCAACTCTACGAAAAAATGTATATGACATAAATTGTGTGTTTTATCGAGATCTACATCTTTCTGTGGTAAGGTTTTGTCTATCTTTTACGGTTTATCAGTTATGCAAAATTCAATAGAAATCATCCAGAATAAAAAGGTTTTTAGTCTAATGCCAGAAAATATAAGATATGCATTTTATTTGCCATGTAAATATCTTAAATATAAGAGATTTTAAGCAAAATCGTTAGAGCCATTTTTGAGAAAATCAATATTTTCGAAAAATTTTCCATGTAAAGGGGTAGTTTGGGGTGGGGAATTTTCTTAAAAATCTTCATGTCGCATCCTTGGAAGATACCAAACTTAAATACTCATTCTTTTCGTTTTTGAGCTATGCTGTCCACAAACACACACACACACACACGCACGCACGCACACACGGAACTTTTTCCAGAAATGCTTATTTTGGATTCAGGGAGACCCAAAACATGTATTTCCGGTGAAATCTCTGTATCGAATTTTTGGATGCATTACAATATATTCTCTATATACTATGTACATAGAGGTATGTGTAGAGAAAGTAATATCGGATGTGTTCGACTGCCTGTTCTGGAGGTTATTATTACAATTTATCATCTTTTATGTACACTAGGGAATCTTTTAAAAGACATCGTTACACGATTGTCATTGAAATTCGATTCTCTCTCGTAGCTAGGAGTAAAACAAGAGAGATATGAAATGGATAAGAACTTCGGAAATCTACAAAAATGTACATGAAACAACTTGTGTATTTTAACGAGATCTACAATGTTGTATAGTAAGATTTTGACTACCTTATACTGCTTACCAGATATGCAAAGTCATTCAGAATGAAGAGGGCTTCAGAGGCAATTCCCAGAAAATTTAAGATATACATTTTATTTGCCATATTCTTATCTGTAACAGAGTATTTTACACAAAATCGTTAGAAACAGTTACGAGAAATAAAAAAAAATCTTTGTGTTACATCCTTGGAAGATGCTAAACTAAATATCAAGTTTGATATTTGTCAGAATTTTCGTTTTGGAGTTATGTTCATAGACACGCGGAAACATGGACACACACATACATACACATACACACATAGGACCTTTTACTAAAACGCCTTTATGGGCTTAAAACATATATACTCCCGTGAAATCTCCACATCGAACTTCTTGGTGGTATACGATACTTTCTCTAACTACTATGCACATAGTATGGAGAAAGTATAAACAAGAAAAACAGTGTGATGTAATCCATTTACATGGCTTTCTCTACCTATTCTGCAATCAATTATTCATACAAAAATGTATTCTTCAATCTGCGTAATTTATTCGAGATTCATTGGCAGAAATGATTTTATTACTTATAAGTAGGACTAGGCTAAAGTCAGATCTTTGAAGAACTTAAAGAATGGCTTTGCAACCGGTTCCTTTTACATTACCAAGAGTAAAGCAAAAGAAATATAAAACGAATGACTAATTCCCATTTGAGAAACGTATAAGAATGGAGCACATCACATATTAATTCAACTGTATCACATAATGACCAGATTTAAAAAAAAATGACTATCGCGTTCATCTATTGTATTTCTTTATTTACCTTATACTTACAAGGAAGCATGTAATAAGACAGATTAAAGCCCGCCGGTTTGATAAGCAACTTGCAGCTCGTGGTTAGCCAATTAGTAACTTTTTGAAATACTTGAAAAAAAAAAACTGTAAACAAAACAATAATATATCAAAATTGCTTTTCAGTATTTTATTGAACATTAAGAAAAAATAAATTCTCGATGTGAACAAATGAAAGGCTACATCTAAATTATATGGAAAAAGCCTTCTTATACACTGTTTTGTTAGTGAAATTCCCAATAGATTATTTACCTGAAGTAGCACATATATTGAGTGTTACGTCATTTCCTAATTGTGCTGTAAGTATTAATGACCTCTCTAACTCTTACTGTAAGTATTTACAGTGTTTGTTGGGATGGAAATTAATAAATGAATTATAAATTTAGCTTACATTACCAAATATGTGTTCAGAATAACTTACATATCAAGTATTTCAAAATAAAATATAATGTTTCACTGCTTTTATGTGGTAGAGAAAGTCATGTGAAGGGAGTACATTAGATTTTTTTTTTCCCATTCCTTGTGAATTTCTTGGAACCTCATTCAGGAAACTCCTTTAGATGATGTGCTTCAAAGGAAAAACGAGGGATAAAAGCCCATGAGGCAATACTGTGAGTGCGTAATGGGGAAGTTGGAACAACAAATCTGGCATCAGTGGAAGTGCATGTTGTGGGGACTGGCGTGCCGACCGCAAACCTCCTCATTAGAACGTTACTCTGATCACGTGGTGCACACGTTTTAAAAGTTCATCAAGATCTGCCCGCAAGATCGATCGCTGGGCTGAGAGTTCCTGGTAGCGCGACTGTTTCTGCCAAACTGTAAAGTTTTCTGCTCCACCAATTAAATTCTTCTATTTTTCAAAACTGTCAGACTTTACAGGGCAGGAATATTTATGAGTTGAAAACAGTGAATAAATTTTCTTAATGGTCCCTCTGACAAATCTTGCTTTTATGAGATCGGTGAGAAAAGTTTTAAGAAAATTATATCTAGTCGCAACAGCTATTAGTCATTTTCTAAAATATCTATTATACTTGTTGATAGTTGAAGAAGAACAATAGCCAGAATTAATAGCTTTCTCTAGCACGTACGTATTACATGGACGTAGAGGTTAGAGCATGAAATAGGATCTGAAGCTTTCCTGGCGACGAACATATTCTAGACGTTCTCAGGCTTCAAGCCAGGTGTAATGATAAAGAGTCATCTGGCTTCGTCTAAATCTTGGTTTACTATGATGCGGTTGGACGGTAGAGGCTGTACGGCATCCTTGGAATGTACTGCTGTTTGGTGCTTCGGAGAAGCGTGGCGTGGCCTTGTGCAAAGGTGGAGAGGTCCACCCTGTCCCAATCTGTAGGCGAACATTTGGAGGAAAGCTTGAAGCCCGAAAACGTCTAGAATAGGTTAGAGCATGTAAACGTTGGGAAAACCGCAGGCCAGCACACAGGAAACCAGTCCCTAACAGTCACTAGATGGCAGGGTCAAATCTAAAACAGAACTAGAATCTGCAATGCCACATAAAACGCCGGAAGGCCTAAAGTTGGCCTGTAGAACGGCACCTAGCCTCAACCAGCGCAACCAGCGGGAAGAGAGTTTTAATCGGAGCAAGCCACAAGCCACACCTGCACAGACCTGTAAGATAAAGAAAGGAAATAAAATGAAGGTATGAGGGGAAAGGAACTGTGGTGGATATACAGCACCTAAGCGGCCCCAGAAAAACACTGAAAACTCCAGGGCCAGGGTGCGCGGTCAACGGGGATCGAACCCGGACCTCCCGAATGCTAGACCCAGACGAGACGTCTAAGCCACCTAACTCGGTTATAGACAGAAAAAATATTGCAGTCCACCCAAAATTTAGATATTGAGATTCCACCGGAAACTTGTTTTGAGATCCTTTGAATCCAAAAGAGCATAACTGTGCGGGCAGGATAACTAACAGTCCAAAAGTCCGTTAAATACCACACTTAGTATTTAGGTTTAGTATTTTCCAAGAATGCGACACTAAGTTTTTCAAGAAAATTCCCCCAACCCAAACTACCCATTACATCGAAAAATTTTCGAAAATTTGGTTTTGTCAAAAATGACTAAGGGTTTTGGTTAAAATATCGTATATTAAATTTATGTATATAAATAAAATGTACATTTTGCGTTTTCTAAGAATAAACTCTGAAGACCTCTTTATTAGTATGAGTTTTGCAGAATATTACATGACGGTTAAACCTAAGAGATAGAAGAAAAAAAAAAAAAAATCAATACACTACAATGTAGATATAGAGGGAGTCCTGAAGCTGGAAACCAGGTCCCGACCGAGTGTTCTCGACAACGTTACCAGCGACGTTCCAAAAACTATTTTCTATTGAAAAGTATTTTTTTTTTTTTTTTTTTTTTGGCGACAGTTGTCAAACTGCCACTCCAAGTGCCTGTAAACAATTTTCGAGAAGCTCTTTATTATTGCTTTAAATTCATGTCAGTCGCTTTTCGCTATTTTTCTTGGTGATCATCATATAGCAATGGACTGACTATCACTTAAGCCTTCTATATTCCCATTATATCTAAAAATAAATATGTAAGTAAAGACATCTTTGAACATTTTTATTTCTTTGAAAATGAAGCAGATAGAAGACTACGTTATGTAGTAGTAGGTGGTATAAGAGTGGATAGAGATAATCATCTGAAATGAAAACGTGAGATTAAAAAATCTGATGTGTTCCATTCACATGGCTTTCTCTACATCTCTGCAACAAACCATTTTTCAAACGCTTATGCTTCTATTTACTTCATGCTAAACGAAAAAATCTGATGTGTACCATTCACATGACTTTCTCTATATCCCTGCAACAAACTATTCTTAAAAAGCTTATACTTCTATTTACTTTATGCCAATCAGAAAAAATTAGCAGAAATAGTCTTATTACTCGCTTCCTTGTAAGTAGAAGCGAAATAAGGAACAACCATAGGTTAAAGTGATAGTCAAAAGCTGGTTGCTATGTCACTGAGATTCCTTTGTTTATATGGATAGCAGTTGACAAGTTCCTGTATGAGAAAAGTATACGTTTTTCATAGCAGAAACCAAAAATAAGGAATGTCTCAAAAACGACGAACTCCATGAAAATATATATATATATAACATAAACTGTGTGTTTTAATGTGCTCTACATTTTTTGTGTAGTAAGTTTTTGTCCATATCTTATGGTTTAGCAGTTATTCAAAATTCAGTAAAATTCATCCAGAATAAACTACTCTTCAGAGGCTATTCCCAGAAAATTCAAGATGTACATTTTATTTGTCAGGTAAATATCTTTAATTTACGAAATTTTAATCAAAATCGTTAGAGTCATTTTTGAGAAAATCAAAATTTTCGAAAAAAGTTCCATGTAAAGGGTAGTAGGGGGTGGGGAGATTTTTCTCAAAATCTTCGTGTCACATCCCAGGAAGGTATTAAACTTAAATACCAAGTTTGGTATTTTACCAACTTTTCGTTTTTGAGTTATTGTGTTCACAGACACACGGACACAGACACAGACACACACACACACACACACACACGTATTTTTTTGTGAAAATGCTTTCTTTGGATATTGGGGACCCTAAAACATATATTTCCGGTGAAATCTCGGTATCGAATTTTTGGGTGGAATGCAATATCTTCTCTATACATAGTACGTGTAGAGAAAGTAAAAATTAGCAGAAATAGAGTTATTACTTGCTTCCTTGTAAGTAGAAGCGAAATAAGGGAGTATCATAGGTTAAAGTGATAGTCGAAAGCTGGTTGTTATTTGACTGAAGTTTCTTTGTTTATATGGACAGGAGTTGACAAATTCCTGTATGAGAAAAATATAAGTTTTTCAAAGCTGAAACCAAAAATAAGGAATATATGAAAAACGATCAACCCCACCAAAAAATGTATATAACATAAATTGCGTGTTTTAATGCGCTCTATATTTTCTAAATGGTAAGTTTTTTTCCATCTCTTACGCTTTAGCAGTTATGCAAATTCCATAACATTCATCCAGAATAAAGTAGTCTTCAGAGGCTATTCCCAGTAAATTCAAAATATACATTTTATTTGTGGGGTAAATATCTTTAATATACGATATTTTTTTATCAAAATCGTTAAAACCATTTTTGAGAAAATCAAAATTTTCGAAAAAAGTTCCATGTAAAGCGTAGTTCGGGGTGGGGGGATTTTCTTTAAAATCTTCGTGTCGCCTCCTTGAAAGACACCAAACTTAAATACCAAGTTTGGTATTTAACGGTCTTTTAGTTTTTGAGCTATGCTGCCCACAGACACACACAGACAGACAGACAGACATACAGACAGACGCACACACACATGGACATTTTTCTTAAAACGATTTTTTTCAAATCAGGGGGTTTCAAAACATGTATTTCCGGTGAAATGTCGATATCTAATATTTGGGTGCATTAAAATAGCTTCTCTATACACTATGTATATAGTACGTGTAGAGAAAGCAAAAGTCCTCAAATTTATACCAAAAATAATTTATTTAAGATACATTTTAAGAGGTCAGTTTTGTAATGCAACATTTAGCGTAAATGGAAAAACTAACTGAATGGATCTAAAGTGAATTTGATTCACCTGGATTCGGGATGATTTATGCAACACAAAAGTACGTAACAGAGAGCTAAGGACGGAAAACATTACATATGTTGATGAGGTAGTTGAAACTTCGTTACATGAAAAGAACGTTATGAGAAAGTTGGAATGTAAAGATGAGCCAAGTTATAATGCTGGCTTAAACTGCCTTCTTTTCTACTTTGTGCTTCTTTATGGACTTTATCCCCACTATATTTGTCCTAAAAAGCAGAAATTTTACGCAATTCTTTTCATTGTCCTGCCACAAACTCTGAAATGGCTTTATTATGTCTCAGTGAGTTACGAGGTTCTCTCTGAAAAGTGTTAAAATATAAAAGTCAAATGAGATAGTATAAAAAACACATTCCACAAAGAACATATTATATTTTAAGAGGCCATTGTGTATAAGAATACAGTTAAGTTCAGGTAAAGAGGAGAACAGATGGAAAGTTCCTAAAACAATGATACCTTCCATAGTTCTGAGCTTCAGATAATATCTAAGGTTCAAAATTCTTCGTGGACATTTATTAACAAATGCCTGCAATCTTTACTTTCTCTACACGTACTACGTTCATGGTGTATAGAGAAGGTATTGCACTCCATCCAAAAATTCGATACCGAGATTTGTCCGGAAATCTATGCTTTAGTGTCCCCTGTATCCAAGAAAAAGCATTTTCAGAAAAAGGTCCGGGTGTGTGTGTCCGTGTGTCTGCAAACAACAACAACAACAACTCAAAAACGAAAAGTCTGTAAAATACCAAATATCTTTCAAGGTTGCGACACAAAGATTTTGAGGAAAGTCCCCCCCTCCCCAAAATACCCTTTACATGGAAAGATTTTAGAAAATTTTGACTTTCTCAAAATGGCTCTAATGATTTTGATTAAAATACCGTATATTAAAGATATTTATTGGACAATTAAAACGTATATCTTGAATTTTCTGGGAATAGCCTCTGAGGACCTTTTTGTTCTGGATGAACTGTTCTGAATTTTGCATCACTGGTAAACTGTAAGAGATAGACAAAAACTTACTACACAGATATGCAGATATTCTTAAAACACATAATTTATGCAATATATTTTTCGTGAAGTTAACCGTTTTCGAGATATTCTTGTTATTGGTTTCATTTCTAAAATACTTTTAACTTTTCTTATATGGGAACTTGTCAACTGCTGGTCGCACGGATTTCAATCCCATAGCAATCGTATTTTAAAACATTTGGCAGTCGGTTTAGCTCAGTGTATTCCATTTTTTCCCCTTATTTTTATAAGGAACTAAATAATAAGACCGTTTTCTATCTTTATTTCGATTAGCATGAAGTAGATAGAAGCATTATCTTTTTTATAGAGCTGTAGAGAAAATCATGAATGGAACACATCAGATTTTTATTCTGTAGAACCCTAATTGGAATCGATTTGACAAATTATGGAGAAAGTTATGACAAAGGACAAAGAAATAGAAAATGCCTGCAGAGTAGGATGTTTTACACTCATTCTGGAGAAATCTAAACAAAGGTAGAGCTAGTGCACATTACATTGAAGAATCATTAAGCAATTCTTTTATTTACTACACGTGTGCTGTTTGACTCCATATCAGTATTGCGATTTCTTTTAGTTTCTATAGCTGCCAGGTTCGAAGTGGGAGTGTTTAATTAAATCAAGAAGCAGAATATTGGTACGTAATAGAATCAGTGACGTTCAAAAACAATTTTAACGAAGTACCTAATTAATATTCTGAGGATACTTAAGTTTTAATATATATCAAAACATATAGCAGGAACTAATATGCCAACGTTAGCTACTTTGGTTTTACATAGGTAATTAAATTAAGCTGCCCTGGATAATGAATATGTTTATAGCGTGCATTTATGGTATTTCTGAATGTTGTTGACCTACTTGCTAAGATAAGCTTTTCAAAAGCTTTTTAACATGCAGAAAATTAAGTGTTTTGTTTACATGACCTTCTCTACCCCTCTACAAAACCAAACTTACATTACCTTATTATTTATCTACTTAGTATGTCGGTAGAGATAGCCCCAAAATACGATACCGAGATTTCACTTGTAATATAAGTTTTTGGGCCTCCTATATAAAAAATTAGAATTTAGAAAAAATACTGTGTGTTAGTGAACATAACTCTAACACGAAAAGTCGTTAAACACTAAAATTGAGCGAATTTGTTTAAAATACCGTGTATTTAAGAAATTTACATAACAAATAAAATATATATATATATATCTCATAAATTTAGAGGTAATAGCCTCTGAAGTCCTGTTCAATCAGGATGACATTTTTATATAATTGGTAAACCGTAAGCAGTGGACAAAAACTGTGGATCTTCAAAACAAACAATTTATATCCTTTACATTTTGTAAATGTATCCGAGATATTCCTTGTTATTGATTATCCTTGTTTATTTTGTTTTCTCTTACCCCGTGTAAAGAGAACTGAATTTCAATTTCAATCACATAGCGACAGCTTTTAAAATATTTGACTTTCGCTTTAGCCCCTCTACTTATAAGGACTAGGTAATACGACAATTTTTGCTAATGTTTAGCTTGATTATCTTGAAGTAATTATAAGAATTATCAGAATTCTCTGTAAGCAGTTTGTTTTCAGATCAGGTAGAGAAAGTCATGTGAATGGAACACGTCATATTGTTTACTAAGCTATAGAATTCATATTATTTTACTATGAAAAATAGTTTTAAGTCAAATTTACAGAAACATTACCTTAAAAATTAACCATCACCTTTATTGGTTAAAATATTAAAAGCTAAACTTGTGACAAACGGGAAATGCTCATCTGTTTTACATCTCTTTTGTTTTACCGAATTTCAATATCAATCGCGTAGCGACAAATTTTAGAGAATTTGACCCATGCTTTAGCCTATTGTAGGAATATAATACGAGGAATTCTGATAATATTTATCTTAATTAGCATGATGCACATGAAAGAATAGCCTTTTATAAGAACTGTTTGTTCGCGAACAGATAGAGAAAGGCATATAAATGGAACACATACATTTTTTTTTTATATTTTTTTTTCTATTTACTCAATGTCAACCGAGAAAAAGTTGCATAAATAGTTTCATTCCTTGTAGGTATGAGAGAGATATAGTAGGCTAAAATATTTGTTATCTTTAAATTCACACTGTTTGAAGAATTATGGACGAAAAAACATCTGATGGGCTCCATTAACATGACTTATCTACCCTTTATCGTTGAAAGCTTGAACTCTTTTTTGAAAGCTTTTTCGCTACCTACTTCCTTTTAATCGAGATAAAGCTTTATAGAAATTGCTACATTTCGTAAATATTACACATTTCGTTTTATTTACAAAGGGAAATACGATATACCAATATTAACTGGAAATTATATGCTGGCCTTAAAATTCCTTACGCTTTTCATACAATCGCAAGAAACAACTGATCATCAACAGCACGTTGAAAGAATGATCAAATATGAAACAAATCGAATAATTAAAATCGGACATCACAGAAATGGTAAATGCCAAAAAAAGTATTTTAAATAAAAGGTGTTTTAAAGCGAACATTTTTGTGTGGTGCAATTTTGTCTGTCGCTTATCAAACACCAGTTACACACACACACACACACACACACACACACACACACACACACACATAAAAAAAGGGGGGTGCAAAAAATTCCTACCTAATTTAAACAAGATATCACAAGCTATTCCAAGAAAATTCAAATTATATGTTTTATTAATCAACATATCCTTGAATTGGTGTTTTAATAAAAATCATTGCAGACATTTGATAGGAACTAAGACGTGTATAAAAACATAGCACGTAAAGGGTATATTTAGAAATGAGGATATCTTTGAAAGTCCTCGTGTCACATCGTCGAAGGGTACTGAAATTAAATAACAAATTTTATATTCGCCCGAACTTTTGTTTGAGTTATGTTGCACACACACATACACAAAACACACGAACCTTTTTATTTCTTTCTTTCTTTATTTTTTTTTATTCAAAAGACCCTAAAAGATGCATTCCGGTGAAATCTCGTTACAGAATTTTTGGAATTCCTAAAAAGAGAACTTTGTCGAATTATTGCGCATTAGAAAAGAGAGAGTAACTCTATAGATTCTCTGTAACTCTATACACATTGTACGTGTAGAGAAAGTAAAACGAGGTGATCAGTTTGTAGATATGGAGCGAAATTTTGTCAGTACCAACTTAAAAATCTTCTTTCCTTTATAAGTCATATGAGAGTGTAGGCAGTGGAGAAAGTAAAAACCGGACTGACAGATGAATGCAAAAGCTCTCGATGTGCTGTTTGTTTTGATAAAAAAAGTCTGATGTGTTCCATTCAGATGGCTTTCTCTACATCTCTGCAACAATTTATTGCTAAAAAGCTTATGCTTCTATTTACTTCACGCTAACCGAGATAAAAAGCAGAAATACTTGCTTCCTTTTAAGTAAAAGGGAAATAAGGGAGTACAATAGGTTAAAGTGAAAGTCAAAAGCTGGTTGCTATGTGACTGAAGTTCCTTTGTTTATGTGGACAGGAGTTTTTCAAAGCTAAAATGAAAAGCTAGGAATATCTTAAAAACGATGAACTCCACGAAAAAAATGTATATGACATAAATTGCCTGTTTTAATTTGCTCTGCATTTTCTGTGCAGTAAGCTTTTGTCCATCACTTACGGTTTAGCAGTTATGCACAATTCCGTAAAATTAATCCAGAATAAAGTAGCCTTCATGGCTATTCCCAGAAAATTCAAGATGTACATTTTATTTGTAAGGTAAATATCTTTAATATACGACATTTTAATTAAAATCGTTAAAGCTATTTTTAAGAAAATAAAAACTTAAGTACCAAGTTTGGGCTTTAACGGGCTTTTCGTTTTTGAGCTATGCGGCCCACAGAAACACACACACACACACACAAAATACCTTCTCTATACACTATGTACATAGTTCGTATAGAGAAAGTAAAAAGGATTTCACGTTGTCCCTTGCCCTCCATCTCCCGAAAAGTACGGAGTTGAAGTTACCTGCTATAGCGAGCGACTGATATTGGTTGCTTAGCTGAGGGCCGAAGTTCTGGGCCTTTGTGTGAGGCGGGCCTCAGCACTTGTTCAAATAGCGACTTGGCATGCCATACAATAGAAATATGAGAATACCGGCAAAGTAGAAGTGCACCTTATCGACTGACAAAAACCGATTCGTAAATATCTACAATATGAAATTTCTGATAAAGGCAGATATAGCTTATCGTGCAGATATGTTTCTGGGCGTGTCACATGAAGTTGCTATGGGTATGTTTTACTGAATAAAAAATCTGATGTGTTTCATTCACATGTCTTTCTTTACCTCTCTACAACAAATTATTGTTAAAAAGCTAATGATTCTATTTATTTCATTCTAATGGAGAAAAAATTAGCATAAATAGCCTTATTACTTGTTTCCTTGAAAGTAGAAGCGAAATAAGGGAGTACTATAGATTAAAGTGATAATCAACAACTGGTTGCTTTGTGACTGAAGTTCCTTTGTTTGTATGGACCGAAGTTGGAAATTTGTGTATGAGAAAAGCACAATTTTTTCAAAGCTGAAACTAAAAACAAGGAATATCTCTAAAACGACAAACTCCACGAAAAAATGTATGTAAAATAAATTGTGTGTTTTAATGTGCTCTACAGTTTTTGTGTGCTAAGTTTTTGTCCATCTCTTACGGTTTAGCAGCTATGGAAAATTCTTTAAAATTCATCCAGAATTCCCAGAAAATTCAAGATATGCATTTTATTTGCCAGGTGAAATGTCTTTAATATACGATATTTTAATCAAAATTATTAGAGCTGTTTTTGCGAAAATCAAAATTTTAAAAAAAGTTCCTTATAAAGGTAGTTTTGGGTGGGTAGATTTTTCACAAAATCTTCATGTCACATCCCTGGAAGACACTGAATTTAAATACCAAGTTTGGTATTTTACCGACTTTTATTTGTTGAGTTATCGTGTTCACAGGCATACGACCACACGGACACACACACACACACACATACATGGACCTTTTTCTGAAAATGCTTTCTATGGGTACAAGGGACCCTAAAACATATATTTCCGGTGAAATCTCGGTATTGAATGTTTGGGTAGAGTGCAATGCTTTCTCTATGCACCTTGTATATAGTACCTGTAGAGAAAGTAAAAATCTGATATGTTTCTTTCATATGAATTTCTCTACCTGATGTGCAAGCTTTTTACACAGGATTATTCTTCTATCTAAATCATGCTAATCGAGATAAATATCAGCAGAAATATTTGTGCCCCTTGAATCCTTGTAGGTAGAAGGAAAACTAGCTTAAAGCGATCGTCAAATGTGTTAAAAGCTGTCGCTATGTGATTGGTATGGGAATTCGGTTCTCTTTGCAAGGGGTCAGGAGTAAAATAAAAACAACACTGAGAATGACTTCCTGTTTGAGAAAAGTGTAAGTATTAGCAGAAATGGTTTAATATTTATTTCCTTATAAGTGGAAGTGAAATAAGGGAATACACTAGTATAAACGATAATGAAATCTTTAAAAGCTGATTGCTACGTGATAAAAGTGAAATTCAGTTCTGTTTGCATGACTGGGAATAAAAAAAATCAGAGATGATTCGATTGATGACTTCCCGTTTAAAGTATAAGCACTTTAAAACTGAAGAATAACTATGAATGTTTGAGAAATCTATAGCTCCGCATAAAAAAGACCTACTAGGCATACTTTGTGTGGTTCAATAAGTTATTTATATTTTGTGTAGCAAGAGTTTGCTTACGGTATTATAATAAAAGTCGTTAGAACCATTTTCAAGGATATCGAAAATTTCGAAAAGTGTTCCTTTAAAGGGAAGTTTGGGGTGGTGAATTTTCTTGAAAATTTTCCTGTCATTTTCATGAAAAATGCTGAACTTAAGTATCAAGTTTGGATTTAACCGACTTATCCTTTTTTTTTTTTTTTTTTTTAAACAGTTCCGGGGTCTGGTCAGGACTCCGGCGCTGTATCCCCTGTTTACATTTCCCCCCTAAATTTACTGAATGATTACTGGTTTTACTGTTCCTTTACAGAAACGTATACACATTGCACAAACATATAACACCCATGCCCAAGGCGGGACTCGAACCCACGATCCCCTGCTCACGAAGCACCAAAGCGCGACGCCTTAGCGAAAATGGCCATGTGGACCGGCCTTTTTTGAGCTATCCTGCTCACAGAGAGACACACGCATTGACGCGGGGACCTTTCTCTAAAAATCTGATATGTTCCATTCACATGACTTTCTCTACATCACTGTAATACATTATTGTTAACAAGCATATTCTTCTATCTACTATATGATACTAGATAAACATTGGCAGATATTATCTTAATTATTTGCTTCCTTGTAAGTAGAAGGAATAAAAGGAAATACACTAGACAAAAGTGACACTCAAAACTTTTAAAAATTGGTGCATGTGGTTGAAATCCGTTTCTATGCATGCTCAGAAGTTTACAATTTTCCATGAGAAAAGGTTAAGTATTTTAAATGTGAAACAAATAACTTGAAATATCTCAGAAATGGTTAATTCTATGAAAAAACGCATGTAATATAAATTGTGTGTTTTAACTATATCTAATTTTATGTAGTAAGTTTTTGTCTATCTCTTATGGTTTACCAGTTATGCAAAATTCATTTAGAACAAAAAAACCCTTTAGAGACTTTTACCAGAAAATATGTAAATACTTTAATATACGATATTTTTAATCAAAATCGTTTGCCCATTTTTGAAAAAATCAACATTTTCGAAAAAATTCCCATGTAAAGGATAGTTTGGGGCGGGGACATTTTTTACTCAAAAATTTGGTGTCTTATTCCAGGAAGATACTCAACTTAGATATCAAGTTTAGTATTTTACTAGTTAGTTTTTGAGTTATCACGTTCACAGACACACGAACACACCCACACAGATCGTTTTCTGATTTTTTTGGGGATTCGGGGGACACTAAAACGTGTATTTACCGTGAATTCTCGGTATCTCATTTTTGGGTGGAATGCAATATCTTGTCTATAACTATTTACATTGTGCATGCGTGTTTGAGAAAGTGAAAACGCTTAGACACGTTTATAACGAACATTTTGAGATCGTCCAACAAATTGCGCAGTTCACACATTGTGTTGCAGCCTGTATGCACTCTGCTGGCAGGAGTTATAGCGAAAAGAATGTCGCTGAAACATTTTCCCTGTAGCTGTCTGCGCTAGATTACCTGTATTCTAATTTACAACGCCAAGCACCTCCACACAAACCTGCGCTCACAGATGTGGTAACCGCAGCATGCGCGAGCATAACCGAATTTTAATAGGTTTATCCGTTATCCGACGGTTTTGTACAGCGTGACCGCAGTGTCATGGAGTGCCACCGCAGGCCTCGCCGATTGCCCGGTAGGAACACACTGCTCAACTAGATATACTTATCTGTACACCAGGCAGCTTGGTGTTAACCATAAGGCAGGTTGAACAGATAGAACCGTGCATTCCATCAGTGTCGTCCACTGTTTAACGCTCGCTTGGGGTCCACGGTTCATTACCCTTTCATCCCTTCATTTCATCTTTCAGGTTGGCGGCAGGTGTTGCTTGAGGCTTTGCGGGCAGATGGCACGGTTGCTTGCTCCGAGTAAAACTCTCTTCCCTCTAGTTGCGCTGATTGAAGCTAACTGCCGTTGTAGAGGCCTCCTTCCGTCTGTATAGACTCCTTGGCACGCCAGGGCTGTCATGTAGTGAACCTGTTAGGGACTTCCGAGTGTCTCTGCACTTAGCTTCGTCGTTTCTTGTGTGCTGGCCTATGGTTTCTCCTCCTCTCATCCCTTCTCCCAGGGGTAGTAGGCCGGAATGGACCAGTACTTGGTCCCAGTTGCTGAAGTGTCCCCCGCGATTAGCATACCTATTAGTTGTGTTTATTTTAGGTTAATTAGTCTCATTTCTACTGCATGACATGTTTTTAACACGTATGTAAGTGGACGCTTCCCATGATAAGTAACATTTTAGTATAAAATCGTGTAATGTCACCTACGACTGGGACCATGAAAATGTAAAAGAGAAAAGAGACAGATTAATGTTTGAATCTTGAGTTGCGTAACAATTGCTATTAATTTATACTGGCAATGAACTACATTGTAATAGTCAGGCCAATTTTTGCAGCCATGGCTTCTGACACTTTTGAGTCAGTGGTATTAAATGTTTAATTTATGGTGACCTATAATATTTTCAGTACATAATGGGGATGCATTGTATTAATCATAAATTAATGCTAATAGTTACCTGTATTGTAAATTTTGTTTTCACGTCTGCAAAAAATTGTGTATTTTCTACTCCTTTTTATAAATCTTTACTTTCTCTGCACTTAGTATGTAATTAGTATTGTATGGCTCCCAAAAATCCCACACCAAGATTTCACCGGAAATACATGTTTTGGGACCCACCGAACCAAAAAAACTTTTTTTAGAAAACTGTCCGTTTGTGAGTCTGTCTGTGAGTAGCACAGCTCAAAAACGAAAAGTTCGTTTAACACGAAACTTGGTATTTAAGTTCAGTATCTTTCAAAGATGCGACACGAAGATTTTCAAGAAAATCCCCCCACCTCCAACTACCGTTTACAAACTTTTAGAAAATGTTGGTTTTCTCAAAAATGACTAATGATTTTGATTAAAATTGAAACATTTAATATATTTACTTTGCAAATAAAATGTACAGCTTGAATTTTCTAGGAATAACTTCTGAAGACGTCTTTACTGTGAATGAATGTTTCTGAAGTTTGCATAACTGGTAAACCGTAAGAGACAAAAACGTACTATATAGAAATGTACATCTCCTTAAAGTATAATATATATATCATATACGGTTTTTCGTGAACCTGACCGTTTTCGAGATATTTCTTGTCTTGTCTTCTTAATTTCAATTCATCAATTACATTTTAAAGCATGTGACTATCGGCTTAGTCTTGCGTATTCCCTTATTTTCCTTTTAGGCGTAAGAAACTAAGTAATAAGACCGTTTCTGCTAATGTTTGTCTTGATTAGCATAAAGTAGATAGCAAAATAAGCTTTTCAACAATAATTTGTTACAGAAATGTAGAAAAATGGAACATGTCAGACCTTTTTTTTGGAAGTTTTCTCTTCATGGACCATAATCTAGGCATGATCAACAATCGCAACCATTTTATTCAAAATGTTAATAATACCATTATTGTAATTCAATACCTTTATTCATATTAGTACAGGTCCCTTATTTTACTGCTTATAATAAGTGCGTATCTGAGTCATAAGATTTGAAGGTATTTCACTTGTATGTTTGGTTGGACCTATAGAATTGCGTGTGGCAATTACGTATGTTGATGCAAAACTTGCGTAGTGTGTTGTATGTCTATGTGAATGCTTACATTGAATAACATGGGTGTAAGGTCTTTGCGCTTTCGCTGCGTCTGCGTTTGCATCTCATTGTGATTGTGGTATTAAACCGTGTGCTTGTGGGAGAAAATGTGGAAAATAATGTGGGGTAACGAAGTGATAACGCATGATTAATAAGAGCGTTTGATTGGCTGAAGACCAAAACATCTCCAATTTGAAATGTGCCGTTCTAGAATTTTCTTTGATTTAACTAACATATGTCTTTATATACGAGGGCCATCCAGAAATTAATGAACGATGTGGTATAAATAATTAATAATGAAAGAGATCAACACAAAACTTTGTAAATAAAGTTACAGTACCTTACTATATTTCTCAACACAATCGCCATTGTTACCAAGGTATTTATTGTCACGTGGTACCAGTTTTTCAATGAGATGTTAAACTTCTTACACTCTCTAAAGATCTGAGATAAGATGTCACTGTCACTTTGAGTTCTTCATCTGTTGGGAAACCTTTTCCACCAAAATGTCATGTACGGTGTCGAAAGTAAATACTGTTTTTCCTGAATTACTTTATGAACATTTGCTTTCAACTCCTCTACAACAATTGACGAAATTCCACTCCAGTCTTTGTCGTGCACACTGACTGTTCATTGATTAGGTACTTGTAAAGTGTATGCCATTTCCTTATTTAAAATACGATCGGCTGAATATTTTGTGCATTAAAAAAAAAAAAAAAAAAAAAATAACCTTTTTTTTTGTAGTTGAAAAGTATGACACCAGCATTGAGAATCCAGTACTACGTAACCACAACTGTTTTTTTAGAATAGCTACAACGTTTAGTAATAGAGTAGGATACTGTAATGTTTAATAACATTTTGTGTTGATATATCTATGGTGTTTGGTTAGAACATGATAACCCCAAAACTGGCCTTTTTGTACCAAGACGGTCGTGATACAAAAGAAACAATCCTCTATTGGTGGTGAAGCCCTGGAGATATCAGGGCTTCACAAAATGATAGGATTATTTCTGGAGAAATCAGGGGTTCGCCAACTATAGATGATTATTTCTGCAGAAATCAGTGCGTCACACTGGAGAGGATTATTTCTGGAGATATCAGGGCTTCACCAAACTATAAAGGATTGCTTCTTGTACATCTTAGTACAAAATGGTAATTTTTGGAGTTAACATATTCTGTCCAAACGCCACCGATGTTTTCTTATTATTAAGTTATGCTAAATCGTTCGTTATTTTCTGGACGACCTCGTACATAATGGGCTTATAGGGTGTGAATGTGCTCTTGTTTATAGATGCCATATATCGCTATGAAAAGCTAGGCTATGGTGAGCAGGATGCTAGTGGCAAACGAATAAAATATATAGCTTTATTTGTTTCAGTGACAGAGGTGGATGTTTGTCAGATAAACGCCCTCGCACGGACAGGCCGTAAATTTAAAGCAATACGGTAATAGAATAGGTAAGCTGTTTCGACAGTCCAGGAATTTAATTCCGTTACCGCAGGTGTGTTTAATGTATTCCCGTCCAAATATCGAGAACCGTTCCGAAAGATGTATATACTGCATGGAAACTATCGTGTCACTGCTTGTTCCTGCAGCATGACGCACTTGCTACTGTGCGTTCAAACAGGTAGTGATTCGATATCAAATACTAGCAGCTGTCTTTATGAATACTATTGGCTCAAAATACAATGTTTGACATGTAAGTAAATCATTCTGAACACACATTTGGTAATGTAAGCTAAATTTACAGCTTATTTATTGACATGCCAATGAGCACTGTAAGTACTTACAGTAACAGTTTGAGAGGTCATTAAGACTTACATTAGGAAATGACGTAATGCTCGAGGCATGTGCTACTTCAGGTAAAGACACTATTGCAAAATTAATTAACAAAGGAGTGTATAAGAAGGTTTTTTCCCATATCATTTAGATGTAACCTTTCATTTGTTCACATCGAGAATTCATTTTTACTTTCTCTACACGTACTATGTACATAGTGTATAGAGAAAGTATTGCATTCCACCCAAATATTCGATACCCAGATTTCATTGTAGATACACGTTTTAGAGTCCCCTACATCCAGAAAAAGCATTTTCAGAAAAAGGTCCGTGTGGGTGACCATGTGCCTGTGAACACAATAATACAAAACCGAAAAGTCGGTAAAATACCAAAATTGGAATTTAAGTTTAATATCTTCCAGTGATGCGAGATGAAGAGTTTTAGAAAAATCTTCCCACCCTAAACTACCCTTTACGTATAAAAACTTTAGAACATATTGATTTTCTCAAAAATGGCTCTAACAATTTTGATTAAAATGGCATATATTAAAGATACTTATGGGGCAAATAAAATGTGCATCTTGAATTTTCTGGGAATAGCAGCTAAACACCTCTTTATTTTGAATGAATTTTACGTAACGGGTAGACCGTAAGAGACAGGCAGAAACTTACTATACAAAAATGTAGATCTCATCAAAACTCACTCTTTATGCCATATACCTTTTCTTTTCGTGAAATTGATCATTTCTGAGACATTCCTTACTTGTTTCAGATTCAAAATCCTTAAACATTTCTCGCATGGAGGTTGTAAAGTCCTAGCCTTGGATAGAAACGGATTTCAACCACATGGCAACCAGATTTTAAAAGATTTGACTATCACTTTAGCCTAGTGTATATTCTTGTTTCCCTTCTACTTACAAGGAAGCAAGTAATTAAGGCAAGTTCTACTAATGTTTATGTCAGTTATTATAAAGTAGATATAAGTATAAGGTGTTTAACAATATTTTTTACAGTGATGTAGAGAAAGTTATGTGAATGGAGCTTAATAATTTTTATTAGTGTTAATAAATATTGGAAAGAAATTTTGATTTCTTATTATTTTTTACAGTTTTTTGAAGTATTTCAAAAAGTAATTGGCTAACCATGAACTTTAAGTTACTTATCAGATCTGGAGTGCTTGGGAAAACTCGGCCCTACTGACCTCGTATTCCCAATATATATTCTCGACCTGATAAGTATAATCCTTATTACGCAATATACTATTTGTTGCTAAGTTACTTTACAGTGTTAGATGAAATGGGTCCCGAGATAGAGAAGTACATCTTGATCTGTAAATTGATTAAAAGAGAAGGGATATCCTATTTTAGATTAGGCATTTGGAAATTAAGGGGAATGAAGGGAGAGGCTATCCCGGGAGTGTGTCCAATCTGTGGGGAGAAGGAAGATGAAGTTCACATTGTCTTTCAGTGCAGGGCCACAAACAGCTGGAGGGAACATTTAATAACTAGGAAGCGGCTACTGATAAACAACCAAATTGGGCTTAGAATCATAAACACATATCTAAATTAGGGGAGTTTTTATATATACTTGAAGAAAATCTAATGTGCTTTATTCACATAACTTTCTCTGCATCTCTGTAACAAATTAGTGTTAACAAGCTTATTCTTTTATCTGTTTAATTTAGGAGAAACGGTCTTATTACTTAGTTTCTTTATAAGTAGAAGAGAAGTAAGAGAATACACTAGGCTAAACCGACAGTCAAATGTTTTAAAATGTGGTTGCTATGGGATTGAAATCCGTTTCTTCGCGTGGCCAGGAGTTGACAAGTTCCCGTATGAGAAAAGTATTTTAAAGCTGAAATCAAAAACCAGGAATATCTCTAAAACGGCCAACACCACGAAAAAAATGTGTATGACATAAATGTTTATCGTGTTCTAATTTTTTGTATAATAAGTTTTTGTCTATCTCTTACCAGTTATGTAAAATTTCGCAAAATTCACCCACAATAAACATGTCTTTAGAGGCTATTCTCAGAAAATTCAAAGATATACATTTTATTTGTCATGTAAATATCTTAAATAAAAGAGATTTCAATCAAAATCGTTAGTCATTTTTGAGAAAATAAAAATATTCTAAATCTTTTTTCCATATAAAGGGTGGTTGGGGGTGGGAGGATTTTTTTGAAAATCTTCATGTCGCATCCTTGGAAGATGCCAAACTTAAATACCAAGTTTGGTATTTAACGGTTCTTTTCATTTTTGAGCTATGCTGTCCACAGACACACACACGAACTTTTTTTTGGATTCAGGGGGACAGAAAATATGTATTTCCGGTGTAATTTCGGTATCGAATCTTTGGGTGGAATGCAATACCTTCTCTATGCACTATGTACATAGTACGTGTAGGGAAAGTAACTATAGCCAAAAACTTTAAAAGTTGTCGCTATACGAGTGAAATTGAACTTCGATTCTTAGCATGATCAGGAGTAAAATAGAAGAACCACGGACGACTTCTGCTGAGAAAAAGTACATGTATTTTAAAATTATAAACAATAAAACATATTTTGATTCAGGGGCTTCAAAAACATGTGGTTCTAGTGAAATCTCGGTATTTAAATTTTGAGTGGATGACAATAAGCTCTCTATCTACTATGCACATTGCACATATGTGCTGGAGAAAGTAAAAATACAGGATGTAATTTAAAATGTTTCCGAAGACTCCACGGCGTGCGCAACAATGATATTAAGAACGGCTTGTTCCTGTGAAAAGGTAGCTTTTAAAGCTTTCATATTTCCCAGCTCTTTTTTTATTTTCTCTATAATTACTATGAATATAGTGTATAGAGAAGGAATTATATTGCACCAAAAAATTCGATACCGATATTTCAACGGACATAAATGTTTTGAGATCCCCTGAATAAAAAAACATTTTTAGACAAATTTCCGTGTGTTTGTCTGTCTGTCTATGTGTGGGTATGTGTGTGTGTGTGTGTGTGTGTGTGTATGGACAGCATAGCTCAAAAACGAAAAGACCGTTAAATAACAAACTTTGTATTTAAGTTAGGTATCTTCCAAGGATGCGACGTGAAGACTTTCAAGAAAATCCCCTCACCTCCAAATTCCCTTTACATGGATACTTTTTTTATTTTCTCCCAAATGGTTCTAACGATTAAAATGTATATCTTGAATTTTCTGGGAGTAGTGTCGGAAGACTACCTTACTCTGGATGAATTTTACGGAATTTTGCATAACTGCTAAACCATAAGAGATGGACAAAAACTTATCACACAAAAAATATAGTGCATGTTAAAACACATAATTTATGTTATATACATTTTTTCGTGGAGTTGGTCGTTTTTGAAAAATTCCTTGTTTTTTGTTTCAGCTTTAAAAATTTTACACTTTTCTCATACAGGAATTTGTAAACTGCTGTCCGTACAAACTAAGAAACTTCAGTCAAATAGCAACCAACTTTTGACTATCACTTTAACTCTTGGTACTCCCCTATTTTCCTTCTACTTAGAAGGGAGCAAGTAATAAGACTAATTCTAATTTTTTCTTGATTAGCGAAAATTAAATGGAAGTATAAGCATTCTGAAAATAATTTGTTGCAGAGATGTAGAGAAAGTCATGTGAATGCAACACATCAGATTTTTCTTTGTGTTTAGCACTTACAGTTAGCTGCAGCAGAATATGTGCATAAATTTTGAAACGTGCAGTATATATAATGTTATTTAATCTTGCCAAAACCAATTTATAAAATGTCTCTCTAGTGGGTCATTACAAGGCACTTTTATGTTCCGTGAAACTAAATCTGTCATTATTCTAATAGCTTTTTTCTGAAGTTTAAAAGCATTTTCAACACAAGAACAATGTTTTCATAATAAGATACCATATTTTAAGGTGCTTCTGAAATAGCCAGATTATGCAGATGAACATATCTGATATTCTTCCAATATGCACTTAATAGAAATGATAATGATGGGTATTCAATTCGAAGGTCGGCCAATGGCCAAGACGGAATTGTGGGAGAGACGGCATGGTACCGCGGTGGTGTTGACATTTCCCTTCCGCAGGAAGGTGGTGGTCATGAAAGCACACCACCCAAACCTCCCTATGCGGGGCATAATATCCCCACACTGCTACCGAGAATCTTAGCTTTGTACCCCTGCACCAGAGACAGGTGTGTCCCCATTGCTCTAACGATTGGTATACATAGAAGTATTACAAACAGAAAGCATAATATTATTTTGTGCTGTGTTCCGCTTTTTCGAAACAAAACTTGCTCCCCCTTAATGAGATAGTTTATTTCTGAGAAAGTAAATAGTTTGTTGCTTGTAAGATGGATAGCATAACCTACCTTCGGTAATATCTATGAGACATATCTACAGAGTTTTTAAAGAATTGGTACTTTTCCGAAACCGGTTTTGTAGACGTAATGATTGGAGACATAAGCAAAAATGCCACGTCAAAGTAGGTCAGTGTAAGAAACATCTTTTGGACGTAAACAAAGCAGTATGTCTAAACTGGGTGGTGGAGCACTGTTTGTTTTCCACAGGACTCTTAATTCAAAAACGACAAGAAAAGTGACCTATCTATCGTTTTGAAAGGGAGAGTGCCACCCGCGCTGCCAGCTGCTGGTCGACTGTGGTGGCAAAGCTACCAGTAGTGATCATTTTCTGCTTCCAAATGTGTTTAAAAATGACATATGTAACTGGTTTGAATTAATGTAATGACTTCGCTTCTTCTCGGTATAGTCATGGTTCTTTTCCTGATGCCCCATTCATAATGAGATGTAAGGGTAGAAGCAAACTAAACGAAAGACTTTGTACCCATTTTATTTAATGTAAACATTCACACAGACACACGCAACATGGCATGCAATGCAAGAATTTGCAAACTCCAAGCTTTATATTGCGTTGCGTACATAGAGTAAGAATTCTGCTTAATTTCTTCTATGTATTTTTTCTCAACAGCAGACGTACACAATACGAGATTTTACAGCGCATACGGTACATGTTGTTCTTCTATTCAGCTGGAACATTGCCATGGGACGGTCTTCTCTTCAATAAGTACAGTGAAGTTGGTTACGTAGCCGCTTAGGGTAGGTAAAAGTGCGGTTTCTTTCGGATTGGGTAAAATTGCAGATATTATATTTTTGGTATGTCAACATTTTGTAATTACGAAAACTCACTTTTGCTTGGGAAATCAGACGTTTAATTCATATCTAAATTTTCTCTTGTTTCAATGCCTCTAACTTATCTATAACTTATGTATAATTTATGAGCCGGATTCACAAACTACAATTCATAATGTAATATTCACATATAGTATTAGTGATGCCTGTTTCATAGAAAAAAAGTTATTCAACATAGATATAATGAAAGTCTGTCAGTGTTTTTTGCCTAGACCTTTGGGAAACTTTACGTAAAAATTCCTCACGGAGTTTTTGTACAAAGTATTGCCTACTAAAACAGTAATCACCATCTTCTATTTTCTTCAAAAGGTTATAGTGGGCTTCTTCTGTTCTCTCCTTAAATTTAAAGGAAGTGCACACAAACTGCGTCTACATTTCCTAGCTCTCACAAATCGTAAGGCACAAACAGATAATGCACATTGCACTAAATGTGAAGTTCTATCACCCTTCACTGTCTGTGTGCTTACATTATTTTCAATATTTAGTAAAGTATTTATTGTGACGTCACTGCCTAAGTGTTAGTTGTGTGTATGTAATTTTTATAACCTACTTATTTATTTTTAAAAGGTCGAGTTAATTTTCTTATGTGATATTGTTGGTTATGTTTGTCAAATTTTAAATTATAGTGCACTTAGAAGATATTATCCGTTTAAACTATTTGCGTAATGCTTACGACTACATTATGCATGTAATTTACTGCCTCTGGCATCTTACAAGGATTCAGTAGGGCTTTAAAATACTTGAGTGTGCAGACAGAGTCGAATTTCCAACCTAACGTCCTTTGCTGGCACAATTCAGAGCCAGTCACTGCTACCAACAGGATAGACAATATCTTTTCGTTTATGTAAACATGAGCACATTAAATTAACAAAATGCCAACACGAATCTATAGCTGTGCTATAATTTTCAGTTAATATATCATTTATACCTCGTAAATCCCGTTAATATAAGAGGATGCCGCGTAGTTTTAAGGGTAACAATAATTCATGTGACGCAATTACACAAGGGAAGCTTGACACACGGTTGCTAAGCAACGTTTCGATTTTGTTTTCCCGAGTGTGATGCCGGCCAGAGAAGCCTTCAGGCCAGAAATGAAGCGGGATTGGAATCTGTACGAGCAAAGAGAAGCAAAAAGCTGAAACTCTCTTGGGACGTGGATACTGATGTAATTCAAGGTTTTGTGATTCGGTGCTTTCTTTTGAGTCTCAAAGGATGGACCTCGTGGTCTGTTTCGGCTCTCGGCAGTACGCGACTGGACTTAATTCACACATCTGAGGTGATACAGCAAGAAGCTTCTGTAAGCCTCTTAATATAATACAGGCCCTATACTTTATATCTGCGAATATACGTTTTCGATGTAAAATATATGAAGTGTTCCATTCACATGACTTTCTCTGCACCTCTGCAACAAATTATTGCTAAAAATCTTATGCTTCTTTTTACTTTATGCTAATTGAAATAATTATTAACATAAATAGCCTTATTATTTGCTTCCTTGTAAGTAGAAGCGAAATAGAGTACTATAGGTTAATGTGATAGTTAAAACTGGTTGTTATGTCACAAAAGTTCCTTTGTTTGTATCAACAGGAGTTGACAATTTCCTGTGCGAGAAAAGTACGACGTTTTTTGAAGCTGAACCCAGAATCAACTCGACGAAAAAATGTATATAGCATAAATTGTATGTTTTAACGTGTACTACATATTTTGAGTAGTAAGTTTTTGTCTATTTCTTACGGTTTTGCAGTTATGCAAAATGCCGTAAAATTCACCCAGAATATTCACAGGATGATCCCAGAAAATTCAAAATATACATTTTGTTTATCAAGTAAGTATATCAAATATACGATATTTTAATCAAAATCGTTAAAGCTATATTTGAGAAAATCAAACATTTTGAGAAAAAAATCCATGAAAAAGATCGTTTGCGATGGGGGGATTTTTCTGAAAATCTTCGTGTCACATTACTGGAAGATACTAACTTAAATACCAAGTTTGGTATTTTACCGACTTTTCGTTTTTGAGTAATCGTGTTCACGCACACAAGGACACACACACACACACGTGGAACTTTTTCTGAATTTTTTTTTGGATACAGGGGACCCTAAAACATATATTTCCGGTGAAATCTCGGTATCGAATTTTTGGGAGAAGTGCAATACCTTCTCTATACCTTATGTACATAGCACGTGTAGAGAAAGTAAAAAACGTATAAATAAAATAATAGAAAGTGTGTTGCTGCACTAAAGCATTGTTATGTCAGAATTATAAAATAAATAATAAATACATAATTGAAAAGGTTTAAAATATTCTAAGTATTTAATGTATGTTAACGATGAGAAACCCACAATAGCTGTAGAAACGATGTTCATCTTAATGAAACGTTAAGACAATTTTTCTAGTATTTCCCGATATAGAATGTCTAAAGAGACAAATTTGTAGATATGCTAAAGAATATTGCTAATTAAGATCACATTAAACTGAAATATTGATGGTATTATTGATTTTTTACTATCCAGGAAACATTGAACCTCGTATGTGTATACTTGTTTGGTTTACTTATGAGTTGTGTAAAATGAATGAAAATAAAATCTTCTGTTTATCAAGTGGTACGCTATGAGCAAACATTAAGGGGCATAAAACAGATCACAAGTTTTCAAACAAATTAATAGTTATGTTCTTTTATCCGGATTCCTATATACCAACGTACTACCGGCTAGAAGCTAGCAACGTTATTTGCATTCATCAGATATGCAAAGCATAAATAAAATAAACTTTAATCGTAGTCATTTATAACGGTCAATGTTCGTCAGTCAACAATGCCGAATTAAAATCAGATATATAGAGCAGGTTCAACAACTGAACTGTTACGCAGGGCGGAATTTGGTGTTATAGCTAACTTCCCAGGACCTGCTTATAGTCAACCACTGCTCCCAACCCTGCTACAAGAGGTGCCACAGCGTGGAATTTCTACAAGTTCCCCGTTAAAAGCATAACGTATTCTTTCGGAGTTGTGACGGTTGCTATTTCCTCGTTATACCTGTGGAACTACATTTAAAAATAATTGGTTTACAAAACGATATTCAGTTAAAGGACAGATGTCAAAACAGGAAAGGTTCCCCGGTTCCACCAAAAAGACTTACTAAACTCTACAATCTCACTGCAAGAATTCTCTGAATGTTTGGGACAACCTGTGTATGCGAGAGACATTGTTTTACTTAATGAAATCTACAAAAGCATGCGCAGAAGTCAATTAAGTGATGAACAGCTGAAAGTATGTTTGCAATTGGGTGGTACACAAACAATAGACCCACATATTGAAGTGCTTGTTGGATGCAGAAATCATGATGTGTAAGAAACTGTACTTTCATTAGCAAGTTGTATTTGAATACCAGCGTGTGTACTGCGTTTTCTATTTAGTTAATTGAATTTCCTAGCCTTAAAAAGGACAAAGTTTTAATTCGTATTCAGTCGGGTATCTGTATAACGGTGTACAAAATAACTAAAATTTATTAATTTTTAATTATTAATTTTTATATGTTCAAGCATTTCTCTCATTCCTGGCTTACACGAGAGTTGTCACATTTGTATGAAGTTTTATATTGCTAGAGTGAAATCAAAATGTAATAGGTTATAAACATTGGTTTGAATGTCTTAGTATCTATTTTTACTTTCCTTATTTAGTACGTAGTACACAGGTAGCAAAGTACTGCGTTACACCCAAAACTTTAATACCGAAAAATCACTGGAAATACACGTTTTAGAGTCCCCTGATTATCAAGACCCGCCTATATAAAACTCGTTTGGCATTAAAAAAAATCGAAAATTATTATTTCCTGAAAAATAGCTCATACGATTTGTATATCTTGAATTTTCTGCAAAATATCTCTGAAATCCATTTCATTCTAAATGACTTTTATATACCTGGTAAAGTGTAGAGTTAGACAAAAGTTGCTACACAAAAAATGAAGATCTCATTAAAGCACACAATTAATGTCATATACATTTTCGTCATTTGTTTTATAGCTCTTTTGTTTTAGTCTTGGTCACGCAAAGAGAACCGAATTTAAATCATATAACAACAGCGTTTAAAATATTTGACAACATAGCCTACTGTATTCCCTTTATTTTCCTTCTACTTGTATGGAACAAATCTGATGTGTTCCATTCATATTACTTTCTCTAGCTATTACACAATTAATTTTCCTTACTTGCTTCCTTGTAAGTAGAAGGGATATAAAGGAATGCACTTGGCTAATTCGATACTCAAATATTTTAAAAGTTAGTCCTATGTGAAACAAATGAAGTTCGGCTCGCTTTGCATTGCCTGCAGTAAAACAAAAGAAATGAAACGAACCGTCACTTCCCTTTTGAGAAAAGTTGAAGCAGTTTAAAATTGAAATCAATAACAAGGAATACCTCAGAAATGGGCAGCTTTACCCAAAAAACGAACATTATATGAATTATGTGTTTTAACGGTATTTACAATTTTAGTGGTAAGTTTTTGTCCATAACTTATGGTTTAACCATTATACAAAATTCTGCAAAACTCATCCAGAATAAAGAGGTCTTCAGAGGCTCCTCTCAGAAAATTCAAAATATAAGTTTTATTTGTGATGTAAATATCTTAAATATACGGCATTTTAATCAAAATGGCTACAGCTATTTTTGACGAAAACAAAATTTTCAAAAAATTTCCATGCAGAGGGTAGTTTACGGTAGGGGGAGTTTCTTTAAAATCTTCGTGTCGCATTCTTGGAAGGTGCTATTCTTAAATACCCAGTTTGGTTGCTAACGGTCTTTTCGTTTTTGAGCTATGCTGTCGAAACATATACACAAACACACACGACCCTTTTTCTAAAATTGCGTTTTTCGGACTCATGAGATCTCTTAAACATCTATTTCTCGTGAAATCTCGACATAGAATATAGCGGAATATATAATACCTTCTCTATCCACTATGTACATTATACATACGGGCTAGAGAAAATAAAACGTAAGAAGATTATCATGAAATAAACAAAATAATAGTCTTTTTCGGAAGTTTGTTTGCAAAACAAGTAGAGAAAGCCATTTGAAACGAGCATATCATACTTTTTTCATTATTATATTTGGTTAATAGGTATGGCTAACTTTTAAAATCAATAATTTCGAAATGAAGATTTGCGGAAAATAAAATGCATAACTCTGAGTTTGTCAGGCGAGTCTTATTGCAGCGGATTCGCAATATCTCCTCCACCAAAGCATAAAATGAATTAATGAGCCCAGAAAGCATGTGCGCCAGAAATTAACTGTCATCTATTTTTCACGGTGATTTAATGACACCAACACACTCACACAGATTATCTACTTAAATCTTCGTGAGGCCGCAAATTACTGACATGAATTATGTATGACCGCGTATAGGATGGCATCATATTTCGATCAATCTGCCTTTTGGAGTAGAGGATTCTTCCTGCAGAGAAAGGACAAATGACTGGCAGGTTTTATGTGTCGGAGATCATGCGCAATGAATGTCATTCCTTCTTCATTTTTACCGCAATTCATCGACGTACTAAAGTAGTGGAGAAATATGAAGTTTTTTATTGTGTTCAACGCTCACTTTTACTATTATGGCGCCGTAGGCGGTGTCACTGATATATGGAATGAAAATGTAGCACCGGGTGAAATGTAATGACAGAGGAAACCCGGAGAAACCTGCACCTGCGTTGCTTTTTCCACCATAAATCTCACAAGTAGTCACTTGAGATCGAACCCGGGCCGTCTACGTGAGAGGTGAGTGATGATGTTCCAATATTTGGAAAATTTGTACTTGGTGAATTCAGAATAAAGGTGGTGCCGTGTACGAGAGGTTAGACCGCTTGCTTCCCACCTAGGCGGCCCGGGTTTGATTCCAAGCGCCCACACGTGGGATTTGTGATGGACAAAGTGGTGTTTGTGCGAGTTTTCCGATTTCCTTCGCCACTCATTCATCACCTTTCTTATCATCCATTTTCCCTGCAATTCATATCTTCCACTTCCTCACGCTCATGTCTGGTTACGGGTCGACAACTCGTTCCGGATTACCCACTCTCTGGCCGTTAGCTCCCTGACAGGCTTTTGATCTCTAGGCATCGACTTGCATGCGCTAGGGGGGGTGTCAGTCCTAAAATACGGGGAGGGTAACCCAGTTTCGAAGAAAACTAATTTAGAATAAACAGGAATTAATAAACTTCACTATACAGGATGAACAAAAAATATGGATTATTGGCCATAACTTTTAAATGGATCAATAAATTTAAGACACACCACCAGAATGGAAGATCAATACCTCATTGGGCAGTCATAGCACAATGCATTACAGCACTTGGTTCAGCCGAGAAGATAGGCTGTCTTCAATGTTGAGGCTATAGGATGCTGCAGGCATATCCATGTGAGTAAGCGTGTAACCCGCTGCTTTTTGACGCCATCGTCACCCTCCACGGTATGGTAATTGCCATGCCATCCTCTAAAACCCAAAATTGCAGGTTAGCATGGGTTCCTTCGCAAGGGAAGTAAAACCGGTAATCCGGTGTAATGTTTATTTGCTCATAAAAGAACGCCATATTCTCAAAGAAGAACGTTCCTGGGCAAAATGTTGTCATTTCGGGTCCACAAGGCGTGATTTCGTCCTACAGTGCCATCTGTGATCTCTCGGCGCATAGCGGTAAACTCACGAATTAGAAATTCAAATCCGAACAAGGAAACATCGTAACAATGCCCTCTGTTACAGGAAATACTACTACTTTTGACGCTATCAAGATAGAATTACTTGCTATGAACTATTGAGCTATGTCAGCATTACACCTTCAAAGGTTTTAACCATTATATCAAAAACTATTCAAACAGGATTTAGATTTCACCGGAAATACGTGCTTTGGGTCCTCCTGAATAAAAAAAAAAAAACATTTCTGGAAAAAGATCCGTGTGTGCGAGTGTGTGCGAGTATGTGCGAGTCTGTGGACAGCATAGCTCAAAATTCTAAACTTGGTATTTAACAATAATTTGTTTGGGAGATGTAGAGAAAGTCATGTGAATGGACCACACCACATTTTTAAACAGGATTTAGATGCACACTTCTAAGTACACTGATGTGCTTTTATAGAATGTTTGCCGATTGATTAGACAACTCGCTTCTCACCTAGATGGCCCGAGTTCGATCCCAAGCGACCGCATGCGAGATTTGTGATGGACAAAGTGCCACAGGGGCGGGTTTTCTCCGCCATCTCGGGTTTTCTCCGCCATCCCATTCCAACGGTTATCCGTCTTCATTCCATGTATCATCAGTGTCATCGCCTGCGGTGCCCCAAGTAGTAAAAGCGGGGGTTAAACGCTATCAAAAAACCTTATGCATTCCATTCTCATGTCTTTCCCTACATCTCTGTAAAAATTATTGTTGTAAAGCTTATGCTGCTATTTTCTTCATGCTAATCGAGAAGAAATTAGCAAAAATAGTCTTATTACTTGCTTCCTTGTAAGTAGAGGCGAAATAAGGGAGTATTATAGATTAAAGTAATATTAAGAAGCTGGTTGCTATGTGACTGAAGTTGCTTTGTTTGTAGGGACAGGAGTTGACAAATCCCTGTATGAGATAAGTATAAGATTTTAAAACTGAAACCAATAACAAGGAATATATAAAAAACAATCAACTCCACGAAAAAAAATTATATGACATAAATTGTGTGTTTTATCGTGATCTATATTATTTGTGTAGTAAGTTTTTGTCTATCTTTTACGGTTTGCTGGTTATACTAAAGTCAATAAAAATCATCCAGATTAAAGAGGTATTTAGAGAATATTCCCAAAAAATTCATGATATACAATTTATTAGTATGTAAATATCTTTAATATACGGGATTTGAATAAAAATCGCTGGAACCATTTTTTATAAAATCAAAATTTACAAAATTTTTCCACGTAAAGGGTAGTTTGGGGTGGGGGGATTTTCTTGAAAATTTTCGTGAAGCATCCTTGGAAGATACCAAACCTAAATACCAAATTTGGTATTTAATGTTTTTGTTTTTGAGCTATACTGCCAACAGACACACACACCTGCGCGCACGCGCACGCACACGCACACGGACCTTTTTCCAAAATGCTTATTTGGATTAGGGGGAGCCAAACATGTATTTCCGGTGAAATTTCGATATTGAAATTTAGGGTGGAATATAATACCTTTTCTATACACTATGTGCATAGTACGTGTAGAGAAAGTAAAAAGAGTTTGTTTATTAAAAAGTTGGGGAATTTTTCTCAAGTACATTATCTTTTGGTTAAAATGTATCCGAAAGTATTTATTTTCAAAATAACTAGCCATACTGTTTGCACACAGATAAATGTACAATTGCAGTTAGAGGTTGTTTTTATCATGCCAAAGTTTAACTCAGCTATCTTCAATATTTTTTGAGAAAACGGGTGATTTATACCAGGATGTCATTCACAGGAGAAACTGTTCAGAGCAAAAATAGAGAAAATAAACTCGCATAAATTTGCAAAGAAAGCAAGCACATAACTTGAGTATACAGAAGTTGCCAAACTAAACATTACTTCTGTTTTGTAGAGGAAAACTTTCTCTAAGAGATGGAATAAAGTTTTCCTCTCTTCTTCAAAGTAGGTAAGAGTTATGATTTTCTTTGTGTAAAGTGCAGAAACATTACAAAATGGTACTTGCAGAACAACTTGAAAAAATCTGATGTGTTTATTCACAAGACTTTCTCTACATCTCGGCAACAAATTATTGTTCAAAAGGTTATGCTTATATTTACTTCATTCTAATGGAGAACAAATTAGCAAAAATAGTTTTATTACTTGCTTCCTTGAAAGTATAAGTGAAATAAGGGTGTTCCGTAGGTTAAAGTGATAGTCAAAAAGTGGTTGCTATGCGCCTGATGTTTCTTTTTTTGTATGGACAGGAGTAGACAAATTCCTATATGAGAAAAGTATAAGTTTTTTAAAGCTGAAACTAAAAACAAGGAATATCTCATAAACGATCAACTCCACGACAAATATGTACGTAACATAAAATGTGCGTTTTAAGGTACTCTTCAATTTTGTGTGGCAAGTTTTTGTCCATCTCTTACGGTTTAGCAGTTACGCAAAATTCCGTAAAATTCATCCAGAACAAAGTAGCCTTCAGAGGCTATTCCGAGAAAATTCAAGATATACATTTTATTTGTCAGGTAAATATCTTTAATATACGATGTTTTAATAAAAATCGTTAGAGCCACTTTTAAGAAAATCAAAATTTTCGAAAAGTCCTATGTAAAGGCTGGTATTTTTGTCAACATCTTCGTGTCGCATCCCTGGAAGATACTAAACTTAAATACCAAGTATTATATTTAACGACCTTTTCGTTTTTAAGCTATGTTTTCCATAGACACAGATACACGGACCTTTTTCCCAAAATGCTTTTTTTTTTTTTTTTTTTTTCGTTTCAGGGGGACCCAAAAAATATATTTCCAGTGAAATCTCGGTATCGAATTTTTGGATGGGATACAATACCTTCTCTATACACTATGTACATAGTACGTGTAGAGAAAGTAAAAATATAATGTGTTTAGTCTCATGACTTTCTCTACATCTCTGTAACAAACTATTGTTTTAAAGAGTATTCTTCTATCTACATCATGCTAATCGAGATAAACATTAGCAGAAATGGTTTTATTACTTGTTTCCTTGTGAGTAAAAGGAGAATAAAGGAATTCACTAGGCTAAAACGGTAGTCAAATCTTTTAAAAGCCGTTTGCTCTGTGACTGAAAAAAATGCTATGCTTGACCAGGAGTTGACAAATTCCCGTATGAAAAACGTTTAAGCTATTTTGAAACTGAAGCTAATAACAAGAAATATCTCAGAAATTGTCAATTCTACAAAAACAGTATATGGCAAACTGTTTAACGAAATTAAATATCTTGTTTACTAAGATTTTTTTTTTCAATCTGTTAATTTACCAATTGGCAAAACTCAGCAAAATTCATTCGTATTGAAAAGCCCTTCAAAAGCTATCCCCAGAAAGTCAAAGTAATAAGTTTTATTTTTCATGTAAATATCATTAATATGAGGTAATTTAATAAAAATCTCTAGATCCACTTTGAGAAAATCAACACTCTTGAATTTTTTCTATTTCAATGATAATTTGGGGGGGGGTTACTCAAATGATACATGTCGCATCTTTCGAGAATACTAAACCTATATATCAAGTATAGTATTTTACCGACTTTTCTGTTTTGAGTCCCTGTGTTCATAGGCACACATGGACTGTTTTCTAAAAATGCTGTTTTTGGATACCCAGGACCCCAAAAAGTGTATTTCAGGATAAATCTCGCTATCAATGTTTTGGGTGGAATACAATACCTGCTCTAGACTCTATGCACATTGTACACGAAGAGAAAAAAATGCTCTTTTTGGATTCAGGGGGCCCCAAAACGTATATTTCCGTAAAATCTCGTATTCCAATTTTTTATATTAGTGCAATACGTTCTCTACCTATATACCATGTACTATGTAGAGAAAGTAAAGGAAAAATATATACACACACATTTAAAAGGTAATTACTGTGAAAATAATTATAAAATACATATTAAACTAAAGAAGAATTAGATAGGCAAACACTAAAATTGTCATTCTTTGGTAATTTTTGAAATGAACTTTCTAATCTATATATTTCTGTTTAGTTATTTCTGAAACTTTGCATTGCTGTTATGTTAATGTGAATAGACAAATTCAAATTTAATAAACAGCTTACAAGATAAATTATTTTAAAAATGTATTTAAAATGTTATTAAGTAAATATATTTCATAATAAAAATATTCCAAGTGCCTCAAATTTAAGGAATATTGTTTTGAATTTCCTAAATCGGGCCTCTGAACCACACAGAAATGCTTTAAACAGTGGTATTTCAATAGCTTGGTCGTCTCCTTAGCGCGGTGATAGCGCAGTTGCCTACCAAGCGGGTAGACCTGGGTTCGATTCCCAGTGCCGGCGTGGGGATTTTTCCCCCGCTGGGAGACCTGGACCGGGGTGCACTCAGCCTCGTGAGGTCCCTGGGGGGCCAATTGAGGAGCTACTTGATGGAGAAGTAGCGGCTCCAGGTCGTGAGGACCGCATTAACCGGCCGGGAGGGGCTCGAGGCGCTGACCACGTCTCACCCTCCAATACTGCACCCCATCCATGACGTCTGTAGTGGACCGAGATGGGGGACGCAGCGGCCAGGCGGTAGGCCAAGGTTCCCCGTGAGCCGTCGTGCCATGGAGTTATATTTATTTCAATAGCTTTAATTACTCAATTATCGTAATTAAAACATAAGGGTTTTATTTATGGAAGCTCTATAGCTGCTGCAATTCTCAGCGTATCTCTCTATATTGGGCACAAAAGTGTGTTTAATTCTACTCAGAGGCCTCTATATCATGCCTGAGGTTCTTTTACGTGCCATAAAACTACCACACATGTCCATTGGCTTTACTTCTCCTCCGAAGGAGTCATGTTAAGGATTTCTATGGTCGAAAAAATCCATCACCCTCCGCCAGTTTTGAACCCGCGATCTTGGTCTAGCGTGTTTACCTCTAGGCCACGGAAGTTTGTAGAGTGAGACTGAAAAATTCAATGCCATAGCCGGGATTTAAACCACGGAGCTCCCGGTTTCTATACCACTGAGCTATCATGGCAACATACCTGTATAGCATTGAATTTCTCAACTGACTCGCATATTTCCCGATAAACCATGCAAGGTGATCTCAAATTATTTTGAGATGAGAACCCCAGTGGTGACTTACAATGTCTTAAAGTACTTTAAGTCCCAGGATTGATAGTTTTAGTCAATTATTATGGACAATTGTCATAATTTTAATTGTTTTCTCACAGAAACCGTGTGTAGGATAGGAGTTGGATAGGTAGAGTCAGACTGAAAAATTCAACGTCTTAGCCGGGATTTGAACCATGGATCTCCCGTCTCTACCTGGGCCACTGAGCTACCATGCTGTTTTATAAAATAGTATTGTACGATCTTGGATATTAATTGACTTTTCGTTTTTCAGTTAATGCTCACAGATACGCATGCACAATCATCTTTTTTCTTTTACCGCGATTCTTTACCACCGCGAATATAGAGCTAGAAGCATGTTGGATGCTACTGGCAGACACGGAAGACGTGGACGAGCTATGTAAATTTATACTTAAGACAAGACAGTTGAGATCTAAGAAGGATCCAATAAAGAAGAAGGGTGAGGGATAGGAGCAGATAAACAAAAGTGACAACAATGTCTTACATATATTTTTTGTTATACCTATGTCATTGTTGTGTAATGGTTTTATATATTGTGTATATATTATGTGTATATATCTCTTTTAAGAGTATTTATCTGTAATAAGAGGGTAAATTTATGCTTCTGAATAAGGTGTACTCTGTGCTATAGTTTTAATTGCTGTATTTGAATATCTTTGTCTTTTTATTTTTGTGTTTAGTCTTTTAATTCTTTGTTGCTGTTGTTTTAATATTGTTTTTTATTTTGTGTACGATCTGTGGACCTTGCGACTATTGAAGTTCAATGTATGATATTGTTATGTCAATAAATACACATGTTCGTTCTTTCATTCAAATCTGTTTTTAATCAAGGAACTTAAAAACATGTGTTTCTGGTGAAAAATCGGGGTTGAATTTTTGGATTGAAAATAATATATTTTGTACCAAAACATGTTTTGTACACCTAGAACATTGAGATCCATGCGTTTAAACTCTATTTGACGGACTGACGACATAAATATTTTCTATGACAGTTTATTGCCATTTTTTAGCGATCGTTAGCTTTAAAGTATGACAGTTTTGAAACGTGAAGTGTAGAGATTCCACAGTATAGGATGAGTTTGTTGGAGTTTTGCGCTCTCTGGCCATGATTAACGATCGCCATAGGACGTTAATGTCAGTACGGCGGCCGCGGAACACAATAAGCAAGAGGAAACTTAGTCTCTCAGAGGCATTGTCAGAAACCTCAAGCTCCCCCGAGAGGCACTGACCACTAACAGACTTCTCGTGTTCCCCAGGGTACCGTTTTACCTGTCATTGGAAGATCAAATCATTTGTTGCGCCAACCGCAGCTTCTAAACTTGCCTCACCAGAAGTTTTCAACTCCGTTCTGACAGCAAAGCTTTCTTTGGTAGTAGAAGACTTTTGTTTCCAAACGTTTTCAGTACACACTTTGAAATATAGGTACAATTGTATGGGACTCATGGTACACTCAAAGACATCAAAGATTTGATGTGTTCCATTCCATGACTTTCTCTACATCTCTGTAACAAATTCTTATTATACACTTATTCCTTTATCCACTTCATACTAGTCTTTTTGAAATACTTGATATGTAAGTTAATCATTCTGAACACATATTTGGTGATGTAAGCTAAATTTACAATTATTTATTAATTTCCATGCCAACAACCACTATAAGAGTTTCAGAGGTCATTAATACTTACAATACAATTAGGAAATGACGTGCCACAGAAGGTATGTGCTACTTCAAGTAAGGAATCAATTGCAAAATTCATTAACATAATGAAGGCATTGTCCGTACAATTTAGATGTAGCTTTTTATTTGTTCGCATCGAAAATTCACTTTTACTTAATGTTCAATAAAATATTGATAAGCAATTTGGATTTTTTATTGTTTTTTTTACAATTTTTTCAAGTATTTACTAACATTGAACTGTAAGTTACTTATCAGATCTCGAATGTTTTTGGAAATCTCGGCTCAGTGGGCCTCGTGTTCCTAATATACATTCTTGACCTCATTAAGTATAACTTACAGTTCTTAGTATACAATATACTATATTACTTATTTCGTTCTAATTAGAAGAGAAATAAGGGAATACGTTAGGATAAACGGACATCCATTTTTTTTAAATGTGGTTTTTATGGGGTTAAAATCCGTTTCTTTGCGTGGCCAGAAGTTGACAAGTTCCCGTAAGCGTTTTAAAACTGAAACCAAATACAAAGAATATCTCGAAAACGATCAACTCCACGACCTAAATTGTATCTTTTAACGAAATCTACATTTTTTTGTGTAGTAAGTTTTTTTCTATCTCTTACGGTTTATTAGTTATACAAATTTAGAAAAATTCATCCAGAATATAGAGGTGTTCAGAAGCTCTTCTAAGAAAATTCAAGATATACATTTTATTTGTCATGTAAATATCCTAAATATAAGACATTTTAATAAAAACGCCTCTTCGGATTTAAAAATGTGGAGTGTTAGAAGATTTTCCCATGTAAAGGGTAATTAAGGGTGGGGGAATGTTCTTGAAAATCTTCGTTGCATCCTGGTAAGATACTGAAGTTAAATATCAAGTTTGATATTTATCGGACTTTTCGTTTTTGAGCAATGCTGTCCACAGATACACACGGACATGTTTCTAAAAATTCCTTTTTATATTTAGGGATTTTCAAAACAGGTATTTCCGATGAAATCCTGGTATCGACTTTTTTGGTGCAATAGAAAGCCTTCTCTATTATGAGCATTGTACATTTGTGTTACAGAAAATAAAAAGAAAACTAACAACAAAACATGTGGATTATCAAAGAAGATGGAGATTTCAACAAGGAAATAAGGATTTATAAACATCGGTGTGAGAAAGAGATAACAAATGTGTCAAAGACAGACATAAAGATATGTGTAAAGGAAGGAAATCAGAATATAATTGATTGGCACTGTTCGCAAAAGTAGGACAAGCAAATAGCTGTCCATGGCTGTTCACAAGTAGATGTAGGGCACAGATATATACAGAGATTAGATCGAAATCTTTATGAATTGTGGTTGGTGAAGCAGTGTTTTCACGCAGCCAATATAGTTAGTCACTACACTTTTGAGATGAGCACGCCTTGCGTGGGTTAAATGAGAACACAAAGGTAAGATTCTGTGTTGTTAAATGTAAAAAGTAAATTTAGTCTGTAAGATTCAAACCAGTATAATGGTCAATACGTGCGTGGTGTTTGGTTGTACTTTCTCGAATAACAGAAGCAAAAACAAGGAAAGGAACAAATGTTTCAATACATAGGTTAGCATACTTATTTAAGTGATTTTGTGATGTTAAATGTTCAATTAAGCAGTAAATTTAGACTAAGTTTTAAACCAGTATAATGGTCAATATGTGTGTGGTGTTTGGTTGTAGAATATCAGAAGCAAAACCAAAAAAAGAAACGTGTTTCAATACATAAATTAGCGTACTTATTTAAGTGATTTTTCGGTGGTATACTTAGTGAAATATGTTATATATTATCAACAGAACGATTCTGTATTGTTTGTTAGATTTTAGATTTTCAACTCAAAGGACCGTTGAAATGCTTGGATAGAGACAATTCGCAGACAAAACTGGCAAATAACCTCTTACTAATTCGCGCAGTTAGCAGCTATCGCGTACCAGAACCGTGAGAATAGGGGGAATTTTCCGCGGACTCGGAATTCAATGGTAATTGTTATAATATTCCTCGACCGAATTCCTGATTAATATCACACGTTCTACTAAAGCTTTAAACCAACTTTGTATTATATGGTACAGTCTTTTATTACATTAAGAGTAGTTTTATACCTAGAAATTATGTTATGACCCTGTCGCGATGTTTACTGCAATAATACCAATTTATCAATAATAACTTCTGGCAGGCCATAAAATGTGATTGTATTAAATATTCCTTCAACCACAGATCTCGCTCCTCCCACTGTCCTTTGTCTTTTACATCAAAAAGTGGAGAAAAAACATCTGATGTGCTTCATTCACATGACTTTCTCTACATCTCTGCAACAAATTATTGTTAGAAAACTTATGCTTCTATTTACTTCATGCTAATCGATAACAAATTAGCAGACATAGTCTTATTATTTGCTTCCTTCAGTAGAAGCGAAATAAGGGAGCACCATAGGTTAAGGTGATAGTCAAAAACTGGTTGTTATTTGACTGAAGTTCCTTTGTTTGTATAGACAGGAGTTGACAAATTCCTGTATGAGAAATGTATTCGTTTTTTAAAGCTGAAACCAATAATAAGGAACATCTCAAAAACGACCAACTCTACGCAAAAAAAAAGTATATAACATAAATTATGTGCTTTAAAGTGCTCCACATTTTTTGTGTGGTGGGTTTTTGTCCATCTCTTATGATTTAGCAGTTATGCAAAATTCCGTAAAACTCATCCAGATTAAAGTAGTCTTCAGAGGCTGTTGCTAGAAAATTCAAGATATAACTTTTATTTGTCAGGTAAATATCTTTAATATACGATATTTTAATAAAAATCGTTAGAGCCATGTTTGAGAAAACAAAAAAAATTCGCAAAAAGTTCCATGTAAAGGGTGGTTGGGGTTTGGCGGATTTTCTTGAAAATCTTCGTGTCGCATCCTTGGAAGACACCAATCCTAAATACCAACTTTGGTATTCCACAGTCTTTTCGTTTTTGAGCTGTGCTGTACACAGACACACACACAGATTGATTTCTAAAAAGTTTTTTTTATTCCGGGGGTCTCAAAACATGTATTTCCGTTGAAATCTCGGTATCGAATTTTTGGGTGCAATACAACACCTGTATACACTGTGTACATAGTACGTGTAGAGAAAGTAAAAATTAATTTGACAGATGTTGCGTATGATGTATATGCTAGTGCGTAGTGCCACAAGATGGAGGCTTTTGCTTTAACAAAACAGTAGCATTTCCGCCATCATGTGTCTCCAGGAACTACCTCTTCATGATAGGCTTACGCAAAAAGTGGATCCCTAAGGGACGCACCGTTGCTTAACGGCAGTAACCTTTCCGGATCCGGCCGCCCTTTAGATCTTCCGTCTCTACCCCTTCTTCCGGAGGTTGCTGTAAGACCCACCCCATAATCCTTAGTGTACTCTTATTATTTTCTCTTCTCGGTACCGAGATTTCACTGGGAATATATAGTGTGCGTACAAAGTCCGTATAACTCTGTACTAAATTTAAAATTACGTCATTAAATGTGTTTTTTTGAAGTTGATATATATTCATATTATTCTCCATGTCAGATACCCATTGTTGATGACTTCGATTATTCGATTGTTGTCGCTCTTATGACAGCAAATCAACAAATCTTTTGAATCAAATTAGTTGATTCCGAGATATTGAGAAAGAATGGATGATACAAGTGGTTACACAACTGAGGAACGCTTAGTGTCTGCTGTGTGGGTTCATAAGCGTCACATTGATGGCAAGTCAATGAAAAATGTCATGGAGGATTTCATTGGACGGTTTGTGAAAGCAGCACATGTTGTTAGCGTGGGCACGGAAAACATTCTTAACGGGTAGTGTTCGCGACGCGACGAGAAGTGGAAGACCATCCACCAGACTTGGACTTTGTGCTGACGTGGAAAAAGCTATCCAACAATCTCCGGTTAAATCCTTAAGGAAACGTGCTGCAGTTAGGGGCACCGGAAATCATTGAATGTGACACATGTTTTTCAAAGAACATTTGTGAACACGAGAAAGTAAAACAAAAAATCTGATGTGTTCCATTGAAGGTCAAAATCAACCATGAGGAAACACATTAAAGTGGATCTGAAAATGAAGTGTTGCCTTCTCAGACATTGTTTGGAATTGTTGCAGCATCCGACCACAAGCATTAACACGTGTTTGCAAATCAGCGTCTGATAATTCATTCAGTGACTCCAATGATGTTGAGTATAAGATGAACATGACTGTGCAGAGAGAACGAGGGGACACATACCGATGTTTTGGAGTCCTAAAGTGTAAGGAGAAACATTTAATTACATAAATATTGGAAATTGGTACTTTTATTTAATATAGGGATATACAGACTTTGTGAGCAGACTATATGTTTTGAGACCCACTGGATCCAACAAGAGAAAATTAGGAAAAGGTTAGTGTATGTGTGTGTGTGTGTGTGTGTGGATAATATAACTCAAAAACGAAAAGTCCGTTAGATACTAAACTTCGTATTTATTAAGTGTAGTATCTCCCAAGGATGCGACACAAAGATTTTCAAGAAAGTCTCACTACCTCAAACTACCCTTTACATGAAATGGTTTTAAGATATTTTGATTTTCTCAAAGTGGCTCTAACGATTTTAATTAAAATACCGCACATTAAATATAAAGATATAACAAATAAAATTTATATCTTGAATTTTCTGGGAATATCCTCTAAAGACCTCTTCATTTTGGATGACTTTTTTTGTTTGTAACTTAACGTCCTTTAACCTGGATGGTCATAGCAGACGATGAACGAAATCGGTGAAATGATGCTCAAATGATCTCGGAGTCCATGGAGCTTAAAGTTACTCAATATTCGTCTTCTCAGGATAAGGGAAAACACCGAAAAATCCTCATCCGAGTAACTCACCCTAAGCAAGATTCGAACTCACGACCTGTTGAATGAGAGGCAGACAGCTACTTCCATACTACCCAAGTGGGCAGGATGACTTTTGTATAACTGGTAAACATAAGCTATATACAAAACTTACTGCATAAAATGTGGATCTCGTCAAATGAAACAATTTATATTATATACAGTTTTGTAGAGTTAATCAATAGCAAGGTGTTCCTTGCTATTGGTTTCAAATGTAAACTACTTAAATTTTTCTGAAGCAGGATGTCAACTTTCGTTTCTTCTCTCTTGCTTTACTACTGGGAATGCAAAAGAGAACTGAATTTTATTTGTTTTTAGGTAGCGATGGCTTTTAAAATATCCATTTAGCCTAGTTTATTCCGTTGTTTCTCTTGTATATATAAAGAAGCAAGTATTAAGACCAGTTCTGCTAAAGCTTATCTTCATTAGCATGACATACATAGAAGAATAATATTTTTAAACATTTGATGCTAAAAGTATGTCTTTTACCAGATGTCAGTGGTATTGAAAGTAGAAAATTCTGTCACTCAGTGTTATACAATTATAGCACTCCAATGTAGCCAACGTTGGTTTATGCGTCCAAGGCTTCATTCACATAGACTATGGCTCTGAAAGCGCATATCGATCCACAAAATGGCGGATATTTGAGTGTCATGAACATGGAATCTGCTGAACCAGACGAAATTATTTAAGCAGCGGAGAGAGCAAAATTACAAATGCTACCAAAAAGTCAAGAAATGTATATGAAACAGGTTATTATTTTCTCTGCCTCCGTTGTATAGGATATTTTTTTTTCGGTACGAGTAAGTCATCATGTTGTCAGCACTGATGCTAAGCAAGGCAGCAATTTAATATCGCAGACCTTAAGCATGAGCCCCGTGACATAGTTAAAACTATTTAAGTCTATAAATATTGAGAACTATCTAAAAATAGTGTATTACACACGTGTTAAAGTAGTTTTGTATTGTTCGTAGGTTTACGCGAACTACCTACTCACAATATAAAACACAATTTTTATCACTTGTGTCATAAATACATATTATAAGGAAAGTTTGTTCGTGGAACAGCTAGCGAAAGTCGTATTCAATGATCTGATGGAGTTCATACACATGTCAACCAACTATGAAAAGATTTTACTATCCATTTAGCCTAGTGTATTTCTTTATTTACCTTCCACTAACAAGAAAGTACTTCTGCTACTGCTTATCTCGATTAGCCTGAAGTAGATAGCAGCATAAGCTTTTTTAAAGAGATGTATACGAATGGAACGCATCCTAGTTTTTTTGAAAGGTGTTTCTAACGTTTATGCTTTAGAAGCTTTCAGTTATTTGCAGGATAATGTCGTAAATGGAGATGGGAGTAATATGTCATAATTTCAGTATAACTTTAGCGTTATCTGTTAAACATTCTGTGAAACTATTATATTCATTGCACCATTGACGCGGGTGTGCTGTTACCGTATTCATAGCATTACGTTATCATACAACTGCAAATGGAGCCGCATAAACATATATGCAACCCAAAAACGATTTCTACTAGGGTCGGCTGATAAGTCCCGAGCCTCTCAATGAAAACATAATTTAAAAAAAATTGGATTTATTTCTCAACATAATGTCCAGAAAGGCTAATATATTTGTCATATCGGTGTTTTTTTTTTTTTTTTTTTTTTGTAGTTTAACGTCTTTTAACGTCTTTTATGCTCAAATGATCTCGGGGTCCATGGATCTTAGAGTTACTCGACATTAGTCTTCTCAGGATAAGGGAAAACCCCGAAAAAAACCTTATCCGGGTAACTCACCCTAAGCGAGATTATAACTCACGACCTTTTGAATGTGAGGCATACACGCTACCACCAGACTACCCAGGCGGGCCATATCGGCGTTCTAATTTAATTAAACCATCTCTGTAGTGCGATTTATCAAGGTCCTCAAAGTAGCTGTACACCATATCAATGCTGTGAAATATTCGACCTCTAAGAAATTTTTTGAGGTTTGGGAACAGGTGGTAGTCACTGGGTGCTAGGATCTGGCGAATAGAGTGGATGTTCAAGCAATTCCAACTTTAATTCGCACATTTTTCCCATTGCAATGACTGAACGATGGGCCGGAGCATTGTCGTGATGAAACAAGACTTTTTTTTTGCCAAATGAGGTCTTTTTCTTTTCACCTCATCACTCAAACGTTGCAGTAAGCTTGCGTAGTAATCATCACCAGTGATACTTTTACCCTTTTCCAAGTAATCAATAAAAATAATTCCCTGTGCATCCCAGAAAATATTTGCCATAAACTTGTTAGCTGAAAAAAATTACTTTGTCTTTCTTGGAGTTGGTTCACCAGGCGAAATTCACTGTTTTGACTGTGATTAATTTCTGGAGTGTAGTGATGTATCCAAGTTGTATCCATGGTAATAAGCCGTCTCAAAAATTCAATGGAATTTTTACGGTAGAGCTCCACATTCTTAACCCGAAACTGTTTTTCTTTGCAAATTTTGGCTGGTGTTAACAAACGCGTCACCTATCTTGCACAGACTTTGTGAAAGCCCAAAACAATACTTAAAATATTACCTGAGCGTTCTTTTGATATGTTTTCAGCCTCTGCTATCTCAAACATCTTTAATCAGTACTAAACGATGACTTTTTTCAATGATCTCTGGAGTTGTCACTTCTACAGGGCTTCCAGAGCGAGGCTCATCACTAGTGCTTATTCATACCATTTTAAACTCTGCAACCCATCTTTTAATCATTGAATATGAAGGGCCGGAGTCTTTCAGTGTATTGTCCATTTTCTCCTTGATCTCTTTAGGTGTTAAGCCTTTCAAATGGAAGTATTTAATTACTGCTCGTTTTTACAAACCCTCAATTTTCGTGAAAACTCCAAAGTTGTCTTGTTTAAAATGCTGTTATTCGAAAACTTGTCAAGCTATTGATCTTTAACTATGGATACAAGCTAGTCTAGAGTTAAACTATATGATGCTACCGTCTAACTGGCCTAGTGGCGTCATATCTCTATGAGACCCGAAACTTATCAGCCGATCCTCGTACAATCTCTCTTGTAATGTATAAATACATTTTTGGGTAAGAGCGAAAAAAAAAAAATTAAAGTGTCTTACATAAGCGAAAAAACTTCCCTCTAATATTAACAAGAAAATATTTTGATGCGTGAAGTTTACATTCCTTTTTATTTTCTCTACTGCGTATATAATACATTAGTGGCATTAATTCTGGACACTTTTTGTTTAAATTAATTTTAAAATAACAATATTGCATTAAACTCTTATTCAGGATTATTATTATCTGATAAACTATATCCAGGAAGTGTTAGCACAATACACTATTAAACTTTTTACCACAAACTGGAACTATTTTGGCCCCGCATTTGAAAATATATTATTTTATAAATACATACATATATATCTTATTTTATATCATATCGAATGTGAAAATTGGAATTAGTGGTATCTCATTACAAAAAGGAGTTTAAAATTTAGAGAATCTAGTAATTTTAAGAATATAATATTTCAACACCATGAGCACCACAACGAATACTAATCTTAAACGAGATCTCCTCAATTTTGGGCCCCCTAGTATATGGGAATGTCACATTTTTATTTTTCATATTGGATGTAAAATATAATAAAAAGTACACTTGGAAAATATCCGATTTAATTTATACTGCATCCAATATGAAAAATAATAAATTATTACTCGTTATAATATGGGCTCAAATTGGGGATGGTTATAGTATTGAAGTGTCATAATCCAAAGATTTCTCCATATTTTGAGTTATCTTATTATAAAATGCAGCAATAATTCCAACATTGACATTATATATAGGTAATACAAAATAAAATATATATCTATATATTCATACAAAATAAGATATTTTCAAAGGTTGGGTGAAATTAGCCCAATAAGGGCCAAATAAGCTCCAGTTTGTGATAAAATATTCAATTTGGTATTATGCTGGCACTTCCTGACGTAATTTATCGGATAAGAGTAGTCTTAAGTAAGAGTTTAATGCAATATGAGTTAAAGAGCGCGTATACATGACACTCTACTTCCATAGCTGAATAGAGTAGGTCACAGAACATACATGTACCCTACAGCATGTGTGTGCAAGCCTGATGAATAAGACCCTGACCAGCAAGGGGAAGACGCCTGTCCTTCAGTTTCTCTAAAAGCGATTATCCAAGTTGGTATAGTTACCCCTTTAATAGGATCTGCTCGGTCAGCATTTCTGCTTCCCACAAGACCCCTTGTTCTTTAAGGCTCATGGTAAACTAACCGTGGCCGTCGTCCTTTCTTCGTTTCCTCATCATTTACACCAGTGACACATTGTCTACTAAAGTGCATCACACTGGGGTTTCTTTTTACTTTCTCTACTTGTAGTGTATAGAGAAGGTATTGTGTTGCACCCGCAAATTCGATACCGAGATTTCACCGAAAATACGTGTTTTGAGACCTCTTGATTCCAAAAAAATCTGTGGTGTTCCATTCATAAGATTTTCTCAACATCTCTGCAACTTATTATTGTTAAAAAGCTTATGCTTCTTTTTACTTCATGCTAATAGAGAAAACATTAGCAGAAATAGTCTTATTACTTGCTTCCTTGTAAGTAGAGGGGAATAAGGGAGTAACATAGGCTGGTTGCTATGTGACTGTATGGACAGCAATTGACAAATTCTCAAATGAGAAAGTAAGTTCTTTAAAGATGAAACCAATAACGAAGAATATTTCATAAATGATCCACTCCACGAAAAAAAATATATATCATGATTTGTGTGCTTTATCGTGATCTACATTTTTTGTATACTTTTTGTCCATCTTTTACGGTTTACCAGTTATTGAAAATTCATTAAAAATCATCCAGAATAAAGAGGTATTCAGAGGCAATTCTCAAAAAATTCAAGATACACATTTTATTTGGTATATAAATAACTTTAATATACAGTATTTTAATCAACATCGTTGGAGCTATTTTTGAGAAAATCAAAATTTTCAAAAAATTTTCCCATGTAAAGGGTAGTTTGGGTTGGGGGATTTTTTTGAATATCTTCGTGTCGCATCCTTGGAAAATATTGAACTAAAATACCAAGTTTGGTATTTAACGGGCTTTTTGTTTTTGAGCTATGCTGTCCAAAGACACACACACACGGATCTTTTTCTAAAATTTTCTTTGGACTCAGCAGATCTAAAAGCGTATATTTCCGTTAAAATCTCAACATCAAATTTTTGGTTGCATTACAATGCCTTCTCTATACACTATGTACATAGTAGGTGTAGAGGAAGTAAAAATTTATACAGAAATATGGACATTTGAAATTTCACTCCTCGAGTCGTTTAAGGGGAGTCGAAATGGGATTTTCGTAATTTTTTTCCGTTTTCATGTTTTAATTGCATATGAAAATTTCGAATCGTCCACACATTTTAGTATAACTTTCATATAGGTGCGCTCATTGTAAATAGTTTAAAAATATTGTTGAAAATAATCTTGTGTAGTAGTTTTTTAGAACATTCTAATACACTCATTTGGTAAAATATCGATACGTTTGTAAATATAGGTGTTAAAGAAGATATCCTTTTTTTATTTTGATCGAAAAGTTTTAGTTCAGTTATTCGTAGCATTGGTATTCTGCTCTCTTTCATTTCATTTTAGAGTTTCGAAATACTGTGAAGCTTTTTTGGAAAGTTAGGTTACATTTTTACTTTCTCTACACGTACTAAGTACATAGTGTATAGAGAAAGTATTGCACTCCAACCAAAAATTCGATACCGAGATTTCACCGGAAATATATGTTTTAGGGTCCCCTGTATAAAAAAAAAGCATTTTCAGAAAAAAAGATCCGTGTGTGCGTGTGTCAATGTGCCAGTGTGCCCGTCTGTCTGTGTATCTGTGCACACGATAACTCAAAAACGAAAAGTCGGTAAAATACCAAACTTGGTATTTAAGTTTAGTTATCTTCCAGGGATACGACACGAAGATTTTGAGAAAAATTCTCCCCAGCCCAAACTACCCTATATATTCGAAAAGTTTGATTTTCTCAAAAATGACTATAAGAATTTTGATTAAAATATCGCATATTAAAGATATTTACCTGAAAAATAAATTGTATATCTTCAATTTTCATGGAATAACCTCTGAAGACTGCTTTATTGTGGCTGAATTTTACGGAATTTAACATCACTGCTAAAGAGGTGGACAAAAACTTACCACATAAAATATAGAGCACGTTGAAAAACACAATTTATGTTATATATACTTTTTCGTGGAGTTGCTCGTTTATGAGATATTCCTTATTTTTGGTTCCTAAAAATCCTTACTTTTCTCATACATTAATTGGTCAACTCCTGTCCATACAAACAAAGGAATTTCAGTCACATAGCAACCAGCTTTTGACTATCACTTTTCCTTATTTCGCTTCTACTTACAAGGAAACGAGTAATAAGATTATTTCTGCTAATTTTTTCTCGATTAGAATGAAGTAAAGAGAAGCATAAACGTTCTAACAATACTTTTTTGCAGAAATGTACAGAAAGTGATTTGAATGGAACATTTCAGATTTTGTTTAATGTTATGTTTGTAAGCAATTTCTGAAGAAGTAAAACTATCTATACAAATTTCCCATTATTTTAGAAACTAATTGATAATAAGGTCCTAAATTTTACCACACATTTGAACCTAAATAGGCTTTATTTTAACGAAACGTTTTTATGTATATGGATTAGTTATACTTTTTAAAGTTAAAAATCATCGTTTTTCAATATAAGGTTAAGCGCTGTATTAAAAACATCATACCTTACCTTTTAATAAACAGAAGTATTCTAATTCAAAATCTTCTCGGGCTTCTAGCCAGGTAAAAATTTGGCTTGACACCAACGTTTCGAAGAAGTGCATCTTCCTCGTCTTCAGGGTGAACTGATGGTTTGAGCACTTCTTCGAAACGTTGGTGTCAAGCCAAGTTTTTACCTGGCTAGAAGCCCGAGAAGATTTTGAATTAATACGTCGCCAGGAAAGCTTCAGTTCTTATTTTAGAAGTATTCTAGATTTATTTCTCTACACGTGTTATGTACGTAATATACAGAGAAGGTATTGTAATGCATCGAAGAATTCGATACCGAGATTTCACCGGAAATACATGTTTTGAGATCCCCTTAATGAAAAAAAATAGAAAAAATCCATGTGTGTGTCTAGGGCAGCACAACTCAAAAACCAAAAGACCGTTAAAAACCAAACTTGGTATTTAGGTTTGGTATCTTCCAAGAATGCGACACGAAGATTTTCAAGAAAATTCCCCCACTCCCGATTACACTTTACATGGAAATTTTTTTCAAAAATTTTGATTTTCTCAAAAATGGCTGAAACGATTTTGATTAAAATATCATATATTACTGATGTTTACACGACAAATGAAATGTATATCTTGAATTTTCTGGTAATAGCCTCTGAACACTACTTTATTTAGAATGAATTTTATGGAATTTTACATAACAGTTAAACAGTAATAGATGGACAAAAATTCGCATACAAAACATGTAGCGCTCGTTAAAACAAACAATTTATGTTATATACATTTTTTTTGTGGAGTTGGTCATTTTTGAATTATTCCTCGATTTTAATTTCAGCTTTAAAAAGCATACTTTTCCCATACAGGAATCTGTCAACTCCTGCCCGTACAAACAAAGTAACTTCAGTCACATAGCACCGAGCTTTTAGCTATCACTTTAACCTATAGTATTCCCTTATTTCGCTTTTACTTACAAGGAAGCAAGTAATAAGACTTTTTCTGCTAATTTTTTTCTCGATTAGCATGAAGTAAATAGAAGCATAAGCTTTTTAACAATAATTTGTCGCAGAGATGTATAGAAACCCATTTGAATAAAACACATAACATTTTTCGTCAATAAATTGTAAAGGCATTGTTAAATATATCTTGAAAAGTTCAGCTCATTGTCATAAATAATTGCTGAGATAATGGATCAAACTTTAAGATTGGCAAGATAGGGCATTTCGACTTCCCTTACAGGCTAATAGAAGTGAATTACAATTTAGGCTCATGAGGTGTCAAAACTGCTGATATCTGCGGCAGCCACAGTAATTTCATTCCCTGATGCTTTATTTACAGAGAAAGTTGAGGTGATTTACCTGCAATCAAAAATAAACAATGTGCCTCGCAGAAAACTTTAGATGACTTCTGCTGTAGTTCCGTGTTTTTCTTTGTTTGCGTAAAGTAAACACCGCTGGAGAAATAACAGTTATGAAATTCAAAGCCAGTAACAATAACCAGAGCCTAAACATGCAATCATTGTCGATAACATGTTGCACGAAACATCTTTTCTTCTCACAGCAATCGACTATCTTGACTCCCTAACGAAGACCACAGAGTCAAGATGGTCGAACGCTTGGATATCTCCAATTCCAGTTTAACTCAGTTGCTCTTCCGTGAAGTCATCTGTAATAACCAACACCGAGAAAGATTCAAACCTTCAACACTTTTCTTCTGCCTATCCATGTCCACAGTCAGCACTTTCTTATAACTTACAGGTTAAACAACGCGCGAGTTATATCCAAGTTAGCAAGCTGATTATTTATTTATTTTGTAATTAAGCATCCTTTAACCTCGCTGGTCATTTCGGACGGTAAATGAAATCATTGAAATAATGCTCAAATGATCCATGGAGCTTAAAGCTACTATCCATTCGTCTTCTCAGGAGAACGGAGAATCCCGAAAAAAATGACGTGTTCCATTCTACCTGTTCCACATATTAACTATTCTTAGAAAAGATTATTCTTTTATCTACATCATGCTAATCGAGATAAACAATAGCAGAAATGGCCTTATTACTTACTTCTTTGTAATAAGGCAAATAAGGAAAATCACTAGGCTAAGTATTAGTCAAACCTTTCAAAAGCTGCTCGCTATGTTACAATATAAGCTCTGTTCGCTTTGCATTACCAGCAGTAAAAGAAGAGAGACAAAACAAAAGGTGACTTCCTATTTGAAAACAGCATAGTTTAAAATTGAAAAAAAAATCAATGAATATCTCGAAAACGGTCTACTCTACAAGAAAAATGTATGCCTTCAGAGGCTATTCCCAGAATATTCAAGATATTAATTTCATTTTCCATGAAGATATCTCAAACACAGGTATTTTAATAAAAGTCATAAGGGCATTGTGGAGAAAATCAACATTTTCAAAAATGTTTCATGTAAAGGTAGTTGTTGGTGGGGGGTATTCGTGTCACATCCTTGTAAGATACTGGACTTAAATACTAACTGACTTTTCTTTGTTGAATTATGCTTTCCACACACACACACACACACACATACACACACAGACACACACACACATCTTTTTCTGAAACTGATTTTTTACTCTGGCTTCAAAATTTGAAATTTCCGGTGAAATCTTGGTCTTGAATATTTTAAGGAGAATAAATACCTACTTTGTCTACCATATACATAGTAAATTCATGTTAGAGAAAGTATAAAATTATATTTTATTAAAATGTATAATTATTATCTTATTATAAAAAATAGTACTTTTGTTTTCAAAATAGTTGGTGAATTTTTACAGTAGATGTTAAGTCACCTAGTTTTGCTACTAACAGGTTATATGCATACACACGGGAACCATTTTAAAGTGTTTTATTTGGGTTTAGTGACCTCAAAAGTCTGCTCCACATAGAGAAAGTAACAACATGAAGTGAGTATATCGAATCTTGTAAGTGTGAAAAAAAAAAAAAAAAAAAAAGAATTACTCCCGGATGTAGCTTACACGACGTAAAATGATGACCTTAACAGTAGAACATATGTGTGCATGTCTGCATGGAACTGCAGAGCTCTCTGTCGGTCCGTGTCTAGAAAACGGAACACGGAAAGCATTTCTATCTTGTTTGGTCGAGTGCACGCGAAAGGAAATTGAAAGAAATTGCAGCAGGGATAAAAAGAAGCAAATGCATAAAACGAGGACGAATTTCTAGAGAATTCTATCATCTGGCGAAACGAGACGCACAGACCGTAGCAGGATAGAACAGAAAAAAGGAGCAAGAAGTCGATGTTCTAACTAAGAACTTCAAGAATGTAACTGCAGCATCGACATTTGTTTCCAAGTAGCTCAATCAATAAAGCGCTGGCGTGGGTTCGATCCCAGTCTTGCAGATGCCTTCCAGTACACTAAAAACGCAAGGATAGGACCTGGTAAACGTTCTAGATTCCGAGCAATCGTTTAGTATAAGAGAAGAAGTACTTCTTTTACAGCAACTATTTAGAATTTTTTTTATCGTAATCTATTTTACCTCCACATTTATAGGAGTGACACCACCCTAAGATTTACAAGCGAATATCATAGGGGTTAGAAGCCTGTTGGGGAGCCAACGAACACGATATCACAGAATGGAGAACCTGAAACAAGTGGTTGGCCCGTAGCTAGCGTGAGATAGTGGATGACATAAAGAGCAAGCGAAATGGGGGATAGGAAACGTGAAGATGAATCAATTGGTAGAATTATTGGCGGGAGAAACCGGGAAACCGGCAGAAAATCCGCTCAGACACTGCTTCGTCCACCACTAGTCCCACTTGGGGGCCCTTGGAATCAAACCCGGCCGCCTCGGTAGGAGACGAGCAGTCTAACCACTCAGCCTTAGATATTCTCATGACAGATAAAACGAATCTAGAACTGTGTGCGTATAGCGAGTGAAGTCTCTACTTAGTACAAAGTACATCGGTAGAGAAGGTATTGCATTCCACCCAAAAATACGATAGCAAGATTTCAATGTTATAGGGGCTTCTATGTTAAAAAAAATCCAACACGTTCCAATCATACAACATTCTCTGTCAAACATTATTTTTAAAAAGCTTATTCTCCTGTCTACTTCATGCTAATTGACATAAGCATTAGTAGAAATTGTCTTATTACTTGCTTCCTTGTAAGCAGAAGGTAAATAAGGGAATATACTAGGCTAAAACGATAGTCATATCTTTTAAAAGCCGTTTGTAATTGAAATTCGTTTCAATTGGCCAGGAGTACACAAATTCCCGTATGACAAAAATATAAGTATTTTAAAGCTGAAACCATTAACAGGAATATCTCAGAAACGGTCAGCTCTACAACAAAAAACAAGTTTTTGTTTATCTCAAATGGTTTATCAGCTATATTAAATTCAGCAAAATTCTTCCGAATAAAGAGCTCTTCAGAGAATATACCCAGAAAATCCTTACGTTTTACACATTTTTTTCTTGGAGTTGATCGTTTTCGAGATATTCCTTGTTTTTGGCTTCAGCTTTAAAATACTTTTCTCATACAGGAATTTGTCAGCTCCTGTCCATACAAACAAAGGAACTTCAGTCACATAGCAACCAGCTTTTGACTACATCTATAGCCTATGCTAATCCCTTATTTCCCTTCTACTTGCACGAAGGAATAAGACTATTTCTGCTAATTCTGTTCTCGATTAGCATGAAGTAAATATAAGCTTGAGCTTTTTTACAATAATTTGTTGCAGACATGTAGAGGAAGTCATGTGAATGGAACACATTAGGTTTTTATGGTTTGAAGTGATTATTCAAATACATTATATATTGTTTTGGTACATTTTTAGGATGTTTCATATTTCTGAGATACGTATAAGACAGGACAATACACCATCTGAAAGCGTGTTCCTGTATAACATTTCATTTGACGGCCACGCTATGGTAACCAGAAAGAAGCCAGGTCTCTTCTCACTTTTGAACTTAAAGAGGGTTTCAGATTATGTTAAGTAGATTGGGGCGAGACCTCCATTTGTTAGGTTAAGATCCTGTCCAAATCCACCCGCGTTACATCTCATTAATCTCGTCTTCCTTTTGTTCTCCTCCTCCAGAGATGGGTTTTCTTGCTCCCATCTGAGTACTGTCTCAAGATGCAGTGTCTTGTAAAGACCTTATGTAACCCGTTTTTCAGCATTTTTATATCTTTCCGTCAGCTCGTATTCTTTACGCTGCTATAAACATCAAGAAGCGAAAAACAAATTGTGTCATATCATAATGAAGAAATGTTAGTATTTTCTTTTTCTGGTTTCAAGAAGTACAGCTGGGTCAACGTCAAAAGTGTATTCCAGTTCCTATCTAACATTTACCTCAAGTGATAGGATATTTTATCATTTTATTGTCATTTCTTTACTTTTAATTTCTGTACAATATATAGGTGGAGGAAGTTTTATATCCATTAAAATTTTTGAAACGGATTTTTCACCAGATATACACATTTTGAGCCTCCAAAAATAAAACGTTTTTTAGAAAGATCTGATGTGATCCATTTATATGACTTTCTCTACATCTCTGTAAACATTATTCTGATAAGCTTATTCTTCTATTTTCTTAATCGAGGTACACGTTGCCAAAAACGGTCCGTGGTGTAATGGTCACCATGCTGACTTCATATACCCAAGGTCGCGGGTTCAAACCCGGCGGAGGACGATGGATTTTTTCGGGTGTAAAAATCCTTAGCATGGCTTCCTTCGGAAGGGAAGTAAAGCCGTTGGTCCCATGTCGTAGATTTACGGCACGTAAAAGAACCTCAAGCCTGATAGAGAGACCTCTGAGCAAAATTAAGCGGTCTTTCGCGCCCAATTTAGAATGGGACGCTGAGAACCACTGCAGTTAAAGAGCGTCCATAAATAACACGCCATTTATTTTCCTAAGGGGCATAAGCGAATACACTAGGCTAAACCGAAGTCACATATTTTAAAATGTGGTTGCTATGGGATTGAATCGTTTCTTTGCAGAGCCCGGAGTAGAAACATTCTCATATAAGAAAAGTTTAAGTATTTTAAAGCTGAAACCAATAACAGCGGTCTTGAAAACGGTCAACTCCACGAAAAAATGTACAGGATATAAATTGTGTGATTTAAAGAAATCAACATTTTTGTATAGTAAGTGTAGTGTTTATTTCTTACGGTTTATTAGTTATACAAAATTGAAAAATTCTCACAAATAGAGGTCTTCAAGAGCTACTCACAAAAGCTTCCAAGATATAAATTTTATTCGTCATGCAAATATCTTAAAGATTAGTGATATTTACAAAACTCTTTAGAGCCATTTTGGAGAAAACCAAAATGTTATAAATTTTTATCCATGTAAAAGGTACTTGGGAGTGGGGGATTTTCTTAAAAATCTTTGTTTCGCATCCTTGAAAGATTCTGAACTTAAATATCAAGTTTGGTATTTAACGGACTTTTCGTTTTTGAGCTATGCGGGAGGTTAACTTTAGTTTCAGATCTCTTTTGTTTTATTCCTGGTAGTGCAAAAGAGAGCCAAATTTCAATTATTTCACATAGCGACCAGCTTTAGCCTAGTGTATTCCCTTATTTTCGTTCTACAATAAGCAAGTAATTAAACAATTTCTGCTTAAGTTTATATTTATTAGCACGCTGTAGAATAAAAAAAATAATCTTGTGCAACAATAGTTTGTACAAACTCATGTGAAACACACCATATTTCTTTTACTCCCGTCCCTATAAAAAGATCCTAATTTCAATAATATTACATAGCGAACAGTTTATAATATATGCACACACTCGTCATATTCCTATAAGGAAATGGCTAATGATATAGTTTATGCTAATGCCTACTTTATTAGCTTAAGTATATAAAACAATAAACTTTTATAAGATTTGTTTGCAGGAAAATAGAGAAAGTCATATGAATGGAATACCTCATCTGTTTAACAAACTGCCCTTACGAGCTACTAGAAGGGTTAGATTTTCATGGTTGTTAGCAATATTTTGAGTGAATGGAAATCAATGACACGTAACATAATAACAGTGAAGGAATTGCTTTCTCAGCTTATAAAACTATGACTTTCACTCTTTTACGTTTCTCAAATGGGAAGAGTTCTACGCTGCAGCGAATGAAATGCGTTATCGTGCTCTACGTTGCCAGGTCATATTTCCCTCTCACTCGCACACTGAGCATGCAAATCTGCCTGACGACATAAAGTTTATTCATGAGTATTATGAAAACTATTTGAGCTAAAAATCTGTGGTTTTTACGGTTCTGCTACGAACATAATTCTCTTTCTTCCTCATGAATTATTTTTTGTAAAATTTGAATATTTTGCTTAGCGCAAGTGGTATTTATGAGAGACGAATTCACTAAGTGCGTTACTCCCCAGTTAGGCGTGAATGCAATATGTCAACACAGCAGCGCTCCGATTGGCTGCCGGCCTGGTGACGCTCAAGGACAAACCTCGTCCCATTTGAAAGTCACTGTAGTGTAATATATGCCCATATTCGATATATTCCTGTAAGGAAATAGCTAATGATATAATTTATGCTATTTTTTTAGTAGCGTTTAAAGCCCTGTTTAAATACTTGTGGCACCACAGGTGATGACACTGGTAATACATGGAATGAAGATGGAGCACCGGTGAAATGCGAGGGTGGTGAAAACCAGAGAAAACCCACCCCTGCGCCGATTTTTCCACAAAAAATCTCATATTCGGTCGCTTGGGATCGAACCCGCCCCGGATGTATGACTATCTCTCTAGTCTAATATATGCCCACACTCTCTTTATTCCTATAAGGAATGTTACCCTCCGTGGTGTAATGGTTACCATGCTAACTTCATATACCCAAGGTCGCGGGTTCAAACCCGGCGGAGGACGATGGACTTTTTTGGGTGTAAAAAGCCTTAGCATGGCTTCCTTCGGAAGAGAAGTAAAGCCGTTGGTCCCGTGAGGTAGATTTACGGCACGTAAAAGAACCTCAAGCCTGAGAGAGAGGTCTCTGAGCAAAATTAAGCGGTGTTTCAAGCCCAGTATAGAAGGGGACGCTGAGAACTGCAGTAGTTAAAGAGCGTCCATAAATAACATGCCATTTATATTCCAATAAGGACATAGCTAATGATATTGTTTATGCTAATGATTACTTTATTAGCTTGAAGTACGTATATAAAAGAATAAGCTTTTATAAGAATTGCCATATGAATGAAACATCTCAGCCTGTTTAACAAACTGTCTTTACGCTCTGCTTGAAAGCTTAGATATTCGCGGTTGTTAGCAATATTTCGAGTGAAAGGAAATCAACGGCAGGAAACGTAATTGCAGTGAAGGAGTTTGCAGGAAGCAGAGGGAATGGAATTAGCACCTCAACATTGTCTTGTTGCAGGCACCTTGAGTACTGGCCAGCTAGGGCCTAGCCGCAAAGCAAACACAGCCAGCTGCCTTTTGTGAGGACCAACACAAAGCGGGACAAACAATGGCCAACAGTTGACAGTGGATATTACCGCTACTTCCCCATTCCCTAACGTGTTGTTGCAATTTCCACCCCACTGAGACAAAAGTTGCAAAACTCCCTCTCCGTTTCCTCTGACCGCGTTGCTGTGAGATTTAAAATAATTCACAGCTCCTCGGGAAATTTAAAGGGCATATAAATCAGCCAGTTCAGGAAATGACGCAGATATTAGGTTTTTCGTTACAACTGAAACCAATAACCAACAACCATCACAAACAAAATATTATCACCAGAACTAGGAAGTTCGTACCGTTCGCTGTTCCGTATTTAGGTTGCGACCGACCATTTCGTCGCATCAGAACAAGTTATTGATAAAAACGCAGGGGGAAGAGGTACACAAACCTGTTGTCAAGTAAACAGTACTGTTTCCAGAGAACAAAAACGAATTATGAGACATACGTGTAACCAGATCATTATGTACAACATGCAAATTGTTGCATATTTTGATTGATTTCCTTCCTTATATATGTACATTATGAAACACCCAAGCAATTATTACACGAGTTGTAATGTTTACTGATCGAATGCAAAATAATATCCAAATAATAAAATTAATTTCTTAAATACCTTCAATAAGAATGATTCTTGTATAACTGATGACCGTGAGAAACAGATAAAATGTTACTCTTAAAATATACAATTTACGTCAAATACATCGTTTTTACTATTAATCATTTTCGAGATATACCTTTTTATTGGTTTCAATCTCCCAATATTTTTACTCAAATAGGAAATCGGTATATGTTACTTTTCATCCTGGTCAAGCAAAGAGAGCAAAATTTCAAATGAATGACATAGCGACCCGATCTTAAATTATTATAATATCTCTATCCTGGGGTATTCTGTTATTCCTTTTTATCTACAATTAAAGTTTTTATACAAATATTTATGTTAACATTTATCTTAATAGCATAAAGTAAGTAGAAGCATAAGAATAGTTTATGACAGAATAAATAGATACAGTAATGTGAATGTGACATATCAAGTGTCTTGTAATTCTTAAATCAGTCAGACGGACGTAGCTGCGCAAAAAGATTGTTTATGCTTCTATTTAAAGTGTTTTTAATTAATTAAATATAAATGTATCCAACTTGTTATGTAGTGAATTGTGTGCACTGGGGTAGAGGTGCTAAAATGACCTACATAGGTTTACATACCACAATTACATTTAGGAATAAGATGGGCAGGTAAAGAAACGACACAAGACACGGGCTCCTCTCTTTGTACATCCCTGTTTTATTCATATCACATTGCAACAGGTTGCACACATATAAAAAATTAGGAACGGGGTCTGCACTATATTTAATTAATAAATAGTTTTATTGAGATTATTAAACTACAATATGTGGTAGGATACAACGAAGTCCTACAGACATTGCCCCACTTTTCACATTCACTGTTAAGCCCTTCCATTTCGTTCCGGTATTTAATATTCAGTAATGTCCTATAATTCCTGAGAAATAAATAGTATCATCTGCATAATTGTTTGGTTTTGCTATACACACTGCAGAGATAAACAGTGCAAAGCCGAGTTCCAATAACTGGAATTACAATGCATTGTGGGTAATAAAACTGTCAAATAGGCGCACTATTCCCCCTTACCAGGATTAAACCAAAATATTGCCTCCGGATATTGTATAGTCTCACCTAATACAGCGATATTCTATTTTATGTTTTCCTATTTTCGAAATAAAAACTTATTGCAGGCTTGAATTGTTTTTAAAATACCCTACTGAGAACCAAGTGTAAAGTTTCAGTTCAGGAATTGAACTGCTGGGAAAAATATAAATCTGGGTCATGAACTACATTGAATTTTGCGAGAATAGAAATAAATGATAAGAGAACTATTACCAGGCTTTTAGAAAACTTAAACTGCCTACTAAACCTTGTACATCCAATAAAACATAAGGTTAGTTATGGGTGGGTGCCAGGACACCAGGGAATTTTAGGAATGAAAAAGCAGATGCTTTAGGAAGAAACATTCACTGGTCCTGATCCAGGTTTTGGCATCCCTATACATTCTGTTCGAAAAACAATTGACGAGTGAATTAAATATTACCACAAACGAAAATGAGGATACAAGCCACTAAGAGATTACTGAGTAGACTATCTTTCTTATTAACTGAAGAAATATTTAAAATATATGGACCTAAATAAACCTTCTTAAGGACTATTGACGGGGCACTGTAGATTAAGGAAATATCCACATACAATGGACATCTTCAAGGAAGAACCATTATGTAGAGGAAGAAACAACCTGTCATATAATCTTGAAATGCAAAGCTCTGAATATGAAAAGGTATGCATTACTGGGTTTAATAAACCCGGCATATGATCTTCCTAAAGAAAATTTAGTTAATAACCAAACTGTTAAATAATTTGTTTTTATCACATAAACAGTGTGTAAGACACTAGTTGAATAGGTAGAGTCAGATTGAAAAGTTCAATGCGATAGCCACGATTTGAACCACAGATCTCCCGGTCTCTAGCCGGCTGTTCTAACCAGTTAGCTACCATGGATACATGCCAGCATATCATTGAATTCCACAGCTGACTCACATGTTTCCCAGTAAACTACAAAGTGTTCTCTAATTATTTTGAGATGTCATACCCTAATGGCAACTTATAAGGTCGTAAGTGTTTCTAAGTCCCGGGTTCCGTAGTTTGTTGTTAATTAATTGATTTTTTATCTTCATTGAAAGCCGTGAGTTCGATAGGTAGAGTAACCTACTCTCTCGTGACAGAGCTATTTAATCAAAACGATAAGAAAAGGGGATAATGCAGTATACCCATAGGTTTCAGTTTTAAAAACAAATAACCTGACTGCTTTGTGAAGCCAAGTCAAGGCTCTTGACTTAAATTAGTCAACTTCGTGTACCATTTAGTATTTTGCTGTACAACAAATTGGAAGGTGGATTTCAGTGATCGCGTAAGTTTACATAGTTGGAGTACCAAGTTTGGTATTTAAGGTCTTTCGTTTTTGAGCTATGCTGCCCACACACACACGCGCACACACACGGATGTATTTCCAGTGAAGTCTCGGTATCGAATTATTGGGTGCATTACAATACTTCTCTATACACTACGTACATAGTACGTGTAGAGAAAGTAAGAACTAGTCACAAAACAATACGAAATACAAAAAAAAAAAAAAAACAAAAAAAAAAAACAGCATAAACAACGAATATCTCGAAGATGCTTGGCTCCACAAATTTGTAACATAAATCATGTGTTTTAATGAGATCTAGATTGTTTTTTGAGTAGGAAGTCTGTCTGTCTTACTAGTGAGTTTATGAGTTACGAAAAAGTCGTCAAGAACGAAGAGGGCTTCGAGGTTATATCCAGAGCATTCAAGCTGTGTTGTAACTGTAATATATGGTATTTTAGTAAAAATCATCAGATCCATTCTTGAGAAAATCAAAATTCCGAAATCTTATATGACAAGGGCAGTTTTTTGTAATCTTCGTGTCTCATCTGCGGAAAATATTGAACTTAAATAAACCATTAAATTCAGTATTTAGTCGACGTTGTCCACAGGTGCACACAAACACACAGACTCGTTCCTTTTTCTAAAAATCTGATGTGTACCATTCACATGACCTTCTCTACATCTCTGTAACAAATTATTATTAATAGTAAGCTTATTCTTCTATCTACATCATTCTAATCGAGGTAAACATTAGCAAAAACGATATTTTACTTAGTTCCTTTGAATAGAAGGGGAATAAGGAAATACACTAGACTAAAGCGACAGTCACATGTTTTAAAATGCGGTTGCTATGGAATTGAAGCCAGTTTCTTTGCGTGGCCAGGAGTTGACAAGTTCCTATATGAGAAAGGTTCTAAAGAGTAGATCTCGAAAACGGTCATTCCACGAAAACAATGTATACGATATAAATAGTATCTCTTACGGAGCTCTGTATTTTTGTGTGTCTAGCTCTTACGGTTTACTAGTTATCCAAAATTAAAAAATAGGTCTTCAGAATAAAGAGTTCTTTAGAGGCTATTTTCAGAAAATTCAAGACATACATTTTGTTTGTCATTTAAATAAATTAAATAGGTAAAAGAGATTTTAACCAACATCTTTAAGTCATTATTGAGAAAATCAAAATTTTCGAATTTTTTTCCATATAGGTAAAGGGTGGTTTGTGTGCCGCAACCTTGGGAGATACTGTTTTTAAATAATAAGTCTGGGATTTAATGGCCTTTTCGTTTTTGAGCTGTGCTGCACACACACACACGCACACACATACTCTAATCTTTTTCTAAAATGTTTTTTTTTTCGAACTGAGGAAATCCAAAAATATAGATATGTTTCAGGTGAAATCTCGGCATCCAATTTTTGGGTGGAATGAAATATCTTCTCTAGATAGTATCCACAAACGTGCTAGAATTAGTAAAAAAGCAATACTCCAAAAATGGTTAAATCCAAAATAAAAAATATGTGACAAGGTTTGCTTTAATGATTTTACTATTTAGTGTGGTAAGATATTATACCTTACGCTTACCAGAACCAAGAGAGCTTCAGAGGCTATGCCCAGATAATTAAAAAAATACCTTTTTTGTGTTGTAAATAAAGTTAATATATGGTATTTTAATCACAATCATTAGATCCATTTTGGGAAAATAAAAATTCCGAAAAGTCTTAAATGAAAAGGTTAGTTTAGGATGGGGAACTTTTTTTTTCTTCAAAATCTTCGTCTGATCTGCCGAAAATACTGAACTTATATAAAATAGCAAGTGCCCACCTGGGTAGTGTGGCGGTAGCGTGTCTGCTTCACATTCAAAAGGTCGTGAGTTCGAATCTCGCTTAGGGTGAGTTACCCGGATAAGGTTTCTTTCGAGGTTTTCCCTCATCCTGAGAAGACGAATGTCGAGTAACTTTAAGCTCCATGGACCCCAACATCATTTGAGCATCATTTCACCAATTTCATTCATCGTCCGATATTACCAACCAGGTTAAAGGACGTTAAGATACAAAAAAAAAAAAAAAAAGTTTAGTATTTAACCGACGTTATCCACAGATACCTTTTTATAAAAATACCTTTTTTATCACCGAGCATAATTAAGTAGTTTACGAATTCATTTAAGCTTGCAAACGTAATCCTCGTGTAAAGAAGTGCAGCAAGTGTAAAATGCTGGTGTAAAGTAATTTTCTTCCAACTTTAAGCCCGACAAAATAATTCGCGATATTAGTGTGTATACATCACTGATTAACAGGCAAGCATTTAAAATATAATGTTATGCTCAATAATCTTTTTGGGATTTAGCAGGTTGATTCTGCTTCTTTCGCAGCTCTAAAGATATCATAATTCTCAAAATCTGCCATTTTCTCACATCACAGAACAACAATAATGACTCATATTCAACAGGTTGGAGTTCGAATATCGCTTAGGGTGAGTTACTCGGATAATGTTTTCTTCGGGGTTTTCTCTTATCCTGAGAAGACGAATGTCGAGCAACTTTAAGCTCCGATATCATATGAACATCATTTCACCAATTAAACAAGCAGATTAAAGGACGTTAAGCTACAAAAAAGCAAAATAATAATAATAATAATAATAATAATAATAATAATAATAATAATAATAATAATAATAATAATAATAATAATAATAATAATAATTATTATTATTTTGGTTTGTCACGGCCCGCTATAACCATGTCGTCATCGCGCCTAGCAACCACAAAGCGAACCTATACACAGTGAAAGCGCACTGCCCTAACGCTGGGAAATACATAACGAACTATAAACCTTGGATCAAACTTAACCTCAAATCTATTTCATCTTTCATTACTTGTCTTCTAATATTAGAAAATTCTCGTAGAAAGAATATTATATGATGCGTGAGCGTAAAGTTTCTTTTGACTTTCGCGTGGTCTCACTACGTTTCGTTTTACAATATTTCCACTCGAATCAAAAACTATAAATTTACTCTCTTACATCATAAATAACTATTTTTGAATCCAGAGGTTCTCAAAAAATGTATTTTTGGTGAAATCTCCTTCTTGTGTGTATTTTTAGGTGGTAGAGAAAGAAAGTAAAACTAGAGTATAATAAGCAGATAAAATGATGGGTGTGTACCACAATTTTGTCTCAATAAACAGGGAACTAAACGCAATTAGCTACACGAAACATACATTAACGGATAATTCACTGGCCAGGTACTGATAAACTTTATGGGAAGCGCTCAAAACGAATGCATTGCATGAGAAACGAAGCAAGAAAAGACGGTGCAACAGGTCTATGTTAATAGAAAAGCCAGCAATTAATCTAGGGATTTCTGGCAGCTTAGACCCCGCTTATTTGCATTCAAGTATTGTTACATTTGACTGGTGACCCCATTGTGAATGACAGAGAACCCAGGACTGCGTACTGCACAACAACACAATGCTACTCTCCGGGTCTATACTTAGCAGTGTGCTCTCGCAGACTGAATAATTTATAGCGAAGTTCAACAAGCCACCGTCACGTGACCAGCAAGCCGGCTTCTCCAGATTCACGCAAAACACGGCCTTCCCGATAGGCTCGCATGCCTTCCAACAGACCCCAAACAAGATTTCCTACTTCTGAACTGTCAAAGCGTCCCTAACTTGCTCTCCCGATAGTTCATGTCATGCAGACCGCTTAAATATTGCTACGTTTTGGAACGGTATGAGAAAGTATCACTAATATAAGTTGTAAATACTTTCTATTAAATTTTACACGCTGTTAAACGATTGGGAATACCTTTTATTACTTTCTCTACACGTACTATGTACATAGTGTATAGAGAAAGTATTGCATTTCACCCAACAATTTGATACCGACATTTCACCTTACCCCTTATCCGAAAAAAGGTATTTTCAGAAAAAGGTCTCTGTACATGTGTCTCTGAACACGATAACTCAAAAGCGAAAGGTCGGTAAAATACCAAAATTGGTATTTAAGCTTACTATCTCCCAGGGATGCGACACGAAGATTTTTACAACAATCCCCCCACCCATAACTACCCTTTTCATGGAAAAAAATCGAAAATTTTGATTTTCTCAAAAATGGCTTTCACGATTTTGATTAAAATATATATCTTCAATTTTATGGGAATAGCCTGTGAAGACTACTTTATTCTGAATGAATTTTATGGAATTTTGCATAGCTGCTAAACCGTAAGAGATGTACAAAAACTTACCACACAAAAAATGTAGAGCACGTTATAACACACAATTTATGTTATATTTATTTTTTTGTGGAGTTGTTTTTCTTTTCTTTCTTTTTTTTTTTTTTTTTTTAGATATTCCTTGATATTGGTTTCAGCTTTATAAAGCTTATACTTTCATCATACAGTTATTTGTCAACCCCTGTCCACACAAACAAAGGAACTTCAGTCACATAACAAATAAGACTATTTCTGCTACTTTTTTTTTTTCGATTAGCATGAAGTAAATAGAAGCATATGCTTTTTAACAATAATGTGTTTCAGAGTTGTAGAGAAAGTCATGTGAATGGAACACATCAGATGCTTTTCTCTACTACATGCTTACAGTAAGTAGAGGAGGATTACATTTCACGCAAAAATTTTAGGCTCCCTGAACCCTAAAAGTAAATTAAAATTGGCAGCGTGTGTGCGTGCGTGGGTGGGTGTGAGAGAGAAACGGAGAGATATAGTTTTAAATAACAACGAAAACTCATGACATTCAAAACGTGTATTTAAGTTCAACGTCTCACAAACAGGTAACACGACGAATTTGAAGTTGGTCTGGATGGTTGACTTGGTTATGTACTGAACTTTGCACCCAAAATCGCGAGTTGAAAAAATGTATATAATGTATACATAATAAATTGTGTGTTTCAAGTAGATCTACATATTTGTGTATTTGTCTATATCTTGTCCATATCCAGCTATGAACATTTCATCTAGAAAGAAGAGGTTATCAGAGGCAATTCCCAGAAAATGCAAAGTATACAGTTTATTTGCACTGTAAAAATATCTTTAATGTACAGCATTTCAGTTAAAACGCTAAATTTTTTGAGAAAACAAAATATTCAAACATGTTAAGATTAACTTGGGATGGAACGATTTTCTTGAAAATCTTCGTATCGCATCTTTGGAAAATACTAAATTTAAATACCAAGTTTGGTATTTAACGGACTTTTTGTTTTTGAGCTATGCTGTCCACAAACATACACACGAACCATTTTATAAAACTGCATCTTTCGTTGGGCATTCAGGATACCTCAAAACATATATTTCCGGTAAAATCTATATATCTAAGTTTTGGATATAGTACAATACCTTCTCTGCATACTATGGGCAAACCTGTGTAGAAAAAGTATAGTTTTACAGTTAGAGCATATAAAGAATTTCCCATTATTTCATATAATAGTAATATTTGTATAATAATTGAAGTTAAAACACAATAAAGACTGTAAAATTTCACATTTTGTGGCCTGTGTATTTTACGTATGAAGAGAAAGAGCTCTAAAATTACGCCAGTGGTTCACTCAATACCGCTAGATAATTAGAACCTTTCCCTCCACAAGCTCGGGCGATTTTGAAAACATTTTCGGAATGCCGTTTCAATTTCAAATAGGATAATTAATACTGGGTTATAAATTTAATGATATCGTTATCAGGTGATCGGCACCACAGGTTAACCACTAGGATTAAATTCGTTTGGCGCAGTCCATAAAATAGATTGTATTGACAAAAGAGGTTTTCATTTCGGCGCCTTTTGCGAACGGCAGAGTTATGAACTACCGGGTAATAAACTGAAGTTTATGAGGAAATGTTTGCAGCATGGCGCAGCATGTTTGGGTGCCTTCCAATCCTTTTGTTGGATGTTAGTTTATTTGTTCGGATGGAAACAAATTATAATGCTACAAGGGTCCATTGTGTTTTTGATGTCGCAGATTCAGCAGTAATTTTTATAGCGACAACTTAGCTCAACTGTTAAAGCGCCAATGGAATGGCCGAGATTAGGCAATTTCAACCAATTAGCGGTCGTCTGACTGAAAAGGTATTGACGAAACATCGGATGCAGCTGATATTAATTTTTTTGAAATCTTGTCGCACCTGACGATCGTTTGTTTAATCTCCTGTCTTGGTTATAGGTCGCAAGGTAACAAACCTTTACTTTTAATAACTGAAAGTTCCATAATTGAATTTTCAATAAATTCATTTACAATACTTATTTAAAGTTTTATCCACTTCATTTAGTTCGAAAAAGGAGCGAAAATGGTCATTATTTATATTTATTATGTGTCAGATGAGGGCAACAAAATCAAATAAAGAAATGTTTGTTTCCATTTCATGTTATTAGTTATAAAAACTGAAATAAAATAATTGTTTCCCTATTTCTATCGAAATTCGTACATTGGATTTGGCACGGACGGCCATGTTATAATTCAGGAGGCTGTGAAGAAAAATGAATCAATGGTCGAATTCGTCGTCTACCATCTCAATCCTATATATTATAAATTATTAATGGTCTATTTCGCTGAATTGTCTTATCAAATACAATTCGTGTTTACATCTCTCTCGTCGCTTCGTGAATTATCGACAAGATGAAAACACTCGTGGTATTACTTATGAAAATATGTCGAAAACAAAACTTCCCGTGTCTCGAATTTCTCTCTCATAGAGTTCCTTCTTGATGGATAAAACTATCTGAAGTTTTAATCAGCTAAAAACCTGCTGTCTGGCACTGTGCTGTGCGCAGATAAACGAAGTTGGTCCGCACCGAGGCTGTATCTGCGAGCAAGGCCACACTAAAGATAACTTGAAATTAAGAGTTAATTTTGGGAAGAGAATACCGAGCGTAGATATTGCAGCTTTTATAATTCCTCTACCAAGTATTACGTGCGCACATACTAGCGAGAACATCTATTGTGTTACGCCAAAAACGAAGATTCTACCGAAAATACATGTTTTGAGGACTTATGAATTAAAAAAAATCATTTTTGAAAAATGTCCGTATGTACGTAAGTGTGTATCTGTGGACAGCATAACTCAGAAGCGAAAAAAACTTCTGCATTTAAGTTCACCATCATTCAAGGATACTGCATGAAAGTTAAACAAAACAAAAAAAAAAAAAAACAAAAAAAAACTATGCATTACATGGATACTGTTCCCAAATTTTGTTTTTCTGAAAAATAGCTCTTACAACTTTGATTAAAATACAACATATTTAACACATATTAGTATGACAAATTAAATAGTTGTCCTGAAGTTCTTGGGAATAACCTCTAAAATCTCCTTCGTTCTGAATTACGTTTGTATAACTGATAAAGAGAGAGACAAAAGCTTAAAATGAAGATCTCCGCTTAAAGCATTCTACTTATGCGGTGTAAAGCTTTTTATAGAGATAATTATTTATTTATTTTATTTAATTTATTATAGTCGCTTCAACAATGACGTCATGTCGCCACTGAACACTGAGTTGTACAATGAGGTAGAATTACCAAATGTTATATTAAATCTTATAGCGGTTAATTAACAATAACAAATTAGCAACAATTTAAATAGAATTAATAATTTTGCACATTTTCATGAAGCTGATGACTTTCCTGCGGCAATGTTGGTCACCCAAGGCCAGCTGTAGGTTTCCAGGAACTCCACAGTTAAGTCGCTCAGCAGTATATCTCGGCCAAGCTGTGTTCAGATGAACGGAGAGAGCAGAGTTACATGTAGGAGCAGGTTCATGAGACAGGAGGTAGGAGTGGGTTAGCGCAGTGTGACCAATGTGTAGTCGGAGCCAGGAGCCAGGAGCAGGAACTAGTCGCCCGAGTGTACTCGGGCGGGGGCAAATCACCACGGTACCTATCCGCTTTTCTTGCGGATTTACCCGTGTGATATAAAAGATGTAGTCTTATGCAAGCGTTTTTGTCTGTGTCAAAGTAATTGGGCAGGGTGTTCCCTCTGTGCAGCCGGCGCGGGCTGGGTTACCTATCTGAGTGGCCACCCACCCAGAGAGGGACCAGGCCCGATGCTGCTTACCTTGGCCAGCCGCTTGCGGGCTGTCAAGGAAAGCAGTGCCGGCTAGCGGGGAGACCTGAAGGGATATAGGTACGGGAAGGGGGAAGCCAGTGTATCTACGCCTGTGAGATCTGGGGCATGGCGGCAGACTCCAGTCTGCTGTTGCTTCAGCGCGTACAGAATAGGTGTCTCCGGGCTATCTATTCTGTGCCTCGAGGCTTTCCAACGAGACTCCTGCACGAAGCCTCTGGTCTACCATACCTGGAGGACGAGATTAGGCGTCGGGCAACAAAATTCAACGAAGGGTTACCATTCCATCGGAGCGCCCTCGTTAGGTCTCTTGGGGATTACGATCCCACAAACCGCCGCTTCAGGCGATACCGGCTTCCCCGCATGGCTTGCGGGCATCCCCGGTAACGAAGGAGCACCACCAACAGCTGCTACGGCTAAGCTCCTTATTATCCTTCAAGAGTTGCTTGGATTCAAAATTTAACCTCAAGAAACATTTTGATAAAAACACACCAGCGGTGCACAAGGGCCGTTGCACCATCAAGGCAACCGTCGAGGAGCAATATTCGCCTCCTCCTGTCACTCCACAACCCCAAAACACACCCGCCATCCTACAAAACCCACAATCCCGTCAGAACGTGGTTAAGTTCTCTCTGAGAACAGGGACACGTCTAACACACCTCGGGCTGCCCTCAGCCTGCCAATCACACTGGACTGGCCAGTGTTGCAGATCTGGTCGGAGTACAACTGGATGGTCACCCGTCCGAGTCGTGACCATGCCCGATGCTGCTTAACTTGGCGGGTAGAACAATAAAGGGAGAGGCGGCCGGAAAACTACCATCCCAAGGCGTCCTTGGGAAGGCGGTAGCTTACGTTACTAGTATCTGGTCTCGCCGAGTAAGAGTTGTAATAGACTTAGCTAGATTAGGTACTGGACAGGCATCATGTAGTTTACTGGTGGATGTTGTCTTATATGTGCTAAGTAGTCTTCGTGAGGAAGCTTGAGATCTGGTAAAGCACAGCTTCCTTAGCAGCAGTGTCAGCAAGATCGTTCCCTGGTATATTACAGTGAGATGGTATCCATGCAAAGATCAGTTGTTTGTCAGATGACTCCAAGCTATTCCTTATTATTGGTTTTAAATTTGTAATACTTCAAATGCCAAATCCGAAGTGCTTATTCGATATTTTATAACAAATCAGGGAAAATAGAAGGAAATTTAAATTACATCACATAGGGACCACTTTTTACTTTCTCTATACGCACTATGTACATAGTGTATAGAGAAGGTATTGCACTCCACCCAAAAATTCGATACCGAGATACCACCGGAAATATATGTTTTAGGATCCCCAATATCCAAAAAAAGCATTTTCACAAAAAGGTCCGTGTGTGGTGTGTCCGTATGTCTGTGAACACGATAACTCAAAAACGAAAAGTCGGTAAAATACCAAACTTGGTATTTAAGTTTAGTATCTTCCAGGGAAGATTTTGAGAAAAATCCCCCCCACCCCAAACTACCCTTTACATGGACCTTTTTTCGAAAATGTTGATTTTCTCAAAAATGGCTCAAACTATTTTGATTAAAATTTCGTATATTAAAGACCTGACAAATAAAATGCATATCTTGAATTTTCTGGGAATAGCCTCTGAAGAGTAGTTTATTCTAGATGAATTTTACTGAATTTTGAATAACTGCTAAACCGTAAGAGATGGACAAAAACTTACTCCACAGAAAATGTAGAGCACGTTAAAACACACAATTTACGTTATATACTTTTTTTCGTGGAGTTGGTCGTTTTTGTGACATTCCTTATTTTTGGTTTCTGCTATGAAAAACTTATACATTTTTCGTACAGGAATTTGTCAACTGCTGTCCATACAAACAAAGGAACTTCAGTGACATAGCAACCAGCTTTTGATCATCACTTTAACCTATGGTACTCCCTTATTTCACCTCTACTTACAAGGAAGCAAGTAATATGGCTATTTCTGCTAATGTTTTACTGATTAGCATGAAGTAAATAGAAGTATAAGCTTTTTAAGAATAATTTGTTGCAGGGTTATAGAGAAAGTCATGTGAATGGTACACATCAAATTTTTTAAAAAGGTTCGATTATTTCTTTAGCCTAGTGTAGTCCCATATTTTCTTTATACTTATAAGGAACTAAGAATAAACGTTTTTGCTAAACATTGTCTGGAATAGCATGAAATAGAGAGAAAGTTAAATTTTTTGTAAGAATAATTCGTCGCAGAATAGGGAGATAAAAATCATATGAATTGTACACAGCATGGGTTCATTCCTGTTCTACAAACAAACTTATCTAAAATTATTTTCTTTCTGTTCCAAGCTAACAAAGATAAACTTTGCAGAATATCTTATTACTTAGTTCCTTATAAGTAGATGGTCATTGAAATTCGCTTCTTTGCATAGCCAAAAGTAAAACAAAAGAAACACTGACGACTTCCTATTTGAGTATTTTAAAATTGAAACCTAAAACAAAAAACTGATGAGTTCCATTAACATGACTTTCTCTACAGCTCTGCAAAAAAGTATTGTAAAAAGCTCAGTCTTCTATCTTCTTTATGCTATGCTCGAGAAAAAAAAAAATTAGCGAAATAGTTTTATTTCCATGCAAGCAAAAGGAAAATAAAAAATAGCGCTTCTTTGTTTGTATGGACAGGAGTAGACAAATTTTCGTATGAGAAAAGCATAAGTTTTTTAAAACAAACTAATAAAAGGAATATCTCAAAAATGATCATCTCCACAAGAAATGTATATAATATAAATTGAGTGTTTTAACGAACTATACATTTTCCTTTAGGAAAGTTTTTGTCTATCTCTTCAGAGGCTATTCCAGAAAATGCAAGATATAGCTTTTATTGTTCAGGTAAATATATTTAACATACGATATTTTAATCAAACTTATTATAGCCATTTTTGAGAAAATCGATATTTTCTAAAAATTTTTTCCATGTAAATGTTAGTTAAGGTGTGGAAATTTTCTTGAAAATATTTGTGTCTCATCCTTGGAGGATACTGAACTTATATACCAAGTTTGGTATTTAATAGACTTTTCGTTTTTGAACTATGCTGTCCAAGACATAGATACTCACGCATAAGGACCTTTTTCCAAAAATGCTTTTCTGGATTCAGAGAGACCAAAACAAGTATTTCCGGTAAAATATCTGTATCGAACTTGTGGGTGGAATACAATACCTTCTCTATACACTATGTACATATTACGAAAGTAAAAATATTTGGCAAACGGTCAGCCCCGCAACAAAAATTTAAAGAACACAAATTGTGAGTTTTGACGAGATTTAAATTATTGTGTAATACGTGTTTGTCTTTCTCTCTTACTGTTTACCAGTTATGCAAAACTCAAAATAATGAGGGCTTCAGAGGCTATTCCCAGAAAACTCAAGACATACATTTTGTTTGTCATGCAAATCGTAGTCTTTAATATACGATATTTCATATACATCCTTAGAGGTAATTTTGAGAATACCAAAAATTTCAGAAAATTTGTGCTTGCAAAGATAGTTTGCTGTTGGGGGATTTTCTTGGAAATCTATGTGTCGCATTTTTGGGAAATACTAAACCTAAATACAAAGTTTGGTATTTAACCGACTTGTGGGTTTTGTTTAAAGCTGTCCACAGACACGGACACACACTGACCTTTTTTTAAATTTTTTGGATTCTGGGGCCCTCAAAACATATATTTCAGGTGAAATATCGGCATGGAATACAATACCTCTCTACCCACTATATGTGATGTAGATACGCGCTAGAGAAAATGTATATCTGAATCTGATATAAACTCTATTATTTAAAAATTCTAAATATTTATTTTCTGTAGTAAGTTTTCACGCATCTCTTTTCATTTATTAATTATGGACAAGTTGTTCAGAAAGAAGCCGACTTTAGATGCTATTCCCAAAAATATCAAGATATGCATTTATTTTTCAAAAAATGTAGTAGTTCAATTAAAATCCTTAGTTATTTTTTGAGAAACAACATTTTCATAAATTTCCCGTGTAAAGGATAGTTTGGAGTTGGAAATATTACATTTTTTACACGTACTAGTGTTTAGGGAAGGTATTTTAATGCACTCAAAAGTTCGATACCGAGATTTCATCGGAAATATATGTTTTGGGACCCCTGTATTTAAAGAAAATCATTTTTAGAAAAAATGTCAGTGTGTGTTTGGGCAGCATATCCCAAAAGCGAAAAGTCCGTTAAATACCAAACTGGGTTATTTAAGTTCAGTATTTTCCTAGGATGCGACATTAAGATTTTCAAGAACATATCCCCCCCCACCCACAACTAACCTTTAGACCGAAAAAATTTCGAAAAAATTGATTTTCTCAAAAATATCTAGAAAGATTTTGATTAAAAAATCTCTTATTCTGGATGTATTTTGCTGAAACTGGTAAACCGTAAGAGATAGACAAAAACTTACTACATAAAATGTAGACATCGTTAAAACTCACAATGTATGTCATAAACGGGTTTTTCGTAGAACTGTTCATTTCCGAGATATTCCAAATCATTTGTTTCAGATTTAAAATACTTAAACTTTTATCACACGAAAAGCTGTGAACTCTTGGCCCTGCATAGAAACGGACTTCAACCATATGGCAACCAGTTTTAAAAAAAAAATTGTCTATCACTTTAGCCTAGTGTATTCCCTTATTCTTCTTCTACTTACAAGGAATGAAGTAATTAAGTCAATTTCTGTTAATGTTTATCTCAGTTATCATATAGTAGATAGAAGAATATTGTTTTTAACAATAAATACCAATCAAAAACAATTTATGGGTTAGTTTTTACGTTTGGGCAGTTTAAATGCCTTTCTCCGGTAATACCCAAGTATTCTTACGAGATATAGAGGAAACAATTGCTACATCTACCTGTGCATTGTTGAGTGAATACGAGTAGAATATTTACGTTCATTGTAAATTAATTCTACATTTGCAAAAGGCTTGTCACAGTTATTGTGATCGTTGATGTATTTTTGTTTCACTGGTATCCACAAACAATTACCGAAGGAACAAAGAGCTAAAATCCTGCGTTGTATTTTTTTTTGAAAGACATGGAAACACCGATAACATTGTGGATTAAATTCTTTGTTTCATTATAAAACACATGGGGAGGGAGAGAGAAGAACAGATATATCGTTTCACAGTGCTTGGAGTTGATTTAATATTGAAATACTCTTGCGGGGAAAATTACATTGTGCACCAGCCCTTTTCAAACAAACGTTTCCCTGTTTCCTGAGTAGGTGATTCATCTCCATGCAACAAGGATATAACGTTACTGCTCTCGGAAACAGATTTTCTTTCTGAAACTGGATATACTCTTGAAAATAAACGAGTATTTGATATTAGTATCTTCATGAATGATTGGGTGATTTAATTCCATAATTTGTACATAAAGTTTTACAATTTTCTTTATACGGCGTGTCCTTAAAGACAGGTAACACTTTTCTTTTTTAATTACTCAAAAACGAAACATCATATAGCTTTCGTTTATATGTCATATGAAAGAGAATTTCAACTGACTTTGTTCTGATTTTTAGATACATAGATAACTTTATTTGCCAGAACAATGTACATTGTGTAGCAACGTCAAATAAAAGTAAGATCAAAACCAATTGGAAGTATTATAAAATTCATCCAGACAATAAATTGGATTTAAAATCAAAGTGCGCTTCAGTGACCTCTTAAAAGATTCAATGGAGAGAGCTTTAGTGCTGTTACTAGGTCTGTTAAATATATTTAATGATATTATTTCAAATGAATTTTGTAGCTTATTATATTTACATCTATTTGTGTAAATATTGCAACTAGTTCTGGTGTGATGAAGATGGATTTCGGAGCATAGATTTTATTTATGACTATTTTTCTTAGCAAATAAGAGGCAGTGGAACACAGACAATGAAGTCAAAGTTAAAACACCCAACTTAACAAATAAAGGTTTACAATGAGTTCTGGGGGCTACACCACATAAAATTCGAATTGCCTTTTTCTGTAATAAAAGTATTTTTTTAGCTAAAGCATGGTTCCCCCAAAATAAAATACCATAACTCAAATAACTATAGATTTGTCCATAGTAAACTGATAATAAAACATTGGGACCACACATGACTTTTTAAAACACGTAACATAAATATACCTCTGCTTACTTTGTTGGCGATATAATTAATATGTGAACGCCAACCTAGACCAAGTTCGAAATGATTTTACAGACAGTGCACGTAGTTTCCACATTTGCCGCAGTTGGCGTATTTTAAAGATGGCTACTTCTAGTGCTGAGCGTGCTTTCTGGGATATGCGGGTAGTTCACAGGGCTTCAATGCTTATCACTGTATTCCGGGGGCCGTGGGTATAATGTAGTATAAAATTCACCCCAGTGAATTTAAACACGTATATTTTATACACCGCTTGAATACTGTATTTTTATCTTGGTCCACAAAACAATAACGGCCTGGATATTTATGCAAGTGGACCTTAGCTAAGTTAATATTCTTTTTACACTCTCTAGCGCGTATGTGCAATTCTCATAGTGGATAGAATATATTGTATTCCACCCAAAAATTTGATACCGAAATTTCACCGCAAATGTTTTGGGACCCTCTGAATAAAAAAAAAAACAACAGTTTTATAAAAAGGTCCGCGTGTGTGACTGGACAGCATAAACCAAAAACGAAAAGAACGTTAAATACCAGACTTGGTATTTAAGTTTGGTATCTTCCAAGTATGCGACACGAAAATTTTCAAGAAAATACTCACATCCAAAAATACCCTTCACATTGAATATTTTTAGACTTTAATATACTGGCAAACCGTAAGAGATATACAAATCTTATTAAACAAAAAATGTAATCTCATTATAAATGTCGTAATGTCATGTCTTCCATTCAAATGACTTTCTCTACATCTCAGTAACACATCTACTATCTACTTCATGCTAATCGAGATAAACAACAGAAATTGTTTTTATTACTTGCTTCATTGTTAATAAAAGGGAAATAAGGGAACACACTACACAAAAACGATAGTCAAATATTTTAAAAGCAGTTGCCATGTGGTTGAAATCCATTTCTATAAGCGGCCAGGAGTTAAGCAATTTCCGTATGAATAAATTTTGCATTTTAAAACTGAATCAAATATCTATATTTTTATGTTGTAAGTTTTGTCTTTCTCTTACGGTTTACCAATTATGCAAAATTATGCAAATTTCATTCAAAATAAAGATGTCTTCAGAAACTATTTCCATAAAAATAAAGATTTACATTTTATCTTTGATGTAAACATTTTAATATACGATAGTTTAATCAAAATTATTAGAGTGATTTTTGAGAAAATCAAAATTTTCGTTTGGATTGGGAGGAGTTTCCTCAAAATCTTCGTGTAATATTCCTGAAAGATATTAAACTTAAATACCAAGTTTGGTAGTTTATCGTTTTTGAGTTATCGTGTTGACGGACCCACGGCGACACACACAGGAACCTTTTTCTAAAAATGCTTTTTTTTTAAGCACGGGGAGCCCTAAAACTGTTTTTTCAGTGAAATTTCAGTATCTAATTTTGGGTGGAACACAATACCGTTTCTATGTACTACGTACACAGTAAGTATAAGGGAAATAAAAATGTCTTATTTTTAACAGGGAAGATTCCTAAAACGTGAATTTTCAGTGGAATCATCGTCCTTCGTAGTGTAGTGATTACCATGCTTACTTCATATACCAAAACTCGGCGGAGGACGATTACTTTTTTTGGGTGTAAAAATCCTTAACATGGTTTCCTTCGAAAGGGACGTAAACCCGTTAGTCCCGTGTCGTATATTTACGGTATGTAATAAAATTCAAGCTGACGAAGAGGCCTCTGAGCTAAATTAAGCGACCTTTCACACCCAATATAGAATGGGACGCTGAGAACTACAGCAGTTAAAAAAGGTCTTCCATAAATAAAACTCCATTTATTTTCAGTGAAATCTCAGAAATGGATTTTGGGTGAAATACAATACCTTCTTTACTTATGTACAAAGAAGAGAAACTAAAATATATTTGCTCTCAACACCACGTCAATTAGGAACACTTTGGTTAGAGAAGTGTTGATTCAACCCCCCGATCTTAGTGGCTGCGAACCGCAAGCAGCTTGCGGCGCGAAATAACATCTTGAAAACATCGCTTTTGTCTAGGTACGAAATACGCACTCCCTTAACGTCTTGTAAGGAAAATAGGCCACAGGCTATCGACGTAGTTTCTTACTCTCTTAAAGCATGAGCAAATATTTTGTAAAGCAAATCCTTTTTTCACGCGGTAAAAGAGTGCTTGGGGCGGAATTCCCTCATAGTGGAGATAAGCCCAGAGCTCTGAATGGCCCTCTCTCTTAATAATAAAAACATTCCCACATTATTCCCTTCAACGGCTACATGCATTTTGTCCACGAAATTGAATCCCTTGCGCTAGGTACCTACACGTTGAAGTCCGATTTGAGGAGGAAACAGCGCGATAAAGAAGTGTCATCAATTCCTTCACGTCTGTTAATGTGTTTTTAATGTGTTTCTGTAGCGGTACAAACAGCGTGAACTTTTACCTTTCTGACTTTTGTGTCCCATTATTCTTCGCTTTACGGTCGTCACCGGAGCGCTGTATTACATCGCTTTTTATATTCTTTCAGGATTTCTCACTTTCTTTATTACACTAGAAATATCCGGTTGTAATTATTGTCTCTTGTAAGTACGTAATACGCAGGGATTTTAACCAGCGAGCTATAAAAGAAACATCTACTTCCTTTAACACATTCTTCTTTGAAATTTATAAAATGTACAATTTCGTTTCTTCCTCTTGTTATTTTTGAGGCCCTTGTCTGGTGCTGTCCACTCCCTAAAGTGCAAGAAGCTAAATGTTTCCACAACAAATCTAATGTGTTCAATTCTAATGGTTTTCTATAACATTATTTTTAAAAAAAACTTATTTTTCTACCGCGTGATCCAAAAACGTCCGAACTGGCTGCGCAGTATTTTGCTCGTTGCCGTCTGTCGCTATCATAAAACTCTGGTGTGTACCATCCACATGACTTTCTCTACATCTCTGCAACAAATTATTCTTAAAAAGATTATGCTTCTATTTACTTCATGTAATCAGAAAAAATTAGCAGAAGTAGTCTTATTACTCGCTTCCTTGTAAGTAGAAGCAAAATAAGGGAGTAACATAGGTTAAAGTGATAGTCATAAGCTGGTTGCTATGTCATTGAAGTTCCTTTGTTTGTTTGTTGGTATGCACAGCAGTTGTCATACAATTATATTTAATTTATGGTATTTTCAACAAACTGTTAGACCTGTTTTGAGAAAATAAAAATTTGCAAACATGTTTCCGTGCAAAAGTAGTTTGAGGGGGATTTCTTGAAAATCTTTGTTTTTTATAGTGTTTAACGCCCCTTTTGCTACATATGGCGCCGCAGGAAATGACTCTGAGGAATAAAGATGGAGTACCGGTAGAATTTGACGGAAAGGAAACTGGAGAACCCCAAGGGAAAAAAACCCGTTCCTGCGTCTTTTTTCTACCACAAATCCCCCGTACGGTCACCTGGGAGCGAGTCCGGATCGCCTAGATGAGACTTCTCGATCACGGCGTGGCCTAAAAACTTTTGTCCTATGAACTTAAATATCAAGTTTGGTATCTAACCGAATTTTCGTTTTTGAGTTATCGTTTTCACAGATACCCAAGCACACACAGATACCGTTTTCTAAAAACACTATTTTTAAATAAACGATGTATTTCCAGGAAATCATGTAATCTCGTCTATCGAATTTTTGGGTGGAATGCAATACTTTCTCTACCTATATATTATATTCTAAGTAGAGAAAGTATAAAATGGCTAAAATAATCTGGAATAAAACAAGAGATTCGATAGGTAGAGTCAGACTGTAAAATAAATGCCATTTCAATGCCACTTTTTCAGTCTGACTCTACCCATCCAACTCTGTCCTACACATGGCTTGTGTGAAAAAACAAATAAACCAATACCAATAAACCATAACAGTTGGCTATACTACATTGTAGTCGCCATTGGGTTGTCATCTCAAAAATACTCGTGAACACCTTGTGGTTTACCGGGAAACATACGAGTCAGTTAAAAAATTCAATGCTATGCCGGCATGTTGCCATGGTAGCTCAGTGGAAGAGCAACCGTCTAAAGACTGAGAGATTCGTGGTTCAAATCCCGGCTATTGCATTGAATTTTTCAGTCTGATAACTCCTGTCTTACACATGGCTTGTGTGAAAAAACAAATAAACCAAAACAAATGATACTATATTGCAATTTTGGCAATAATAATATGTAACAGCCTGATATGAATTTATATTTATTTTCTCAATTTGGAATCTGTTGGAGATTAACTATGAATGTATATCCTTATCTAAATTACATAAGGTTCTGAATTTTTACTTTCTCTATACGTACTATATACATAGTGTATAGAGGAAGAATTGTATTTCACCCAAAAAATCGACACCGAGATTTCACCGGAAATACATGTTTTAAAACCCCCTGAGTCCAAAAAAAGCATTTTTACCAAAAGGTCCTTGTGTGTGTTTGTGTGTGAGTGTCTATGGAAAGCATAGCTCAAAAACGAGAAGACCGTTAAAGCCCAAACTTGGTATATAAGTTTGGTATCTTCCAAGGATGCGACACGAAGATTTTCAAGAAAATCCCCCCACCCCAAACTACCCTTTACATGCAAAAAATTTCGAAAATTTTGATTTTCTTAAAAATGACTAACGATTTTGATTATTATATCGTATATTAAAGATATTTACCTGAGAAATAAAATGTATATCTTGAATTTTCTGGGAATAGCCTCTGAGGACTACTTTATTCTGGATGCATTTTACGGAATTTTGCATAACTGCTAAACCGTAAGAGCTGGACAAAAACTTAACAAACAGAAAATGTAGCTTACGACAAAACACTTAATTTATGTCATATACAAATTTTTCGTGGACTTGATAATTTTTAAGATATTCATGGTTTTCGTTTCAGCTTTGAAAAACATAATTTCTTCATACAAGAATTTGTCAACTCCTTTCCATACAAACAAAGCAACTTCAGTTACATGCAACAGCTTTTGACTATCACTTTAACCTATGGTACTCCCTTATTTCGCTTCGACTTACAAGGAAGCAAGTAATAAGACTATTTCTGCTGATTTTTTAAGTTAAAACCGAATGGTATTCTTAATAGTAATAAATAAATATAGGGTACATATGTATTGTTTTGTCCTGACCATAGTTAAACCTTTGGTGTCAAAGAACCTCATTAAGAGTCAAAATGCTGCCCTGCTAAAGACTCCAGAGCGTTTTGCTACTCAGTGGAGGTTCGCTGAGGAACCCGACCGACTGTGTGAACCTTGTTAAATAATCGCATTAAGAAGAAGAAGCACAAATGCTTGCTGTTTGTTCTGCAGTGCCGATGTGAATAGGATACAGAACAAAAGACATACGGCTACAGATAAACAAAACACTCCATTACACAAGGACAATGCGGCATTCTTTCTTCACCACAATCTCGTACTCACATTTATTACTTTAGTTATTCAAATCTTTTAAATTACTCCGTTATTTGATTCCATTGTTTTATTTAGGCAGAGAAAGTATTGTGTTTCACCCAAAAAATTGGATATTGAGATCTGACGAGAAATATATACATTGCGACCCACTGAAAAAAAATCTCATGTTCTCCATTCACAACTCTGTAACAAATTATATTTAATAAGCTTATTCTTCTATGTAATGCTAAAACACTAGCAGAAACAGTCTTTTTATTTATTTCCTTATAAGCAGAAGCGATATAAGGGAATGTAGTAGGCTCAACCGACAGTTAAACGTTTTAAAATGTGGTTGCTATGGGAATGAAATCCATTTTTTTGCGTGGCCAGGTGTTGACAACTTCCCCTATGAGAAAAATTAAGTATTTTAAAACTGAAATCAATAATAAGGAATAACGCAAAACCGGCCAACTTCATGAAAAAATGTATGAGACATAAATTGTGTGCTTTATCGTGATCTACATTTTTTGTGTAGTAGGTTTTTGTATATTTCTTACGGTTTACCAGTTATGCAAAGTTTAATAAAGAATAAAGAGGCTTTTAGAGGCTATTCCCAGAAAATTCAAGATATGAATTTTATTTGACATCTAAATACCTTAAGAAAAGGAGATTTTAATCAAAATCGTTAGTCATTTTTGAGAAAATCAAAGTTTTCAATTTTTTTTTTCATGTAAAGGGGAGTTTGAGGTGGGGGGATTTTCGTGAATATCTTCGTGCCGTATACTTGGAATATACCAAACTGAAATACCAAGATTGGTATTTAACAGTCTTTTAATTTTTGACCTATGCTGTCCACAGACACAAACACACGTGCACACACAGGCACAAAAACAATACGTTTTTCTAAAACTTCTATTTTTGGATTCAGGGGGACCCAAAACATGTATTTCCAGTGAAATCTTGGTATCATACAATATGTACATAGTACGTGTAGAGAAAGTAAAAATGTGATAATTGCCATTCACATAGCCTTCTCTAGCTGTTGCACAACTATTTTGTTCTTACAAAAGGTTACTATTTTATCTAAGCATGCTAATCTAGATGAGCATTAGTAGAATTGGTTTTATTACTTGCTTCCCTGTAAGTAGAAGGGAAATAAAGGAATAGATTAGATGAAAGTGATTATAGAAAATTTTTATGTTCTCAAAAGTGGCTCTGACTTTGATTAAAATGTAGTATATCAATGATACTTAAATAAAAAAATAAATGATATACCTTGCATTTTCTGGTAATCGTCTCTGAAGACCTTATTCCGGATGGTAATCCGTAAGCGATAAACAAAAACTTACTAAACAAAAAAGGTATAGCTCGTTAAGACACACAATTTATATTATATACAATTTTTTCGTAAAGCTGCGGTTTTATTAGATATTCCTTATTATTGGTTTCAGTTTTAAAATACCTATACTCTTCTCATGCGAGAATTTGTCATCTCCTGGCCATACAAAGAAACTTCAATCATAGAGCAACCAGCTTTTAAAAATGTTGACTATCGTTTTAGCCTATGGCACTCCCTTATTTCCCTTCTACTTGCAAGGATTCAAGTAATAAGACAATTTCTCTAATTTTTTCTCGATTATCATGAAGTAAATAAAACAATAATTTCTGCAGATATGTAGTGAATGTCACGTATATGGAACACATCAGTGTTTTTGTTTTTATGTTGTTGTTTTTTGTAGCTTTAAATTTTAAACTAGTTAAGCTTTTCTCAAACAAGAGCTATCTTTTGTTTCAGATCTCTTTTTAGCCTAGCGTACTTCATTATTTCCCTTCTACTTACAAGGAAGCAAGTAATTTGACATTTCTGTTAATGTTTAGCTTCTTTTCTAAGAGTAGTTTTCTGTGGAACGGTACAAAAAGTCGTGTGAATGGAGCAGATCAGGTGTTTTATAAATAAGATTTTGATTACAGGGTGAAATCTTGATACGGATATTTTAGATGTAATACAAAACTTTCTCTAGTTAGCCGGCGCTAGGAAAAAGTAACGGATTGTTACATTCATTCTTTTTCACTCGATATTATTCGTATTCTGTATGCTATATGCTTTTCTTCTTATCGACAAACAATTTAATTTACAACTTTCCCTTTAACTCATTTCGCCCACAAGTCTGCTACATTAGATTACCTCAGGTTGCATCTTGAAAAAAGAACATCAGTTGGAATGGAAAAGCAAATTCAGTTACTTAAATTGAATATACCAAACTTGTCGCTGTACAGACATCATCGCGTTCTCTTTCTGCTGCATAAAGAAAATACATCCCACCAATGACAACAAAGGCAATTTATGCAAATTTCTGTAGACGCCTTTAACATGCAAAGTGTCTCTGTTTCGAACAGATGTGCGCGTGGAAAATCCTTCTCAAAGGCACGAGACGAAGACACGAAACGCTAAATTGATAGGTATTTGTGGTTATACCAGGGCCGTTCAATAAATCCATACAAAATCTAACAAATTACACTCGTAGGGTCGAAAAAAGTTTGTATTTGTTAACCGTCTTTTCAAGATGTTAAAGTTTCAGCTATATACATCACGTGGTTTTGTTGAAATAGGCAATTGGATCAACAATCTTGTGCTTCTTTAGAAAGATGGGAGAAAACGAGTTTCTTGTGGTGTTCTGTTTAAAAGACTCAACGCCGAAAGAGATAAACCCCGAATTGGAAGAAGTTCACGGCATATCTGTATCTGGTTTCAACAATTTACAATTAGATAAATGAATTTAAACATAGCTGTACATCCACAAATGATGAACATCGTTCTGGACGTGCAGCGGAAGCGACTTCCTCCGAAATGGTTGATCAAATCCAGGATATGGTTTTGAGTGATCGAGAATCAAAGTTCGCGAAATAGTAGAGGCCACAGGCATATCACAAAGTACAGTGTTATCAATTTTGCATCATAAATAAGATCTGACAAAGGTCTCGGCAATATAAATGTTCGCGATGGAAAATAAACGCAATCATGTGGTCAATTCTGACGATTCTGACGCCGGTTTGGCACTTTTCCGTCGCAATTCTAATTAGTTTCCGCGTCGATACATAACTGTAGCTGAAACATAGACACATTACTACACTCCAGAGATGAAAGTACAGTCGAAACAGTGGGGTTTTAAAGGCGAATCGGCTCCGAAGAAGGCAAAGGTGGTGAAATCTATAGACAAGGTGTTGGCCTCGGTTTTTTGGGATGCACGCAGAATCATCTAAATTGATTACTTGCAGAAAGGAAGAAAGTACGATAAATGAAGAGAATTATGCATAACTATTGCACAGGATAAACGGAGAAATCAAGAAAAAATACCCTGAAAAAAGGATTCTCTTCTATCATGATAATGCACACCTGCGCAGTTTAGTTGGAAAAAATTGTAGAATTAAGGTTAGAATTACTACAACATCCACCATATTCACCGGTGACTTTTTGATTTCGAAACGTGAATGCTGTTTACGTATGTTGCATGATTGATACCACATTGCATAACTTTATTTAATTTCTAGGTAAACATTAATCGTGAATAACGATACAAATCATGAATGATATTTATACAAATAGCACACACTGTTTAATTTAAAAGTTTGAATTTACAATGGACAGAAATAGAAGTAATTTGCGCATCCGAACAAATGGTAATAAAATATTGCTCGTTAAATAAGCACTTATGATAAAACTCACACTGTGATTTCACTAATATAATTTAACTGTACGCCGGAGAGACAGATAATTCAGAATGCACAAGTGAACTGTTTACACGCTGCCACGTTGCTTACATTTAATTAAACTTTTCGGATTTACAACGCGTAATTTCATTATAGCATTTCGTCTCACTAGAGGAACTAATTTTGTTAATATATTGAAAACAACTGAAGGTATAAATTTATTTTAAACCTCTTGTGAGTTTCAAATTTACATATGATTTCAATTAAATTTGACATCTTTACTGAAATGTCTGTAATAATTCAACTTAATTACTCGGTAATTAACCGTATTTGGAGCTAAGCAGCCGTATTAGCAGCCGTCATTAATGATTCATTTAGCATCATTAGTTTCGAGGTATCGATCAGGAAATTCGCTGAACGATACCTCTGGTTTGACGATGCTTGAATAATTGCAATTAATTGATTTTTAGTATGTAAACGGACATCGCAAAATTAATGTGACATATACCAGTCTCAGGAATTTCTCTGCACGTTAGCCCATATTTTCACTGTTATTTATTCACAATATTTCTTTTCTAGCTGTTTAATATAAATCAGGAGCGTATCGGGTGTCTATTACTAAAAAGCACTTGATAACTGTTTAAATAGAAATTGAAGGTTAGACAATTTTTGCAAATCCAAACGGAGGTCTGGTGTTCAAATCCCGTTGGCCGACCACTATGACTGTGGTTAATTCGTGGTTTCTCTCAGTTGCGAAGTTAAATTTAATACTACAACCCAATCATTTTAAAACAATAGTTAAAATGAAAATAGATGATAATAGAAACTGCGCAGCCATTATATTAACAGATAGCAAAGCCAAATGAGTGATTTTATGTTAAATGTACTGTATTTTGAGTGAACTAGAAATATGATAAAATTGCATGCATCCTAGCACTGCAACAAAGTATTGTAAGCTCAAGCGTGCACTTTAACATGCAGTAATCACCGTGATTTTGTCATATAGTGCCATCTGTGGGTGGCGATTCGATCCCTCTTCACTATGGCGCATAGCGGCAAACTCACGAACTATAAATTCAAATCTGATCAAGGAAACATCATAACGATACCCTTTGCCCCATTTAGGAGATGCAGGAAATGCACTAAATATTAATTAAGAAGTTTTTCACACTGATTTACTTATATTAGGTGTGACAATTTTCTAGCAAATGACCTAAATTAATGAAGTTAAAAAATTCACTACCAATGCCCCTTAAATAACATGGATGCAAAGTCAAAGTGGCTAGCTGCGTCTACGCTTAATTTTCGTTGTGAATGAGGTTTTACATTTATACTGCAGAATCTGGACTTTGCGATAAATTAAAAAAAGAAAACTTTCAGGCTTAGTCTGGGAACAGCAGATAGGAGATGAATAAACCGTGTCGTGACATCAGTCAATTTTGCTTTGTGTTCTTGACATAAAAATGCGTATTGTGTTGAAATTGCGACACTAAATTTGAAAGTCGAAGGAACGCTTCCGTCACACAAGGCAGCAGGAAAAGAAAAATATAGCCTCAGAACGAAAGCAATAAAACAACCCTTAAAACAAAGCAATTCGGGAAGGAAATCGTAACCACAAAAATTAGACGCCAACGCCTGGACCGTATAAAACACGAAACGACGCTCCCAAGAGTTAAATCATTCCTTCACACGCCGGAGAGAGTCAGTGGACAAACACAATGAAACACAGAGCCGCTATTGCGGATCCGAATCCTCACATTGGGAATAAAAACAATGCGCACATTCAAACTCCAATATGGCCGGGACTCCAGTAAACGACGGTTTCCGAGATGGCCTATATGAAATGAAACCCTGCCGATATACGAAGCCAGGCTGATAATGCAACATAAAAATCGGATATATTCCCACCTTTTGGCAAACAATCTACTTACAAAACATGATTCTTCTTCCCACTTTTGCTGAATGACCTTATTACTTACTTCTTTATGAGAAGAAAGGAGCTAGGGAATACATTAGGCTAAAACGTGTATGAAATTATTTAAAATTTCTGTCGTTATGCAATTATTGAAGGTCGCTTATCTACAGGGCCAGAAACACGGAAAACTTCCTGTTTGAGAAAAGTGCAAGTATTTTAAAATTAAGAGCCATTATAAAAAAAACCATTCTGAATGAAGAGGACTTCAGAAATATTCCCAGGAAATTCAATATGTACATTTTATTTGTTATGTAAATTTCTTTAACATGATATTTTAATCAAAATCGTTAAGAGCGATAAGAATTTTATTTGCTTGCTGCTACAGCAGATGCGCTCACATAGAGATAGAAACAATAAAATCGGCTATAATTAATTTAAACTGCTTTTAATTTTGAACCATGAAATGGTGCTGGAAAGGGGGTGCAGACCTTGCTAATGAAAAACCTTTTTTCGAGACACTAAAGGGCTACTGGTTGAACGGAACTGCCCTTTCTGTCAGTTCCAGAATTTGCACTTCTAAGTGTTTTGTAACCTCCTGTGGTTTCTTCACTTTATCCTTTCCTCCTCGGTCAGTAGCCGAAAATCCCAAATTAAATATTTTAAATTTGAGAAAATAAAAATCATAATTCATTTTAATATACTCTGATTTATAATATATCTTCCATAGGTCACAGTGCGCAAGGTATTCCCTGAAGTGTTACGTGGTAGAACTGGTAAATGGAGGGGAAGCGTGACGTTTCCCGATTCCACGTGAAGCTGTTATCAAGACTGTTGCTCCGCATACAAAATACAGCAGTGGCGGAGCTAGACAATTTGAAAGGCAAGTAGCCGAGTACCGAAATAATGTTTTGCAGTCTTTCTTCCTCAAATGAGTCTTTACAAACCTTTTTTGGGCGTATATTAGAAAGATGATACATTTTCTCGACGCAGATATATCAATGTGTGATGTTATACCGGTTCACGTAGCACAATTGTTCAGAAGACAATAACCACTCACATTCTGAACTCAGAACTTATATAAATTTTCGTGGATGTCTGTTGTTATTCGTTATGTGCATAGAAAGGGTGGCAATGTTTAACACTCGGATGAGACCAATCTACCCAGTTTAGGCTATACGCTATTTTGTTTTCTCTGGATAACCCTTGTAACCCTAATTGCCCCAAACAGGCCATAGACTTATTACTTGCTTCCTTATAAGTAAGTGAAATAAGGGAGTACCATAGGCTAAATTGACAGTCAAAGGCTGGTTGCTATGAGACTGAAGTTCCTTTGTTTGTGTGGACAGAAGTTCACAAATTCCTGTATGAGAGAAGCATGTTTTTTAAATCTGAAACTAAAAGCAAGGAATATCTTAAAAACAACCATCTCACGAAAAAAAAATATATAATATAAATTATGTGTTTTAATGTGTTCTAGATTTTCTATGTAGTAAGTTTTCGTCCATCTCTTTCGGCTTAGCAGTTATGCAAAAATCCGTCAAATTCATCCAAAATAAAGTAGTCTTCAGAGGCTAGTCTCAGAAAATTCAAGATATACATTTTATTGGTCAAGTAAGGATCTTAAATATAGGAGATTTTAATCAAAATCGTTAGAGCCAATTTTCAGAAAAACAAAATTTTCGAAATTTCCTCCATCTAAAGGGTAGTTTGGGGTGGGGGAATTTTCTTAAAAATCTTCCTGTCGCATCCTTGGAAGATGCGAACCTTAAATACCAAGTTTGGTTTTTAACGGTATTTTAATTTTTGAGCTATGCTGCCCACAGACACACACACATACACACACAGACATTTTTCTAAAAATGTTTTTTTTTATTCAGGGGGTCTCAAAACATGTATTTCCGTTGAAATCTCGGTATCGAATTTTTGGCTGCATTACAATACCTTCTCTATACACCATGTACATAGTACGTATAGAGAAAGTAAAAATTCTGGAGTTCCTTCAGCATTGCCCAAATTTAGCAGTAAATATGGAGTATAGAAAATTTTAAAAGCTCCCTTGTCTATCCAGCGGTGTATAGTCATGATAAATAAAAGCATTTAACCTAAATGCAATGCTTGCACCCCCTCCAAAAGCTAGGTTGAGAAAGCTTTCCTACACATTCCACTGTTACATCAGTAATGACTGTAAATAGTTAATTCCGTCAATTTCATTGGACGCACAGAAAATACTCGCAGCAAATGAGCCATAAAAACACGGAGGGTGTCCAATTAGAGGGAGGTATACATCAATACGCCGCCAGCTCTGAAATATTAGCAGCGAGGTCACTGGAGTGCGCAGGAAAAACAATCCGATTCGACCTTTGTGTGCGCTCTGGATACAGCCAGTTTTCAAAACAACGGAACGAATTACAACCCCCAATGCAATGCATGTCGGCGATAGCGAACGTCAGGAGGATATAAAAACGACCCTAACAAGCGGGTGGGGGAGGAAAGGATTAAACAGTGCTTAATGCCGCTCTTGTGAAAGGTAAATGCTTGTTAATCCAACTAAAACAATAAACCTGACACGATTCCTAAAGCTGGTTACTCTTCCCGTTGACGTATTGTAGTGCGAAACGCTACATTCGAAGCTCTGAGCTAGGAATAGAGCATCGAGCTCCAGGCTTAGCTGGAGAAGTATTCCTTGTAGTGACGTAAAATTTGCCTTGGTTTCTTATCATCAGAGAGAGAGCTGGAGAAGTATTCCTTGTAGTGATGTAAAATTTGCCTTGGTTTCTTATCATCAGGGAGAACTGAAGAAGTATTTCTTGTAATGTCATAAAATTTACTTTGGTCTCTCAGCAGGGAGAATTGGAGAAGTATTCCTTGTAGTCACGTAAAATTTGCTTTTGTCTCTTATCATCAGGGAGAGCTGGAGAAGTATTCCTTGTAGTCACGTAAAATTTGCTTTTGTCTCTTATCATCAGGGAGAGCTGGAGAAGTATTCCTTGTAATGACGTAAATTTTGCCTTGGTTTCTTATCATCAGGGAGACCTGGAGAAGTATTTCTTGTAGTGTCGTAAAATTTGCTTTGGTTTCTTATCATCAGGGAGAGCTGGAGAAGTATTCCTTGTAGTGACGTAAAATTTGCCTTGGTTTCTTATCACAGGGAGAGCTGGAGAAGTATTCCTTGTAGTCACGTAAAATTTGCTTTTGTCTCTTATCATCAGGGAGAGCTGGAGAAGTATTCCTTGTAATGACGTAAATTTTGCCTTGGTTTCTTATCATCAGGGAGACCTGGAGAAGTATTTCTTGTAGTGTCGTAAAATTTGCTTTGGTTTCTTATATCAGGGAGAGCTGGAGAAGTATTCCTTGTAGTGACGTAAAATTTGCCTTGGTTTCTTATTACAGGGAGAGCTGGAGAAGTATTCCTTGTAGTCACGTAAAATTTGCCTTGGTTTCTTATCACAGGGAGGGCTGGAGAAGTATTCCTTGTAGTCACGTAAAATTTGCTTTTATCTCTTATCATCAGGGAGAGCTGGAGAAGTATTCCTTGTAGTGACGTAAAATTTGCCTTGGTTTCTTATCATCAGGGAGAGCTGGAGAAGTATTCCTGGTAATGATGTAACATTTATTTTGGTCTCTTATCAGCAGGGAGAATTGGAGAGGTATTCCTTGTAATGACTTAAAATTGGCCTCGGTTTTAGTAAGTAAACCATCAAGTTAGGAATACACTGAGGCTTAGTGGAGAGGGAAGAGGATACCGACTGTCACCCTACAGTGTTCTGCCTAAACCAGTCCTGGTAACTGAAAAACGGAGGGGAAGTGTGACGTCTAGCCACTCCTCCTGGAGTTATCAAGCCTGTTGTTCATCATACAAAGTACAACAGTGGTGGAACTAAGTAGATGGGTATCCGGGTATCAGATATATCTTGGAGTGTTACTCTTCCCGTTCTCATATTGTAGTGTGAAAGGTTACATTCAAAGCTCATAGTAGGGCATCGAGCAGGAGAAGTATTCCTTGTCATGAAGTAACACTTACCTTGGTTTTTATCAGCAGGGAGAGCGGTTTTAGTAAGTAAACCATCAAATTAGGAATATACTAGAATTGGTGGAGAGAGAAGGGAATAGAGACTACTTTTTCGACAGAGTGTAACTTGACTCGAACCAAATGACTCGCAGTTTTCCCTGACTTTATGTGTCACTCGGAATTAAACTTGGGAAGATCCATAGTGATCCCTGACAGCCAACGTGCTGTCTCAGCTGATGAGAGGTGTGTCTGCCTCTCTGCCAATAGAATCATGCTACGTAAGCAATGGTGTCATACTTGTTGCAAGCTGTAACAAAACATCCTCAATGCAGTTTCAGTTGGCGCCGAGTATCCTAGTGTAATTGTAAATATAAGCAATGATAATGTCTTTGTCTTTAGAGGCAACGATGAAGATGATTTAAGAGATGAACCCCTGTCAAGAGGTTTGGAGCTGGAGCCGTGGACGAGACGAACTGGCAACAGTGTGACGGAGCGGCCACGAGGTAAGGCAACTATCAGGGATCACTATGGATCTCTCCGACTTTAGTATAAAGCATCCGTGAGAGTTGACAGATATGATTGAATTAAACCTTTCTGCTACTTTCACAGAATAAACATGTAGATTATTATATAGTAATAAAGTTAAAAATGTTCACATAAGAAAAAACACAATTTATAAATACCTGTGCCAAAAGAGATTCAAATTTTATATGAAAGTTCCTTAATAGTTTGTAAATAAAATTTACTTACTCATGGCTGCGCCGTGGCCGAGTGGTTAGACCACTCACCTCTCACCTATACGGCCTGGGTTCGATCCCAAGCGACCGCATGGTGGACAAAGCGGCGCTGGGGCGGGTTTTCTCCGGGTACTCCGGTTTCCCCCCGCCATCTCATTCCACCGGTGCTCCATCATCATTCATGTATCATCAGTGTCACCGCCTGCGGTGCCATAAGTAGTTAAAGCGGGCATTAAACACTACCAAAAAAAAAAATACTTACTCATGCTTTGTTCAATTAATTCAATTTATGGGATCAGCAACAACAATATTCATTTTGTCTCCTTTTTGTAAAAACGTTAAAAGGTAGATATTTGAAAATGTTAAGCTAAATATCCAATAACTTAAAATAATCTTAATAAGTAATAATTGTTTCCCTAATTAATATATAACCACATTTGAGGAACAAGGGGCATTTTATATAAAACTATAGAATAAGTCTATTAACATTGCATAAAATTGAAACTAATTGTCCTAAATAGATGCATTTTTTGTGACATGTGCTGACATAGGTATACTAATGATTCAAATTTGGTTTATGTAGGACTAAAATAGAAAAAGTTAGAATTTTCAGCATAGTTTCTCCTTAATCCAACTACGTACTACAATAAACCTCACACGATTCCTAAAGCTTCGTTAATCTTCCTGTTGACATATTGTAGTGCGAAACGTTACAGCTCCGGGCTTACCTGGAGAAGTATTCCTTGTAATGACGTAACATTTGCCTTGGTTTCTTATCATCAGGAAGAGCTGTTTTAGTAAGTAAACCATCAAGTTAGGAATGCACTAAGGGTTGGTGGATAAGGAAGGGAATACCAACTATGACCCTACAGCAAGACCGGTAAGATGGGCAACCGCAATGTGAAATTCTCTACCACTACAATCACCCCCTCCTTTTTTTCGTCCACCTGGCAGAAAAGCGGAGAGGTTAGGTGTGCAACAGTGGTGGTTGTTCTTGAAGAACAACAAAATACGTATTCTCCCAGAGCCGATTAAACATTCGTGGTTCACTCATATTGCACCTGTAAGCCACCACTACAGTGTTCGGCTGGCACAGGGCTAATATCGGAATGAACCGGTTTCTTTGGCTCTACATGACTGTTGAAAGAGAGTAGTGGGGACGAGAGGGAGAGTAAGTTCACACCTCTTGCGCTTTGTCTGACAGGCCTGCCCTACAGTGTTCTGTCTAAACCAGCCCTTGGGAGCTGGTAAACGGAGGGGAAATGTGACGTCTGCCCATTCCTCCTAGAGCTGTTAGCGAGAAGTTGTTCATCATGCAAAGTACAACAGCGGCGAAACTAACTTGATGATTAACCGGATACCAAAATATCTTGAGGTGTTAATTGTTTTTTTTTTTTCCACACAAGCCGTTTTAGGACAGGAGTTGGGTGGGTAGATTCACACGAAAAAAAAACAAACAAACAAAAACACTGCCATAGCCGGGATTTAAACCACGGAACTCCCGGTATCTAGCTGGTTGTTATAACCCTTGAGCTATCATGCCGACACGGCATTAAAGCCCTCAGTTGACTTGCATGTTTTCCGGTAAACCACAAGGCAACCTCAAGTTATTTTGAAATAACATACCCCATAGGCGACTTACAAAGTCGTAAATACTTTAAGTCACGGACTTTATAGTTTAACCAACTATTGTGTACCTCCCTCTAATTGGAAACCCTCCGTGTTTTTATGGCTCATTTGCTACGAGTATTTTCTGTGCGTCCAATGAAATCGATAAAATTAACTACTTACAGTCATTAATTACCTAACAGTGGATTGAGTAGGCAAGCTTTCTCAACCTTGCTGCCGGTATCTAGCTGGTTGCTGTAACCACTAAGTTACCTTGACAACATGCCGAAACACAATCAAATGCTTCAACCGACTCACATGTTTCCCGGTAAACCTTTAACCAACGATTAAGTCAATTAGTGTCAATTAATTGTTTTTCCACACAAGCCGTATTTTGGACAAGTAGAGAGGTACAGTAAGACTGAAATATTCAATGCAATAGCCGGAATTGTAACCACGGACCTTCCAGGTAACCGGGAACGATGGATACCAAACTTAATCTTACTGCTTCACTATAGAAAAGCTACGCAAATGGATCATTAACCCCTAAACGCAATCTTCCTCTCCAGGTAATTAACACTATTATGAATATTATTGAAATTCCTATGCCATCATGCGAGCACATACACAGATATGATCTGCTCCAAATCACCAGCTAATCACGCTCCAGTAATACAACATTCCTTTACTAAAGAGCACGTTATAATCACAGATACACATGATGGTGATAAACTTACTAAAGCCGCAAATATCCGTTATCTTTAACGGTATTCCAACACCAGAATATGAATATATCCGGCAAACAAGAAAACAGCTAGTATACTAACTACCAACCATTCCACCATGGGATATACCCCTTCCCCTCCGCCTTATCATTATTCGCGACTTTTTTCAATTTCTCTAGCCCGTATGTACAAGGTACATCGTGAATAGAGAAGGTATTGACTTCCACCCAAAAATTCGATGACGAGATTTCACCGGAAATATATGTTTTGAGGTCTCCTGAGTCAGAAAAAGTATTTTTTTAGAAAAAGATTCATGCGTGTGTTTGTGGACACTATAGCTCAAAAATGAAAAGAAGTTTAGTATCTTCTAAGGATGAAACAGAAGATTTTCAAGAAAATCCCCCTACTCCAAGCTACCCTTTACATGGAAAAAGTTGCAAAATGTTGTTTTTCTCAAAAATGCCGTATATTAAATAAAATTAAACTATATATTTGTAAATTTTCTGGGAATAGCCTCTGAGGACCCCTTTATTCTGGATGAGTTTTGCAGAATTTTGCATAACGGTTAAACCTTAAGAGTTAGACAGAAACTTACTACATAAAATTGTAGAAAACACACAATTTATATCACATACATTTTTATGTAGACCTAACCTCTCTGAGATGTTCCTTGTTATTGGTTTCAATTTTAAAATACTTTAAACAGGAACATTTCAACTCCTGGCCAGTCAAAGAAATGGATTGCAATCCCATAGCTACCACATTTTAAAAATTTGACTATCGCTTAAGCGTAGTGTATTCTCTTATTTCCCTTCTACTTATAAGGGACTAAGTAATAAGACCGTTTCTCCGTTAGTCTGAAAAATGCTGGTCCCCATGGCCTCGCTCGCTAAAGTATCTCGCTTTGGTGCTTCGTGGTGAAGCGAATCGTGGGTTCGAGTTCCGCTTTGGGCACGGGTGTTTATATGTTTGTGTATATGTGTGTGTGTATTGGAGGAGTAAATGTTAAGAGGAAAAAGGGATATACAGCGCCGTAGTCCTGGCCAGTCTCCGGTACTGTATTTAAAATGAGCCTTTTAACAGTAATTTATTACAGAGGGTCATATGAAAGGAAAACATCAGATTTTTATGTGTGTTGTGTAATAAATTATAAATGCGTCCAAAGCAACGCACAGTTATTAGACAAGTGCCGTTTCTGTTAATGTTTTATGGGTTTTAATCTCCCCTTAAAAAGCGTCTCAACTAACGCAGGGTAAGCCAACAATATTATTTTTATAAAATGCTTTCTTTAGCTCAGAACGCACCAACAATGTTCCTTTATGGTTGTGTATAAAGCAGGTATCTCTTTATCGAAACAACATTTTGCGACAGAATAGAGCCGCGTTTGACCGCTCTTCGGTATAAAAGCATAGTCAACATTTCCGCTTAAGTTTGTGTTCTCGTTATGAAGGGATGTTGAGGCTTTGCACCGCGGCATTACATTCCCTGCCTTTGTTTCTGAGGCTAGCAAATACCTGGCTTTCTACATGGAGGGACAGCATTAGAAATTCAACGGACGTCCTTTGAGAATGTCTGCTGACACGTAAACCGATGTCGAGGCACAGAAAAGATTTGACGGAAAATAAAACCCGGCATCATAATATCCATTCTCGTTTGAGCAAATGCTTCCCCGTTGTGATAGCAAACAAGCTTTGAAAAGGATCACCTGTTTTTATGACCGTAGTTCATAGCTTTTGTTTTTTCCTGATGTAGGTTGCTAAACTTCCTGGCGTTCCTAGTATTGGAAACATGCACGAAAATGCAATTATACTAAAAAAAATCTCATGTGTTCCATTCACATGGCTTTCTCTAGATCGCTGTTACAAATTGTTGTTAAAAAGCTTACTCTACTGTTCACTTTATGATAATCGAGATAAACATTAGCAGAAATTGTCTTAATTACTTGCTTCCTAGTAAGTAGAAGGAAAATATGAGAGTACACTAGGCTAAAACGATACTCAAATGGTATTAAAAGCTGGTTGCTATATGGATGAAATCTGTTTCTATGCCGGGCCAGGAATTTACAACTTTCCGTGTGAGAAAAGTTTAAATATTTTAAAACTGAATCCAATAACACGGAATATCTAAAAAAACGGTTTACTCTACGAAAAAATGTATATAACATAAATTGTGTGTTTTAAGGAGCTCTATATTTTTTGTGTGGTAAGTTTTTGTCTACCTCTTACGGTTTTCCAGTTACGCAAAATTCCGTAAAATGCATCCAGAACAAAGATGTCATCAGAGTCTATTCCCAGAAAATTCAAGATATACAGTTTATTTGTCATGTATATATCTTTAATAGGTATGCGATATTTTAATCAAAATCGTTATAGCCATTTTTGAGAAAATCAAAATTTTCAAAACGTTTTCCATGTAAACGGTGGTTGGGGGTGGGTGGATTTTCTTGAAAATCTTCGTGTCGCATCCTTGGAAGACACTGAACTTAAATACCAAGTTTGGTATTTAACGATCTTTTCTTTTTTGAGCTATGCAGCCCACACACACACACACACACACACACACACTCACACACACATACTGACATTTTTCTAAAAATGTATTTCTGGATTCAGGTGGTCTCAAAACACGTATTTCCGGTGAAAGCTCGGTATCGAGTTTTTGGGTGCAATACAATACCTTCTCTATACACTATGTACATAGTACGAATAGAGAAAGTAAAAATGATCTATTCTGATAGAAACATTTTCTTAGACTCTGAAATAGCAGAAATGAAAAATAATATCTCTAAATATCATTAATGCCTTTGCAAAGAATGCATGTGGTAAAACAAAGTATCCTATTTGGTCTGACGCCATCGATTAGTTCACGGTTCCTAGCAGAAACAACTAAAGTTTTGTTCTCCAAAAATAAGGCACCTAAATGAAGTTTTTAACGGGCATTTAGCAGAATAATTTGGTATGTAAATCAAGATTAATTATGAGCGTGTGCTAAAACAGTGTATAAACTGGAAGGGGACATCTCAAGCACTGCGACTTGTGCAGATCTATTGCAACTAACACACCCCTCAGGAAAAAGTGATGGAGCGAGGGGGGCATAGGAGCCGACAAGCCTCAGGTAGTCAAGCCACAGAGACGTGCGGAAGTCCCCAATACTTCCAAGCACAATGATCAGGCAGCCCTCTCGTGTCCTTAAGGGGCAATCTTTTAATTGAATGTGCATCCACGCAATCTGTCTGCACTGCCAATCACCACGAACCATCTTCTCTGCTTAAAAATCAGTTCGAAGAGCACTTGATACAGATATCAGGATAGCATTTAAAAAGAGCCAATAAATCAAGATTTTATTTTGTTACACGAAGATGGGTATAATAATCAAACTTTGATAAGGGTAAACGCCATGCCACCCTCCGTGGTGTAATGGTTACCATGCCAACTTCATATAGCCAAGGTCGTGGGCTCAAACCCGGCGGAGGACGATGAATTTTTTCGGGTGTAAACATCCTTAGCATGGCTTCCTTCGGAAGGGAAGTAAAGCCGTTGGTCCCGTGTCGTAGATTTACGGCACGTAAAAGAACCTCAAGCCTGATAAGAGGCGCCTCTGAATAAAAATAAGCGGTCTTTCACGCACAATTTAGAATGGTACGCTGAGAACCACAGCAGTTTCAGAGCGTCCATAAATAACACGCTATTTCCATTTCTTTGGTAAACGCCAACTGCAGAGCGATATTACAAGCATTGCTTATAACACCAATTATCGGGTCAGATAGATTAGCGTTTAATTTTTGCATTAAATATTATTATTATGATTATTATTATTACTATTAATACTAATGGTACACTATGGTATAAATGCTAATTTAGTCCTATATAAACCAAATTTGACTCATTAGTATATTCATGTCAACACTTGTTACAAACAAAATTTCATCTGTTTAGGATAAGTAGTTACAATTTTATGCATTGTTAATATCCTAATTTCATATTTTTATATAAAATGTGTCTTGTTCTTCAATTTTTATTATTTTTAATTCGTATTCCAAAATGGGATTTATATTAACTATAGAAGCAATTATTAAGATTGTTTTTAAGATATTGTTTATTTAGCTGACAATTTTAGATTGTCTACATTTTAACTTTTTTATAAAAAGGAGAAAAACTAATATTGTTGCAGCTAAATCTATGAATTGGCTTAAATGAACAAAACGTGAGTAATTTTTATTTACAAACTATTAAGCAACTTTCATATAAAATTTGAATCTGTTTTGATGAAAACTGTTTTTACCCATAGTGTCCCCTTAAGCCTGAGTTTGCTAATACTTTGTCAGTGAAACTCAGCAAGACGTAAGATGATATAGGCTCATGTTCAAATTTATATTTTTAACGAAAATAAGACTGTTCTAAAATGGCATGACTGACCCATTTAGGCAAATTTGGGTTACATCACCGAGTTGATGCCTTTGAGAAGTTTACGAGCGCGCCTATTTGGTGTGTTATGCGCAGCGTCTCACTCTCTTCCTGCCTCTTTGACATTTCGCATTAAGATATGAAAGTGTGTCGTTTGCTCCGATAGCTCGCAAAGAGATTGAGGTTCCCTCAGAAGAAATTAAACGCGCTTGGTTCATTGCTCGCTGCGACCTTTCTTTTCTCTTATTGCAACCATTTTCTTATCCTTCTCTTTCGTCAAAAGAAGCCAGTGAGCTGTGCAAACAAAAGAGACAGTTTAAGTTTTAGCAATATATAATACGTAGTTTTTGGTTTTGAGTGCTTTTAAATCAAGATAAGGCGCCCTGTCGAGCTCGGTGGCATTCAAAAGCATTTTCTGCCACAAGATACATATTTATCCTTTCTAGAGCCGACAATGTACCGTGTCAAAACTTCAGTAGCTGAAGAAATTGGTAGAAATAATTAATGTATGGCCTTTTAGAGAAAGTAATGCTTTAAATTAATACATTTCTTTGATTATAAGGTTATTATTATGTATACTATAACATTTTCTTGGCAATTACTGTACTTGATAGCTCCAGCTTGTGGAAATCAATGCAATTTAGGGCTGTCTTACCGGCTGGAAGGACATAGAAGGGAAGATAGGTGGGCGAAGTAATATTTGATTTATTGGGAGAATAGGCCTTTGTTTCTTTAAACTCGATACTCCCCTCACAAACCGACGTAAATACTAAAAATGCTATCGAAAAATAAACTGACATTTCTGGAAGTGCCTTTCCCCCGCCTCCCGTGAACGCTCTAGTAGAGCCAGGCTGAAAGAAATTTAATGCCATAGCCGAGATTTGAAACACAGATCTTTTTGTTTCCGTCCAGTGCTCTAACCACTGAGATATCATGGGAATATGTCGACACGACACTAAACTCCACACCTGACTTGGGATTTTGAAATTTTGAAATTAAATTCTCCATTGGTGATTTACACTATCGTAAGTACTTTAATTTACAATTCTAGAACCCACTCGAAAAGTCCAACTGCTATGATATAAACTAACATGCTCGGAGTCAGTAAATGACAGTGTTTCTGACGCGCTTGTCAGAGTGAGTGGTGCTATTGCGAGAGATTAGAAGCATTGTGTTCAGTGTCCCAGCGAGTAAGGAAGGAGACTACTTGTGTGTCCACCGCTACGCGCGAGGAAAGGTGACATGACAGTGAAAAACAAACTAAATTAATGAAGAGACAGTAAAAACTAAATTAGATAATAATATGGATGAAATAATAGTAATAATGATAATAACAAACTAAATAATAGGTACACACACTGTTTTATAAAACAGGGTATGATAACATATATTGATAAAATATATCACTATAATAAAACATAACCATGCTAATAGACCTTCAAAGGAACTAGTAGTGTAACGAATAATAAGAGTAATAATAATAATAACAATAATTTTTATTTTTTAAAACCATTACATTAATACTGCAACTAAGTACAAGACATATCTAGCAACTTCATTGTCATAATTAGTTATTATTTGGTAGTAAATTATTCCAAATAATATATTCAGCCATTTGACTTTTTCGTGCAAAAACACACATCTAAGTCTTCAAGCTTTGTCTTTATCAATCTTCTTGATAAAACACTGGTATCTAAAAGTTGAAGTACAACAGGGTGTGAATGGCTGTGAAGTCGATCTTCGTGCTTCATTGCCATGGTTCTTATTTCTTTACAGATTTTATCCATTTTAAAATTTTTATTCATGCCATTACTGATGTATGATGGTGCATTAACAGTACCACGTAGTACTTTATTTTCAAAATGATGTATACTTTTAATATTAGATTTCTTGATGCAGTCCCAGATCTGCAAACCATACATCCTAATAGGCTTTAATAACTACTTATAGAAAAGTAATTTATTATTTTGTCAGTAGTTTAATCGAAAAATCGTAGTGTATTTACTTGCGGACGTGCTTCACCCTCTCATCGCACACAGCAAGCAGCACCACCGGCCAACTAAGAGCGCACAACCTGTCCTGCTCTATACTTATCTAGAAAAACATACTGGTGAAGTAAAAATAGGTCTATTTGCCTCAAGTTAATTTATTTAGTGTAGAGATTAGACCAACTTATCTTTTCTCTCACTCAGCATGAACAAAATTGAGTTCTATATATGTATGACACTTGGAAGCTTTCACATAAAATGGTTCCAAGTATAGAATTCAATCAAGAAACTTTCAGGAATTACCGAGGAGTGATAAGGGAACACTTATTTATATATTATAACACAACATCAATAAGGAGCCAATACACCACTGACAAAGCTTCTCCGAGTTGCTGTTACTGTCAGCGAAACAGGGCTATGCTATGTTCAAAGCTTCCATGTGAATACCTCCATAATATGTACTTTGAAAGAGACGCGAGAAATTAAAATTGAGTTCTAAACACAGCACCATCACATTGACAGCCGAGCACGCAAATGATTACCTTATTACTGCAGCAGTTGTTTTTCATCTCTGATACGTAGGATTATCCACGTAAGTCAGTGATGCACTGGCCCTTATAGACGGAGGATTTTTTACAGAAAAAGCAAGACTCATATCTTTGAAAATACAGCAATGGTAAATATTTTACGTTTGTGGAAGAGAAACAAAATATTTTGGAGTTTAAATCAGTAGCTCCTTTGTTTCAATTCATTACAAATATTGAAAGAAAAATGATTGCCTCACAGAGTCAATATGTAATTTGAATTCTGCAACATCCTACATGTATATGACATAAATTGTATGTTTTAAGGAAATCTGCATTTTTGGTGTAGTAAGTTTTTGTCTATTTCTACTTTACAAGCTATGCAAAATTCAAAAAAAGTATCCAGAATAAAGAGGTCTTCGGAGGTTACTCATAGAAAATTCAAGATATACATTTTAGTTTTCATGTAAATATCTTTAATATAGGTATTTTAATCAAAATCGTTTGAGCCGTTTTTGAGAAAATCAAAGTTTTCGAAATTCTTCCATGTCAAGGGTATTTTGGGGGGGGGAGTTTACGCAAAATCATCGTATCGCATCCCTGGGAGATATTAAACTTAAATACCAAGTTTGGTATTTTACCGACTTTTTGTTTTTGAATTATCATGTACACAGACACAAACAAATCTTTTTCTAAAAATGCCTTTTTAGATACAGGGGACTCTAAAACGTCTATTTCAGGTGAAATCTCGGTATCTAATTTTTGGTAGAAAATGTACGTGTAGAGAAAATAAAAAATTAGTTGTTCACAATTTTTTGTCAACTTTCACAGATGTATTGCCTTAGAAAACGCTATTCTTTAGACAAACTAAAAATACAGCCGCTTATTTACGTTGTGTGTATGTTCCTGCTATGAAGCGCAATCCGGATCCGCGTCGGAAGATGCCGCTTCCTGAAGCGAGCGCAGCGCGATAACGGAAGTACCCGTCATTAATTACACTGGCACATCTCGTATACAATAACAAAAGACTATCATGTTTCTTACAGAGCAGCATTAGATTGCTAGAAACTTTTTGTTATAGTCAGGCTGCTCGTCTTGGGTCGGTTCCGTTCCTTCACGATGAATGCATTGTCAAAGGCTTTCCTCTGTAACACTGTATACCTCGTTAATCTTTTATCTATTGCCCACAAGTGAATGTTAATCTGTTTTCCTTTCCCTGCCATCTATATTCAACAAAGCGAGGTGTTCATTATTAATGCCTCATTAATTAGCTGGGAAATCTACCGATATAACAATAAATTATCCTTTTGTTTCCGCAGCAAGACGCCCGAGTAGAAACCGACAAAGAACCACCCCAACTTATGATGGATTTGCCTCAAGCGTTTTCTCGACAAACTTTCTTCTCCACAAAACAATTTTAACTCGATGAGGATAAGAAACTTCCAGATGGCGTTGAGAAGTGTACAAAGCATTCTCAGAATTCCTGCTGGGCTTTACCATCCAATCAAACAACTATTTCAATGCAGCGACGACCTTTCATTTGTTAAGAGCATACTCAGGCGTTTTTCAAAACTTTTTTTGTATTTCACCAACTTTGATAGCAGTTTTAGCGTATATTAATATTTAATAATGGATTCTACAAAGCATTGGAGCCCTAGAATGAAACTTTTACTTTCCCTACAAATAAATCTAAGCCGATATTTCACTGGAAACACAAGTTTTAGGGTTCCCTGTATCCAAAAAAGCACATAATTCAAAAACAAAAAGTCAGTCAAATACCAAACTTCATATCTGAGGTCTGAATCTTGTAACGCTGCGACATGAAGATCCCCCCACCCAAATTTACTGTTCACATCGAAAAAGTTTCGACAACTTAAATTGTATCATAAATGGTGCAAACAATTTTGGTTAAAATATCACATATTAATGACATTTAAATGATAAATAAAATGTATATCTTTAATTTTCAGACCTCTGAAGGCCTCTTCATTCTGGATGACGTTTGCAAAACTGGAAAACTGCATAACTGGTAGATCTAATTGAAACACACAAGCTATGTCATATACATTAATTGTGAGAATATTGGTTTCAATTTTAAAATATTAAAAAAATTGTCTTATATGGGAATTTTTATTCCTTTTTCTTTAGCTGGCTATGCAAAGAGAACCGTATTTTAATACATAACAGCAGGTTTTAAAAGAGTTGACAGTTTAACCTAATGTATCCCCTTGTTTTGCTTCTACTTATTAGAAAATAAGTAACAATATTATTTCTGTTAATATTTATGTGAAATCGCTTCATGTAAATCAAGCTTCAGCTATTAAAAGTAGTTTACTTCAGAATAGGTAGAGAAAGGCATTTGAATGGAGCATATCAGATTTTTATGTATAAAATAGCAACTTATGCACGAGTTGAACCCTATACTGTAGGAAATAAATCATAAAATAATTTGGAATTCATAGCGTGTTTTTATGTTTACACCTACTGAAACTTTATCTTCTCTCCCTGCGTTTCATTTGTTGCTATCTAACGTGTTGAACCGACAAACAAGACAGCCGTCTGTAAGTATTCCTTCCTGGGAGAGAAGTGAGCAAATGTTACGGGCTGTGATTATTACAATAGCATGGTAAGCAATTATAAATTTAAATAATTACCCTTTATTTAATAATGGCCAGAGGTTCTTGCATCTTTGTTAGTCAGATTTAAAAATCAACAAATTAGTTTCATCTTCTTTCTTTAAACCATGTCAATTTGAAATGCCGGTATAATGTACGATATTATTATAAAAAAAAACATGCCATAGCAATTATTGAAACTCGTGCATTTTTAAATGAATTAGGCACAGTATTGAGTACAATAACAATCTGTTAATACCTGTAGAATTGCAAAAAAGCATTTTTGCTTTGAGAATTCCTATCTTCTGAAGTCAGTATTGACTAAAATTCCTATCATTACAATAAGTTGGGCATAGACATATTCAAAATTTTAAAAGGTCAATTAGAGGCAGACATCTTCAATTTTAAGGTATGTTACATTTCTGTTAACTAAAACAACTATGTCTAACAATTATGTCTAATTAGGTCTTTTAAAATGTAACACGTGAAGTTATTTAAAAAGTGAGCTAAATATATACTGTAGAAGTTTAAGATAATGTTGTGACTGCGGCTTTCTCGACCAGGCTCTCACAGAATAATATTAATAGAAGCACAATAGCGGCATGAATAAAGCCCATTGTGTCATTTCCATGCAATTTGAGTATAACAGTTCTGGAAGCTTCCTTTCGGCAGTGTTTCGCAACTTCGACGACCAGAATCTTCGGTACGGTATAGGGGACATATATAAAGGGACAAATATTTGCCAGTTAAGAAATGTACTAAGTTAACAAATGTGTTTCAGTTGTGAGTCGTGACAGCTCAGAGTAATTCTGATTCAGCGGATCAGTTGTGTGATGTACTTATTAGTGGCAAAAGTAGTGCAAGTGTACGTTTTGTGTTACTTTAGTGGAAAATAAGGTGATCTAGCAAAAGCATCGCTTCTCATTTGTTATACTTACTATTAAAACAACTTCGGAAATTAGCATCCATATAAGGCACTCCCCACCCTAGACTTTGATTGAAATATCCTAGTTTTATCGAGACTCTTAATTTAGCCATTTCTGAAATAAAACATTTATTACAAAAATCTCAACAAATTGTTTTTTTAACTTTTTAGTGACAACTTAAGGGTTAGTACCATACATTATAGAACAAAATATGCAAATGCAGCATTTAAAAAAAATACATGGATTTATTAATTCCATTTTGTTACAAGTAATGCACTCTATAGGAGGGTTTTATTGATCCAGGAAATGGCGGCAGGCGCTTCGGCTACTAAGTATGATTTTAAATATACAAAGATAATCGTAATTATTTACCCATTGTAATTATTGTGCCATTGTAGTTAATTGTTCTGATTTTACTATAAAATACCTACAGCATTTTCGTAATGTAAAAATTATAAAAAATAGGCATAGATAGATAATGCAGATTACTAGCTTTCTGTTTCCAGTAACGCCAGCACATAGCTGCACTTATTCAAAAGGATTTATTTAAAAAACCTATACCTTAATTAGCTTTATTTTAAGGCTCTATTCAGATAATTTAACATTATTAATTTGAGAGAGAGACACACACAAATACTTTATTTCTATATGACTAGAAATAAACAGTTTCATGCAGAAGTGCATTTAAAATGAATTTGCAATAAACGGTTATACACTTAATGTATTGAACATATTTAAAAGTTCCATAAAACAATTCAACATAAGCTACCATAACCTCAGATTTAACATAAGATAACACCTAAGGACATTTTTGAAATGTCACTAGGTGCTGATATTTTTATTTTTTGCACCATGTACCTATCTTAGGTATAGGAAGTATTGCAGTCCTAATTAAACTCCCACCTCGGTCTTTCAAAATACATTTGTGAGCTCCCCTGAACAAAAGAAAATTAGTAAAATATCCTGTGGTATGTAAGAATAACATAACTCAAAACTGGGTCAGTATCTTCCGAAGATAGGAATTTTCTTCAAAAGATTTTCGTATCTTAAACTATGCTTTACAATGAAAATGTTTCTATTTTTTTACTTTATCAAAAAATATGATTTTAAGTAAGGTTTGTGGAAGAAAAAATATACCATAACATGGAGAAAAGAATATAATTTTTAAGAATAATGAAATATATGACATCCATGTGCGAATTTTCTATTATGCTAGATCAGGCTCACCCAAGTCAAGTCAAGATCGCAAGAGGGCGTGCAGAGCTGTTTATAGCACACGCTGTGGGCCGCACAGTTACCTACTCTGTCTATCCGTGGTGGTGGAACGCAAAAATGTTTAGTAGTTTCTAAATTTAACTTTATTATATCCTCGATACTCAAGTTAAACTAAACTTACATGTAATTTATTTAGTAATCAACACTGAAATAAAGGAAAAATAACAAAACAGGAAAAGTACAAAGCTTTTCCACACTTTCATTACACAAGAAAGGTTTCCTCTATTCCACGATCTCTCTGTAAGAATGTCGTCCATGTTTCGTATAACTTTTGTACGCGACACACTATTTACATTAACGACGCTTCAAAAATCACGTCATATAAGTCCATTAAGCAATGAGCTCTTGAAAGTACGTTTGAAATTGGGTGGTATCAAACAATAGTCCCACATTTTTTGGAAGTGTTTAACGCCCGCTTTTACCACTATGGCACCGCAGGCGATGACACTGATGATACATGGAATGAAGATGGAGTACCGGTGGAATGTGATGGAGGGGGAAACTGGAGAACCTGGAGAAAACCTGCTCCTGCGCCGCTTTGTCCACTCCAAATCTTACATGCGGTCGCTGGGATCAAACCCGGGCCACCTAAGTGAGGGGTGAGTATATTCCCACATGTTCTAAAGCTAGTTGAATACAGAAAACTGTAAAAGTCGCGGCGAATTCGCGATGTACTTTCATTAGCCACTTTAATTAAATAGCACGCGTATTGAGCTTTTGTGTAGGTGATGGAACTTCATAATAACAACAATAATACACTTTTATTTCGTATTATATGAGGTACCCATATAACAGTGTACAAAATATTCATGTCGTTATTGTATAAGTAAATGTGAAATAACAACTCAATAAAAACTGCTTCAGTTCAGTAAATCCATTTCCAAAGTGTAACTTTACATACAATTCTTGGTTCCGCCACTATAATAGTTGCTTTCCTTGTCCGTAGCTGAACGTCAGGGCTGCAGTGCATTTACTCACGTAAGAGAGGGCAGTCAGTTGAACTTGCCTAGTCTAGAAAGTCATGAGAGGGTTCACGTCATATTTTTATTTTAAATTAGCTGCCCGCCCCGGCTTCGCACGGTTGGTGTACCTCATTAAGAAAAAAACTGAGTTGGCGGCGCTTCCATATTGTGGCGGACAAACGCTGAAATAAGTAATGAAGCACATTAAGGAAAAAGTCGCAAAAAGTCTAACAATGACTTAACTAAAGAGCAAGCAGATCTGGTTGGGCAACTGATAATTTTTATTTGATGATAGCTTTGTGTATTAAATTTCTCCATTTAACCCAAAATATTAGTTGATCAAAAGTATTAACAGCACCGCAATTGCAGTGTGGTCGTGACAGGGGTAACACCATGTTCTAATGAAATCACCTTTAGTTAGCTCATTTACCACATAACCTAAAATAACCAACATCTGCAATAGTAGGGTAGCCTAAAACGGTTTACTATTCGGGTCCCGTCGTTCTCCGCCATTTTCAGATTCTAAAAAATATTATTGGTTGTGCCTAGTTTATAACTTGTTCATTTTAAAGAATTATGACAGCAAAAATATACTTTATGCGTGAAATAAGTATGTTTTTATTTATTTAAACGATGCAACCAAAAGAACAATAGTCAATACATAAGAAATATATTTGATTTTCACCGTTATCTTGTGTCATGGACTCCATAACCGGGTGCATTCCCTTAGCATTGAACGGAGAAGAAAAATAGAGCAGTACTACGCCCATCTAGCGGCAAATAAATAAGTACGTACTCTTGGTGTTCATCGCCAGGAAAACTTCTTTGTTTCGTTATTTTAAACAATATGAATAAGGAAAGGACGTTTAATACATAAAAATGTATTTGAATTTCACTGTTGCTTTGCGTCATTGTCTCGATAAACTGTTGCGTTACCTTTACATTGAATAGGGAGGAAATATAAAGCACTATTACTGCCATTTAGCAACAAATAACCGTGCTATCACTGCCATCTGGCAGCTATTAACCGATTGCGTTCCTTTGCACTGCATACTACTTCATATTATGAAACTTTAAAAACGTTCCCTGTGATTTTTAAACATTTTCATTTACACAAACCTTATCGTGACAATAACGAACACAACAAAAAAAGAACTGTTCAATTTGGTGCAGTTGTTCGGAAGAGATGCGCGTACATACATTTCGGCAATTCATTTTTATATACATATATATATGTTATAGTGTAATACAGATACTCTGTTTCGGGGAAGTGTCGGTGAAAAATAGACTAACATGTAAATATCGGAGGAAAACTACAAACGCAACTCGCAGCTTCGTTGTTTCTATTTCTAAGGTGCTCTGCATATTTTATTTATTTAAAGTTAACGTCTTTTAAACAACCAGGTCATATCGTGCGATGTAACCTGAAGTGCTGAAGTAATTATTCATATTCATCAGTTACAGAGGGAGAAAAAGCTGAAGATGGTAGTCAGGCAGCTTGATTGAAGAACGATTCAAACCTGGAAAGCAAGAGTGATACTCTTACAGCTGCAGTGGCAGTGCTGTTTTTGTGACCAAAGAATATTGATTCAAATCTCTTGAATGTATTATGTAAAAATATGCAAAAGCGAAGCAACATAAACTCCCTAGAGAAGCTCGTATTTCTCAAATTCGGTTGAAGCACATCAAGATATCAGTTTATATTTGTTATGACTATAAATCTTCCAGAGTTCTCAACGTGAAGTCTAAATAATAAAAGAAATTGTATTTTCCTCAGAAAATACCTAGTTTAGCAGAGAAATTTATTGGAAAGCAAATCTAGTGGAGTTGGTATTAATAATATTGTTATAACTCATGCAGACTTGCAAGATTTTTGTCATGTTAAGTAAGACTTAAGTTGGTGTAGTACAAGCTAAGAAACCAATTCTTACTATGGCTTGATTTAGTTCAATATTTACTGTGAACTCGCTTAGTTTACGCCGTTAGTTCACCAAAGTTGCCCGGTTGACTTCACTTTCTACGTACATACATTATACATACATAAATGTGTATGTAGTAGTATTTATTATGTTTACATAATATAATTCTACATATCTATTTTATTTACTTTCACAACACTGGAAATACACACAAACGCTCGCGCGCTGTATCACCAGATCAATAGAGCAATAAAAGACAGTAGACTTTGATTTACACATATACTCACTCGCACTCACAACTACATCCACGTATTCATACGAATATGTAAAATACTCAAAAACCAAATATGAATATACAAATGTCTTATATCTTAGTACACGTACTTCCATTATGCTTGGCCAGTTGTGGCTGTTTAGAATCAAGTTCCAGCATGCTGTCCTCCGTCTGCCCGGCAATAATTTTTCCTAGCATATTCCATCTGCACAAAATCTGCCAAAATATGCGTCCAGTTTTCCTGATCTTCGCATAATGGGCAAATCCTCCTACCAGCCTACGAGCTTTTCACCACATACATATACACGCACCGTATTCTAAATCTTTTTATGCACAGGACCCTGAAACGTATATTTCCGATGAAGTCTCGGTATACAATTTTTGGTTGGAATTCTATAATATACACTCTACCTATGCACTATATACTAAGCAGAGAAAGTGAAAATTCGAAGTATTATTACCTTATCGACCTTGTACGTGTAGTGTATACAGAAGCTAGGGAGGGTGTTGTATTCCAACCAAAAAGTCGATACCGAGATTTCACCGAAATAGATGTTTTGATACTTCTGATTAAAAAAAATAATTTTTAGAAAAAGGTCAGAATGTGTGTATTTGTGTTTGAAGACAGCATAAATCAAAAACGAAAAGTCAGTTAAATGCCAAATTTGGTAGTTCAATAACTTCTAAGGATGTGACACGAATATTTTCAGGAAAATCTTCCCAACAGAACTACCCTTTAAATTGAATATTTTTCGAAAGTTTAGCTTTTCTCAAGGATTTTTATAAAAATATCATATGACAAAGGAAATGCACATATCAAATTTTCTGGGAATAGCATCTAAAGACTTCCTCATTCTGGATGCTTTTTGTGCAACTCGTAAATCCTAAGAGAGGAAAAAAGGCTTCTTACTACACAAAAATATTTATTTCGGTAAAAAAACAATTTATGTCATATGCATATATTTGTAGCTGTAACACTTTTTGAGATTATCTTTGTTGCAGGTTTAAACTTCAACGGGAAGTCGTCTTTCGTTTCATATCTCTTGTTTTCCCTCCTGGACATATAAAGAGAACCGAATTTCAATTGCTTCTCATAACGATCAGCTTTTAAAGAACTTTACCATCGATTTAGCTTAGTGTTTTCTCTTTAATTTCATCCACTTATAAGGAAGAAAGTAAAAAGACCAATTCTATTAATGTTTTTCTCGATTTGCGTGATGTAGATAAAATAATGATATTTTGTAAGAATAGCTTTTTTGTGGAACAGATAGAGAAAGGCATGTGAATTATTTTTGAGCACTTGCAATCGTACGTTTACCCGTTTGTTTCATTCAGAGGTATATACCATAGGGCTTTCTTCAAGAGGGAAACCACGGTTAATAGTTATATTGTAAGTGGTTTAAATGTACTATTATTTGCGAGTGGGATGTTTAGTACACGAGCGAGTTTTATCCTACCCTAATATTAGCTGAAACATTCTTATATTTATTAACATTAATATATTTGGAGTCGTCATTACGAGGAATTGAATCTTAGTCGTGACGTAGGTAGTCCTTTGTTTGTTCGTTGCTGCGTAACCTCGCCGGAATAAACAGTTTCAATTCTGGTTGTTCCAACCGCACCAAATAAATCAATAAATGACTGAAAATGAATATTCTCGAAGAAGTTTTAGATTATACTGAAAAAACTGAACTTAGTTTGTTCCCCGGAAAGTCATATGACTTATATGACAAGGAATTTTAATGATGAAAGAATGACTCATTGTTGTTTACTAGGATACACGACATGTATACATGACGTCCATAGGATAGGCTAAAATGTATTTTTCTCTTGATAAGAGAGGTCTCATGCGGTTCAAAGTGACGTGTAAATCGATATAAATGAATAATTAACGTGTTGTTGACTCGATTGCTTCTTTAGCGAGTACATCACGGGAATATGCAGGTAATAACCGCTGTAAGATGTCACGCAACATTCAAAATGCTTGTATGAACAGCATTGCCCCACATCACTGACTTGCCACTATGATGGAAACAGACATGATCCAGAGTGCTGCATTATGAAGCACATAAAAAGTGTGATATGTTATAATCACATGACTTTATCTACCTATTCTACAGCAAACTATAGTTTCAAAAGATTTTTTTCAAACTACTTCATGTTAATGGAGATAAACATTTGCAGAAATTATTTTACTACATATCTTTGTAGATACAAGGGAAATAAGATAAACTACTAGACTAGTACGATGGACAAATCTTTTATTTTTTTGATAGTGTTTAACGCCCGCTTTTACTACTTGTGGCACCGCAGGCGATGACACTGGTGATACATGGAATGAAGATGGAGCACTGTAGGAATATGATGGTGGAGGAAACAGGAGCACCCGGAGAAAACCCGCCCTGCGCCGCTTTGTCCACCACAAATCAAACATGCGGTCGTTTGGGATCGAACCCAGGCCGTCTAGGTGAGTCATCTAACCACTCGGCCACGGCATGGCTACACATCTTTTAAGAGATAGTCACTGTGTAATGGCATTGAAATTCCGTTCTCCTTGAATGACCAGAAAATAAACACAAAAAATGAATAACTTTTCATTTGAGAAAAGTTTATTTATTGACAAATTTAAACCAAAACCCAAAAATACCTTCAAAATGGTTAACAAAAATTGAGCATTCCTTACGGTTTATCAGTTATATAAATGTCACACAGAATGAACATGCCTTAGGCCACCTTCCTAGAAAACTCAAGATATACATTTCATTTGCCATGAAAATGTCTTTAAAATATGGCATTTTATTAAAAATCGTTAGGTAATTTTTAAGAACATCAATGTTTTCTAAACATTCTTAAAGTAAACGTAATTTGATACGCAGAATTTTATTGAAAATATTCGTGTGGCATCCTTTGAAGATTAGTATTAAATGGAGGTTTCATTTTATTAGTCACGCTATTTACAGAAATACACACTCAAACGCACACATAAAGTCCTCTTTCTAAAAGCTATTTTTATTAAGAGGATATCAAAACTTATTTTCTTAAATAGCGACATCGTATTATTTAATGGAATGCATAAAATATACGTAATAGAACAATTAAAATTGAGTAAAATATTTCAGAATGCAAAACAGTAACTATGAATATCTTGGATATGTCTAATCTAACCAGGAATTATTAATTATATGGTGTCTTTTAATGAAATCTATATTTGTCCCATAAATTGTCTATTTCTTCTGGTTTAGTAGTTGTACGGAATTAAAATATCTATTTAAAATGAAGCACTTCAGAAGCTATTCGTAGAGAGTTCAGGACACAATTAAGTTTACAGTTTATTCAAAACACTGCTGTATTTTTTTTTTTTTTTAGGTTACAAATCTTGCAAAGAGTATTTTTGATCAGGCAGATTTTATTGCAAATCTTGATACTACATCCTTACTCTACAATTGGAGTAATACTGATCAGAGACGAATTGATCCTTGTCTGAGTAGTTTTTGTTTACTCAGGAAATTTAAAGAGATTATTTGAATGAAATATCGATACCCAACTTTTGGTAGATTATTATACTTCCTCTATCTATTCTAAGGAGGTGGTAGGAATAGTCATACACAGGATAGGACAGATTACTTTAGAACTTAATTGCCTTTAGTAGCGTTACGTATTTGTTTCCTTAAAATAAAGAAATATCAGGGACTACGGTAGTAAACAGGTCGGTTACGTGTGTTTGCACTTTCTGGTAGTCACTTGTGCAGCCAACTGACGTTCTTACCTCCCCCTTCCACTGCTTTAAAAAACTCAGACTAGTAAAGTATAAATTCTTCATTTTAATCAATGTATTTACAAATTTAAATATATTTGATGTGTATTTTTGCGATGTAAGTTCACTTTATAAACGTTATATAATGAAAATATAGAGGCCTGTTGAATATTGAAGAGTTGAAAACTTCCCCAAGTAGAACAGGGAAACAAAAAGCGTTTGGAGTTGGATGTTGAATGTGCCTCCCCATGCCTGTCCTCAACCAGGGATCTACTCCAGCACCGGTGCTACGCAGGAAACATCCACAACGCTTGCAGGGTTATTCCAGTTTCTGCGAGTTCGCCTTTCCGTTCTTCATATATGCAACTACTTCACCACAGGTGCGTGGCGGGAAAGTATTTCCGAGGCATGCAGGCGCCATACAAATGCCATCGCTTAGCGAGGCAAGCACTTTCCTGCTACTCTCTGAAATAGGCAGCATCTTCACCGCTCCGTTCCACGAGATAGTATTACCAGGCTTATCGGAGGGTACATTTCAAGTAAATCTAAAAAAAGTTTCTCCTTTATCATTTTTTTTTCTGCGAAACAAAAACTACATCTTGCGGCCTCTTCTAAATTTACGTGCCAGAATTTTACAAATCCTTTGCATTGATTATTCCTTCTCATAACACAGATGCCTACTCTTTTGCACATTCCAGTTTCCATGGTTCTTTCCTTGCAGTTGGATTATAGTATACGAATATTACTTAGTAAGGATCAATCCTGGGTTGACACGTTTCAATGTGATTGATTATTGAACAATCACAATCAAACACCATGGAAAATTCAAGGGCTGATTAAACACTGTATCTCGATGTTAAACTTACGAAATTCTACACACATCATTTCCGAAGTTCTTTAAGATATCAGACTGAAAGTTTTACATTTTCGCCGATCTATTACAGCGGTACTACAAAAGAAATAGATAGCTGACACTTCCTGTAAAACAACAATTACTACGTGGTTAAATGGTCAGCGAGCTAACTTCACACCCGGAGATCCCGAGGTCGATTCCCGGCTGGGGTGGGGAATGTTTCTTTAACTAAAGTTATTCCCTATCCTTAACAGAGTTCTGGCAGTATGCATGTGAGAGTGAACGATATAGAATGATAAACCTAATGACAATAACAAGTCAAAGCCTCCGATATGACCATAGAAGTAAAAGGGGGCTATAAAAATAAACAATAAAAAATCAGTCTGCCTCCGTGGTCCCGGGTTCGATTCCCGGCCGGGGCGGGGAAGTTTTCTTTAACCGGAATTATTCCCTATCCCCCCATAGAGTCTGGAAGTATGAATGTGAGAGTGAATGTGCGTGTGTTTAGTAATATAAAGTTCTGAATCTACAGTTTCACAAGTTCAAGCTCCCGATATACCATTGATGCTAAAGGGGGCTATACAAATGAATAAAAAAAAAATATGATGTTTTCCATGCAAATGACTTTCTCTACATCTCTACAACAAATTATTTAAAAAGTTTATGTTTCTAATTTCTTCATACCAATTAAGAAAAATTAGCAGAAATACAGAAATAGTTTTATTACTTGCTTCCCTGCAAGTAGAAGCGAAATAATCGAATATCATAGGTTAAAGTGATATTCAAAAGTTAGTTGCTATGTAACTGAAGTTCCTTTGTTTATATGTGCACCGGTTGACAAATTCCTGTATGAGAAAAGTACAAGAATTTTAAAGCTGAACAAAAAAAAAAAAAAAAAAAAAAAAAAAAGGCATATCTCAAAAAGGACCAACTCCATGAAAAAAATGTATATGACATAAATGGTGTGTTTTATCGTGATCTACATTATTTATGCAGTAATTTTTGTCTATCTCTTACGGTTATGCAAAATTCAATAAAATCATCCAGAATAAAGAGAGTTTTAGAGATTATTCCCAGAAAATTCAAGATATTCCTTTTATTTAGCATGTAAATATCTTAAATATAAAAATCAAAATCGTTAGGGTCATTTTTGAGAATATCATAATTTTCCAATTTTTTTCCATGTAAAGCGTAGTTTATTGTGGGGGATTTTCTTGAAAAACTTCGTTTCACATCCTTGGAAGATACCAAACTTAAAAACTAAACGACTGTTAACTACCAAACTTGGTATTTGAGCCATAATGTCCACACACACGGATAGACACACATACACGAACCTTTTTCTAAAATGCTTTTTTTAACACAGGGGACCCCAAAACATATATTTTCGGTGAAATCTCTCTATTGAATTTTTGATGGGGGCTAGAGAAAGTAAAAGAGCAACACCACCGAAAAGACAGTCAATCTACGGCTGGTATAGACAATTTGAAACAAAGGGGAAAGAGCTCGAGAAGACCACGTGTTTCCGAGCAAAAGTTTGAATGTGTCTTACATAAGAAACTCACGGAAGTCGACAGCAAGAGCCAGCATGCAGTTAGAAATTCCACAACAAACTGTATGGAAAATATTGCGTAAGCAACGGCATATGACGCCTTACAAACGCCTTGAAACTCCGAGGGCCGTAGAGGGACATGTGCGGGAACCTCCTAAAATGAATGTGTTTTGTGCGGAATCTCACACAAAGGTGTATGACCCCTTCAACTTTGCAGAACAGTCACGGGTCATAAATATCTTGACATGTTACAGATCTGGTTGATGCCCCAACTGAATGAGGAGCAGGACAACTTTATCTTCCAACAAGATGGTGCACCGACTCACTGGCACAAAGATGCTAGAGACTACCTAGATGAAGTCCTACCACATTGTTAGATTGACCGTAAATAATGCTCTTGCACGTTGCCATTAAGAAGGCCCTAACTCACACCCTGTGACGACTTGAAAGCACGTATCAAAAAGCCGTGGCAAGTGTTGATTCTATGCTATATCGATTTTGGAACGAAATCGAATATCGTCTTGGTGTGTCTCGTGTAACGAAAGGAGTCGATATTGAACTTTTGTGAGGTCACAAAGTAAACTTCAATGTTGTTTATTTCTTTAGTAGTAATCCTTTATTACACAGTAATGAGTTTTATTAAGATATACAGTATATTTTTCTTAGTTACACATTAAAATGTATCAACAATTTATTTTTAAAACAAGCAACCATCAATGCCGTAAATAAACAACAGCATCAAAATGATCATTTTATCACCATAAATATTTACTAGAAAAAAGCCATTTATATCACAAAATATTATGCATTAAGAAAAACGAATATAAACATTTTGTTACATACACAAATCTTTTTCTACAAACTCTTAAACTAACCTTAGAAAGCGATTTGCTCTAATTCCTTCACGTTAATCCAGATAAAGGTTTTATTACATATTTCCTTATAGATGAAAAGAAATAATGATTACATTCTGCTTAAGCGAGAGAAATCTTTTAAAAGCTGGTCACTATGAGTTGGTTTTGAAATTCCGTTCTCTGTGCTTGACCAGAAGTTAGAAAAAGGAAAAGCTACATCCCATTTGAGAAACTATAAGGAATAGCTCGGAAATGATTAACTCCGCAGCGATCAATGTGAAAAGAATTGTGTGTTTTTAACGAGATCTACAATCTAAGTACAGTAAGTTTTTGTGTATCTCTTATTGTTTCCAAGATATGCAAAAACTATTCCGTAGGAAGAGGATTTCACCAATTCACCAAATATAAAGCACTAACAGTAAGGTATCGCTTTTTTGTACCGTTGCATAGTGATACACATTTAAATATTCTGATTATCGCTGTATCTGATGGTATTCAATTGTGTAAAAGATTAATTAAGCTTTGTATATATTAAGTAGAAGATAAAAGAATAAGACTATGAATTTTTTAGAAGAATAAATAGAGAAGGACATGTGAATCCAATACACCAAATTTTTATTATCTTCTCTATTACGTATGTACTATGTACACAGTAAATAGAGAATATATTGTATGCCGCCCAAAATTCCAAAGATGCGAAATGAAGATTTTCAAGAAAATCCCCAACTCTCAATTAGCCTTTACATGGAAGATTTTTCTAAACGTTTTATTTGATCAAAGTGGATCAAATGATTTTAATTAAAATGCAGTATGTTTAAGATATTTCCATGAAAATAAATGTATCTTGAACTTTCTGGTAATAGCCTCTGAAGACCTCTTCATCCTAGGTGACTTTTGTATAATCGTAAACTGTAAAACACAAATTTACTGCACAAAAAATAAAAATCTAACTAAAACTCACAATTTATGTCATATATATTTTCTTCTTATGGTTAACCGTTTCCGAGATATTTCCTGTTATTGGTGTCAATTTTAAACTACATAAAAATTTTCTCACTTTCGTTTCATTTCTTTACTTTACTCCTGGGAATGCAAAAGAGCATCGAATTTCAATTGTTCCGCATAGCGACAGCTTTTAAAATATTTGACTATCTCTTTAGCCTAGTGCATTCCCGTATTTCCCTTCTACAAGGAAGCAAGTTTGCTAATGCTAATGTTTATCTCGATTAGTATGTCGCAGATAAAAGAATAATCTTTTATGTGTAAAGTTTGTTCGTGGAACTGCTACTTTTAGAACGGCATGCAACAGTTCAGATTTTATATGTATATAGAAGGTATTGTATAGCACCCAAAAATTGGATACCGAGATTTCATCGGAAATATATATTTTGAGGCCCCTGATTCCAAAAAAAAAAAAAAAAAATTAGAAAAAAGTTCATGTGTGACTGTAGGTATCCGAGGACATCATAGCTCAAACATTAAAATACCGTTAAATATCAAACTTGGTATTTAAATTTGGTATCTTCCAAGGATGTGGCAAGAAGATTTTTCAAGAAAATTTCCCAAATTTAAACTGCTTTTTACATGGAAACATTTTTGAAAGTTTTGTTTTTCTCAAAAATGGCTGTGTCGATTTTAATTAAAATACCCTATATTAAAGCTATTTACATCACAAATAAAATGTATAAGCTCAATTTCTAGGAATAGCTTGTATTCATTCTGGATGAACACTTCTGAATTTTGCTTAACTGGTAAACCGTTAGAGATAGACACAAATACACAATTGATGTTGTATATAATTTTGACCGTTTTCGAAGTATTCCTTGTTGTTGGTTTTAATTTTGAACTATGCATCATCTCAACCGGGGTTACATTCCTTTCGTCGCTCTAGTTTTTCTGGAAATGCAAAGTGAACGGAGCTTCAACTGTTCACATATCGATTGGCTTTTAAAATATTTAAGTAGTGGTTTAACCTGGTACATTCCCTTACTTTTTTCTGCTTATAAGAACTAAGTAGTAAGATCAATTGTGTTAATATTTATCTTGTACAGCATGAAAATTCATTTGTAAGAATAATGTGCAGTACAGATAGATAAACTCATGGAATGCAACATAAGCTTTTACTTTCTCTACACGTACTATGTACATAGTGTATAGAGAAGGTATTGAATTCCACCCAAAAGTTCGATATCGAGATTTCACCGGAAATACACGTTTTGGGTCTCCCTGAATCAAAAAAAAAAAAAAAAAAATTACAAAAAGGTCCGTGTGAGCGCGCGCGCGCGCGTGTGTGTGTGTGTGTGTGTGTGTGTGGTGTGTGTGTCTGTGGATAGGTTAGCTCAAAACGAAAACACCGTTGAATACCAAACTTGCTATTTAAATTTGGTATCTTCCAAGGATGCGATACAAAGATTTTCAAGAAAATCCCCCAACCCCCAACTACCCTTTACATGGAACTTTTTTCGAAAATTTTGATTTTCTCAAAAATGGCTCTAACAATTTTGATTACAATATCGTATATTAAAGATATTTGTCTGACAAATAGAATGTATATCTTGAAATTTCTGGAAATATCCTCTGAAGAGTACTTTATTCTGGATGAATTTTACGGAATTTTGAATAACTGCTAAACGGTAAGGGATGGACAAAAACTTACATCACGAAAAATGTAGAGCAGGTTAAAACACACAATTTATGTTTATTATGTTTTTTCGTGGAGTACATCGTTTTTGAGACATTCCTTGTTTTTGGTTTTTGCTTTGAAAGACTGATACTTTTCTCATACAGGAATTTGTCAACTGCTGTCCATACAAACAAAGGAACTTCAATGGCATAGCAACCAGCTTTTGAATATCACTTTAACGTATGGTACTCTCTTATTTCTCTTCTACTTACAAGGAAGCTAATTTTTTCTCGATTAGGATGAAGTAAATAGAAGCATAAAGTCATGTGAATGGAGTACATCAGATTTTTTTTTACTCAACTCTTCTTTAAAGCTTCCCAAGAGATAAGTTGGTAGCAAACAAACGAAGGAAGAGAATACGCAACATCTTATCGCAGGTTGAAGCGACGCGGTGCTTCATCAGCTAAAATCTCCGATAGCTTCCTGAGCAAGCTTCTTCCACTCGAAGATCAACGATAACATCCGAGCTGAAAAATACTCGCCCAAGTGTTTGAAATGTGATAGCCAGTTTGTTTTGCGTTTATGGCGAGCACATTAAGGAAGGACATGTGAGCTGGGGGTAAGGATTAAGAAGAGGACGGCAAACATTTTAAGCTCCATCGACAGACAGCTCGATATATTGACCAGGGCACCCGGATCGTGTTACACCGCTTCAGTCAACATGGCTGGCTCTGGGGTGCAGCTGTTACACTTGCACGTAATGCAGCCCATCTCACTCTAATATCAAATCTAACTCACAAACTACACAGTTAACTGGTATTGAATTAAACAAGCCGTGTGTAGGACAGGAGTTGGACAGGTAGAATAGACTGAAAAAATCTGATGTGTTCCATTCACATGACTTTCTCTATATCTCTGCAAAAAATTATTGTTATAAAGCTTATGCTTCTATTCATTTCATGCTATTCGAGAAAAAAATAACATGTATAGTCTTATTACTTGCTTTCTTGTAAGAAGAAGCGAAATAAGGGAGTACCATAGGTTAAAGTGATAGTCAAAAGCTGGTTGCTATGCGACTGAAGTTCCTTTGTTTGTATGGACAGGAGTTGACAAGGTTTTTTAAAGCTGAAACCTAAAAATAAGGAATATATAAAAAACGATCAACTTCATGAAAAAAATGTATATAACATAACTTGTGTGTTTTAACGTGCACTACTTTTTTATGTAGTAAGTTTTTATCTATATCTTGCGGTTTAGCAATTATGCAAAATTCCGTGAATTTCATTCAGAATAAAGTAAGCTTCAGAGGCTATTCCCAAAAATTTGAAGATATACATTTTATTTGTCAAGTAGATATCTTTAATATACGATATTTTAATCAAAATCGTTACAGCCATTTTTGAGAAAATCAAAATTTTCGAAAAAAGTTCTATGTAAAGGGTAGTTTGGGGTGGGGGGATTTTTTCAAAATCTTCGTGTCGCATCCCTGGAAGATACTAAACTTAAATACAAACTTTGGTATAGTGCGTATAGAGAAAGTAAAATTCAATACCAACTCACCATAATAGTTTGTTATTATATAAAACCTCGGACCTAAACCACTTGCAGCATTGTAAGTCGCCATTGGGGTTGTCATCTAAAAATACTTTGAGATCACTTTGTGATTTACAGGGAAACATGCGAGCCAGTTGTGAAATTCAATGCTATGCCGGCATGTTGCCATGATTTCTCAGTGACAAAGCAACCGGCTAGAGATCGGGAGATCCATGGTTCAAATCCCGGCTATAGCATTGAATTTTTCAGTCCGACTCTACCTATCCCACTCCGCAGTTAACATTTACAAGGAGTTTCAATAATAATTCCTTTTAAATCTATGTTATTTTTCTACATATACTATACACATAGTGTATAGAGAAGGAACTGTATTGCACCCACAAATTCGATACATAGATTTCACCGGAAATATATATATATATATATATATATATATATTTTGAAGTCCCAATTAAAATAAATACATTCTACAAAAAATTCCGTGTATGTGTGTATCTGTGGGAAACGTAGCTCAAAAATGAAAAGGCTATTAAATACCAAACTTGGTATGAATGGTCAGGATAAAAAATACGGTTTGATAAAAGCATAATTATTTTAAAATTTAAACAATGACAAGAATACCTTGGCAGCAGCTCCACCACAAAAATGTAAAACCATAAATTGTGTGTGTTGATATTATCCACATTCTTTTGTGAAATAAGATTTTGACTGTATGTTACGGTTTATCAGTTATGCAAAAGATATTTAGAATGAGGAGGGCTTCAGAGGCAACTTCCATGAATTTCAAGATATACATTTTATTTTTCATTAAAATATATTTAATATACGGCATTATATTAAAACTGTTAATACTATTTTGAGCACATCAACATTTTTGAAATTTTTTCTACGTAAAGGTAGTTTGGGTTGCGGAAATTTTCTTGAAAATCTTCATGCCATCCATGGGAGAAACCAAACTTAAAACTGCATTTGGTACTTTTCGTTTTTGATTTATGCTATCCAGATAAACACATTCACCCTTTTCTGAAAATACATCTTTTGGTCTCAAAAATGTATTTCCGGTGAAATCTCGGTATCGAACTTTTGGGTGGAATACAATACCTCTCTAACTATTAATGTATAATGTATAATGCTATAGAAAGTAAAAACAGAAATTTAAAAGCTTGGTAGCAGTGTACACTTTTGCTGTGATTAGCATAACTCAAAAAGAAAAAGTCGGTTATATAAAATACTTGGTATTTATGTTCATTGCCTTCCACACACATGTTACAAAGTTTTTCTTAAATAATACCAGGAGTGCTTTCCTCGTGTCCTAAGAGATGAAAACACGAGTTGTATTTGACAAGACAATTGAGCAAAATAGACTATTAATGATACATAATATATAGGAAGTGAGATATTATCAGGTTATGACTGCAATACATTAGTTCTCAAATAGCCGGTCCCCATGGCCGCGCTCGCCAAAGCATCTCGCTTTGGTGTTTCGCAGTGCAGGGGATCGTAGGTTCAAGTCCCGCCTTGGGCATGGGTGTTATATGTTTGTGTATGTGTGTGTAAAAAAGTAAAACAGAAATTCAGTAATCATACAGTAAACAAATTAGGTAAATAAAAAAAAATGGTAGATGCCGCATTCGACCATGTTTATTTGCTGACTTTTTTTTTTCTCCTGAATTATGATATGGGCTACCGTGTCTACACCCATGGTACGAATATTGATAGTAACAATATAAATAGGGGACAATTATTTTATATCAGCTTTTAGTAACTAATACATGAAATGGAAAGAAACGTTACTTTATTTAAGGTTATTTCCCTAATTCATACATAAGAAATAAAATAATGATACTTTTCACTCCTTTTTAGAACTAAATACATTGTAAACTGGATAAATGTTTAAATAAACATTGTAACCGAAATAATTGTAAGTGCAATTAAGCCAACGAATGCCAAGTGCGACAAGATTTCAAAGAAATGAACATCAGCTGCGATAAGGTGACTGCGACTGCTTGAAATTATCTAATCTCGGCCATTGCATTGACACTGTTATAGTTGAGCTGAATGGTCATACAAATCTGTGCAGAAGATTGTTCCTGTGTCAGAAGATTCCTGGTCATCTGTCATAATTCCCGCTAAGGGTTTCATTGCGTGTTTGAGGCCCACCTAGGATGTGTGCGCGTGCCGGCAACAAGTTAAGACTACGCCGACCAGAACAAAAGAGGAAAAACAGAATAGGCAACAAAAACAAAAATAAAATAAAAAAAAACAGCGATAAAAACTAAAAAAATTATCGAGCACCGATCAAGCCAATAAAGAGCACTTCACTACACTTCACAGGTGGCTTTGTCGGCGCGTGTCGGAGCGTGGGATTTGACATCGTCAGAGAAAACAATGCCGAGCTCTTGGTAAATAAATTGTCCTACGTAAGAAACAAAATGCCAAATACTCAAAACGCATTATAACATATCATATAAGCTCAAAACATTCCATTTCTAAAAAGCCAATTATCAGCCCAAAAATCCCAGTGTTAGCACTGTTTTCTTTCTCTCGTGGTCCTTCTTAGATTTCAGTCGAATATGGTAATAATTTTCTTCAATTTAAAACAGGTTGTTCCAATTCAACTCGTCTGAGTCAGAGTACTCCCGAAAACTCAATGATAGATAGATAAGTTTATTTGCCAGAACAAAGTACATTGTGTAGCAATCGAGATCAAAAACAATTGACAGTATTATAAAATTCATCCAAACAATAAAATGGGTTTAAAATCAAAGTGCGCTTCACTGACCTCTTAAAACATTCAATGGAGAGAGCTTTAGTGCTGTTACTGAGTTTGTTAAATAGATTTAATGATATTATTTCAAAGGAATATTACCCCGCAATCCGGGTGGATGGGGAGCGGTTTGTTTTATAGTGGTTAACGCCCGGTTAACTGCATATGATACCGCAGGCAATGACACTGATTATACATAGAATGAATATGGAGCACCGGTGGAATGCTATAGTGAAGGAAACCGGAGTACCCGTACTAAAAACCGCCCTCCGCCGCTTTGTCAACCCTAAATCTCACATGCGGTCGCTCGGAATTGAACCCGGGTCTCGAAGGTGAGAGGTGTGTGTCTAGCCTGGGGGGGGAGAGCGGGATTGCCATTACGTCACTGCCACCACCACAATGCTTCCGTAGTGCCGCTTAATCGTCAAGTGAATGGAACAAATCAGATTTTTATTCATTGGACCTCAAAATATATATTTCCTGGAAATCAGGGATATAATTTGTAGGGGTGATATATTTTATTTATTGAATATACAAGAGCATAAAACTTTATTTCACTTGAAGCAACATTTAGGGTTATAGTTATTATACAAATTAATTTACAATAATGTTAAATTAGTCATAGCCATATACAGGTCATACTAATGAAAGAAAACAAGATAAATAGTGTTTATTATAACGTTCTATAAATAGAACATAAAACGTTTTGGAATTCCTTAAGACAGCAGTTTTACTTTCTCTACACGTACTATGTACATAGATATAGAGAAGGTATTGTAATGCATCCAAAAATTCGATACCGAGATTTCACCGGAAATACATGTTTTAGGACCCACTTGAATTCAAATAACCATCATTAGACAAATGTTCGTGTATTTGTATTTGTGTGTCTGTTTCTGTGTGTGTGTCTGTGGGCAGCATAGCTAAAAACGAAATGTTCGTAAATATCAAATTTAGTATTTAAGTTCAGTATCTTGCACGGATGTGACACGAAGATTTTCAACAAAATCCCCTTAGCCCAACTATCCATTACATGGAAAAATTTGCGAAAAGTTTTGATTTTCTCAAAAATGGCTCTAACGATTTTAATTAAGATATCGTACATTAAATAATTTTACATGACAAGTAAAATATACAAAAAATTTAGAACTGGTTAAAACACACGATTTATGTTATATGTATTTTTTTTTCGTGAAGTTGACCGTGTTTGAGATAGTCTTTGTTATTGGTTTCAGCTTTGAAATACTTTTCTCCAGCACCTTTTAAAAGATTTTCCTATCGCTTTAGCCTATAGTACTCCCTTATTTCCCGTCTAATTACAAGTAAGCAAGTAATAAGGGCCTTTCTGCTAATTTTTTCTCGATTAGCTTTAAGTAATTAGGTAGAAGAATAAGCTTTTAAACAATACTTTATTGCAGAGATGTAGAGAAATGCATGTGAATGGAACACATCAGACTTTTTTTTCTCCAAATATTTTATGAAGTGGTTTTTCAAATCTCATATTACAACAATTAAAAAATGTATCGAAGATTTCTCTTTTATGCTCTAGGACTGGGCAGTGAAATTCAAAATGTTCAACAGTTAGTTGTTCAGTACATATACACTGATATCCGTTCTACCTTTGTATCTTAAATCTTGCAAAATAAAAACAAAATTTTCCATGTTCTTTACAAAATTGGGTTAATATGAAGTCTGGTGTGAAATGTTTACAGTGCAGACGACATTCAACTTGTAAAAAATCTGATGTGTTGCATTCGCATTCTCTGCAACTAATTATTGTTAAAAAGCCAGCACTTCTATTTACTTCATGCTAAACAAGAGAAAAAAAAACAGCAGGAATAGCATTATTACTTGCCTTCTTATAAGTAGTAGAAGCGAAATAATACATTAGTTTAAAGTGATAGTCAAAAGCTGGTTGCTATGTGACTTAAGTTACGTTGTTTGTATGGACAGGAGTTGACAAATTCCTGTATGAGAAAAGTATTAAGTTTTTTAAAGCTGAAACTAAACACAAGGAATATCTCAAAAACGAAAAATGTATGTAACATAAATTATGTGTTTTAATGTGTTTTTGTATGGCAGGTCCATCTCTTACGGTTTAGCAGTTATGCCAAACTCCGTAAAATTCACCCAGAATAAAGTAGTCTTCAGAGGCTATTCCCAGAAAATTCAATATATACATTTTTATTATTTTATGTAAATATCTTTAATCTACGATATTTTAATAAAAATCGTTAGATCCATTTTTGAGGAAAAAAATTCAAAATTTTTTCCATATAAGAGTAGTTTGGGTTGGTGGGATGTTTCTCAAAATCTTCCTGTCACCGACTTTTCGTTTTTGACACACACACACACACACACACACACACACACACACACGCACGCACGCTCGCAAAAGGCGCGCCGTGGTCGAGTGGTTAAGACTACTCGCCTCTCAATCCCAAGCGACCGCATGTGGGATTTGTGGTAGAAAGCGACGCAGTGGCGGGTTTTTTACGGGTTCTCCATTTTTTGCTCTCATCTTCATTTCATGTATCATCAATATCATTGCCTGCGATGCCATTTGTAGTAAAAGTGTAGTAAAATTTGTTGTTAAACACTATCAAAACACACAAACACCCTAAAATGTATCTTTCCTGTGAAATCTCGGTATCAAATTTTTGTGTGGCGTGCAATACCTTCTTTACACACTATGTACATAGTAAGTGTAGAGAAAGTAAAACATTTCTTGTGGTTGTTTCTCTAGAACTGGATATCCAAAGCAATATTTGTACATGGTAGCAAAAGTAAAACTGTTTGCAGCTATGATGTTCAGGTATCCGCTAATTTGCTCCAGGTGCCTTTCTGAATGCTGTACAGAGCTTATGTTTTCACTAATTAACGAGAGAGAGAAATATATGGTTTCTAGACTAATTATTAACGAGTACTAACAGAAAGGTTCGCGCTGAGCTTCATGTAGTCCTAAAACGTAACAAATATTTCATAAAATGAAATGATTGTGTAATGCGGGCTGCGTTCAAGCGAGAGTGCGGCAAATGAGAATGGATGAGCATGCGGGATGAATTTTACTCAGCAGTGGTTCCATTTACAGTGCGCATTGCATATTAGTTGTAATATCTGTCGGCCTTCAGAGGATGGTCCCATGCGTTGCAGCAAACCTAACACGCAACGCTTCCTGAAGCTGAATTTATGTTTCTAATTGCATCTAATGCAAATGAGACGAGACAAGCCGTCTTAAAAAGTTTTGTTATTATGTTCAATGTCAGGCAACCTCAGCGCTAAATTAGTTTTGGAGGATTTTAAAGTTCATGTTTTTTGCACACGCAGAGATGAAACGTACCATGCTCATGAATTTCCGTTTTAATTGAAGTATTTTTTTTTTTTAGTTATGCTGTCCACAAACACATACACATGACTTTTTCTAGAAATATTTTTTCGGTTTCAGGGTTACCCAAAACGTTTACTTTTGGAGAAATATCGGTATAATATTTTTGGAGGAATAAAATAATTTACTCTACTATGTACATTATACGTGACAGACAAAATGATAACTAGTTATAAATTATTTTAATTGACATGTGGTATAATCGATAAAACTCCTACTCTGCTAAGTCAAAAAAAACTAAAGGCAAACTTAAAATCCTGTAAAAAAAATCTAGATCCTGTAAAATTATCAGTTTCATATCGTAATAGCTTTTGAGAAAATAGGCCATAATGTAGAAGATTTGGTATTGCTGGAATAGGGCTTTTAACATCGCGTTAATCTTTTCATGATAAATATATGAAAGCTGTGTAAATGCACTGTATATTTAACTTTTAAGTGAAAATGTTGTTTCCCATTTCCTAAAAAAAAGGAAGTATTCCATTTATATGACTTTCTCTAACTCTTCTACAAACTATCGTTATAGCAAATTTTTCTTTTATCTACTTCATGCTAATCGAGATAAACGTTAGTAAAATTTATCTTATTAATGTTTCTTAGAAGGAAAATAAGGGATAACAAAAGGCTAAAGCAATAGTCAAATCCTTTAAAAGCTTTGATGATGTGAGATACAATTTAAATTTAGTGCTCTTTGCATGGCCAGGAGTAAAAAAAAAAAAAAAACATATTGTACGAATGACGTCTCTCCGTTTGAGAAAAGTTTGAAGTACTTTAAAATTGAAATTAATATCAAGGGAATTAAAGCATTCTTTAGTGGGAGTAACTTGGATCACTGGAAAAGTCTAAGGTAGGAAATAGCCCTCCGTAGTGTACTAGTTACTATTCATATACTCAAGGTCGCGGGTTCAAACCCGTGCAGCAAAGTTTCAAGAAATGGTGGTTAGCCTGGGACCAGATCGTCGATCGAACTCTTCTTGAGATCTCTTCTACTCAAGATCCGTACATGGTGCAGGGATTTACTTGGTGTAAGAACAACGTATTCTTTCCTTTCCTCCTAGCTGCATTTATTTAAAACTTTTCAACACAGTTTCAAATTTGAAAGATAGCCTTCTTTCTTTTAAGACTGAAAATCGTCTCTAATTTAACGACCTTATTCCCGTAGAAAAATGTACTAGGTATATTTGTCCCTTGCAATGTGCTTTCTTTCTGGCCCAAACTAAAATATTCCGGACAGTGACTTTCTCAAATTTCCGAAAGTTCTCAAATCTTCTGGAAAGTTGTGGCTAGTGTACTCTTCGACGTAATATTACTTTGAAGCAACAAATTCTTTCGTCACCTTAATCTTAATGTCTAATGAGGACATTTTATCCCTCAGAGACTTAATCTCTCGAGGACCTTCCTTCCCCGACGAAGTCAGAAGGAGAAATCTAAAAAAATTTGAAAATTTACCTTAGTCACCGCAAAAATCGTTCGTTGCTAAAACTAGTTATTGATACAAAATAAAACAACTCGTCGCTATATGAAAAATCAACTGACGAAAACAAAACAGCAACGAAAAAATCTTCACAAAAATGTAACCAAGAAGTAATAACATAAAATGACGGAAAAAGACTATTCTAAAAAGGCTATTAAAATACAAATAAAACATGACATAAATGTAGTTATTGGTCCGCAATGCTTGATCTTGCTTCAACGGCCGAAGGACAATGGATTTTTTCGTGCGTTAAAATCCTTAGCATGGCTTCCTTTGGAAAGCAAGTAAAGCCATTGGTCCTGTGTCGTAGATTTACTGCGCTTAAAAGAATCTCAGGATTGATAAAAAGTCCTCTGAGCAAAATTACGCAGTCTTTTATGCCCAGTATAGAATGAGACGCTGAGAGCCACAGGATTATAGTGTCCATAAATTAAAAATATTGTAGGAAATCAGTTGATCCAACCAAAGCGGTTAGGTATGTGCACACACGTAACGACTTTATATCCCCCTTCCACGGTTTCAAAATACTCTAAGGTATATACTTTATTCACCACACATTAAGGCAATATTTTACTGAAGTGTAACAAATTATTAATTGCAATTTTACTCGCTAAGACATGGTCTACAAGAAAAAAATCTGATTTGGTCAATTCATAAAATTTTCTCTATATGTTTCGCAAACGAACTATCCTTACAAAATTTTATTGCTCTATCTACATCATGCTCATCAAGATAAACATTATCAAAGTGTTATTTATTACTTAGTTGCTTATAATTATAAGGTAGATAAGGAAATACACTAGGCTAAACTGACAGCCAAAACTTTTAAAAACTGTCGCTGTAAGTTTCTCATCGAAATTTTGTTCCCTTTCCATGACTAGGAGTAAAACAAAATTATGTGAAAAAGATGGACTTCCTTTTTGAGAAAACTTTTAAGATTTTTAAAACTGAAACCAATGATACGAAATATCCTGGAAATAGTTAGTTATACAAAAAAAATATATGACACAAATTGTGTGTTTTAACCAGATTAACATTTTGTATGGTAAGTTTTTGCCTATCTCTTACGGTTTACCAGTTATGCAAACTTCATCCAAAATGATTATTCTCAAGAAATTTACGATATAAATTTTGTTTACCATGTAAATATCTTGAATCAAAATCGTTAGAGCCATTTTTTAAAAAATAGGAAATGTTCGATATAAATATTAATTTGGAATGATGGAAAATGCTGAAAACCTTGGTACCGCATCCTTGGAAGATACTAAACTTAAACACAAAGTTTGGTACTTTGTTTTTAAGTATGGTTTGTGTATCTTTTTAAAATTTGTTATTTAAGGGGTACTCAAAACGTGTATTTTGAAAAATCGGGATAAAATTTTGGGGTGGAATAAAGTACCCTCTCTGCCTATTTCGTGAAGCATACCTGCTAGAGAAAGTGATAATTACTGATAAATTATTTCAATCAAAATGTGGTATAATCAATAAAAATCTTACTCTTCTTAATAAGCAAACTTAATGTATAGCAGCACATCAGGAAACTTAAAATCCATATCTACTTCCTGTAAACATTTCATAATAGCATATAAATTTAGCAGATTTGACATTGCTGAAATAGGGCTTTAAACGTGGGGTTAATAACCTACTTTTCATGATATACAATGCGTTAAACTTGATTTCCACATTTTTATTTAATTTTTAAGTGAAAATTTTACTTCCCATTTTCTAAAAAACTGACGTGTTATATACATATAAATTTCTCTACCTGATCTACTAGTCAACTATTCTTAAAGAATATTCTTTTATTTACATCATGCAAATGGAGATAAACGTTAGCAGGTTTAATAGCCTATTACTTGTTTCCCCTTAAGTATAAAAGAAATAAGGGAATATACTACCTACAGCAATTGTTAAATCCTTTAAAAACATAAACTAACAAAGAATAATTCTAAAATTGTTAGTTATAGAAAAAAGTATAGGACAAATTGTGTGTTTTAACGAAATCTACATTTATGTCTATCTCTTACGGTTTAACCAATTTCAAAGGTCATCCTGAATGACTAGGTCTTCAGACGATATTTCCAGAAAGTTCAATATATAAATCTTATTTTTCATGAAAATATCTTAAACATATGGTATTTTGTTCAAAACAGTTTGAACTATTTTTGAGAAATTCACGTTATTCACCAAGGACTTTCACTTTTTGAACAATGCTGCTTACAGACACATACACTCGGTACCGACTTTTTGGGTGGAGTATAATGAATTCTTTACAAACTATGGGCCCAGATAATAAAAACAGAGCACGACCTACTCCTTTCACTTCTCGATGGTCCATAAATTGATGAAAATTGCTACTTTATTTTATTGATCTTCAGTTTAATTTTGTAAAGTCAAGCAGAATTGGCTTCTAAAGCCTGTATTTTGATCTATCCTATTCATAAAGTTGAACGCTGCCGACTCTGGAGGGATATGAACGAGCGTTGAGTGCTATGTGATAGAGAATATGTAAATATAGACCTTTATGGTAGTATTACCATTCAGGCTTTCAGGTTATTCTGAATTTGAAATGTCAATAAAAGAATCAGATGCTTCAGAAGTGGCACTCTATTCGAGCAAATGTGAATTGATCGTATAGTTTTCAATGCACGAATTTGCAGTATGTGCTGGGGACTCGATCTGGGTCAGCACTCACGCCCTTTTGATACACGATTCCGTTTGACTCTCGCAATCCGTGTGAATATTTCACGGTGCTACAGAAATGATCAATAAAGGTGTTGAGCAATCACAATGTTCGTGCAAAACAGATAAACAACATCCTCTACAGATCTTCATTCGACTACAACTCAGGCCCAATTAAGAGAAACTCATGGAGAGTATAATGTACTGTTATATGAAGGTCGGCTGAGAATTTCATTAGATTTGAAAACAAAATAGATTTGAAAACAACATTAGATTTGTTTTTTGCTTTATTTCTCAACATAATCTCCAGAAACGCTAATACATTTGTCATATCGGTGTCCTAATTTAATTAAACCATCTCTATAGTGCGATTTATCAAGGTTCTCAAAATAGCTGTTTACCGTATCAATGACCTCCTCGTTATTGTGAAATCTTCGTCCTTCAAGACATTTTTTGAGGTTTGGGAACAGAAATGATCATTTTACCTTTTTCCAAGTAATCAATAAAAATAATGACCTGTGCATCCCAGAAAACACTTGTTAGCTGACAAAATTGACTTTGGATGTTTTGGAGTTGTTTCACCTGGCGCAATCCGCTGTTTTCACAGTGATTTACTTTCTGGAGGGTAGCGATGTATCCAAGTTTCATTCATGGTAGTAAGCCGTCTCAAAAATTCACTCGAATTTTTACGGTAGAGGTCCACAATTGTCTTTGCAACTTTTGATCAGGTGTCAACAAAAGCGGCACCCATCTTGCACAGACTTTGTGAAAGCTGAAAACATTACTTAAAATATTACCTGCATGTTCTTTTGATATGTTTAGACTCTGTTATCTCTAACAACTTTATCTGCGGTCTTTCAGTATTAAATCATTTTTTCAATGATCTGTGGAATTGTCACTTCTATAGATCGGCCAGAGCAAGGCTCATCAATAGTGCTCGTACGTCCCATTTTAAACTCTGCAACCCACCTTTTAATCATTGAGTTTGAAGGGGCAGACTCTTTCAATGTACTGTCTATTTCCTTCTCGATTCCTTTAGGCGTTAATCCTTTCAAATGGAAGTATTTAATCACGGCTCGTTTTTCCAGAACATCCATTTTCGTGAAAACTCTAAAGTTGTGGCCTATGACGCCATATCTGTGTGAGGCCTGGGACTTATCAGCCGACACTTGTATGATGTTGCCAAAACTAATAAAATCCTATCGTGAATTCCTGTGAATAGGCTGAAAGAAAGAGTGGGGGCAAAGCTTAACTATAGAAAAAAATCTGATGTGTTTCATTCACATGACTTTCTCTACATCTCTAAAATAAATCATTTAAAATCTTATTCTTCTATTTACTTAATGCAAATAGAGAAAAAATAGCAGAAAGGGCCTTATTACTTGTTTCCTTGTAAGTAGAAAGGAAATAAGGGAGTAGCATAGGCTAAATAGCTTAAATATACGATATTTTAATAAAAATCGTAAGAGCAATTTTTAAGAAACTAAACATTTTAGAAATATTGTCCATGTCAGGGATAGTTGGGGGTGAAGGGATTTTCTTGAAATCTTCATGTCACCGAACTTAAATACCAAGTTTGGTGTTGAACGGTGCTTTCGTTTTTGAGCTATGCTGCCCATAGATTCACACACACACACACACACACACACACACACACACACACGGATATTTTTGTAAAAATGCTTTTTTTCTGGATTCAGGGAGTCTCAAAATATGTATTTCTGATGAAATCTCGTATTGAGTTTTTGGATGCAATACGATACCTTCTCTATACACTATGTACACAGTACGTGTAGAGAATGAAAACATTAAAAAAATTCAAAATTATTCCATATGAATGTCGCTTGGGGTGGGGATAGATCCAAGTTTCATCCACGACACAAAAACTCAGCTTTATTGCAGCGAAACATTGCCAAAGACTCAACTGAAGCATCCTCACGACGCTGTTATTCTATTGTGAACAAACGCGGTACCCACCTTGCACACAACTTTCTCATATCCACATTTTCAGTTAGTATGCGATGTACAGAACGTTTTGAAATGCCTGCAATGTCTGCTAGCTCAGGACATTTCAGTCGACGGTCATCCAATACCCTTTTTTGTGGATTTTCTTTAAAATTTCTGGACTGGAAACCTCATTTGGTCAAGTCACCCTCCATAGTGTAATGGTTAGCCAGCTAACTTCATATACTCACATCTAGCGGAGTACGATGGATTTTTTCAGGCGTAAAAATTCTTAGCATGACTTCCTTCGGAAGGGAAGTTGGTCCCGTGTCGTAGATTTATGGCAAGTAAAAGAACTCAGGTCTGACAGAGAGACCTCTGAGCAAAATTAAGCGCTCTTTCACTCCCAGTATAGAATGGAGCGCTAAGAACCACAGCAGTTAAAGAGCGTCCATAAATGAAACTCCATTTCATTTTCATTTGATCGATCACTGCGATGCTCATTTTGGCAGCTCGTACGGCCACGCAATATTTCACTGTTGTAAATGAAGGAGTAGACTCCCCCTAAGTAGAATCTAGCTCAGTTTTAATGTTAGTTGTACTAAGACCTTTCAAATGAAAGTATTGTATCACATAAGGATGACAAGTTTCACCCAATACCATTTTGTGGATTTTATTGACACAACTTTGGACTAGTAACCTCATTTGGTCGATCACTGCGATGTTCGTCTTGGCAGCTCATATGGCCGCGTTTAAACTCTGCCAGCCAATATTTCACTGTTGTAAATGAAGGAACACCAGGTCATGAGGACCGCATTAACCGGCCGGGAGGGGCTCGAGGCGCTGACCACGTCTCACCCTCCAATACTGCCCCCCATCCATGACGTCTGTAGTGGACCGAGATGGGGGACGCAGCGGCCGGGCGGTAGGCCAAGGTTTCCCGTGAGCTGTCGTGCCATTGGAGTTATAAATGAAGGAACAGACTCCCTAAGTGTAATCTAGCTCAGCTTTAATTTTAGTTAGCCTATGATCTTTCAAATGAAAGTATTGCATCACATAAGGATGACCAGTTTTATCCATTATTACAAATTCGCTGAGAGCATTCACTAATGATGGCTGCCAAACAAATGCTAAACAATGTAAAATCCCCAAACTTCAAACTTAAGCTTTCCAAGGTTGGTACTCTTTACCATTGCTGTCGCTTGAAACAGAAACAACAACCGCTATCTATATATCAGGTTGGGTACTTCACTGTACAAGTGGTGATACAAGTCGTGCAGAGAAAAAAGAGAGGCGCTTCACATGTTTAGTACCTAGTATACCGAACATGTTTTGGAGATGAGCATTCCTGACACGTGTGTGACATCAAGTCGAGGTTCCGTTGTTCACTGAGCAGGTCAACCTTCCGCTGCGCGAATTCATGCACAAGCTCCTCGCATAACTCGAGTGAAATCGATATAGCCGCAAGTGCATTGATTTATCGCTATCCCATGCCATACTCCGCTCGTAACGTAAGGCATCGCGTGTAAAACGTTTCTCGTGTAATACTGCACAAAGCAATTCCTTCCATGCTAAACAAACAGCCAGCGGCAATGACGGAGCAGAGGTGTTAATTCCCGTCACCAGAGAAACTTACTTCTTCCTTTTGCATTTCGTGATGAAGGATCCAGCAACCAAGATTGGAGAACACAAAATACGAGGGACATCCAGAAAGTGGCAGACGATTTGGCGTAACTAAACAATAACGAAAGCCATCAACACTAAACTTTATTTACAAAGTTACACTACCTTACGATATCTCTCAACGTAATCGTTCATTGCTATCAAGGTATTTTTCATGTGGTACCGTTTTTTATTTCCACTGCTAAACATCTGAGCCAAGAAGACAGTAACACTTCGAGGTCTTCTTGACTGCAAAATCTTTTCTATCCAAAAAGTTATGTACGATGCCCAAAGTGAAACCCCGCTTTTTCTAAATCCTTTTATCGCTATTTGCTTTCAATTCCTCCATAAAGATTGATCAACTTCCACTCCAATCTTTGTCAGGCACACTAGTTCTTCCTTGATTACTCGTATAAAATACGAGGGTCATGCAGAAAGTGACAGACGATTTGGCATAACTAAACAATGACGAAAGTTATCAACATAAACTTTATTTACAAAGTTACACTACCTCACCGTATCTCTCAAATAATCGTCATTGGTAGCAAGATATTTACTGTCACGTGGAACCGGTTTTTTCAATGTAAATGTTTTTCTTCCACAGCAAAAGATCTAAGTCAAGATGTCACTGCCGTTTTGAGGTCTTCTTGGCTGCGAAATCTTTTCCAACCAAAAAGTCATGTACGATGTCCAAAGTGAAACACTTGTTTTACTTATTTAATTTATCAACATTTGCTTTCAACTTCTCCATAAAGATTGATGAACCTCCACTCCGATCTTTGTCATATACACTGCTTCTTTCTTGATTACTCGTAAATTATGCGTCATTTCCTCACTGAAGACTTCTTCATTAAATTATCACTATACACGTGCGTTATTTGCCTATAAAATTCGATTGACCGAAGATTTTGCGGTAAAAAGTAGAGCATCAGCCTTGAAAAACAAAATGAAGATTCCGTTGAGAAATAGAGTAAGGTACAGTAATTTTGTGAATAAAGTTTTGTGTTGAGTTATCATTTAGTTATGCCAAATCGACTGGCACTCTCTGGATGACCCTCAAATTACCAAAAAGTCTGTTGTGTTCCACACATGCACAAACAAACTATGCTTACAATGCGTTATTTCTTTATCCACTTTATACTAATCAAAATAAGTGCTACCATAACTGTTCTTATTACTTGCCTTCTTGCAAGCAGAAGGGAAATAAGGGAGTACACTAGACTAAAACGATAGACAAATATTTTAAAAGCTGATCGCTATTTGAACAATTGAAGATCAGTTCGCTTTGCATGGCCAAAAGAGATGAAACCAAACATGATTTCTCATTTCAGAAAACTTTGGGCAGATTAGAATTGAAAAAAAAAAAATAAAAAGGAATATCTCTGCAACGGTTAGCTCTATAAAGGTGTAGTCATCCACCGTGGTGCCATGATGTCTTCACACACCCAGGCTACGGATTCAAACCCGGTGGAAGAGGATGGATTTTTTTGGGCGTAAAAATTCTTTGCATGGCTTCCTTCGGAAGGGAAGTAAAGCCGTTGGTCCCGTGTCGCAGATTTACGGCACCGAATTTCACACCCAATATAAAATGCTGAGAACCACAGCAGTTTAAGAGTTCCATAAATAAAACTCCATTTCCATTTTCTATAAAGTGAATATGGCATAAATTGTGTTTTAACGAGATCTACACTTTTTCGTGCAGTACAGTTTACTAGTAATATAAAACCCATTCAGAATGAGGTCTTCAGAGGCTATTTTCGTAAAATTATATATATCTATATATATATATATACATTTTACTTGTGTGTAAATATCTTTAAAATACAGTATTTTAATTGAAATCGTTATATCCATTTTTGAGAAAAGCTAAATTTGAATTTTTTCCATATAAAGAATATTCTTAAAAATCTTATGCCGCGTTGTTGAAATGTACTAAACTGTTTGAGCTATGCTGTGCACAGACACAGACACACACGCCACACATGCGCACGGACCTTTTTATAATTTTTTGCATTCAGGGGACCTCAAAACTTATATTTCCGACGAAATATGGATATACAATTTTTGGATGGTATGAGTATCTTCTTTACCTATTATTTGCATAGTACGCATAAAGAAAATAGAAGTATTGTTTTACATTGTTGATTTACTGTTCTTTGAACATGCCATGAATAGACTAATGTTTGAAAGATTGAAGAATTCAGTTTTGAGTATGTGAACAGTATAAATGAAAAACGAAATATCTACTAAATGCCAAACTTAAATATCAAGTTCAAAATCTTCACGGGATGAAACTGTACGGGTATGTTTATTCTGAATGATATTTGCAATTTGATACAATTAAGAAATAGACAAACTTACCACACAAATAATGTGCACCTCGCATTAAAAGGTAATTTATGTTAACCCTGCAACCAAAATTTGGTCGGATTGAGATCTGAAGATGGCAGCGACCACTTGCTGGAAAGTATTATCTGATGACATGATTGCCACTGATCGGGGCACTTAATTGTTTTGCAGGATATAGATATGGGGCAGAGCGCCATCTTGCATGAAGATATTAGCATGAATCAGCTGTATCCTATCTGGTAGAATAGATCTGATAGAGTCTTGATTTGTAACTAACAAATTCTTATAGAAGTATGAATAAAATTACTAATTGTTTTATTCAATAAAACAGTACTCATAGTGACGATGATCTAAAAAAAAAAAAAAGAAAAACCTTATTACTTGTCCAGTATATGACTTCTTTTATTTTATCCTATCTCAAATAATGTAATGTTTATAGCTTAACGTCCTTTAACCTGGTTGGTCGTATTGGACGATAAATAAAATCGGTGAAATGGCGCTTAAATGAACCAGAAGTTCATTAAGCTACTCGACATTCGTCTCCTCAGGATGAGGGAAAACTCCGAAAAAATCCTTATACAGGTAACTCACCCTAAGCGAGATTCGATTGCGCGAACACTTGAAATTGAGGCAGATATGCTACCTGCACACAACCAAGGTGGGCAATTATAATTTTACAGCGGGTTAGGGACCAATAATATATTCCAAAAACTCTATAAATTCCTAAATTGAACATTTAAGATCCCATAACATCCTAATGTTATGACAAATTTAACATAATTTTAACTTTTTAGAACCTAAAAAGTTCGGCATGGTCATTATCATTATACTACTACTACTACTACTACTACTAATAATATTAATAATATTAATAAAATTAATAATAATGGTAATAATATTAATAATAATAGTAATAATATTAATAATAATAGTAATAATATTATTAATAACAATAATAATGATAATAATAATGATATTATTAATAACAGTAATATTAATAATAATAATAGATAACCCCGGGTAATGTACGGATTGTGTGTCTACCTCTCATTCAACAGCTCGCAAGTTCGAATCTCGCTTAAGGTGAGATTCACGGATAAGGTTTTTTACGGGGTTTTCACTTATCCTGAGAAGATTAATGTCGAATAACTTAAAAGCTCTACTCTATATGAGCAGCATCATATCACGAATGTCATTCATAATCCGATATAATCAACCAGGTTAAAGAACGTTAAGCTAAACAAACAAACAAACAAAAAAAATCTGATGTGTTACACGCACATGACTTTCTCTAGCTGCTCCACAAACAAGCTTCTTGCAAAAGATTATTCCTCTTTCTACACAATGCTAAATATTTAACGGTCTTTTCGTTTTTGAGCTATGCTGTCCACAAACACACACAGACAGACATACACACAGACCTTTTTCTAAAAAAAATTTTTCGATCTCAGAGGACCCCAAAACATATATTTCCGGTGAAATTTTGACATCGAATTTTAGGGTGCAATACAATAGGTTCTCTATTGTCTACATACATTGTACATGTGGGCTAGAGAAAGTAAAAAAATCATTAACATAATAATAATTATTACTATAGTTATAACAATAGTGGGTTCCGCAACATTAATTACTTTCGCACCATCTTGTGCGCGGAATCCGGAAACGTCAGTGAATCCGTTGAACACGAAAGTTTCGAACCCATTATCCTCGAGTAAGATCCTTCCATTTTCACTTCCTGAACGCGGTCCTCAGCGCGGAGGACATGACGTCCTTTATTTTCCTTTAACAAATAGGAGGGTGTTATTTTTGTTTGTGGCTCAAAGAAAATTCCTTTTACAAAGTTTACGTCCAGAAGCGGGCTCTAAAGAAGCAAAAAATGGAGCTAGCTATTCAAAAAGTGTTCGTAACATTCCTAGTTGTTCGCCCAAAACAATGGGGAGGTCTCCTTCACTTCCGCCATAAAATTCACCCGCTTTTTTCTCTCTCTTTGATTCGGGGTTAGCCATAAAAGATACGGGTATGTGGTGTGCGCATGCTCGAGGGAGTTGTGTATCTGACGTCACCCCCGCTGTTGTGAAAATTGAAAACTCAATACCGCAGCCCTTGGCGGGAGATGTCAACCCACTCTCATTTTCTAAACACGCTCTCGTGCATTATTGAAAATCCCAACACACATTTCTGCAAAACTGATTATAATTTATTCTTTTTTCCTTGCCCGGCAAGAAAAGCCTGCTTCTTTTCCACAATTTGAGCATCGTCTTTCAACAGTTCAAGACTTTTTTACGCTGCAGTGAATATTTATATAGAATTCAGCTTTTAAGGGTGAATGTTCCACAATAAAAGTAATAGACTAGGTTTTTTGATATTCTTATCATATGATAAACCTGTATTTGGAAGTACTTTTCCACCTTTTGTCCCTGAATGATAAATCAGTTCTGAATTATTTTCTCAATTTATACACTAAATTAAAATATGTCATATCAAATGTTCGCTTACATGCAGTTTTCATAATTTAGAAATAACATTTCAGATTGAGCTTCTTTATTGAGTTAAAAACATTAAAATTAATTACATACACTAATAATTTTTGTTCAATTATTAGGTTTAATTTCTAAAAACGAAAAAAATATATGTCAATAAACCTTGATGAGCCTGGAGATACAATACATATGTCTTATACTGATAATTCTATAGCATGTAAATGTGGAAACTATTTCCAAAATTTCACTTCGATAACTTTAAAAGGGACATTTTACAAGTTGAGAAATATCTATTATGTTACAATAGAAAAAGATACATATATATCCGCAGATATTAATTGCTTCAAATTTGGGGAATGTAGTTTTCATTAAATAGTATACAAATGTAATTAAACTGAATTATACAGAAATTACTTAAAAATATGCACCATTTTTACATGAAAGGTTACAGTAACGGCTGCCACATTCTCGGATAAGGCCTATTTAAATCATCATATTTAAGTCGGATAGCAGGCATTTTATATGAAAAGTTCTTAAAGAACTAAATTCAATATATTGATAAGCTGAACATTGAAGTTTCGTCTACTTTTGCCCTATTTTTACCAATCGGTCTCCTTAAGGCGAAATAAAATGGCTAAAATTGTAAAAAAGATGCTATTAAAATTTTTGTGTCTTCATTTCTTAGAATTATCACTTTAATTTGATATTTACTATATCTTGTAGGCACAATACCTACATTTTTAAATATTTTTAAGCATTTTACGGTACGCGTCATTTTGTATCTACTACGAATTGTGCCTTAACAGAAAAATTTCTCCTACACACTATAGAAGAACTTGAGCCAAGAGATGGGGCCTCAATGCCATCGATATCTCGATAATCTTCTCGATACTCGGTGGTATCGAAGTATGTCGAATACTTTGAAGTAAAACTTGTTTGCTTTTACAATACTTTTACATTTTTACGTTTTGCATTACTGAAATTTGTTGTGTAAAGCTTTATGCTGTGTAAGTATGCTATGCGTTTCCTGTGGGTGAATGAGCAACACTTCATAGATTTTGTGTCTAAATGTAAACATACAAAACAATGGGGGAAGGAGTAGAGGTATTCGTGTGATATGCAGTGCTAACTGAGTTGTGAATGAAGTTGTAAATTCTTCTAAAATTGGTCGATATGTGCACGATTTCAGCTCGCCCTATCCGAAACAGAGTCTGGAAATATGAATGTGCATGTGTATGTGTATGATTAATCTAACGTTCTAAACCTACATTAATATGAGTTGCTTAACAAGTCAAATCCCCCTACTAAAGTTAAAGGAGGCTATACAAATTAACAAATATTGAAGTTCGGTTTTCTTTGCATTGCCTGTAAAACAAAAAAGAGAAGAAACGAAAGGTGAACAGTTTGAAAAGATGCATAGCTCAAAATTTAAACAAATAACAAGGAATAACTTGGAAATGGTCAGCTCTACAAGAAAAATGAATATAACATAAATTGAGGTCTACGTTTTTTTGTGGAATAGTTTTTTTTAAATTTCGGTTTACCAGTGTTTTACCAGTTATGCAACATTCATTAAAATTCGTCCAGAATGAAGAGGTCTTCAAAGACAATTCGCAAAAAAGTTGCAGATATGCATTTTATTTGAAAACATTTTTAATGCTATTTTAAACAAAATCGTTAGAGCCTTTTTTAAGAACAACATTTTCACACATTTTTCCGTGTAAAGGGTAGTTTGGTGTTGAGGGGTCTTCTTGAAAACTTCGTGTTGCATCCTTGGAAGACACCAAACTTAAATGCCCCACACATACAGACACGCATATACACACACGGAAATTTTTCTAAAAATGACTCTGGGAATCTCAAAACATATATTTCCAGCGAAACCTCGGTATTTATTTTTGGGTAAAATACAATACATTCTCTATACACTATGTACGTAGTGCCTGGAGAGAAAGTAATAAGCTTTCCTAAGAATAATTTGTTAAATCTCTTAATATAGTAGAGCATAGAGAATGTAATGTAAATGTAACAGATCATACTTTTAGAATAAGAAATACATCTTATATTGATGATGATATTAAAGGATTTTGTATTTTTTTGTTAGTAATAGCTGAAAAATGCAATGCCACAGTCAGGATTTGAACTGGTTCTCCTGCGCTCCGTGCGGATGCCCGAATAAGTTGGAGAATTTAATGTCATAACGGTATGTTGTCACAGTGGCTCAATGGTTAGAGCAACCACACGGAGAGGGGGAAAATATGTTCAAATATCGACTGTGACATTGAATGTTTCAGCTGGTTTCTACAATAATGCAATATCTATTTCAATATGCTCATAAAAGCAAAGATCGTGAGCTTTCAATTTCTTTGCACCCTCATATCTACGTTGTGGCAGTCGCGTGCACATATTTTGCTTATAGCTGAAGTATCGATTCTCGATGGGCAGACCTCAAGCTGATTATGGAGTCCTGATGCAGTCTGCTCAGAGTTACCGTTTCAGTACAAACACCACTAACGAGAGGGCGCTTGTGCGGTACAGATTCCGCCCATGGTATTCAAGAGAAAAAAGAAAACCGTAAAATGGAGCCGACCCCGATTTCAAACAGTATGCAAATAGGAACATCAGTTTCCCCGCCGCTCGGGCGGGAGGGATCTGAAAGAAAGTAGCTACCCCTGTTTCGGCTTTAACGGTTTTGTTTATTTTTACAATGGCTTCATTTTTGTGTCCCATCTGGTGCAGACCTAGTTGTAGGACTCGCTTTAAAACGTACTAGTTTTATTTCTTCCACAAATGTTTATAGCGAAACGAGGTTCATTGTCGCAAGTATCTAATCATGAAACTCCAATCTCAAGCACAATACGCCTTTTCTCCACGATTCAAATTATACGGTTGTATAGCTACTTCTTTGTGGCTCGTATTTGTCATTAGAAATTGTTTGCAACCGTGATTGGATTTTTTTATAATGTTTATGGCACTGAGGATACATGGAATGACGATGGAGCACCGTTGGAAAGTGATAGTGGGTGAAACCGCAGAACCCGGAGGAAACCCACCAATGCACCGCTTTTCCACCACAAATATCATATGCAGCTGCTTGGGATCGAACTCAGGTCGTCTAGGTGAGAGGCGAGTGGTCTATTCACTCGGGCACGGCGCGGCCTCCGCGATTGGATTCATGGTAACCGTGGTTACAAACCTGGATGGTCCAACTTCAGGATACCGTAGTAGTGTGTCTGCCTCACTTTCAAGAGGTCACGAGTTAGATCCTTATTTAGGGGTGAATTATTTGGATAACGAGCATTTTGGGTTACCCTTATCCTGAAAACATGAATACCACGTAGTAATGTATACGGAAGGGATTCAGCACCTCAGCCAACATTAGGCTCTTTGTACTTCAGGGAGGAGAGGAGTACCAGAGGAATAAGATGGCGAAGCCGATGAAAACCCACCTCTGCACCGCTTTGTCCATCACAAATCCCACATGCGGACGCTTGAGATCGAACCCGGACCGTCTAGAAGAGAGGATGAGATGAGAGCAATTATAGAGGGCAGCCGGAACCGGACTGCGGCAGGGAGCCACCCTGGAGAGTGCCTAATATTCCCAAACAGGTCTTCATTCTACCGCCGAGAGCTGAGTACCCAAAGCGCAATGCTGCTACCACCGCAATCCTCAGCGACATTTGCAACTATGAAAGAGACCGACTGGATAAAATGGAGACGAAATGAAGGGGCAGGCAATTCTGAAAATTAAGAATCCTCTTTGGAGCTTGTGAGTAATTGTGGTGTCCCTTGGATACGCTACTAATGTGTCTCAAAGTAAGCTGAGAGCGGGGCTGCCTCTTTTTAGTTTCTCAACAAAGCTCCTGCCTGTATTAACTCCAGGCAGAGGGTTGGCTCGTCCATCCTTTTGGCCGTTGTGGACTTTCTCCATGCTACTCCGGAGAGAGTCTTCAATTATTCCCTAAAGAATGGGTGCCTCTTCTGTCAATCAAACCGTCCAAAGATTTCCTTCGTCAACAATCTGTCGTTAAGGTCTTCACCTCCGTATCCCTAGAAAAGGTACTATCCCGAAAAGTCCAAAACCGTAAGCAGAAGAAGAATCCTCCCCAGCATTCGCCAAGTGAGCCGGGAAATCCCAGAAGAAACCCATGGGTCAGAGAGGTCGGCCGCGGGAAACGGATCCCACTAACCCCTAGACTAAACGCCTGAGCCACCTGGCTCGGTTGTATGTCGTGTAACTTTAAGCTCTATAACCCCGGAGTCATTTGAGCACCATTCCACCCATTTCATTCAGCTGATCAATTTGAAAGGATGGTTCAAATAGTAACGGATAACTTAAAGAGCTTATGCCATAAAACGTGTTTTTGTTTATTTTATGTTGCTTTAGCTACTTAGTCATATTGCGTCGGATTTGTTAGTTGATATACTTCTATGTATAATCCTGTTTTCGCATCGTGACCAGCAGATGTCTAGTTCCGTTCATCATCTGAAGTCGTTAAGGTATCATTTGTCTATACAACACCGCTTTGCTCCACTACATGCAGAAAATTTAAATAAATTTAATTTTTATGGGCGCTCTTTACTTACTGTGGTTCTTAGCATCCCATTCCATACTGGGCATGTAAAACCGCTTAATTTTGCTCAGTGGACTCTTTATCAGGCCTGAGGTTCCTTTACGTGTCTTAAATTTATGACACCGGCCCAACGCCTTTCTTCCCTTCCGAAGGAATTTAGTATTTATTTCCTTTTGTCTTAAAGCACTGAACAGATATTTGACATCGTGTTTGATATAACATTATATAATTACTTACTTTGCCAATTAAAATCACATATTTAATTCACAAACTTTAAAATATAAAAAGCATTGTATTGAATATAAAGGATTTGCAGCTAAATATGCATATAGCTTATTGTAAATACATCTATTCTGATTGATAATATACATTAGAAAGAAATATTTGCATTGAATTTTATCCTTGTATTACAATTATGCGTATCGCTTCTTAATTTTTGGCTTTCAGAATATTAATACACATAAACTAAAATATCTAAAATATAAAGATAGTATATAGTTGAAATGCCTAGCTCAATAAGAAATAGTCTGCAAGTGGTTCTATAGCAATGTGCCGTTCTAAAGATATTTACTACAGAAAAAATCTTTTACCCTCCGCCGGGTTTGAATCCGCGTCCTTGGGAACCAGAGGCTAGTATATTGACCTAGACCACGGAAGATGATTGACAAACAGATGGCATTAAGGTGTCGTCCCGTCTTGCTGCTTTCACTATCGGTGGATAGATGTCAGCGCAATCGCTATTACCGTCAATTGCCAGTTTTACTGTTGTTTTGGACTTAAGGAGGAACTTTGGGTATGCTATTAAATAAGCCGGTATTTATCTTGGCGACTGGGGGAAAACCTATTAGTTATTATTTGAATCAGCTGAAAAATTCAATGCCACAGCCCGGATTTGAACACGGTTCTCCCGCTCTCTGTGTGGTTGATCTAACTATTGAGCTACTGTGACAACATGCAGGTATGACATTACCAGATACTCAACTTTTCCTATCAGGGCCAAAGGATAGAGTGGGGGAATTCCATCAAATACTTGGGCGTCATTCTTGAAAAGGGTCTAACTTTTCGTGAACACGTGCGGGGAACGTCGGACAGGACGAAGGCGGCGGTAGCCTCCCTTTACCCTGTGCTGGCCTCCCAGATGCCGGTTCACTTAAAGTTACGCCTTTTCAAGGCGCTTATAGTCCCCCTGATGCTCTATGCCTGCGAAGTGTGGGGTATGGCAGCAGACTCCTGGCTTCTCTGGTTACAGCGGGTGCAGAATAGAGGACTCCGGTCCATATATTCTGTATGTCGACGTTTCCCTTTGAGGCTACTACATGAAGCTTCGGCCCTCCCATATGTGGAAGATGTTATTAGGCGCCGGGCTCAAAAATTCTACGCCAAATTGGGCGAACATGAGAGCGCTCTTGTCAGATCACTGGGGGAGTACTTACCCTCTGAACGCCGAAAAAGGCGGTTCCGGGTTCCCCGCATGGCTTGTGGGCACCCCCAGTAACAACGGCTTTAAACCAACCAACAGCGTAATAGCTGAACAAAGCACTCCCCCTCCCATAGGGACAGGTCTATCAAAATTCACCACCATATTTAAATAAATAAATAAACACCAGCGGAGCAGAGGAAAGGATGCTGCTCCTGAAAATGCAACCGCTCGAGGAGCCTACCAGCGCTACCTCCTTAACACCAACACTCGAAACCTCAAACAAAACCTTAACCATCACCTCATTCCTGTGGTTAAACCCTTACCAGGGTAGGTACACAGCAACAACACCCAGGCTCACCACGAGCCTACCAGACACGCACGCACGCACGCACAGGTATGACATTCAATGTGATTTACCTGATCAACCAACAGGTATGTCTCTTATGGTGACTTACATTCCTAAGTTATCCAGGTAATGCTAACTTAGTTATTATCAACTATAAAGCCATTCTATTATATTAGTATACTCCTGTCATATTTATTTTACATTGGTTAATGCTATTTTTATTTATTTTTCAGTCGTTCAAATAATAAAAATATATTATCCAATGTAACGTAAATATAGGCGGAATATAGCTAGCCAGTTTAGCCCACTCATCACCTCCAGAATAAGGTCAAATAACTGCATTACCGCCTGAATAATCCTGATCGGTTGAAAAACTGTCGGAATAAATTGTCTATTTAAAAGAAATTTACATTTTTATGCAGTACGCCTTCGAATATTGTTTAACGTTCACACATTATACAAAATTACATTAACATTCTTCTGAATGAAGAGGACTTCAAAGCTATCCATAAAATTTCAAGATTTTCTTTGTCTCGTATCTTTAATATACGGTTTTTAAAAAAAATTCTGTCCATCTCATGCTAATCGAGATAAACATTAGCAGAAACGGTCTTATTACTTAGTTCCTCATAAGTAGAAGGGAAGTAAGGCAATGCATTAGGCAAAACCGACAGTCGTATGTTTTAAAATGTGGTTGCTAAGGGATTGAAATTCAGGAGTTGGCAAGTTCCTGTATGAGAAAAATATTTTAAAACTGAAACCAATAACAATGACTTGAAAATGGCCAAACCATAGAAAAAAATGTATGTCCTAAATTGTGTTTTATTGAGTTCTATATCTTTTGTTTTGTAAGTTTTTGTGTATCTTTTACGGTTTAATAGTTATGCAAAATTCAACAAAGAATCATTTTAATAAAAATCTTTAGAGGCTATTTCAGTAAATTCAAGATATACATTTTATTTTTCATGTAAATGTCGTAAATGTAGAAGATTTTAATCAAAACTGTTAGTGGCACTTTTGAGAATATTAGAACTTTTTTCCACGGAAAGGGTAGTTGGGGTGGGAGGATTTTCTTTAAAATCTTCTGTCACATCCGTGGGAGATAACTTAAGTATAAGGTGTGATATTTTTCGGACTTTTCGTTTTTGTGCTATGTTGTCCACAGACACCCACACACACACACATACACATACATGGGACTTTTTATATATTTTTTTATGCAGGGGGTCCAAAAACATATATTTCCAACGAAATCTTGGGATCTTATAAAAATCATTAGTGTCATTTTATGGAAAATAAAACATTCCGAAAGCTAGAAACTACGATAACATGCAAATACGGTTAAGTAACCGGACGGAAACCGGAATATCCCGCTTCAAATGTTAGCTAAAGCATTGAATTTGTCAGTCCTATTTAAATTTTCAACTTATCCTACACACGGCTTGTGTGAAAGAAAAACTAATTACAATTGATTGACATAATTGTTAAAGTCCGGGACGCTTACCACAGTGTAGATCATCATTGGGAAACGCCATCTCAATATAATTTGAGACCTCTTTGTGGTTTACCGCAAAAAAATGCGAGTCAGTTGAGGAAATTTGTCTTGCTGGAATATTGCCAATGCAGTTCAGCTGGTTAGAGCAACCGGACGGAAACCGGTACACCCGTGGTAAAAATTCTGCCAATAGAATTGAATTTTACAATTTGATTTTACCTATTAAACCCTGTCCTATTTTGTGGAATAACAATTAACAAACATTACAAATGTTGTTGTTAGGAAAGGAATGTCAATATTACAAACTTCTTCAGGCAACAATGCCTCATTGGCTCAGAGCACAAAATAACAATTGCAATACTAATGTTAGCATAACATTAACAAATGATAAAATTTGAGCTACATAACAAAAACCGAGGTCCTTAAATTACGAAAAGTATCACAGTATGAAAACAGGCAATTACATTGTATTTTGCTCCAGTTATATATATACACCAGGTGGTTCACCTTTGCCTTATTATTTATGGAGATAGGCAACACTGAAAGCTACAAGGTCGAAATTGCCGTGTTTTTTCGACCATTTGGTAACCATGTAAATCTAGTCTGGTCTTCAAAGGAAAATAGACCTTAGCAGCAATATTTACGTCCATTCCAAAAGCTTGCGCTTAATAAATCCTGTTATAGTACATGATATATCAATAGGACCGCTGTCTTACGTTATGCAATGTAAATTATAATGAATGAAGTTTAAACGAGCGGCTTACGCTACAGAAAGGAGTTACACAATACTTTTAAAACATCTTATGTGCTCTGTGCACATGATTTTCTCTACAGCTCTGCAATAAATTATTGTTAAAAAGCGTATGCTTCTATTTACTTCATGCTGATCGAGAAAAAATTAGCAGAAATAGTCTTGTTACTTGCTTCCTTGTAAGTAGAAGCGAAATAAGGGAGTACCATAGGTTAAAGTGACAGTCAAAAGCTGGTTGCTAGTTCCTTTGTTTGCGTAGATAGGAGTTGACGAACTCCTGTGTGAGTTTTTTTAAAGCTAAATCCAAAAACAAGGAATATCTCAAAAACTACCAACTCCACGAGAAACATGTATATAACATAAATTGTGTGTTTTAACGTGCTCTACATTTTTATGTGGTCATTTTTTTGTCCATCTCTTACGGTTTAGCAGTTATGCAAAATTCCGTAAAATTCATCCAGAATAAAGTAGTTTTCAGAGACTATTCCCAGCAAATTCAAGATATACATTTTATTTGTCAGGTAAATATCTTAATATACGGTATTTTAATCAAAATTGTTAGAGCCATTTTTAAGAAAATCAAACAGTTTAATGTAAAGGGTGGTTTGGGGTGTCGCATCCCTGAAATATGCTTAACTTTAATACCAAGTTTGATATTTTACCAGCTTTTCGTTTTTGAGTTATCGTGCTCACGGACACACACGGACCTTTTTCTGAAAATGCTTTTTTTTTTGGTTACAGGATACCCTAAAACATATACTTCTGGTAAAATATCGGTATAGAATTTTTGGGTGGAGTGCAATATCTTCTCTATACACTATGTACATAGTACGTGTATAGAAAATAAAAATCGGAAGCGGAGAGAGAGGCATGTGTGACTATACCAACAAAGTTTAACGGAAAAAGCGGGCGCAATGGTTGAAGCTCAACTGGTTAATTTTCATACTACCTCTTCGCCTTGAGTATGTCAGAGGTTCCGGTCCCACAGACTGTGTGCACTTTTTTCTTTTTCATGTATTATCCATCAAGGTGCAAAGTTAGTTAAGTGTTCGTCACCTTAATAAATTTAGGTGTAAACAGAAAGGTATATGAATGAAGAATTTCTTTCTCCAGTTGCAATCTAGTGGCGCAAAATATGAATTTCTACAAGTATGGTTTGCCATGGGGTAGCAGTATTTTGTGTTCACAGAGACCAATAAGAACGTCGTCACTTTCAAAAGGCTGTTGAGAAAAGAGCGTCTACACTTAGCTAAATTAACGTCGCCCATGGCGAAACGGTGCGCGGCACAGATTGCCTGTCTCGATATGTGACAAGGAGTGAGAGTGAGTAACTTCCTTACAGGTAGTTTACGATTAATGTTTAATGCTTCTATTCTGTACAGAAAAGGAGAATCCAGATCACCTAGCTCTAACGGTAACATCATCACCCAGGGCCGTTGTTGCTACCAGTAGGATGGAGCATCCAAACCAGGAAAAGATGGAGGGAACGTGACCATTTAGCACCAGTGTAACTCTGTGAAATTACCATGGTTGTCTGAGTCAATTTATTGTTCAAGTTTATATCCTTGTTTTATACTAAAAATGCTGTAATTTTATCTATAAATGGAAAAAAAAAAACAAACGGCAGTTCATTTTACGTATTCTTCAGCTTTCTACCCTAACTTTCATTCTAATTGTTTTGAAAAAGAAACTTCACTAAGACTCTAAATAATAATGAATTGATACAGTTGCAATATCCATAAATAAAGAGGAAAATAAGAAAGTTGGAAAATGTCCCGATACCCCATTTAGCTTTGTGCTAAATCAGGAAGAAAGAAAGCGGTGGAAAAAATTGTCAACGTTTCGGTAATATTTGAACATGAATCGAGCATATTGAAACTCATACTAAAATCGCGCGTTAACCAAATATGCTACTGTTTAGCTTTCACTTGCAGCACCAAAGTCTTTAATGTAGAAGATGGGTATCGGGAACGATGTTTTCAAGTTAGAATATAATCTATGGGTTGCATAAAACCAGAGAATAATGGACAGGTGAGCCACCATCTATGTATATATAAAAAACACCTCGATGTTATCAACTTTTTTCTCTTCGTCTTAAGTTTTCATACAAACCAATCACATGATTTACTACCTGCTGGTCTTAACTGCGCCGCGAAATAAGCAAGGCCTATCCGTTTTGCTTCCATGTTTTCACATGACCTGATGACCTAGGCGTTATGGGTGTTTTTTTTTTCTTTTTTTTTTTTTACAAAATACAGTTCCGGAGTCTGATCGGGACTCCGACACTGTATACCCTACTTTTTATTTACCTAATTTGTTTACTGTGATTACTGTATGATTACTGAATTTCTGTTTTACTTTTTACACACCCATGCCCAAGGCGGGACTCGAACCCACGCTGCGAAACACCAAAGCGAGACGCTTGGGCGAGCGCGGCCATGGGGACCGGTAGGGGTTTGGGCTTGTAGAAACCGTTAAAACTCAGTTCCGATACAACATTCTTTACTGCCAACCCAATGCAATCATCGTTACACTTTCCGCAACACATATGGTTTATGTATGTGCCTATTTGGAGATGCTACTAACCAACCTGAAAACATCCACACTTAGTAATTAAAATTATTAGTCCGATAACGCAAATGCTGTAATGTTGCTTAATATGCTGTCCTCGATTAATAATGCAAATGTTTGTACTTATATCACTGACAGCTTATATATGTATGTGTTATATATATGCCTAGGATTTTAAACAAATAAATAATGTACAAAAGTGATAACAGCCAGTTCTATTATTGAAATTTCCACCAGAAACTTTGCCGGAACAAGTTGCATAACATTAATAATGAATCTTTGAAGTAGTTCGTTTCTTTTCTCTTTTTAATTCTTTCTTCAAATAATGTAAGAGTGCGGTATTTTTTCGGAGTATCACCTTAGATTGAAAGATTTTAGGAACAAAGCTGTTGAACTTCTTAAACCATATCGTCACCATCTCTCAAGTTGTTTCCAAAGAGGGCACGAGATGACGTAGATATGCATGCTTCAATTGTTGCAAACACTTTGCTCTGTCGATACGAACACCCGCAAGGAAAACAGATTCATCAAAGAACTTCATTAATCATGAAGATTGCGTCAACACACAAAACCTTGAATTCCGATTAAAAGTTCGCTTGACATAGATGGATAATGTAAACTGCGTCTTGTCTGACATGATACCGAGTCTTACATAAATCATTGTCACAATCGGTGTCTTCAACATCACGGCCGACCACTTTTCTTTTGTTCCACGCCGCAAAGTGTTGCAAAAACTTAATTAAATGTTGGTGGCGAACAAGAATGAAGCTTAAGTGCCCGGAGAGACAATTTTGTGAAAGATTTATTTTATATAGTAGGACGAGGAGAGCTTAAGTTCACCCAAAAGTTCTACCGGCAATATTTCTTTTGAGGCCCTTGAATCCAAAAAAATAAAAAAAAAAAAGGTCCATAAGAGAGAGAAGGAAGGAGGGAGGGAGAGAAGTGTGTGCCTTTTTATAGAGTTTAGCGTCCGATTTTACTAAAAATTGCACCGCAGCAGCTGACACTGATGATTCTTGCAATGAAGATGGATCTCCTGTGGAATGCGATGGCGGGGGAAAGCGCAGAACCCGGAGAAAACCCGCCTCTGCGCCGCTTTGACCACAACGGATCTCATATGCGGTCACCTGGAATGAAACCCGGGTTGTCTAGGTCAGAAGCGAGTGGTCTAACCACTTGGCCACGGCGCGAACTGTGTGTGTATGTTTGTGAGTCTGTGTTTTGCGGAACAGCGTAACTAAAAATGACATCTACTAAATTCTCCTGACTTTCTTTAACAATTCTTCAATAAATTATACAAACAAAAGTTTACCCTCCTACTTTTCAATTGAGATAAGCGCTTGTAAAATGGTTGTAATACATGTTTCATTATATTTACCAAGGGAATAAAGAAATGCAAATTTTTAAACTATAGTGAAATACGTAAGAATGTCTCGCTATGTTATGCTTTGACATTCGGTTCTGTTTGCCAGGAGAGCAGATGAAAAGGTATATGTAATAGACAATTCAAACCTATAATACAAACTCCAAAAGTTTATATTTTACACAAAATATATGATTTAACGATAGGGATAGAGACGTATTATATTCCATCCAAAAATTCGATGTCGAGATTTCAGCGAAAATACATGTTTTAAGACTTCCTGAATCCAAAAATAGCATTTTCAGAAACAGGTGCGTGTCTGTGTGTGTGTGTGTGTGTGTGTGTGTGTGTGCGCGCGCGCGCACAGCTCAAAAACGAAAATACGCTTAAATACCAAACTTGGTATTTAAGTTTGATATCCTCCAAGAATGCGACACGAAGATTTTCAAGCAAATCCTCCCACCGCTAAGCACCCTTTACAAGGAAAAAGTTTCGAAAATTTTGTTTTTCTTAAAAATGGCTCTAACGATTTTGATTACAATACCACATATTAAAGCCAATTCTATCACAAATATAACGTATATCTCGAATTTTCTGGGAATAGCTTCTAAAAACCTGTTTATTCTGGATGAATTTTCCTTAATTTGGCATAACTAGTATACTGTAGGAGATAGACAAGAACTTACTATACAAACATTGTAGATATTGTTAAAATACACATGTTATGTCATATACATGTTAATTTGCAAAGACAATCGCATAACGATAGCTTTTAAAACATTTGACTATCATTTTAGCCTAGTACATTCCCTTAGTTTCATTCTACTTAAAAAGAACTAAGTTATAACATTCTGCTAATGTTTATCTCAATTAGTATAATGTTGAAAGAAGAACTATCTTTTGTAAGAAGTTTGTAGAGTAGCTAGAGAAAATCATGAATTTTTAGGTATGTATTTCAGCAATACACACATACCTTTTCATTGGAAAGCTTCAAAAGATGTACTGTACTTTTGTGCATTAATTCTTCTACCAAAGGTAGAAGCAGAAGAGAAAGGAAATCTCAAAGGCTTGCAGTATTCGTTGCAGATTGAAAGCATGGCTTCACTGCGTTTGAGAAGTAATGCGTGTAGGGAGTGTTATCTTGGGCCTCTCTCTTTTGGCAGCTCTGAAACTGTTAACCTTTAGAGGCCCTTTAACCGAGAAGGGAGGCTTCAGAAAATGTTATCAGCAGAACGGAAACTTGCCTCGGGACACTTGGACCGTGTCCTTCCTATCTGCCTGCATGTAGCTCGTGCTGAGAATCATAATGAAATTTGATTAAGTCAATAGGGAATAAAATCCTATGTGTTCCATTCGCCTGGCTTCCTCTACCTATTCTCCAACAAATCATTCTTAAAAAATCTGATGTGTTACATTCACGTGACTTTCTCTAGCTGCTCTACAAACAAACTTCTTACAAAAGATTATTCTTTTTTCTACACCATGCGAATTGAGATAAACTTATCAGAATGTTCTTATTACTTAGTTTTTATAAGTAGAACGGAATTAAGAAATGCACTATGCTAAAGTGATAGTCAAATGTTTTATAAGCTGTCGTTATGCTATTGTCATTGCAAACCTCTTCTTTGCTTGACCAGGAGTAGAACAAAAGAAAAACGGACACTTCCTGTCTGAGAAAGATATAATTGAAAACAATAAGAAAGAATATCTCGGAAACGGTTACCTCTACATCAAAAACATACAGGACATAATTTTTGTGTTTTCAGGAGAGTTTTTGTGTAGTAAGTTTTTGTCAATCTCTTACGGTTTAGCACATAAGCAAAATTTGGGAAAGTAGATCCAGAATTCAGAGGCTATTCCCAGAAAATTCAAGATATACATTTTATTTGGGATGTTAATATTTTTAATATACCTATAGGATTCTAATCAAAATCATTAGAGCCATGTTTTAGGAAATTAACATTTTTGAAAATCTTTCCATGTAAAGGGTAGTTTGTGGTGGGGGACTTTTTTTTTTTTAATCTTCGTGTCACATCCTTGGGAAACACTAAACATAAATATCCAGTTTGGTATTTAACGGTCATTTGTTTTTTGAGTTATGTTGTCTACACACACACACACAAACTCACGGACATTTTTTGGACTCAGGTGCCCCGAAACATGTATTTCCAGTGAAATATCGACATCGAGTTTTTGTGTGGAATACAATACTTTCTATTCCTATGTGCATTGTGCATACGGGACTAGACAAAGTAAAATGCTCGTTCTTCTGTCTGCTTCATGCTAATCAAGATGAACATTATCAGAAATGGTCTTATACTTTATAGAGAAGTTATTGTATTGCACCCAAAAATTCTGTTACAAGATTTCACCGGAAGTACATATTTTGGGATCCACTGAATAAGAAAAATTAGAATTGTGTTTATGTGTAAATATCTGTGGGCAGCATGGCTCTAAAACAAAAATACGCTTAAATACCAAACTTGGTATTTTAAGTTGTGTCTTCCAAAGATGCGACACGAAGATTTTCAAGAAAATTTAGTTGTTCAATTATCAACTTCAAGTAGTCGAATATTATACAGTTATAGTTCTTTGAGGGGTGAATTAAGTAAAATTAAACAAAGGCCTCTTTCCCCCCAAAAAAATTGCCAAAAAATCAGTTTTTAAAAACTCACCCGAAACAACGCTTTCCATAGAAGAAGTTTTGGGAATGTTGATTTTATCAAAAATAGCTCTAACGATTTTGATTAAAACATCGTATATTAAAGATATTTAAAAGGCAATTAAAATGCATATCTTGAATTTTCAGGGAATATACTCTGAAAACATGTTTATTCTGAATGAATTTTGCGGAATTGTGCATAACTGGTAAACCGGAGAGATAGACAAAAACTGCCAGACAAAAACTGTAGATCTCGTCAAAACACACAATTTATGTCCTTTACATTTTTGCTGTGCAGATATGCGTATCTGAAATATTCCTTGTTAATGATTTCAATTATAAAGTATTTACACTTTTCTCATACAGGAATTTATCAACTCCTGGCCATAGAAACTAAGGAACGTGGCAATCAGCTTTTAAAAATTTTGACTATCGCTTTAGCTTAGTGCACTTCCTTATTTCCCTTCTACTTACAAGGAAGCAAGATCATACGAATATTTCTGCTAATTTTTACTCGATTAGCATGAAGTAAATAGAAGAATAAGATTTTTAACAATCATTCGTTGCAGAGATGTAGAGAAAGGTATGCGAATGGAACACATCAGATTTTTTTATGGATTGAAAGTGTCTGATAAATGTATAGTTTCGGTGAAATCCCGCTATCCAGAATTTTCGGTGGCATACGAAACTCCCACTACTTATTGTTAGTAGTAGAGAAAGTAATAAAGGAGCGTGTGAAGAGAAAGTAATGTAAATGTGACACAAATCTTTTATAATTCTTGTGTAAAACTCACAAGTTTCAGCCAAGTCCCGAATGGAAGATCTGGGGTATCCTTGTTAGCAAAGCTTCCGATATTGAGCGAATTATTCAGGAAAGCGACATTTCATCCAAATCGATGTGTCTACTGTGGAGCTTTATGAAATAACGGTTAATAATACAAATGTAATTCCACACTGACGCAATGAAAACGTTCGGCGAAGTAAATTTAATTTCTGAGCGTTGAGGAAGCGTTTAGCCAATTTTCTCTGAATCTACGCCAGTCAATTCATCACCACTCAAGCAATGTAATAAAACATTTACCCAGTTTAATTAATTACTGAAACAAGAATTGGTAATCGCTTCACACTAATCTTATGTCATAATAAAGAATTAAATAAATTTTCTCAACCTCCGATAGGCTATAAATAAAAGACAAGTTCATAGAGAACAATTATTTTGTTACTAAAATTTTTGTACACTTATGGTTACTTTTCAACATAATCACCGAAAACATTGACACATTTATCGTACCTGTGCTCAAGCTTTGCATTACCCGCTTCAAAAAATGTTGCCGCCAATGATTTAAAAAGAGCATTGGCGTTGTTTTGAAGATCTTCGTTGCTTTGAAAGTGCTAGCCACGTCTCCAGTTCAGGGAAAAGGTGAAAGTCGTTGGGTGCCAAGTCAGGACTGTACGGCGGATGATCGAAAATGTACCAGTGAAATTGCTCAAGGAGCCCATGGGTTGTGCCGGCAGTGTGTGGACGAGCGTTGTCATGGATCAACACAATTCCTGAAGTCAACATTCTCTTCGTGTGTTTTGAATGGCTCTCCGCAACCGTCGTAAAGTAAGAAGTCTTCAAAACAACGTCAATACTCATTTGAAATAATTGGCGGCAACGTTTTTTGAAGCGGGTATTACAAAGCTTATGCGCAGGTACGATAAATGTCTCAATATTTTCGGTGATTATGTTGAAAAGTAGCCATAAGTCGACAAACCTTTTAGTACTAAAATAATTGTTCTCTATGAACGTGTCTTTTATTTATAGCCTATTGGAGGTTGAAAAAAAAAACGGCCCTCGTATAATGAAAACTCTGGTTGGATACCAAGTGTACTGATCTTAGTGTTTGTTCTCTACCCATCATGTTAAAGGGAAACCAAATGGCAAAGGTCTTCAAAAAATCAAATGTTCAATAAACGGATATGTGTTTTAATTTGATAATAATTATAATAGTAATATTACCACTGTTATTGTATGTGCAATACATCTAGGTAAATATTATTATTTCTACCAATCATTACATACATAGCAGGTAACAAAAGGTATTGTATTCCACCCAAAAATTTTTAAGCGAGATTTCTCCGAAATCAACAAATAACAGTTTTAGAAAAAAAGCTTTGTGAGTGTCTGTGCACAGCACAATCCAAAAGGAAATTTAGTTAAATGCTAAAATTGATAATTAAGTTCAGCATCTTCCAAGTATGCAATACAATGATAAGAAAATATCTCACACCAAACTACCGTTTACATAGTAATTTTCCAAAAGTTTTGTTTTCTCAAAGGCGACTCCTACAATTTTTGTTAGAATACCATATATTAATGATATTGACATGTTGAGTAACACACACACACAAATATATATAATTTTTATTATATTATTAATTTATTACATATTTAACTTTTTGGGAACAGTTCTGAAGATCTATTCTTTATGGATGGCTTTTATATAACTGGTAAACTGCAAGTTATAGACAAACATTTTCTTACCAAATATATATCTCTTTAAAACACACAATTTATGTCATATACATGTTTTGTAGAGTAGACTGTTACCGAGATACCCCTTGTTGTTGGTTTCAGCTGTAAACCATTTCAACTTTGTTCAAACGGAATTTGTAATCCCTGTTTCTTTAGATTTACTCCTGTACATGCAAAGAGAATTAATTTGAATCAATTAACAAGCGGCTTTTAAAAGATTTTACTATTGCTATAGTTTCATGATGTCTCTTCTACTTGTAAGGTACTAAGTAATATGCTATTTTTACTTTCTCTATACGTACTATGTACATATTATATAGAGAAGGTATTGCACTCCACACAAAAAATCGATACCGAGATTTCGCCGGAAATATATGTTTTAGGGTCCCCTGTATCCAAAAAAAGCATTTTCCAAAAAAGGTCCGTGAGTGTGTGCCCGTGTGTTTGTGAACAGGATAACTCAGAAACGAAAAGTCGGTAATATACAAAACTTGATATTTAAGTTTAGTTTTTCTTCCAGGGATGCGATACGAAGATTTTGAGAAAAATCCCCCCGCCCCAAACTACCCTTTATATGGAATGTTTTTCGAAAATTTTGATTTTCTTAAAAATGGCTCTAACGATTTTGATCAAAATATTGTACAATAAAGATATTTATCTGACAAATAAAATGTATATTTTCTTGGCATAGCCTCGGAAACTTACTTCATTCTGGATGAAATTTACGGAATTTTGCATAGCTCCTAAAACGTAAGAGATAAATGAAAACTTACCACACAAAAAATGTAGAACATGTAAAAACACACAATTTATGTTATATACATTTTTTTCGTGGAGTTGATAGTTTTCTTAGACATTCCTTGTTTTTGCTGTCAGCTTTAAAAAAAGTTTTTCTCATACAGGCATTTTTCAAGTGCCGTCCATACAAAAAAAGGAACTTCGTGACATTGGAACCAGTTTTTCACTGTGACTTTAACCTATGCTACTCCCTTATTTTGCTTCTACTCACAAGGAAGCAAGTAATAGGAGTATTTATGTTATTTTGTTCGATTAGCATGAAGTTATAAGAAGCATAAGCTTTCTAACAGTAATTCGTTGTACAGATATAGAGAAAGTAATGTAAATGGAACACATCAGATTTTTTATGTTTATTTCAATTAGCAAGAAGTAGATAGAATAATAAGCTTTCGTAAGAGTAATTTTAGAGAGTATGTAGAGGAGGTCGTGTGATTTAAATACATAAAATAATTTAAAATATATATTTTTTAAATGACATTACATCTGCTATTTTTATAAATTATCCACCTCACTACGGACCAAACAGCATAACTCCAATGCATTTCGGAGTAATGAGATAAACTTTGGCTCGTCGTTTATGAGAAGTTTGCACTACAGATTGGCACAACTGGTTAATAAAGCAGATCCTGTAGCTTAGGTCGTGCTCTATTTTTTTTTCAAATACCTTTGAAAACTTTTTCTATGAATGAAATTTTCAGGTGAAGTGACACTTTTTCTCAGAAACTTTTGAAAATAGCTATATTAAATTTTAAACTTCATTTTGAGATCATTAAATTATAAGGTAACCAACCCATCTCGCAGCCTCTCTCCCATGCGCGAGAGAACTAAAAGTTGCTGAGAAACTGGAGCCGGCAGAAACGGACTAAATTATTTATCTTACAGTAATAGCCTACTCCTCTCAAACAGACAGCATAACTTGTAAAGCGGTTCTCGTTAACTCGTCTAAGTTGAGCTTTCAGATTTCCTGCATGTTATTATCGCTAAGCTCCTGTAGTACACGAGGTCAGAATGATACACATTGTACCCTTAAAAAATCTGATGTCTTCCATACACATATCTGCAACAAATTATTGTTAAAAAACTTATGCTTTTATTTACTTCATGCTAATCGAAAAAAAATTGCAGATATAGTCTAATTACTCGGCTCCTTGTAAGTAGAAGCAAATTAGGGGAGTACCAAGGTTAAGTTGACAGTCAAAAGCTGGTTTCTATGTGACTACGGTTCCTTTGATTGTATGGACAGGAGTTGACAAATTCCTGTATGAGAAAAACAAACGTTTTTTAAAGCTGAAACCAAAAACCAGTGGGTGGAATATATGGTGTTTAACACCCGCTTTTATTAAATACGGCACTGCAGCCGATGACACTACCCCTGCGCTGTTTTGTACACCATAAATACCGCATGCAGTCACCTGTGATCAAACCCGGGCCGCCTGGATGAGAGGCGAGTGGTCTAAAATACAAGGCCTTTTCTGTCTACTGCGTACATTGTACATTCGTCTTCTATAAACTAAAATGTCCACAGACAAGTAATTTAAGAATATTTGTATAAAATGAGGAGATTGCTTGACAAACTAGTTTTGTTTGACAACTCGCTGAGATGGAAGTATGACAAGACGTGCAACAAGTTAGAGACAGAGTTGGGATGATGGATCGCCCTTCGCCCTCGCCGATAGAGAGCACTGGGTGCGAAAACAGCATCCTTACTAATATTGCCCAGCCTATTCCGATATGCCCCTCAATGTTATGATAATGCAACCCTCAAAAATCGTACTCTTATCTGAGATGCAAAATTTGAGGTTATGTCTGCTATCGATTCAGGACAACCCTCCGCTGCTGCCTGACTTTCTGAATTATTTATAAAGCAGGGAAGCAGCTCTCGTTTCTGGCGGAGTGCTCTTCTAAAACAATATACATCTGCACGTTTCAAGGGTTTTATAAACTCAGGTTTAGCGTCACTGGTTTCGATTCTGAATCCAGAAGAGCAAATAACTTCAAATACTTTTCGGTGGCGATGTGCTTATTGATTTAAGTATAAGCGTTTCCTTTTCCTTTGTTTAACATCGCTTTATATTTAGCTCACGTGTTAGTTCCTTTAAACCACTGTGTGAGTGAGATGAATCACATAGTTTCATATTTGCATGCCTATTCATACTTACATTACAAGTTTTATGTGCATCGCGTATAGAGGAAATATTGTATTCTATCCAAAAATTCGACACCAAGATTTCAAAGGAAATATATGTTTTGAGGTCCACTGAGTAAAAAAAATAAATTTTAGAAAAAGGTCCGCATGTGTCTGTGGACAGCATAGCTGATAAACTGAAATGCCGTTTGGTATCTTCTTACGGTAGGACATGAAGATTTTCATGAAAATCCTCCCACCCCAAACTACCCTTTACATGGAAATTTATATTAAAATTATATTTTTATAAAAAATAACTCAAAACTATTTTGATTACAATACCGTATATTAAAGCTATTTACATTACAAATTAAATGTATATTATGACTTTTCTGGGAATATGTTCTGAAGGTCTGTTCATTCTGGATGTATTTTGTTGAATTAGTATAACTGCAAAACCGTAAGAGATACACAAAACCTATTGCAAAAAACATCTAGATCCCGTTAAAACACACAATTTATGTCATATACATCTTTCTTGCAGAGTTGACTATTTCCGAGATATTCCTCGTTATTAGTTTCAATTTTAAACTACACATCTTCTCAAAAGGTGTCACCTTTCGTTTCAATTTTCTTTTGTTTTTCTGGAAATACAAAGGGAACCGAACTTCAGTTGTATATCTTTAGCGTGGTGTATTCCCTTATTTTCCTTCTGGTTATAGGAAACTAAGTAGTAAAGCCAAATGTGTTAATGTAGATACGAGAATAGTTTGTTTGAAAAACAGATAGAGAAAGTCGTGCGAATGAAACATGTTAGATTTTTTTTTTCTATTGAATTATTTGGTGGATGTAAATTATGTGACTGTGTGACACTGGCGCATTTTCCGTATCAACAGACGGTCAACAATTTGTGATATGACTAAGCTTTATTCACAATGAGTTGTAAGCGCAGACGCAGTGTAACCGCAAGACTTTGCACCCATGTTATTTAATGGAAGCATTTACTCAGACTCGCATTAGCTCTACGCAATGCAATAGGCTTGCAAACTCCGAACTTTATGCTTACGTTGCGTACATAGAGAATCCTACATTCTTTCCTCCATGTATTGCCTGCTGTCACAATGCGAAATTTTACGGCGTTTGCTGTACTTACATACTCGTCTATTTGGCCGTGCTAATGCTTGAGGTCTTAAAAACAGTATTTGATTTTAAATGGGCCTTTGAAGTGTAGTGATATGTACCCATAATCTGCGCCTAGAATTCTTGCTCTCACAAATCGTAAGGTGCAAAGAGATATAACTGTTATCTATTATATTGCTATTTTTTGGGCAGCAAAACGATTAATAATAAATTGTTTTAAATTAAATGCCGGGAGTGAAATACAGCTTCAGAATTTTCAAACTCATACTGACAGAATGCACACCTGGAATATGTGATCTTGGTTGCAATCAAAAAGAGAATTGAGGAATTTGATAGCAACGTTTCAAGAGTGGGTATCGACGCGCATCTCCTAGGCTGCCATTTTGGGCTCCGGGCGTGCCTATCTACCATCAGGGCGCTGCTAGACCTAACCTACCGCAAAGACGCTGTAAATGACAGCCAGCGATCTGGGAGGTATTTGTTAGGCGAGGTCTACTGATCGACATTGTGACGCGGCCTGTTTGTTGTAAGAGAGGCCGTGCCCGGTCAACAAGTGGCCCTTGACATTATTCCACCCTCCTCCTCGAGCAGTCAGTCGGCCTTCTCAGATCAATAGCTGTCTCAACGGAACACGTGATCTCAACACGTGTACGTACAAACTCCATATCCATACATCTCAATACTTCCTAAAACGATACTAGTATAATCTTCATCATATGTAAGTTTTTCATCTGTGCTGGCAGTTTATTTAAATTTTGTTAAATGTGCTCGGTACTGACATTCCTGATTTTCACAAATGTGCTCTTACTTACTTGAAATTGCTATCGCTAGCAGACGAAATTAATTTTGTTATCCTACAAAATAGTTTTAAAAATCTGATGTATACCATTCACATGACTTTCTCTATATCCCTGCCACAAATTATTCTTAAAAAGCTTATACTTCTATTTACTTTATGCTAATGAGAAAAAATTAGCGGAATTAGCCTTATTACTTGCTTCCTTGTAAGTAGAAGCGAAATAAGGGACTATCATGGGTTAAAGTGATAGTCAAAAGCTGGTTGCTATGTCAATGAAGTTCCTTTGTTTATATGAATAGAGTTGACAAGTTCCTGTATGAAAAAAGTTTTTCATAGCAGAAACCAAAAAATAAGGAATGTCTCAAAAACGACGAACTGCATGAAAAAATTTATATAACTTAAATCGTGTGTTTTAATGTGCTCTACATGTTTAGTTTTTGTGCATCTCTTACGGTTTAGCAGCTATTCAAAATTCAGTAAAACTCATCCAGAATAAACTACTCTACAGAGGATATTCCCAGAAAATTCAAGATATACATTTTATTTGTCAGGTAAAGATCTTTAATATACGAAATTTTTATCAAAATCGTTAGAGCCATTTTTGAGAAAAACAAAATTTTCTAAAAATGTTCCATGTAAAGGGTAGTTGAGGGTGGGGGGGATTTTCCTCAAAATCTTCGTGTCGCATCCCTGGAAGACACTAAACTTAAATACCAAGTTTGGTACTTTACCGACTTTTCGTTTATGAGTTATCGTGTTCACAGACACACGGACACACACACACACACGCATACGGACCTTTTTGTGAAAATGCTTTTTTTGGATATTGGGGACTCTAAAACATATATTTCCGGTGAAACCTCACTATCAACTTTTTGGGTGAAGTGCAATACCTTCTCTAGAAACTATGTACATAGTGCATATAGAGAAAGTATAAATCTGAGTGTTCCAGTCACATTACTTTCTCTACACATCTGCAACAAATTATCGTTAAAAAACTTATGCTTCTATTTACTTCATGCCTATTGGGAAAAAATTAGCAGAAATAGCCATATTTTCTTGCTTCCTTGTAAATAGAAGCGAAATAAGGGAGTAAGTGATAGTCAAAAGCTGGTTGCTATGTGACTGAAGTTCCTTTGTTTGTATGGGCATGAGTTGACAAATTCCTGTATGAAAAAAGTGCAGGTTTTTTAAAGGTAAAGCCAACATCAAGGAATGTCTCAAAAACCATCAACTCCCCGAAAAAACGGTATATAACGTTAATTGTGCACGTTAAACGTCTTCTACATTTGTTGTGTGGTAATTTTTGTTCATCTCTTACGGTTCGGCCGTTATGCCAAATTCCGTAAATTTCATCGGGAATAAAGTTGTCTTCAGAGGCTATTCCCAGCTATTTGTCAGCTAAATATCTTTAATATGCTACATTTTAATAAAAATCCTTACGAGCTATTTTTGAGATAATCAAAACTTTGGAAAAAAGTTCCATGTAAAGGGTAGTTTGAGATGGAGAGGGCCTTTATTGAAAATCTTCATATCGCATCCCTGGAAGATATTAAACTTAAATTTCAAGTTTAGTATTTTACCGACTTTTCATTTTTGAGTTATCGTGTTCACAGACACACGGAAACACACACACACACGGACCTTTTTCTGAAAATGGTTTTTCTTTGGATACAGGGGACCCTAAAACATATATTTCCGGTGAATCTCGGCATCGAATTTTTGAGTGAAATGCAATACTTTCTCTATACACTATGTGCATAGTACGTGTAGAGAAAGTAAAAAATGAAAAGAGCCAATTGTGAAATTATTTACAACGAAAGTTTAAAACGTTTGCAGTATAACGTTTTTCCTGAAAAATAGAATAAAACGCTGTGTAACGCTTTTAATTTTCTAAAAATTTATCATATATTATATTGTTAGAATCTTAAAACCAAAGCAATGGTTGACAACCATAACGGGCCCTTAAAATATTTTCATTCACCTTCAAAAAAAAAAAAAAAATCAACGAAATTTGTATCGCGAAGAAAATGTTAAAAGTGAAAGAGTATAAAGTTGGTTAAATACCCAACTTGATATTAATTACAAAATCTTCCATAATATTTATAAATATTAATGTTATTAGAGTAGTCATTACGAGGAATTGAATTTTAGTCGAGTATATATATAGTTATAGGTAGTATTTTATTGGTTGCTGCGTAACCCCGCCGGAATAACCAGTTTCAATTGTGGTTCTTTAAACTATACCAAATAAATCGATAGGTCGTCTCCTTATCGCGGTGGTAGCGTTGCTGCTTACCAAGCGGGAGACCTGGGTTCGACCCCCAGTACCGGCGTGGGGGTGCACTCAGCCTCGTAAGGTCCCTGGGGGGCCAATTGAGGGGCTACTTGATGGAGAAGTAGCGGCTCCAGGTCATGAGGACCGCATTAACCGGCCGGGGGGCCTCGAAGCGCTGACCACCAATACTGCACCCCATCCATGACGTCTGTAGTGGGCCGAGGTGGGGGACGCAGCGGCCGGGCGGTAGGCCAAGGTTCCCCGTGAGCTGTCGTGCCATGGAGTTATGTAAATAAATCGATAAACGAATGAAAATGGATATTCCTGAAGAAGTTTTAAGTTATGCTAAAAACTGTACTTAGTTTGCTACCTGATAAGTCGAAGAAATTATATGGCAAGGAATGTTGATTATTTAAAGAATGGGGATCCGCCAAAGGAGTTAAAATAAAGTACTTTATTTCACGATAAATAAAGACTGATTTTTGTTATTTCTTAGTATGCAAGAAATGTATACACGATAGAATAGGATAAAAATATTTACATGAAAGTATTAAAAGTGAAATTTGATGATTTGAAGTGTCAAATATGTAATGTTTAAGAACTTTGGCTTAATTTTTACTTTCTCTAGCCCCGTATATACAATGTACATAGGGATAGAGAAGTACTGTACTCCACCCAAAAATTCGATACCGAGATTTCACCGGAAATACACATTTTAGGACCCCCTGTATCAAAAAAAAAAGCATTTTCAGAAAAAAGGTCCGTGTGCCTTTGAAGACGATAACTCAAAAACGAAAACTAGCTAAAATGCCAAACTTTATATTTAAGTTTAGTATCCTCCAGGAATGAGAAAAATCCCCCCACCCCAAACTACCATTTACATGGAACTTTTTTCGAAAATTTTGATTTTCTTAAAAATGGCTCTAACGATTTTGATTAAAATATCGTATATTAAAGATATATACCTAAACAATAAAATGCATATCTTGAATTTTGTGGAAATAGCTTCTAAAGACCTGTTTATTCTGGATGAGTTTTGCTTAATTTTGCATAACTAGTAAACCGTAAGAGATAGACAAAAACTTACTATACAAAATATATAGGTCTTGTTAAAATACACAAGTTATGTCATATACATTATTTTCGCAGAGCTTATGGTACTCATTGTTACTAGTTTTAGTTGTGAAGCACTTATACTTTTCTCAGACGGGAGTGTCCGTTTTTCTTTCGCTCTACTCCTGGCCAAGAAAAGAAGCGATTTGTAATGACAATCGCATAACGACAGCTTTTAAAATATTTGACTATCGGTTTAGCTTAGTGTATTCCCTTATTTTCTTCCTACTTATACAGAACTAAGTAATAAGAGCATTGTGTTAATGAGTACCTCGATTAGGAAGGTGCAGAAAGCAGAATAATCTTATGTATGAAGTTTGTAGAGCAGCTGGAGAAAGTCATGTGAGTGTAACACTTCAGATTTTTTTAGCTTTGCTTCCCTTAAATTCGCAAAGTCTACATAATGCTACTTGTAAAGCACTCATACAGTGGCAGAATTTCCGTTTGGATTCACAATTCAGCTCCACACTAAAGGAAAGCCAGCTGAACTAAAAACTAATATTTTGACACTGGTGCATATTCAATATTCACTCGAGAGATCAAGCATATAGATTTTCAAACAACGCCAGGTGGTCCGAATGTTCTTGAACTATCCGTCCAGGAGTCAACCCTATTAAAAATCGAAGAAACAGCTGCCTCGGAAAAGGAAGATTTCAACACGACACCTGTGAAATGTCAAGGTATCTTATCCCTTGGCCGTATAGTACCTTCCTGCTTACAAGGTGCGTTTCATGTTTCCTCTGTTCTGTTTAATACTTTCTCTAGCCCGTATGCATATGTAAGGTGCATAATAGCAAGAGAAGGTATTGTATTTCACCCAAAACTCTGATGTCGAGATTTCACCGGAAATATATGTTTTGGGGTCATCTGAGTCCAAAAAAAAAATAATAAAAGGTCAGTGCGTGTCTGTGGACAGCATAGCTCAAAAACGACAAGACTGCTAAATACCAAACCTGGTATATATGTTAAGTATCTTCCAAGGATGTGACACGAAGATTTTCAATTAAATTTCCCCACCCTAAACTACTTTTTACATGGAAAAATGTTTGCAAATTTTGTTATTCTCAAAACGCCTTTAACAATTTTGAGTAAAATACTGTATATTAACGATATTTACATCACAAATATAATGAATATCTTGAATTTTCTGGGAATAGCTTCTGAAGACCTCTATATTCTTGATCAATTTTGTATTGCTGATAAACCCTAAGAGAGAGTCAAAAACTCACTGCACACTTTAATTCATTTCTTATTTTTCATTTAAATTCATTTATATTTTATTTGAAACTAATTTTTATATTTTTATGTGAGTACGAGGTACATTGCCGAAAAGCTGGAGACAACATATCCATAGTCATGTATCCCTGTTCAAAAAGATGCGTATTTATTTATTTATTTTTTGTGTACCACTTGCTATTGGTTACATATCCTAGAAGCGTTTTGACTAGCTTTTCCATATGTTTTAATCTATTTTATTTTACGTCGCGACAAGCAGACGGGGTTATAGAGCACCTTTACTACTGTTTACACTATCTGTCTGCATAGTAGCGAAATTACCAACTATTTTTAGTTTTACTATTGTTTTAGACTGAAGGTGCAACTTTGGTATTAAATATCCATTCTGGTATTTACTTTGACGATTGAGGAAAATCACGAAAAAATCTGATGCGTTCTGTTCACTTAACGTTCTCTTCAAAACATTGTTACAAGAGATTATTCCTTTATCTATATCTATAATCGTGACAAAACATTATCAGAAATTATATTATAAGCAGAAGGGAAATAATATAATACACTGACTAAAGCGATGGTCAAATATTCTAAAAAGCCAGTCCCTATGCGTAACAATTGAAATTCGGTTCGATTTGCACGGCCAGGAATAAAACAAAAGAGAGATGAACGAAAGATAATCCACCGTTTGAAAAAAAAAAGTTTAAGTTGCTAAAAATATTAACCAATAACAAGCAAAAGCTGAGAAACGGTCAATACTACTAAAAATGGTATGGCATAATTTGTGTGTTTAGCGAGATTTACAGCTTTGTGTAGTAAGTTTTTGTCCATCATTACCAGATATACCAAATTCATCCAGAATTAAGATGTCTTCGGAGGTTATTCACAGAAAATTCAATATATATATATATATATATATATTTTATTTTCCTTGTGAATACCTTTAATATAGCTATTTTAAGCAACATATTTAGAGCCAATTTTGTTAATAAACAAAATATTAAAACAGTTCTAATGTAAAGGGTAGTTTGGACTAGGGAGATTTTCTTTCGTGTTGCATCCTTGGACGATTCAAAATTGGTATTCAAAGGTGTTTTTGAGCTATGCTGTCAAAACGCATGGACATGGAGCTTTTCTAAAAACCTGATGCGTACCATTCATAGGATTTTCTCTACATCCTTGTAACAAAGTATTGCTAATAAGCTTATTCTTCTACCTAGTTCATGCTAATTACTTAGTTCTATATAAGTAGAAGGGAATTAAGGGAGTACACTAGGTTTCCAGTAAAGGGTAGACGGCGGCGGGGGGGATTTACTATAAAATCTTTGTGTCGCATCCTTGGAAGACACTGAACTTACATGTAACAAGTTTGATACTTAACGAACTTTTAGTTTTTTATCTATGCTGTCCACAGACACACACACATACTCACACACAGACATTTTTCTAAAAATCTGGTGCGTTACACTCACATTACTTTCTCTAGCAGTTCTACAAACTTCTTACAAAATATCATTCTTCTTTTCACACAATGCTAATCGAGATAAACATTAGCAGAATGTTTTTATTGCTTAGTTTCTTATAAGTATAAGGGAATTAAAGGAATGCGCTATGCTAAAGTGATAGTCAAATGTTTTAAGCTATCGCTAGCGAGTGTCAATGCAAATTGCTTCTTTACTTGGCCAAGGGTAGGAAAAAAAAAAAAAAAACAAGAAAAAGAAAACGGGCACTTCTGGTCTAAGAAAAGGTATAAGTACTTTTTAATTCAACCCAATAACAAGGAATATCTCGGAAACTGTTACCTCCACAACAAAAACGTGAATGACATAAATTGTGTATTTTGACGAAATCTACATTTTTGGTGTAGTAAGTTTTGCCTATCTCTTACGGTTTAGCAGTTATGCAAGATTGTGTAAAAACATCCAGAATATAGTAGACTTTAAAGGCTATTTCCAGAAACTTCAATATTTACGTTTTATTTGTCAGGTAAATATATTTAATATACGATTTAATCAAAATCGTTTGATCCATTTTTGAGAATACAAACATTTTCGATTTTTTTTATGTGAAGTGTAGTTTTCTTGAAAATCTTCATGTCGCATAATTGGAAGATACGGAACCTAAATCACAAGATTGGTATCCAACGGACTTTTCATTTTTAGCTGTGCTGTCCACAGACGCACACAAACACACGGATATTTTTTATAAAAATGTTTTCTTTTGGAGGGGATTTAGGGGCCCCAAAATTATATATTTCCGGTGATATCTTGGTATCGAATTTTTTGGGTGAAATGCAATTCCTTCTTAACTTACTATGTGCTTAGTCATGTAGAGAAACTAAAAGCCCAGACAGTAGATCGGCCCATTTTGTGGTCACTATTTTCTGAAACATTCTTCTTAAAGAAATGCTGTACTGAGTTGCGACTGTGCCATTGTGAACATCTAGCCGTCTCCTGGACTGGAGATCGATTTGGAACTAAGAAGGGCATTAGCAGCCGGGCCCGTTTGGCCCGCTACATTTTATGGACCAAGTAAATATTGTTGAAAGCTGTTGGAGACAGCACGTGGGCGGCCAAGAGCGATGTCCGGACCATTGATCCAGCGCCGTCCTAGACACAGGGCCAAAAGGTCACCGTCGAGTGCTTATATTTTCTGACGTCACGCCGCTTCCGGTTACTATGTTCGAGTAAAGGGCGATGTGTCAGTGGAGATGCCGACAGTCTGCAGACTCAGCTGACATCGGAGTACCAACTTTATTTAAAGTAGATATTTTATGCTGTTCAACTTCATTCTTGATTAATGTTTTATGTAACTGAGATGAAACCTCACACTATCCAGGATTGTTTGAGCAGTTGGGAACCTTTGGTACTCAAGTGAAGTATGGAAAAATCTGAAAAAATAATCGGATATGTTCCAGTCACATAACTTCTTCTATATCTCTTCAACAAATTATTGTTAAAAAGCTTATGCTTCAAGTTACTTCATGATAATCGATAAAAATTAGCAGAAATAGTATTATTACTTGCTTCCTTGTAAGTAGAAGCGAAATAAGGGAGTACTATATGTTAAAGTGATAGTAAAAAGCTGGTTGCTTTGTGACTGAAGCTCCTTTGTTTGTATGGACAGGAGTTGATAAATTCAAAGCTGAAATCAAAAACAAGGAATATCTGAAAAATGATCAATTCCACGAAAAAAGTATATAACATAGATTGTGTATTTTAACGTGCTCTATATTTTTTGTGTGGTAGTGTTTTGTCCATCTCTTACGGTTTACCAGTTATGCAAAATTCCATAAAATTCATCCAGAATAGTCCTCAGAGGCCATTTCCAGAAAATTCAAGTTACATTTTATTTGTCATGTAAATATCTTTAAGAACTATACGATATTTTAATCAAAATCGTTAGAGCCATTTTTGAGAAAATCAAAATTTTCGAAAAAAGTTCCATATAAAGGGTAGTTAGGGTGGGGATTTTCTTGAAAATCTTCGTATCGCATCCATGGAAAATTCCAAACTTAAATACCAAGTTTGGTATTCAACGGTCTTTTCGTTTTTGAACTATGCTGCCCACAGACTCACGTACACACGGACCTTTTTGTAAAAATGCCTTTTCTGGATTCAGGGGTCCCAAAACATGTATTTCTGCTGAAATCTCAGTATCGAACTCTTGGGTGGAATGCAATACCTTCTCTATACACTATGTACATAGTACGTGTAGAGAAAGTAAAACCAAGAACAGTCTTAGAGGAATTTGAATCGCGGATGTCCCGTTTATAGGTCTGTGCCTTAACGACCTACGCTAATCATGTCGGTATATTTACGACAAACACTATATTATATTTTTATGTTCTGTACAAGCACCGGGCGGTTAAAAATAAATGATGTTGCACTGAAAATGGGTGTTATCTCATGTTCTGTCATTTGTTACGCGCTGCCAAAACAAATTTAGTACTGTTTCATTGGTTAGTTTTGATTTCCCTAGCATTTCAATTAGTTGTTCGTTTTCGCTAAAACACTGGAAAAAGTGCAGTGTCGTTCACTGATTCGGCGTTTACTTTTGGACGAATAAATTTGAGAGCTAAAAGCGAAATTGATGCACGGAACCTTTCGCCATCTATGACAACAGTAAGATATTGGTTCAACAATTTTAAACGTGATCGAACGTTTGTTTTTGATGAGGTACGCTAAAGACACCCGGAAGATGTGGTTACCGAGGAAAGCATTAGAAAGGTTCTCGGCAGAATCGTCAGACGAAAGTTCGCAAAGAGGCAGAGGCCATAGGTGGGTCGACAGGAACACAAATGTATATCTCGCATGATAAATTGGAGATGAAAAAATTGTCATACTGATAGGTGCCGCGATTGCTAACAGTACACAACAAGGGGTTTGGCTTTCGACTTTATAGCTATTTAAGTGAAAACTGAAGAACTTTTTACATCGAATTGTCACCGTCAATGAGACCTGATTTCATCATTACTCTCCGGAAACCAAGCAATGCTTGTTTTCTTTTATCCTGAGAAGACAAATGTCGAGTAACGCTAAGCTCTAAGGACCCCAGGCTCATTTGAGCGTCATTTCACCTATCGATGTTTTCGATGAATCTGCTCCAAAGAAATTGATGGCAACAGGCTTTTTTTATGGGAAGCATGTTATTCTCTAAGATTTCGTAGAACAAGAAAAAGAAGAAGTAATACAAACGAATTGCAATACTGCAATGAGTTAGCGGTCCAATTCGACAAGAAGTTGAAGGTGACAGGGCCGTATTTGACAAAGAAGAAAGGATTGTTTCGCACAACACATCAGCTCATTCATCCGGAGTTAAAGCCCAAAGTGGCTCCGTGTCATTTTCTTCGAGTTCCCATACTTGAAGAAATGGTTGGCGGGAAGGAAATTTATACAAAATGAGGCCATTATCAAGACAGAGTTGTATTTTGCAGATATTCATATTTACTAAATTTTGGAGGGGTTAAAATGTGAGGAACTTTGGGAGAATTATATATACCCAAAAGAAAACTATTCCACGAACAAATAATTTGTGTTTGAAAAACTTTTTGTCTTCGTTTCTAACATCGGTACTTGTATAACCGACACCCTGTGGTATCTAGATGAATAACTTATCCAGCCAAAAATGATAAGATTTCACCAGAAACAAACGTTTAGAGGCTCAATAAAAAAAGACACCAAAAGAATATGTACGCATCTGAATGTGTATATGTGGGTCCCGTGTCGTAGATTTACGGCACGTAAAAGAACCTCAAGCCTGATAAGAGAGGCCTCTGAACAAAATTAAGCGGTCTTTCACGCCCAATATAGAATGGGACGCTGAGAACCAAAGCAGTTAAAGAGCGACCATAAATAACAGGCCATTTTGAGCAGTGTAACTGTTCTTCTGCTTTCTCTGTTACCCTCCCTGTATGTAGAATTTTTCATCCCCCAGTAATTTTCATAATTTTTATTTTTATACTGTCCTTATTTTCGTGTGCAGTTTGGGAATTCTTGTTATTACCTTTTTTCGTAAGTATAAAGGAATACACTAGGCTAAACTATAGCCCAATATTTTAAGAGTTGGTCGCTATGTGATGCATTTTAATTTTTGTTCTTTTTGCTTGGTCAGAAGCAAGAAAAAAGAATAACAATATCCCTAGATAGAAAATGGCTCCAAGGATTAAAATCTAAATACCGTATGTTTAATATCTTAAATGAAAAACAAATGTATATCTTGAATTTTATGAAAATAAGCTGTAGAACCCTTTTAATTAGGAAATAATTTTGTATAATTCTGAAACACTAGAACATCACAAGAGACAGTTTGCGAATATGTAGATATTTTTAAAGCACTTTAAATTTCTTTTTCGATACCTGGAAAACGTTTGAAGTGAACAAGGACAAAATGAAAGAAATTACTGTATCTGCAATAAGAGGTTAATTTGCCCTTCGTGCAAAATATATTGTAAAATAATCATTTATAGCATTTTAAATTCTATATTGCATTACTATAGACTATTTAGTGTATGACAATTTTATATCATGTTTAATAGTACTTTTGCTCCTTATAGTTTCCTTTTTTATTGCCATACTAATGAAAACTGCCGATATTACATTATCTTTATAGTAGACTTTCAATTTTATTAATATTCTTTTTCTTTTTATAATTTATTTGTAATTTATCTGATTTATTCTGTTCTTGTTGCCAACTGTTTCAATAAATAAAATAAACATATACATGTTTTAGCATTAGATATTCCGAAATTTTCATTATTTATTTGAAATTATAATAAGTTGGTCATTTTTAAAAGTTGTTTCTCCTGATATCATGGAAATAGTATGGAATCTTTTAAAGTAGCTTCAAGAGGGAACATAATATCAAGTAAATAGAAAAGTAAGCTTTCGTAAAAAAATCTTGTAGACGCAATATCAATATAAATGTTAGCAGGTAGAGAAAGTCGTGTGAATGTAACACATCCGACTTTTAAACATTACATGGCACATACATTCACACTGTATTAATCCTGGCTTAAATAATAAACTCTTCCCTTCGTCCGGGAACCGAACCTGGATATCAATTTGGAGTAGGGTCTTTCTTAAATACAGCTTTCTGTTTCTGATGATTCTTGGTTTCGGTCGCAGCTATACTAGCGACAATTGACTACAGTTGTCCCCGCTCTACTGACCCAGCTCTATAAATCATTATTTTATATTTTTCGAAAATATTTGAATAATATTAATTTTTAGCATTTTATGTCTGCATTACATTGATATAAATTATTAATTGTGTGTCAATTTTATATCATGTTTATATTATAGTACTTTGCACCTTAAAGTTTCCTTTTATGCAAATACTAATAAAAACTGTTTATTTTACCCTATCTTTATAGAGGACTTTCAATGTTACTAATATTTTTTTATTTGTAATTTATGTAGTTAAAGCTGTTTTTTTTTTGGCAACCATTTCAATAAATATACAGAACATAAACATTTTGCTGTAGCGCAGATATTCCGAAATATTTATTATTTGTTTGAAGGTGTAATAAGTTTGTTATTTCAAAAGACTGTCACTTTTCAGTTGCATCTCGCTATATGAACAATAGAAAAGTACGCTTTCGTAAGAAAAGATTGTGGTCGCCATATCAATATAAACGATAGTAGGTAGAGAAATCGTGTGAATGTAACACATTGCATGGCACATACATTCACACTGTATTTATCCTGTCTCAAATAATAAACTCTTCCCTTCGTCCGGGAACCGAACCGGGATTTCTGAATTTGAAGTAGGGTTCTCTGTTTCTGATGATTCCTGGTTTGGGCCGCAGCCGTACTGGCGTCAATTGACCACAGTTGCCCCCGCTCTACTGACCCAGCTCTGCAAATCACTGTCCTGTCCCTTTAATGAATTGCCCTCACAAGATTTGTAGCTAAATTAAAAGTTCCCATGCAGGATTTTCCGTTCCATGCAACTGTGTTCCCGTTTTTCTTTGTTTTTTTTCTTCACTGTTACAGTTGGTGCGTGCGTTTTCCCAAACACAATGCCACCAACGTGTTCATTAGGGCCGATTGTGCACTCAGATCAATGTCGCCACAAAAGAACTACAGTTGCTATGGCAACACGTGTTTGGTTCCTCCCAATCAAGTGTTAAGCGAAACAAAACGCGCTCTCAGAAGGTCAAGCTTGTGGTAGCAACAAACCGCATGTTTCTTGGCTCATGATCAAGAAACCTGATGCTACTACACTCAATTCACAAGGCTAGTGGTTCCCCTTCAATGAGTCACAGGGTTTTCCTGTTCACAATGCAGAAAAAACTCTTGTGTTCCATTCACTTGATTTTCTGCAAGGTTGTAAATGTTGAACCTCTGTGGATGTCCAGCGGTTTCAACCGCCATTTACTGCAATAAAGGTATTTTCTACCCCAAAACATCCTCTATTTCAAGGCCGGAAATATGCTGGGTGTGAGGAGGCCCGCCGGGTGCACTTATCTTGCCTGTGGTTTTGGATGGGGAGGGCCCAGGTTAAATAATCGGTAGTACGGCATGTCTGGATGATAGCGGGGCAGATAGAAGCACCCGGTGTGAGACCTCTTTTGTAAATTTTGAAAAATAGTACTATACCCACTTTTTTTTAGTAATTAGTGCATATAGATCCCAAAGATTTCAACAACCATTTACTGCAATAAAGCTATTTTCGATTTTTTGACTGATTGTGGTCAAAAATTCACCCGGTGTCAATCTAGTAACTACAAAGGCAAAGGCATGATACTGGGTTTTACTTCTCTACACGTACTGTGTACAATGTATCCACATTGTATTCCATTTAAAATTTAGATACCGCAATTTTGGAAATGATCCGTATGTTTTTGCCTGTAAACGCAATAACTCATAATTGGTTGATTACCAGACTAGATATTAAGTTCAGTATCTTAAAAGGATACAACACGAAGATTTTCAGGCAAATTCTCCACTCCTATACTTGACGTGAAATATCTTCGAATATTTTTATTACAATATATTTTCATGACAAACTAAATGTATATTTCTCATTTTCTGGGAATAGCCTCTGAAGACCTCCTCATTCTAGTTGGCCTTTATATAACTAATAAACCGTAAGAGAAAGATAAAACCTCACTACACGAAAAATGTAGGTCTCGTTAAAACAAAGAATTTATGTCATATACAACTTTTCTTTTCTTTTAAAGTCCTTTAACCTGGTTGGCCATATCAGACGATGAATGAAATTGGTTAAATAATACTCAAATGAAATCGGGATCCATGGAGCTTAAAGTTACTCGAAATTCGTCATCTTAGGATAAGGGAAAACCCACACGCCAAGCGAGATTCGAACTCACTACCTTTTGAATGTAGGCAGACACGCTACCACCACACTACCCAAGCGGGCTACAATTATTTTGTAGAGATTACCGTTTAGAAAACATTCCTTCTTATTGGTACAATTTTAAACGGGAATCCATCTTTCGTTTTTTCTCTTTTGTTTTACTCCGGGCACGCAAATGTAATTGTTTTATACAGCAATAATTTTTAAACGATTTTAATATCTCCTTAGTCTAGTGTATTCCCCATATTTCCCTTCTACTTGCAAGAATAATTTTTGTAAGAATAGCTTGTATTTGAAAGAGCTATAGAAGGTAACGTAAATGGAACACATCAGTTTCAAACAGGAACCGAGCCTGTTATGAGCTAAGTTACTTAGCCAAAATCGATTGTTTCATTGTTTGAATGTTCTGTGGAACTATAATGTGTGACGCACTGTTTTCTGTGTTTACTCTCTGGTGGTCAGTGCAAGACATGCGATGTTGCATATGCTGCCAACAACACGAAATGTGTGTCCATCAACACGAGACGTACACGGAAGTGTTTCATATACTATCATGTCGCTAAGCACGACTCTAAAAAATTCCACTGCTAGACATTTTATTGCACATCACATAAACCTTTATTATATTGTTTAATGCAATTTTATACGAGGACCGTTTCTTTTTCAATCTCCGATACACTATAAATAAATGAGAAGTTCATAGTAAACAATTATTTTATTACTAAAAGTTTTGTACCCTTATGGTTACTTTTGAACATATGAATTATCGTTCCTGTGCACAAGCTTTGCAATACCCGCTCCAAAAAATATTGCCGCCAAGGATTTCAAATGAAAATTGACGTTATTTTGAAGACCTACGTTGGTTTGAAAGTGTTGCCCTCATAGCCACGTCTTCAGTTCAGAGAAAAGGTAAAAGTCGCTGGGTGCCAGGTCAGGATGATCGAAAATTCCCCATAGAGATTGTTCAAGGAGCCGATGGGTTGTACCAGCAGTGTGTAGACGAGTGAAGTCATGGATCAACACAATTCCTGAAGTAAGCATTCTTCTTCGTTTGTTTTGAATGGCTCTCCGCAAACGTCGTAAAGTTTCACAATAAACAGCTTTATTGATAGTGGTTCCGGGCTGCTTCATTGGCGAAAACATTTTTTGAAGCTAGTACTGCAAAGCTTGTGCACAGGTACGATAAATGTCTCATTCTTTTCGGTGATTATGTTAAAAAGTAACCATAAGTGTACAAACCTTTTAGTAATAAAATAATTGTTTTCTATAAATTTGTCTTTTATGTATAGCCTGTCTGAAGTTGAAAAAAAAACAAAAAAAAAAAAAAAACGCTCCTGTAATAGGCAGAAGAAGTTTTTTTTGTTCTTTTTTTAGCGTCCTTTAATCTGGTTTATCATATCAGACAATGAATGAAATTGGTGAAATTATGTCTAAATGACCTCGGGGTCTATGGAACTTTAGTCCCGATATTAACCTCACCTGGGTAACTCACCCTAAGCGAGTTGAATGGGAGGCAGATACGCTACCATAACATTACTCAATATTGCATCAGAAATAAACTTATTAGGTACTCGTTAACAAAAATCTGATAGGCTTCATTCACAGGACTTTTTCTAAATCTCTAACAAATTATTGTTAAAACACTTATTCTTCTATCTACTTCATGCTAATCGAGAAAAACAAATTATTATTAAAAAGCACATTCCTCAATTTACTTCATGCTAATCGAGATAAATATTAGCAGCATTTCTTGTTTTCTTGTAATATAAAGGCAATAAGTGATTACACTAGGCTAAAGCGATAGTCAAATCTTTTAAAACCTTGTTGCCATGTGAATGGAATCCATTTCTTTGTAATGCCACGAGTTGACAAATTCCAGTATGTGAAAAAGTTTTAAGTATTTTAAAATTGGAACCTATAACAAGGAATGTTTCAAAATTGGCCAACTCCACGAAAAAATGTATATGACATAGACTGTGTGTTTTGTCAAGATTTACTTTTTTTGTGAAAAGTTTATATCTCTCTCTTAAGGCTTACCTAATCCAAAATTCAGCACAATTTATTTAGAATACAGAGCTTTTAAAGGCTATTCCCAAAATTCAAGATCTATATTTTGTCATGTAAATAACTTTAATACGCGGTATTTTAATCAAAATCATTAGAGTCATTTTTGAAAAATTTAAAATTTTCGATTTTTTTTCCATTTAGAGGGTAGTTTGGGGTGGGGGATTTTCTACAAAATCTTCGTGTCACGTCCTTGAAGGATACTAAACTTAAGTGCCAAGTTTGGTATTTTATTGATTTGTCTTTTTTGGAGTTATCGTTTTCACAGACATAGGGACACACGGACCTATTTTTAAAAATATTATATTTTGGGATCCAGGAGACTCTAAAACATGTATGTTCAATGAAATCTTGGTATCTAATTTTTAGGCGGAGTATACAAACACGTATATGTAGAGGAAGTAAAAAATATGTATATATATGTATGTATCAGTATGGTGTTAATCCTACATCCTCTGAAATATTGTTACAAATTTTATGAAGCTATCATATATTTGTAATATCCTGAAATAAAAATATCCATTTTGATATTGTTGTATACTTATGAATTTTCTATTGTATTATTCTACGTCCTCTGTATGGGAAACCACACGAGTTACACAAATGTATTACAAGAAAGCTGTAGCACAGAATCTAAAACGAAATGACATGAAAAAGAGTTTTATTTTTGGGCGCTCTTTAGTTACTGTGGTTCTTAGATTCTTACTCTATACTGGGCCTGAAGGACCAATTAATTTTGCTCAGAGGCCTTTTTCAACAGGCTTGAGATTCTTTTACCGGCCATAAATGCAAGATTGGGACAAACGGTTTTACTTCCCTTCATAAGGAAGCCATACTAACGATTTTCACCCAAAAAAAAATAAAAATCCATCGGCCTCCTCCGGAATTGAGCCTGCGCCCTTGGGTCTATGCGACTAGCACGGTAACCTGTACACCAAAAAGGGTGCGAAATCTAGAACGTAAAATAAAATATTAGCATTAATTATTTTCGAGATATTCGCTGTTACTCGTTTGTATTTTCAAATACTAATGATAAAACAAAAGTTTGCATAGCTCTGCCGTCATATTTCGGCATATTCTGGACACGGTTCTAAGCACAAATAACAAACTGCGGTTATTTAGGCAACGTCTCTGCCTTGCCTGCATAGCGAATAGTAAACGCTTAAGGGGCGAAAGTTGACACCGGTTGAAGAAGTAGGCATGCGATGCATGCTCCAAGCAAACTGTTGAGAATAGAATGCAGAACTGACTCAAAATTTGATGCTGTTAATAGTACTGCTTTACAGCATAAGTGACCTTTTTGTGGTAAAGTTTCCAAATTTATTATTGAATTGACCAGTATATTAAGTGGTACACTTTTTTGAAGTGATAAATACCTTATTTTATGTACCTGAGATAATAAGGCCAGCATATATGGCTATGTTTCTAACTTTCTCTACACGTACTATGAACATGGTGTTTCGAGAAGGTATTGCATACCACTCAAAAATCTGATACCAAGATTTCACCGGAAATATATGTTTTGAGATCCTCTGATTCCAAAAAAATAATTTTAAGATAAGTGTCCACAGAAACATACGCAAACACACACACACACACAAATGGTTTTTTCTTTTTTATTATTCAGGGGACACTAAACAATGAGCTTCCAATGAAATCTTGGTATAGAATTTGTGGTTGGAGTACAATACCATCTGTGTCTATGTACCACGTACTATGTAGAGATGTAAAACAAACAAGTAAATAAATATAAAAGTATGCTTATAATGATGTATCCTCTCAAATATTGCTACTAATTTAAAGAAATTAACGTATTTTTATAATAATGCTGAATTACATTCTGAAATTGATGTATATTTATGAGTTTTCTTTTATATTATACTATTTCCTATATATGGGAAACCGTACAAGTTAAACAAAAGTATTACAAGAATATTGTAGCTTAGAATCTACATAAAACGAAAATGTAGCATTAGTTATTTCCAAGATATTTGCTGTTATTAATTTGGATTTTCAAATACTAGTGATAAACAAAAATTTCCCTGTCTATGCCGTTATATTTTATTTATTTATTTGCTTCATATATAATTTAATCTACTCAAGATACTATTTGCTTTCCTCTGCAGTAATAAAATAAATGTGTATCGACAATTTAAACAAAAGTATGACAGTGTGCAGCACTGTATTATGTAGTTTGTACCAGTATTTTTTAAAAAAAATAGCAGATAGGAAGAACTCAAGTTCCTTATCAACGTTTTAATTTCTATACATTACTTTCACATAAGAGGATCAAATTTCTTCAACCACTTACAATATACTTTCATGTTTCGTATTAAATAAATACAAGCTATGCTATTTATCATCAAAGCTTGTATTTTTATATATCACACAATACTTTTCCACTGTTTAAATGTTTTAAGAAAACTATATTCTTGATCATCATTTAACTTAAAGTGGAAGCTTTACAATTTTTAGGAGTGAGTGAGCTTAATACAAGGTCTTACAAGTATGCAAATAATAATAATAATAAGTAATTTTTTAAAGTTTTTTTTTTGTTGAGAATTTAAATTCACCCTCAGCAAAATCAAATGGTATACGTTTCATTTCAGCAAGACAAGAAAAATTAGGGGATTTAAGATATAATAAAGGAAATATAAAATAGTTAAAATCTGCTCTGTTAAAATATAAGGAACTTCAGTTTAATTCTGTTAAATGAAGTAAATAAAGATTATAGTTACTAATTTAGTACAAGTAATAAAATTACATTACATATTTATCCTATCACGATAATCTTTTTTCATATTAAAATAAAATAAAATCTTTATCTTTATCTTTATCTTTAATGTTTAACATTAAAAAAATTAAGAAATGGAGGCATATTGCCCAGAAATAACATGAATAACTAGATGCTTCCTTACATTTAGGCATATTCTGGACTGGATTGTAAGCACAAATAGCAAACTATGGTTACTTAGGCAACGTCTCTGCCTTGCCTGCTTAACGTATAGTAAATGTTCAAGGGGCGAAGGTGGGCACCGGTCGAAGAAGTGGGCTTGCGAAGCATGCTCTAGTAAACTATTGAGAATAGAGCTCATAAATATTTTAAAATTAGTATGCTGTTAACCGAAGTGCAACACAGCGAAAGTGATTTGTTTTGAAGGTGGATTCAATAAGGGTACTTTCTGTAATAAAAATTTGAGCTAATGTGTCCCAATTTATTATAGAATGCACTAGTACATTAAGTGATATACTTTTTTGAAAATGTTATCCTAATTGAGATAATAAATGTACATAGTGTTTAGAGAAGCTATTGTATTCTACCCTAAATTCTATACCGAGATTTTGAGGTCCCCTGATTCCAAAAATAATATTTTTATTCAGGGAACCCAAAAACATAACTTCCGATGAAATCTCGGTATCGAATTTTTGGGTGAATTACACAATACCTTCTCTTTCTACTATGTACATTGTATATACGTGCTAGATATTGTAATACAGTGTACATGATGAGCTTTTTTCAGACTGAACGTACCTGAAATTCTAATGTCAAACAGAGGAAAAAAATGTTAGTAAAGCCTACAATGTGATGAATGAAATTGATGAAAAGATGCTTAAATGATCTCGGGTCCAAGTAACTTAAAGGAAAAGGGATAGCTCACTCTAAGCAAGATTCGAACTCGTGGCTACCTGAAATTTAAAGTATCGCTTTCATATGTTATTTTAAAGCCGAAACGTTGCTTTTAAAATGTCAATATACAATAATATTTTTTTTAAAAAGGTTAACATACATAAAGGTATTCGGACCCCTTAAGCAGTTTTAAAAATATTTATATCCTACAGAAGTTCTTCATTAACTGTTGTTTTTTCTCCTAAAACCTGTTTTTGTTTTGCCTTGAAGTGTGGCGTTCTTTAACCGGGTAGATACAGTGATTAACGAAATGGTTAAAATAATGCTCACAAATTTGAGTTACCCAAGCTTTGAGCTATAGACCTCTTGAATGTGAAGCAGATATGCTACTCCTATACTATGGAGGTGAAATTAAAATCAGGATTTCTCCCCTAAATTACAAACTAAGTTTGCAAACTGTTAAACGCTGTAGTATTACGACGTTGTAGAAATGTAATTACTTCTTTGAGACAGTATTTATATTCCTGCTCCATGTTTCCGACATTTTGTAAAGCTTATTCTATTTTGTATATTTGTTATTCAAATGTTTCCTTGCTACATACCGAAGTTGAAATCACTGGGCTCAATATAATTATTACGTGTGCTTTCGCTGGATATAAGTGTTTTGAATTTCTCGCTGCAATTTTGTTCGTTGTAATTAAGTATTGTGGTAATGTGTTGATTTTATTTGTTGTGAAGGCAGAAATTATAAGCACGGAAAAGGTCACTCAGACTATTTGTAGTGGAGTGTGGGCGATTGTGCTTTCACGTACATATCTCCTTGGCGGGGTATCCTAGGCTCCTACGTGTGCAGTTAAGTTTCTACGTGATTTGAGATACGCGTAGCGGGATTATTAATTGATTTCCGCTAATTGAATTAGAAAGTGATAATATATTTTGCTCTAAGAAAGTAAACATATTTCGCGGCGAAAAGAAACACTGAATTGCCCCAACGATTGCACAACTCAATCGAAAATAAATTACAATTCTGCAAAGAGAATTTGAGTTATGGATTACTTAAGAAATTATCGACCACAATCAGTAGCCTGGATCTAGAGCAATAAACCCTGATAGCGCCCAAAGATATTCAGAGTCGCAATTTCTGCTTCAAATTGGTACCGACTTAAAGAATGGTAGCTTCTGAAAAGGATATTTGTCCACAAGGTAATACATATCCTATAAATATTGTTGCTATAGCTAAAAATAAGATTACTACTCCTAGAACAGTTCTATGAAACTTAATTATTAATAAACTCCATGAAGAATTTAAACTTTTAATTGGAAAAAAAATCAATAATGAAATTAATTATTTTAATATAAATTATTCCAAAAAATATAAAAAACTCATAAAATAGGTTAACTTTAAATCTTTCCAAGAGAAAAGGTACAATAGTCGGACATTTTTATCCAAAATTATATGTAATTTTATATTTAAGGGACAAGATTTTCTTTCTGGCGAAGCTATACACGCTGGATATCAGACAATGTTTAAATTCCGAATGTAAGTGATCTTTCTCGTCGTTTCGATAACCAGAATTAACTGCTTTGCGTTTAAGGTCAGTATAAATAATAAAGCAGGCAGAAACGCAATTCTCTGTGACATTTAATCCGCTATAAATGAGGAAAGAGAGTTTCCTGGAAATTTGAAGTCCATTCTTAAAGGTAACGTCAACACTAAGGACAAACATGATATTTAACTGTCAGTATGACAATATTATTAAGAGTTGGAAGAAAAACTACATTTTTTTTGTAATCTTTCCAAAGTTGACTTTTTAACCATTTCGATTTTTAGAATAATGTTATACAAGTTTCGTTTAAATATGCAGACTATAAATTAGCATTTTATATATTTTAAAATACATTCACTATAAACTCCTAATTTTGACATAATAAACCTTCACGTTTTGAATTTATCATGTTCACCATTTAATATGGTATATTTTGTTTTCTATAATCTATAGCAATATAAACAGTGTGGTTTAATTTCCAAGATCTCGGATGTAAAATATCCTTATTCGCGAGAATTGCCTTAACTGTCTGATAATATCAACAAGTAATGCAATTTTTCTCGAAGTGAAGTTCATTTTTCTGCATTTCTGTCGTTTAAAACAATACTTAACAATTATTTTGAAATGTTTCTTGCTCCTTATGAATATTATGAAGTATAAATATGAGAGCTTCAAATCCTGGAAATTACACGTTTGGAATAAAAAAAAACAAGTTTCAACACAAAATCTTAAATTTTCTCCAGTGCTCAAAAACGGTCAATTACGCTTCACTATGCTATGCTGAACAACTGTAGTGAAATTAAGGGTAAACATTTTGGTTTTATAGGTAAAAGGGCAAAAAAAATTGAGTTACTTAATCGCTGAAAAGGTAGAACAGAAAGAAGAATTTCAACATTCTACAAATATAGAGAATCATATATTTCATTTTTTGTGACCAGTGATGTGAAAAATTCTGTTACCAACAACCGCTGGAAAGCGTTTGTAATATGTGCAACACCAAATTGATGAGAACCCACATAAACAAAATGACTTCAATAAGCTCAAAACCGGCCCAATACTTGTAATTATCAATATTCAAATTTGTTACGTAGGTAAAACCCAAAAGTTACTCTATGACAGCATAATCACTCAATATAGTATTCAACAATCCTTGTAACTTTAATGCTCTGTGCCTGTTTTTCTTCCATAAAGATATTTTGAATAATATCTAATGAAAACCTAGTTGATTTACTGCCAGAATTAAATAAGATAAAATTCTGGTGCAGCGTAGAGTTAGAACTGGATAGAACTGCCACATACAGATATACTTTTTGATAAAAACAACCTTTAGTTTTGGTTTTTGCCTTAAACTATATACAAAAATAATTGCTTCGTTGCTATTTTATGCATCAAATGTATAATTATAAGTCCTCTTTAAAACTAAAAGTAAATTAAAGTTATGCAGAAATATAGCATAAGAACCTAAACGGTGTTTTAACATAGTATTTGGCTAATCATTAAGCAGTCCCACAAATAACATCTCTCCAATTCTTGCCGAATGTTATCTCAACATATTTTCTTCAAAAGCAATAATCTATTAGCTTTCAAAGCATTGATTAAAATTTACAGAAGCCAATGTGGTAAATTTTAATCATTTTACTAAATACTTATGGTTTATATAAATATTGAGTTTTAAAGCACTCTATACAAACTGTATTCATAGAACCAGTTTATGTTGTTTTATTCACCAAATCTTTTGTATATCATACTTTTCTTCTATATACAGGGTTACTACAAAAGAAGTAGACAACTTCAACTGCCTGTAAAACAAAAACTATTAGAGATAGCAACCTAATTATTTTGGAAGTATGTTGAGAAACTCTCAAAGTTTTGTTTGTTACTACTGGTAACGCTGTAGTGTTTTGTTTGTTGTTGCAGAAGCTGAAATGGCGGAAAATCCTGTGGAAAAGTGGAATTTGTTAGAACGCAATCAGCAACTGTTGTCCAACGACATTTTAGAATACGTTACCACAAAAATGAAATAATGTGCTCACAAAAACCAGCATCGTCTTCATCATGTCGCAACATGTCGAAGCAAAAGTCACGCCGTATGACCTTATCTTCTTCACTCAGAAACTGCAACATCTTTAATCTGTAAGGCATCATGTGCAGTCGCTTCCGCAAGATTTTCCATACAGTTTGCTGTGGAATTTGTAATTGCATGCTTGCCCTAGATGTCGATTTCTGTGGGCTTCTTATGTAGGCAGAACGAACACGTTCCAAGTTTTCTTCCGAAACTCTTGGTCTTCCCGAGCTCTTCCCTTTGCACAAACATCCCGTTGTATCGAATTTTCTATACCAGTCGTAGATTGACTGTCTAGTCGGTGGCGTTTTGTGGTAACGTGTTCTAAAATGTCATTGGACAACAGTTGCTGATTGCGTTCTAGCAAATTCCAACACGCAATATGCCTTTTCCACAGGATTTTCCGCCATTTCAGCTTCTGCAACAACAAACAAAACACTACAGCATTACCAATAGTAACAAGCAAAACTTTGAGAGTTTCTCAACATACCTCCAAAATAATTAGGTTGCTATCTCTAATAGTGTTTGTTTTACAGGCAGTTGAAATTGTCTCTTTCTTTTGTAGTAACCCTGTATTACTGTTAAACGTTTTGTATGTTTTACTTTGCAATTATTACTTTTTTGGACTATACTGAGTTTGGTTTTCAGATGTTATATGATACCTTATTGTTATACTTACGTTCTGTTTGTTATACTTTATCGTTTTCCAACAACCCACATTGGCGAGAACACTGTGTAACAGTAATATGTAAATGTTATTGGTAAAACTATTTAATTAACTTAGAACGGTTTAAGTCTGTTTCATTTTACATTTGTGTACAGAAAATTTTCGGATTCCTAAACACCACTATTGTAATCATTAATTCTTCCAGCACACTTAAAATTTTTTGATAATGTTACATTTTCAATTTCTTTAAGACGCAGTATGTGCCTTACATTTTGACAAATCACCAAGGTTCTTAGTAACCATATTCTTGGGATCCAAAGAATGCTAGTTGACACGCAAAATGTTGTTAAACTATTACAATGAATTAAAATGCTTCCGAAATTTTAATACGTGTATTTGCTCTCTACAATCAAAGATTATATTAATTTCAGATATTAGTTATTTGAGAAAATCTTGTGATAATCTGGTCCCAACTAGAACTCATTTGTTTATTCAGCTAGACTTTCATAAAATATTTACAGTTTATTTTAAATATTTCTGATTGACAAATGGGTGAAAATTTGTATAAACATTTACCTATCTGGGGGTAAAAGTGATTTTACGTTCTGTTAAAGTTTTTACAAAACTTTACTGTGTAAAATGCTAACATTGAGAAAAATATGGTGCTTATATCTGAAAATTTTGTCTATTGATGACAAAATTGTGGTTTATAAAGTAAAATTACTACATAAATGCCGAGGTAAATACATCCCAAAGCTTTATCTATAATAACGTTAAAGAAAATTGTACCTGTAAAAGACCTGTATTTGACAACTTTTTCAGGAATAATTCATTCTGCCGATTTAAATTTGGGATATAGAACAATATAAATTTGCACCAGTGTTGGACATTGAACTATCTTCACTAAAGATTTGCAAAGATAAACTAATCTTCCCAAACACCTTAATACACATTTTCAGATTGGTGTACTATTTTTGTGCAGATAATTCTCTATGTATACTTGGAATATATTTTAGAATATTTTTTAGTCTTAATTCCAATTTTTCCTCCTAAAATTTACACAAGGGGATAAATGACGATTGCGATAAAAGGCTTGTTTAATCATTTCTAAACACTGGTTTTAATTCACTGATTAAATCTTTTTATTTATTAACAGAAATAAATAATGACGTCATATTATCCTAGAGAAAGTCAAACTTTTTATGGACTGCATTTAAATATCTTCATGAATAGATAATTCTCCCCTTTTCGTGCACATTTAAATTCACACTCACATAGTTTGTGATCAATTTAAGTTTATTTGTATCCTTTATCTCGGAGATAAACGGCATTAGTGCCACCATTTTTTGGACCAGCTTACATATCTAATTAAATTTACTCTCGTTTTCGATTCAGCAACGAAAAAGAATTATGTCGTGCGAAATGAGAGTATATTTAATTTTCCGTAAAAGAAAGCCCTGAACGTTACATTTTTCACTCAATATTACTTTAATCTCTTGTACCACAAATTACAAAGCTACACTTAATATTTAAATTCCTTAATTTTCATGTAATAACTTTGAAAGTTTAACTAATAACGAAACTTATAGCCATATGAAAATGTTATGGATACTTAAAGAGATTTTGAAATTATTAATTAAATTCGGTTGATTTTTATAAACAATGAAAATGCTCATGGGTTAAAATAAGTAATATCTTAAAACACATTTAGATTTTTACAAATTCATGTTCAAAATTATTTTTCATTTTATTATTGCAATTTTTCCAAATAATTCCGTATTTTCAAAGTTTTTTGTTTTTATAAATATGAAACCTTTCACACGTTCAAAAAAGGGGAACGTGAAGTATTTTATACATTTTTTCTTCATTAGCTTTTAAATTTCTTTACGACAGATAAAATATTGCATCACATGGCATATTTTACTAGCAGTAGCATTTTCGATTATTTGCAAACCTTTGTAAGAGAGACAGTTATAAGTCGGCATCCCCAAATGCTCGGTTATATGACTAGTGAAAAGGTATGAAATTCAGAGAAAAAGATCTCGTCGTAAATGTTCTGAACTACTAGTAAAAATAAGAACAAAGAATCCTCATTTCTCAATTTACTGACCAAAATTTACATGTAGCCTCGCTTTAGTATGTAATATTTCAAATAAGTATGTTCTAGGGTTTTTTGAGAATAAATAAATATTTATTGTATCTATTCATACTGCTCATAAATGTGAAATTATGCATAGCTAAATTGATAACTTAATGAAGGGTAATAATGGCGTATAAATGAATTATTACGGTTTTGAATATAACAGTAATTAAAAATAAAGTTTAAATATTGTAAAATAATATAATAAGTACAGGATTTTTTGTGTGTTAAAAATCAATACTTTTGCTACTGGGTGCCCACAGAAATATTTAGTAAATTGTATTTTATTTACATAGTAAACAGTTAATAACTGAATTTCAGTTTCCTTTGTTTTCGTCTTTAACTGTATGTTTCTATCGGCGGTATTTCTCTTTCAGAAATATTACTTATCGACAATGGTTTTGTTGTCGTTGGTTTTCTATTTAATTTTAATCATTAAATCACATACATTCACAGAATTACTTTCAGACTCTGAAGAAGATAAGAAATTACCTGAGATAAAGAAAAATCCCTATCCCCAACCGGGAGTCGAACCCGGGACCCCTCATACAGCAGGAAGGAGTTCTACCGACTAAGCTACGGAGCCAGCAGCTTTGTAATTTTTTTTAGTTTATTTTTTAATTTTAAGTTTAATTTAATTTATTTAAATATTTTTGTTAGTTAATTTATTTAATGTTTAACTTAGTAGTTAGTTAAATATAAACAGTTGTATAAATATAAAGTAATAAAGAAAAGAAATAGAAAAGTTTGAACACAAGTTCTGGTAACAGGATGGAATATTACAGATTTCATGTTATTTTATGTTCATAAGTATAATTCCATTTTATGCATAAAACAGGAGTATAAATTCAAATAATTATTTTTGACATAGTCCGGAATTAGAATCCTGGGCTTAAAAACACACGAATACCCAACCTTAGCTATCACTATCAATTTTATCAATCCCAGATATTTCGGAAAGGAATGCATAGCACAGAGACATGTATTTTGGCCGGAGTTTGAGGTTATTGGAAGCTATTTGTGGCTATTGGACGATAACCATGATCAGTGAAAGTGTGTATGTCAGCACAGCAACCATATGGCCGCTAGTCGCCATTTCTCCACCAGTACCACACAGATATACACTAGCCAACCATGTAACGTGGTGCTTACCTGTCAAAGACTGCTATGGGGCACAAAAAATGAGAAAACTATTTAATTTGGAACTCCAGAAGGCAAACAGGCAGGTGTTGGAGACGCGGCACAATTACCGGACAATTAACCCCCCTATTAAAATAATAAAACAATAAAAAAAAATGTTCTAGAATTTCAGGATGCCCAGGTGAGGTAATGCAATGTTTTTTATTTTGGGAGGATAGATCTTTGTTTAATTTTACTTAGTTCACCCTTCACCAACCAAAATAATAAATACCTCAACAGAAAGTAAAATTAAAATTTATAAAACAGCAGTTAGACTAATATTGACCTACGGTACATAAACTGGTAAAATCAAACAACTCATGAGAACAACAGAAATGAGCACTTTAAGAACATTATTAGTGAAAACATGACCAGATAAAGTAAAAATGTGACAAGAATGTGACATAATGGATGTAGTTAAATTCACAAGGTAAGAGATTGGAATTCGCACGAAGAACGAACACAGAGAAGCAGATTGATTAGCGCAGCCAGAGATATTGTGCCATATGGGAAGAGAAGAAGAGGCTGTCAAAAAAAGAGATGGAAAGTAAAATGTCTTTCATCCCCGTCAGACGAAGCATGAAGACAAACAAACGAAAGCTCAAACAAAGAAGTAGAAGAATTAAAAAATTAAAAATTTAACAAAAAAGGATAGAAAAGGAACTACAAAACATAAATAATGAATAAGTAAATGGATAAACAAAAGCCCTCACAAAAATATATAACAAAATTAAACGAAAATGCTTTAACAGGGGCTAATCACAATGTACCCATTACGTAATAACGTCAGCTGAAAATACCTGTGGCAGACTTGTTTGGAAAAAAACAAAAACAAAACCTGCTACCTGTGCATGCATCAACTCCACCTTGTACATAAAACCCTAAATGCCCAATAAAGGAGCTTTGGTAGAGGTATTAAAAAAAAGACAAAAAAAAAGGCAAGAACCTGGATTCGAGTCAAAGGGCAAACACCACATTACACGCACCATAAAACCTTGGCAACAAATCAGACCATTACTTACTACCTGATGGTTTGTAGAACGACTGACCTTTTGTGCCGAGGGTCACATGCAGCAAATCTATCAATGAACATCTTCCTTCAGAAGAAAAATAATGGGTCGGTAGTTGTCAGTATTTCTAAAAACGTGTAAGTTTGGTTTCAAAAATATATGCTGAGAGCCAGTCAGTCTGGTAGCTGAGGTGATATGGATGCTGTGTCGAGATGAATGGGGTCTCACGTCCAAATTCTCCTTCTTCTTTTTCTTCCGCTTTGGTATTAACACACTTCCACTCCGCTGAACGATAAACGACTTTTCACAACACTCAACATAATTATCTTAAAAGACGAAGAATATATTTTAATAATTTCAACAACAAGAACAACAACATTAAGCGCTGTAGGAAAGCGGAAACAGTGATGAGATCTAAAACATAAGCGGCAAGTTACGATATAATTTGCTCATGCCTCTTCTTCTGCACATGGAGAAACGACAATTTAATTTCATACTTCTTTTATTTTTTGTTGTTGTTAGGCCTAGTTGGTAAGTTGCAGCACACGGTTTACTTGGCACGACACACGATGCACGGGGAGGTGGGGAGGGGGAGGTGTCAAACCATTTCGAGTAACGGCCATGAATTTGATTGTTGTGTTCCAGGCAGCTCGGCTTGGACTGAGGAAGGCGGCCGACCGGCGGATCTGCGCCACCGCACCGCGCACCCCCCTATCGATTCCACACCGCTACTCGGACACCCCTCCAGATGGGCCCAGTCCATTCTCGCTCCCACCCCCTGCGTAAAGGGTTCGTTGGACTCTTTACAGCAAGGAGCTCGTCGTATCCTGGGTTCGAGGCTCCCTGGGTGTATCTTTAGATAGTATAACAGTAGCTTTCGTGGTACCCTTCACTTCCTTGCAAATACAAAGTTTTTCTTCGTCTCACTCGCAAAACATCCATGGTTGACAACTTTCTCCTCCAGGTTTACCAACACGTTAAGGCTCGGATTTGCTGCGGCTAATCCATCTGGCTGTCCTTCCTAACTTGAGGTATTCCCCCAGGTCTTTCTCAGTCCCCATAACCAGCAAATACGGGAAGGTTCTCTAAACTTAGACGCGGAACGTATATCTTTTCGAAATTTACTTCTAATTATCGTTTAGGATAGGTGTGAGAATAGTTTTCGTGATTCGCTCAACTTCTTTGCAAATATGAAGTTGATGATAATAATAATAATAATAATAACAACAATATTATGTGACTTTTTTTCTTCTTTTCACCCACAAAATCACCCATGATTAACAACTTTGTCCTCCAGGTTTACCAACACAGTTGGACGAGGTCGCTAAGGCTCGGATTTGTTGCGGCTCATCCTCCCTACCGTGAGGTTTTTCCCAGGTTTTCTTAGCCCTCATAACTAACAAATACGGAAGGTTCTCTCTAAACTTAGGCGTGGAAAGTATCTTTCTCAAATTTCCTTTCCGAATTACCATTTAGGATAATGTCTAACATTCATTTTGTGTTTTGCTCAACTTCTTTGCTAATACTAAGCTTATTATTAGACTTTTTTTTCTTTTCACCCGTAAAGTGATCCATGGTTAACAGCGTCATCCTCCGGATTTACATTGTTAAGTAACGGACGGTTCAGGCCTGTCCTCCCCAACTCGGGGCTTTTTCTACATCTTCTCAGTCCCCATTACTAGCGAATTAAATTTAGACCTGGAATCTGTTCGTATCAAATTTACTTTCCCAACTATATTTTAATGATATGCACCATCATAAGGCATAGGAATTCCCAAGCAGTTGTCTCTCAAGTTATCTAAACTCGAACCATTATGCTAGTGCAAAGAATGCCAACAGTAGTGGGCAAGTAAATACGGTGCGATGAGTGCTCTCTACAAACGAGAGATTGGGTTGTTTTTTGCAATGTCAGAACCTAAAGTATGTTCATCGAGCGAACATTTAATTGAACTTGATTTTATTTATGGACGCTCTTTAACTGCTGAGGCTCTTAGCGTCCCATTCTATATTGGGCAAGCGTGGGAAACACAGGCTTCGATCCCCGGGAACCGCCTAGTCTGACACATGGAGTTTTCGTAGCTTCTGTGGGAGTGATTTCTCTTCTACCACTCTTTCCTTTTCATTACTTCCCATTCAATGCTTTCTTCTCATCTTTCACGTGTTTCCGCAGTGAATGGTAGTACGGGTATTTGGCGCGGATGCATGCTCAGTGGAAATAATACTCCCCGTGAACGCTAGAGGGCTGCCAGTTGACGGGTCCCTTGCTTTCCCTCTCTGGCGGCTCCAACATTAGAGGGTTCATGGGGCTTGGAAGAGTTGAGACTTCCGCGCGCTCTGCCTCCTGTGGCCTACTCAGGTTACCTCATTTCATCTCTTCCTTCTGGGGGAGTGTTAGCAACAATATAGCTATATAGTAGCAGCCCTCGAGGTGTTCCACTCCGTTATTTACCCTTTACGGCCTCCTTGGTGCCACATGGAATTAAATTTTTCAGTTGATTTGCAACAATATAGGTCAAAACAACTTTTAGTTCTACATCAATACAAACTTTAAGTAAAAACGGTTGTTAAACAACGGTGAAAAAATATATTTTTTCATAATAAACTACTTTGAGCATCTGGAGCTGGCTAAAGAATAAGCGAAACGAATTATATCGTACATCATATGCAGATTTCTTATATACTTTTGAAGATATTATTTTCATGTTTTCACATATAATTAACTAATTTTTTTAACAATGGTTAAAATTTATTTAAACATTATGAAAATATATCACAGTCTGTAATAGGAAATCTTAAGGTGTTTTATCAACAGATTAATGCAGTCTTACACAATATTATTCTAATAATAATATACTATAATAATTAACAATTTGAACACAGATAGTTTATTAGTTATTAAGTATCGAGAACTCGCAAGTAATTCAAATTGCCGTCGAAAAGTGCTCCCGGCGCTAATCTTCCACTTCACTCTCGTCATGTAGTCCATGTACTGCATCGGATCCACACCGCTGTGGAAGTGCGAAACTACATAAGAGAGCGTGTGCCCAATGATCCATCGCAAAGTCTTCTGCCTCCGGACGAAGAATGGTTTCCGGAGCGCAATTAAGAACACCTACCTAACTTTCTTAAAAAGGTTATAGCGATGCCATACACAGCAGACACAGTGGAGCAAGTAGCAACGCGATTTAGTACAGTATCCAGTTGATGACAATGAGGGCATGTCGGGGAGTCACTCAGGTGAATACCTGCCAGACGCTGTCGTGTCAGTAGGATATCGTGAATTGCTGCGCCGCTGAAACTCTTCCAGAGTTGTTGATAATTTAGATGCAGTGGCGCAACTCGTTCAAAGCGCATCGACAAACCTTCGCACATTTGAAGCAGTTTCTGATAGATGCGTCGTGCCAGACGCCCTCCGCGTTGTGAATAAAATGGATCTACCGAGTACGTAAATAGTAGATAACTCCATGGCACGACAGCTCACAAGGAACCTTGGCTTATCGCCCGGCCGCTGCGTACCCCATCTGGGTTCATGACAGACGTCGTGGATGGGGTGCAGTATTGGAGGGTGAGACGTGGTCAGTGCCTTGAACCCTCCTGGCCAAAGCCGCTACTTATCCATCAAGTTGCTCCTCAATTGGCCCCCCAGGACCTCACGAGGCTGAGTGCACCCCGGAACAGGTCTCCCAGCGGGTGAAAAATCCCCACGCTGGTACCGGGAATCGAATCCAGGTCTTCCGCTTGGCAAGCAGCCGCGCAACCACCACGCTCAAGAGACGACCTAAATAGTAGATAGAGAATGTCTTATATTCCATCCAAAAATTCGGTACCGACTAAAAATGCATGTTTTCAGGAGCCCTAAATCCAACAAAGTATTTTTAGAAAACGTGTGTGTGTGTGTGCCTGTATGTGTGTTTGCACAGCATAACTCAAAAACGAAAGGTCCGTTAGGCACCAACTCCAAACTTGATATTTGTGTTCAGCATCTATTAAGGATGCGACACGAAAATATCCTCCGTTCCAAACAACCCATTATCCTTTGCATTTTGATTTTCCCAAAAATTGTTGTCATTCCTTTCTCTTTTATTTTACTCCTGGCCATGCAAGGAAACCGAATTTCAATCACACAGCAACCGGCTTTTACAAGATGTGACTATCGCTTTAGCTTATTGTTTGTATTCCATTGTTTCCCTACTGCTTACAGGGAGCTAAGTGATAAAACCAAAGTTTATCTTGATTAGCATGATGTACATAATCGTTTGTAAAATAGTTTGTTACAGAACAGGTAGAGAAAGTCATATTATGGAACACATCACATTTTAAATAGACGAAGAAACGAAGATTTATTTGGTAATAAATACTAAAAATCTGACATTTTACACTCACATGACTTTCTCTTGCTACTCTACAAACACAGTTCTTACGAAAGATAATTCTTCTTTCTACACAATACTAATGGAGGTAAACATTAGCAGAACTTTTTATTAGTTAGTTCCTTATAAGTAGAAGGGAACTAAGGAAATGCACTAGGCTAAAGTGATAGTCAAATATTTTAAAAGCCGTCGTTATGCGATTGTCATTGCAAATCGCTTCTTTGCTTGGCCAGGAGTAGAACAAAAAAAACACGCAATCTTCTGTCTAATAAAGGTACTTCGCATTTGAAACTAATAACAAGGAATACCTCGAAAACGGTAAACTCCACGAAGAAAATGTATCTATATGACATAACCTGTGTATTTTAACAAGATCTACTTTTTTTGTATAGTAAGCTTTTGTCTCTCTCTCTCTCTCTCTCTCTCTCTCTCTCTCTCTCTTACGGTTTACTAGTTATGCCAAATTAAGCAAAATTCATCCAGAAAATTCCCAGAAAATTCAAGATATACATTTTATTTGTGATAGAAATGACTTTAATATGTGGTATTTTAATCAAAATCATTATAGCCATTTTTAAGAAAAACAAATGGTAGTTAGGGATGGGCGGACTTTCTTGAAAATCTCCGTGTGGAATCCTTGGAAGACACCAATTTTAAATACACGCACGTGCGCGCGCGCACACACACACACACACACACACACACACACACACACACGGACCTGTTTCTGAAGATGCTCCTTTTTTTGGATTCAGGGGGTCCTAAAACATGTATTTCCGGTGAAAACTCGACATGGAATTTTTGGGTGGAATGCAATACTTCTATATCCCTATGTACCTTGTACATTCGGGGCTAGACAGAGTAAAAATTACAGAGTTGATCCAAAACTTCGCATTTTCATTTGACTGTCCCCTTAAGTACATAGTAAAGGAAGTAAAATATTTCTGATGTATTCAATTCACATTACTTTCTCAACATCTCTGCAACAAATGATGCCAAAACGCTCATTCTTCTATTTACTTCATACTAATCGAGAAACATTAGCATAGATATGCTTATTACTTGCTTTCTTGTAATTAGAAGGAACATGGGGAAATAGGCTGAAGCGGTAGACAAATCTTTTAAAAGCTGGTTGCTATGAAATTGAAATTCCTTTGCTTGTATGGCCAGGAGTTAACAAAATCCCGTATGAGAGAAGTATAAGCAATTTAAAGCTGAAACCAATAAAAAGGAATATTTTTAAAAAACGTCATAAATTGTGTGTTATAAACAGGCCTACAATTTTTATTGAGCATCTCTTATGGTTTACCAATTATGAAAAATTCATCCAGAATAAAGATGTCTTGAAATATATATTTTATTTCTCATGTAAATATTTTTAATATATGATTTTTAATATATATTTTAATAAAACATTTTGAGCAAGTCAAAATTTTCTCAAATTTTTCCATGTAAAGGGTAGTTTGTTGTGGGAGGATTTTCTTGAAAATCTTCGTGTTGCATCCTCAAATAATACTGAACTTAAATACCATTTTTTTTTCGTTTTTCAGCTATGCTATCCACAAACACACTAACACACCTTTTTCTAAAAATGCTTTCTTAGAATCAGGGGGTGCTAAAACATGTATTTCTGTTGAAATCTCTTAGCTATGCTTGTGTCACTTTCTTGCCGTAATATATTTATATGCAGGTGAGCAAGATACATTCACATTTTATATTATGTTGTTTCTTTCTAGAGGCGTTCTCCACCTCCTGACAATGCGCTCTTTCTCATGCGCTTGTCACTTTCGAACCTACAGGTATTGTCAATAGCTCATTCAATAGCTCGTTGCATACAATTATAAGCGCCCCCTTCCCAGCTTCCGATCACTGTGTCGGGAGCAGTGAGAGCAGTTATCGCATTTCTCTTTGGACCCATCACCGTTCGTTGCTATTCTCGTCCACAACTTCGCTACCTTCTCTTGTTAGAATGAGTTGGCTACCGGGTCCGAGAACATTTGAAAGTATATAGCAGGTAAACAGTACATGCCATTGTTTACAGGTTTGTCTCCGGAGCGGATGATCCCGCCGCTGCCACCAAGTGGCGGAGTTCCGGTAGTGTGTGCCAGTAGGTACACAAGCCGTCTTCAGCAAGTGTTATGGGCGTTTGGTCCCCAGCGCTTTTTATTGAGTCCGGCACGTTACAATTTATTTTTATGAGGCAGCCTCTGGAATGGTCCTCTGAACAGCAAGCAGATGTGTTCCTGGACGGTAGATCGCTATCAACACGTTTCCTCTTTTAGGTTTTATCTCGGCGAGGGCACTTGTTAAAAACAAATGTTAATGAAACCGACCAGATGCCTTTCAGCACGTCCGGATGGGATTGTCTTGCTAATCATTGAAAAACAATAAGTACCTCCAATACCAAGTAGAACAGTATTACTTCACATTGACATTTCAGGCTGCTCTTCCCTTAATTTAACTTTGCAGTGAGGTGCATTGTTTTGAAACAATATTTTAAGATAGAAACAACGTTTTACTCAAGAAAGATATTTGGGGATGAAGAGGGCAGCATTATTTCTGTGTCTAAATGATTTAAGTAGTTAAATTATTAGGTAACTCCTCTCGCGGCCTGTCTCCACTGCATGATAGATCCGAGAGTTGCCGGGAAAGTGGTGCCAGCAAAGCCACACTAAAATACGTATCTTAAGATAAATTACGGAACTGTTCACCTTCTACTCACATACGGGCAGCATAATTTCCGAAAATATTCCTGCTTACTCGTCTAAGCTTATCAGCAGGAATCCTTATGATGTCTTGCATGATGTTATCACTGTAGATAACTTAGGTGAATGAGCGAGAACATCTTAACTTGTTATACTGACTGTGGAGCAGATGCTCAATATTTTCAGTATTTATTTAAGGTAAGGACTCAAGTGCGCCTTAGCCGGCACCACTTTTCCGGCGACTCTCGGATCTCTCGCGCAGTGGAGAGAGGCCGCGACAGAGGTTACCTTATAATTTAATGACCCTATATAAGTAGATTTCGCTGCTTTTAAATTTAAATCATTTACATTACATCAAAACTAACACTTTTTAGGATATAATCACTTATAGTAAAACGTTGGGTACCAAGTTATTAAATTCAACTGAAAAGCACGGTGACGTGGCATGTAAGATTTGAGTTGGACGAAGCAAAGACTTAGCGGGGTTTCTCAGGGATCTCCGGTTTTCCCCGCCATTGGTTCCATCAATTTTTTCATGATCATCTTTTCTGTCATCTATTTCAGTTTTATTTCATCCACTTCCTCACTTTCATAACATGCATTGTGCTGATCCCCCATCCTGGGTTTTCTTTGATCGAAAGCCTCTACATCTTAATAGGCGTCTGAATCTGGGGACTGGCTTCTAAGTTCTGGCGGGGAAGAGGGGGTAAATTCTATATACGAGAAGGGTAAACAAAAAAAGAAATTCAACTGCAAAGCTGGTAACCTTTTTTTCTCGTGTACATGAAAGAGAACGTCATTTTAAATCAATTAGACGGGAGTATATTCCGAAAGAATTTGATTATCGCATAAGTCAAGATATTTCTTTGTTCTCCTTTTATGTATAAGGAAATAAACGAAGGCATATCTGCAAATGTTAAGGCCGATTACATGAAGTAGAATAATACCTTTTGTAAGAATAACTTCATAAGAGGAGGCATCTGTAAAATATGAAAATGTTTTTTTTTTTTTTTTTTTTTTTTTTTCAATTTTACTTGCTATTTGATACAAACGTAGAAGGAAACATACTACGTTTCAGATTTTTATGTTTAACAACTTTTTCAATATTAATTTTTTATGTTTCACAATCAGTTGAGTATCAGATTTCTCGCACAGTGAAATTTTCAAAATAAGCGAATTATATAAATATAATTTTCTTATTTAAAGTAAATAGTAAATTAAAATTGATGTAAAGACCTATTTATACATGTATGTAAATATTTATATCAATTTTATTCACTAAGTTTACCCTATTCCTTCCTTATTAAGGGAGGAAGAATAATAACATTTGAGAATAGTATTCTTCATAATTTGTAAAAGAAGAGATATCTAAATTTTTTTCAGGGCAAAAATCATAATTAATTACATTTAAATATATATATCTTAGGTAATATATGTATGGAACATTTTGAATTTGAAAAAATGTTAAAAATAATGAAACTGAGCATGTTAAAATTAAATATTTGTCAAAAAATATATCACGATATATCTGCTATTCAATTATTAACCAGCTATGTATAGAATTCTAAAACGTAATTTCTTAAAACTACAGCAATAGGAAATATAATAATGTTCGAGAATGTTAATCAGCGTTATTATAATCCTATTATGACAATTGCGGATTTATTTTGAGGAGTAGCTTTTTATAGTGACGATAAACAAAAATACTTTGATATTATTGAAGTACAAAGTCAGAATTGGAGCTTGATTTGATTATATAGATTAAAACATGTTCATAATATTGAAGCACAAAGTCTGAATTATTTTATGGGACAAAACAAAACAAATTTGCTACCTTCGTTTTGCGTTTTGACCAATTTCACAGATGCCTCATCTTAATACGGATTGATATGAAGTAGACGGCAGTATACGTTTATGCAAAATTGTTGAAAGGTGGATAAAGAAAGTAATGATATGGAAAACATCAGATTTGTTTTTTGTTTATTTTAAGTCTCAATTTAGTTACTTTCCGCGGTGGCATGGAGAGACTATGGCAGCATATAGTTGAGTAATATTAAATATCTGAACATCGATTACGGTTCCTGCACTCTCCCTATAATTATATCGTAATTTGTAACGAAGCTTCGGCAACGTTTTATCTCGGTTAACACGAAGTACAGATATAGAAAAATTAGCTTTGTTAAGAAACTATACAAAATTAATGATATTGGGCAAAGAGAGCTATGGAAATGTATTTTTACTTTCTCTATACTACTCTGTACGTAGTGTATAGAAAATCTATTGTATTCCGCCCAAAAATTCGATATCGAGATTTAGCTGGAAATATGTTTATGAGGTCCCCTGAATAAACAAAACCATTTTTAGAAAAAACACCTATGTGTGTGTCTGGGGATAGCATAACTCAAAAACCAAAAGGCGCTAAATACCATACTTGATATTTAATTTTAGTATTTCTCAAGGATAAGACAGAGAGAATTTAAAAAAAAATGACCCCATAGCAAACTTCTGTTTATATGAAAACATTTTTGAAAATTTTGTTTTTCTCATGAGTGGCTCAGACAATTTTTATTAAAATAAACAGCTTCTGAAGACCTGCTCATGTTGCTGAATTCTGCATAGCTGAGAAATAGACAAAAAATTACGACACAAAACATGTAGATATCGTTATATATATTACAATATATCTAACATGCATTTTATTTGTCTATTTGACTGCTTCCGAGATATTCCTTGTTATTGCCTTCAATATTAATTTTTTATCAAACGAGGTTACCTTTCGTTTCAACCCTGTTTTATTTTACTGGTGATACAAAGCAAATTGAAATTCAATTGATTAAATATCGAACATATTTTAAAAGTTTTGACTAGGTATCGGTTTAACCTAGTGTATTAAATTGTTTCTCTTTTGCTTAGAAGGAAGCAAATAATTAGACAATTTCTACTAATGTTTATCTCGATTAGCTTGGTTGGTTTGCAAAATAGGTAGGAAATTTATGGAACAGATCAGATCTTTTTCTAAAGGTGACCCAAATCCCGAAACACGTGGTTTAGATGCTGTGAGCTTACACAGATTGTTTTGGTGACCTAGTAGATATGCAACCCATTAGACTCCATCTTCAGGTGGATGTTCCAACTCCGCCTGATACCGCTCCCACGCATCAACATCAAGCTACGGTGAACAGTTCGCATCCTAATCGGATACTTTGTCGTGTGTGCCACTGGTTGTAAGCCTCTGAAACAGGCAGATACTGACTCAGTGTCGTTGTTGGGTTGGGGGACAGACATTTCGTCATGACATTTGGAATAGCATTCATCATCATAAGCTGAAGTTCAACAACTCCCAAACCATTTCTTTCAAGTCATTGGCCCCCTTTAGAAAAATAACTTTACCATCCGGCACTCTAAGTGTCCATGGTGTAATGGTTAGCATGGCGGAAGACAATGGCTTTTTTCTAGCGTAAAAATTCTTAGCATGTCTTCCTTCGGAAGGAAAGTAAAGCCGTTGGTCCCGTGTCGTAGGTTTACGGTGCGTAAAAGTACCTCAAGCCTGCTAAAAGAGTACTCTGAGCAAAAATAAACAGTCTTTTAATATAGAACGGGGGCTGAGTGCCAGGCGGTGACACTGATTGACACTCGGCCACGGCGCGGCCTGTTGGTTAGTGACCTTTATAGTGTTAATGTGAAACTTTTACCATCGAAGATGCCAAACTGTGTTATTGAAGGATGCCAAAACAATGACAGAAATGTTAAGCAGTTGAGAATTTTATTTCATAGATTTCTGAAAGCAGAACAGTTACGAAAACAGTAGTTATATGTTTGCGGGAAAGTTAATCTCATATGTGTTAAAAATGCGGGTGCCTGTTCAGTTCGTCATAACACAGTTGAGTAAGAGTGCCATTTAAAGGCCGAATTATTGAATTTGCCACCTAAAGAATCTCTGATGTACGTCACCTCAATTTTCCATTACTTAAAGCTTCCACCTGAAATGTTACATAACGACAAACTAGATTACAGAAATCTTGTTAAATCAAATTCTCGAAATATATTTTGGTGTGCGTGCGTAAAAGCAGAAGTTATTGTGCAATGAATTCCTGCTTTGAAATTAACAAAATTATATGAAAGAAATACAGAAAACATTCATGAAAGTCAAAATCTTAAAAAAAGACAATGAGTAATTTAAGGATCAAAATAATTCAACAGAGAATAATAATAAAATTTTATTTATTTATTTAAAAAAGTGCGAAACAATTTTTACTTTATGTTAGCAATAACAGCTGCTGCAAGGAAAGCATAGCCGTTGGAGTTTAGATGGGTATCAAAACATTGAATTATTTGGTCAAGTGATGGGCATGACGCGCTCTACTTTTTTCTTAAAGGAATCATTTTTTGCGGATCGTCGAATTTTAACTCTCTTTGATTCCCTGAAAATTAATGTTTATTTATTTATGTATGTATTTTGGTTACCGTAAAATGCTTTATTACAATCTATCCACAATTAGTAAAAGCAGCTAGACCGGACGGCATCCTAAGGTCATTTGCATATAGCGGAGCAAAGCAGTATGGTGTATGAGGCATCAGTTCTCTCGAAGGTTTTCGAGAGGCTAATACTAGCCCGCTTGTCCCCTCTCTTGGGCGACATTCATGCCATCCCAGATCACCAATTTGGTTTTCGTCCTGGGCATTCTACACCCCAGCAACTACTGAGAGTGGTGGAGGCCGCTGCCCTGGGCTTCCAGGACAGAGCCTACACTGCGGCGGTGTCGCTGGACGTGGAGAAAGCCTTCTCTACGACCTGGCACGCGGGTCTGCTCCTCAAACTCATCCGACTGGAGCTCCCCACACACATCATACACCTACTACACTCATATCTTAAACACATATTTTTTGTAGTTTCAGTTGCGGGACACAAATCAACACCTAGGCCAGTAAGAGGCGGAGTCCCCGAAGGCTCTGTACTTTCCCCTACGCTATTTAGCGTCTACATGGCCGACCTACCAACAGTGCAGCAAGTCAACATAGCTCAGTATGCTGATGACGTGCTGCTATACTGTACAAACACCCACGCAGAGCCTTCAACCCTATCCAGAGACACCTCTGCCTCATCCAAGAGTGGTGCGAGCGTTGGCGATTGTCCATAAATCCGGAGAAAAGCCACGCTATTCTCTTCACCAAGCGCCGCTTTCCCGCAAACTTCCCCACATTCACGTACCTCAGACGAAGGATACAATGGACCAACACCATCACCTACTTGGAGGTGAAGCTTGACAGGGGCGTCACTTTTAGGGAGCACGTCCGGGGGCTGTGGTGCCGGGGCAATGGGGCTGCGGCCTCACTGTACCCGATGCTGAGGTCCTCGATGACGGTTCCCCTTAGGTTGCGCCTTTTGAGGGCTCTCATTGTCCCCTTATTAATCTACGCCTGTGAGATCTGGGGCATGGCGGCAGACTCCAGTCTGCTGTTGCTTCAGCGGGTACAGAATAGGTGTCTCCGGGCTATCTATTCTGTGCCTCGAGGCTTTCCAACGAGACTCCTGCGCGAAGCCTCTGGTCTACCATACCTGGAGGACGAGATTAGGCGTCGGGCAACAAAATTCAACGAAGGGTTACCATTCCATCGGAGCGCCCTCGTTAGGTCTCTTGGGGATTACGATCCCACAAACCGCCGCTTCAGGCGATACCGGCTTCCCCGCATGGCTTGCGGGCATCCCCGGTAACGAAGGAGCACCACCAACAGCTGCTAAGGCTAAGCTCCTTATTATCCTTCAAGAGTTGCTTGGATTCAAAATTTAATCTCAAGAAACATTTTGATAAAAACACACCAGCGGTGCACAAGGGCCATTGCACCATCAAGGCAACCGTCGAGGAGCAATATTCGCCTCCTCCTGTCACTCCACAACCCCAAAACACACCCGCCATCCTACAAAACCCACAATCCCGTCAGAACGTGGTTAAGTTCTCTCTGAGAACAGAGACACGTCTAACACACCTCGGGCTGCCCTCAGCCTGCCAATCACACTGGACTGGTGTATGAGGCTGGCTGAGCACAGATTGGATGGTATCCTAACGCAAGCCGGTCCACATGGCCGCGCTCGCCAAAGCGTCTCGCTTTGGTGTTTCGCAGCGCAGGGGATCGTGGGTTCGAGTCCCGCCTTGGGCATGGGTGCTATATGTTTGTGTATGTGTGTGTGAAAATTAAAACAGAAATTCATACAGATCAAAGTAAACAAATTAGGTAAATAAATAGTAGGATATACAGCGCCGGAGTCCTGATCAGACTCCGGGACTGTATTTAAAAAAACAATAAATAAAAAAAACGCAATGTGCTTTGTGCGAAGGAAGAGTGATATAGGTAGGGGAATAAGACCAGAAGGCTACTGACCATCAAATACAGAACGAGTGGTGGCGATGTTATATAAACAGAATTAAAATATGATGCGTTACATGCTCACAACTTTCTCTAGCTATTCCCAAACAAACATTCCTTACCTCATGCTAATCGAGATGAACATAAGCAGAAGTGGTCTTGTTACCTAGTTCCTTATAAACAGATATATGATAAAATAATTCACTAGGCTAAAGCGAGTCACATATTTTAAAAGCTATCGCTATTGAAATTCGGTTCTCTTTTCATTCCGGCGAGTAAAACAAACGAGATGAAATGAAAGTTGACTTTCTACTGGAGGAAACTTTTAAGTGGTTTAAAACTAAAAGCAATTACAATGAATATATCGGCAATGCTTAGCTCCACACAAAAAATATATAGGACATAAATTGAGTATTTTAAAGATATCTTCTTTGTGTAGTAAATTGTAGTTCATCTTTTGCGGTTTACCAGTAATGTAAAGATCACGCAGCATGAAGAGATCTTCAGAGGCTATTCCCAGAAAATTCAAGATAAACATTTTATTTGTTATATAAATGACTTAAATATACGGTATTTTAATCAAAATCGTTGGAGCCATCTTGGTAGAAAAACATTTTCGATTTTTATTTTCTCTGTACATAGTGTATAGAGAAGGTATTGTAATCCACCCAAAATTCGATACCGAGGTTTTACCGGAAATACATATTTTGGGTTCCCCTGAAACCAAAAAAAGCATTTTTGGAAAAATATCCGTATGTGTGAAAAGACCGTTAAATACCAAATTTGGTATTTAAGCTTGATATATTCCAAGGCAGCAACACGAAGATGTTCAAGAAAATCTTCTCACCCCCAATTTACATGGAACTTTTTCGGATATTTTTATTTTCTCAAAAATTGCTAAAACGATTTTGATTAAAATATCGTATATTAAAGATATTTACCTGTCAAATAAATTGTATATCTTGAATTTTCTGGGAATTGATTCTGAAGATTACTTTATTGTGGATGAATTTTACAGAATTTTACAAAACTGCTAAACCGTAAGAGATGGACAAAAACTTGCCACACAAGAAATATTTAGCACATTAAAGCACACAACTTATGTTATATATAATATTCTTTTTTCGTGGAGTCGATTGTTTTTGAGATATTCCTTGTTTTGAATTCGGTTTTGAAAAACTTATACTTTTCTCATGTGGGAATTTGTCAACTCCTGTCCATACAAACAAAGGAACTTCACTCACATAGGAACCAGCTTTTGACTATCGCTTTAACCTATGGTACTCCCTTATTTCGCTTCTACTTACAAGGAAACAAGTAATAAAACTTTTATATTAATAATTATTTCTCAATTCGCATAGAATAAAAAGAAGCATAAGTTTTTTTAACAATAATTTAACGCAGAGATGTAGAAAAGTCATGTGAATGAAACACTTAGCTACGTAGCTGTAAATTTCAAGACGTGGTGGAAAAACAGATCGCTACACGCTGGTCATGGTTGGTTCGCGCTCCACACGTTGAGCGCGAGGGCTGTGATTATGTAAATAGAGTGTCGACGGGATTCGAGATAGAAGCTCTTCTGTAATTCGGAATTGTTGAACGAGTCTTCTGCGATGCACAAATCGTTCCAGTGGTCGTTAACAACCCTTTAGTACAATGCAGCTATCAGTTCACTGAACACAAATCACTCTCAGCTAATAGCCATGAAGATGCATACTCCAGTGCTTCCGAAACCGACCGTATAAAGATTAGCAAACAAATTTTATGTGTGACGCAGATTAGTAACAGAGAGTGAATGTCTATAGAAGAAACCACGGCAATGTAAGAAAACACAACGGGGGTATAAAATAAAGTTATACGCAAAATAAAAAGTCTGATGTTCTCCATTCACATGACCTTCTCTACCTGTTCTGCAAACAAACTATTCTTACAAAAGATTATTTTATGTATATACGTCATGCTAATAGATAAAGATTAGCAGAAATTGTCTTATAACTGCTTTCCTCTAAACAAAGGGTAAATAGGGGTACACTAGGCTAAATCCCTTAAAAGCTGACTACTGTGTGAACAATTGAGCTGCGGATTTCTTTGCGCGGCTAGGAGTAATACAAAAGAGAGACGAAACGGAAGAGGGTTCCCGTATGAGAAAAGTTTTAGTAGATACTTTAAAATTGAAACAGGTAATATCTCGAAAATGGTTAGTTCTGTAAAAATTGTATACGAAATGAATAGTTTGGCTTAACGAGATTTACATTTATAGTATTTATGTACTGTTCATTTTGTGCCACCATTTTTAGGATTCTTCCCGAAATGATTTGCAAATAAATGTTAGCCCAAAATTATACAATATTTACACACACTATCCTAATTATATCATTCTTGTTATCCTAGGCAAAATAATTAATGTGAAAAAACCCAGACAAGATCGTCTAAACAATTTTTAAAACAAATTCTTATGGCATAGAGAGAACGATTCCAGGAAACTGCAAAGAAATATTGGCAGAGTTTTACAATTTATTGGCTTTATTCCTTTTAGCGAGCAACCATTAAATATATACCTGGTTTTACTGTTAATGTCTTTTTCTTAGAGTAAGTTTTATATTTGTTACATCTGTAAGTTACAGACCTTAAATTAACAATTTAGAACATATATCTTGTGATCAAAGAAAGGCCTCATTGGACTGACTTGCAAAGAGGTTTTCACAGTAATAAAAATTTAGACTCCCCAAAACATAGTTAACCCCCGATTTATTCCCAAGACGAAAGAAAATCCACTTTTGCCTATCCTTGGCGGCTACGTGTGAACTTTACTGTGCTGTTAAAGACGATCTGTCCCTCGGCGAATTTCCAGCTAGTGTATTTTAGAGCAGCACTTTGTCTCTCTCTTACGGTTTAACTAGTTATGCAAAATTATACAGAATGAAGAGGACTTCGAGAACTGTTCCTAAAAAACTCAGAACGTAGATTTTATTTGACATATAATCAATATGGTTTTAACCGTTTTTAGAAACTCGAAAACTTTGGAAAACCTTCTATATAAAGAGTAGTGTGGGTAGGGGGATTTTGGAATAAATTTTGTTTTGCATGCTTGAAAGTTACTAAATAACTGTTTTTTTTTTTTCGTCTTTTGCTGTCCACAGACACACAGGGAGGTGTTTTCTAAAAATGTTTTTTTGATTAAGGGGTCCTCAACACATGTATTTCCGGTTATATATCGGTATCAAATTTTGGGATGGATTACAATACCTGCTCTTTCTAATATGTAACTATACAAACGTGCTAGAGAAAGTAATTGTTCCTAAATTAGAATCACTCACTGTTACTTAATTGTTTTCCTATATCACTTAAAAAAACAACGAGAGAACGTTTTTGTCTCTATGTTGTGTTTGTTTGTGTGTACAGTCTTATCCTAGGCAAATAAATAACTAAGGTAACAAAACCCAGAAGTCAAAGTAAAAGAAAAAAAGAAAAAAGTTTCTTTAAAGGCCTAGGTAGAAACATTTCAGGAAACTCCAAAAGAAACACTGATAGAGTTTCAATTTTTATTCTTAGTCAAGCTTGGTGTTTGACCAAATTTCGTTATTTAGTTATGCTGTTATCACACATTCACTCACGTACACATATATATATACATATATATATATATATATATTTAATTCAGAGAATCCTAAACGTGTACTTCGATGATATATCGCTATCGACATTTTGGTCGGAGCACGATATCTTCTCTATCTACTCTACACATTGTATATGGTAGTGAAATTAAACATTCTATAAGACAGTTGAGTATAACTTATATAATCTCGCACATAACAAGATAACGTCAAGACATAAATATTGTAAGCTCTTCTGCTCGGAGAGGAAATTTGCTAATATGTTAACCCTATTTATTGAATTCTATACATACCAAATATAGTAAGGAAATCCGCACGTAGTATGATCTGGACACTTACCTGCAAAAAAAGAAAGAAAACTGCATTAGTACTTCATTTACAAGAAAATACATTGCAGCACACTAACTATAGCAAACTATTGAATAAAAACTTTATGTGTTACATTCCACGACTTTCAGTACCCATCCATTAACAAATATTCTTAAAAAAAGGCATTTTAAGACTTTGGCGCTATGTGTTTTTCCTTTAAAATTCTTTTTCTTTGCTTGACAAGTAGTAATAAAAACTAACAATAGACCTAGTTTAAGAAAGATATAAATATTTTAAAATTTAAACCAATAACAAGCAATATCCCTGAAATGGTCAACTCTACAAAAATGTATTTGATATACATTGTTTGTTTTAACGAGATCTACACTTTTTGTATTGTAAGTTGATGTCGATGTCTTACGGTATCAGTTATGCAAGTCATCGTAAATGAATAGGTAATTCCCAGAATATTAAAGATATACATTTCATTTGTGATGAAACGTCTTAAACTTTTCGTATTTTAATCAGAGACGTTACAGCTAAATTTGTTAAAATCACAATTTTTGAAAAAAATTCCAAACAAATGGTAGTTTTGATTAAGGGGATATCTTTGAAATTCTTTGTCACATTGTAGGTAAATTCTGAACTTAAGTATGAAGTTTGATATTTAACTGAGTTATGCTGTTCCTAGATACAAGTGCACGGACTCGAGGGCTACGTTTTAACATTTTTTACTTTCTCTATAGGCACTATGTACATAGTGGATAGAGAATGTATTGCACTCCACCAAAAAATTCGATACCAAGATTTCACCGGAAATGTATGTTTTAGGGTCCCCTTTATCTAAAAAAAGTCATTTTCGGAAAAAGGTCCGTGTGTGTGTGTCCGTGTGTCTGTGAACACGATAACTCAAAAACCAAAAGAGGTAAAATACCAATACCCCCAACTCCCTTTACATGGAACTTTTTCGAAAATTTTGATTTTCTCAAAAATGACTAACGATTTTGATTAAAATTTCGTATATTAAAGATATTTACCTGACAAATAAAATGTATATCTTGAATGTTCTGGGAATAGCCTCTGAAGAGTAGTTTATTCTGGATGAATTTTACTAAATGTTTAATAACTGCTAAACCGTAAGAGATGGACAAAAACTTACTTCACAAAATATGTAGAGCACGTTAAAACACACAATTTATGTTATATACATTTTTTCGTGGAGTTCGTCGTTTTTGTGATCTTCCTTATTTTTCGTTTCTGCTATGAAAAACTTATACATTTCTCATACAGGAATTTGTCAGCTGCTGTCCATACAAACAAAGGAACTTCAGTGACATAGCAATCAGCTTTTGATTATCATTTTAACGTATGGTACTCCCTTATTTCACCTCTACTTACAAGGAAGCAAGTAATATGGCTATTTCTGCTGATGTTTTACTGATTAGCATGAAGTAAATAGAAGTATAAGCTTTTTAAGAATAAGTTGTTGTAGATATATAGAGAAAGTCTCGTGAATGGTACACATCAGATTTTTTAGGATTTAGGATACTGTGTACGTGGTGGAGAAAGTAAAAAAAATCCTATTTGTTACATATATGATTTTCTCTACCTATTATATTAAAAACTATTCCAATGTAAATATCAGTTCCATCTATTTCGTGCTAATCGAGATAAACTTATGATCGAGATTCTTTATTTCATATTTCTTTGAAGGTAAAGGGGGAATAAAGGAATACAGTAGTCTAAAGGGAGAGTCGACTTTTTTAAGAATCGATTGCTCTCTTTGAACGAAAAGGGTGATAATATCTGAATAGCAACTTCCCATAAAGCACAAGTGTTACGCAATTGAAACAAATGACAGCGGCTAACACCACAGAATAGGACATAAATTATGTTTTAACGAGAGATTCATGTTTAGTCTAGTAAGAGTTTATCTACCTCTAATAGTTTATTGTAGATTTCATCCACAATATCTTAAACATGTAGCATTTTAATTATAATCGTTAGTGTAAAAAGTAGTTACCGGTGAGGAATTTTCAATACAATTTTCATGTCAAATATCTGGATTGTTGTGAACTTAAATACCAAGTTCGTTTCTGACATATGCTTTCACAGTACACACAAATACACATGGATCTTTTTCTAAATATATCTTTTTATTCATAGATATCTTGACATATATTTCCGGAGGAATCTCTATATCGAATCTTTGAGTGAAATACACTAACTGCGCTACTTATTATTCGTAGTAGAGAAGTTAGTAATTGCATCACTGAATAGTATTTTAAACCTACATAAAATGTAAGAAAACAAGTGAAATTGAAGTTTTAAATGCCACATTTATTGGCACACACCTACGCATATCAAATGGAACGTGTCGTTTGAATATTTCAACGATTGAAAACACAAAATTGCAATACTATCCTCCTTCTATCTACACAATCCTTAACGATCCCCCCCCAAAATTTAGAAACTACATTTTTTTTTCTAAATTAACAAAAGCTCAGAATTAAGTACCCTTAATTACGAGAAATGCCGCTAGAATGGTTTCAAATCACATACAAGAAAATTTGCAAGAGCCTAAGAAAGGATTCAATTGGTTAAAATTCTGATGTGTTGCATTCACATCACTTTCTCGACACTTTTGTAATAATTGTTATTAAAAATCTACTATCCACTTCAAGCTACTCTATATAAACATTAGATGAAATGTTCTTATTACTTGCTTCCTTGTAAGTAAGGAAAACAAGGGAATACACTATGCTAAAGGGATAATCAACTCTCTTAAAAGCTGGTTGCCATGTGGTTGAAATTCGTTTCTTTACGAGCTAGTTTATAAATTCCCATTTGAGGAAGTTTAAGTATTTTAAAAAGGAAACCAATAAAAACGAATATCTCGGAAATGGTCAACTCCGCGAAAAAAATGACAGAAATTGCGGTTTACAAGTTATGCAAAATTCATCAAAATTTATCCAGCATAAAGAGGTATTCAATGGCTATTTACAGAAACTTCAAGATATTTATTTTATTTGTCATGAAAAATACGGCATTTTTCGTTAATATATGGTATTTTAATCAAAATTGTTAGAGCCATATAAGAGAAAATCAGAAATTTGAAATTTGTTTACGTGTAAACCGTAGTTTAGGGTGGGTTTTCCCCCTCAAAATCTTCGTGTCGCATCACTGAGAGATACTAAACCCAATTGGTATTTTACCAACTTTGCGATTTTAAGTTATCGTGTTCACAGACACGGTGACCCCCTCGGGTCTTTTTCTAAAAATGCTTTATTTTTTTTGGATACTGGGTACCTTAAAACATGTACTTCCGGTGAAATCTCAAAATAGAATTTGTGGGTAGAATGCAATGCTTTCTCTATACGCTATGTATATAGTATGTGTAGAGAAATTAAAAGAAGTTCTATATTATCTGGTGTTAATTATATCGTTCCTGTGTGCTCAATAGAAACAAAGGAACGAGTATTTTAAAGCATGCTGTTTAATAATAATGTACAATGGTTACATATATGGTAAGTATTTCGGAAACGATTAACTCGACAAAAATGCTTGACAGAAATTTGCATTTTAATGAGATATGCAATTGCAATATATCATATTATTGCTCTCTAATTCACATATTAAACACATCAAATGCCGTTTCATATTTTATCAGCATACATTATTTACAGATAGTAGCATCGTTTTGTCACCAATTCTCGAATAAGTCATGTATAATTAATACTTTTGGATTGACATCACTTCGCAATACTATTCCTCTAAATATAGTGTTAGCATACAGAAATTATTCCGATAATTAACTTCAATAAATTATCTTTAATAACACTGGTAATACACGAAACTGGTATCAACGAAAACTCAAATATTTTCCGTGTTGGTAAATTCATAAAAGTATTACCATAAGGTGTCCTTGAAATTTAATAAAAAATATAAAAAATTAAAATATTTTTCTTTTTTACTTTCTCTGGCACGCATGTACAATGTACAGAGTGGATAGAGAAGCTATTTTATTCCACCTAAAAATTCGATGTCGAGATTTCACCGGAAATATACGTTACTAAAAAAGTCCATACGTCTGTGAATACGATAACTCAAAAACGAAAAATGGATAAAATACCAAATTTGGTATTTATTCTTAGTATCTTCCAGGGATACAACATGAAGATTTTGAGAAAATCCTCCCATCCCTAACTACCCTATACATTGAAAAATTTTCGAATATTTTGATTTTCTCAAAAATGGCTCTAACGATTTTGATTAAAATACCGTGTATTAAAGCTATTTACCTGAAAAATAAAATGTATATCTTGAATTTTTTGCAATAGCCTATGAAGACTACTTTATTTTGGATGAATTTTACGGAAGACCCTCTTCATTCTGGATTACTTCTGTATAATTTTTGTATAACTGGTAAACCGTAAGATATAGACAAACCCTTATTAAACAAAAATATAGAAGTCGTTAAAATACACAGTTTATGCATGTCCCATTTTAGAGTAATTCCTAGTTATTGGTTTGAGTTTCAAGGTTTCCTTTTCTCCAATGGGAAGTAGCTTTTTTGTCTATTTTCTTTACCCTTAGCAAGCTAAGAGAACTGAATTTCAATTGCTTCACATAGCGACCGGCTTTTAAAAGTTTTCACGATCGCTTTGGCCTATGCATTCCGTTATTTCCCTTCTACTTACAAAGGAGCAAGCAATTAGACTAGTTTGCTAATGTTTATCATAATGTACATAAAAGAATAACTTTTTGTAAGAAACGTTTGCGGAACATTTAGAGAAAGTCATGTGAATGAAAGACATCTGATAAATATCAGAACAATGTACAACCAATCATTATTTAAATAACTATGCAAGCCTGAATTTTGATGCATGACAAAAATATTACTATATCAATTCAGTTCAACTATTAAGGCGCCAATGGGATGACCGATTGCGGTCATCTGACTGGAGCGATATTGTCGAAACATCTTAGCGCAGTTGATGTTCATTTCTTTGAAATCCTGTTGCACCTGAGGTTATTGGTAACAAGGTGACAGTTCAGTCAGTCAACCTTCACTTTTAACAACTGTGAGTTCCACAATTTTACTTTAAATTAACTCAATTACAATGTTTATTGAAAGCTTTATGCAGTTCATTATGTATTTAGATCAAAAAAGGAGTGAAAATAATCATTATTTGTATTTCTTATGTATGAGACGAGTGCAATAACCTCAAATAAAATAACGTTTGTTTCCATTTCATGCATTAGTTATTAAAAACTGAAATAAAATAATTGTTCCCTATTTCTATTGTTGCCATATCATAATTCAGAAGGTAGTGAAGAAAGGAAAAGCAAAAATTCGGTAAATAAATATAACCGAATGCATCATCTACCATTATAGAAGTAATGTAAATATTTTAATCATAAACTTATAAAACCCCCCTTCCTATCTGTATATATTATATATCATTATATATAATGTCTATATATAAAATTCTTCTGTTCGTGTGTATGTCACTGAACTCCAAAACGGTTGGACCGATTTTGACGACATTTTTTGTGTATGTGTTCAATTTATTTATTTTCCTTTGTTGTTAATTTAGGATGATTTTCTTTAGATTCGGCAAGCAGCGTTGCGGTGCCGAAATATTTCAAGATAGACTCAATAGTTGGTGCTGCGATCGATTAATTTTTCGCATATTCATTACTAGCAACGTAGCTTAGTGTTATTACATTTCAAATTAATGCTGCGCTAATTGAAAATATTAGATTAAAGGGTATTCAATTGTGAAACGTTTGGCAGTACAATTAAAAGCTATACATTGCGCATGTTGTTAATTTTTTGATGATTTACATTGGATTCGGCAAGCAGCGCTGCGATCAAGGTATTGAACTATTTGAAGATTTTTTTTTTAATTTCAGTTAGACCCGGTAGTTGGTGCTGCAATTGGATTCAAAGAAATATCCTGTAAGTTTGTTACTTTTCCAAACATTCATTATTTTTTCTGGCTTAACGTCCTGGATGGTCATATTGGACGATGGATGACACTGGTGAAATGATGCTCAAATGATCTCGGGGTCCATGGAGCTTAAAGTTACTCGACGTTCGTATTCTCAGGATAAGGGAAAAACTCCGAAAAAAAAAAAACTTATGCATGCAATTCACCCTAAGCGAGATTCGAAATCTTGAACTTTTGAATGTAAAGCAGACACCTACCACCACACTACCCAGGCGGGCATATATTCATTGGTATTATAATGATTTCTTTTACATATATTTTCATCGAAACGTCCAAATAATTACAATCTATTTAAAAAAGTTTATAATTTTCGGATTTAAAACTTTTGAACAGGAAAATATCTGTCGGGTCCGGTAGTATATTATATATATATATATATATATATATATATATATATATATATATATATAGGCCGCGCCGTGGCCGAGTGGTTAGACCACTCGACTCTCACCTAGACGGCGGGGTTCGATCTCAAGCGACCGCATGTGAGATTTGTGGTGGACAAAACGGCGCTGGGGCGGGTTTTCTCCGGGTACTCCGGTTTCACCCGCCATCGCATTCCACCGGTGCTCCATCATCATTCATGTATCATCAGTGTCACCGCCTGCGGTGCCATTAGTAGTTAAAGCGGGCGTTAAACACTACCAAAAAAAAAAATAGTATATTATAAATTATTATTAGTCTATTTCGCTGAATTGTCTTACCAAATAGAACTCGTATTTTCACATTTCACGTCACTTCACTCCGGTCGTTAATTATCAACAAGTTGAAAACACTCGGGACGTCGCTCATGTTTATCTGTAGTAAGCGGTATACATTTCAATAAGACATCTCGCCTAGGTGCTGTAGCTTTTCCAAAATCCACAGGTGCAATACCTTGCGATATTCAAACTGAATCAATATGAGTTGCAGTTGAAGTGAACTGTGGATGTCTCAGCCGTCCATATTTTGGAGCCGCTGAGCACATTTCCATAAACTTCTGTGAGAGGAACGGGTCCTGAGGGCATTTAAAGCTAACACGCGGTCTAAACATTTGAACACATATTTTAAAGTACAGGAACACAGAATACGCCACAAAAACGCGGACTGCAGGGTTAAATAAACGAGGGGAGCAACTTTGTAAACTGTAAATGCCAGGGCTGTTTGCGTTCTTTATTTGTTTGTAGAAGATTCTTTTTGCGGTTCGTGTAAATATTTGCTGGCTTCAAGTTAGTCGACTCGTTTTACTTCTTTGAAAGACATGTCGTGCTGTTCTAATGATGCACAGAGTTTATGAAGACAATTTAGCTCAACTATTAAAGCGCCAATGAAATTAGGTAATTTCAAACCATCGCAAACATCGACTAGAGCGATATTGTCGAAAAACCTTCTCGTAACTGATATCCATTTCCTTGAAATCTTGCCACACCTGACCGTCGTTTGTTTAATCTCCTGTTTTGGTTATTTGTAACATGTGACAATCCAAGCAGCCAACCTTTACTTTTAATAACTGTCAGCTCCACAATTGTACTTTCAATTAATTCAGTTATAATATCTATTTAAAGCTTTATCTAGTTCATAATGTATTTCGTTAAAAAAAAAAAGGAGTGAAAATAATTATCTGTATTTATTAAGTATGAGATGAATGCATAACCGCAAATAAAATAAGTTGGTTTCCATTTCATGTATTAGTTATTAAAAACAGGAACAAAATAATTGTTTCCTATTCCTATTGTTGCTATCGATATATTGGGCGAAGGCACGGTCGGCCGTATCATAATTCAGGAGGCAGTGAAGAAAGAGAGAAAACAAAATATTCGGTAAGTAAGCATGATCGAATGCGTCATCTACCATTGAGAACTAATGTAAGTATTACAATCATAACCTAATAAAACCTTCCTTCCTATTATTATAAATTATTGACATCTATTTCGCTGAATTGTCTTATCAAATACAGCTCGTGTTTTCATCTTTTAGGATTATCGACAACATGAAAACACTCGTGATGGACTTATGATAATGTGTTTCATTCGCTTGTAATTATAGAACAATTTATCACAATATCTCAAGCGGTAACGCTTGTGAGGTCCTCGGTTCACATCCCGTGGCGCGACCAATCTGGCTAAGGTTTCTTCATGGTTTACCTCTGTAGCCACCATAAATACCGGATTCCGTATTTGATACCACAAGCCAAAGTTCCAGTTTTTCTCTAAAACAACAATAAAACCATAGATATAGAGACAATATATGGGAAATTCCCTCTCTTTATGCACTATGATTGATGAAGCACGTTTTTGCCAAACCGCCATATTTAGGACTACCGCTTTTGAGATGAGTACGCTTGTGGGGGTTAAATGTTTACCCAAAAATATGATTTTGGAGTGTTAAATGTTCAGTTAAGCAGTAAATTTTCGATACCCAGAAGATTTAAAATATACATTTAATTTGTGATGGGACTTCCTTAATAAACTGTATTTTAAACAAACTCGTTAGAAAATACAATTTTTGGTAAAATGTTGCATACAAAGAGTAGTGGGTGTGGGGGACTTTCTTGAAAATCTTCGTGCCGCATCCTTGGAAGTTACTAAACATAAATACCAAATTTGGTATTCAACCGGCTTTTATTTTTGAGCTACGATGTTTACAGACACACCAGACAGGCAGACCTTTTTCTAAAAATGCTTTTTTCGGACTCAGTGGACCTGAAAACCGGTGAAATCTCGGTTCGAATTCTTGGGTGGAATAAAATATATTCTTTATCCACTATGTACCTTATGCATACGGGCTAGAGAAAGTAGTATGTAATTAAACAAAAACGATGAGGTTGTAAAATTATAAAATTTGAACATTTTGCAGCAGTGAGATTTAGTTTATGTTTCTGTGACGCGAAGTTTACAGCTAATAGAGAGTTAATTCTAGTATGTCGAGCGAGATGGTTCAACAGTAACGTTAGGTGAGGTCCCGGGTTGGATTCTCAACAACCGCTGTCTCTGACCTTGGGGTATTCGCGAGTTTTCTCCTGGTCAACAAGTGGAGTGATAGGGCAGTTGGGATTAGGATAAGGATCGTAATAGGACCTTAGGGACCTTACGAACTACATGAGCTTAGAGATTCCAATGCGACCAGGCCCGTATGACGTCGGACACAAGCATGGACGCTGTCCCTAAGTTAATGATTGAAAGCTTTCGATGCCGCCCGGGCCCAACCCATGAGCCCCGAGCCTCCAGGGGTTCCCCGAAGGAGCTTAACGTGAAAGCGGGTCCAGATAGAATTCTCCCGTGACAACACCAGGAATAAACCCCTACAACATCATTCAACCGCAACCAGCCCAATAGCATCCCTAATCCTTCAGCCGTGAAATAGATGACAAGGAAGTGATGGGAACGGGAAATGATGGGCAGCAAACTCGGGGATGTAATGACCTTCACCTGGCCCGTGGAAACCCGTCAGAAACGCCATTATCGGAAATTCAACGCACGACCTTCCGAATGTGTGACTGCCTTCATGGTCGAGTGCTCAGTGAGCTGACTTCTCACCCGTAGGTCTCGGGTTCGATCCCAGTAGAGATGGGGAAGTTTTCTTTAACCAGAATTATTCCCTATCTTCACAGAATTTGGAAGTATGTACGTGAGAGTGAATGTGTGTGTTTGAGGAAAATAACATGTCTTCAAGTTGCTTCTAATGCAAAGCTCCCGATATCACCTTAGATATTAAAGGGGACTATACAACTGAAATATATATAGAGAATAAAACAAGCCAAAAAAACTAATGAGTATCGCTAATGAACTCAGTATGTATCTATTACAAATGTTTTAAAAAAAATGACAGTCGCAAACGCGGTGCTACCTCGCTTGGTGCCGAGATGGTTTTTTATTTTCTCTACACGTACTATGTACAAAGTGTATTGCACTCCACCCCAAAATTCGATACCGAGATTTCACCGAAAATATATGCTTTAGGGTCTCCTATATCCAAAAAAAAAAGCATTTTCACAAAAGGGTGCGTGTGTGTGTGTGTGTGTGTGTGTGTCATCTGTTCGTGTGTCTGTGAACACGATAACTCTAAAACGAAAAGTCTGTAAAATAACAAACTTGGTATTTAAGTTTAGTATATTCCAGGGATGCGACAAGAAGATTTCGAGAAAAATCCCCCCACCCCAAACTACCCTTTACGTGGAACTTTTTTCGAAAATTTTAATTTTCGCAAAAATGGCTCTAACGATTTTGATTAACACATCATATATTAAATATATTTACCTGACAAACAAAATGTTTATCTTGAATTTTCTGGGAATAGCCTCCGAAGACTATTTTATTCTGCACGAATTTTACGAAATTTTGCATAACTGCTAAACGTAAGACTTAGATAAAAACTTACTACACAAGACATTTAGAGCACGTTAAAACACACAATTTATGATAAATACATTTTTTCGTGGAGTTGGTTGCTTTTGAGATATTCCTTGTTTTTGGTTTCAGCCATAAAAACTTAATTGTCACATATACGAATTTGTCAACTCCTGTCCATACAAACAAAGGAACTTCAGTCACATAGCAACCAGCTTTTGACTATCAGTTTAACCTATGGTACTCCCTTATTTCGCTTCTACTTACAAGGAAGCAAGTAATAAGACTATTTCTGCTAATTTTTTTTCGATTAGCATAAAGTAAATAGAGGCATAAGCTTTTTAACAATAATTTGTTGCAGAGATGTAGAGAAAGTCATGTGAATGGAACACATAAGATTTTTTCTATCATGCTGCTTCTTTTTCTCATTCCACTTTCCATTTATGTTTTAGGTGTGTTTTCAGGTCCTGCGGTAGCGGACAGATGGCGCAGTTACTTGCGCCAGTGAGTTGTCCGCGTCGCTTTGCTTGGATAGCTCCCTAGTGGCGCGCGGGTATTCCAAGTTAAAATCGGAATCTTTATGGCCGGTCTGGCTGCTGCTTAAAGGCTCCTACGGTTCTTTCACTTCATCCGCGCCACAATAGATCCTTAATGGTCTCACAATGAGCCAAAATTAAAGTAATTTTTACTTTCTGTACACGTCCTATGTATATAGTGTATATACAACGTATTACACTCCACGCAAAAACTCGATACCGAGGTTTCACCGTAAATACACTTTTTAGGTCACCTGTATCCAAAAGAAAGCATGTTTACTTTCTCTAGCCCCATATGTACAATGTACATAGGGATAGAGAAGTATTGTATTCCACCCAAAAATTCGATACCGAGATTTCACCGGAGATACTTGTTTGGGGACCCCATGTATCCAAAAAAAGCATTTTCAGAAAAAGGTCCGTGTGTCTGTGAATACGATAACTCAAAAACGAAAAGTAGCTAAAATACCAAACTTGGTATTTAAGTTTTGTATCTTCCAGGGATGCGACACGAAGATTTTGAGAAAAATCTCCGCGCGCCAAACTACCCTTTACATGGAACTTTTTTCGAAAATTTTGATTTTCTTAAAAATGGCTCCAACGAATTTGATTAAAATATCATATATTAAAGATATTTACGTAACAAATATAAAAATGTATATCTTGAATTTTCTGGGAATAGCTTCTAAAGACCTATTTATTCTGGATGAATTTTGCTTAATTTGGCATAACTAGTAAACCGTAAGAGATAGACAAAGACTTGCTATACGAAAAATATAGGTCTTGTTAACATACACAAGTTATGTCATATACATTTTTCTCGTGGAGCTTATCGTATTAATTATTATTAGTTTCAGTTTTGAAGTACTTATAGTTTTCTCAGACGGGAGTGTCCGTTTTGGTTTTGTTCTACTCCTGGCCAAGAAAAGAAGCGATTTGTAATGACAATCGCATAACGACAGCTTTTAAAACATTTGCCTATTGGTTTACCCTAGTGTATTCCTTTATTTTCTTCCTACTTATACGGAACTAAATAATAAGAGCATTGTGCTAATGAGTACCACGATTAGCAACGTGCAGAAAGAAGAATAATCTTATGTATGAAGTTTGTAGAACAGGTAGAGAAAGTCATATGAGTGTAATACATCAGATTTTTATAAAACTGTCCTTGTGTGTACGTGTGTCTGTGAACACGATAACTTAAAAACGAAAAGTCGGTATAATATCTAATTTGATATTTAAATTTAATATTTTTCAGAGATGCGACATGAAGATTTTGAGAAAAATCCCCCCACACCTAACTACCCTTTTCGAAAATTTTGATTTTTTCAAAAATAGCTCTAACAATTTTGGTTAAAATACCGTCTATTTATATTGCAAATAAAATGTACATCTTGAATTTTCTGGGAATAAGCTCTAAATATCTTTGTAGTCTGTGTAACTGGTAAATCGTAAGAGATAGAAAGAAACTTACTGCACAAAAAATGTACATCGCGTCAAAACACACAATTTATGTCATACAAGTTTTTTAAGAGGAACTTACCATTTCAGAGATATTCCTTGTTATTTGTTTCAGGTTTAAAATATTTAAACTTTTCTCACCCGGAGTGTTGTAATTTCCTGGCCCTGCATAGAAACGTATTTTAACCACATGACAATTAGCTTTTAAAAGATTTTATTATCATTTTAGCCTAGTGTATTCCCTTATTTTCCTTCTACGTATAAGGAAGCAAGCAATTAAGACAATCTCTGAAAATATTTATCTCAATTATCAAAGTACATAAAAGTATATGCTTTTTAACAATAATTTGTTACAGTGATGTAGAGAAAGTTATGTGAATGGAACACATCATATGTTTTTATTTATGGGTGCCCCTTAACTGCTGTGGTTCTTAGGGGGTCGATTCTCTATAGGGCGTGTCATAAATTTACGAATCGGGATCACCGGCTTTGCTACCCTTCCGAAGGAAGCTATACTAAGACATTTAACATCCGAAAAAAGCTATCTCCCTCAACATTTGAATCCGCTCACTTAGCAGCAATGGTTGATGAAAAAGTAAATTTGATTTTATTGTTCTAATTTATCAGATGTTTTACACAATCAGATATCATCACTTTGAAAAAATAAAAATACAGGGTTACTACAAAAGAAATAGACCACTTCAACTGCCTGTAAAACAAAAACTATTAGAGATAGCAACCTAATTATTTTGGAGGTATGTTGAGAAACTCTCAAAGTTTCGTTTGCTACTATTGGTAACGCTGTAGTGTTTTGTTTGTTGTTGCAGAAGCTGAAATGGCGGAAAATCTTGTGGAAAAGACATATTGCGTGTTGGAATTTGCTAGAACGCAATCAGCAACTATCGTCCAACGACATTTTAGAACACGTTACCATAAAAATGAAATGATGCGCTCACAAGAACCAGCATCGTCTTCGTCATGTCGCAACATGTCGATGTAAAAGTCACGCCGTATGACCTTATCTTCTTCACTCAGAAACTGCAACATCTGTAATCTGTAAGGCATCATGTGAAGTCGCTTCCGCAAGATTTTCCATACAGTTTGCTGTGGAATTTGTAATTGCATGCTTGCCCTAGATGTCGATTTCTGTGGGCTTCTTATGAAGGCAGAACGAACACGTTCAACGTTTTCTTCCGAAACTCTTGGTCTTCCCGAGCTCTACCCTTTGCACAAACATCCCGTTGTCTCGAATTTTCTATACCAGTCGTAGATTGACTGTCTAGTCGGTGGCGTTTTGTGGTAACGTGTTCTAAAATGTCGTTGGACATTTTAGAACACGTTTCTGATTGCGTTCTAGCAAATTAACAGCCAGTTGAAGTTATCTATTTCTTTTGTAGTAACCCTGTATTACCTCAATATTTAAATTATACAAGGGGGGGGGCAAAACCATGGAAACTAGTTTTATTATTGTAGATATGTGAAGGATCACAAACGTATATTTGTCGTGTGGAAGTTCTGCAGGTATAGTGTGTATGCAGAACAACAGATGGCTCTGTGATAGCTGGTAGTAGCGCAGCGAGGGATGTGAAATCAGTCAGTTGGCGAGTGACGTGCGAGATGGAAGCGCGCTTACATTAAATAGCCGCTCTCCGGGGTAGAAATGCGATGGAATGTCACAGTGAATTAGTGGAAGTCCTTGGGAATAATGCCCTACCATACCGCACAGTAGCACGGTGGGAAGGAAAGTTTCAGCAAAGAGGTGTGTCAACCAGCGATGAGCAACGTTCGGGACTACCTATCAGTGTGCGGACCGACGTGGCAAGTGCCGTCATCGAGCATCTCCGACCACCTTGCATGCTGGCAACAGGAAGGCGATCAATTCATGTCACGAATTTTCGCCATCGATGAATTTTGGGCCAGGGCATACGAACCAGAACTGAAACGTCAGTCTGCGGGGTGGCGACATGCTGGATCACCAAGGAGGCAGAAGTTCCCTCAGAATCCTTCACCAGTCAAATTGATGGTGGTCGTCGCTTATAACGTCAGGGGTGTCATTGTTTGCCACTTTGTTGCACATGACAGAACAGTGACCGTACAGTACTACAGGGACTTCCTGGTGCAACAGGTACGACTTGGCGTTCGGGAGAAACCTCCGGATCTTCTGGACAGTCCAACAATGCTGCATTACAATGCAAAACTACATAAAGCAATGTATGGAGGGCAGCTACTGCGACGTTGGCGATGGGAAGAATTGGAGTACCCACCGTACTCTCCTCCGACATTTCGCCCTGTGACTTTGATCTCATTCGAAATATTAAGGAACCTCTACGTGGTAGGCGGTTTGCAAGACGAGAGGACATTGCTAATGCTGTGCGCGAACAGATGACTCGATTCACACATGGTGCGGCAAATGCTGCGGCAGCAGCAAGCATTGTTCTGTGACCTCTTTGGTACTCTGTAAAAGTGCTCTCTAGCCATGCTCCTTGGTTAGTGGTTGAGCATCCACGAGTACTTTGACTCAGAGGAGCATAGTTGGAACAACCTGATCTACATCGTAGAGAACCTTTATATGCAAAATGTAAAAAAATCAAACTCGAGTAAAAGAATGGAAGTAATTACAGACAATTAGATTCAGTATTCTTGGTTATTTTCTTTTGTCAGATTCTTTTGATACACCAAAAGGAGAAGATATGAGATCACTTGGCTGCTTGGCAAGAGTCATCCATTTCCTCATGTTCATGCCTAGCTACGAGCTAACAGTTTCTCACTCCGTGGTTTGTGCGGTTGGCTCCCCGACAGGTTTCTGACCCCCTGGCATTTGCTTGTAAGTCCTAGGGAGGGGAGGTATCAATCCTACGAATACGGGGAGTGTAAGCCGTTTACGAAACGAAACGAATGTACAGACGCAGAGAATGTTTTATTTTTTTATTTAGGTGTAAACATTTTCTTTTAAAGGTTTATCTAAGTAGACCTGTGTTGAAAACCCCACGCGTCACATGTAAACAACAGATTACCGCGTGCAAGTATCTGAACTGTGTCGCTAAATTTTTCAAAATATAAGTACTGATTGGGGAGGTTCATATTTGAGAGGCTAAGAATGTATGTTTGTGGACATTGTAATCTACGTAACTTGAGAACAAATGAAACTGATAATGAAACTGATCACTTGTTGCACAACGGCAAATGAATTATGTAAATATTAAAACTGTGAGTTCCCATAAATCAGTGTATTTGTGTTTACCGCGCACCCAGCCTCAACGCCTTCTGTTGCTAGTCAAAACCACAATCTACCACATTTTCCTTCTGTTAATACCTCTAGTACAGTATATTGCAAAACAAAGCTGCGTTAACTTCGTTTCTGTGCCACTATCAGTACCCAAGATCCAATAACTAGTCACTATACAGCGACCAGCTTTTAAAATATTTAGCTATAGCTTTAGCTTATACTGTATATGAGACTAATATGATTCTAATGTAAATATCAAGAACCAGTGAACTCAACCTGCCACCTTTTTGACGTCATTTTCTGGTCTTAAGTTTTGCAACACTAGCTGTTGAATGGCCAACTTTTTGGCAATAATTCGAAAGTTATTAAATCTATGTGTTATGTAATAAATATTATCGTGAAGTAGCATCATGTATACGCATTCTCCAAACGTACTATGCACATAGTGTATAGAGAAGGTATTGTGTTGCACCCAATAATTCGGTACAGAGATTTCACCGAAATATATAATTTAGGGTACCCTGAATCCACAAACGTAGTTTTAGAAAAAGGTTAGTGTGTGTCCGTGTGTCTCTGAGCACGATAACACAAAAACCAAAAGTCGGTAAAATAGCAAATTTGGTATTCAAGTCACCCTCCGTGCTGTAGTGGTTACCAGGCTAACTTCATATACCCTAGTTCGCGGGTTCAAGCCCGGCGGAGGACGATGGATTTTTTCGGATGTAAAAATCCTTAGTATGACTTCCTTCGGAAGGGAAGTAAAGCCGTTGGTCCCGTGTCCTAGATTTACGGCACGTAAAATAACCTCAAGTCTGATAGAGAGGCCTCTGGGTAAAATTAAGCGGTCTTTCACGCCTAATTTAGAATGGGACGATGAAAACCACAGTAATTAAAGAGCGTCCATAAATAACACATTTACTTTTTAGGATTTTAAGTCAGTATCCTCCAGGAATGCGACATGAAAATTTTGAAGAAAATCTCCCCACCCCAAATTACCCTTTACATGGAAAAAATTCGAGAGTTTTTATTTTATCAAAACTGGTTCTAACGATTTTTATTAAAATTCCGAATATCAAAATATTTATATGATTAATAAAATCTATATCTTGAATTTTCTGGGAATAGCCTCTGAAGACCTCTTTATTCTGGACGAATTTTGATGAATTTTGTATGACTGGTATACCGTAAGAAATATACAAATGCTTACTACAAAAAATGTATATCCCGTTAAAACACCCAATTTATGCCATATATATATATATATATATATATATATATATAGATATATATATAAACAATAAAAATTCTGTTAATGTTTATCTCAATTGACATGAAGTAGATAGAAGAATAAGCTTTTTAACAATTATTTGTTAGAGATATAGAGAAATTCATGTGAATGGAACACATCAGATTTTAAGTATCGCGAAACAATTCGCGATCATTTGCGATCATTTCTTAATACTTGCCTAGGTTGTGTTTTATTTGGAGAGATGGACAGAACTGCTTCATGAGACACACTGATTAATTTTAAATTACTTACAAGTCTCTTAGGCTCGTGTGGTGTGAAATATAAGGCTTATTAAATATCAGAAGTGACTCTGCATGATAAATAATAGCATCTGAAACAGCATTTTCCTAAAGACCAAATTTATTCTAAGCATGGTCGTATATTATGAGGATGTCTTCATTTTACTGTAATACAAATCTAAGTTACCTATTGTTAAACAATAATAATACGTTGAAAGTGTATATCTGAACTATCTTCTATTTAATCTACGAGGGGCGTTCAATAAATCCTTAGAAATTTATTGAAAAACAAATTATTTTTAGTAGTTTTTTTAACATAATCTCCTTGTAGCTCGATACACTTTTCCTAGCGTTTCTCCAACTTTTTTATGCTTCCAAAAAGAAGGATTGCGGAATGTTCTCAAAATTGGCATCTGTTTGGGAGATGACCTCTTCGTTAGACGTGAATCGTTTTCCGCCAAGCCATTTGTTCAAGTTTGAAAATAAAAACAAAAAGTCATTGGGAGCCAAATCTGGTGAATACTGCGGATGTTGTAATTTGAAACCTAATTAAGCAATTTTCGCCATCGAAACTGTGTATTCATAACTTTATTTTATTTATTTATTTATTTTTTTTTTTTTGCAAGAAGAGGAAATTTTTTCTTGATTTTTCCGTTCAACCGGTGCAAAAACGATACTATAGTACTCTCTATTTATCGTCCTTCCTTTCTGCCAGTAATCAATGTAGATGATTCCACGTACATCTAAAAAAAACCGAGGCCATCACCTTGTTTGCAGATTTCATCACCTTTACCTTCTTCGGAGACTTTAAAATCCCACTGTTTCGACTGTGCTTTTGTTCTGGAGTGTAGTAGTGTATCTTCGTTTCATACGCAGTTATGTATCGAAGCAGAAACTCGTCAGTACGTCACCCACGATTGAGCTTATTCTCCATTGAGACAAAACGCGATACCCATCCTACCGAGACCTTTGTCGGACCTACTTTTAGTGTAAAATTGAGAGTACTGCACCCTGTATTAAGCGTATGGCCTCTACTATTTCACGAACTTTGATTTGTTGGTCACTCAAAACTATATCCTGGATGTACGACCACGTTAAAATTAATTTATCCAATTTAAATTGTTGCAAACGCAGGAGCATATGTGTCATGAACTTCACGCAACTTGACTTTTTTTCGGTATTAAGCATTTTAAATAGAAGTGTTTAATCGCCGCACGAAACTCGTTTTTCCCCCATTTTTCTAAAGAAGTGCAAGATTATTGATTGAATCCCCTATGGCAACGAAATCACTTGATAGATGTAGCTGAAATTTTAACTGTCATCTAGTTTGAGGCGACGGTTAGTAAATGCAAACTTTTTTCGATACTACGAGTGTAATTTCTTGGATTTCTATGGACTTATTGGACGCCACTCGTGTCTTGATTACAAGAAGCAGAAAGAAGAATAAGTTTTAAGTAAGAACAGCTTGTTGCGGGAGTGGGTAGAGACATTCATGTGAAGGTAACGCTTCATATTTCTCATGAATTGCTGCTCTTAAATGAGGTCTTGAATTAGGATTTCTCTATATGCATTGCCTGTAGAATAAACGGCGAGAAAGTGTTTTGGACGAAACCCCGCAGGTGAATGAGATCAGAAGCACAATTAAGGAAGGAGATTAGACGAGATGAACCAGGAAGGGTGGACGAAGAGAAGAAGAAAATTAAAATACGGTAAACTTTTGCCGTAGGAAGATGTGTTATACATTTTAAGTCTGTTAACGGATTCAGGAAGCAATTTTTCACCACTTGCTCAAGAAACGTTCAGCTTACAAAATTTAATATGAAGACTCCTCCGTCTGCAGATATATCACCCGGACGAGGATAAACTGGACGCATTGAGGTCACAGATAGCAAGCCTTTCTAATGAAATACCCTTCTTCTGCTTCTAATCAAATTTAATTATCTCTACCGAGCAATGTGGCGCCTTGGTAACTGTGCGGCTCGCATTCCAGAGTCCCGGGTTTGATCACCGGCGACCGTCTGCTCTGACTAGGCTTGCAAGACATAGGGTCTGTTCCCAATTGGTGGAATTGAATTGAATTTCCGGTTACAATGACTTAAAATGGAAACAAACTAAAGGAGGCGTGTCGAATTGTATCGAAAGAAATTCGATAGTAATATTTGTATAGCCCCGTTTAATTTCAATGGTCATATCGCGGGCTTTGGCTTGTTTTTTTGTACTGTTTAACACCCGCTTTAACTACTTATGGCACCGTAGGCGGTGACACTGGTGATACATGAATGAAGATGGAGCACCGGTGGAATGCGATGGCAGAGGAAACCGGAGAACCCGGAGAAAATCCTCCCCGCGCCGGTTTGTTCACCACAAATCTCACATGCAGTCGCTTGGGATCGTATCTAGGTGAGAGTCTAACTACTCGACCACGGCGCGGCCTGCTTTGGCTTGTGGTTTTATTTATATATATATATATATATATATATATATATATATATATACACACACACTTCCAGGCTCTGTGGGGAATAGGGAATAATTGTGGTTAAAGGACAATTCCCCACTCTAACCGGTAATCAAACCCGGGTCTTCCGGGTGAGAAATCAGCTCGCTGACTACTCAACCACGAAGACTGACTGGTTTTATTACTTATTTTCTTGTAGATTCAAGGGAAATAGGTGGAATACTCTAGGCTAAAGTGATAGTTAAATGTGCATGAGCGGATCAATATGTAATTGTTTCGAAATTTCGTTTTCCTTGCACGACGAAGAGAAAAAAACAACAATAACGATTTTCCATTCGAGGAAGGCATATGTGTTGGAAAGTTTAAACAAACAGCAAGGATCATCTCGGAAATAGTTTACTCCACAAAAACATGTATTTCACATAAATTGTTTGCTTTAGCAAGATCTTCATTTTTTTGAATAAGATTTTGCCTCTCTCTTACGGTTTGCCATTTGTGATAACGTTATTCAGAACGAAGAGGGTGTCAAAGGATAATCCCAGAAAATAAACATTTTCGAAAAATGTTCATGTAAATGGCATTTTAGGGTTGCGGATTTTCTTGAAAATTATCATATTGCATTCTTGAAAGAATATTTCTTTCTTTTTTCTTTGTTTCTTTCTCTGTTTGCACTCGATGTATGCGGGACATACACACCCCAAGACTTACAAACCAACGCTTTGGGTCAGGATCCTGTGGATGAGCAGGGGTCCGAATTAAAGGGGGGCTAGGAAGGATGATTAGCCGATATCTGATATGAAATATCAGTGAAATGGATGACACGATAGTTGATTATAGAGCAATTTATGGAATTGCACATGCTTTTCTGGGATCGAGCCTGGACCGCCTAGATGAGAGGTGAATGGTATAACCACACGGTCGCGGCGTCGCCCCCTTGAAAGCTGCTGAATTTAGCATTAATTTTGGTATTTAATAGACTTTTCATTTACGACCTATCGTCTAAACACACATATGGACCTTTTTTTACTTTCTCTACACGAAAAACATAAGTGTACGATAGAGAAGCTATTGTATTGTACCTAAATTCGTTATCGAGATTTCACCGGAAATATATGTTTTGGGGACCCCTGAATCCAAAAAAAAAATTAATAAGAGGTCCACGTGTGAATCTAGCTGTGTGTGTGGGCAGTATAGCTCAAAAATGAAAACTCTGTTAAGTACCAAACTTGATATTTCAATTCCGTATCTTCCAAGGATGTGACACGAACGTTTTCAAGAATATCTCCCCACCCTCAACTACTCTTTACTTGGATAACATTTCGAACATTTTTATTTCTCAAAAACGGCTAATGATTTTGTTTAAAAAGCTCTTATATTTACGATATTTACGTGACAAATTAAGATGTATATCTTGAATTTTCTGGGAATAGCCTCTAAAGGCGTCTTTATTCTGGAAGAACCTTCTGAATTTTGCATAACTAGTAAACCATAAGAGATGAACAAAATACTCACTTAACAAAAAAACGTATATGTCATTAAAACACACAATTTGTGTCATATAGGTATATTTTTCGTGGAGTTGGCCGTTTTCAAGATATTCCTTGTTATTGGTTTCAGTTCTAAAATACTTAAACTTTTCTCATACAGGAACTTGTCAACTCCTGGCTACGCAAAGAAACGGATTTCAATTCCATAGCAACCACATTTTAAAAACATAGCTTTAGCCTAAATTTATTGCTTTATTTCCCTTCTACCTACAGGGAACTGAGTAGTAAGACCGTTTTTGTCAATGTTTATCTCGATTAGCATGAAATAGATGAAAGAATAAGTCCATTAAGAATAATTTTTTACAGATATGTAGAGAAAGTCATGTGAATGGAACACATCAGATTTTTTTTTAAAAGGGTTTTTGGCCAGGGGGCGTCAATAAATATTTGTGGAGAATCATGCATCTTAAGATTTTTTTACGTAATAATTTAAAATGTTTGACAGTAACTAGTTTGCCCTAAAGAGGTATTTTTTTTAAAAAAAAAGCAAATCTAATGTATTAAAAGTTTACGAGTAATTAAGAAGAGTACAGAAAGAGAAACTCCCATTACAAAATTGCTTCTAAGGGTTCAGTAATAAATAACACAATGGCCAAGTGGTAAGAAGCTTATGTGGATAAAGAACTGTGTTTGTCGTCCAGGTGGCGCCAGGTCTGGGTACTGCACCAAAGGGAGATTGGTATTTGTGACAGACAAAACAGTCGTTCCGCAGGTTTGGTCTGTGCTCAATTGCTTCTCTCCGTCCTCATCATCGACATGAGCCACCAGTAACGTGGGCCGCACGAGTGCTCTTCGAGCTAATGCGTGTCGGCTCTAGCAACGGCACGATTGCTGCATAGATCAACCATAGCGAGGGATGCCTGAAGTGGTTTCAGCTTGGCCCAGTACTGCAGCTTACTGAAGAGAAAGATTCTATCACTGCCGCAGTAATAAACGGTGGATTTTAATATCTGCCACACAAAACTCTGATGTGTTTCACTCACTTGACTTTCTCTAGCTACTCTACAAACTTCTTACAACAGATAATTCTTCTTCCAACACCATGCTAATTGAGATGAACATTAGCAGAATTTTATTGTTAGTTCTTTATAAGTACAATTGAACTAAGGGAATGCATTAGGCTAAAGTGATAGTCAAATGTTTTAAAAGCTGACGTTATGAGATTGTCATCGGAAATCGTTTCTTTGCTTGGCCAGGAGTAGAACAAAAGAAACACGCACACATCTATCTGAGAAATGCAAAAGCACTTCACAATTGAAACTAATAACAAAGAATACCTTGAAATGGTAAGCTCTACGAAAAAATGTATATGACATAACTTCTATATTTTAACAAGATCTACATCTTTTGTATAGTAAGTTTTTGTCTCTCTCTTACGGTTTACTAGTTATGCCAAATTAAGCAAAATTCATCTAGAATAAACAGGTTTTTAGGAGCTATTCACAGAAAATTCAAGATATACATTTTATTTGTGATAGAAATGGCTTTAATATGCGATATTTTAATAAAAATCGTTCAAGCCGTTTTTAAGAAAAACGAAATTTTCGAAATTTTTTTCCACATAAAAATTGGGAGATATTCTTGAAACTCTTCGTGTCGCATCCTTGGAAGATACCACATTTAAATACCAAGTTTGGTATTTAAATGTGGTACCTGTTTCTGAAAATGCTGTTTTTTTGATTCCGGGGGTCCTAAAACATGTATTTCCGGTGAAATCTCGACATCAAAACATTGTACATACGGGGTTACAGAAAGTAAAAATCTGATGCGTTCCATTCACATGATTTTCTCTAATCCTCTATAACAAATAATAGAACACACTAGGCCTAAACGATAGCCATATCTTTTAAAAATTGGTTGCCATGTGGTTGAAATCCGTATCTATGTATGACCAGGAGTTTACAAATTTCCGTATGAGAAAACTTTAAGTATTTTACATCTGAAACAAATAACAAGGAATATCTCAAAATGGCTAATGCTACGAAAGAAAACTTATGTGATATAAATAGTGCGTTTTAACGAGATCTGCACATTAAGCGTAGTACGTTTTTGTCTATCTCTTACGGCTTATTAGTGTGCAAATCCAGCAAAATTTATCCACAATAAAGAGGTCTTCAGAGGCTATTCCCAGAAAATTCAAGATATACATTTTTTTTTATTTGTTTTAAAAAAATCATTAGAGCCATTTTTCTAAACATTTTCCATGTAAAGGATAGTTTGGGGTGTGGGGATTTTTCTCAAAATCTTTGTGCCGCATCCCTGGAAGATACTAAACTTAAATATCAAGTTTGGTATTATAACGGCCTTTGGTTTCTGAGTTATGGTGTTCACAGACACAGAGGCACACGGACACACGGACTTTGTTCTAAAAATCTGATGTGCTACAATCATATAGCTTTCTCTACATCTCTGCAACATATTATTCTTGAACAGCTTACTCTTCGATTTTTTCCATGTTAATCGAGATATACATTAGCAGAAATTGTCCCTATTACTTGAATCCTTGTAAGTAGAAGGGGAAAACATCTGATGTGTTCCATTCACATGATATTCTCTAGCTGTTCATTAAACAACCCCTTTATTCAAAAGATATTACCTACATTATGCTAATCAAGATAAGCATAAGCAGAATTAGTCTTATTACTAGCTTCCCTGGAAGTAGAAGGGAAATAAAATGCACAGGTTAAAGCGATAGTCTAGTCCTTTAAAAGCCAGTCGCTATATGGAAGAATTGAAATTTCATTTGATTGCTAAGAGTAAGCTATCGAAAAAAATACCCCTTCCCGTTTCAGAAAAGTTGAAGTGGTTTAAAACTGAAAACAATAACCCGGAATAACTCGAATACAGTTAACTCTACAAAAAATGTATATGACAGAGATTGTATTTTTTAATGAGATCTACATTTTTTATGCAGTAAGTTTTTGTATATTTCTTACGGTTTGCCATTTACATAAAAGTCATCCAGAATGAGGAGGTCTTCAGAGATTATTCCCAGAAAATTCAAGATATACATTTCGTTTGTCATAAAAATATCTGAAACATAAGGTAGTTTAATCAAAATCGTTAGAGCTATTTTTGAGAAAATAAAAAGTTCCTAAACATTTTTCTTGAAAATCTTAAGTGTAACATCCTTGGAAGATACTCAACTTAAATACCAAGTTTAGTGTTTAACCAAAATTTTGTTTTTGAGCTATGCTGTCCACAGAGATACTCGGACCTTTTTTCTAAAAATGCTTTTTTGAACCTAGGAGACTTCAAAATATATATTCCCGGTGAAATTTCGTTATCGAATTTTTGGGTGCAATACAATATCTTTTGTATACACCATGTATATAGTACGTGTAGAGAAAGTAAAAAACAACAAATTAAACCTTCTAAAAATACTTTTTTTATATTCTTGGGTATTCTAAACCTGTATTTCCAGTGAAATCTTGATATTGACTTTTAGTGGAATACATTACATTCTCTACCTACCATGTACATACGCGCCAGAGAAGGTAAAAATATAATTTTATAGCTTTCCGGACTGTCATTTGTTTGCCTTCTAGAAGAGGCTGATAGTATTGCGCAAAAGCATCAATGTTTCTACTGTAAACATGACTTAGATACACACGCAGCATCCAGTTTTCACAGCAGTATGATATCAGAGTAAACGGACAGAGCAAACACTAACGCCTTGAGGTCTTTATTTGCAGACCGGGACACTCCGAGTCTTTATACAGTTATTTACAAACAGCCTATGAAAACTTGCAGGAAAACTGGCACGGCTCAATCCCAGCTGGCTATGGCAGTAATAATAATCATAACAATAAAGAGGGCATCAAGTCTCGCAGACAACATTCACAAAGTAGCATTAAAAAGTACAAAACTCTGCAACATCTGCACAAAACGTCCATGGCAATGGAGCTATTAGTAAACAGAATGTCCCAGCATTCATATACCGTGTGGAAGGAAATTTATTACATTTCCTATAATATGTGATTCATAGAAGCATTATAAACAAAAATGTTAATGGCATTTTGTTTTTGATCAGCCGATTTCAAAAAAATAAATGGCTTTTGTTCCATATAGAATGCGTAATTCCACAAGAATGTACGAAAATAATAGTTTATTACTTGTAAGATGCGTGTAAACAGTTTCGTTAGAGTAATTATGGGACATCACAAAGTGTTTCGAAATAATTTATCACTTATAAGAATTGAAGGAGCATTCCGAGTAGCTTTATCAAACGTGAAGTAACCAGACAGTGTTACACTGACATTGTTAAGGGACCTGAACGGGCTTCTGGATGTAAACACGTTGGTCGCTTGCAAACACGACACAGGTGGTGTAATGTTTTGTGAGATAACGAGGCAACTGCCACTATGATTGTCCTGCATTGCTGTTAAAGCAGCAGTGAGGCGTGTTTGTTTATGTACTGACCTAGAACAAGTGACACCCACACAATCTGCAGCTTGTCTGTCTCTTGTTTTACACAAAACTGCATTATCTCAGTAGGAAATTGTCAGAGACAAAAACGTAAGATACAAAATACAGTCAAATGCTTTAAAATATGGTTGCTATGGGATTGAAATCCGTTTATTTGCATGACCGGAGTTGCCAAGCTCCGTATGATAAAACTGAAACAAATAACAATGACTTATTGTTATTGTTCAGTTTCGGCATAAACAAAATGCATATGACATAAATTGTATGCTTTAAGGAGATCTCCATTTTTTGTGTTTTAAACCTTTGTCTACCAATTATGCAAAATTCAGCAAAATTCATCCATAATAAAGAGGTCTTCAGAGGATATTCCCGAAAATTCAAGATATATATTTTATTTGTCATGTAAATATCTTAAAAAATAAGAAACTTTAATCAAAATCATTACACCCATTTTTGAGATAGCCAAAAATGTTTAAAATATTTCTGTGTAGGGTATTTGGGGGTGAAGGATTTTATTTTAAAATCTTCGTGTCGCATCCTTGGAAGATACTGAACTCAAATATCAACTCTGTGTTTTAGGGCTTCTACCTAGGTAAGTAGATGGATAAAGTATTTTAAATCTGAAATAAATAACGAAGAATATCTCAGAAATGGTCAATTCCAAGAAAAAAACTTATATAGTATAACATGTGTGTTTTAACTTGATCTACATTTTTTGTGTAATAGGTTTTTAGCTATCTCTTACGGTTTACCAGTTACGCAAAATTCGATAAAATTCTGAGGTCTATAGAGGCTATAACCAGAAAATTCAAGATATACATTTTATTTGCCATATCTTTTATATACAGTATTTTAATCAAAATCGTTACAGACATTTTTAAGAAAATCTAAATTGCCAATTTTTTTTTAAGTAAAGGGTAGTTTGGGCAGGGGAGATTTTTCGTAATATCTTCGTATCGCATCCGTGGAAGATACTAAACTTAAATACCAAGTTTGGTGTTTTACCGACCTTTACGGACCTTTTTCTAAAATTGCTTTTTTTGGATACAGGGGACCCTAAAACATATATATCCGTGAAATCTCGGTATCATATTTTTAGGTGGTGTGCAATACCTTTCCTAAACACTATGTACATAATAGGTGAGTAGAGATGTAGACAGAGCGAGTAAAGAAAGTAAACATCTCTTTTGTAAGAATTGTTTGTGTGTAGAGCGGGTAGAAAAATTCATGTGAATGGAACACATCAGATTTTTTTTAATTTATTTTAGAAGCATTATATCAATTGGAACAGAGTTTTAATTACTGGTCCAAAGGGCTTGACCTCAACCAATAGTAGCAACTCTGTTTGAAGGTATTGGTTGTGTGAATAAATTTCACTTGAAGTGCTAAAGGTTGTGAGGACAGAATAAAGTATTCAGAGGGTAGGAGATTCATCCGAAAGGTCCATGTTATTTACTCTGGCAAGTTTGGGATCATGGGAAACTCCTTGAGAACAATGTAACCGTGAACGTCTTAGAATACGTAACTTCCACCTGATCATTCAAATAGGAAAATTCTGATAACTTTCTCTACATCTCTACAATAAATTATTATTAAAAAGCTTATTCTTCTATTTACTTTATGCTAATCAAGAAAAACATTAACAGAAATGGTTGTATTACTTGCTTCCCTGTATGTAGAAGCGAAATAAGGGAGTAGCATAGGTTAAAGTGATAGAAAAAACCTGGTTGCTATGTGACTGAGGTACCTTTGTTTGCATGGACAGAAGTTGACAAATTCCCGTTTGAGAAAATTATAGGTACTTCAAAGCTAATTACAAGGAATATCTCAAAAGCGGTCAACTCCACGAAAAAATGTATATAACATAAATTGTGTGTTTTAACGAGATATGCATGTTTTGTTAAGTTAGCTTTCTCCTATCTCTTACGGTTTATCAGTTAAGCAAAAATCCCAAAATTCATCCAGAATAAACATATCAAGCTCTTCCGAGACAATGGAATATACGCATTTTATTTATCATGTACATATCTTAGATATAAGAGATTTTAATCAAACTCCTTAGACCAGTTTTAAGAAAATTAAGATTTTTGAAATTTTCTCCATGTAAAGTGTAGTTGGGGGTGCAGTGATTTTCTTCTTCGTGTCACATTCTTGGAAGATACCAAATTTAAATACCAAGTTTGGTATTTAACGGTCTTTTCATTTTTGAGCTATGCTATTTGCAAACACACATACACGTTAAACACACTGATAGACATACACATATTCGGATATTTTCTAAAAAAAATTGTTTCTATTCAGAGGGTCTCACAACATGTATTTGCGGTGAAATCTCTGTATGGATTTTTGGACGCAATATAATACTTTCTCTATACACTATGTACAAAGTACGTGTAGAGAAAGTAATAAACATGTTATGAACGGTGGAAGTACTCGTAGACACCACAAATGCTAGTTTTAAGTGAAGAATGTATAGGGCAGTAGTAATAAAACTTCAAGACAAGTTTTCATCTCCGCTTCAGGGTTAAGGCAATAAAAGTATTTTTTATACCTGAATCATAATGACAGTAAAATATTTTTCCAGCTTCATACAAAAGCGAATGCAATAAAGTTTTACGGAAAATATATTATTATTGTTATTTTTAAGGATGATAAAAACTCATTAACAGTCATAAAATGGAAATAAGAATCTCATCAAAAGGACTCTTTTTCAATATTTAGTTTTGGTGAAATCATAACTTAAGAGCTTTATACTGTGGAAATAAAAGCAACAACAGTTTTAATCAGAAGGGATGGTTCAAGCAGTAAAGCCTGTGGTTTCCATTTGTGAGGTCCTTGACTCAAATCCCATGGGCCGACCAATTAGGCTGGAGTTTCGTTTTACTTTCTTTCTCTAGATGTACTATGTACATAATGTATAGAGAAGGTATTGCACTCCACCCAAACAATCGGTACCGAGATTTCACCGGAAATATATGGTTTAGGGTCTGCTGTATCGAAAAAAAATCTGATGTGTTCCATTCACATGACTTTCTCTATATCTCTGTAAATTATTATTGTTAATAAGATTATCTTTTATTTATTTCATGCTAATCGAGAAAAATTAGCAGAAATAGTCTTATTTCTTGCTTTATTGTAAGTAGAAGCGAAATAAGGGAGTACCATAGGTTAAAGTGAAAGCCAAAAGCTGGTTGCTATGTGACTGATGTTCCTTTGTTTGTATGGAAAGGAGTTGGCAAATTACTGTATGAGAAAAGTTATGTTTTTCAATGCTGAAACCAAGAAAAACGAATGTCTCAAAAACGATCAACTCCACGAAAAAAATGTATATAACATAAATTGTGTTTTAACGTGCTCTACATTTTTTGTGGGTTCGTCCATCTCTTACGGTTTAGTAGCTATGAAAAATTCATCCAAAATAAAGTAGTCTTCAGAGGCTATTCCCCGAAAATTCAAAATATACATGTTATTTGTCAGGTAAATGACTTTAATATACGATATTTTAATCAAAATCGTTAGAGCCAATTTTTAGAAAATCAAAATTTTCGAAAAAAGTTCCACGTAAAGGGTAGTTTGGGATGGGGGGATTTTTCTCAAAATCTTCGTGTCGCATCCCTGGAAGATACTAAAGTTAAATACCAAGTTTGGTATTTTACCGACTTTTCGTTTATGAGTTATCGTGTTCTAAGGCACACGGAGTCACGGACACACACACACACACGGACCTTTTTCTGAAAATACTTTTTTTGAATACAGGGGACCCTAAAACATATATTTCCAGTGAAATCTCGGTATCGAATTTTTTGGTGGAGTGAAATGCATTCTCTATAACTATGTACATAGTAAGTATAGAGAAAATAAAAATCATTTTCAGAAAAAGGTCCGTGTGTGTCCGGGAACAGGATAACTCAAAAACGAAAAGTCGGTTAAACACCAAACTTGTTATTTAAGTTTAATATCTTTTAGGGATGCAACTCAATGCTTTTGAGAAAAATCCGCCCCACTCCAACTACCCTTTACATGGATCTTTTTCGAAAATTTTGTTTTCTCAAAAATAGCTCTAACGATTTTGATTAAAATATCGTATATTAAATATATTTACCTGACAAAATGTATATCTTGAATTTTCTAGGAATAAACTCTTTACTTTATTCTGGATGAATTTTACGGAATTTTGCAAAACTACTGAACCATAAGAGATGGACAGAAACTTGCCACACAAACAGTGTAGAGCATTTTAAAGCACACCATTTATGTTATATGCATTTTTTTCGTGGAGTTGATTGTTTTTGAGATATTCATTGATTTTGGTTTCAGTTTTGAAAAACATACTTTTCTCATACAAGAATTTGTCAACTTCTATCCATACAAAACAAAGGAACTTCTGTCACATAGCAACCAGCTTTTGACTGTCACTTTAACCTACCCTTCTCCCTTATTTCGCTCCTACTTACAAGGAGGCATGTAATAAGGCTATTTCTGCTAATTTTTTGTCGACTAGCATGAAGTAAATTCAAGCATAAGCTTTTTAACAATAATTTGTTGCAAAGATGTAGAGAAAGTTATGTGAATGAAGCACATCAGGTCTTTTTCGTGTTTTCCTTCAGTCGCCAAGTAAATATCCATTTTATTCTAAAACAACATAAAAACTGAAAATTGCGAATGCGTTGCAAACAGTCGACTGGACGGCACCCTAATCCCATGAGCCTGTGGCGGAGCTAAGTAGTAAGTTGGTGTGAGGAGAAGAGACTTTAAAATCCTAGCTGCACTTTGCCAGCTTACTAAGAATGGTTAGAACAGTTAGTCTGGACGGCACTCTAATACCATCTGCTTGGTTCGAAGTGAAGATAATATGGTTCGGGGATGAAAGCTTAAACGACTAGTCTCACTTTGCACTCTGACCACAGATGGTAGAACAATAGATTCTGTTTGGCGTGAAGCGAAGGTAGTATGGTTTTGTAAATAGTTTATCGCCCCCGTCTGACGCCACCCTAGGACTTAAAAGCGGATCCCCTGAGGTCATAAGCCTGTCGGGAAGCCAATGGCACGAAACCACAGAATGAAGAACCTGGAACGAGTGGTCGGCCCATAGCCATCTATGAGCTTGAGGAATGGATCATAGGAACGGTGATGGAGCAATTAGTGGAATAAGTGGCGGGGGAAACCAGAGGTCTAGGAAAAAACCTAACCAGGCATCCATCGTTTTTTCCACTACAAATTCCACATGCGGGCAATGGAAGGCAAGCGGTTTAACCACTTGGCCACGACGCTGCCATGTAGTGTAGTTTGGGGATAAAACCTTACATGTCTACTATTCACTATATATCTTCAATGAGGTGTCTTACCAAATAGTTTCATTGCGATATGATTTATTGTTAAAGTGAGGTAAAATATAAATAAAGAAATAAAAATAGAATTAAAGAAAGAAACAAATAGTTTTAAAGTATATATATATACATATATATATATACAGGGTTACTACAAAAGAAATAGACAAATTAGACTGCCTGTAAAACAAAAACTATAAGAGATAGTAACCTAATGAGAAACTCTCAAGGTTTTGTTTGTTACTATTGGTAACGCTGTAGTGTTTTGTTTGTTGTTGCAGAAGCTAAAATGGCGGAAGCGACTGCACATGATCCCTTACAGATTACAGATGTTGCAGTTTCTGAGTGAAGAAGATAAGGTCATACGGCGTGACTTTTGCATCGACATGTTGCGACATGATGAAGACGATGCTGGTTTTTATGAGCGCATCATTTCATTTTTGTGGTAACGTGTTCTAAAATGTCGTTGGATAATAGTTGCTGATTGCGTTCTAGCAAATTCCAACACGCAATATGCCTTTTCCACAGGATTTTCCGCCATTTCAACTTTTGCAACAACAAACAAAACACTACAGCATTACCAATAGTAACAAACGAAACTTTGTGAGTTTCTCAACATACCTCCAAAATAATTAGGTTGCTATCTATAATAGTTTTTGTTTTACAGGCAGTTGAAGTTGTCTATTTCTTTTGTAGTAACCCTGTATATATATATATATATATATATATATATATATATATATATATATATATATTGTAGTTTAACTTGCTTTAACCTGGAATGTCATATCGGACGATGAATGAAATTGGTGAAATGATACTCAAATGATCTCGGGGTCCGAAACTCAAAATTACTCGACATTTGTCTTCTCAGGATAAGGGAAAACCCCGAAAAAAACCTTGCACGGGTAACTCGCCCTAAGGGAGATTCGAACTCTCGACCTGTTGAATATAAGGCAGACACGCTAACTACACACTAGCCAAGCGGGCCATACACACTATATTGTAGCTTTGAGGTGTATTTTCTGTAATTTTTAGTTTATTGCACTTAAACCTGTTTCAATAAACGAATAATGATAATACTATCAAAATACTGCGGCGCCTCAAATAGTTTTCAGCGGGCAAATACCATTTTAACTTCAGTTTTACACTCATCACAAATAAATATATTAAATAAATATATAATATAGTTAAAACATCGCTTTAAAACCCTTTCTCTTCAACACATTTACTTTAAAACGTAATTTATGTATCTTTGGTATTTTGTAGTACTTGACCTAAGTAATTATGATTCGAGCAGCCTTGACAGTTTACAATTTCGTCTTTTGCTTAGCGAATCATTGCTAAAAGGAATATAGATATTTTTGAAACAATATGCAATATTTTCAAACACAATATATTCAAATAAAAATATATACTTTGCATTTTCTTGCCTTGAGTTCCATTACTAAAGCGCAAAGTTATTTTAGCAGCAGACTCTGTCCTTAGAAGGTCAAAATAAAACTATTTATGAATTTCCAAAGTGTTAACATAAGATAATTATATATAAAAATGTTTACTATCAAAACGTATGGATCAGAAAACTAGAACATAACAATAATAGTAATAATAATAATAAAATACTTGCTCGTCTCATTAATATCAGCCATATCATCTATAACGTACCACAATTCTGAAAATACATGTTGCTTTGGTTTTCTTAAATATGGAGAGCTTTGGAAATATAAATAAAACTATGTTATATGTACTTTCAAAAATGCAGCATCATTAAAGAGTCAGTAAGGTATTGATTCATTCAAACAAAAATTTAACCGAGAAATATATATAGACACACACCCATATTGAGTATTCCAATGTTGTGTAAAGTAAAACACCTGGATTCTGATATCACTTTAATTAATGACTATGGACAGAAAAGCAGATATATGCAGATATAGAAAGAAAAAAAAAAAAACTTATTGAAGCATTCTACTATTTTCCTTCCGTTAATAAAATGATAGATACTCCTTTTTTTTTTATTGTTTCATTAATATAATCCCCTTTAACATCTAAGGTCATATCGGGGGCTTACCACTTGAAACAACTCGTTGTCTGTAGGTACTTTTACGTAAGTTTAAATCATTTAGTTTACTCAAACACGCAGACATGCATACTCACACACACTCTTCCTGACTCTGTGGGGGATAGGGAATAATTCTGGCTAAAGACAAATTTTCCGCCCCAGCCAGGAATCGAACCCGGGAACCCCGGGTGAGAAGTCAGCTCGCAGATACTCCTTTGTTTAATCGTGAATTACATAAAAAACAGCTGAGTTCTCTTATCAAAAGAAATGATTTTTTTAAAATAGACATAGCGACGAAAAATGTACATATTCAAAAGGTTCTTAGCTCTGGCCTCAAGCTGGAAAATTAAATGGCATCAAGTGTATTAAATACGCTACTTTTACTTGATGATTCTTCTGTCTGTAACGCCCGTCTTGGGGACAGGGCACGGTGTCTGCGGCGGTGGGCACGCAATTGCTAGATGAAAGAGAGGGGGAAGTAAACTCAGTCTACCAACTATCCGAAACTTCTATTGGGATGCATATGGAGGTTTCCAAAATTCCCCTCCACTCGGGATCTACGAGAAGGTTTTATAGTAGTATAAACAGAGCTGTATCGTCTATCCAATTGCGTTCGACATGGTTCTATTTTGCTATTTACTTGGCGGTTTATTGCAGTGGTTGCTACACAAGGACATCCCTGACTTCAGTGGTTAAATTGCGTGTCTACGAATTGGAATACTATGAGCAGGAAATGCAAAACATAATATAATACATAATGATACATGATTATGTTACATACCTATGATTGTTAGTAGCTTGAAAAATCAAATATATTGCGTTCCTTATTTATAATATTAAATTGGCTTAGTATTAACCTACGATGTACCTTGGCTTAACATCCGCGGAGAGCAACGTAGAATCTTCTTCACCGCTCTCAATTCGGGTCTCGGAAATAGGAATTCGAATTAATATTTAAATGAAATATAGCGTTGTTTCAGTGTTTTAGCTACGAATTTATTCACTGTAAATTATAGGCACCGATGCTGATGGCTCCGATAAAGGATTCCTACTTTTTAATGTTCAAACGCGGCTTACAACGATTTGTTGTCTGGTTTTCGGATGAGTCTGGCTTAGCCCATAGTCTTTCCCTCTATTCTATTACCCAGCATGCTCTTTTCCGTGTCAAAATAACATCAATATATTGAAATATTACATTTTCTGAAGAAAATTTTGATGCAGAATTTATTTACATTTTCATATACATATACTCCTTCCATTCACACCATTGTTGACTTATTTAAATAATTGTTGCGCGTTATAATGCATATTTGGCGCTTTATTGTCCTAGTGTGACGGCACTTCAATATCGTTTCTCTTTTTCACACATGTACAAAATAACAATTTAAATTTCATATGATATTTTTTTCTGACGAGTAGGTTTTAATATTGCCTCAAGTGTAATTATTTTTCGAATGAGCAAGAAGTGCGTCTTTTAGAATGTTCCTTCAGCCTCATATATAGAAAACTGCACCCTTCGTTAATCGAGTCACAAGTATATATAACTGAGTTAAAAGATAACTCAAACAACCATTCCTTCTCAATTTTCAATCCATACAAATGTTAACCATTTGACTAATCTATTCCACATTTTGAAACTTTAATTTTTGAGTGACAATGAAATAATAATAGTAGTAGTAGTAGTAGTAGTAATAATAATAATAATAATAATAATAATAATAATAATAATAATAATAATAATAATAATAATAATAATGATGTTAAAACTACAAGAATAAATTTTAAATCTCCTACTAATACAATGTAACGATGTAACAAAGCCAGAAAAAATCTGATGTGTTCCATTTACATGACTTTCTCTATATCACTGCAACAAATTATTCTATTTACTTCATCTAATGGAGCAAAAATTAGCAGAAATAGTCTTACTATTTGCTTCCTTGTTAGTAGAAGCAAAATAAGTGGGTACCATAGGCTAAAGTGATAGCCAAAAGCTGGCTGCTCTGCGACTGAAGTTCCTTTGTTTGTATGGGCACGAGTTCACAAAGTCCTGTATGAGAAAAGTATAAGTTTTTATAGCTGAAACCAAAACCAAGGAATATCTCAAAAACAATCAACTCCACGAAAAAAATGTATATTACAAATTGTATGTTTAAGGTGCTCTAGATTTGTTGTGTGGTAAGTTTTTGACCATCTCTTACGGTTTAGCTGTTATGCAAAATTCCGTAAAATTGACCCAGAAAAAAGTAGTCTTCAGAGGCCATTCCCAGAAAATTCAAAATATACATTTTATTTGTCAGGTAAATATCTTTAATATACGATATTTTAATCAAAATAGTTAGAGACATTTTTTAGAAAAAAGCTCCATGTAAAGGGTAGTTGAAGGTGAGGAGATTTTGCTCAAAATCTTCTTGTCTCATCCCTGGAAGATACTAAGCTTAAATACCAAGTTTGGTACTTTACCGATTTTTCGTTCTTGAGTTATCGTGTTCACACACACGGACACACTGACACATGGACACATACACGGATCTTTTTCTGAAAATACTGTTTTTGGATACAGGGGAACCTAAAGCATATATTTCCGGTGAAATCTCGGTATCGAATTTTTTGGTGGAGTGCAATACCTTCTCTATACACTATGTACTTAGCGCGTATAGAGAAAGTAAAAAGGCAATACTTGGAAGAACTAGAGCATGATTCTTGCACATTATGGCTATTATATTAAAGGTGAATAATGAGCAAAAAGAGTGTGTAAGTTATAGGAAAACTCTTAAAAAGGAATGCTATTCACAGCACACAGTCGTTATAATTTTAGGAACCTGCTGCAAACAGCATATATAGTTTTTCAGATATATTTACAGCAATTAAAGATGCGAAAAGAGTAATGCCTAAAAAATCTGATAAGTTTCAGTCACATGACTTTCTCTACCTATTGTTCAATAATTATCTTTATAAAAACTGTCTATATTGAATCCTTTTAGAAATAATGCTATTGAAATTGCGCTTCTTTGCCTGACCGGGCTAAACATTTAAGCCAATAATAATAAAGATCTCCGAAATAGTTAACTCAACAATAAATTTATGTGGCATAAATTGTATGTCCTACTTTTTTACTTTTTGGATATAATCAGATTTAGTCCATCTAGGGTTTATGAGCTATGCAAAAGTCATCCAGAATGAAGAGCAATTCAGAGGCTATTCCCATAAAATTTAATGTATTAAATGTTGTTAATCATAAAAAAAGTTTTAACTACATCAACATGTCGCATCCTTAAAAATGGTTAACATAAATATCAAGTTAGGTATTTAATAGACGTTTTGCTTTACAGTCAATTTGATCAGTCACACAGAGACGCGTAGGCACCTGCCATTATCTAGTCTTTTATTTTTTGACCCAAAATGTGTATTTGCAGTGGAATCTTTGGGTGAAAGGCTTTATCTTCTCTACCTACTATGTACGTGGTGGATAAAATAATAATTTGAAGAAATGTCCATCTAGTTAGTTGCTTCTTTTGCCAGAAGCATCTTCGCAACTTTGCGCTATAAATTTAATTTGAAGTTCTTCCTGCGCCATAAAAAGAACAACGCTGAGGTCTTGTGACTCATACAAGAGCTGCTTACGTCCCTTGAGGTCCGTGATTTTCTGCTTCTGTGTCTCTCTCTTCCTCTCTATACTATAACACAGCAAGCTATACGAGAGACCTTAACGGGTACCACGAAGAGCAGATTCTGAGGTTCAACAACGTCGTCGAGTCTCAAACTAGAATTTCATGTTACAGGCGATCGATATTAAAATTTGAGCAGTATATGATTACTTTGCACGCGTGTTTCACTACTTTCACATTCTCTACTTCGGATACTTCTAGAAGAAAAAAATCTGTTATGTTTCATTCACACGACTTTGTCTACATCTCTGCAAAAAATATTATTAAAAAGCTTATTCTTCTATTTATTTCATGCTAATCGAGAAAAAATTAACAGAAATAGTATTACTGCTTACTTCCTTGTAAGCATAGCGAAATAAGATAGTACCATAGGTTAAAGTGATAGTCAAAAGTTGCTTGCTATGGAGCTTGTTTGTATACAAGAGTTGACAAATTCCTGTATGAGAAAAATATAAGGTTTTCAAGCAAAAACCAATAACAAGGAGTTTCTCAAAAACGATCAAGCCCACAAAAAATGTACATAACATAAATTGTGTGCTTTAACGTGCTATACATTTTTTTAGTTAAGCTTTGTCCATTTCTTACGGTTTAGCAGTTATGCAAAATTCCGTAAAATCCATCCTGAATAAAATAGTCTTCAGAAGCTAGTCTCAGAAAATTCAAGATGCACATTTTATTTGTAAGGTAAATATATTTAATATACGATATATTAATCAACATCGTGAGAGCCAATTTTGAGAAACGTTCCATGTAAAGGGTAGTTAAATCTTCGTATCGCATCCTTGGAAGCTACCAAACTTAAATACTAAGTTTGGTATTTAACGGTCTTTTCGTTTTTGCATTATGCTGTCCACAGACAAACGGACCTTTCTAATACAATACCTTCTCTATTTACTATGTACATAAAACGTGTAGAGAAAGTAATTCAATATTTTCCCATGATGAGTAGATGTACAGGACATGTACAACATGTGAGGTCATCTGTACCAACAAAGGTAACGGAAAAAGGCATTCATTAAATAAAAGAATAAAAGCGTTCTGATATCCGCTCTAAAAAGTGTCAGTTGTCAAGCTCAGGTATCCTAAGATCCATCCTTTGTAGCTCGAGTATCTTTTGTACAGAAAAGCATGCTGGATTTTTAAAATAAATACATGTGGTTGTGAAGCTTCGGTTTCTTCACTGTTACGTCATAAATGTGAAGTAAAACATTTCATCACCAAGAGATAACTAATGCCTTTCTGAGGTGAAAATATGACGTGTACCTTTCTCATGGCCTCCTCTACCCGTTCATTAAGAAAGTATTCTTACGAAAGATTATTCTTTTAACTACACTATGCTAATAATCCAAACATTATCATAATTTTTACTTTCTCTAGCAGTGTGTACTAGTATGTAGTAGCTAGAGAAGGTACTGTATTCCAACCTAAAATTCTATTTCGAAATTCTGAGTCAGAAAAAATAATGTTTAATTTCTCTACCTGTACTAAGTGTATAGTATATAGAGTTGTTGTAATGCACCCAAAATGGGATACTGAGATTTCACCAAAAACATGTGTTTTGGGACCCCCCAAATCAAAATTAAAAAAAGTATTTTAAAAAAAAAGGTTCGTGTGTGTGTCTGTATCTGCGGTCATCATGACTCAAAAATGTAAAGAGCGTTAATACCAAACTTGGGATTTATGAATCGTCCAAGGATGAGACGGGAAGATTTAAAAAATAATCTAGCCACCCTAAGCTACTCTTTATATCAAAAAAATTATAAAAAATTTGTTTTTCTCAAAAATAGTGTAACAATTTTATTAAAATACCATATATTAAACATATTTACATCACAAGTAAAATGTAGATCTTAAATTTTATGTAAATAGACTCTGAAATATCTGTATTCTGTATGTAGATCGTAAAAAATATGCAAAAAGTTACTATACAAAAATATACAGCTTGTTAAAGCATAATTTGTGTCTTATAATTTTTGTGAAGTGTTGACCGTTTTTGAGATATTCTCAGCCATAGGTTTCAGCTTTAAGCTGTATGCATTTTCTCAAACGGTTAGTCACCTTTCGTTTCATCTATCTTGTTTTACTGTCGGCTTTTTATTACTTTCTTCCTTTTAATTAGAAGGAAAATAAGGAAAGACACTAGGTTAAGGTGATACATCTTTTAAAAGCTGGTCCCTATGTGAAAAAATTTAAATTCGATTCTCTTTGCATGGTCAGAAGCAAAATAAAAGAGATATGAAACGAAAGATGTCTTCCTGATTGAGAAAAGTTTAAGTAATTTAAAAATGAAATTATGTCATATCTCCATGTTTTGTGTAGTAAATTATGGTTTACTAATTATGAAAAATCGTTCAGAATAATGAATACTTCAAAGGCAATTCTCAGGCAATTTAACATATACATTTAATTAGTCACATAATGAATTTAATATACGGTAAAATTGTAATCAAAATCGTAGTCATTTTAAGAAAATTAAAATTTTCGAAACATTTTCCGTGAAAATGATAATTTTGTGTGGGGATTTTTTGTTAAATCTTCTGTTGCATCCTCAAAGATGTTAAATTGAACCGATTTTTTTGCGCTTTTGAGTTATTGTAATCACAGATATCGGGATATACGGACATACACAGGGACATTCTTCTAAAAATACTTTCTTTTGGTTACAAGGACCCTAACACAAGTATTAATGTTGATATCTCTGATCGAATTTTTGGATGGAATATAATGCTATGTACTAAGCCGAGAAAGTAAATAGCATGCATTCCCAGGTAAATTTAATGTATTACATTTACATGACTTTCTCTACCTATTCTTAGAAAAACTAATTATTCTAATAGTTTCAAACATATGAAGATAACATTTGCAAAAATACTTTTACCAGATGCTTCCTTGTAGATACGCGGGAATAAACCAGACTAAAGTGATGTCAAATATTTTATAAGCGATTGCTGTTTTGTGGCATAAAATTTCGATCTCCTTATCTGACCAAAAGCATGAAAAACGAATGACGACTTCTCATTTGAGAATTACATAGTTTAAAATTAAAACCGATAAGGAGTATCTCGGAAATCTGGAACTCCATAAAAATGGATCTGACATAAATGGTGTAGTTTCACTAGATCTACATTGTTTAGCTTACTTTTCATGTAAACATCTTTAATATACGGTATTTTATCAAAAACCTCGGAGTTATATTTGAAAATTTTCGTAATTTTTTCCATGGAAAGGGTAGCTTAGGGTTAAAATCGTTGTGTCATATGCTTGGAAGATACTAAACTAAAATACCAAAACCTTTCGCTTTTGAGATACAGATACACGAACAAGGAGACTTTTTACCTTCTCATCCCCGTATGTACATAGTGGATAGAGAAGGTGTTGTACTCTACCAAAAAATTCGATGTCGAGATTTCACCGGAGATATATGTTTTGTGGTCCCCTGAGTTCGAAAGAAGCATTTTTAAAAAGGTCCGTGTGTGTCTGTGGATAGTATAGCTCAAAAACGAAATAACCGTTAAAAACCAAACTTGGTACTTGGTATTTAGGTTTAGTATCTTCCAAGGATGCAATACAAAGATTTTCAAGAATATCCTCCCACGTGCAACTACACTTTTCATTAACAAATTTTCGAAAATTTTGATTTCCTCAAAAATATTTTAACGATTTTGATTACTTTATATTTAAAATATTTTAAACAAATGAAATGTACCTATATTCTGAATGTTCTGGAAATAGGCTCTGAAGAGACAAAAACTTACTATAAAAATATAGATTTCCTTAATACACACAGTTAATGTTACATGCATTTATTTGTGCAGCTAACCGTTTTCGAGATATTCCGGATTATTGGTTTCAATTTTAGGGCATTTAAAACTTTTCTCGAACGACTGTTTCTTGTCGTCTCTCGTTTGTTTATTCCTGACAAGTAAAGAGAATGGAGTTTCAATTGCTTCGCATAGCGTCCGATTTTTAAAGAACGTGACTGTCGCTTTAGCCTGTGCATTTACTTATTTCCTTTCTACTTACAAAGAAACAAGTAATAAGACTAATTTTGCTAATATATATTTTGATTAGCATGATGTTGATAAAGTATTAATCTTTTGAATAAAACATTTGTTTCCGGATCAACTAAAGAAAGCCATGTTAATGGAACACGTCTGATTTTTCGTTTTAAATGCTTTATTTATTACTTTCCTTATACGCACTATGAACATAGTGTATAGAGTAGGTATTACCCTCCACCCAAAGAGTCGATACCGAGATTTCAACGGAAATATATGTTTTAGGGCCCCCTGTATCTAAAAAAAGCATTTTCACAAAAAGGTCCATGTGTCCGTGTGCCCGTGAACACGATAACTCAAAAACGAAAAGTCGGTAAAATACCTAACTTGGTATTTAAGTTTAGTATCTTCCAGGGATGCGACACGAAGATTTTGAGAAAAATTCCCCCACCCCAAACTACCCTTTACATGGGACTTTTTTCGAAAATTTTGATTTTCTAAAAAATGGCTGTAACGATTTTGATTAAAATATCGTATATTAAAGATATTTACCTGACAAATAAAATGTATATTTTGAATTTTCTGGGAATAGCCTCTGAAGACTACTTTATTCTGAATGAATTTTACGGAATTTTGTATAACTGCTAAACCGTAAGAGATGGTCAAAAACTTACCACACAACAAATGTAGAGCAGTTTAAAAAACACAATTTGTGTAATATACATATATATATATATGTTTTTGAGATATTTATTGTTTTTGATTCAGCTATAAAAAAGGAACTTCAGTCACATAGCAACCAGCTTTTGACTATCGCTTTAACCTATGCAACTCCCTTGTTTCGCTCCTACTAACAAGAAAGCAAGTAATAGGACTACTTCTGCTAATTTTTTGTCGATTGGATGAAGTGAATAGAATAATTTGTTGCAGTGATATAGAGAAAGTCATGTGAATGGAACACGCCAGATTTTTTGGTTAAGTAATACCTCTCGACGTAACTCAGTAGAGAAAATAAAATTCCATAATGGATTCACCCTCCTGGATGCCAACGACATAGAAAGAAGCTAAAGCTTCGCGCACGGATACACCAATGTGAATCGACTGAGGAACCCAGCGGACTATTTTAAACCTTTCTCGGAACTGTCTCGTTTCCGCGGTTTCTTCTGTTAATATTCTTCCATTTTCCCTCTCTGCTACTCCATATCAAGCGCTACCGGAGTGTTAGTGGCTGTTGGTGTATTGCTCCAGTGGCCCAGCTGCGAGCAAAGAACGCACCTGATGCTGAAGTCATTACAGCGAGAGCTGGGAAGATATAAAGCGATGGCTTCTCATTTAAAAAGCAGTCGTCACGTTGAACAGCACTAATGGATGGCGAGAGGTGAAAAAGGAAAAGAGTTACCTTTCCTTCCGTGAATAAATTATGTCTCGAGTTGAGATAACCTTGGGGTAATGAGTACCACCAATGTAGAACATCATGTCTTCTTTCTAAATGCTAACAAGCACACGTGAAAAAAGCCAATTTGCGCCAGTTTCTTTGTTTCTCAGCCACGCCCGCCTAGTTAACATTCATCTGTATGCGCATTCAGTCAAGTTATTTGAAATCGATAGATAAGAGTCAAAACGGGTGATGCTGAACCGCTCAGAACCTGATGGCGAGTTTCAAAACAAACAAAGGCAGAGCACCACATTTGTACTCGTAGTACGTCTTCATTATCTTGATTCATGTCCTACAGCTTGTCAAGGTAATTAAAAATGTACCATATTTCGGACCGCGCAGATCACGCCGTCAATGCTTACTCTCTTTCTGCTTTAGCCGGCCATGGTCGGAGATGGTAGGAAAGGTTCCGGATGGAGGGAGAGTTTGCCATCACCGCTATATAATTATTACGCACACGCGAGCATGGCTTAATGTAGAAGTACGTGTTTTCGCAGGTAAGTGGTAATCTGTAAACAATCTTCCTAGCCCATCCTCTAAGGGCCTACCTGCAGCAAACTTGGGTGTTGACGATTCCGACATTATCATCAATAATTCTCAATTTATATACTCTTACAATATAAAATTATTGAAACTTCACTACAAACAATAAAATACATAATCATAACATAAAGAATAAAACAAGCTTAGTAACAGTATCACACAACGCTCTATTCTAAAGGGGTTTCATATACTGCAGATGCAATATTTAAAAACCTGATGTGCTCCGTTCACATGACTTTCTCTATATCTCGGCAACAAATTTTTGTTAAAAAGTTTATGCTTCTACTTACTTCATACTAAGTGAGAAAAAATTAGCAGAAATAGTCTTATTACTTGTTTCCCTGTAATTACAAGCGAAATAAGGCAGTAACATAGGTTAAAGTGATAGCAAAAGATGGTTGCCATGTGAATGAATTTCCTTTGTTTGTATGGACAGGAGTTGACAAATTCCTGCATGAGAAAAGTATAAGTTTTTTAAGGCTGAAACAAAAGACAAGGAATATCTAAAAAACGATCAACTCCACGAAAAAATGTATATAACATAAATATTGTGTTTTAATGTGCTCTACATTTTTTGTGTGGTAAGATTTTGTCTATCTCTTACGGTTTACCAGTTACACAAAATTCCGTAAAATTCATCCAGAATAAAGTAGTCTTCAGAGGCTATTCCCAGACAATTCAAGATATACATATTATTTGTCAAGTATATATCTTTAATATATGATATTTTAATCAAAATCGATTGAGACTTTTTTGAGAAAACCATAATGTTGAACTTTTTCCCCATGTAAAGAGTTATTGGGGTGGGGGAAATTCTTGAAAAATCTTCGTGTCTCATTCTTGGAAGATACTGAACTTAATTATTAAGTTTGGTACTTATGGGACTTTTCGTTTTTGAGCTGTGCTAACCACAGGCGCGCACGCGCACACACACACACTGACACACACCGACATGTTTATAAACATTCTTTTTTTGGCTTCAGGCGGTGCCAAAACATGTATTTTCCGATGAAATCTCGGTATCGGATTTTTGAATGGAATGACATACCTTATGTACATAGATTTATCCGTTTTCGAGAAATGCCGGATTATTGGTTTCAATTTTAAGCCGCTTAAACTTTGCTCATACAGGAAGACTTTTTTTTTTTCATTTCTCGTTTGTTTAGAGATTGGAATTTCAATTGTTTCATATAGTGACCGGCTTTTAAGGCACGAGACTATCGCTTTAGCCTGTGTATTTTCTTATTTCCCTTGTATTCACACAGTAGATAATAATAAGACTAATTCTACTTATGTTTATCTTGATTAGCATGATGCACAGAGCACAGAATTTTTTTGAATAATAGCTTTGTTTGCATAACAGCTAGAGGACATCATGTGAGTGGAACAGTTAGACGTTTTCCCTTCTACTTACAAAGATCCAAATAATAATGACAATTTATGCTAATGTTTATCTCGACTATCATGAATTAGATAGAAGAATAAGGTTTTTAGCAATAATTTGTTACAGAGAGTAGAGAAAGTCATATGAATATAACACTTAGTTTTTTTAAGGCGATTCTTGAGGTTCTGGTCAATTAAATCTGCTTGAAGCCGCTGCAATACTTCGAGTAGATGAGAGAAAATTATACTAGGATCGGCTGATAAGTCCTGGGCCTCACACAGATATGGCGCCACTAGGCCAGTTAGACGGTAGCATCGTATAGTTTAACTCTAGACTAGCTTGTATCCATAGGTACAGGTCAATAGCGTGTTAGTTTTCGAATTACATCATTTTAAATAAGACAACTTTAGAGATTTCACGAGAATGGAGGATTTTGATAAAGAGCAGTGATTAAATACTTCCATTTGAAAGGCTTAACGCCTAAAGAAATCAAGAAGCAAATAGGCGGTACATTGAAAGACTCTGCCCCTTCTATTCAATGATTAAAAGGTGCGTTGCAGAGTTTAAAATTGGACGTACGAGCAGTAATGAGCCTCGTTCTGGACGCCTGTAGAAGTGACAACTCCAGAAATCACTGAAAACATTCATCGTTTAGTACTGGAAGACCGCAGATTAAATTTGTTTGAGATATCAGAGGCTGTAAACATATCAAAAGAACGCAGGGCAATATTTTAAGTAGTGTTTTGGGCTGTCATAAGGTCTGTGCAAGATGGGCGCGGCGTTTGTTGATACCTGATCAAAAGTTGCAAAGAAAAACTGTTTCTGTTAAGAATGTGGAGCTTTACCGTAAAAGTCCCAGTGACGTTTTGAGACGGCTTCTTACCATGGATGAAACCTGGATACACCACTACACTCCAGGAAGTAAATTACAGTCAGAACAACGAATTGCGCCAGGTGAACCAACTGCAAAAATGGCAAAGTCAATTTTGTCAGCTAACAAAGTCATGGCGAGTGTTTTCTGGGATTCACAGAGAATTGTTATTATTGATTACTTGTAAAAGGGTAAAAGTATCACTAGTATGATACTACGCAAGCTTACTGCAACGTTTGAGTGATGAGATGAAAAGAAAACACCTCATTTGGCACAAAAAAAAGAACTTGTTTCATCACGACAGTGTTCCGGCCCATCGTTCAGTGAATTCAATGGGGAAAATGTGCGAATTAAAGTTGAAATTGCATGAACATCCATCCTATTCGCCAGATCTAGCATCCAGTGACTGCTACCTGTTCCCAAACCTCAAAAATGTCTTGGAGGACGAATATTTCATTGCAATGAGGAAGTCATTCATGCTGTAAACAGGTATTTTGAGGACCTTGATAAATCGCACTACAGAGATGGTTTAATTAAATTAGAACATCGATATGACATATGTATTAGCCTTTCTGGAGATTATGTTGAGAAATAAAGCAATGAAAAACAATTAAATATGTTTTCATTGAGAGGCCCGGGACTTGTAAGCCGACCCTATTACTGCAGAATTGTGTAACAATTTCTTACAATACTAATTAACTGGCACATTCAATCTTTAACATTAAATTAAAGTATAATGCAATACAAGTTACGGTTTTGTTATGTCAGTGTTGAAAATCTGTAGCAGTTTGAATCTCTTACAAAGACATAAAGACGCTTGCTTTGCCGAAAAGTCGTAAAAATGCCTCCGCTCCCGTACATTTTACGGGCAAACCGTAAAAGCTGGGAAGTATGCGTATTAATGAGTTGGCCAGCCACAACGGCTCACTAAGGTGTATTCTCCTTAACCACTTTGGTTGAGCTGGGGTTTCCGCCTTGGGACCAACAATTTTCACTGTCATCCTTCGGGGATAAAAGACAGGCTTTATGTCTCACATCTACCAAGGTGTAAAACATTTAGTGGAATAAAATGCTATAAACTGTGCCCTTAAGAGGTGTGCTCTCCTCGAGAGATTGCTGGGAATCACCCATTGTATAGGGTGGAGAGGAAATAATTGTGTTCCATTTCCATCATAATAATTAAGGCACTTAGACGAGTATTATCACATCTGCCCTCAAGCGGAGTCTGGGAGAGAAACAGAGAGAAGGAAAGATAATCAAAAGAACTGTTATTATTCCTCACTACGCGAGAGAAACTTTCAATTCGAAACAAAAAAAATCATATGCGCTTCATTCACATGTCCTTCTCCTACATCTTATAACAAATTATTGTTGTTTTCTTTTCTCTTTGTAGTTTAACGTCCTTTAACTTGGTTGGTCATATCGGACAATGAATGAAATTGGTGAAATGATGCTCAAATGATCTTGGGGTCATGGAGCTTACAGTTACTTGACATTCGTCTTCTCAGGATAAGGGAAAAACACCGAAAAAAACCTTATCCGGGTGACTCACCCTAAGCGAGATTCGAACTCACGACCACTTGAAAGTGAGGCAGACAAGCTACCACCACACTACCCAGGCGGGCTAAATTATTGTTGATAAGCTTATTCTTCTCTCTGTTTAATGCTAAAACAAGAGCAGAAACAGTCTTATTTCTTAATTCTTTTATAACTAAAAGGAAAATAGAAGAGAATACACTATAGTGTAAATGTTTTAAAATATGGTTGCTATGAGATTGAAATCCGTTTCTTTGCGTTCCCACATGAAAAAAAGTTTAAGTATTTTAAAACAGTTAAATTAATAATAAGGAATATCTTGTAAACGGCAACTCCACAATATATATGATATAAATTGTGTTTTATCCTGATCTACATATTTTTACAATATCCCATTAAAATCATCCATTATAAGGAAGTATTTAGAGGCTATTCCCAAAAAATTCAAGATATATATTTTATTTAGCATGTAAATATCTTAAATATAAGAGATTTTAATCAAAATCGTTAAAGTATTTTTGAGAAAATCAAAATGGTCGAAAAGTTTTCCATGTAAAGGGATGGGGGATTTTCTTTAGCATATTTGTGTCGCATCCTTGGAAAATACCAAACTTGAATACCAAGTATTTTGTTTTAGAGCTATGATTTCAGGAAAATCCTCCCAACCCAAACTACCTTTCACATAGAACGTTCTTCGAAATTTTCAATTTTCTCAAAAATAGCTCTAACGCTTTAAAATACCTTATATGAAAGATATTTACACGATAAATCAAATATATATTTTGAATTTGTAGGAATAGCTTATGAAGTCCTTAAAATACCTATTTAAATAATTTGTCGGCTCATTTTTGAGAAGATCAAAACTTTCGAAAATGTTTCCATTTACAGAGTAGTTTGAAGTCGGCGCATTTACTTGAAAATTCACCCATACCAAACTTGTTTTACATGGAAACAAATTAGAAGGTTTTGATTTTCTCACCTTATTTCCCTTCTGCTAATAAGGAACTAAATAATAAGATAATTTTTGCCAATGTTTATCTCATTTAGCATAAAATAAGAATAAGCTTTGAAGAATAGGTAGAAAAAAATCATGTGAATATAGCACACCAGACTTTTGTAGGATATATCAGGTAGTCCTAAAAAATATATTCATGTGGTGAAATCTCGAAATACAATTTTTGACTGAAATGGAATAATTACTACTTTCTCTACACGTATTATGTACATAGTGTATAGAGAAGGTATTGCACTCTAACCAAAAATTCGATACAGATTACACCGGAAATATACCTTTTAGAGTCCCCTGTATCCAAAAAAAAAGTATTTTCAGAAAAAGGTCTTTGTGTGTGTGTGTGTGTCCATGTGTCTGTAAACACGATAACTCAAAAACGAAAAGTCAGTAAAATAACAAACTTGATATTTAAGTTTAGTATCTTCCAGGCATGCGACACGAAGATTTTGAGAAAAATCCTCCCTCCCCAAACTACCCTTTACATGGAAAAAAGTACTAAAGATCTGATTTTCTAAAAATGGCTGTAACAATTTTGATTAAAATTGAAGATATTTACTTGACAAATAAAATATATATTTTGAATTTTCTGGGAATAGCCTCTGAAGCCTACTTTATTCTCAATGAATTTTACGGAATTTTGCATAACTGCTAAACCATAAGAGATGGGCATAAACTTACCACACAACAAATGTAGAGCACATTAAACACACAATTTATGTTTTGTTCGTGGAATTGACTGAATTAGAGAATTTCCATGTTTTTGTTTCAGCTTTGAAAAACTTATTCTTTTCTCATGCAGGAATTCGTCAACTCCTGTCCATACAAACAAAGGGACTTCAGTCACATAGCAATCAGCCTTCGACTATAAGTTTAACCTATGGTACTCTCGTATTCCGCTTCTGCTTATAAAGAAGCAAGTAATAAGACTATTTCTGCTATTTTTTTCTCGATTAGAATGAAGTAAATAGAAGCATAAGCTTTTTAACAATAATTTGTTTCAGAGATGTAGAAAAGACATGTGAATGATTATTTTACTTATTATAGTAGGTAATGGAGAAAGCAAAAGTTATATTATTTGTATTGTACAAAGCTGTAGAGAAGCAAGTAAGCTGGCGCTGGGGTAATGTGTTCGAAAGGTCTCGAGCTCGATTCCCTGCGACCGCTCACTCATACCCATGGATTTTTCGTGCATTCCCCGGGATCGCCAGTCGAGTCTGGGTGATATCTCATCTACAACAATCTCCTTTCCAGCAGTTTTCCTTCACTTTGTGTCCCTCTTATTTTTCAGATGCGTTTCCAGGTTTGTGGTGTATGGCAGTACGGGTGGTTGCATGTTGAATGGGAAAATTACTCCTCTTGGGCAAGGTCGACGGATCGCTTGCACGCTCTCTCTGGTGCCCGGCAGTGGGACCGGTCTTCAGGCTTGGAAATTTACGCACTTCCGCGCGTCTTTGGTGAACTGTCTGATTCTTTCGTCTTATTCCATCCTCCTAGGATTAGCCAAAAATCCAAGTGGCCAAACTGTCCCGCATTTAATTATGCAAAAGTTGCTTTGTGCGTTTAAAGTATTGCAAAACTCAATGGAGATATTTCAAGTTAAAACCTGTCAGTGGAGAACAGGAAAGATGTGTTTCGGTTTACCCCTCAAATGAATGCGACCTGCTCACTGTCTCCATTGATAATTAAGAGAGATAAAACAAAGTCACTGTTCCTAGTTCTCCACCAATAGCCCCGTTGAGTTTTGCAACTGTTAACCCACAAAGATATATATCTGTACACTTCAAATAAGGGAGTATCTATACTCCAAGAAGTAATGCAATTCTTGGTATTAAATTTAATAACTAATATTTGCTAAAGAAGGGAAGTGTGGTGGTAGCGTGTCTACCTCACACTGAACAGGTTGCGAGTTCGAAGCTCGCCTAGGGTGAGTTACCCGAATAAAGTTCATATTTTCGTGGTTTTCCTTTATCCCTAGAAGACTAATGTTGAGTAACTTTAACCTGCCGGAGACCATTTGAGAATCATTTCCCCAATTTCATTCATCATCCGATATGGCCAACCAGGTTAAAGGACGCTAAGCTACAAAAAAATAGACCAGAACAACATAGATCATAAGGAATTATTAAAACAAAAGTTGTATAAAATAATTGTGGGCCTCTTGGTGTTCCCCTCCGTTGTCTCGCGTTATCTTTTAGCTATAGAAAGCATGAATTTAAATTGAAGAGTACTAAAGTCCAACTCAAGAAGGGACAATATAAATAAAGGATTATGAAGAGCCTTTCAAAATTCCCTTAAAGGTTTCAATCGTTATAAATCCTGTAGCGAGGAAAGGAGGATAGCGTCTCTCTGTTGGTGAAACAGCGAATCTTATTTTTTATAGGACATTGGGAATATGTCAGAATTAGTGCTGACTAACGTGACATAAATTGCGACGTTTTGCGGGCAACGTCTTGGATTGTGTCGAATTTGTCGGTTCCTGTGGGGTTAGTGTGTAACACAGCGACCAATAACTGGCCGGAAGTCACGTGTTATGTGTTACGTGCATTCTTGAAGAGAAATTTTAGGCAATGTGAGGTAGGAGGTGGTTGTAAAGACCACTGCATCTCTCTAACATAGAAAACTATAACTTTTTCCTTCTTCCTTTCCTTTCTTCCTTCACGCTTTGTTTGTTTTAACCTGAACTAACACATTTACTTTCAGCTTTAAAAGACGAATGTTAGAAACCATAAACGGTTTTTTTGAGGGGAGGGGATTAAATTGGATTGACCCTTAGATGGAGTCTTCAGTTACTGGAACCACCGCACTTAGGGCCGTTTGTAATTTATGTGAAACCAGAGAGAGAGGGATGAAGGGAGAGACTTTAAGGGCAAACAGATCTGAATGAGGACGAGCGCAAGCAGCGACGGCATCCCTAACGTCCCAGATTGAACGCTTCCGACTTTTTTCTACACGTACTATATACATCGTGTATAGAGAAAATATTGCATTCCACCCAAAATTCGATACCGAGATTTCACCGAAAATACATGTTTTGGGTCCCCCGGAATAAAAAAAAATTACAAAAAGGCCCATGTGTGTGTTTCTGCATAGCTCAAAAATGAAAAACCCGTTGAATACCAAACTTGGTATTTAAGTTTGGTTTTGTCCAAGGATGCGCACAAAGATTTTCAAGAAATATCCCCTCACCCCCAACTACCCTTTATATGGAACTTTTTTCGAAAATTTTGATTTCCTCAAAAATGGCTCTAACGATTTTGATTAAAATATCGTATATTAAAGGTATTTACCCGATAAATAATATGTTTATCTTGAATTTTCTGGGAATAGCCTTGAAAACTACTTAATTATGGATGAATTTTATGGAAGTTTGCATAACTGCTAAACCGTATGAGATGGACAAAAACTTATCACACAAAAAATTTAGAGTACACTAAAACACACAATTTATGTTATATAATTTTTTTCCGTGTAATTGATCGTTTTTTAGATATTTCTTGTTTTTGGTTTCAGTTTTAAAATACTTATACTTTTCTCATACAGAAATTTGTCCATATATAAACAAAGGAACTTCAGTCACATAGCAACCAGCTTTTGACTGTCACTTTAACCTATGGTATTCCATTATTTCGCTTCTACTTACAAGTAAGCAAGTAATAAGACTCTTTTTGCTAATTTTCTCTCAATTAGCATGAAGTAAATAGAAGCATTAGCTTTTTAACAATAATTTGTTGCAGAGATGTAGAGAAAGTCATGAGAATGGAACACATCACATTTTTTAATATTATGTAACATCCGTTTCTACTACACATGGCACCACAAGCGATAACACTGATGATACTCGGAATGCGATGTCGGAGGAATCCGAAGAACCCGGAGAAAACCCGCCCGAGGCGCTTTGCCCACCACAAATCCCACATGCGGTCGCTTGGGATCGAATCCAGGCCATCTAGGCGAGAGGCGAGGGTTTAACCACTCGACCATGGCGCAGCTCGAACGCCTCCGATGTTGCCCAGGGCCAACTCACATGCCCCAATTTTCTGCAGCTTCCAGTAAGAGACGCTAACCTGAAAGCACCGGAAGGCGAGTCTGGCGAAAATATATAATTCATATCAAGAGATATTCCTTGTTATTGATTTCAATTTTCCAACACTTTCCCCAAATATGAAGTCGTTACTCTGTTTTATTTTCCGAGTCAAGAAAAGACAACGAAATTTAATACCATCATATAGCAACCATCTGTGCAAAGATTTGACTTTCGCTAGGTTAAGCCTAGAGTAATTCCTATTCATTTGAATCTAAGAAAATGTCATAAAAGCATTTCTGCAAATATTTAGCTCGATTAACATGAAGTATGTCTCATAAAAGTATAACATCTCCAGGAATAATTATAGGCGGCGCAATGACCGAAAGGTTGGATCGCTCGTCTGCCATCTAGCGGCCAAATTCGATCCCAAGCGTCCCCACGTGGATGAAACGGCGTCTGGTCAGATTTTCTCTGGGTCCTCCTCCGGTTTCCCGCGCCACTCATTCCACCAATTACTCCATCACTATCTTTCCTATCATCCATTTCGCTTGCATTTCGTATCATCTACTTCCTCACGCTCATGCCTGGTTATGGGCCAACCCTTCGTTCCAGGCTCTCCATTCTGTGGTTTCGTGACGTTGGCTCCCGGACAGCTTGTAAGTCCTAGAGGGGTGCCAATCCTAACTAGAAAAAAGGATTATTATTGAAAAACGGGCAGAGAAAATAACTATTAAAATATCGATGTCAGTTTTGTGGGTTGAGTACAGTACTTCTATTATCTATCACCAGTAGTGCGATAAGTAAAATTGCCTGAAGCTCACACTAACACAATTTCTACCTGAAAACTTTTCTAAAAAGACGGAATGTGCACTTTTCAACTCTGAACTTCAGCTGCCGATTCCATTATCACGCAGGAATGCTAAATGAAACTTGTTTCAAAAACAGAGCACTTGCATCTCGCTTTGATCACCAAGAGTGCTTTCAACAGCCAGTCTTGCTCCCTTGAAGGTATGCGATGAGCTACACATTTCTCTGCACATGAGATAAAAACGTATCAAATTAGTGACGCAACAACTACCACCTCGCAGTGGAGTTTTTCATCTCAGGTAAAACGTCATTCTAGGTTTTCTTATAAATAGGTTTGCTTTCATTTGGGCTTTACAACCTTAGTTTCTCTCTCTCGTCTAGAGGACTACTCGGACAGTTTTAGTTCAGAACTACAAGTTTGTAGCGCTAGTGTCTCTTCACACTGCTATTCAGTTCAATTCATGCTCAAATTGACGCTCTGAAAGCTAACCTCAGCGACAGATGAACTCAAAGATGGCGCTGAAGGTATCCAGGTTTGCTTTTCAACAAAATAACTAGAACTAGGGCTTCATTGCACGCCTTCTCAAGTTATTTGCGTTTGGGACGTTAGCAATGTGCCAAGATTTTGGTTTGGGGGGGAGTTCAAGATTCATTCGCTCCGTTGTGTAGGTTCAGTGCGGAAACACAACGTTGCTACTTGATTTGTACGACAGCATTTTTGCCATATATTTTCAGTGTTCCACAAAACTTTATGAATATATCTGATGTGTTCCATTCACACGACTTTCTCTACATCTCTGTAACAAATTACTGTTAATAAGCGTATTCTTCTATTTCATGCTAATCGAGATAAACACTAGCAGAAACGGTTTTATTATTTAGTTCCTAGTGAGTAGAAGGGAAAGATGGGAATACACTACGTTGTGGTTGCTATGGGATTGAAATCCGTTGCTTTGCATGGCCAGGAGTTGACAAGTTGCCGTGCGAAAAATGTCCGAGTATTTCAAAACTGAAATCAATATCAAGTAATACCTCGTAAATGGTGTTTTACTGAGATCTACATTTTTTGTATAGTAACCTTTTGCCTATCTCTTACGGTTTACTAGTTATGCAAAATTCAGCAAAATTCTCCGGAATAAATAGGACTTTAGAAGCTATTCCCATAAAATTCAAAATATAACTTTGTTTGTCATTTAAATATCTTTAATATACTGTATTTTAATCAAAATCGTTACAGCTATTTTTGAGAATATCAAAATCTTCGTGTGGAATCCCTGGAAGATACAAAACTTAAACACCAGGTTTGGGATTTAATGGACTTTGCGTTTCTGGCCACGCTGTCCACCGTCACACACATACACGCAATTTCTCACACAGGGGCCTTTTTCTAAAAATACACAGTGCGTGTAGAGAAAGTAAAAATTTACGAATATTTTAACAGAACAAAAACGATAAAACATTTTTCTTTTATAATCCACTTATGTATGATTCAAAAGTTGTATAACAGAACTCATCTTTATTGCTCAAATATATATCTACTTATTTCTTTAAATAATCAAAATGACGGTTGTGGAATCGGCTCCCCAGGCCGTACTATCTGACACAGGGTTTTTTCAGGGGATTTTCCTGAGTAACTTGGCGAATGCTGGAGAGGTTTCTTCATTCCTCGAGATTTCCTGTCCCTTCATCTCCATTTCATTCAACATGTCTCTTACAGAGTTTAAAGGTGAGAACTGCGGTTATGGCGTCCTCTAGTGGAGGTGAGTAAGCAGCTCTTGTCGACGGGGTGTTGTTAGAGGGGGCGAGATCCTAGTACTCCCCGCGTCCAGATGAAGAACTGTTAGGGGTCTGACGTACAAAAAGCCAAGCAATGGCTGAGATGTAAAATTCCCACCGCACACTACTACATGATGTATCTTATACCACCTTTTTACTTTCTCTACAGGTACTATGTGTCGAGATTTCACCGGAAATACGTGTTTTGGGACCCCCTGAATCCAAAAGAAAATATTTTTTAAAAAAGTTGTGTGTGTGTGCAGCATAGCTCAAACACGAAAAGTCCAATAAATACCAAACTTGATGTTCAAGTTCAGTAACTTCCAAGGATGTGACACGAAGATTTTCAAGAAAATCCCGCCACACCCAACTACCCTTTACGTGGACAAAAAATCGAACATTTTTATTTTCTCAAAAATAGCTGTAACAATTTAATTAAAATCGTTAATATTTAAGATTTTTACAGGTCAAATAAAATTTATATCTGGGAATAGCCTCTGAGACATGCTTATTTTAGTTGAATTTTACGGATTTTGCACCACTGATAAATCCTAAGAGATTGACAAAAAATTAAGGCTCGTTAAAACACACATTTTATGCTATATACATTTTTTTTCGTGGAGTCGACCGTTTTTTTAGATATTTCTTGTTATTAGTTTCACCTTTAAAATGCTTATACTTTTCGCAACTCCTGTCCATACAACAAAGATACTTCAATCACATAGAAAACCATTTTTTAAAAGCTTTGACTATCGATTTAGCCTATGGTACTCACTTGTTTCTCTTCTACTTGCAAGAGCGGAGCTAGTAAGTCCCTTTCGGCTAATTTTTCTCGATTTGTGATAATGATTTATTGCAGAGATGTAGAGAAAGTGGTGTGAATGTAACACGTCAGCTCTTTTATAAAAGCTCTAACAGTGCCTTAAATATCATAAATTACTTAAATAAGGAAACATTTGGACTGCAATTCTGCTTTATACAAGCACGTTTTGGTAACCAACATTTAAAATGAAGTTTTCACATTATTTGTGTATGCAGATGTACATTCACTTTATGGTATCCTCAAAGTGAAGTAAGTAATCGTCTGTTGTGTTCCATTCATATGACATTCTCTACATCTCTGTAACAAATTATTATTAATAAGCTTATTATTTTATTTCATGCTAAAACATTAGCAGAAACAGTCTTATTTAGTTCCTTGTAAGCAGGAGGGAAATAAAGGAATACTCTAGGATAAACCGACAGTTACATGTTTTAAATTGTGTTTGCTATGGAATTGAAATCTGCTTCTTTGCGTGGCCAAGCGTTGACAAGTTTCCGTGAGAGAAAAGTTCAAGTATTTTAATACTGAAATCAATAACAAGGAGTATCTCGAAAATGGCCAACTTCACGAAAAAATTAATACACCATAAATTGTTTGTTTTATCCTGATCTAAATTTTTGTCTATCTCTTACGGTTTACCAGGTATGCAAAATTCAATAAAAATCGTCCAGAATAAAGAGGTTTTTAGAGGCTTTTCTCAGAATATTCAGGATATACATTTTATTCGTCATATAAATATCTTAAATATAAGAGTTTCTAATCAAAATCGTAATAGCAATTTTTGAGAAAATCAATATTTTCGTAACTTTTTCCTTGTAAAGTGTGGTTTGGAGTGGGGAGTTTGTCTTGAAATCTCATCCTTGGAAGATACTAAACTTAAATACCAAATCTCGGTATCGGTTTTTTGGGTGCAATACAATATATTCTCTACACACTATGTACATAGCACATGTAGAGAAAGTAAAAATATAAACTTTGATAAGAGTAGTTTGTATATTCGCTAATAGACGATACAGGGGTAGTGAAAGTCATATGTCAGATTTTTCTCATCAACTCTTCTGCAGATGCACGAGATGTATGGTTTTTATATCTCTTCTAATTGATGGATGCTGTAAACCTTAACTTCCGGTAGAATGTGAATACGAAACTTTTAGGTCGAATGCAATACCAGCTTTCTCATTTCTAGGTAACGGAAAAAGTGAATAAACAAAAGAAGGTGTACTATTTTTAAGGCCCGTCTCCCAATAATTTTCCCGTTTCATTCCGGAAGCTGCACCAGCACAAAGCGAACTGGGGTTGTTATTTATTGCTGTCAAATGCCGTATGTTTCACATCGAGATAAAAAAATGTAACCACTACCAGTTTGACACATTTCAGAACTCAATATTTTCTCTCTAGTTAACAACAGTCTGCCCTCTACTGATTTTGTTAACATTTTACTCTAATGTATATATTCATATATAATATAAATGATATTAGATAATGTTGATACTGAAACTTAATTAATTAAAACATCATTGTCAACCTGATTGATCACCGTGTTCTAACGTGACAAAGGTAATTAATTATACATGACACTATCAATGTTGATTAAAATAAATTTGAACTTTAGCTGATAATTGGAACAAAGCTGACAAACAAAACCTCCTGAGTTATGATATGTCATTTAAAATAATTCATAGAACCATAGAACGTTCAGAAATGTAAACACTATGCTTTGTATTCCAACGAAATTTTGAGATAAATCACTCCTAGGCCTTCGCGAACGGAGGGAAGTGTGACATCTCAGTAAGATGTTTATAAAGACTGTTGTTCGGCATGTAAAGCAGAACGGGGCAGGGGGACTTCGAAAAGTTAAGGACATTTTCTAAAATGTTCAAGATAGAGCTTTAGTTTTTGTACAAGCTTAATTGATAAAAGAAGTAACCGTACTATGTTTCACACAAATATGTGTTTTGTTTTTGGAGGTATTAATTAATCTACTAGGTTTAATTATCTAAAATTTAATATATATTTCTCTACAGATATTCAGCTTGATGCAGTATTTTTTAAAATTATATTTTTAATACTTTTTGAAACGAATTGTCCAGTTTAAATTTCCCTAAGGTAGGTAGTTTTCATTTTAAAAAATCTGATGTGTTCCATTCGCTTACTTTCTCTACCTCTCTGTAACAAATTAATGTTAAAAAGCTTATTCTTCCATCCAATTCATGCTAATCGAGATAAAATTAGCAGAAATGATCTTATTACTTGCTTCCTTGTAAGCAGAAGGGAAATAAGAGCGTACCATAGGCTATAGCGATTGTCAAGTCTTTTAAAAGCTGGTTGCTATGTGATTAAAATTCTTTTGTTTGTATGGCCAGGAGTTTACAAACTCCCGTATGAGAAAAGTATACGTATTTTAAGGTGAAACCAATAAGAAGGAATATATCAGAAACGACCAGCTCTAAAAAATTAATTTATATCACATAGATGATGTGCTTTAACAATATATACATCTTTTGTAAGGTAAGTTTTTGTCCATCGTCAGCAGAAATCATCTGGAAAAAAGAGGTTTTCAAAGACTATTCCAGAAAATTCAATACATTTATTTTATTTGTCATGTAAACATGTTTCATATACGGCATTTTAATCAAAACCGTTAGTCATTCTTGAGAACATTAATTTTTACTTTCTCTATACGAACTATGTACATAGTGTATAGAGAAGGTATCGTATTCCACCCATAAATTCGATACCGAGATTTCACCGGAAATACATGTTTTGGGTCCCCCTGAATCAAAAAACAAATTTTTACAAAAAGTCCCGTGTGTGTGTCTGTGTGTGTGTCTGTTGACAGCATAGCTCAAAAACGAAAAGTCCGTTAAAAACCAAATTTGGTATTTAGGTTTGGTATCTTCCAAGGATGTGACACGAAGATTTTCAAGATGGTCTAACAATTTTGATTAAAATATCGTATATTAAAGATACTTACCTGAGAAATAAAATGTATATCTCGGATTTTCTGGAAATAGCCTCTGAAGACTACTTTATTCTGGATGAATTTTACGGAATTTTGCATATCTGCTAAACCGTAAGAGATGAAGAAAAGTTACTACACAGAAAATATAGAGCATGTTAAAACACACAAATTATGTTATATACATTTTTTTTTCGTGGAGATGATCGCTTATAAGGTATTCGTAGTTTTTGGTTTCAGCTTTGAAAAACTTATAATTTTCTCATACATTAATTTGTCAACTCGTGGCCATACAAACAAAGGAACTTCAGTCTCATAGCAACCGGCTTTCGACTATCACTTTAACCTATGCTACTGCCTTATTTCGCTTCTACTTCCAAGGAAATAAGTAATAAGACTATTCCTGCTAATTTTTCTCGATTAGCATTAAGTAAATAAAAGTATTAGCTTTTTAGCAACATTTGAATGCAGAGATGCCGAGAAAGTCGTGTGAATGGAACACATCAGATATTTGTCTATCTCTAAAGGTTTACTAGTTATGCAAAATTCTAAAAAGTCATCCTGAATAAGCATGTCTACGGAGATTATTCCTAGAAAATTGAAGAGATAACTTTTATTTGTCAGGTAAATATCTTAAATATAAGAGATTTTAATGAAAATCGTTAGAGACATTTTTGAGAACATCAAAATTTTCGAAATTTTTCAATGTAATGAGTATTTGGGAGTGGAAGATACCGCACTTAAATACCAAGTTTGGTATTTAATGATCTTTTCGTTTTTGACCTTTGCTGCCCACAGAAACACACACACACACACACATATATATATACACACAGATACACACAAGAACATTTTACTAAAAATGCTATTTTTGGATTCAAGGGGTTTTAAAACATGTATTTCGGGTGAAATCTGTAACGAATTGTTGGGTGCAATACAATACTTTATCTATAGACTATGTATACAGGTTGTTTCAAAACTACACCAAACGAAGCTAGCAGTCAATTAGCTTACACCTTGACTTGTCCGAAACTTGATGTCGCAAGTTTCAAACTATTCTATTTTAAGTTTTATGTGTGTTTAAAATCGCTCACATTTGGGATTAGGCAGCGAAGGAACAACGGTTTTCAGACGCCACGTAAAGAACCTCAGAATGTGTTATACGAAACACATAACAAAACCCATATGCCACGTTTTCCATTACTAAGGTAATCTGTGCCGCGCCGGCATGTCTACCAAAGCAACCCTGCACCACGCAACTGGGACCTTCGCTACCAACTGGCATCTCTCTTGGAGTGGGACAGGCACGTGCCACTTAGCTATGTACGACTGCCTAATCCATGGTGATTTTATGGCAGTTTTTGTATGTGCCGAATTTAGAGCTGAAAATTATATTCACGTATCACGTACGGTATGACTATCAAGGTCCGCATCTTCGTTTGGTGTCGTTTTGAAGCACCCTGTATAGTAGCTTCGTATAAAGAAAGTAATAACAAAGAATATATTTTAAGAAGAATTAGGCAAAAATAGGAACAGCGCCCATTTTGATAGAACTGCTTGTGTATTTTGATTATGCGTTCTACACTTCTCTGTTAATTAACCACAAGAACATGAATAAGATGATGAACCTCTTAAACCTGATTAAATAAGCTCGAGTCTCGTCTAGATTGTAGGTCACGTTATGAGACGAAATTACGAGAAAGATCAAAACACAATGAGGACGCGACGCCTTTGATATTAATATCCTTACACATCGCCTCTGGGAACATTAATCTTTGAAGTTTGGAATGCTTCCAGACAAAGACAATTAAAGTAATGACGGGAGGTAAATGGACAATCGTTTCGCCATTGCTACGAGCAAAACCACCCAAATTTAGAACTAGTAATGTAATGCGCTACTAGATCCGCTTTTCCTACTACCCATTCTTTTTCGAGATAATGGCCAGGATGAAAAATGTATAAAGTTTTTAAATCGATGTTCTTAAATATATTATGTGTAGTTTTACATATGCTTTTGTTATATACATAGTTTAGTTTGCCAAAAACGCATATTTTACTGATGCGATAAACCCTACTGGCCCAAACACTCCCTCGTCCATTGTCTGCAAGTTCAACAAAGCATCCTTAAAGTTACAGCTACTGGACCAGGTGGTTTAGGCGTTTCGTGGGACTGGCATTGGGAGGTCCGGGTTCGATCCCCGTTACCACGCACTCTGATCTTGGGTTTTTTCGTGAATCTCCTGGGAAGCTTAGGCCAATGCTGGTATGCGTTATATCTACTAAGGTTCCTTTCCCTTTTATTCCTTCATTTTATTTCCCTTGCTCATGTTGCAGGTCGACGGAAGGTGTGGCTTGAGGCTTTGGAAGCAACGCGCCTGTATAGCTTCCGTAGCGCGCCAAGTCTGCCATCTAGCGACTGTTACTGACTTCCGTGCATCTCTGCGTTTAGCTCCGTCGTTTCCTGTGTCTCTCATCCCTTCCCCCGGAGGAGGTTGATAGACCGCAGTAGATCAGTAACTGGTCGCAGTTGCGTAGGTGTCCACCACTATTTACATGCTCTAACCTCTGAAGTTACAGGTCGTAAAATCTAAGTGACACGTTCACACAACGTTATATATCCATTACAAATATACACATTACATTTCACACAGAGAATCGTATACACGTGGACTGTCCATTTTTGAACATGGTAAAAAATGTCATTACCGAGATTTCTCCGGAAAATATGTTTTGGAAACTCCTGAATCAAGAAAACGAATACAAAATTTGGTATTTAAGTTTGGTATATTTAAAGGATACGACACGAAGATTTTCAGGGAATCCCCCACCCGAAACTGCGCTTTACATGGAAGATTTTACGAAATTTTCGATTTTCTCAGAAAGGATCTAAAGATTTTGTTTAAAATTCTATATATTAAATATACATAATTGGCAAATTATGTATATCTTCAATTGTTAGGAATAGTCTCTGAAGTTCTCTTCTTTGTGGATGAAATTTGCATAATGTTAAACTGTTTCTTTTTGGATAAAAATTTTCAGTATACTCTCAAATGGAAGTTCGTTATTCACCTTTTTCGTCCTGCCATGAAAAGAGAAGAGAAATTCATTCTATCCACAGTGACCGGCTTTTAAATAAATTGAGTACTGTTTTAGCCTTGTGCATTCCCTTCCTTCCTTTCTACTTAAAAGGAACTTCTGCTAATTTTATATCTATTTGCACGAAGTAGACAGAAGAATTAGCTTTTATAAAAAAAAAATACTTGAAATTAAGTATAGAAGCCAATTAATTATAATCAACTCGACCGGAGAGTTAGATAAATAATTATCTTTATATAGTTGAAATTGGATGAACTTATATTTTTATTTGGATTGTTTAATGAATAAAAATGAAATATATTTAATTTCAGTTAGTTGCAGAATATGTAGAGATAGTCATATGAATGAATGGAGCTCATAACCTGTGTTTTTAGTGAAACTTGAGTATTTTTAGAGCAAAGTAAAAACTTTAACTCCCCTTAGAGCTTACTGTTATCTTTTAGAATATGTTTTCTTCAATATCACTTAATTTTGGCTGCATGTGTTGAATATATAACTGCATGTTTAGCTAGTTAATTTCCTGTAGCTCCTAAGCTGAGTTCGCCGATATGCGCCAGAGATGGCACTGTAGGGCAAAATCACGACTTACGGACTCGAATGGTGTAATTTTTGCCAGAAACCTTCTTCCTTCTTCTGCACTTCAAGGATTAGGCTGTAGACCTATTCCGTCATCGCATTCGATACTTTATTCCCTTCTTTTTCTTGGGCGCCCAACGGTTTATATGTATTAATTAATAATGGCATTCTCTTTTTCACTCATGCGGTTCATGTGCTCTCTCCAATTATGTTTATTTTCTTCAATTTAAAATATAAATATTCTCTAATTACTTAATTTCTTATTCAGTCTAATTTGGTGCATCCTTTAATTCTTCGTAAAAATCTTATTTAAACTGACTAATTTTACTTTTGTCCTCTTTTGCTATTCAATACCATACATGAGCACAGGGACCGCCATGGTCTTGTAGAGCTTAATTTTTGTTTCTTTCCTTGTTTTATGTTGTAACGTTCTTGTTATTAAATATACTCTTAGGCTTTCACGACCGGTGTTATCATTGGTAAAATATAACATGTCCGGGCCTCTAGACGGTGGTCGAATATTAAAATCATTAAAACTTGACGTTTCGTCCTCAGCTGTGGAGGAAATCCTCAGGAATAAGCTGTCAGAAACGGCTAGTGACTGCTGAATATCATATCTGAGGATGTCCTCCATAGCTGAGAACGAAACGTCAAGTTTTAATAATTTTAATATTCGACCACGGTCTACAAGCCCGGACATGTTATATTTTACCAATAGTTCTTGTTATTGTTCCACATATTTGTTGGAATTTATTTATCTTGTTTTCTATATCTCTATCGATTCTATGCCACAACCTAAATAATTAAACCTTTTTACTTGTTCCAGGATATTATTTCTTATATATATTCTCACTAGGTATTTTCCTGAACAGCTATTACTTTGATCTTTTTATAGCAATTACTTTCTCTACACATACTAGGTATATAGTAGGTGTAGAGAGGGCATTGTATTGCACCTAGCATTTCATTACCAAGATTCACCTGTTAATATAAATATCACGGTATGGGGTCTTTTACTTGCAAACAAGCATTACATTGGACCACTGACTTTACCTCCCTTGCTTAGGATTGTTGCACCTGAGCAATCTTGAGTTTTAAAGGTAACCATGGCAACTACTACTCGTATTCAAAAGAACCGAGTTATAGCAGCACTTATATCAAAATGCTGTAATGCTTCTGAGGCAACTCTACCAAGGGCTTTACGTCACGATACAACCGAGCAACTCTGTGATATTAGAAAACAATATTGCAACTTAATAAAAGCACTAGCCATGTTTTAACTAACGACAGTGATGTACTCAACTTCTGAGTTCAACCACAGACAATATTGAAATAGCCAGCAGCAAAGCAAAAGTGCATATGATATCACTGCCCAAATACAGGGTGATTCATTAATCTCGATCATCTTTTTGTTTTCTCTACAACGTACAATGTGCATAGTGCACAGAAATATCTTACGTGTGCCATTCACATAGCCCTTCCAAATACAAACTATTCATACAAACTATCTACATCATGCAAGCATAAGGTTTTTAACAATAACATGTTGCAGAGATGTAGAGAAAGTCATGTGAATGCAACACATCACAACTTTTCTAATGTTTTTTTTTTCAATTAGCGTTAAGCAGCGAGAAGAATAAGCTTTTGTATGATATATTTTCTGCAGAATAGCTAGAGGAAGTCGTGTGAATAGAACAGGGAGCCTAAAAACCTCATTTTCAATTAAATCTCGGTATTGAATTTTTGGGCAAATGTAATTCTTCTACTTACTATAATTAAGACGCAGAAAAAGCATTTTAAGACACTCAAAAACTGAAATATGTTTAAAAAGAAATGAAAAATATTACCAGCTGATGTCCGGGTACCATTTCAAAATGAATGTTCCAGTTGAAACACGAATAATTGGAAATGGATTTTTATTCATGGACGCTTGGTTCTCAGCGTCCCATTCTATGTTGTACACGAAATACCGCTTTATTTGTCTCAGGAACCTGTTTATCAGGTTTTTACGCCGTAAATGTACGATACGGGACCAACGGCTTTACTTCCTTTTCGAAAAAGCTATGATAAGGATTTTTACCCCCCAAAAAGTCCATCGTCCTCCACCAAGTTTGAACCCACGACCTTGGGTATATGGTAACGATTACACCACGGAGACCAAGTAGGTAGAGGAAGTCAGTTCACGTGAATGGAACACAAAACGTCATTTCCAATGAAATCTCGGTATTGAATTTTTGTGCGAATGCAATTTTTCCTACTATAATTAACATGCAGAAAAGCGAAAATTTCTAAGCATCTTTCCGTACTCAAAGACAGAATGGTTTTAAAAACAAATGAAAAATGTTACCAGCTTATGTTCAAGTACTGTTTTAAAATGAATGTTCTAGTTCAAACAGAATAGAGATGATATTTTCAGCGAAAGTATTATTAAAACGAATCACCTTCGTTTGTTCAAATAGGGTCGTTTCGTAATGGCACAAAACTTGAACATGTTTTTGAAACAGCCTTTAGAGAGAAAATCAGTTGAATGATGTGTGTTGTGCTGTCTGGAGACAAATTTTGCCCACGTACTTGCTCCACTACTTTTATGTGCACATTAAAGAGAATTAGCTCGTAGAATAAGAACAAAGAGTATTCTATTGGGTGCAGTAACATGCTTTTAGCTTTGTTACGACGCTCTTGTCGACTTTTTGCAGCTTGCCCCATTTAGACATTCTTCCGCGAATGCACAATATTCTGAAACCTAAAGAAGCTAAATTTCGAGCTATTAAAATTACAATCACTCCGGAAATTAAGTTAGGGTTAAACTACGGTAGATACCGCATAAAGTTAAAAAATAAAGAGTTGTAAATTATGTTTAGTATTATACTACGTAGTTATAAAACGTTTTGTTTTATCAGATTGCTCAAATATCTCGTATTTGACTTGTGAAATATTCCTTCGTGCCTTAAAAGAGTTGCAGAACTAAATGAGGCAATATAAAGTTTAAATCAATAACCTTAATAGTGGAAACGGTGAGCCGGTCGCGCTCATTAAGTGGTGTAAAAGTTTTTCACTGGGTTTTAACTTGGAAAATGGAAATGGCGTGTTATTTATGGACGCTCTTTAATTACTGTGGCTCTCAGCATCACATTCTAAATTGGGTGTGAGATACCGGTTAGTTTTGCTCAGAGGTCTCTCTATCAGGCTTGAGGTTCTTTTACGTGCCGTAAATCTACGACACGCGACCAACGGCTTTACTTTCCTTCCGAAGGATGCCATGCTAAGGATATTTACACCCGAAAAAATCCATCGTCCTCTGCCAGGTTTGAACCCGCGACGTTGGGTATATGAAGTTAGCGTGGTAACCATTACACCACAGAAGGCGACTTTTTAACTTGGAATAGCCCCCTTGAGTTCTGTAACACTTTTAATGATTGAAGGGATAGCTGCACACGTAAAATACGGGGCAGTTTGACCAACCTGTGTTTTAAAAAAACTGGTTCATTTTATACACAAAAAATGAATTTCAATTTCATATTGTTATGATTTACTCGTAAATTGTATCACTCAATACTTATTTTGTTTAGATATGTTCTCTTAGCTCCAATCATAGATTAGGTATCTGATGGTGATTTTGAATAAATTAGTTATTGTATTAGTAACAGGTTGAGCAGTCGATAATGTGGCAAGATGTCGTAAATGACGACATAACATGACCGCATAAGCACAACGGTGGTGTAAGCATGGATTTAGCTATAAAGACTTCGACACTAGTCACGAGGAGCCCTTTCATCAGAGCTACAGACACTGCCAGGCGCATTCTGGATCGACAGAAAGGGAAAGTATTTATTCAAAGATGTTTAACTTCCAGAAGATTAGAATGTGCCACATAAGTTCCGTGGAGTTAGGGACATCCATTGGATTCTTCCCTTAGCCTTAGCTCTCTAGCCATGAATTTAAATTAATCAAAGCGAAAGTAAAATCACTTTGTCTCCACGCACTCTTGGTATACTTATTTACAGTACCCCGATCTCTCCCCAAATGTGCATTCTCCTGTCCCTTAATATTATTTGTTTCCCTTTATGCATGTACGAGATAGCTCTACTCTGAACCTATTACTTCCTAACGATGCACAGTGACAGAAGTAAGTCCTATCCCACCGTTGGTATCTTACAATAGCCATGCCAAGGCTAACGGAAGACATTTTGGACATCTCATGTAACAATGAGTTATATGTAGTGCAATGCACTGTTCCTCTGTTTCCCATGATTAATGTATTATGAAGAGTTGTAGAAAATGAATTGTAAGACAGAAATAATGAATTTTCTGGCCCCTGTATATAAACTTATTTGCTTCTTCGTTTAAATTCGTGGCCTGAAGGTTTGACTGCATCTAATTCTCATATCCTGCATTCTATGTCACTGATAGAAATGTTAACATCCGTTATTTTAAACAATAGTAGGTACACGGTGTGTATCGTACAATTCTTACCGCATAGCACCCCATTAGTAAGTGAAAGCTGGATTTCTTTCAGCGTTAACATTTCTGTTATTTCCATAGCAGTCACATTGCAGTGAAAATGTTATCTCCCGATTCATAACAAAATCATTTTGGAATATACGTATCTAGTAAAGCCGCAGACAAGAAAACACACCCAATAAATCACGTGATTATTTTGCCGCAAAAAGAGTTCCTTAAGACCTCGGCATACAAGGTCAGAAGTGTGGGAAGGCTTTACTTTTCGAGCTGTCAAAGGCCATTAGAGCAGAAATGGAACTGTGTCTCAAGTGTTTGGTTTAAACGCGCCGCGAAAAAAACACAGCACAGTGGCGTGCAGCATCTCAGAAGACGTTATGGAAGCGATTATTTTCTTATAGAACCATTAACTGCAAAACATAATAATGCTGACTGTGTAATTTTATGTGAGTCATTAAGAGACATCATGTTCGCTTTGGACCAATCCTGTAATTCACATTACAAAATAACATCTTAAATGGATAAAAAAATAAAAAATAAACAGAAAAAAAAATTCAAACGATAGCGTCTTTTTCTCGTATTCGGGAAGTCACCATCTGTTTCCTTCTTGTGATCATATAACAGTGTGAAAATTCAAAACGTAGCGACTGACTTTTTAAAAAAAATATAGCTTCAATCTTCTGTGTGACTATTGTGCTTAAATAGGTAAGCATTTATCTCCCTTAAAATGAATAGATAGAAGAATAGTATTTTTGCTTTCCCTACACGTACTATGTACCTACTTAGTGTATAGAGCAGTTATTGCATTCCACCCAAAAATTCGATACCGAGATTTTACCAGAAAGACACATTCCAGGGTCTCCTGTATCCAAAAAGAGCATTTTTTTTAGAAAAAGGTACATGTGTGTGTTTTTGTATCTGTGAACACGATAACTCAAAGACGAAAAGACGTAAAATACAAAATTCGATAATTACGTTTATATCTTCTAAGCATGCGATATGAAGATTTTGAAGAAAATTCCCTCCCATCGCAAACTACACTTTACATGAAACCAAATTAAAAATGTTTTTCTTTAACGAGTTTAATTAAAATACTGTATTTTAAAGGTAGTTATATGACAAATAAAATGTATATCTTGAATTTTCTGAGAATAGCGTCTGAAGACCCCTTTATTCTGGATGGCCTTTACTGGATTTTGCCTAACTAGTAAACCGTAAGAGATAGACAAAAGTTTACTGCACAAAAGTGTAGCTCTCGTTAAAACACAGAATTTACTACCTATACATTTTTTCGTGTAGTCAACCATGTTTTAGATATTCCTTCTTATTGGTTTCCGCTTTAAAATACTTAAGCTTTTCACATATGGAAATTAGTCAACATTTGGCAACGCAAGGAGAGCATTGCATACAATAGCAACCAGCTTTTAAAAGATCTTACTGTCGGTTTGGCCTAGTATACTCCATTATTTCCTTTCTACTTATAATAAAGAATTTCTGCTAATGTTTATGGATTACATAAAGTAGATAGAATTATAAGCTTTTTCACAATAATTTTTACAGAGAAAGTCATGTGAATAGAACACATCAGATTTTTTAAAAGATAGCTCGAAATTTACACATAAAATAAAAAAATCAAATGTGTTCCATTCACATGACTTTCTCTTCATCTCTGCAAACATATTATTAAAAGGCTTATGCTTCTCTTTACTTCATGCTAATCGAGAAACAATTAGTAGAAATAATCTTATTACTTGCTTCTTTGTAAGTAGAAGCGAAATAAGGGAATAACATAGGTTAAAGTAATAGTTAACAGCTGGTTGCCATGTCATTGAAGTTCCTTTATTTGTATGGACTGGATTCCTGTATCAGAAAAGTATGTTTTTCAAAGCTAAAACCAATAACACGGAATATCTAAAAAACGACCAACTCCATGGAAAAATGTATATAACATAAATTGTGTGTTTTAATGTGCTCTACATTTTTTGTGTGGTAAGTTTTCCATATTTTACGGTTTAGCAGTTATTCAAAATTCCGTAAAATTCATCCAGAATAAAGTAGTCTTGAGAGGCTAATCTCAGAATATACAAGATATACATTTTATTTGTCAGGTAAATATCTTTAATATACGATATTTTAATCAAAATCGTTAGAGCCATTTATGAAAGAATAAACATTTTCGATAAAAGTTCCATGTAATAGGTACTTAGTTTGGTTTTTAACGAACTTTCCGTTTTTGAACTATGCTGTCAACAGACACACACGGACATTTTTATAAAAATGCTTTTTTTGGATTCGTGGGGTCTCAAAACATGTATTTTCGGTGAAATCTCAGTATCAAAATCTTGGGTGCGCTACAATACCTTCTCTATACACTATGTATATAGTATATGTAGAGAAAGTAATTACAAAAGAACAATTGGTCTAGTCTACCAAATGAAATAATAGGGATAAGGATATTAAAAGCTAAATCAAAAGAAATTTTAACAGAAATAAGGAGAATATTTAAGTGTAGTAAGTAGTAGATAGACGAAGGAAATTATAAATAAGGAATATGAAGAAATGTAGATTGGTGAAAGGAAGAAGTGAATAGGACCCAATAGCTAAGATAACCACGGTGTTGGATGCAATGGGTCCTTAGAAATGCAGCAACTTGGTGAAGTGAGAAAATGAGATATAAAAAGTAAAATGTAGGGATAGAATCTAAGTATTGCAGAATTGTAGGTGTGAATTAAACCATGTAATGATTGAAGTGAAATAAATACATATCTACATATTTACATACTAAGTAACCTTTTCTCTAATAATTCACAGAGATGAATTTGTAAACACTATGCATTTAAAGACCTAAAATTGTTAAAATTTTAAAAAATATAACCCATAATATGAAATAATATTTAAAATTCGTAATCTCATTGTTTCTTTTTTATGTATAATATCAATCTGATGTATTAAATTCACATTACTTTCTCTCACTTTTCTGCAAACAAACTGTTCTTACAAAAAATTATTATTTTATTTACTTCATGACAATCAAGATATAATTACCAGCTCTCCTGCGTAGTGTGGTGATAGCGTGTCTACCTCATATTCACCAGCTCCATGGACCCCGAGATCATTTGAGCATCGTTTCGTAAATTTAATGTATCAGCCGATATGACCAATCAGTTAAAGGACGTTTAGATACAAAAGCAACCAACAAATAAAAAAAAAAAAAACACTTACTAGAAATGGTGTCATCACTTAGCTCCTTATGAGTACAAGGAAAATAAGGGAAGGCTAAAGACAAGTCAAATATTTTAAAAGCTGTAGCTTTGTGACTTTCATTGAAATTCGATTGTTTTCCATGTCCAGGAGTAAAACAAAAGAGATATTAAATGGAGGAGTATTCCCTTTTGAAAAAAATGTAAGTAATTAAAAATTGAAACCAATAACAGGATATATCTTAGAAATTTTAACTCCTCAAAAAACATACATGATATAAATTGTGCATATTAACAAGTATTTTTTGTCTATGTCTTACGGTTTACCAGTTTTGCGAAAGTCATTGAGAAACAATTGCTTAAAGGGCTTTGTAAATAACGATTATTTATGAACCTCTTTAACTGCGCAGTGTCCTATTCTATATTGGGTAAGAAAGGACGCTTAGTGTTGCTCAGAGGCCTCTTTATCAAACTTGAGCTGCTTTGGTGTGTTGTAAATATACTAGATGGGAGGCTGCGTCGTGACCGAGTGGTGGCTTCTCACCTAGGCGGCCCGGGTTCAATTCCAAGCGACCACATGTGAGATTTGTGGTGGACAAAGCAGCAAATGGTGGGGTTTTCTTCGGGTTCTCCGGTTTCCCCTGCCATTACATTCCATCCTCATTTCATGTAGCATCAGTGTCATTGCCTGCAGTAAAAAGCGGGCTTTAAACACTATAAAAATACTCTATAAGTGACCAGGCAGCAGTATACGATCTTTTATTTGCATGGATTCTTGTCGTCCTTTATCTCAGGCGCATTTGATTGCAGTTGCTGGGATTCGAACTCGCGACTTTTGGCTTTGAATGAAGACCATAGAATTTCGTCTTGCTTTAACAATCACGGCTATTTGGACCGGTTCATTTGAGATGCCTATGAAGGGGAGATTAAGGGACATTGCGAGTGAAATTTTGATACTTGGTCAAAAAACGATTCATTTTAGAGATTAAACTTTTTTTTTTTGAAAAAATATATCACAATTCTGTAATAAAAGTTATTGAAATAACAAATCAGTAGAGTTTTTGTGTATGATTGTAAGATACAATAAAAAAAAAATCCAACCAGTTTTATAAAATTTTGAGACCTAAAGAACAGTTTGAATGTGCAATATATTTAAATAATATATAAAATGTCATTTATATATTGCAAAGATTTATCCAATTTGAATGGAGTTTGGTATTTATATTGATGTAAGAAAAATGAAGTCCGAGTATAATTTTCGGGAAAATGTAGACAGAAACGTAGAAGTTTGAAATTTCACTTAAATTATTTAAAATTAATTTTATTTATGAACGCTCTTTAACTTTGTTTTTGATAGTATTTAACACCCGCTTTTACTACTGTGACACCGCAAACGATGACACTGGTGACCGCGGAATGAAGATGGGGCACCGGAGGAATCCGATGGCGGTTGGAACCGGAGAACCCGGAGAAATCCCGCGCCTGCGCCGCGGCCATGGTGCGACCCGCTCTATAACTGCTCAGACTGGGCGTGAAAGACTGCTTAACTTTGCTCAGAGGCCTCTTTATCAGTTTTGAGGTGTTTTTAAGGGGTATAAATCTACTCACGGAATCCGGTTTTACTTCCATTCCACAGGGAACCATACTAATAGCTTGTATGTCGAAAATTAGGGAAACAGTGGCATATGTGTCCAAATAATTCCGAAATAGAGAACTAAAGTCCCTTGTTTGAAATTTTGTGAAGACACCATCTCATTTCAGGAATATAAAATGTACGTGTATCACACGGCATGCACACATTTGTCACTTAACAGAGCACACAATTTATTTCATCTGTGGTGCTCGAAACCCTAAAGACTTAAATCTCCAGAAGTCTCCATGCATGGGAGACTCGCTCATAAAGTCTCGTTAGAGTTGCGTTAATATAATGTGGTTGTAAGCATGTGTGAAAACAACAGCAGTAATACACTGTAAATTGCTAATCTGCCAGAAGTTGCTAGAACTGCGTAAGCCCGTTCACAAGGCACGTAATTTTCTTTGCCTCTGCTAATAATTTACTCAGGCGGAAGAAATTGCGTTTTAGTTTCCGCTCAAATTCCTGTTAAACTCGAGAAAGTATCATTCAGCCTGCAGGTGGAACAGCTCTCGACTGTATCCCTTACGGGATACAGCCACTTTCATTTCCAAGCTATAAATCACAAAATTACGCGTATTTACTAACAAAGCTATAAAAACTTATTAATTTCCAGATTTCATTAAAATAAACCAACATTCAATAAATTAAAAGTTAATATATATTATAATACCCTTGGGTATATCCTCTCAATTATAAATTACAGTTTTAAAACAAAGTTTATCAGCTTAGGAAATACGAAATCTGCATTTCAATTACAGGTTGTTCCAATTAACTTTCTCTATCCACTACTATTAGCGCAGCTGCTTACCAAGCGGGAGACTTGGGTTCGATTCCCAGTACCGGCGTGGGGACTTTTCCCCGCTGGGAGACCTGATCAGCCTCGTGAGGTCCTTGGGAAGCCAATTGTGGAGCTACTTGATGGAGAAGTAGCGGCTCCAGATCATGAGGACCGCATGGACCGGCCGGGAGGGTTCGAGGCGCTGACCACATCTCATCCTCCAAAGTGCACTCCCGTTCATGACGTATGGGGCAAGAAGCGGCCGGGCGGTGGGCCAAGGTTCCTTTTGAGTTGTCGTACCATGTAATTATTACCCCTATATACATGCACAGTAGGTAGAGTAGGTAATTTGATACCGAGATTTCACTGAAAACATGTTTTGAGAACCCCTGAATAAAAACACACGTTTTTAAATTTCTCTGATGGGAATAGTATAACTCAAAAACGAAAAGTCTAGTATTTAAGTATAGAATCTTACAAAGATGTGACACGAAGGTTTTCAGGAAATTCTCCTACCCTAAACTACCCTCTCTCTACATGAAAGAATTTTCGAGATTTTTGATTTTCTCAAAAATGTATATAATGATTTTATTTAAACTACCGTAAATCAAAGATATTTATTTTTTCGTAGTCGGCATATCCTCCCCATATGACATCTCCTAGGACTTATAAGCGGATGCCTAGAGGTTAGAAGCCTGTTGGGGAGAGAACGGCACAAAACCACAGAATGGAGAACCTGGAATAAGTGGTCAGCCGTGTCAGGCAAGAGCTCCAAGGAGTGAACAATATGAAATGCAAGCCAAATATATATCACGAAAGGTGATGGTGGAGTAACTGATGGAATTAGTGGTGGAGGAAACTGCAGGACGCGGAGAAATCCCGTCTAGACGCCTTCTTGTCCCCCAGAAATCCCTTATGCGGGCACTTGGGATCGAACCCGGACCTCCTAGGTGGGACGCAAGCGGTCTAACTACTCGGTCTTGAACATTATAGCTTCTGAAGTTCTTCCTTTTCATTCTGGTGATTTTAAGTGATAAACGTCAAGAGATAGACAAAAACTACTACACAAAAGTGTAGATCTAGTTAAAACACACAATTTTTTTTTAGTTTAACCATTTCCGAGACACCTTTGTGATCGTTTTAAAATTTTGAATACTTACATTTTTCTTGCATTGGAAGGCGTTATTCACTTTTCATGCCGGTCATGCAAGGAGAAGAACTAAAGTTGTTTCACACAGCGACCAGTCTTTAAAACATTTAAGTATTTAACTATTCCCTTATTTCTCTTCTATTTACAAGGAAGTAAGTATTAAAATCATATTTTGAGCTGATGTTCACCTCGACTAGCACGAAGTATATAGAAAAAAATGTTAATACCTAGATTTTACTCAAATGGGAAAATGCTATTCACTTTTTCGTGCTGGTCATGCAAGGAGAAAACTTTTAATTGTTCCACATAACGACCAGCTTTTAAAGGATTTTACTATCATTTTAGTCGAGTGTATTCGTTTATTTCCTATCTAGTTACAAAGAAAAAAGTATTAAAGCCATATTTTGAGGTAATGTTTATCTCGATTAGCACGAAATATATAGATAAGTAAGGTTTTGTAAGAATAGCTTATTGCAGAATAGTCATGTTAATCGTATACATAAGGTTTTTTCTTACCTATACACTGTAGAGAGCATTGTTCATTGTGCAAGAAAGCAAGAAAAGTCGCTACTGAAGCTCTAATTACGTAAAAAGATGGAGACTTGCCTGATCATTAACAAGAAACAGTGGAAGACATCCTATGAGAAACTCGGGATTTCTAGTTTGCCCTAGGGATCTAGTGTTCCTGCTTTTGTTTCTTTAGAATGAGTATGAATGGATGCAAACATTGCTTCTATCCTGCGACACTTTTCTTTTTTTTGTATTTTCTTTCCACTGTAGGCGTGACTTGCAAGCGGTACCCATTTTCCGCAAAAAATATATCAGTGGAAAAAGAGAGGTTTTTCTTATGGGAGCAGACTGAAAGCGTTACTTGTCAGTGTTAAGTTCCTTAACTTCATGATTCTTTACCAGAGAAACCATTCGAGACATCATGGTAAGATTTTATAGGGTTTATTACACATATCTTATAAGATAAATGCATTAAAATCACCCCAGAAAGTTTCTTTAATACGGCAGATATATACACCTATATATTTGTTCTTTATGAAAACACTTTTTTTGGAAATTTAACAGTAATTAATTAAAACTCGGATGTTTTGCATTTACAACTTTCTGTGCCTGTTCTTCAGATTAGAATAGACTATAAAGCATTCTGTAGGTTCCTATAGGTCAGAAAGGCCCCGAACATAGAACTTGTCAAGGGATATACATGTAAACATGTGTTTATATGCTACAACAAAAAAGGATAATACAATGTACAATAAATGCAGTGGTCCAATAACAATAAAGAACAGCTAAACTGGTTAGAAATCCTACAAAAAAGAGCTATTGAAATACTAAATGGATTTAATATTTTAAAGCCTTCCATAGAATTATTTAAGGAAAGATATGTACTGCAATTTTCCTAGCTCTATAAATACCACGAATCTTTATTCATGTAAAAACCTGAAAATAATCTCCTATGTACCAACTCTGTAATCAAACACATAAGAGGTATTCACTCCTTCAAAACTAGGATCAGAAAATCACATATGTATAAAATCAGTTAGCTCTACCAAATATGGAATAAAAGTTATATTACATAGTGCCACAAAATATACAACAGTCTCCCACTTAATAGAATCGCCCAACTTATCCCAATTTAAAAACAAACTCTTCAAATACCTATTTGAGCAATACTGTAATTCCTAAAAATTTGACAATAGAAAATCCCTATGGTGTTTTTTGAAATAGTGCGTTACGTTTAATCACACATCCACATACAAAAAATTATATATAAATATATTTATGAAATGTACACTTATATACTACTTTTTATGTTTATTTTATTTTTTCAAATTATTCTTGCAAAATATTCTTATATTTAGATCATGCTAATCGAGATGAACGTTAGCAGTTTGTTTGATGTTTTTCCAGATTTTCGTTTTTGAGTTATCGTGTTCAAGACACACGGACACACACACACGGATTTTTTTTCCAAATATGCTTTTTTTTATACAGAAAATCTTAAAACGTATATTTCCTCTAAAATCCGGGTATCAAATTTTGGGTCGAATGCAATACCTTCGCTACATACGTACAATGTAGAGAAAATAATTAACCAGACATCTATTAATATCAAATCAGTTCCATGAAAGCACCAAATACTTGTGTTTATTTAGTAAAATTTACTGCATAAACTAACGCCTAGGAAACAAACTCGCAAGCATTTGAAGAAACAAAGAAACCACATTGTTTTAGAAATGGAAGCTGCTGTATTCAGAATGGGTACAATTTTCAAAGTGAAATTTCTTCAAAAAAATTAGTTAAAATGTTCCTATTTTATGCAAAAAGCATGGAAGTTATGGATTTTACTTTATCCACACGTAATGCGTGTCACTCAAAAATCCGTTGTCAAGACTTTGCCGGAAATGTGTATTTTGAGGTCATCTGGGTCGAGAATATATGTTTTTAGAAACCGTACGTGCACGTGTGTGTCCGTGTGTCTCTTACACGATTACTCAAAAGCAAACCGTTGGCTAAATTCCAATCTTGATATATAAGTTCAGGATCTTCCATGGATGCAGCACGACGATTTTAAAGAAAATCCCTGCAACCCAAACTACCATTTACAGGGAAACGTTTTCGAAAATTTTGGTTTTCTCAAATATAGTTCTAATGATTTTAATTAAAATACCGTATTATAATATTGAAAAACGTAGATGTCAAACTCTGCAAAATACATTTTTGTCTGGATGCTGATCACATATGAGCTAAATGTTGTAGTTTTGAGACATTTTTCTTGTTTGGGAACAAGTAGAATGCAGTTCATTTAGTTTGGCCGCCACAACTCCGGATGAATATGATGGTAAGCTGTCGTGGTGAAACAGCACTTACTTCTTCGTAAAATGGGGCCAATAACTCACTGAGTTGTTTAGTAGCTGTTTTATCTTTTTCTAGACAGTATCCCAAAAATATCGTCGCAAACATCTTTCCGACATATTTTAAGAAGATTCACCGGAAGCAATCCATTGTTTTGCTTGTTCTTTGCTTTTTGAAGTATAATGACGAATCCAGGTCTCATCATCGGTAAAAACATCGACGCAGTCCTGCGGATTTAGCTAAAATAGCTCTAAGCGCAGCTTCGAAATTGAAAGCCACATCGGTTTGTTGTCTACTGAGAGCAATTACGACACCAATCAGATCGACAACTTTTACAATATCAAACTTATCATGTAAAATGTGAATATACATTTTTTAGGTATACCTATGGCCTCTATCACTTCGCGAACTTTCGTTTGATGTTCAGTGAGCTTTATATCGTGAACGTTTCCAACGATTTTCTCGGTAACCTCATCTCACGGGTGCCCTGCGCTTCTCACAAAAACGAATGTTCCAACACATTTAAAGCGAAGCAATATTTAAGTGTCGTCATAAACAGCATCCAATTTCGCTTTCAATTGCTCGCGAATAACCACACCTTTTCCATTTTAGCGAATGTCTAACTGAAATTGCTGTCAAATCCAAAGTAAGCTATAAAGCAGTGCAACATTTGTTTTATTGACGTGTAACAAAATGTCAGTAGACAATAGTAGCACCAACTTACCTTAGCAACACCATCTATTTTGAAACACGGCTTGGTTGGTACATTACGGAGGGGGTTCAACATTGCAGTCCCAAAGGCTTATTCTGGATGAGACCCCAGAATGATAGGAGGGTATCTGACCGTAGGCAGCAATCGACCGCGGGGAAAGAGCCACCGTGATGGGTGCCTAACATAGTCCAATTAGTTCTTTATCTCAACTTGCGGAGCGCAAGGCGCCCGCACACTAGGTCTGACTGAACTCCCCAAGTCCTGCGGACGACTCCAGCGCCACCTTGCCGTCGAGAGCTGTATTTCTAAAGCACAATTACTACCATGGAGAGATGCCACCGCTGCAGTGTCACCTACACTTACAAACCCTGAAAGAGACTGTTTGGAATGAAATGAAAAGAAATGAAGATGCAGGAAGTTCGATGGAATTAAGAAACCTCACTAGCATTCGTCTGATGACTGATAAATCACCCAAAAAGAGGTTGAACACGGGAATCGAATTAGCAATCGCCCGAATGCCAGTCGCAAAAGCAACGCTAAGCCACTTAGCTTGACTGAAATGCGGTTACTTATTGAACTCTTATGTCTATATTGGAGATATAAGTAAAATGGTTAGAGCATTGCAGGCAATATACCAAGATGTCCAATTCTGTGTGAAGTACGACAGAAACAGAGTGTCCGAGAGCTGCCGAAGCTATAGGGGAGTGAGGCAGGGTTGTATTTTATCTCCCTTGCTATTTAATCTCTTTGTGGATGATATTACTGATACAATGATAGCAGAGAATATTCAAGCACCAGTAGTAGCGGATTTGCAGATCCCAACACTTTTATACGCAGACGATTTAGTATTGTGTTCTACGACAGTAAACGGATTGCAACGAGGACTGGACAAACTTAAGAACTATTGCGATGAATGGCTACTTACAGTTAATGTGAATAAGACTAAGGCAATGACTTTCAAAAAGGGTTGTGTTTATAGCAGGGAGGAGACTTGGACATATGCAGGACAGATACTGGACAATGTTAAATCCTTTGTGTACTTAGGACTCACATTTACAATGAACGGAAAATGGACAAAACACATTGACATTACGAAACACAAGGCAAGGGTGAAAGCGGCGGAAGCTCTCCGGATACGCTACAGAATTCCGAATATCTCCATAACCTTAATGGAAACTGTATACGGAGCGACAGTTAGATCCACGATGACATACGGAGGAGAAATATGGGGGTGGGAACAAACAGGGAATCTGGATCAAGTGAGGACCCAATTTTTGAAAGGAATTCTGGGTGTAGGGAGGGGTACGGCAAACTGCGGAATAATGAGGGAATTCGGGGTACATAGTGAAACGATAGAGTGCAAAATCAGAGCAGTTAAATATTGGATGAGAATCGTTCACGGAAACCAATCTCTAATTAGGGCAGTCTGCTACCGTGAACAGTTGCGAATGGAAGGTAATTTGACGTGGGCATCAAAATTAAAGAAAGGGTTGGAAACCATTGGGATGGGAGACATTTGGATGGCGGGGCAGGAAAACAGGCGAAGTATTTGGAGAAAAATTAAGAAACGTCTTTGTGATATTGACAGACAGCAAATAATTGCGCAATGCACAGAGAAGGTGTCATTAGAAGTACAGTCTGGGCTGAAATCGGAGTGGGGTATGGAGCAATACATCAAAACAGGTACCAAACTCATTAGAGAGGGGCTCGCGTGGATTAGACTAGGAGCATGGAGGAGCACGAAAATTTCTGACGAGAATGGTATAAGAATCTGTCCCATTTGCGAGGAGGAAGAGTCGTGGACTCACATCTTGGCAAGATGTAGGGGTACGGAGGAATGGCGGGAAAAATATTTGCCGCGAGTTTTTTACCACTGCGAATGTAGGGATAGAAGCATGTTGGACGCTACTGGCAGGCACGGAAAACATGGACCGGCTAGGTAAATTTATACTTAAGGCAAGACAGCTGAGATCTGAGGAGGCTGCCAATAGAGAAGAGGGGGGGGGGGAATAAGATCAACTAAACAAAAGTGACTACAATGTTCTACATACATGTATATTATATCATACTTAGGTCACTGTTGTGCTAGGGTTGTATATATTATGTGTATATATGTCTTTTAAGTGTAATTATCTATTATAAGAGGGAGCATTTATGAAGGTGTACTCTGTGCTGTAAATTTAAATTGATATATTTGAATATCTTTGTATCTTTATTTTCGGATTCACTCTTAATTTTTATTGTTGTTTAATATTGCTTTTGACTGTGTATTTCCTTTGTCTTTTTTTATTTTCGTGTTTACTCTTTTAATTCTTTGTTGTGGTTGTTGTTTTAATATTGCTTGTAATGTGTATTACAAAAGCACGTACGGTCTGTGGACCCGTGCGACTGTTGAAATTCTATGTATGATATTGCTATATTAATAAATACACTTATTCATTCATTCATTCATTCATATTGGAGATATACCAAGTTTGCTTTTAAAATCTATATTGTTATATTACCTGGTTAATGGCATACATTACCTCTATGTAAATAAAACCTTAACATAATGTTGCCAAGCTTCGAATTCCTTGCTGAAGCTTATATTCCACAAATTTGAAATTCAGCGCTGATTGAGGGATGAACCCGAGAAACGCAAGAGCTCTAAATTTAGGTACTGGTTGCATGAGAGTCGGGGAGCTATTTCTGGTTGATTGTTCGTAAATCTTTCTTAAGTTTGTTCCACAATAAGGGAGAAAATGATGCGGTCACGCAACAGGTTACCTTGTTAACGTGTGTTTTCTTATCATCCCTGTCATGAACACGGTCTCGTGTTAGTTTCAGCAACTCCATGTTGGCGACTAAATAACACTCCTGTTGTGTTCATTTAAGAGGAGTGTCCTATCTCATTAACATTACGCTTTCCCTACTTCATTGTCTCAGGAACATATAGGGTATATTCATATTAGTTTGTAACAACCGTTATATGAAATCATCATGGGTTATTAGAAAATAATAATAATCTAGCCATTCAAGGACTAATTTTCGCTACCAAAAGTATACAAAAGTATTTAAATTTCTTAAAGAACCTTCCTCTAAATTTTGCTTAAATAAAACATCTCACATTCATCGTAAAAATAAAAATTAATTTTTGTAAATATATTCAAAGATGACGGAGCCGTGAGTGGTGTGACCTCTCGCCTCCTACCTAGGCGGCCTGGGTTCGATCCCAAGCACCCACTTGTGGAATTTATGGTGGAAGGAGCGGTGTCCGGGTCCTCCGGTTTCATTCCACCAACTGGTCCATCATCACCTTTACTATCCTCCATTTCGCTTACAATACGTATCATCCACTTCCTCACTCTCATGCCTGGCCGACCACGCGTTCCAGGTTCTGCATTCTGTGGTTACGTGTCGTTGGCTCCCCAACAGACTTCTAACCCCTGGGCATCAGCTTGTAAGTCCTAGGGGGGGTGTCAGTCCTAAATAGGGGGAGGGTAAGCCGACTGCAAAAAAATATTCAGACATAGTAATAACATCTTCAGCTTTACCAGATTTACATAATATGGTATTGTCTAATGAGCTACAAAAATGCAGCGTTATAAGAGTACAAATCAAATATTTACAAGATATACAGGGTGTTAGAGTATAGATTTCGCGAGCTTTGAAGATCCAAATGTGACGAATAATAAAGTCCAATAACAACTTCATCTGTTTGGAAATGTAACGGAGATAATGTAACATTATTAAATGTATTATCTTCACACTACATCTGGCAATGGCTTCAAGAATTGAATACTTTGTTTTGGTTTGTGTTTGAATGTAGATCTCGTTAATATACACAATTCATGTCATACATATTTTTTTGTGGAGTTGACTTTTTTCGAGATATCCCTTTTTATTGATTTCAGTTTTAAAATACTTTACTTTTCTCTTATGGGAACTTGTCAACTCCTGGCCACGCAAAGAAGGGGATTTCAATACCATAGCAACCACATTTTGAAACATTTGAGTGTCGGTTTATTCTAGTGTATTCCCGTGATTCCCTTCTACTCATAAGGAGACGTTTTTTCTAATGTTTATCTGGATCAGCATGAATTAGAAGAATACGCTTATTAACAGTAATTGGTTACAGAGATGTAGAAAAGTCATGTGAATGAAGCACATGAGAATGTTTTATCTTCATTAATTTCTCCGTTATGTTATTACGTGGTAACTAAATTGTTGCTTTACTGTTTTATAGAAATCTTAACATAGAAACAGGAAGAGGGAACGGTTACAAGAGAGTGGGAGTGTGGTTATTCTTAATTATTCTTAACCATCTGACCACTAAAGCTGTAAAGGTAAGTTTATGGTTGAATTTAATTTTAATCCTTTTTCATTCTTTTTATGTTTTTTCTCACTTCTCAATTATTATTTTGCAATAACTAAATGTATATTTTATTACTCAAGAAGAATTTTACTGTAAATATCCGAGTACAGGAAAAGCAAACATAGTTATGAGGCCCATGCGATTGTTGATATTTCCAAGTGTATACTGCGAATGTTTGGAAATATAGTAGGTCCTTCTACAATTAAATATCCGTTTAATTCAGTATTTATGTAAAAAATTTCCGCAAAAATTTGCGATCACCAAATCTCCCTTATTTTCAAGTTCAAAATGTGTCACTATCTACAACTGAATTGAAACCTGTAAACTAAAAATCTGATGTGTTACACTCACATGACTTTCTCTAGCTCTTCTACAAACTTCATACATAATATTCTTCTTCTTTCTGCACCTTGCTAATCGTGGTACTCATTATCACAATATTCTTATTACTTAGTTCCGTAGAAGTAGGAAGAAAATAAGGGAATACACTAGGCTAAACCAATAGTCAAATGTTTTAAAAACTGTCGTTTTGCGATTGTCATTACAAATCGCTTATTTTCTTGGGCAGGAGTAGAACAAAAGAAAAACGGCCACTCCCGTCTGAGAAAAGTATAAGTACTTCAAAACTGAAACTAATAACAATGAATACCTCGAAAACGGTAAGCTCCACGAGAAAAATGTATATGGCGTAACTTGTGTATTTTAACAAGACCTACATTTTTTGTATTGTAAGTTTTTGTACTAGTTATGCCAAATTAAGCAAAATTCATCCAGAATAAACAGGTCTTCAGAAGCTATTACCAGAAAATTCAACATATACATTTTATTTGTTAGGTAAATATCTTTATATGATATTTTAATCAAAATCGTTGCAGCCATTTTTAAAAAAATCAAAATTTTCGAAAAAAGTTTCATGTAAAGGGTAGTTTGGGACGGAGGGATTCTTCTCAATATCTTCGTGTCGCATCCTTGGAAGATACTAAACTTAAATACCAAGTTTGGTGCTTTACCGACTTTTCGTGTTCATAGACATACGGACACACACACACACACACACACACACACACACACACACACACACACACGGACCTTTTTGTGAAAATGCTTTTTTTTTTTTTTTAGATACAGGAGACACTAAAACATATATTTCCGGTGAAATCTCGGTATCGAATGTTTGGGTGGAATACAATACTTCTCTATCCCTATGTACATTGTACACACATAAACACGCATACCACAAATTTGCCTTAAAATGCTTTACACATACTATGCACATAGTGTACAGAGAAGATATTATAATGCACCTAAAAATTATATACCGAGAGTTTACGGGAAGTACATGTTTTGGGACCCTCTGAATCCAAATAAGCATTCTTTAGAAACATGTCCGTGTGTGTATGTTTGTGGGCAGCAAGCTCAAAAACGAAAAGTCCGTTAAATACCAAACTGGGCATTTAAGTTCAGTATCTTCCAAGGATGAAACACAAAGATTTTTAAGAAAATCCCCCCTAAACTACCGTTCACTTGAAAAATGGCTCTAACGATTTTGTTTAATCTCTTATATTTAGGCTGTTGACATGACAAATAAAATGTATATCTTCAATTTTCTGGAAATAGCCTCTGAAGACTTGTTTATTCTGGCTGAATTTTGGATAAATAGGAAACGGTAAGATATGGACAAGAACTTACCACACAAAAATGTAGAGCTCGTAAAAACACATAATTTATGCAATACACATTTTTATAGTCAGGAATCCTCAAAGCATGTAGTTCCAATGAATTCTGGGTAAAGAATACAATGCCTTCTCTACCATCTATGTAGGTATACAGAGTACTTGGTAGAGAAACTTAAAATTAATGAAGTACACTATTCTAATGCAGTGTCGCAAAAAGGACTCTCGAGTTTGCACCTTGTTGATAAAACCAAAACGAAAAGTAAACTTGGTATTTAAGTTTAACACCTACCAAGAATATGACACGGAGATTTTAAGGAAAAAACCCCAACACAAACTATCCAATACATGGAAATATTTTTGAAGTTTCTATTTTCTTAAAAATTTGTGTGACAAATTTGATTAAAATACTGAATACTAAATATCTTTCCAGCGCAAATAAAATATATGTACATCTTGAATGTCTTGAGCCCAGCATCTGAAGATATCTTCGTTGTGAATGACTTTCATAACTGGTAAATCATAGGTAGACAAAAATTTACTACACTAAAAGTTTTGATCTCGTTAAAACACATTTTGTGTCATATACTTATTTTGTTGAGTTAAAATTTTCGAGATATATCTTGTCACTGATTTTCCAATTTCCAATATTTACATTTTTCTCAAATGGGAAGTCTTTATTCACTTTTTGCATCCTGGTTATACAAAGAAAAGGAATTTCTATTGAATCCCATAGCATTTTAAAACATTTGACCACTGTAGCCTACTGTAGTTTCTTATTCCCCTTCAACTTTTATGGAACTAATTAATAAGGCCATTTCTGGTAATGTCTATCTTGATTAACATGGTGTAGAGAGAAGAATTAGCTTTTGTAAGAATAATTTGTTGCAGAATGGGTAGAGAAATTCTACCAATGGAATGAAATAGGGTAATATTTCAAATAGCTGCTACATTTAATCCCATTTCAGAATCACAGATATTGAAATAAAAGACAATGGAAGCTATGTAAACATAAACTATGTTTTTCATTCACAAGCGACTCAGCCCTTTCAGTTGTTTCAATAAACACAGTCCTTAACGATTAATATCAATAATGGAATTAATTTCACTGGTGCGATCAAAATGGAGGATTTATTCCCGAACGCGGCAAGAGGACGGGATTGAAACTGGCGACAGATGAATAAAGAAATACTCTGTTGTCTTGGCTAATGTACTTCCTGTGTTGTTGAAGACGCTGTTCCCACCCCCACCGCCGCTAGGGGAGCTGCGAGAGGACGCACAATGAGGTTATGTTTGTCCTGGGCTTCAGATCGGCGGAGTAGCACAAAGTTACTGAAAATGGCTACAGGCATGAACTCATGCAAAACAAAGGAATGGGGACGTACGAGGGGCGCTCAATAAGTCCTGAGTAAAAGATAGAAAACAAATTATTACTTTCTCTAGCTGCATGTACAATGTGGACAGAGAAGGTATTGCATTCCACCCAAAAATTTGATGTCGAGATTTCAACGGAAATATGTTTTGATGTTCCCTGATTCCGAAAAACTCCGCACCGTGTGCGCGCGCCCATGCTAGTGTGCGTGTGCGTGTGCGTGTGTGTAGTTTATGGACAGCATAGCTTTAAAAAAAGAAAATACCGTTAAATAGTAAACTTGGTATTTAGGCTTGGTATCTTTCTAGGATGAAGATTCTCAACAAACTACCCTTTACATGGCAACATTTTCGAAAATTATAATTTTCACAAAAATTGTTCTAACGATTTTATCCTGGATGAATTTTGCTTAACTGCTAAACCGTAAAGGATAGACAAAAAGCTACCGCATAAAACTATATACCTCGTCAAAGCACACAATCTATGTCATTTATAATTTTGTTGTCGAGTTAACCGTTTCCGAGATATTCCATGTTATTCGTTTCAATTGTAAAGCACTTACATTTTTCTCAGACAGGAAGTGTTCGTTTTTCTTTTCTTCTACTCCTGGCAAAGCCAAAAGGCGATTTGCACTGATATGCATAACGACAGCTTTTAAAACATTTGACTGTCACTTTGGCATACCGCATTTCTTTTGTTATGTTCTTCTTATAAGGCATTAAGTAATAACATTGTTTGCAGAGCAGTTAGAGAAAGTCAAGTGAGTGTAACACATTCAATTTTTTGGGGTATATTTCTTTTTTATTTTTCAACATTATCTCCGTTTTGGCAATACACTTTTCCCAGCGTTTCTCCAACTGTTTTAAGCATTTCAAAAAGTAGGATTTCGGAAAGTCCTCAAAATAGGTAAATGTTTGGGAGATGACCTCTTCGTTAGTCGTGAATCGTTTTCCGTTGAACCTCTTTTTTAAGTTTGGAAAAAAATCAAATTCACGGGGGCCAAATCTGGAGATATTTCAGGAATTTGAACTTTATTTCTACAGTTCTTTAGTTCTCTACCATGTACTATGTACGTACAGAAAGTGAAAGTACAGTTTTGAAAGAATAGATTGCATATCCATTAAGAAATAATAGGGAGCAGAGAACATCATTTGAATGTAACATCAGATTTTCTCTCGTATATTGGTATAAAGACATTTCCTCTACAGCTGAGCAAGCTAAAGTTAGATTCAATCTTCTTCTTGATAATGGAGAGTAATTTTAGCCTTTCGTGCAGTAACGATATCTTGGAGAAAAGTTAGTGATTGGTTTTTTAAGAATATCTTGTTGAATTGATTCACGGAAGCTTCCAGCTTTATTATCTAAGTGAACAGAGCTGAGTTTGCATTACATTAGCTCTTAAAAGTTTTCAAATTTTGGAATGGTTTTATAATAGAACAGTATATTAAACATCTGTTGCGAATTATTCTAAGCGTTAGGATGTCAACTGTTTTATCAGCTCATCACTTGATTGATGAAGCGTTAATATGAAGAAACTAACAGGCAATTTGGAAAACTAAACAATAACGAAATATACCAACACAAAACTTTATTTACGTATTCTTCATTGTTATCAAGGAATTTAATGTCACGTGGTACCAATTTTTCAATGTAGATGTTATACTCTTCCACTACTGACGATCTGAGTCTTCATTGGTTGGGGAATCTTTTCCAAGATAAAAATCATGTACAGTGACAAAAATGAAACAACGGGTTTTTGTAAATTCTTTCATCAACATTGGCTTTCAACTCCTCCATAACGATTGATGAACTTCCAGTCCAGTCAGTTTATTGCATTATCACCATACACTTGCGTTATTTGGCTATAACATTAGATTGGTCGAAACTTTTGTGCATTCAAAAAACGAATTAGTTTTTTGACGGTAGAAAAGTATAATATTGGCATTGAAAAACTGGTACCACGTGGCAATAAATATCTTGACAGAATGGAGATTACGTTGAGAAATAGTGTAGAGTGCTCTCCGAAGGGGGAAATTCCAACCTCTTCAGCTACTCCGGTGCGAGCGCTTCGACCCTGAGTACCCTTGGTAATTCTGACGTTACTAGAGTCGAGCCAAACATCTGAGCCCCTCCCTAAAGGGAACGGTTCGGTTTGGGTTGGACTCAACGTGGTGGTGACTCGATTTACCCGTGGGAGATTGTGTACATCTGGGCGGTGTTGTGAGACACCTTAAAGACCTAACCTGGAAAGTTAGTAGACCTAAGCTGGAAAAGGTCGCCCCCATCGTAGTTTTCGGAAGTCTTCCCCTCGAGGTTGACGCGCATAAGCGGCATATCCACTTGCGTCCTTGTGCGCAAGGTAGGTGGCATGTCCACTGTTGTTCTAGCTTGCAGGGGGCACGGTACCGGACCTAATCGAAAGTCCTACGGATTTGTTTCCTGGGTTGTATGCATACCCGAGTTGTAGGGGTCCCTGCTCGCTTTGTTATTGCTATCAAAGTGTTTATTGTCACGTAGTACTGATTTTTCAGTGCCAATATTATACTCTTTCCCCGCGTAAGATCTACCAAGATGTCAGTAACACTTTGAGGTCTTCATTGATTGGGATATCTTTTTCACCTAAAAGTCATGTACGGCGTCCAAAGTGAAATAACGGTAATCCTGAATACTTTTATCAACATTTACTTTCAACTCCTTAATAACGATTGATGAACTTCCACTCTGGTCTTTGTCTGCACACTGGTTCTTCCTTCATTACTCGTATACTATGCACCATTTCCTCACTGAAGACTTGTTTATTGCATTATTACCATACATCTGCTCTATTTGGCTATAACATTCGAATGGTTGAAACTTTTATGCATTAAAAAAGACTAAGTTCTTTGGCGGCAGAAAAGTATAATATTGGCATTGAAAAACTGGTAACACGTGGCAATGAATATCTTGACAGAATGGAGATTACGTTGAGTATTGCAGTAAGGTATTGTTACTTTGTAGATTAACTCTGGTGTTGATATCTTTCGTTATTTTTTAATTATACGTAAACGTTCGATACTTTCTGGATGGTCGTCGTACAAAGCTCTGAACGGACTCAGCCGTGATAATATCCAACGTCAAATTTCATTTTGTTCCAAGGATATGAAGCAATCAACAGTGAAATTACTTGTCCCGCGGAGACAATGTTAATATCGTGGACCCTATCCAGTAACCTCGGCAGTAGGTGGGCCATGAAAATATTACAAATAAGATATAAAGGCAGTAGTAACCCCTGAACACCACTCAAATTACTGAAAGTAATGTCGTTAGGTTGGCGATAACAAGATCGGCTCTGGCATATAACGACGTTAAGGGATGAACAAGAACTGTTCCTGTGAACAAGACACAAGTTTAATTGGGGTGAGGTAGCCTCGAGTCTGGTATCACGGCGAGGTATCCGTTAAGGAGTACGTGGTGTGCATTTCTCATTAAATCCATGACCTGAAGAACTGACAACTCACTGACCCACCAGAAGCGTAGCCAGAGCGGAGAGTTGGGTTTAGAACTCCACTTGCTAAAAGATCTAATGACTTTCTCTAGCTGCGTGTTTATTCTACATCATGCTGATTGAGATAAATATTACCAGAATTACTCTTTCTACTTTCTTCTTTTACTTCTTACTAATCTTATGCGTATTAAACAGACAGAAAATAAAACCTGAATGTATAAAAAATCGTCAGTGGAGTTACAAAATGAACTAAAAATTGGGTGGGGTAAGGAAACATATATTTAGTATGGAAGCAGCGTGGGTCAGGTTAGGAGTGTGGTAGTTGAAGCTCGTAGAAGGATTTGTTCATTAAGTGGAGATCAGGAATACTGGACGCATATTTTGGCAGATTGCGTGCAGATGGAGGATGTTAGGAAAAATGATTGCCGTATGTATTTTTAGCTTCAAACAGACGAATAACAGCATTCTGGGATTTGATTCTAATCATCTAAAACTGGCCAAGTCTGGGCACATACTTAATGTAAGTACGTGTACTAAGAGAAAATATTTGTGTAAATATTGTATAGACTTATTTGGTTTTTGAGTAATCTATTTGTGTGAATATAGGGTGTAGTTGTGAGTGTAAGTGTGTGTGTGTATGTGTTTGTGTATGTGTGATATCAGAATGTTCTTTCTTTTATTGCTCTGTGGTTCTATTGTAGTAGCGCGCGAGCGTGCGTACGTACGTGTGTGCGTGTGTGCGTATTTCCAATGTTGCAAAGATATATTAAATAGATATGTAGGTAATATTTTAAATTGAAGTATTTTTAGACAGCACGAACGGTCACCCGACCCATGCGGCTGTGTGAGGAAAATATTTTATTATTGTAACTTAAATAACTACTACCACTGCTTCTTTGTAAGTAGATGGAAATGAGGGAATCAATGTCAAATCTTTTACAAGCTGGTCCATATGTGAATTAAATGAAATTTCGTGCTCTTTGCTTGCTTGGAGTAAAAACAAGTAAGAGACGAAAAGAAAGATATCTACACGTTTGAGAAAGATTCAAGTAGCTTAATATTGAAACCAACTAACTGAATATCTCGAAAATGGTCAGCTCTACAATAAAAGCGTATACGAGATAAATTATGCGCTTTAACAAGATCTGCATTTTTTGTGTATTAAGTTTTATCTATCTCTTGCGGCTTAACCGTTTTACACAATTCAGCAAAACTCATCCAGACTAAACAGATCTTCAGAGCTTCTCCCAGAAAAATCAAAATATACATTTTATTTGTGATGTAAATATTTTTGATACACGACATTTTATTCAAAATCATTAGAGCCATTTTTGAGAGAAACAAAATATATATTTTTTCCATGCAAACGGTAGTTTATGTGAGCGTGTTGGGAGGGGGGGCTTTTTAAAATCTTCGTGTTGCACCTTGGAAGATACTAAACATAAATACCAAGTTTGGTTTTTAACTGTGTTTTGGTTTTTGAGCTATGATGTCCAGAGAGAGATGCACGCACACACACAGACACACACGAACCTTTTTCTAAAAATGTTTTTTCGGACACAGAGGATTTCAAAACATATTTTCGGCAAAATCTCGACACTGAATTTTTGTATGGAACACAATGCCTTCTCTATCCGTCATGTACATTATACATAAGGACTACAGAAAGTAACATTTCAACTTTGTCTTAATTCGTATTTATTTTTCAATTTTATACAAACTGCTTATAACTGTGTGCCTATACATACCATATCCTCATTATTTTTACATTCTCAACTGTGTTCATACATAGAGAAGATATTGTATTCCGCCACCCAAACATTATACACGAGATTGTACTGGAAATACATGTTTTAGGATCCGCTGTATCCACAAAAGATTGTTTTTAGTAAGAGCACCTTGTATGTGTGTCCGTGAACACGATAAATAAAAAACGAAAGACCTGTTAAATAACAAACTTTATATTTAATAATTAAATAAGGTTACTTATAAGTTTATAATTAACCCTTTTATTTATGCACAGCACCTTCAAAAGAATGCAACAGAAAGACTTTCAAGAAAATCCTCCACCTCAAACACCCTTTACATGGGAAAAAATCAGAAAGTTTTCATTTTATCAAAAATGACTAACCTTACATTAAATATATTTACATGAATAATGAAATGTATATCTTGAATTTCACGAGATTCGTCTCCGAATTACTCTTCATTCTGAATGAATTGACATAATTAGTAAACTGTATTCTTAAAGACTTGGTATAACGAGTAAACTGTAAAAGAAAGATAAAAATTTAGCACAAAAATGTAGATCTCGTTAAAACACAGAATTTGTTATATTTTGTCATATTCTTTGTTATTCGTTTCAATTTTAAAATACTTATTGTCAGATATAAATTAGCTATCTATTTTTATTTTATTCTACTCCCGGCCTTGAGAAAAGAATCGTGTTTCAAGGTCAATCGCATAGTGACAGATTTTAAACATTTGACTTTCGCTTCAGTTTAATGTATTCCCTTATTTCCCTGCTACTAACAAATAAGACCGTTTTTGCTAATGTTTATCTCGATTAGCATGAAGTAGATAGAAGAATCATCTTTTGTAAGAAAACTTTGTTCGCAGCACGGGTGGATACCAAATCGCAACTGAGTCCAAACCCTATTTATCAATTATAAAAAGTCATTCAGAACGAAGAAAATTTCAATCAATGTGAAAATTGAAGATATGCATTATATTTTCTACGGAGATATGTTAAATATATACTTTTAGTCAAAAAGGTTAGAGCCATATTTGAGGGTATATACGATAGAATAATTACATGTTCCTAAGAGAAGGGATGTTTGGAACGGTTGGATCTTTTTTAAAATCTCGGTGTGGCTTCCTTGGAAGACTAACTTAAATAAAAAGTTGGGTACTTAAAGAAATTTGCTTTTGAGTTATTCTGTTTAAAGGCACTCACATACACAGAGTGTGTGTGTGTGTGAGAGAGAGAGATGCTTTTCTAAAATGTTTTCGTTTTATTTGACATACAGAGACTTTCAACAGGTGTGTTTCTGGTAAAATCTGACTGTAATAATAACGTTCAAATGCAACACCAATTTGTCCAGCTTTTCCTCCGTTAAAACACATTTGCACTTCTTTGGTGCAGCGTTTAGCGATCCCCTTGTTGTACATTTGCTGACTAAACATTTCACAGTGTCTCTACTCAGAACTGAATAACTAGAAAATTGCTGCTGAAATTATCTACTCTCCTGACTATATGAGTAATTGCTTACGTATGTATCATACATAAAAATACACTGTCCAAATATGAAATTGTTTGCGGGCATCTCCATGGACCAACAAGATCATAACATTCCTATTGAAATCACACACAATACACGTATTTATGAAACACTTCACAGCCCAAAGACAAAGCAACGAATGAGATAGCTCACAGATGATAAAGGTACCCTTGACATGTTTAGCGTAGTAACATAATATTGAGATCAGTGCCATTTCAACCTATAATCATATACCGCGGCTGAGGCTTTGAAATAAAACAGAAGTACGGCAGTAGAGAATTTAAAAAGAGTTTATGCTTGCGATTCCATAATGTATATGGCTGGCAATAATATGCTTCTATTCTTTTTTTTTTTAATAACAATTTATTTTTGACCGATCAGCAGTATTACTACAGGACATGGAGAACAATTAATAATATAACAATAACAAATCGCATGTTGAGTTTGACCTATAAGGCTCCTCTATCTAAAAAATAACAAAATATGTATTTTACATAACATATATGTTATTTAAATATATAGCATTTGCTGCAATATAATTTATTCAAGGTGAAAACATTCTTAGCCTTGTTCTCTTTCGGGTTTTTGTTGTTATGTGATTTTTCTGAGCTCCAGAGACTTGAAGTTTATTGTAGAAAGACTCTGCTAGTTCCCTGATGTATTGTTGTAATGGAAGAATTCCTGGTTCTTGATGCAATTGATTGTTTCTTACGGACAAAGGAGAATTTGTAGCAATTCGAATGCATTTATTTTATTGTACCCAAAGTCGATAAATGTGTTTTGCTGGCTACATCCCACACAGAAGCTGCAAATGTGACGAGTGGAAGTATCAGTTATTTATATAACATTGAACATTCCAGCCCAAGTTTGGAACGTCTGTTGACCAACGGATATAATTTGGTGACTCGAGAAAAAGCGAGTGAGACTGTGCGAGTAATATGTGCATTCCAGGTCAGCTTTGTGTCTAGCAGGACTCCAAGATATTTTACTGGTGTTTCAGTTGGAAGCCATGATAATGGCTGATGTAGGAGGTATAATGGCGGTGGTTTTGGACTCAGTTTTGTTTGTGTTTAAATGATATACGCCACGTTGTGAACCAGATTGAAGTCTGAAGACGATTGGTTGTCATTTTCAAATCTCCCATTCTTAATTCAATAAGAATGAAAGTGCTTCACCGCATATTTGGAGAAAATTCAAGACATTTCATTCGTGTCAATAACTTGAACATGACAATCAAATTTGTTATTAGGACTTTCCGCAATGCTGCAGAAGTCATAAATTCTATTTGTAATATATAAGGTGCTTTTGTATTTTTTCCAATCACACGCTCAGAATGCCGTGACCCTTTCAGTTCCGTATACCTTTTCATTTTCTCTTCTTTTATGTTTCTTCCTTTTGATTTTCATCATATCAGTTCCCATAGAAATCTGTCATTATTCATCCTTATTAAATATGAGTACCATTGCAATATTTTTTTTTTCATTTTTGTCTAATATATCTACGTTCTTTTTCTTTTACCTTCTCGATTTCGCAGTTGCTCGTTTCTACAGTTCAATTTCAGTGACTCCTACTTAGATTTCTTGAAGGGTTGATCGGAATATAGACAACACCTTTATCTTTATCTACGCCATTAAATGATTCCAATTTAATAATACATTTTGCTACATTTCCAAATTTCAATTTTGAATATTGCTGATTACGGATATAGTCGCGCAGATTCTTCTTTACTTTAACAAACACTGTAGATGGTAGAAAGAGAGTTTGAATTCCAGCAACTACAGTCGAATGTAGTGATAAAGAACGGGGAGCACTCACGTAAAATAAATGGTGTAATGCCACACTTGGCAGCTGAGGGAGCTACATTTGACGGCAGTTGTTTAAATGCAGTTTTTTACTTTCTCTACACGTACTATGTACATAGTGTATAGAGAAGGTATTGCACTCCACCCAAAATTAGATACCGAGTTTCACCGAAATATATGTTTTAGTGTCCATTGTATTCCAAAAAAGCATTTTCACAAAAAGGTCCTTGTGTGTGTCCGTGTGTCGATGAAGGCGATAAGTCAAAAACGAAAAGTCGGTAAAATACCAAACTTGGTACTTAAGTTCAGTATCTTTCAGGGATGCGACACGAAGATTTTGAGAAAAATCCCCCCATCCCAAACCACCCTTAAATGGAACTATTTTCGAAAACGTCGATTTTCTCAAAAATGGCTCTAACGATTTTGATTAAAATATCATATATTAAATATATTTACCTGACAAATAAAATGTGTATCTTGAATTTTCTGGGAATAGCCTCTGAAGACTACTTTGAATTTTACGGAATTTTGCATAACCGCTAAACCGTAAGAGATGGAGAAAAACTTACCACACAAAAATGTAGGGCACTTAGAACACACAATTAATGCTATATGCATTTATTTCGTGGAATTGATGCTTTTTGACATATTCCTTGTTTTTGGTTTCAGCTTTAAAACACACACACACACACACACACACACACACAGAACCTTTGTCAACTCCTGTCCATACAAACAAAGGAACTTCAGTCACATAGCAACCAGCCCTTGACCTATGGTACTCCCTTATTTCGCTTCTACTTTCAAGGAAGCAAGTAATAAGACTAATTTTTGGTAATATTTTCTGGAAATAAATGAAATAAATGAGAGGCACAAGCTTTTTAACAATAATTTGTTGCAGAGATGTAGAGAAAGTCATGTGAATGGAACATATCAGATTTTTCTTTAAACAAACTGTAGCTTTACTGCAAACATTTAATCATTTTACAATATACAACAGTCCTAATTGTATTTTATGGTTAAAGGTTAGATTAACCTAAGAGTGCAAACCCAATTTATATAGTAGCGCTTAAAACCACGGGCTCCTATAAATACCTGTACACAACGAATAGAAAAAAACTGGCAGAAACCCTTTATCATCTATATTCCGTGCCATCTTTTATTGGTTAAAATTAAAGACCAGACCTAGGTGGCTGCGATAGGGAAGAAGAGCAAAAATATTTCACTTGAGTGGCTGGAAGTTGTATTTATCAAATATGGTGCACAGAATATATGGTGCACACAGAACCTGGATCAGTCCGTCTCCTATTGGTCTGCTGATAAATGTCTGGTTCTCAAATTAACTAACCTACGAACAAGGTCGATTTAAGCCTCAGAATCAAAGGAAAAGAGGGAAGTAAGGCAATATTAAGTGAAGTGTTAGAAGCAGGTAAGAAGTGGTAACTGAGAATGGCAGTGTTTTTTTTTTCTACTGCACGTTATATCAATACGATTCTATGCATTTGTTTTACAACAATTAAACTAATTGTATATTCAAGTTAGTAATTATGCCCTTTACACTACAAATCACGAATTTTAATAAGTAGTATCTTTACTATTCACTTTGGAAGAGAAGGCTTTACATTGGCACCAAATTTCTATACATCCTGTGAAAATAGAGAAAACAGTTTTAAAAAAAACTTGTGCTGCAGTCATATGACTTTCTCTACAAACTATTTTTACAAAAGATTGTTTTTTTTTCTACATCGTGCTACTTCAGATACACATTGGCAGAAACTGCTTTATTTCCTTGTAAGTATAAGGGAAATAAGGGAATACATTAGACTAAAGCGACAGTAATATTTTCTAAATCTCATCGCTACCTAAAACAATTGAAATTTCGCGCGCTTTGCATTCCCGTTAGTAAAGCAAAAGAGATATGAAACGATAATTGGTTTCCCGCTTGAGAAAATTTAAATTAGTTTAAAACTGAAACCAGTAAAAATGAATATCTTGTAAACAGTTAACTCAATAAGAAAAATTTACAGGACATGAATTATGTGTTTTAATGAAATCTGTATTTTTAGTAATATACTTTTATTTCTTTCTTAGGGCTTAGGAGTTATACGAAAGTCATCCAGAGGCTATTCCCAGAAACTTCAAGATATTAATTTCCTTTGTCATGGAAATATATTTAGCACATGGTATTGCAATCAAAATTGTTATAATAATTTTTAAGAAAATAACATGTTTCGAAAAATATTCCAGTAAAGAGTAGTTGGACTGTGAGATTTTCCCGAAAATCTTCATGTCCGCATCCTTGGAAAACACTGAACTTAAATACCAAGTTGGTATTTTCCAGACTTTTCCTTTTTGAATTATGCTATGCATAGACACACATAAACCGTTTTTTAAAAATGTTATTTAGGATTCATGGTCCTCAAAACATGGGATATCGAATTGATGCTATCTACTATGTAGATTATACATATATGATGAGAAAGTAGAAAGAAACATACCGAAATAAATAATGTATAAAGTGATTTAATGTCGATTATTTCTATTTTGAGTCAATACAGAAGTTAAGCATAATCTCTTTTTCAATAGAATAAATGCACTGAATAGAACAACCCGAACTTTCTCGTAAGTGAGAAAGGAGTATATTTTCACCCAGGAACTCAACAGGCGGATGTGCTGGAACAGTGCCAGTCAGTGCCACTGTGTGAACTTGCCTGTTGCTCCACGAGGACATCAGTTATGTTCCCGACAGGATAGGCAACACTACCATTACAGCATCCACAACAGTATTTCTTACTCACTGCTTTGCTAAACATTTGTGTGTTCTCTACTATGTGAGTATGTGTACGTTACGAAAGGGCATTCCACTCTGCAACCATGGGCTTATTGTACGTCAGACCCTGGAAGAAGGACGAGATGAGTGTAATTTCAGAGGGCGGCCGACACCCGGATAGGCAGAGAGCCACCGTGGATGCTCCGTAACAGTTCACTAGCAATTTTTCATCTCGACGCGGAAAGTATCAAAATGACCAAATAGACCACCCAAGTCCACAGACAACCACTAGCGCCATCTCGCCGCACAATGCTGCATTTCCATAGTGGAGTAACCTCCACGAAATGGCCCCTCTACCGAGTCCTCATCGACACTTACAACGTACATTTCTGTTGAATATTGGAACTCAATTTTGGGTAGAATATACATATTATATTGTTTACCTTGTTAGGTAATCATTAGTAAATGTATGAAGATTTAGGAATTCCGTTCATTATTTCGAAATATCTTAAAATCTCCCGATGGTTTCAGACTGCACTGAAGCTTCAACAACATGCAGAAAGAACAACACACACATTCAGGAATGAGGAATGAAGTCTATAAAGTACGCCTCAAGATTCCAACAAAAATCCAATTATGTTATCTTGGCCAGCACACGTTTACGATGTGAAGGATGGCACAATAAATTAATTTAATAATGTGTTAATGAATATTCATGACTTTTGGCGTGCTCGTGACGTAACTCGCTGTAATGAACGTTATTATGTAGGTGGCTGGTATGCGCTATATTTTATACGAAGACAGATTTCCCCAAAGCGTTCCTGTTGTCTGTGAATACCGCAGTTCCAAAATCTGAATCAAAGTACAACAAAGGGTGCACATAGCTATACTGAGTGCTGAGTTATTTACGCACATGTTAAGCGAAGCGAGTAGAGAGGTGCTCACAAGCAAGCCCTAGGGAGGAATTTTGGGATTAGTAAAGCAATGGCGTTATTATTTGGGTGATACAGGGAGTCCATAAAATAATGCATATTATTTGGGCTATACAGGGTGTCCATAAAATAATGCATATTATTTGGGCTATACAGGGTGTCCATAAAATAATGCATATTATTTGGGCTATACAGGGTGTCCATAAAATAATGCATATTATTTGGCCTATACAGGATGTCCATAAAATAATGCATATTTTTCGTTCGCACAAATTTCACAGATGCAAGACACCTTTCTCGAATTAATAGTAATTATTACCCAAATTAACAGTAATGGTTTTTATATTTTCAATATTCTACGTCGCATGGTTATTTAAATATTAATCTATAGTTCGTAAATTCTTTGTTTTAATTACAATATTGGTACACAAGATGAATCTCTAAAATATTCACATAAAAATTCAGGTATTACACTAAATGGGTTAGCAAAAGTATCTATCATCTGGTTTTTATGTATCCCTAATTATGCTAGGAAAACGTATTATCTGTAGTCTTCAAAATTCTGAATTTTTAAAAAATCTTATGTGTTTCATTCACATGATTTCTCCATATCTCTGCAATTTGTTAGAAAGCTTATGTTTCTATGTACTTTATTCTAATCGAGAAAAAATTAGAAGAAATCTTATTACTTGCTTCCTTGTAGGTAGAAGCGAAATAATGGAGAATCATAGGCTAAGGGGATAGTCTAAAACTGTTTGCCATGTGACTGAAGTTCCTTTGTTTGAATGGACTGGAGTTGACAAAGTCCTGTATGACAGCAGTATAAGTTATTAAAGCTGAAACCAGTAACAAGGAATATCTAAAAAACGACCAACTCCACGAAAAAAAATTTATAACATAAATTGTGTGTTTTAACGTTTTTTGTATAGTAAGTTTTTTCCATCTCTTACTGTTTACTATTTATGTAAAATTCCATAAAATTCATCCAGAATAAAGTAGCCTTCAGGAGCTATTTCCAGAAAATTCAAGATATACATTTTTCAGGTCAATATCTTTAATATACGATATTTTAGTCAAAATCGTTAGAGCCATTTTTGAGAAAATCAAAATTTTCGGAAAAAGTTGTTTCGTGTCGCATCCTTGCAAGATACCAAACTTCAATACAAGTTTGGTATTCAACGGTCTTTTGGTTTTGGTTCTATGCTGTCCACAGACACAAACACGGGCCTTTTTCTAGAAATGCTTTTTTTGGATTCAAGGGGACCCAAAACATGTATTTCCGGTGAAATCTCGGTATCGAATTTTTGGGTGGAATGAATACCTTCCTCTATACACTATGTATGTAGTACGTGTAGAAAAAGTAATAAAGGAGCCGAAATTTTGAGGGCAAAAAAAAAAAAAAAAAAATCGTAAGTGCCGTTCCCATGACTCTCTACCTTTTCTGCAAAGAAGCCACTTAGAAAAAAAAAACATTATTTTTTCTAATTGTTGCTAATAGAGATAGCATTAACAAAATGGCCCTACTGCTCAGTTGCTTATTAGTAGAAGGGAATTAAGGAAATATACATGCTAAAACAATAATCAAATGTTTTAAGGGTTGTCGGTATGCCATTCTCATTGAAATTCACTTCTCTTAGCATGATCAGGAGTAACACAAAAGAAACACGGACGCTTCCTGTTTGAATAAAGAACAAGTATTGGATAATTGAAATAAAGAATATCTCGGAAACGGTTAGTTCCACAGTAGAAATGTACACAGCTTAAATTGTTTTTTTGACATCTACATTTTTGTGTAGTACATATTTGTCTTATCTTTTACGGTTTACCAGTTATGCAAAAGTCATTCAGAACGAAGAAAGCTTCTGGGTATTCATTTTATTTGTCATGTAAACATCTCTAATATATGGCATTTTATTTAAAATCGTTAGTCATTTTTGAAAAAATCAACATTTATGAAAACATTTTCTATGTAGAGTATAGTTAGAGAGAGAAGGATTTTCTTACAAATCTTAGTGTCACATCCTTGGGAGATACTAAACTTAAATATGAAGCTTGATATTAAACAAAATTTCGTTTTTGAGTTATCCTGACTTGAAATAAAGTGACCGCAACAGAACTCACAACACAGAAAACATTTTATATACAAATTAAATCAGGTATTAATGAATTTAGGGCGGTGCCGTGGTTAGAACACTCACCTCCCATCTAGGCGGCCTAGGTTCGATCCCAAGCGCACGCATGTGGAATTTGTGGTGAAGAAGAGGCGTGTGGGCGCGCATTCCCCCGCCAATAATTTCACCAATTGCTCCTTCATCACCTTTCCTATTATTCATTTCATATCATCCACTTCCTCAAGCTCATACCCGGCTTCGAGCCGACCACTCGTTCTAGGTTCTCCATTCTGTGGTTTCATCCCGTTGATTCCTAGCCAGATTTGTGACCCCTAAGCATCCGCTGTAAGTTCTAGGGGGGTGTCAGTCCTAAATACGGTGAGGGTAAGAAGATTACGAAATGTAACGATTAATGAATTTCGACACAAAGTGAACAACCAGCTGATTTCCAAGTTCAATTCCACCGTCACAGGGCAGCGCAGTGAAACAAAAGGAGGAAATGCAATCAACTCACATGATTCAGTCAAGCAAAGAACTGTCTTCTATTTAAAAAAAAAACGCTAGTGAAGTTTAAGGGGAGTCGAAATGGGACTTTTATAATTTTTTCCCATTTTCATATTTGAATTGCATATGAATGTTTCAAATTTCCCGCTCATTTTTGTATAAGTATCAACGAGCTTCGCTAATTGTAAATAGGTTAAAAATATTGTTGAAAATATTTCTGCGTAGTAATTTTTTAAAATGTGCTGGTAAACTCACTTCGTAAAACAGAAAAAACATGTAAATATTAGTGTTGAGATATAGTTTTTTATTGTGATCGCAAAGTTTTTAATTTAACTGTTGGCAGCATTGGCATTCATCATTTGAGAGTTTCTGAGTACTACTAAGCTGTGTTTGGAAAACTAGTTACATGTTTTATTAATGCTATATTTGAAAGCAGTTTCTGGAGAAGAAAACTTTTCTATACAAATATCCCACTATCTCAGAAGCTAATTGACATTAAGGGCTGTTATTTTTACCACATATTTGTATATAGACAAGTTTTATTTTCACAAAAAAGTGTTTATGTATGTGAATTAGTTATTTTTTTAAAATTTAAAAATCATCATTTTTCAATAAAAATGTAAGAGCATTATTAAGAAAAATTTGATGTGTTCCATTCACTTGACTTTTTCTACATCTCTGCAACAAATTATTGTTAAAAAGCTTATGCTTCTATTTGCTTCCTGCTAATCAGAAAAAAATAGCAGAAATTGTCTTATTACTTGCTTCCTTGTAAATAGAACCAAAATAAGAGAGTACCATAGGTTAAAGTGATAGTCAAAATCTGGTTGCTATGTCACTGAAGTTCCTTTGTTTGTTTGGACAGCAGTTGACAAATTCTTGTATGAGAAAAGTATACGTTTTTCAAAGCAGAAACCAAAAACAAGGAATGTCTAAAAAACGATAAACTCCACGAAAAAACTGTATAACATAAATTGTGTGTTTTAACGTGCTCTACATTTTTCGTATAGTAAGTTGTTGTCCATCTCTTATGGGTTAGCAGTTATTCAAAATTCAGTAAAGTTCATCCAGAATAAACTACTCTTCAGAGGCTTTTCCCAGAAAATTCAAGATATACTGTTTATTTGTCAGGTAAATATCTTTAATGTTCGAAATTTTCGAAAAAATTTCCATGCAAAGGGTAGTTGGGGTATAGGTATTTTTCTCAAAATATTCGTGTCTCATTCCTGGAAGATACTAAACTTAAATACCAAATTGGTATTTTACCGACTTTTCGTTTTTGAGTTATCGTGTTCACAGACACACGGACACACACACATACACACACACGCGTGCGCGCGGACCTTTTTGTGAAAATGCTTTTTTTGGATATAAGGGACCCTAAAACATATATTTCCGGTGAAATCTCTGTTTCAAAATTTTGGATGGAGTGCAATACCTTCTCTATATACTATGTACATAGTGCGTATAGAGAAAGTAAAAATTATACCTTTGCTTCTAATGAACAGAATTATTCTATCTTTCACCAAACAACTGTAAAGCGAATGCTAAAAATACCTTGAAAAGTTTAGCTCATTATGTTAAATAAGATAATGGGTCAAACTTTAACATTGACAAGATAGGGCATTACGATTTTCCTTAAGACTGTGAAGAAGTTTAAGCTTGGCTATATTTATAATGAAAGACATTTTCACCATATTGATTTGAATTAACAAAAGACCTTCTCAACTCAGTAGATATACAACGTAGGTGCATCGGTCCTCAAGTTGCTATCCTTGGTGATGAGTGGAGGGGAGATGCAGGTAATGGCGGTTGCTTATGAGTAGCCCCCCCCCCGCCCCCGCCCCCACCCAAAAAGAGGTTGGATATTTTCTGTAAAATGATATGTTGCCATTAGAAGTATTTGCTGTGTACATAAATTTACGACGCTAAGTTATTGCTAAGTAGCGCTAATAATTCAAAATTAATTTAAATTTCCGTGAGCGTTATTCCCAGCAGGTGCAGGTAATCACGGTTGCTAAGATACAGTAACATAAAATAGAGAAGTTACACAGTTAAACCTCATCGTTCTTCTTAAAGAAATGGAGATAAATAAAAAAAAATGCCTTCTAAAAGTCATGAAAATTATGAAAACGGAAAATTAAATCTTGAAAATTAAAATATTGAATTTTCTGTTTGCTATATAGGTGCGCTAACCAACGGCAGCAGCCGACAGAATTAATCGTCCTATTGCCTACAGCGTTCTTGTTCACATTTTAGTTACATCGGACGAGGTTCATTGTAATGTAACGATTTAAATTACTTTAGGATCCTTAGCTGACATTTTTCATCAGCATAAGCACTGTTAGTAATATTGTAAGAAGATTGAATTGTCTTAGTCAAATAATAATAATAAAGGCTGAGTTAAATTTGAAGAAAATGACGGTCACTCGCAGTGAATGACTGTCACATAGACCGCCATTACCTTCACAATGTCACAGAAAATGCTTCATAACCAACAAATAGTGTGTTCTCTCTCGCAAAACAAATGTAATCCAATAATCAGCAATAAATACGCTACTCGTTTTATAAAAATATTGAACAAATTTACAACAGTGAAATATACTTACAATGTCTTATTTTCTGGACGAAATTATAATAAAATTGACAACTACAGAAAAACACTTCTAACCTCATAAGCTTTCAGCTAAGCAATGAAGTTATTATTGAAATGATTCTATATTACAGCGATGACCGCCATTTCCTGCATCTCCCCTATACAGTGAAGTGCATTGCAATTTTAACATAAATTACTATTGTTATTTGTTATGTTAATTATAACAAAAATAAGATATATTACGTGTTGTTTTACAGTATTGTTGTTTGAAGTGCTGGGCACTGTCCTGGTTGCGCGTCTCGAACATCCTCTGAGCGCCAGACATCCTGGCAACAGCAGATTACGCCAGATGCATGTCAACGAGTTCTGGATACGTAAAACGATCCATGTTAGCAGATACAAAATCCTATCCTACAAGCCGTTTCAGAGTAAACTAAATGAAAGGGCAATTGTTTATCACGAACAGTTTTCGTACAGTTCTATTTATCCTGGTTGGAGTTAAGACCATAAGGTCTTCGCTTCCACTCTACCAAGCAATACATTAAATGCAATAAAGCAGTGATACAATGAATAAAGAACAAAAAAATATCTGATGCTAATCGAGAAAAAATTAGCAGAAATCATCTTATTACCTCCTTCCTTGTAAGCAGAAGCGAAATAAGGGAATACCATGTGACTGAAGTTCCTTTGTTTGTATGGACACGAGTTGACAAATTTATGAGGAAAGTATACGTTTTTTAAGCTAAAACCAAAAACAAAAAATATCTCAAAAACGATCAACTGCAAGAAAAAAAAGTATATAATATAAATTGTGTGTTTTAATGTGCAGTTATACCAAATTCCGTAAAATTCATCCAGAAAAAAAGTATTTTTCAGAGGCTATTCCCAGAAAATTCAAGATATATATATTATTTGTCAAGTAAATATCTTTCATATACGATATTTTAATCAAAAGAGCCATTTTTGAGAAAATCAAAGTTTTTGAAAAAGGTTCCATGTAAAGGTTAGTTGAGGGTGGGAGGATTTTCTTTAAAAGCTTCGTGGCGCATCCTAGGGAGAAACCAAACCGAGTGTAGTATGCAACGGTCTTTTCGCTTTTGAGCTATGCTGTCTACAGACACACACGCACACACGGACATTTTTCTAAATGTTTTTTTGGGGCAGGGAATCAGGCGGACTCAAAATATGTAGTTCCGGTAAAACCTCGGTATCAACTTTTTGGGTGGAATACAAAGCTTCTTTATACACAATGTACATAGTACGTGTAGAGAAAGTAATACCGTTTTATACAACTTAATAAAACAAATTTTAAAAGGTGCAACTGAAGTGAAAACAAAACAAACCTGTAAACAAAATGATTTTAAGTGGAATATTCATGTAGGTTGAAACGCATGTTAATCATATTTACAATTGAAATGCATATTAAGTGATAGTACTTCAAATTTTAATAATAATAATAAATGAAAGTAGTGATGTATTTATCATATTAACACAGCAGCAGAACAGGTTTAGTTGTAATTGTTGTAACGGAAAGTTATTGTGTACCCGTGCAATTTTATTTCATTACCTTTACTTTGTGCTATTTATGTTAAAAGGAATGTTCTATGTATAAACGATGAAGGATGATAAAATGTTTATGAATATCAATAATCGTGTTACCTTAATGAAAGAACAAATGAGTTAGTAATAGATTGTCTCCTGTTTTTGTTGTTTAAAAAAGTTAACTTATAGACGTAGAAGAACGAAAGAGAAGAAATGTACATCTGTGTAATATCTTTGAACACCTCGACGGTACATATTGTAAATAGAGAGAATGACTAACCTTTTATATACATATTCATTTTAGAAAATACTTGTAAAATTAACTTAATTTTTATTTCAAAGATTAATAGTGAAATCAAACCTTTTGTGGAATTACAAAACGAATCGTGTTTATTCAGTAGCAAGTCCTCCTTTATACAACTCGCCTTGAGAAAAGAGTCCATGAAAATTTATATATGTATATTAAAAAGAGCTACTTGGCCAGGCACATTCGAAAGCTAAATTTAATAATCAGTAATTTCCTTCTATCCATAAGATGGAGCTATTTAAGTATTTTGAGTGATCATATAACATGCTCAAATTGACGGAGATTGCATACAAAGCATACATATGTATCTGATGTGATCCGTTCACAAAACTTTCTCTACAACTCTGCAACAAAGTATTGTTAAAATGCTTATACCCCTAATTATTTCATGCTAATCCAGAAAACATAGCATAACTAGTCTTATTACTTGCTTCCTGTATGTAGAAGCGAAATATTACTGTATGAGAAAGGTACAAGGTTTTTTAAAGCTGAAACCAGAAATGGGGCATATCTCAAAAACGATCAACACCACGAAAATATTTGTATTACATAAACTGTTTGTTTTAACATGCCCTACACTTTGTGTGGTAAGTTTTTGTCCATCTCTTACAGTTTATCAGTTATACAACATTTCTTAAAATTTATACAGAATAAAGTAGTCTTCAGGGGTGTTTCCCAGAAAATTCAGGATGTGCATTTTATTCATCAGGTAAGTATCTTTAATATACGACATTTTAATCAAAATTGTTAGAGCCATTTTAGACGATCAAAATGTTCGAAAAAAGTTCCATGTAAAGAGTAGTTTGGGGTGGAGGTATTTTATTGAAAATCTTGGTGTCGCATCCTTGGAAGTTACCCAAGTTAAATACCAAGTTTGGTATTCAATGGGCTTTGCGTTTTTGAGCTATGCTGCCCGTAGACACACACAGGGACATTTTTCTAAAAATGTTTTTTTTTTAATTCAGGGGGACCCAAAACATGTATTTCCCGTGAAATCTCAGTATCGAATATGTGGGTGCATTACAATAGCTTCTCTATATACTGTACATAGTACGTATAGAGAAAGTAAAACGTTGTGTGAAGGAAACACGTCACATTTGTTTAGAAAGTTGGTGTGGAGTACAATATCTACTATGGTTTCTGTAGCAAAAAAAGTTACTGCAAATCGTAAAATGTATGTGGCTAAGGGAGCCAGAAACTTTAACATTTTTAAATAGTTTTATTGTATTTTGAAATAAAATAGCCACTAAGACTGAAGGAAAATAGAAAATAAAAATATGGTGTGTTCCGTTCACATTACTTTTTCTAGTCATTCCTCAATCAAACCTCGCTCACCAGAGATTATGGTTTTATCTATGTCATACTGATCAACACAAATATTAGCATAAATGGTCTTAATACTTGCTTCCTTTCAGTAGAAAGGAAACAGCAAGGGATAAAGCAACAGTCAAATATTTTTAAAGTTATGACACAATTGATATTCATTCGGTTCTGCTTTGCAACCTCGGGAGTAAATTACAAGAATCCAAACGAAAGTTGATTTTCAGCTTTAAAAAAATTTAAGCAGTTTAAGATGTGAACCAATAACCGTAAACAATTAAAGTAGATATATAACATATATTATGTGTTTTAACGAGTTCTATATTTTTGTGAAGTAAGCTTTTGTCTACCACTCACAGTTTATGAGTTAAACAAAAGTGATGCAGAAATAAGAGTCTTCAGGGGCTATTCCCAGAAAAGCCAAGATATACTTTAATTTTTTTGAAGAATACAATACCTTCTCTATTCACTTTGTGCATTGTGCATACGCCCTAATGAAAGTAAAAATGTTTATCAATTAATTGACATATTTCCTTAAAATACTCGATGCTTTCGCCTCCACAGGAGAAAAACTAAACCTATTTTATGGACCACATGTAAATTTATCATTAAATCGGTGATCAATGGTTGTAATTACTTCACGCGAAACTTTACTCCCAATAGCTTATTTCACGTATTAGTATTTAGAAGGTTTCCCTGAGTACCGCGTGAGAAACCTTATAGCTCTATTATGATTCAACATCGATTAACCTCGGCGGATATATTACAACTTTGTTTTGCATCAGCAATTACTTTCCATCATACCTTTATATATTTTTTAATATCGCGATATCTAATATTCTTGATGATACGTTCAAAAGGAACGTTTTTCAAAGCTTTCATTTGAAGATACAGGAAATCTTCCGTTCCAAACAAAAGTTCTATACCGAAGTTTCTTTGGAAATACATGTTTGAAGATCCCCTAAAATAATTATTAGAAAACGTTTTGTTTTTATGTTTAAAAAGAATAATTCAAAAACAAACATTTGAATACGTAATAAAAATTAAACTCGGTATTCAGTATCTTCTAAGAATGTAGCACAAAAAGTTTTAAGAAAATTCTGCCTCAAATTACCATTTATAAATAAAACGACACAATGAAACATTTGTATGGTAAAATGCAGGCATATAATCTACTGTGAACAGACTGAAGTTTATATAATTTAGCAGAGCTGATAAACTATATGACATAAATATATCTCAATAATAATAAATCTTATATATTACTTTTATATGGCTTTCTCCAACAATTCTTTAACTGACTATATCTACAATATCTTATTTTCCTATTTGCTTATTACTAATGGCTTTAACTAGTAGGTAGTTACATACTTGTATGTAGAAAGAATATAAAAGAATACACTAGGCTAAAGCGATAGAGAAATCCCTTAAAATTCGTTTTTCTTTGCATCCCCAGGATTAGTGAACATGGAGAAAGAAAGACAGAAAGAAGCAAGGAACGAACAAAAGAAAGAAGTATTACTATTGTTTCCCATTTGAGAGAAGTATGTGTTAGAAAATTGAAACCAATAACAATATAAAATAAGAACTGAAGCTTTCCTGGCGACGTGTTAATTCAAAATCTTCTCGGGCTTCTAGCCAGGTAAAAACTTGGCTTGACACCAACGTTTCGAAGAAGTCCATCTTCCTCGTCTTCAGGGTGAACTGATGATATCATCAGTTCATCAGTTCACCCTGAAGACGAGGAAGATGCACTTCTTCGAAACGTTGGTGTCAAGCCAAGTTTTTACCTGGCTAGAAGCCCGAGAAGATTTTGAAATAACAATATATATTTCACAAATAGTTAAGCCCTTTTCATCAATCACACGGGTCCAAGGACCGTATCTACTTCTGTAATTCGCAGATTAATAAGATACATTAAAAATAAGTAAATAAGATGTGTGAACAGAAAAATAAAAGAAAAACTTTTTAAAATAAAGCATATTAAATTTACAACACACGATAAACAGTAAACCGTATTCTAATGCATTAGTGTGTCCTATTTCAGTAAACAAATACACTTCAGCCACAATAGGTCTATATAGATCGCCGTGCTCGAGGTGTCCCCCTGTGTTGTCTACCCTTTACTCTTTACCCTTAACCATTTTTGACAATGTTTAACGTCCGCTTTTACTACATAACACTGGTGATACATACAATGAAGATGGAGCACTGGTGTAATGTGATGGCGGGGGAAACAGGAGCACCCAGAAAATGGAAATGGAGTTTTATTTACGGAAACTCTTTAACCACTATGGTTCTCAGCGTCCCATTCCATACTGGGTGTGAAATAACGTTTAAGTGGGGCTCAGAAGCCACCTTATCAGGCTTGAGATTCTTTTACGTGCCGTAAATTTACTACGCGGGAACGGACGGCTTTACTTCTCTTCCAAAGGAAGCCATGCTTAGGACCTTACAGTAAAAAATTCGTCGTCCTCCGCCGGGTTAGAATCCGTGACTTTTGTTTTCTTTTGTTTTATTTTTTATTTTATTTATTTATTTTTTTATAAATACAGTTCCGGAGTCTGGTCGGGATTCCGGTGCTATATACCCTTTTTTACACTTGCCTAAATTTACTGTGTTTGCTGTTCCAATACACATATACACATTTCACAAACATATAAACCCCCATGCCCAAGGCGGGACTCGAACCCACGATCCCCTGCGCCACGAAGCACCAAAGCGAGACAGTTCAGCGAGCGAGGCCATGGGGACTGGCTGACCTTAAGTATATGAAGGCAACGAGAACCCGGAGAAAACCCGTCCCTGCACCGCTTTAGCCCAGGCAACCTCGTGTGGGTAAGAGATGAGTGGTCTAACTACTCTACCACAGCGCAGCCACTCTACTTACCTCATTCTTCTTCGTTTAATACATGGAGTGGTTCCTAACAAAACCTCTATAGATATTTATAATAAAAAATCTGATGTACTCCATTCACATGACTTTCTCCACATCTCTGCAACAAATTATTGTTAAAAAGCTAAAGCTTCTATTTACTTCAAGCTAATCGAGAAAATAATTAGCAGAAATAGTCTTATTACTTGCTTCCATGTAAGTAGAAACGAAATAATGGATTACCATAGATTAATGTGATATCAAAAGCCGGTTGCTAAGTGACTGAAGTTCCTTTGTTTGTATGGAAAAGAGTTGACAATTTACTGTATGAGAAAAGTATAGGTTTTTTAAAGCAGAAACCATAAACAAGAAATATCTCAAAAAATGATGAACTCTACGAAAGAAAATTATATAACATAAATTGTGTGGTTTAATGTGCTCTACATTTCTTGTGTGGTAAGATTTTGTGTATCTCATACGGTTTAGCAGTTATGCAAAATTCATCTAGAATAAAGTAATCTTCAGAGGCTATTCCTAGAAAATTCAAGATATACATATTATTTGTCAGGGATATATCTTTAATATACAATATTTTAATCAAAATTGTTAAGAGTCATTTTTGAGAAAATAAAAATTTTCGAAAAAAGTTCCGTGTAAAGGGTAGTTGGGAATGGGGAGCTTTTCTTAAAAATCTTCGTGTCGCATCCGTGGAAGAAACCAAACTTAAATACCAAGTTTGGTAGTGAACGGTCTTTTCGTTTTTGAGCTATTCTGTTCACAGACACGCACACACACATGGATATCGTTGTAAGAATGCTTTTTTGGATTCAGGGGAACCCAATACATGTATTACCGGTGAAATCTCGGTATCGAATTTTTGGTGGAATGCAACAACTTCTCTATGCACTATGTACACAGCACGTGTAGAGTAAATAAAAGGAAGACTAATAAATGTCCATAAAATTCCTATGAAACATTGAGTAGACAAACCCATGGAATTGTTAAGATATTTTTCCTTTATGTCTACTTGCAATAGTAATATTAATGGCACCAGTAACATATAATTCATTCTATTTCACGATGTGCCAGATAAAACATAACACAGCTGTGTCACACATGCTTCTAATGAACCAATCAATGCGGAGCAAAGCAAAACGAACCGTCAATAAAACACGAACTGCATTCTGGAAATTAATTTAACTAGTTGAGCACAACCCACACTCTACGCCTGACATATAGACTTCCCCCAATACTTCCGCTTCTCCGAACGTCGATACAGAGAAACAGAACCATATTCCCCAAATTAGCGACACACACTGCACTAAACTGCCCAAAATAATAAATACAGTTTCTCTGCAGTATGTCTGTGGCAGAGCACTACAATCCAAACAAAATCTCAATTTAGATTATTAGAAATGCGCCTTAAAGTGCAGTAAACTATAACAAAAATACATAATATTTTTTTTTTTGGAATAGTAATTTATAATATGTTTTAAAACGTCATAAAAAGTTACATTTACACTTCTTTCAAATGTGAGCATTTACAAAAAACCTTGATGTGTTCCATTCACATGAATTTCTCAACATCTCTGTAACAAGTTATAGTTATAAAGCTAATTACTCTCTCTATACGTACCATAGAGGTATTGCACTTCATCCAAAAATTTGATACCGATATTTCACCGGAAATATCTGCTTAAGGGTACCCTGTATCCAAAAAAAGGCATTTTCAAAAAAGATCCGAGTGTCTGTATGACTCTCCGTGTGTCTGTGTATCTGTGAACACGATAACTCAAAAACAAAAAGTCGGTAAAATAGAAAACTTGGAATATAAGTTCAGTGTCTTCCGGGGATGCGACATGAAGATTTTGAGAAAAATTCCCCCACTCCAAACTACCCTTTACATGGAGCCTATTTAGAAAATTTTGATTTTGTCAAAAATATCGTATATTAAAAACGTTTTTCTGACAAATAAAATGTATATCTTGAATTTTTGGGAATAACTTCTGAAAAATACTTCATTCTGAATGAATGTTACGGAATTTTGCATATTTGCTAAACCGAAAGAGATGGACAAAAAAGTACATCACAAAAAAAATTTAGAGCATATTAAAACACAATTTATGCTGAATACATTTTTTTCGTAGAGTTGATCGTTTTAGAGATATTCCTTGTTTTTAGCTTCAGCTTTAAAAAACATACTTTTCTTATACAGAAATTTGTCAACTCCTATCCATACAAAGGAACATAGCAACCAGCTTTTGACTATCACTTTAACCTATGGTACACCCTTATTTCGCTTCTACTTACAAGGAAGCAGGTAATAAGACTATCTCTGCTAATCTGTTTCTCCATTAGAAGGTAGTAAATAGGATATGCTTTTTTAACAATAATTTGTTGCATAGATGTAGAAAAAGTCATGTGAATGGAACGCGTCAGATTTTTTTTCAAATGTGAACACTTACAAAACACTTGGTGTTACATTCACATTACTTTCTCTACATCTCTGTAACAAATTATAGTTATAAAGCTTATTTTTCTATTTATTTCATGCTAATCAAGATAGGCATTAGCACAAATGGTTTCTTGTTACTTTCTTTCTTTTAAGTCGAAGGTAAATAAGAGAATACACTAGACTAAAACTAAAGTCAACTGTTTTAAAATATGGTTGCTATGGAATAGAAATCAGTTCCTTTGCATGACCAGGAGTTGACAAATTCCCGTAGAGAAAAGTTTTACGGAATGCTGCATAACTGCTAAACCGTTAGAGATGGGCAAAAATTTATCACTCAAAAATGCAGAGCACTTGAAAACTCACAAGTTATGCTAAATACCTTTATTCGTGGAGTTGGTCGTTTTGGTAAGAATTGAACCTGAATCTCGCATTTTGGAACTCATGCTAACACTGCGCGTTAATCAAATTCATCCGGAATAAAGTAGTCTTCAGAGGCTATTCCCAGAAAATTCAAGATATACATTTAATTTGTTAGGTAAATATCTTTAATATCTGATATTTTAATCAAAATCGTCACAGCGATTTAATCAAAATTTTCGATAAATGTTTCATGTAAAGAGTAGCTTGGGGTGGAGGGATTATTCTCAAAATCTTCGTGTTGCATCCCTGGAAGATATTAAATTTAAATACTTTACCTAGTACATAGGTAGAAAATTTGTTGTACTCACCCAAAATTTCCATACTAAGATGTCACTGAAAATACGCGTTTTAGAGTTCCCTGTATATAACTAAGTATTTTTAGAAAAATGTCCGTTTGTGTACGTGTGTGTCTGTGAACACGATAGTGCAAATATGAAAAATTGGTTAAATACCAAACCTGATATTTAGTTTAGTATCCTCCAAGGGTGCAACACAAAGATTTTCAAGAAGATTCCTACACCCCGAAATAACTTTCATCTGGGAAAATGCTTAGAATTTTGATTTAAGAAAAACGGCTCTAAGGATTTTGGTTAAAATACCGTATGTTAAAGACAATTACAGAGCAAATAATACCACATCTTTAATTTTTTGGAATATCTTCTGAAATCCTCTTCATTCTGAATTACCGTTACTTACCGTAAGAGGTGGACAGAAAGTTATTGCACAAAAAATCAAGATCTCTTTAAAACACACAACTTATGTCATATACTGTTTTGTAGAGTTAACAATTTCCTGCTATTGGTTTTCGTTTTGTATCTCTTTTGTGTTCCTCCTGGTCATACTCCTTCAAATATCAATTTAAATTGTTTCACACAAGGATCGGCTTTCAAAGGATTGACTATGGGTTTAGACTTGAATATTTTCTTTTATTTACAAGAAAACAAATAATAGGATAATTTCTGCTTTTAACTCTATTAATATGGCGTGGATTAAAGAATATATATATATATATATATATCGGAGTCCTTAAACTTTAACTTGACATTCCTCTTCTTAGAATAAAGGAAAAACCCTACAAAATCTTATCCGGGTAACTCACCCTAAGCGAGATTCGAACTCGCCACCTCTAGAATATGAGGCAGACACTACCCTAACGCACTGCCAAGGCGGGCTATAATTTTTTGTAGGAATAACTTGTTTGCAGTACAATTAGAAAATGTCAAGTGAATGGAACACATTAGTTTTTATGGCAATATTACAAGCCTTCGTCTCTGTGTTCTTATTATTCTATGCATCAAGTATGTTAATTAATTACCACGATTAAATGACATACATAAGTAGACATTTTAAGCGATGGCAGTTAAAAGTTATTACGATGAATATCGTGAACTGACGCTTTATTTCCCACCGATATCTATTTAAATTGGTCAATGCATGCTTTTGATGGACTTTCGCCATTGAGGTTCTCTGTAAAGGTACGCGGAGGTTGGCAACAGTGTCAGGCGAGCATTGATACCTGGTTTGTTTGTTCGTGTGACTGCTGCCACACAAATCATTGATGGATGACACGTAGCGAGTTGTTTATTGATGGCGCTGCCGGAAAAACCTTTTCATGGACGCGATAAATTATCCGCATCGCTCAATATATTCAGGAAGGAAACAATATTTCAATTCCTACTGCAGCAGTAAACATTTTTTTCCAATTACATATGCTGACAATGTTATTAAAGCGACACTATGATAACTATAACTTTATTAATGGAATTGTTCTTTCGTGTTAGCCCAGCAGGTTCAAACATTCCAAATTAGAATCAACTTTTGAATATTCTGTTGAGCTTTAAAGCTCTGTGTGAGTTTGTGTGTGGGAGCTTAGGATAATGATATGAGAGTATTTTCAATGGACGGCCGAATTCGGACCGTGAAAAACAAGCCATTGTGGAGGGTTCCTAAATTAAAACTAAATATAATTAATTACTTCCTCTATGCGAACCATGTATATAGCGTATAGAGGAAATATTGCACCCATTCAAAATTCTATACAAAGATTTCACCGGATATATATGTTTTGGATCCCCTGAGTCCTAAAAAGCATTTTTATAAAAAGGCTCACGTGTGTCTGTCTGTGTGTCATCGTTTCTTAAAAACAAAAAGTAGGCTAAATACCAAACTTAGCACTTAAATTCAATATCTTCCAAGGATGCGAAACGAAGGTTTTCAAGAAAATCCCCCTTCCAACTCCCTTAACATGGAGAATGTTTGGAAATTTTGATTTTCTCAAAAATTACTCTAACGATTCTGTTTAAAATCTCATATGTTAAAAGATATTTATATGATAAATAAAATCTATATCTTGAATTTTTTGAGAATCCCTCTTGCTCACTCTGGTAAACTATAAACTTCACAAAAAATACAGATCTCATTAAAACACACAAATTATGTCATATATTTTTTGTGGAGTTGACGGTTTATGGGATATTCCTTGTTATTGATTTTATTTTTGAAATATTTTAAACCTTTGTCATACGGAAATTGTCAACCTCTGGCCACGTAAATAAATGGATTTCAATTCCATTGCAACCATATTTTAAAACATTTGATTGTCAGTTTAGTCTGGTGTATTCTCTGATTTCCCTTCTACTTATAAGGAAGCAAGTAATAAGATCGTTTCTGCTGTTTATCTCAATTAGCATGAAAGAGAAGAATAAGCTTATTTGTTACAGAGATGTAGAGAAAGTCATGTGAATGGAACACGTCGGATTCCTTTTATTTATCATACAATTCAATTAACAAATCTGATGTGTTGTATTCACATAACTTTCTCTAGCTATTCCTTATACAAACTGTCCTTACAAGAGGTTATTCTTTAACTTTCATCATGCTATTCGAGATAGACATGAGGGGAATTAGTCTGATTACTCGCTTCCTTGTAAGCAGAAGGGAAATAAGGGAATACACTAGGCTCATGCGTTATTCAAATCTTTTAGAAGCGGTCGCCATGTGAAACAAGTGAGGTTCAGTTTGCTTTACTGGTCCCGTTTGAGAAAAGTTTGGTATTTTAAAATGGAAATGGACTGGTATTTTACTCTAAAACCAAAATTTGAGTTATAGTTTTCACAGTCACACAGACACAGGCACGGATATTTTTCTAGAAATGTTTACTTTTGGATACAAGGGACCCTAAAGGGTCAATTTCCGGTGAAATCTCGGTGTCAAATTGTTGGATGGAATATAATTTTTTCTATACACTATGTACATACAGGTACGTGAAGAGAAAGTAAAAATCTAAATAAAATTATTTTTGGGTGGAACGCAATACTATCTCTGCATACTATGAATATGTAAGAGGAAGTAGAAATTAATACAGTAATCTACCAATGCAGGTGCAATCTAGTAACTGATCCGCTTTGGCAGCAAGGAAAGAAAAAAAAAAAAAAAAAAAACAAAAAAAAAAACGGTGATGAACAGTAACCACCTTACTCTCCTACTTTATTGTCTTCTTTTTTCTTTGCTCACGTTCTAATCCTTAGGGAAGGATTTAGCACTTAGAACTACTCGAACCTAGCTTCCCCCACTGTGTGCTCTAGATGCGTTCGGATGTAAGTTAAATAAGATTAAGCTGCAATATTCCAGTGAGAAATCCAGATTCTGTAAAAAAACATGGCATTCCTATTCTTTACAAAACCCGGACCTAAATTGAACTCCAATAATTGGCTAAATGAAATAAAGAACAAACTAGAGAAAAAGAAACCCTGCCCAAACTGAATAAGCCGAAATTTTAAATATTTTGAAAAAAAAAATTCAGTTCCAGAACATATATATATATATACACACACACAAACATACAGGCCGTTTCAAAACCACACAAAACAAAGATAGCAGTCGAGTTTTAGGTATGTTTCAAAATCGCACACATTTGGGATTAGGCAGCGAAGGAACAACGGTTGTCATATGCCACATAAACAACCTCAGAACCTGTTATACGACACACATTACAAAACTCGAATGCTACGTTTTGCATTACTAAGGTGACTTGTGCCGCGCCGGCGTGTCTATCAAACCACGCCTACACCACGCGACTGGGACCTTCGCTACCAACCGGCATCTCTCTTGGAGTGGGCCAGGCACGTGCCATTTGGTCATGTACGACTGCCTAATCCATGGCGATTTCATAATAGTTTTTGTATGTGCCGAATTTAGAGCTGAAAATTATATTTACGTATCACGTTCGGTATGACCAACAAGGTCCACACCTTCGTTTGATGTCGTTTTGAAACACACGCGTGTGTGTTTCCTTAATAATGTGGAAACTGCTCAGGATGAAAACGGAAACCGTCTGCAATTCCTTAAAATGGAAATAAACTACTCTGTTTTGTGTTATACACTGGAATCCCAACGAAGTTGCAAGTGTTTTATGTGGTTCATTTTGGGGCATATTTACATTCCGAGAATTGAAATATAGGTCAGTAGAGCACATTAGATATCTTTATAAACATACGAGCTAGAACGGAGACCACCTCAAGAAAGAACCAACAGCTTGCAGTTGTGTTTTTCGTTCAGCGATGTTTGTTGGGATATGAAATATTGCATTTCACCCAAAATTAGTAATACAGGTTTTACTGTTTATACTTTGAGGCCCTCTGACTCGAAATATGTATTCATTTACCAGTATGTCCCAGTGTGAATGTGTTTGTCACTTGTATTACACAATCGCATTGCAATACAAAAGTTACAAGTATAGGTTTGATACAACCTCTTGCAATCCTATAAGCTTCTTAGTTGCATAAAGGGACACACCCACCAAAAACCTTACAGACAATCAGATTTAATAATGCTATTAAGCTGTTGTGACATTTTGGTTTAGGTTTCGGAACATATAATCATTAGTGTCATGGTAACTGCCCATTTTTGCACATTTCAAAATACATTGCAATGTATTTCTATTATTTTCTATCTGGATGCATATTTTCTATTTTAGTGTATAAGATTATCAACAATATGCATATTGTTGTTAATAGTTTGTCCCGAATTCATACGTGCATGACTAAATGTGGGATAACAGGGGTTATGTAAGGAGGAGAGCATCATTTTGCTTCATTGGCAATATCCTTAACAGACGAATAATCACGATTTGATACGAAGGAATCCGAGTCATGTAAATGGATTAATGACTTGCTGTAACTGCTATCTTGACTTATTTTGGAAGGGTTGGTTGCAATTGGAACGGTTGGTACGGTTACAAAAAGACTCTGGTGTGTACCTTTCATATGACTTTCTCTATATCTCTAAAACAAATTATTGTTAAAAAACGTATTCTTCTATCTGCTTCATGCTAATCGAGATAAACATTAGCAGATATGAATATTACTTGCTTTTTTGTAAGACAGAAGGAAATAAGAGAGAGTACACAGGCTGAACCGATAGTCAAATACTGTAAATGTGTTGAAATTCGTTTCATTGTAAGGAGTTTGCAAATTCCCGTATGAGAAAAGTTTTAAGTATTTTAAAACTGAAACCAATAACAAGGAATATTGTTATCTTCATGAAAAAAAATAAATATGACATAAATTGTGTGGTTTAACGATGTCCACATGTTTTTTGTAATACGTGTTTATCTCTTACAGTTTACCAGTAATGCAAAAGTCATCTAGAATGAAGAAAGAAGTCTTCAGCTGCTGTTCCCAGAAAAGTCAAGATATACATTTTACTTGTCATGTAGATATCGTTAAAAACAGTATGTTAATCAAAACCGTTAGAGCCAATTTTTAGAAAATTGAATTTTTCTAAATGTTAATCTTGTAAAGGATAGTGTGGAATAGGGGGATTTATTTATTTATTTATTTATTTTTTTTTTTTTGAAAATCTACGCATCGCATCCTTGGAAGATACTAAAGTTTGATATATTGCGGACTTTTCGGTAAAATATACACATAAACACACCTGTATATTTTTCTAAAATGTCGTCCTCTGTGGTGTAATAGGTAGCATACGCCCAAGGTCGTGGATTGAAACCCGGGGGAGGAGGATGTATTTTTTTCGGAAGTAAAAACCCATCGCATGGCTTCCTTCAGAAGGGAAGTAAAGCCGATGATCCTTTGTCGTAGATTTACGGCACGCAAAAGAAACTCAAGTCCTGATAAAGAGGCATCTGAGAAAAATTAAGTGGTCTTTCACGCCCAACATAGAATGGGACGCTGAAAACCACAGTAGTTAATGAGTGTTCATGGGTATATGGGACCCTAAAATGTGTATTTCCGATGAAATATGGGCATTCAAATTAGGGTGGAGGGCAATATATTTTCTACTTATGTGTTATGGTTTAAGTAGAGGAAGTAAAGGTCATTTTCTCACCTATACAGTCAACACGTTTTGGTATGAACACAGTGCAAGGTAATGCCCAGTTAAGTGAAAGAAGCTGTTGGATGGATCACGATAAACATTTGCAAGTTGGCAATGTTCCTTTTTCTGGGGCGTAATGTTTTGGCTGTCTTTTCCCTGACAGCACTTGGCAACGAAACCTGACCTGTGTTGCTGGCTGAGAGGATGGCATGGATACAAAAACAAATGCAAAGCAAAACTACGTAATACTCTCCTCTCACATAGAGTGTACAGCGCCGTACCTACTGTGTTTTCAACACGGTACTTTAGAGCAAAATTTCCGCACTTCATTCCACCTTAGAAGAGTATACAAGCTACTTCTGGCTTATTTTTCTGCAATCTGAACACAGAATTACAATACTGTTGTTTTAAGCTCGGTTTTCAGGTGGATGAAAAAACCTGTACTCTTGGGAAAAGTGGTTGAGGGAACAGGTTAGAGTGAAATGAATACTTGGATCACTAAGATGTTTGTTTTTTCAAGTCACTTCGCATTACTGGCGTGACTTCAATTCCTCCACACTCTAGTTTGAACTAAGCTATTCTTCCTCCCTCCCTCGTTCTTTCTTTCTTCAAATTACTGAAACCTTTATATGCAGTTCGCTCAGTATTCTAGCTACTTTCTCTACACGTATTATGTAAATAGTGAACAGAGAAGGTATTGCATTCCACCCAACAATTCAATACCGAGATTTCACCGAAAATACGTGTTTTGGGTCACCTTAAATCCAAAAAAGCGTTTTCAGAAAAAGATCCATGTGTGTGTGCGTGCGTGTGTGCGTTGGTATTTAAGTTTGGTACCTTTTAAAGATGTGACACGAAGGTTTTCAGGAAAATCCTCCCCAACCTAAACTACCTTTTAAATGGAACTTTTTCGAAAATTTTGATTTTCTTTAAAATGGCTCTAACGATTTTGACTAAAATATCGCATATTAAAGATATTTACCTGACAATTAAAATATATATCTTGAATTTTCTGAGAATAGTCTCTGCAGACTACTTTATTCTGGATGAATTTTATGGAATTTGCATAACTGCTAAATCGTAAGGGATTGACAAAAACTTACCACAAAAAAAAAAAAAAAAAAAAAATGTAGAGCTCGTTAAAACACACAATTTATGTAATATATCGTGGATTTGATTGTTTTTTGGTTACAGTTTTGAAAAACTTATATTTTTCTCTTACAGGAATTTATCAACTCCTGTCCATACAAAGGAACACCAGTCACTTAGCAACCAGCTTTTGGCTATCAATTTAACCAATGGTACTCCCTTATTTCACTTCTACTTACAAGAAAGAAAGTCATTAAGACTATTTCTGCTAATTTTTTCTCAATTAGCATGAAGTAAACAGAAGCATAAGGTTTCTAACAATAATTTGTTACAGAGATGTAGAGAAAGTCAAGTGAATGAAACATATCACATTTTTTTTATTTACTGTACATAGTGTATAGAGAAGATATTGCATTGTACCCAAAAATTCAATACCATAAATACATGTTTTGAGACCCCTGAATCCAAAAAATGCAATCTGAGAAAAACGTCCGTATGTGTCAGTCTGTGTGCCTGTGGCAACATATCTCAAAAACGAAAAGCCTGTTAATTACCAAATGATATATTTAAGTTTGGTGTCTCCCAAGGATGAGACACAGAGATTTTCAAAAAATACCTCCACACCCGGCTACCCTTTACATGGAAAAATTTTCGAAAATTTTGATTTTCTCAAAAATGGCTCAAATGACTTTTATTAAAAAGCCAAATGTTTAGAATATTGTATACCTTGAATGTTCTAGGAATAGCCTCTAAGGACCTCTTGATTCTGGATGACGTTTGTATAGCTGGTAAGCCGTAGAACATAGACAAAAACTTACCACACAAAAGTTTAGATATCTTCAAAGCACACAATCTATGTTATACATATTTTGTAGAGTTAACCCTTTTCGAGATATTCCGAGTTTCAGTTTCACAAACGGGGGATATCCTTCTATTCGTCTCTCGTTTGTTTATACTAGTAAGCAAAGAGAGTGTTGCACTTAGCGACCGGCTTTTAAAAGATCTTTTGTTTTCCTTCTACTAACAAAGAAGCAAGTACCAATCCTGGCAATGCTTAACTCGATTAGCCTGACGGATATAAGAAAGTTTTTTTATGGAACAGCCAGAGAAAGCCATGTAAATGTTACACATCAGATTTTTACTTTCTCTACACGAACTATGCACATAGTGTAGAGAGAAGGTATTGCCATCCACCCAAACATTCGGTACAGAGATTTCACCGGAAATACGTGTTCCCTGTATCAAAAAAATGCATTTTCAGAAAAAGGTCCGTGTGTGTCAGTGAGTCCGTATTTCCGTGTGTCTTGTGAACACGATAACTCAAAAACGAAAAATCGGTAAACTACCAAATTTAGTATTTAAGTTTAGTATCTTCCAGGATTGCGACACAAAGATTTTGAGAAAAATCCCGCTACCTCAAACCCCTTTACATGGAACTTTTTTTCGAAAATGTTTATTTTCTCAAAAATGGCTCTAACGATTTTTATTAAAATATCTCATATTAAAGATACTTACCTTACAAATAAAATGTATATCTTAAGCTTTTGGGAATAGTCTCTGAAGACTACTTTATTCTGGATGAATTTTACGGAATTTTGCATAACCGCTAAACGGTAAGAGATGGACAAAAACTTACCACACAAAAAATGTAGGGCATCTTAAAGCATTCTTTTTTTTTTCGTGGAGTTGATCGTTTTTGAGATATTCCTTATTTTGATTTCTCCTATAAAAAACGTATACTTTTCGCATACGGCAACTTCAGTTACATAGCAACCAGCTTGACTATCAGTTTAACCTATGGTACTCCCTTATTTCGCTTCTACTTACAAGGAAGCAAGTAATACTACTATTTCTGTTACTTTTTTCTTGATTACCATGAAGTAAATAGAAGCATAAACTTTTTAACAATAATTTGTTACAGATAGTCTTGTGAATGGAACACATCAGGTTTTTACTTCTTGGTAAAGCAGTAATTTAAATGTTGCCAATGACCAGTGACATGGCCATGTTTTAGAGCCTACAGAGCCCTTAAGAAACCTGACCCAGTTTTGCTCACAACAGAACTTTTTCTAAGAGAGATTTTTTTCTTTCTTTTTGGGGGGGGGGGGGAGATGAGGATGAACTAAATTCTATTATGAGGAAACTTTTGGAGACTTCACGGTTGAGGAAACTTACAGTAGGGAAGATATGCGAGTGTTAGTGCTGAATATACTGTTTAGTTTCCTCCAGGAAAATAGTAAGAAATATATGCATTACAGTTGCCGCTTTTCATGGAATGTAATTCGGTTAAGTTTCCAAGCACATTCATTACATTGTAAATTCCAAATTGAGCGTTCAACAGAGGGTAATAAAATAATAAAGGCTGCGTCGTCAGGGGATGATACATGGTCAATAAACTTTGTGCTGCCACCTTTAGGGTGGTATTAATAAACGCGGTTTGAACTCTGGAACCAGGCTTTTGGCTAACCACCTGCTATACATAATAACCAAGTTAATCTGCAGTTTAACTTCATTTCCTTTTGGTGGAGGCGCCTCATGATTTACATTCTCCACGCATTCCTATTGTAGGTAAAGGAAGGATTTGCATTACATCAAAAGATCCTATACCAAGATTTTACCGGAAATGCGGATTTTGAGATCCTATGAATCAACAAATGATTTTTAAGTAAAAACTCCAAATATTCATATGCATAGGTTTGATCGTACGTCTGTCTACGAACAGCATGCCTAGAAGCAAAGGTGTTTTCAACGATACATGAGAAAATTGTTGAATTAAAAGATAAGCCTTAGTATGCATTATCCATATTTTTTTGAAAATACATAGGCTATTTTTTCGCGAATGTTTAGCATTGTTCATAATTTTTCGAATAGTGTGAATTTTGCCACAAAACTTTAACGTTTGTTGTTTCATACCATGTAGGTAAAATTGTGAAACAATAGTAAGAATATCAAAGAGAACACCAATTTCAACACTTATAAGAATCTAAAATAAATTACCAAGAAAGAAAAAGTCTGAAAAGTTCTGAAAATTTCGGATTGGTATTAGAGACAATATTAGAGCTTCAATCTATAGAAACACTTTTATTTTCTATACACGTACTATACTGTATAGGGAAGGTATTATATTCCTACCAAAAATTTGATACAGAGATTTCACCGCAAATGTATGCTTTGAGGTCCCCTGAATCCAAAACAAATGTGTGTTCCATTCACATAACTTTCTCTAGTTGTTCCATATACAAGCTATTCACATCAAAGATTACTCTTTTGTCTACATAATGCTATTCGAGATAAACATTAGCAAAATTGTTCTTTTAAATTTACACTCTTCTAAGTAGAAGGGAAATAAGGGAATATATTAGGTTAAAGCGACAGTAACATTTTTAAAAGCTGGTCGCAATGTAAAACAATTGAGGTTTGGTTCGCTTTGCATATTCCCATTTAAGAAACTGTACTAGTTTAAAATTGAAACCAACAATCCACTCTACAAGAAAAATACATATGATATAAATTATGTATTTGAACGATGTGTACATTTTTGTGTAGTAAGTTTTTTTCTGTATCTATGGTTTAATCTTTTTGCAACATCCTGAAAAACTAATTTGGAATGAAGAATTCTTCAGAAGCTATACATTTTATTTTGCCATGCAAATATTTTAATATACCACTTTAATCAAAATCGTTTAAACATTTTTTAGAAACTCAAAAATTTCGGAATTTTTTCCATTTAAAGGGTAGTTATGGGACCTTCCTGGAAGATAGTAAACCTAAATACTAAGTTCGGTATTTTATCGACTTTTCGTTTTTGAGTTATCGTGTTCACAGACACACGGACCCACACACGGACTTTTTTTAAAAATGCTTTTTTTAAGTACAGGGGACCCTAAATCGGGTATTTCGGTACGAAATTTTTGGGTGGAAAGCAATACCTTCTCTGTACACTATGTACATAGTACGTGTAGAGAAAGTAAAAACTAATTTGCCATTTTCTTTAATGTGACTATGAGAAGCAGTATGCACATTTTGAAATAAATTAATGAAAAATTGCATCGCGCGGAGCATTTTGAGTATGAAATAGTGTTGAAACAAAGTTTGCGAAAAGCAAGGTTTTAAAGTTGGGATTGTCTATTACTAAATATGCGCTTGTCCATTTAACTGGTAGTCAAAGTGCGCATAGTGAAAAAAAAAAAAAACTATATATTTTCTTAAAGTCTGGCATTCACATTATTTTATTATAAAATTGTTTAAATTGGTAACAATTTCCTGTCAAACATCACAAATGCATCACCTTAATTGACATAAACCATTGCAGGTTTGCCTGGGTAGTGTGGTGATGGCGTGTCTGTCTCACATTTAACAGGTCACGAGTTCGAATCTCGCTTACGGTTACTTACATGGATAAGGTTTTTTTCGAGGCTTTCTATTACCCTGAGAAGACGAATGTTGAGTAACTTTAAGCTTCATGGAACCCGAGATCATTTGAGCATCATTTCACCAATTTCAACCAAGCTAAATGACGTTAATTACATGCACACACACACGCATACACACACACATACACACACAACCTTTACATAAATAATTACAGTAGATATTTCGTTATAAATGCAAAGAAAATCGCAAAAGTCAAATGTTTAATAATTGGACGCTATATACTTTCTAACATTTAGTGAAAAACAACTGGTACGAAAGAACTGTAAAAAATGATCAAGTCTGAAAGATTCGAGCTATTAGTAATAGATATCTCGTGAAAAGTAAACAGAACAAAAAGTTTTTTAAAATAGTTTGTCAACTTTAAAGAGATCTAAAATTTTTTTATAGTACGTTCAGCTTAAAATTTACAGTTATACAAAATAATAAAATCCTCCTTCAGAATGAAGATAACTTTACATTCACAAGAATTTTAATATGTTATTATAAATCTTATTAAATTTACGTAATATTTCGCATTTCAAAAAATCGGTAGTCTTTTTTGAAAAAAAATCAAAACATTTTGAACATTTTTCCAAATAAAGGAAAATTTGGAATGTGGATTTTCACAAAAATTATTAGATATTAGACCCCAAAACGTGTATCTCCAGTTAAATTTCTATATAATGTTTGTGGTTAAGTGCAGTACTTTCTCTGCTTAAGCAGGCAGCATATATAAACAACAGAGAAATAAATGTGCAAATCTCGTTAAAACACACATATTTGTGCGTTTTCGGTAAAACATATTTTATGCCAAATATATCTGTAGGACATTAATATGATCCCTTGTTATTAATTTTATTTCCGAATACTTATACTTTGTTCAAGTGATAAGTCACTATTCTTTATTTCTCATGGCCATGCAAACGTTTGGGTTAAGGCCATGAGATAGCTATCCGAATTTAGTTTCTCTACATGCACTATGTACATAGTAAGTGGAGAAGTTATAGTATTCCACCCAAAATTTCGATATCCAGATGTCGCTGTAAATATATTTTGTAGTCCCCTGAATCAAAAAAAACAACACATTTTTAGAAAGCGGTCCGTCCGCGTATGTGTGTTTTTATAGTATTTAACACTCTATTTTACTACATTTACACCGCAGCCGATGACACTAATGCTATATGGAATGAAGATGGAGCACTGGTGGAATGCGATTGCAGGGGAAACCGGAGAACCCGGAGAAAACTCGCCTCTATGCCGCTTTATCCATCACAAATCCCACAAGCGGTCGCTGGGTGAAGGCGAGTGGTCTAACCACTCTGCCACAGCGCAGTCTTATATGTGTAAGTGAGCAGCTAGTTCAAAAATGAAAATTTGGTTAAATACCAAACTTGATATTTAAGATAATTTTTACTTACCCTACACGTACTATGTACATAGTGTATAGAGGAGGTATTGCACACCACCCAAAAATTCGACACCGAGCTTTCACCGAAAATACATGTTTTAGGGTTCTCTGTATCCAAAAAAAGCATTTTCAGAAAAGGGTCCGTGTGTGTGTGACCGGGTGTGCGTGTGTCTGTGACCATGATAACTCAAAAACGAAAAGTCGGTAAAATATCAAACTTGGTATTTAAGTTTAGTATCTTCCAGGGATGCGACACGAAGATTTTGAGAAAAATCCTCCCACCCCAAACTACCCTTTACATGAAACTTTTTTTAGAAAATTTCGATTTTCTCCAAAATAACTAACGATTTTGATTAAAATCTCGTATGTCAAAGATATTTACCTGACAAATAAAATATATGTCCTGAATTTTCTGGGAATAGCCTCTGAAGACTACTTTATTCTGGATGAATTTTACGCAATGTTGCATAACTGCTAAACGGTAACAGGTGGACCAAAAATTAGCACACAAAAAATGTATAGCACTTTGAAACATAGAATTAAGTTATATTAATTTTTTTCGAGGAGTTTTTTAGTTATTCCTTGGTTTTAGTTTCAGCTTTGAAACATTTATACTTTTCTCATTTAGGAATTTCAATTTCTGTCCATACAAACAAAATATCTTCAGTCACATAATTACTAGCTTTTGACTATCACTTTAACCTATGGTACTCTCTTATTTCGCTTCTAGTTACAAGGAAGCAAGTAATAAGAATATTTCTGCTATTTTTTTGTCGATTAGCATGAAGAAAATAGAAGCATACAATAATTTGTTGCAGAGAGGTAGAGAAAGTCATGTAATTGGAATACATCTGGTTTTTCTAGCATGCGACACGAAGGTTTTCAAGAAAATTCCTAAGCCCAAACTAGATTTTTACATGAAGTTTTTTTTTTTTTTTTTTCGATAAGTTTGATTTTCTTAAAAATGGCTCTAACGATTTTGATTAAAACACCATGTATTTGAATCAAAAGTTGCCATAGCCAAGATGAGGAGACTGAACAGATGAGATGTTTGAGCCAGGGGGAAAGTACTGCTGTTGTAACTTGCCATAAAACACAGGATATGTGTTGAAAGTAAGGGTGTTTTCTTCTGTCTCCAGTGTTTTATCGTCTTCCGCACTAAACATCACATCACCGCAAGCCAACATAAATTCTAGGGATTCTTCGCTGAGATTGGATGTCTATCCACGTATCTATGTACCAAAATTCCGACAGTGAACATCCCAAACACAGAAACTGTGTTCACGTTATAAAGAGAGTACATTTTAAAGTAATTTTGAATCATTAGGATGTAATCTAGGAAACAACTCAGCAGATTTTGAAATTATTTAGCCGCTGAAGCCCACCACTCTTCCCGAAGTATACAAGCAAAATACTTTTTGCTAATAAATGAATAAAATACTTTGCATGATCTGATATCTCACACTCATATAACTTCTCTTCTCACTATATTTCGTTTTACTCCCAGTTATGCAAACAGGATGACTTTCAATCCTATAGCAACAACTATTAAAGCATTGGACTATCGTTTTAGTCTAGTGAATTCCCTATTTCCCTTCTATTTATAGTGAACTAAGAATTAGAATCATTTCTATTAATGTTTCTTTCGATTAATATGAAGTAGATAGAAGAATAAGCTTTTGCCAGAACATTTTCTTTGCAGAATAGGCACAGAAAATCATGTGAATGGTAAACATCAGATTTTAATATTGTGTATTATGATTTACAAAATTATTTCCCAATAAAGAAAACTTCTTAGCCTATAGCCAAAAAATTAAAGATCTGCCTTTTAATTATTTATTTATTGCTGTTTAACAGCCCGTAACATGGTTGGTCATATTGGACGATGGACCGCGCCGTGGCCGAGTGGTTAGAACACTCGCCTCTCACCCAAGTGAACCGATTATATTATTTTTATTAATCTTAATAATTGGGAGAATTTTTTGGTACCGAAAATTTGGGTTCATCTCAGGCGACCGCATATGGAATTTTTGGTGGATAAAGCAGCGCAGGTGGCCGAGCCATGGCCGAGTGGTTAGACCACTTGCCTCTCACCTAGGCGGCTCGGGTTTGATCCCAAGTCCCCGCATGGGACATTTGTGGTGGACAAAGCGGCGCAGGGGCAGGATTTCTCCGGGTACTCCGGTTTACCCCGCTATCACATTCCACCGGTGGTCCATCTTCATTTATGTATCATCAACGTCATCACCTGTGATGCCTATGCAGTAAAAGCAGGATATAAACATTATAAAAAAAGCATCAGATGATGAATGGATCGGTGACATGAAAAAAGGGAAAAGTGAAAACCCCTAAAACACCTTTTCTGGAAGCTCACTCTAGCCGAGATTCGAACACGGGACCTGTTGAATGAGAGGTAGGGACGCTACCCCCGTACTACAGAGGCGGTTAAATTTTATTTGCCATGAAAATATTCTAAATATATTGTGTCAAATGGTAAACATCAGTTGCTGATAAACACACTATTTCATCGCAATATAGCATGATAAAACTGAATCACTAACAAACACCGTGCATTCAATGCACAATACAACCGATCCCCAAATCGAATATCAACTCATTAATTAACACCGTACATTCAGTGCACAATACAATCGTTCCCCAAATCGAACCAGCACTGATTCACTAACACCATGCATTCAGTGCACAAGTCAACCGATCCCCAAATCGAATCAAAACTGATTCACTAATACTGTGTATTCAGTGCACAAGTCAACCGATCCCCAAATCGAATCAAAACTGATTCACTAACACCATGCATTCAGTGCACAATACAACCGATCCCCAAATCGAATCAAAACTGATTCACTAACACCATGCATTCAGTGCACAATACAACCGATCCCCAAATCGAATCAAAACTGATTCACTAACACCATGCATTCAGTGCACAATACAAGCGATCCCCAAATTTAATCACAACTGAATCACTTGTGTCCAAACTCAAAACTAAACTGAACTGTCCACGTATGTTCTCGTTTAACTATCCATCTATTGATCATGTTCACTTTTTACTTCCTGACTGTCTCCTTATAGAGGTGGTCCACTTAAAAACTTGAATGTGTGTGAAAGATCAGTTGAGAATGATGGTCTCATTCAAGCAAACAATATGAGTCATTCAAAAACTATACAAATATATTTTAAACATAAACCTGTGTGTTTTACTTTCTCTAGCATGTGTGTACTATCTTTCACAAAAGTAAACACCCACCGCGCGATGGGTCACTTAATTCTTGAATGGGAGATATGAGAATAAAATACACCATATGCTTCCCACCCCTTTGAGTTTCAGTGGGCATGGCAGCCATTCGCTCACCTCACAGTTTTGGAAACGAATCATTGTAAAGTAACGGGAAATAATTGCAAATTCAACTTCAATATCTTGCAGAAAATGTGTTGTTATTGTTTTTCGATTAAGTAGTGCACGTGAAGTAAAACGCTTCTATTGTTGGGTGATTTACTTACAAACATAAGTTTAATCAGCAGCAATTATGGCTGTGATTAGAGTATCCGAAGTGCTGAATGTTTAGAATATATAGAAATTGGTAGCTGGATCAAATCCCGTGTAACGCGTCTTTTATTATTGTTTTTGCGGGGGGGGGGGGAGCAATCTTTATCTTCTAGATTGTTTCGATCCGATATTGATCCGTTGGAACAATGGCTGCGCCTCGCCGGTCAGGTAACGGTCATGTACGCTCGGAGGCTGCTTGCGACCACAATATGGTATATTAATCAAAATCATTACAGATATTTTATGAAATATAAAAACCTATTTTTTCCTAGTAATGTGTAGTTTTGTGTGGGGATTTTTTGAAAAATCTTTCTGAGGCATCTTTGGAAGATGTTGAGCTTAAATACCAAGTTTGGTATAGTGCGATCTATAAAACCTGAACCATTTTAATGTGCCATGATTTCTCTATGAAAGCATGCAGAGATGGGAAATTTGTTTTAATGATCTTAGTGGCTCAGGGAGAATCGACAATAATCATGGCAACAATCGATCAATGTCATCTGTGAACGATGTTGATGATTGCGATGGAAATTACGAGCATTTTCATGGCATTGTAGACATTCGCAGCTCTATGACGTGTTATATGAATTGCTTGATTCCTGGCACAATCGACACAAATGTTTGTAACGCTCTGCGCTCAATGGTGGTCTATGCTTTCCACTCTAACGATTATACCAGTCGTCTCCAGCTTTCTTACTAGCGATAAAATTTGTTGTCTTTGTCGGAAAATCCTCTACAATAAATTCTCCTCAAAATTCCCGTTGTGTTATTAGCAAGAAATTTGTCTTTGAATATGTTCTCATAATGAAAACAAGTTATATGTTGCTATTTTGACTGCAAGCCACAGACTGTCTAAAATGCCATGAAATGCTCGTAATTTCCATCGCAATCATCAATTAGTCAACAGTGATCGATTGCTGCCAGATTGTTGTCAATTCTCCCTGAGTTACTGAGATCATTAGAACAAATTTCACATTTCTACGAGCTTTCAGAGAGAAATTATGGCCTGTTAAAATGTTTCAGATTTATATGGATCGCACTGTATTTATAAATTGTATTGTGCGTCTTTTTACTTTTTCTACGCGTACTGTGTATATAGTGTATAGAGAAGGTATTGTATTCTACCTAAGAATTTGATACCGAAATTTCATCGGTCCCCGGAATCCAAAAAAAGAGCATTTTTGGAAAAAGGTCCGTGTATGTTTGTGTGTGCATGAGTGTTTCTGTGGATAGCATAGCTCAAAAACGAAAATACCGTTAAATACCAAACTTGGTATCTTGCAAGGATGCGGGACGAAGATTTTCAAAAAAATCCCCCCACACCAAACTACCCTTAACATGGACAAAATTTCCATAATTTTCATTTTCTCAAAAATGGCTCTAACAATTTTGACAAATAAAACTTATAGCTCTAATTTCTATTCCCAGAAAATTAGGGGCCTCTAAAGACCTCTTTATTCTCGATAATTTTTACTGAATTTTTCATAGCTGGTAAACCGTAAGAATAGACAAAATCTTACTGCACAAAATATGTAGAACACGGCGAAACAAACAATTTATGACATAAATATTTTTTTCGTGGAGTTGATCGTTTTTGAGATATTCCTTGTTATTGGTTTCAGATTTAAAATACTAAAACTTTTTTAATAGGGAAAGCTGTAAAGGAAAGGATTTCAACCACATGACAACCAGCTTTTAAATGATTTGACATTCGTTTTAGCCTAGTGTATTCCCTTATTTTGCTTCAACTTACAAGGAAGCAGGTAATTAAGACAATTTCTGCTAATGCTTTACTCGATTATCATAAAATAGACAGAAGAATATACCTTTTAACAATAATGTGTTACAGATATGTGAGCAGAGAACGTGACGTGAACGCAACAAAAGATGTTTTTTATCCGTATTCAGGTCACCTATCTTAATTTGGCGGTGTATACAGTTAAGTAGGAAAAGTTGATGTAACAAATGAATGTCTCGGTGCGCAGAAAGCGGCGAGTGTTTATCAATCAAGATGAAAGGGTTGCACAAAGCCCTCCTTATCTCTTTAGAAGCACACAAAGCGACATTGTGCCCGGGAGATTCTGCACGAGGTTAATGGAGAATCCCTCCTAGGGGCAAGGGGGGGGGGGATTGATCGCTGGGTCCCGGATTTGTACAAGTGAATGGGCGTCCTCCCATTCAGATCCTGGCACTTCCCGACCGCGCACACATAAAAAACAACTGCCCAAAGCTCCCTCTAGAGCTATACCAAGTTCTGCTTAAATGTACATGCGTTGCACAGGTGCAATCGTTTCGTACATGCCCAGAGACAAAGGGAGGAAACAATCCAACTTTTCCTTCAATAGCAACGTTGCATCCCTTAGATGCGAGAAAAATGTATCATATGAATGAATAGGTGTATTTATTGACATAACAATACCATACATTAAACTTCAACAATCGCACGGGTCCACAGACCGTACGTGCTTTTTTAATACACACTAAACTGCCTCCGTGGTCAGCGAGCTGACTTCTCACCCGGAGGTCCTGGGTTCGATTCCCGGCTGGGGCGGGAAATTTTTCTTTAGCCAGAATTATTCCCTATCTCCCACAGAGTATGAAAGTATGTATCGGAGAGTGTTTGAGGAAAATAAAAATGATTTAAACCTATAGACAACGAGTTGTTTCGAGTGCAATGCTCCCGATATAACCTTTGATGTTAAAGGAGGCTATATAAATGAAAAAAAAAAAAAGAATTACAAAAACAAAGAATTAAAAGAGTAAACACGAAAATAAAAAGTAATTTAAATTTACAGCTGAGATTACACGTTATTCAAAAGCACAAATGAACCTTATTATATTAGATAAATACACTTAAAATAAATATATACACAATATATAAAACCATAACACAACAGTGCTGTATGTAAAACACTGTTTAGTTCTTCTTACCTCTTCCCCCTCTTCTCTATTGGCATCCTTCTCAGATATCAGCTGTCTTGCCTTAAGTATAAATTTACCTAGCCCGTCCACGTCTTCCGTGCCTGCCAGTAGCGTCCTACATGCTTCTAGCTCTACATTCATGGTGGTAAAGAATCGCGATAAATATTTTTCCCACCATTCCTCGTTATATCTTGCCAAGATGTATCATATGTACCAGTGGCGTAGCGTGGTATGTGAACTAGAGTATGCACTTCAAAGTATAATGTTTAAAAACATCTGATGCGTTCCATTTACATTATTTTCTCTAACTGTTCCATACATTTTCCTTACAAAAATTATTCTTTTATGTACTTCAAACTAATCGAGATAAACATTAGCTGAACTGCTCTTATTGCTTGCTTCCTTTTAAGTGGAAAACATAAGGGTATACACTAAACTAGATTGAAAGTCAAATATTTTAAAATCTCATCAATGTGTGAAAAATTGAAATTCGTTTCCTATTGCATTCTCGGGAGTAAAACAAATGATATAAATGGAAAATTGATATTCCGTATGAGAAAAAGTTAAAGTAGCTTAAACACAAACCAATAACAAGGAATATCTTGGAAACAGTTAACTCCACAAAAAATGTCTATGACATAAATTGTGTGTTTTAACTATATTAATTACTTTCTCTACACGTACTATGTACATAGTGTATAGAGAAAAATTGTATTCCACTCTAAAATGCGATACCGAGATTTCGCCGAAAATACTTTTTTGGACACCCTGAATCTAAAAAAGCCTTTTTTGCAAAATGTACATGTGTGCATGTGTGTGTCTGTGGACAGCCTAGCTCAAACACGAAAAGACCGCTAAATACCAAAATTGGTATTTAATTTCAGTTTCCTTTCAAGAATAGGATGCACAGATTTTCAAGCCAAACCTCCTTCCCCAAACTACCCTTTACATGGAATAATTTTCGAATATGTATATTTTCTGTAAAATAGCTCTAACGAGTTTGATTAAAATCCCATATAAAACATATATACATGGCAAATAAATGAATATCTGGAATTTCCTTGGGGTACCCTCTGGAGACAATCTGAGGAACTTTGCATAACCGGTAAACCGTAAGAGATAAACAAAATGTTACTACTCAAATATTGGAGAACATCATAAAACACACAATTTATGTTATGTAAATTTTTTTGTGGAGTTATACACTTTCGAGATATTCCTCGTTATTGGTTTCAATTTTAAAAGTCTCATACTTCGCTCAAACGAAAATTCGTTAGTTTTTATCCATTTTATTTTACATTGCTTTAACTTTTAGGTTATATCGCAACGGAACTGTTCCGTAAGATACTCGTTGTCGGTATGTGATGGGAAATAGCCATTTAGGACCCGATACTGTCTTCGCTTGGTGACTAGCAGATGTCGATATAGTGCCACAATCTGACTGCTTCCATCATTTGTAGTCAGTAGTCTCATACAGCCGAAAATCATGAGCTCTTGTCCAAATGCCTCTATCATCCGTAGTTTGTTGATAGAGTACAGACTTCGAGGCCACATCATCTCCTGCCTGCCCGCCCGCCGCCAGCCTGCCTAACATTTTTAAATATCCCTGTAGTGGGGAGGTTCTGATCTCTTCAGTTTCTTCGGTGCTAGCGCTGCAAAACCCAAGAACCCATAGTACTTCTCCATTACTAGAAGTACTTGGGCCGAACATCTGAGCCCTTTCTGAAAGGAGCTGTTCGGATTGGGTTGGACTCGTCAGGATATTGGTTACTGGAACCCATGGGAGATTGTCCTTTGTAAGCATGGGGTTGCATTACTTTAATTGGGAAGAGCTGGGAGGAAGAGGTCATTAGTCAAACGGATAGTGAAATGTTGGAGCAGAATCCAAGTATTAGAAGAAGGAAATTTTGTCAAAGAATTAACAAAATGGGAAAGAAATTAGATATGTCAATTAAAGCAAATTGTATGAGACGTTGAATCGGGCGAGCTAGCCAATCAACAGACAATAGGGGGATAAAAACTATGGAATAAAGTGAAAGCCAGGATAGACAGGTAGTCCAAGGGATTTGAGACTTTAATATTATATAGATGTGTTAAGAAAGAATGGAGAAGAGAAAAATGCATTGATGCCTGTGAAAAAAATGGAAAGAAGTGTAGCATGGGCAGGAAAAGAAACATTGTTATTAAAAGGTCTAAAAGGTAGCAATGTCGATAACAATTTACAGTGTATAATTGAGTGCGAGGAAACTAAAATGTGGAGAGAGAGAGAGAAAATATGGAATAAAAACTGGGAAATCTTGCTTCCAGAGATATTGTACTTAAAACTTTTGGAAACAATAAGAAAAGATTTCTGAAACAACTAGTTAATTATACAGGGAAAGTAAGAGAGATATAGGGGAGGAAAATCGCCAAAGAAACAGAGGATCTTAATAATAAAACTGATGAGGTTGGAACTTATAAAAAAGATAAACAGTAAGTTGGTAGGGTATAAAAATATACATATAGGTGGAAAGATACTCAAACAAAACATATCCCTGAATATTTAATTAATGATTAGCTGATTTAATATTTATAGAAATATGTGTCAGGGAAATAAAATAATTAAGGGCATGTAAATAAATTGAGAAGATTTTGTGTTAGGTTTTAACTTATTAAGGGCTGAAGTCAAGAATTGGCTGGAATGAATCAGAATCGCGTATGCTGTCGACCGAGTCTTTGTATTTCAGTGAGGGTGAAATTGGAAACATCTTTGTTTAAATCAAGACCCGTTAGAGTAAACTAGGGTCACATAGGCCGATGAACTCGTGTAAAGTAACGGAAGATGATCAAAAATGGGAAAATCAAACAGACGAATCGTGTGTGGCGCGGTGACAGACGCCAATAATAGCGCGAAGAATCCACCAACCCCGCAATAGCAAAGGCGTAAGCGTCAAGAATCTAAATTTGTATTAAAAGGGAGGAAGAATCAGAGCAGCACGCACTTTTCTGGAAGACATTGGCTGCGAAGCCTTGTTCAGAAGGGGCAGGAACGCAACGTGTGCGGCTTAAATTTAAATTTTAGTAAGTCGCGAAGTAATTAAGCGCAGCGGACACGACATTGCAGATTCTAGTCCAGATTTAGATTTGACTCTTCCATTGGTCAATTGGCCAATAAGAAAGAAAGAAGGAAAATGGCCAGAACGTAAACCATCACTAGCAGAAGAGTTTCTAAAATATGTCTGTGAATATATGAATACCATTAACCTAGAAAGTCTAAAACATAGCACTAACTTAACCACACATGAACGAAAAAATAACACAAGTATTACTAATGTAATGGAAAAATTGAATGAATAAAGGTTTTAAAAGATTATATAGAGACAGAAGAATTCTCTTTTGAAATAATAATTTGTTTGCAGAACAGGTAGAGAAAGTCATATTAATGGAACCCATCAGATATTTTGCTTTTGAATCACAGTTCTTTGGCTTGTTTTTGCAAACTTCAGTGTCAAAGCAAATGGATATCTAGTTAACTTCAAAGACCAGTCATCAGTTGAAAATATCAGAGAAGTCGAGGTTGAATTCTCATGCCAAATAATCCAAATGTGACGTGATTCTACTACATTCTGATCATATTTTCTTGTCAGTCAGCATTCAATCAGGTGATGAAAGGATAAATAGATGTTTCCAACGCGCCTTATCTATAACATTAGTTTTTCTAGGATGGCTATGATGGAAAATAATCCAACGTAACATTGGCAAAGCTTGCGAAAAGAAAAGAAATAAGACAATTAACAAACCATCATTTTATTTACATAATGTGACATTTCTCTAAGCTTCTAAAGCAAAGTCAATTTTTTTTCGAGCTTGAATACAAAAAGTTTAATACTTTAAAATCGATCTGTGCCCCCCATCTAAGAGTGATAGGTTGGAAAGCCCTGCTCTAAGCAACTAATATGCAACAATTTTTGACATATTTACGTACAGAAAGATTAAGATCTAAATTACTAAGGCTGCGTCAGATAATAGACATCCACAAAGTCCGAAACACTGCTCACTTCTCTCACAAGAAGGCAATTCCTGCAAATGGCTGTCTTGCTTATCAGTTCAACACGATACTAATAATAATAAAAAAAAAAAAACGTAGGGAGCAAATAAAATTTTCATTTAAGTGCATACTGCGTAAATACGTGCCGAGCAATCAACTGGATGGCACCGTCCGACTGGTAAGAGATACGGGAGATAAAGTAGCACTCTCACCCTGCGCAAACATAAGAAAAACTATCGAAGATAATCAGAATCTGCCGGAAGTTTCCCTTCACTCTGACTCTAGAACATACTAGAATGTGTGGAAAATTCCAGTGGCTATATTCACGAGTTGGCGAGTGCATTACTAATGCTGCATCAGGCTCTTTTATACGAATGAATTCGTAACGATAGTTACGATAGTGATTGCTGCTATTGCGAGAGATTAGAGGCGCCTTGTGTTCGAGCCCAGTGCATTGCCTAATATCCTTTCTACCTACAAGGAAATAAGTAATAAACACTTTCTGCTATTGTTTATCTCGATTAGCATGAAGCAGAGAGAAGAATAAACCTTTTCAAGAATAATTTATTGCCGAGTGATCAGTGAATGGAACACACCAGATTCTTTACTATTTGATCTTTAAGTAACTTAGTGTCAGTTTTTCACACCACATTCACTCTCACCTTTACAGTTTATGGAGGACAGGAAATCATTTTAATTAAATTAAAAACCCTGCCCGCCGGCCGGAAATCGAGCACGGGACCTCCGGGTGAGAGGTCAAATTGCTGATCACGGAGGAAAGCATTTCCATCTTTGTTTTTAGCTTTTTCTGGTTTTTATTTAACTTACTCATGGCATTTCGTGGTATAGATGAAAATTGTGTGTCACAAATTCCCACAAATGGTAAGCATTAATTTAACAAATGTCTGTCGAATATTGCAAACAGGCTCGCCGCAGAATATTTTCGAAGCACTCATAAATTTCTGTCGGATTAACACATGTAATTTATATGTACTGGGGACACTGGTCCACAAAACGTACAAAGAAAGAGTCATTTTGCGCAACGTGTTCATCGTGTTCACAAAGCAATACAAGCATTAGAAATGGGCTTTACACAATCGAAGAAAGGTATCTTTTAAAATTCTGATTGTGTTATTGTTGGCTTTATCCAAACACTATTATTTATTTAAAGGCTAGTTAATTAATAGCATGCTCTTAAATGTTACATCTCCGAGATTTCTGCAACCAAATTCCCTTCTCTTATATGTGTATCTAAATCTGACATGAACTCGGACTCAATGTCCTATTCTGTTATTGGCTATATTTTCTACAATATTGTCCTGCCTTTTTGGTTGCCATCACATACGTAACATTAAAATTACTAGAAAATACCCTGTTTACTAAAGTTTAGGGAATGTCGCTTGCCTTGCAGTGACTTTGTTGCGCACAATCCAATACAATGTCTGAGCAATAAACTCCAACGCACACTTATTTGACCCGTCTTGCTTTCATCAGAAAATGCTCATCTTTATAACCCAGCAGGTATTGCGTTTCTTTGTATCTTACAAATATATATGACAAATCTGCATCCAGCTATTTACATTACAATTAATTAACGTCTAAAAATACTGAATTGAGATATGAAGGTTAGTATTTATCTGACTTTTCGATTTTTGAATTATTTACATACAAACACCCGCGCTTGCGTATTTATTTATTTATTTATTTAAAGTTAAACGGACGATGAATGAGGTGAATAAAATTAGTTAGTCTTCTCGTGATAAAGGAAAACGAGTTATCCGGGTAACTCACCCTAGCTGAGATTCGAACTCGGGACCTCTTGAATGTGAGGCAGGCACACTAGTTCCACACTAACGAGTCTGGCTGCTGAACTTTTATTGCTTAAGAGGGCCTTTTTATAGTGTTTAAAGACCGCTTTTATTATAAATGGCATCGCAGACGATGACTCTGAGATACGTGGAATGAAGATATAGCACCGGTGGAATGAGACGGCGGGGAAAACCGGAGAACCCGGAGAAAACCCGCCCCATCACCGCTTTATCCACCACAAAAATATATGCTACAGCAGAAATCTGTACATCAATTTGTAGGGCACACTTTCAGAAAATGTTATAAACTTTCTTAAGAATGCTTTGTAAAATATACATGTAACAAAATCACTATGCATTTAATAGATGATTTCTCTTGTTACATTACAAGTAAGTTCAACATTTTCCCTCCAATAAAATAAAGCTGATTTTAGACCATTCTGCTCTTCCTCAGCTGATTTTGCATCCGCTGACCGCCAACGAATTTTACGATCCATTCATCACTTGAGAGGAACTAGCATTGTAACACGTGACATTGAATGTGAACGAGTGACTGCTTTTAAAAGAAGCATAAAAACGCTTCATCATTTGCAAAGATGCACTAAAGATTCTACAGTAAAAAGTTTATGTTTTTAACTCTCTTCAGATTTATGACAGTTGCAGGGGAATATTGATTCCGCTCGTAAACCAAAAGATAACTCTTTTTATGCCAGCTTAAAATTTTTATCAAACATTGAAATCTATTGCTTCGCATTAATACTTCAAGTGACAAACTTTGATTTTACAGCTAACGGAATAACGAAGTTCTGCATATCAATTTTATGGGCATGCAGTGCTCGAAATTACAAACTGACTTCAGAGCTTGGCGTGACAATAAAAGAAAGTAGTTAAACTTCAGAAGTTATCATCAGGGTTTGCATTAGCTATGTGCCTATCTTAAGAACACTGGGAATAAAAAAAAACGTTAAAACATTAATCATAAAGCTACATTAAGCCGAATAAAGTTCTGCTGTAGGGATAAATAAAGTTTGCTATTTATCTGTCATTTTGTTCTTTATATACACTGATAAGACAGGCAAATCTTTAAAACGCGGATCGTTGTATACTGACCTTAAATTTCATGCTCTTTCCATTATGTGATAAATAGAGCTCGGTCCGGGGTCATGAAATTGCCGGATTGAAGTTCGGTGCACACAGAGTATAACTATGATGGAGTAGGCGTGGTCTCTGCAGACCGTTTCGAAACGTCTATACCCCCGCCGCTGAATCCTTGCACTTGACAGTTCGGTTGGTTTCGGGTAAGGTTGGCTATGCTGACTTTGCGGCGTTGCCAGAGTAACTAGTAAACAACAACTGATTGCAAATGTCTCTATCGTGTGTAAAGACGAATATAAAGTGTACACAGTAAATGAATGCCCATGAATAATGAAAGTAATTCGTTATTATTGATACTAATTAAAATAACAGTGATACTATAACACGTGTAGTATACATTACATTGTTTACAACAATATAGAACAAATTAATACAACATTACTTGTTACAATCACAGAACGGTATAACAACGTGATTAGAATTTTAATGGCTCAATCCCATCCAAATCTCCGTTGTTATCATTCTCGGAAGCATCATCGTCATCATCAACACTGTCGTCGTCACCAAGAGGACATAGTGGTTCACATTCACTGATGATTCCGTCAAATCCTATGCTTTTCGTATTATTTTGTGCACATGATTCATTTTCTTCTTCCATGAAGCCGCGTCCACCTTTGCCACACTTTCCGGAAAAGTCTATCCACTATAATTGTGAAAGTCTTGTTATGTTCCCTCACGTACAAACACCAACAAAACTATCAACAATAACAATAAATATAAATAATAATGAATAATACGTAGGTTGAACAGAACATCTCAACGCACGTGTTATGAGTTCGCAAACTGAGCACGTGGTTGTAAATAGCCAGATATTGCAACGGTGCATCTAAATCCATTTGCGTTCTCTGACCGACCCATTGGAATGCTGCATTGCAATTTTTTCAGAAAGTCAAACGGGTAAAGCTGTCAACTGTCAAGTGCAAGGATTCAGCGGGGGGGGGGGGGGGCTATAGCATTGCTCACAGCCTGGCCTCGTTAAGTTCCTGCCAGCAGATAAACCACTGAACACGCAAGAGAGGGCAGATTGAAAAATGTCGAAAATTCGAAAGGGTAGGCGTTCGGAACTGAACAAACTTGTGAATGATTCAAACATATTTTGAGTAACAAAAGGAAAGAATTTTTTTTCGATACAGTACAGGCGAATCTTGTAATTCACTGCAATGCATTTTGACTGAGTGTGGTTTATTTATGTTTATTTTCTTTTCAAACATTATTATCCTGAAGTTTTGTATCAAGCTCTGTACTTTTATTTACTAATCATATTATGAAATAATTGTTTTATTGTGTTATTTTATGAATTATAATGATGCATATAATATGCATACACGTAATGAGCTAATTTGGAACTGATTATACTCAACTTGTGTATCTTTAAGTTAAAATCCTCTGCACACTACCCTCTCTTTATGCCGCTGACTGCCCTGTGTGTTCGTTAACTGAGTACTCTTCAGATCCCAAAACCAATATGTAATGATAAGAAACAACTGACTGTTTGACAGCACTTGAAGAAATTAAAAAGTATTAAAAATGTGTTATTGAACACAAACAGTGGATACGTCTAAAATGATTTATATTACAAAAATTCTGATATGTTCCTATCACATGGTTTCTGTAGGTATTCTGCATCATATTATTCGCACTGAAGCTAATTCTTCTTTTCACTTCATGTTAATAAAGATAAGCATTAGTAGAAATTGTCTTATTACTTGCTTCCTGTCAGTAGAAGGGAAATAGTGTAAAACATTAGGCTAAAATATATAGTCTAATGTTTTAAAAGCTGGCCGTTATGTTCTTCAATTGAAACGCCCTTCTCTTAGATTGACCAAGATGTAAAACGAATAACGACTTCCCTCTTGAGAAAAGCTTAAGAATTGAACATTTTAAAACCAGTAACAAGCAGTATCTCGGAAAGTGTTAACCGTACAAAAAATTGTGTATCAAAAATATTCACATGCCAAATCAAAAGCATAACTCAATATACACCAACATTAACAATGTGGTGTTCATACTCATTCATTTTTAAATTTTTGTTACCTTTTTACTTTATCTACATAGTCCATATTAGTAGGTGAGAAGGTATCGTACTTCACAAAAATTCGATACGTTCAGAAATATATGTTTTAGGTTCGCTGGATCCAAAAATGCATTTTTAGAAAAACGTCCGTGTATGTTACTGTGTATCTGTGAACACGATAACTCAAAACAAAATGTAGGGAAACTACCAAACTTGGTATTTAAGTTAAATATCTTCCAAGGTTGTGACACGAAGATTTTGAGGAAAGTCAACCCAAACTACCCTTTACATGGAAAACTTTTAGAAAATTATGATTCTTTTAAAAAATGGCTCAAATATTTTTGGTTAAAATATCGTATATTAAAGCTTTTTATATTAAAAATAAAATTTATATTTCAAATTTAATAGGAATGCCTCTGAAGAGCTCTTCATTCTGGGTGAATTTCACCGAATTTTGTACTTCGGTTAAACCGTAAGAGATAAATACTTACTACACAACAATTAGATGCCATTAAACCACACAATTTGCTATATGCATGTCAGTTTTACTTGAACTTTTCTCATACAGGAATTTGTCAACTCCTGGCAATGCAAATAAACGGATGTTAATCACGTGGCAACCAGCTTAAAAAGATCTATCACTTTAGCATAGTGCATTCCCTCATGTCCATTCTACTTGCAAGAAAGCAAGCAATAAAACATTTTCTGCTAATGTTTATCTCGCTTAGCATGAAACAGATAGAAGAAAAGAGCTTTTACAATAATGTGTTACAGAGATATAACAATAAAATGGAACACATCAGAATCTTTTATTGGGAAGACTTCCCGATATGTGCTTTCATACACATACACAGACACTTCAGAAAATCCATTTTTTTAATTTACTCTACACGTACTATGTACATCGTGTATACAGAAGGTATTGTAAGCACCCAAAAACTCGATACCGATATATCACCGGAATAAAAAAAAATTAGAAAAATGTCCGTGAGTGTGTATGTGCAGCATAGCTGAAAAACTAAAAGTCCGTTAAGGGAATGCAATTGCTATTTAAGATCAGTATCTTCTATGAAAGCGATACGAAGGTTTTCAAAACATCCCCCCGACCACTCTTTACATGAAAAGCAAAATTAGGCGGTCTTTCAAGCCCAGTATAGAATGGGACGCTGAGAACCACAGCAATTATAGAGCGTCCATAAATAAAATGTCAGTTCATTTGGCATAAAAACAATAAAAACATGGAAAAGGTTTCAAAAAATTTGATTTTATCAAAAATAGCTCTAACGATCTTGAATAAACTATTGTATATTAAAGACCTTTACAGGAAAAATGAAATTTATATCTTCAACTTTCTGGGAATAACCTCTGAAGACATGTTTATTCTGGATGAATTTTGCGGAATTTCGTATAACTGCTAAACCGTAAGACATAGAAAAAAAACTTAACACACAATAAATGTAGAGCTAGTTAAAACATACAATTTATATATACACTTTTTTGTGGAGTAGACCGTTTTTGAGATATTCCTTGTTACTGCTTTCACCTTTAAAATGTACTTTTCTCCTGTCCATATAAGCAAAAGAACTTCAGTCACATGGTAACCAGCTTTTGACTACATCTTTAGCCTATGCTACTCCCTTATTTCCCTTCTACTATTCTGCTAATTTTTTTCTCTATTAGTATGAAGTAAAAACAAATATTAGCTTGGATATGTAGAGTCAGACTGAAAAATGCAATGCCATAGCCGGGATTTGAACGGATCTCCCGATCTCTAGCCGGTTGCTCTACCACGGGGTGCTCTCAAATTATTTCGAAATGACAACCCCAATGTTGTAATTACTTTAAGTCCCAGGATTCATAGTATAGCCAACTATTATGGTCAATTGGTATTGGTTTAATAGTTTTCTTCATACAAGCCGTGTGTAGGACAGGAGTTGGATAGGTAGTGTCAGACCATCGTGGTTTACCGGGAAACATGCTAGTCAGTTGAGAAATTCAATGCTATGCAGACATGTTGCCATGGTAGCTCAGAGGCAGAGCAACCGGCTAGAGATCAGGAGATCCTTGGTTCAAATCTCGGCTATGGCATTGAATTTTTCAGACGAAATCTACCTATTGAACTCCTGTCCTACACACGGCTTGTGTGGAAAAAAACAATTAAACCAAAGCATAGGCTTTTTAACAACAATTTGTTGCAGAGATGTACAAAAAGTCATGTATATAGAAGACATCAGATATTTTATTAGAGTGCTTCATAATAAATATTTTCGGTAACATTTCTATATCTAATTTTTGGGTGGAATGCAATACTTCTCCATACAAAGGTAGTAGGAAGCAAAACGCTTATGTGTAGGTATCACTTGTGTCATCGCCGAAATTGTCGAACAATGCATTTGAAGTACGTGTTCCATTAGTGACGGCATCTCCCATGATCGAAGACGGACCAGAGTTGGAAGTTTGCTTTAAAACGAGCTAAAAGCAGAAATCCCTGTGGCGCCTTGCAAGCACATCGCAATATCCCGCGGCTAAAATTTCAATGAACGCCGCTCTCTCCAAAGAGCGACGTAATTAAATTTCTCAGACAAAGAAAGAAGCAGATTTGCATGCGATGAACAGCTTCCGTTAAAGCTGGTAGCGCATGAATAGACCTTTCCAACCCCCAGATACACACTTCGCTATTATTCTTAGCGTATTCCGTGTTTTGTTTCCCGCCATTGGTAGTCCTGATGGGTCTGACTTAGCACAATGCAACTGCCTATGCTTGTTAGCTTCGTACTGGAAAATTACTGTTCAATATTAGTGTTAATTTATAATATATTACTTTCACTATTTCAGACTTAAATAAAGTAATATACTCCATTCTATTCAGACATATTATGTCTAAATTCCTAGGTCTTCAAAAAATTATTAAAAAAGTCCTATGTGTTCCATTCACATGACTTTCAACACCTCTTCTGCAAACAAACTCCGTACAAAAAATTATTCTTCAATCTATTTCTTGCTAATCACGAGAAACATGCAAAAATGGTTTAAATAGTTTTGGTTTAATTTTTTTTTTACACAAGCAGTCTGTAGACAAGAGTTGGATAGATAGAGTCAGACTGAAAAATTCAATGCCATAGCCGGGATTTGACTCCCAGTCTCTAGCCGGTTGCTTTACCACTGAGCTACCATGACAATAAGCCGGAATGGCATTACATTTCTCACAGAATCTCATGTTTCCGGTAAACCACATGGTGGTCTTAAATTATTTTGAGATGACATGCCCCAATGAAGACTTGCAATGTCGTAAGCACTTTAGGATCCAGGATTCATGGTATAGCCAATATTATAGTCAGTTGATTGGCTATACTATGAATCTTGGGTCTTAAAGTGCTTAACCATTAACTATGACCAGTTTTGGTTGTTTAGAATCAAGTCTCAGTATGCTGCCCTCTGTCTGTTTGAATCTCAATATACTTCTGGCAATATGTTTTCCTAAGATTCTTCATCTCCTCGCAATCTGCCAAAATATGCATCCAGGCTTCCTAATCCCCGCATAATGGGCAAATTCTCTTACCAGCTTCATCAACTACTTTAGGAGTTTTCCACCCTTCCAACCTGAGACACGCTATTCCCATCCTGTGTTTTATATCTGATTCTAAAATATATTTTTCTTTACGCTACCCAATTTTTATTTTATTTTGTTTTCAATTTTCATCAAAGTAATGTACCAGGTGGCCCAACTGTCCCGTATTTTGCACGTGAACTCAAGTTAAAACCGATAACTGGGGAATTGGCTAAGCGATTCTGTGCGGATCGCGCACAGAGGACAAAGGGAGGGTTCCCCACTGGTCGGTGTTAACTTGAAATACTTCCGTTGAATTCTGCAACTCTTTTAACGCACGAAGGAATAGCTGCACACGCTAAATACAGGGCAGTTGGGTCACCTAGTATAGGCTTCTCACTAGATGACAAATGAAATCCAGATGTACAACACAAAACTTAAAATTTCTCCTCATCAGATGGTAGTATGACAATATAGGAGGGCCATCCAGAAAGTGACAGACGATTTGGCATAACTAAACAATAACGAAAGTTATCAACACAAAACTTTATTATAAAGCTATAGTGTCTTAATCTCTTTTTAACGGCATTGTCATTGCTACCAAGGTATTATTTATTGTCATGTGGTGTCGGTTTTTCAACGCAGATGATTTACTCTTTCACCGCTAAAGATCTGAGCCAAGATGTCACTGTCACCTTGAGGTCTTCATGGGTTGGAAAATCTTTTCCATCCAAATGTCTTGCACGGTGTCCAAAGTAAATCATTGGTTTTTCTTAATTTGTTTGTTTGTAAACATTTAGTTTCCACTCTTCCATAACGATTGATAAATGTTCACTCTGTCCCTTATCGTACACAGTAGTTCCTCCTTGACTACCGGAAACTTGTGCGCCATCTTCTCACTGAAGATTCCTTCAATGCATTATCACCACATACGTGCGTTATTTTCCTATAAAATTCGATTGACCGAACGTTTTGTGCATTTAAAAATGAATAAGCTCCTTGGCGGTAGAAAAGTTAAACATCGGCATTGAAAAACTGGTACCACGTGACAATAAATGTATTGACAGAATGGAAATTACGTTGAGAAATAGAGTAAGGTACTGTAAGTTTGTAAATAAAGTTTTGGCCCTTATATTTATGCCAAATATTGTAAAAATACAGATCTATTAGCTCGTCGAATAATTTGGACATGTGCTGCTTATTTATAATACTATAACATTTTAAGTTCAAACTCAGTCCGAATAACAGCAGGAACGGAATCTTGTGATATCGCCTTTAACATTTTAACAATCGATTCAACCTCGATACTGTAACGTTACCAGTGGCAGACATATTTCTCACGCAGGTAGTTTTTGCTGGCAACGATGTATTGTTTGTTGAAATGGCATAATGTGAGAGTTACATTGTTAAATTATTATTCCAAACTGCATGGCTGGTTGATATAGGGTCACATTGCGCCTTAACAAGAATAAATCACAATAGCTGCCGAACAAAAGCGTTCATTAAGCCAGATATGTTACGTTGCAGAGAGAACGAGCGGGGTGTTATCTGAAGAATTATGTTCGTTAGTGTCGATATTGCCAATGAAAACTAAAGGATCATCTTTTTTTTGCCATTACAGCGCTGGGAAATAATGAAGTTTTATAACGAAGATCAGAAAGGAATTCCTCTAAAACAGAAGACGATGTAGTAAAGCCTGTGGATTGCAAGGATGCCAATATATAAAAGACATTTTAAGGGTACAGGAGAAAACACACAACTGAAATTTTTACTTTCTCTGCAGAGTACTGTGTAGGTATATATTAGACACAGAAGGTATTGCATTCAATCCAAAAATTCGTTAATAATATTTTTTCTACCCGCCTATTTAGTGTGGTGGTAGCGTGTTTGCCTCATCTTCAACAGGTTGCGAGTTCGAATCTCGCTTAGGGTGAGTTACCCGGATAAGATTTTTGGGGGGTTTTCCCTTATCCTGAGAAGACGAATGTCTAGTAACTTTTGAGTTCCATGAACCCCGAGATCATTTGAGTATCATTTCATCAATTTCATTCATCGCCCGATATGACCAACCAGGTTAAAGGACGTTAAAAAATAATAATTCATCTGAAGTACAAACATCCGGTTGAAGAGGTAACCAAATAGACAATCAGATGTTTAAAAGCGCTCGCTAGATGCAGTCTTTGAAATTATAACATCGTGAGAAACAAGTTAATAATGAAAACACTTTAAGAAACTAACAAGTATTGAACATTTAGACCAATATTAACAAATACCTCGGAAATATTTTATGCAAAAAAAAAAAAAAGAAAGAAAGAAAGAAAAGAAAGGCTTAAGAACTAAATTGTACTTTACGCAGAGCATTAAATTTTTTGTGTTGCTACAGCTTTTGTCAAGTTCTTGTAATTTAGCCCTTCTGAATTAAAGGGACTTCAGGACTATTCAGAATATACATTTCATTTTCCATGCACATATCATAAATATGTGGCACTTTAAATCAAAATCATTAGAACTTATTTTGAGAAGTCAAAAACATCGAACATTTTCCATTTACTTTATGATGGAAGCAATCAACACAAGTTTAGTATTTATCTGACTTTTCTTATTTTAAGAATGGTGTTCACAGTCATACACATTACATAAGAGAAAGAGAGATGAGACAAAAGAGAGTTCTGAAAATATTTGTGTAAGGTTCAGGGGACGTCAAAACATGTAATTATTTTCGGGGGAATGCAGTAGTTGTCATATCTGCTATAAATATTGGCGACGTGGTAACCTCGGATAACCATGTACCGAATTTGATAATTCTTTAATGCCTCAAGTCTAAATGCCCTTTACATGAAAACTAGTTATTTCTATTAATTTTTATTAAAATACCACATGTTTAACATATTTAGATATTTTCAGGACAAATAACATGTTTACCTTGAATTTGCTGAAGTTCTCTTTTATGAATGACTTTTACATAACCAGTAAACCTAAGAGATAGACAAAAGCTTACTACTGTAATTAAATCTCTTTGTTATTACTTCAAACTCTATTTAAAATCACAGTAGTTATTTCAATGATGTAGCAACATTTTATCTCTCGTCGCTACGACATTCGCTCGACTGTTTCGGCTGTCTCTCTACTGCAATAGCACGCCCCGAGCTCGCTTGAAAACAATGTGTGTGCATGCGAGCGTGTTGGTGCGAGATCTAGCAGACTCGTGGTGAGCCTAGGTATAAGTTGCTGTGTACCTACCCTTGTAAGGGCTTAATCAAGAGAAAGTAGGGGAGGGGTTGAGGTTTGACTAGGTGGAGTTTAGATTGATGTCTTAAGGAGATAGCGTTACAGGTAGGCTCCTCAGTGGTTGCTTTTTCAGAAGCAGCATTTTTCCGCTGCTCCGCCTGTGTCTTATTTGATGTATTTTAGCTATAATTTTGAGGACAACACCCATAAGTCAAGGGGAAAGTACTTAATTCAACTTTTTAGCTGTTGGTTGGTTTGAAGTCCTCGAGGGTGCCCACAAGCCATGCGGAGAACTCAAAACTGCCTGCATGGGAAGAATTTAAACTTTTAATTGGAAAAAAATAAACAATTAAATGATCCACCTTTTTTTTCATTTCAATTTTCTCTACTTTTGATTTCCAATCAAAATGCCTATAATATTTAGAATAAATAATTTAAATTTTAACTTCTAAAAATTGAAAATAAAGTAAGGATTAAACTACCTTCAGAAAATAAAAAGGAATTAACATAAAATGATAAATAAAGTAAAACAAATTCCAATCTAAATAAAGTCATTAATAAATGTTTACGTTTAGTTCAGCTGATAAGTAGCCCCTAGAGATCTCACAAGGGCGTTGTCATATTGGGAAATCTGCCATAGAAATTTTGATCCCGGCGCCTAATTATATCCTCCACGTATGGGAGAGCTGAAGCTTGGTGTAGTAGCCTCACTAAGAAGCGACGGCATACAGAGTATATGGGACGAAGACTTCTATACTGCATTCGCTGTGACCAGGAGTTTGTTACCATGCCCCACACCTCGCAGGCATAGAGCATAAAATGCCTAGCTTTAAGTGAAATGTCATTTGGAATGCCAGAACTCGTCGCTCCCTGCACGTTTTTATGAAAAGTTAGACCCTTGTCAAGAGTGGCGCCTAGATAGCGGATGGAATTTCCCCGCTTTATCTTTTCGCCCTAGTAGGGGATGGTGGGTATCGGAGTTTCGTAGGTGCTTTTTTCTGATGAACAGAACAGCATGACTTTTACCAGATTGACGGAAATCCCCCACTGTCTACACCAGTCCCGGCAGTGTCTCTGTAGGGGGTTGAAGATTATGAGTACATTTTTATCTGTTCGGTAGAGCAGGACGTCATCAGCAAACTGGGCCACATTGACGCCCTGCAATGTAGGAAAGTCTGCCATGAACAGACTAAATAAGGTGGGTGACGAAACAGTGCCTTCAGAGACTCCGCCTTATGGGGTTTCTGTCCAGATGTATTCCCCGCAACTACTAATAAAAGGAGCGTTGGTGTAGGAAACTGAATAATATTTTGATAAGTTATCTGTGTAGGCCAAACTGAGCCTGTAAGTTCCGCTTATGAAGCTATTGATGACGTGACAGCAAAATTCTAGAAGTAGATGTTATCATTGCACGTGCAAACCACACTCAGGTGTCACGATGTTACACACAGGTGTGACTATGCGTCGGCTATTGGGAAGAAGTCTACAGGCGCACGGTAACAATTGGCTATGAACGATGGAACGGAAGCCATTCACGCAAGTGCAGCGATTCCAGGCGGCAAAGTATAGACGCGTGCATTTGGCGTGTAGCCGTAATACACAAAAAACTGTAGCTTTCGCTAAAGAATACAATCACTGTTTTATAGAATCACCATTAGTACCTAGACACTTCTGTTATTGGTATAGTCCTTCCAGTACTTATGGGTAATTTTTGCAAATGGCTTGTTGTTATACAAATAGTTCATCCTAGTCAAACAAAGATGCTGAAAATGCAATAGCTCTCTAAAGATTTGACCATCAGTTAAGCCTAGCACATTCACTTATTCCTTTGTATTTACAAGCAAATATGAAATAAAACAATGTATACAAATGTTTATTTGATTTAATCTGAAGTAGTTAGAAAAATACACTTTTTAAAGAATAATTTGTTGCAGAATTGGTAGATAAATTCATATTAATGTAACATGTCATTTTTAAATAAATAGGTGTTATATTTCAGAGTTGTCCGAAAGAGTTTTAGCTCTTTAACATTTATCTTTTGTGTATGTCCTGATAGACCAGTGTTTTGAAGAGTTACCTAGGATACCTCAGAAATACGATAATTTGCAGCATTGTTGCAGTATACGACCTACAGGGATACTCTCTGAATCTTAATGTTGTTGAAAATTGCAGGGCTGTGTTTGGACAATCTAGGCTGCAGCATTGAAGGGGTCAAGGAAGAATGGGCATCTATTGACCAAGTAAGCACTCTGACATTGGTAAACACATTTCGGAGTGCCACACCATCAGTAGAAGTCCCACAATGTTAGTCCTAAAATCGTGTTACATGCCACATGACGTATTTTTGTACCCACAGATACCATAATGTTTGCAGACGATACTAAGTGGAGATGACCCATATGAATTAAATAATCAGTATAAAGCCATAATGGCTAAAGATTTGGAATAGTTTGAATCTATATTTTATTTTTAAATAAATCCAAGACTATTTCTGTTTTATTCACTTTAAAAAGGATAACAGGCGACTTAGTACTGCAGTATCAGACAAGTACTAAATTTTTAGGAGTATATATTGATAACCAACTATTGTGGACCACCCATATTGAATATTTAAAAAAAGACTGTCTGGCATTATTTGTTCAATTAATTTGAGAGATTCTATCCCAATTAAATACTTGAGAAGTATGTATTTTGCTTTTTTTGAATCTGTAATAAGATGTTGCCTAATTCTTTGGGGTGGTACTAACAAAGTAAATTACATTCTTTGTCTTCAAAAGAAAATTATTAGGATAGTTAAAAAAAGTTCCTATATAAGCCCATATAGACCCCTATTTATTATAAACCTTTATGTTTTAGATAATTTAGTATTTATACATGCCTCTCATAATAGACATATTTTGAGAATGGATATTTATAGTTGTAGTACTAGATACAGGTCCAACGTAAGCATTTCTTACTATCGATTAACAAAATCGATGAATAGTTAAATGTTCTAGGTATTAAGTTGTATAATAACTTGCCTGATAGTGTTAAAAGTTTAGATATGCAGAATTTTAAGTCGAGGATATATACACGGTTATTCAAACATCCTTTTTATTCTACACATGTATATTTTAATGATACATTTTGTGATCTTGGTTTGTAATTTATTGTGACAATGCTAATGTACTGCTTTCAAGAGACTTTATCAATGCCTGTATAGTGCTTCTAGACAAAATAAATGAAATGAATGAATTTGGCACTATCTTTTAGGGACCTGGTGAGAAACTTACAAACCCTAGGCATTATGAAATCAGAAATGTTGCTCTTTGTATATTTATACATTTAAAACTTAACATTTTATAGGTTTTTTGCACATTTTAAAATAAATTTGACACTATCTTTTAGAGTGCTGGTGAGAAACGTATGAATCCAAGGCATTTTGAAATCAGAAGGTTTGCTTTTAGTGTATTTTATGCATTTAAAATGTAACATTTTATAGCATTCTGAAGTAAAACATTTAATTGATCAATAGGTAATTATTTTTTATAAAATGTTAATGTAAACTTAAAATCGCATTTGTGAAGGACAGATAGTGAAATAAAAATGCATAAAGTAAAATGCGCACTTTTACATGTTCTACTGAGCATTCTATTCCACCGACAAGGTCGATACAGAGATATCACGGACAGGAATTTCAAAATAGCATTTTTAGAAAAAGGTCCATGCTTGTGTATTTGTGGACAACATGATTAAAAACTGGAAAGTACGTTAATTCCAAACTAGTATTTAGCTTCCGTATCTTCCAAGAATATGAAGACTTTCACGAAAATTTTCTTTTTCTCAAAAATTGCTCTAACGGTTTTAATTAAACTATCGTATACGAAAGATATTTACTGGAAAAATATAATGTATATGTTGGATCTTCTGGGAATAGTCTCTGAAGTCTTATTCCTTATAAACGACTTTACATAACTAGTAAACTGAAACACAGATAAAAAATGAGATCCCAATAAAAACCCACGATTTATGTAATATTAATTTTTTGTAGAGTTAACAATTTCGGAGATATTCTCCTTGTAATGCCTTTCAAGTTTAATTATTTATACTTTAATCAAACAAGATGTAGTCATCGGTTTTATTTTGTTTTAATTCTGGTCATACTCGTATAAACAGAACCGGAATTCAAAGCCAATCGCATACCGACGGTTTTTAAAAGATTTGATTATCGCTTTAGCCTAGTGTACTGCCTTATTTCCCTTATACTTACAAGGAACTAATTTCTACTATTGTTTATCTCGATTAACATGAATTAGCTAAAACAATAATCTTTTGTAAGAATATTTTGTTTAAAGAACAAGTGCAGTAAGTCATATGAATGGAACACAATTTTTTAAAAGTTGTTTTTAGTTCCTAGCATATTATTTCACGCTTTCAAAATGCTCCATTTGCCTCTAAAATTCCCCAGAATGTGCATAAGTAGCTTATGCAATTTTTTACAAAGTACAACATTTTCATAGCACCAACATTGAAGTTAGACTGCCTCCTTGGTCGAGTGGTCAGCGAGCTGACTTCTCACCCGGAGGTCCCGGGTTCGATTCCCGGCTGGGGCGGGGAAGTTTTCTTTAACCGGTATTATTCCCTATCCCCCATAGAGTCTGGAAGTATGAATGTGAGAGTGAATGTGCGTGTGTTTAGTAATACAAAGTTTAACCTACTGTTCTGAACCTACAGTTTCAGAAGTGAAAGCCCCCGATATGGCCATTGATGTTAAAGGGAGCTATACAAATGAAGCAATAAAAAATAAAATAAAAAAAAAACATTGAAGTATCAAAAAATATGTTTTATGAAGTAATGATTTATTTCAGCTTCTGAATTTTTTAAAGAAGTAAATTGTTCAGTATTCCAAGTTAACATTTTTTTGTGTGGTACAAAGCTCAATTCAGAAAATGCAAAGGAGTTGTTTCAAATACTGAGTCTCGTGAAATATTTTGATTATGCAAACTATTTACACAATAAAATGTATGAAATAATTTACATCTTGAAAATATTTTTGCCAATTGAATGCAATTTGTTATTCATATTAACAGACAACAGTGCAATCACGGGGAAATTTTTACAAGAATCTGATATGTTCCATTTATGTGACTTTCTCTACATCTCTGTAACACATTATTGTTAATAAGCTTATTCTTTTATCTACTTCATGCTAATCGAGATAAACATTGGCATAAATGCTTTCTTGTAAGTAGAAGGGAAATAATGGAATGCACTAGGCTAAAACTAAAACGATAGTCAAATCTTATAAAAGCTTGTTGCCATTTGGATGAAATCCGTTTCTTTGTATTGCCATTTGAAAAATTCCCGTATGTGAAAATTATAAGTATTTTAAAACTGAAATCATTAACAACGAATATCTCATAAATGGTTAACTCCACGAAAAAAAGGTACATAACATAAAATGTGTGTTTCAAAGAGATCTACGTATTTTGTGTATTAAGTTTTTTCTATCTCTTACGGTTAACTAGTTATGCAAAATCCAGCAAAGTTCATCCAGGATAAAGGGGTCTTCAGAGGCTATTTTCAGAAAATTCAATATATACATTTTATTTGTCATGTAAATATCTCAAATATAAAAGATTTTAATCAAAATGATTACAGTAATTTTTGACAAAATGAAAATGTTCGAAAATTTTTCAATGTAAGGGGTAGTTTGGGGTGGGGGGATTTTTCTCAAAATTTTCGTGTCGTATACCTGCAAGATACTAAACTTATATACCAAGATTTTAATATTTTACGGATTCTCCGTTTTTGAGTTATCGTGTTCACTGACACATAGGGACCTTTTTCTAAAAATGCTTCTTTTTATATACTGGGGACCCTAATACGTCTATTTTCGGTTAAATCTCGGTATCGAATTTTTGGGTGGAATGCAATACTATCTCTATACACAGTACTTGTAGAGAAAGTAAAAATGTATACAGAAATATGGAAATTTTAAATTCTACTCCCAGTGACCCTTAAAATGCTGAATCTTATAGCGTTTACACTGACATAACTTTCTGCCCTACATGAGCCCCTCATGCTGTTGGAGGATAAAGTAAGGTCGATGCAATACTATCGCTCTGGGGACCTAAACCACTGATATACATTACCAAGGTTGCCAACTTTTCAACTTCCAAGCGGTAGTTGGAAAGTGTGTTGCAGCTAAGGAGTTAAGAAAGCCATTAACAAATGAATAACGAGCTTATTCTCTCGGGTGGTGTTACAGAGTCAGGTTCTCTGTGGTTCGTGATCACCACACATTGTTCTCTGTGTTCCAACTCACGAACACTGGTTGACCTCTCTAAAGTTGCAGCTTTCAAAGATAATGTAGAAAATTATAAAGGATACTAAAATATCCGCGTGTGACGTAAATAAGTTGCTTTACTGCTGAATTTCAAAAATTCCTTAAAAAACTAATGTGTTCTCTAGCTCTTCTGTAAATAAAAACCATTCTTTCAAAATATTATTTTTTATTTATTTCATGTTAATCAAAATAAACATTTGTAAAAACTTCTTATTGCTTAATTTCTTATAAATAGAAGGGAAAATAAAGGAATACACTAGGTTCATTTGCATGACTACGAGTATTAAAAAAAAATATGATGTGACTTTCTGTAACTTGACTTTCTCTATATCTGTAACAAATTATTGTTAGTAAGTTTATTCTTCTTTTTATTTCATGCTAAAGCATTAATAGAAACGGTCTTATTATTTAGTTCCTTGTAATTATAAGGGAATACTCTAGGCTAAACCAATAGTCAAATGTTATAAAATGTGGTTGCAATGCGATTGAAATTAGTTTCTTTGCGTGGCCAAGTATTAAAAAATTCCTCTATGAGAAAAGTATAAGTATTTTACAACTGAAATTAATAACAAGGAATGTCTCGAAAACGGTCAACTTCACGACAAAAGTGTATATCATAAATTGTGTGTTTTATGGAGATATACGTCTTTTGTGTAGTAAGTTTTTACCTATCTCTTACAGTTTACCAGTTATGCAAAATGAAATAAAAATTATCCAGATTAAAGAGGTCTTGAGAGGCTATTCCCAGAAAATTCAAGATATACATTTTATTTGGCATGTAAATAACTTAAATATATGAGATTTTAATCAAAATCGTTAGAGGTATTTTTTGAAAATATATTTCGAAATTTTTTCCATGTAAAAGGTAGTTGAGGGTGGGGAGATTTTCTTGAAAATCTTCGTGTTGCATGCTTTGAATATACCAGGCTTAAATACCTATGCCTACACGGACCCAAGGCATGTATTTCCGACGAAATCTCGGTATCGAATTTTTAGGTACATTACAATACCTTCTCTATATACTGTTCATAGTAAGTGTAGAGAAAGTAAAAAAAATCTCTACCAATTCTGTGGCAGCCATTCTTACAAAAGCTTTATTCTTGTATCCACTTAATGCTAATCAAGATAAAACGTCAGCAAAGCTGGTCTATTTCTTTATAAGTAAAAGGGAAATAAGATTATATACTTGGCTAAAGTGATGTTCATTTAAATGCTGGTTGCTTTGGGAATGACTTTGAAATCCGGTTCTCTCTGCATGTTAGGAGTAAAATAAATTAAATACGGATGATGACTTCCTGTTTGAGAAAAGTATAAGCATTTTAAAATTGAAACCAATAACAAGAAATATCTCGAAAACCGTTACCTTTACAAAAACAATGTGTATGATCCTATTACAAAAATATGTATATAAATTGTGTATTTGAACGAGATCTACATTTTTTGAAAAGTAATTTTACTGTACATCTCTTACGATTTGCCAGATATGCAAAAGTCAGACTAGCAAAAGGAAGATTTCGAGAGAATTTTTTTATGTACTGTCTTTAATATACGGCATTTTAATAAACAATCTAAGAACCTCAAGAATAGGTTGGGGTGGGACATTTTTGAAAATCCTCGAATTGCATTCTTGAAGATGTTGCATTCTCAAGTTTAGTGTTTGACTACTTAGCACATAGGTACTTCATTTAAAAAGTCGATAGTAAAATTTCACCAGAAAATCATATTTTGTGGTCCTCTGTATCTACAAAAGGCGTATTTACAAAAAGGACACCGCGCATGTGTGTGTATGTGTGAGTGTGTCCGTGTATCCCCGAACGACAACTCACAAACGAAATGTCGGTAAAATACTTAACTTAGTAGTTTTGTTTAATACCTTCCGGAGATGCGACAGGAAATGTATAAATAAAATCTCACAACCCCAACACACCTTTTTTAAGGAAAAAAATTCAAATATTTTGATTCTCTTAAAAATATCTCGAACAATGTTTATGAAAATATCATATATTAAAGCTATTTACTTGACAAATAAAATGTAATCTTGAATGTTGTGGGAACAGATTCTGAAGGCCTGTTTATTTTAGAAAAGTTTTGCATAACTTGTAAAACGTAAGAGTTAGATAAAACCGTACTATGAAAATATTATAGTTCGTTAAAACACATCATTTATGTTATATTTTTGTATTTATATTTTTACTTTCTCTCTTGATACCAATATTTCACTTGAAATTCATACTTGGGATCCCCTAAATGTAAAAAAAAAAAAAGAAAACATTTTTGTAAAAATTCCCGGGTGTGTGTATGTGTGTGTGTGTGTGTGTGTGTGTGAGGGGCAGCATAGCTCCAAAAGGAAAAGTCCGTTAAATACCAAATTTGTTATTTAATTTCAATATTTTCCAAGGATGCGACAATAACATTTTTAAGAAAATCCTCCCACCCCAAACTACCTTTTACATGGAAAAAAATTCAAAATTTTGGATTTTCTCAATAATGCCTCTAACGATTTTGATTAAAATCTCTTACATTTAGGATGCTTACTTGACAAATAAAATGTATGTCTTGAATTCTCTGTTAGTAGCCTCTGAAGACCCTTTTATTCTGGATGATCTTTGTTGAATTTTGTATAACTGGTAAACCGTAAACGATAGATAAAAGCTGACAACAAAGAGAATTAAATCTCGATAAAACACACAATTTATGCCATATTCATTTTTTTCGTGGAGTTGGCCTATTTCGAGACATTCCTTGTTATTAATTTCAGTTTTAAAATACTCTTCTCATACGGGAACTTGTCAAATCCTGGCCAGGCAAAGGAACGGATTTCAATCCCGTAGCAACTACATTTTAAAACATTTGACTGTCAGTTTATCCTAGTGCATTTCCTTTATTTCCCTTCTACTTATAAGGAACTAAGTAATAAAACTGTTTTTGCTAATATTTTAGCATGAAGTAGAAGAATAAGCTTATTAACAATAATTTCTATTAGAGATGTAGAGAAAGTCAAATGAATAGAACACATCAGATGTTTTAGTTATCGTGTCATACACCTACACACATACACACACACGGATTTTTTTCTAGAAATAGTTTTGATACAGGGGATGCTAAAACGTGTATCCAGTGAAATCTCAGCATCAAATAATTGGGTGGAATGCAATACCATCCTATTTAGTAACGTGATAAAGTAATAACATAACTTTCCAATTTTAGATTTTTTAGAGTTACAAGTTTAATAAGAAGCATTAGCGGGTTTTCAAGACAACATTTTTAAGTCCGCCTTAGTAGTTTGGGGATTGTGTGTGTCTGCCTCAAATTCTCGTTTGTGATCTAAGGGTATTCTCGGGTCTCAAAGGTCGCGGGTGCAAACCTGGTGGAGGGCGATGGATATTTTTCGGCTGTAGAAGTCCTTAGATTAGCTTCTTCAAAAGGGAAGTAAAGTCAGTGTTCCGTGTCGTTGATTTACTACACGTAAATGGCATTGACTCTGATAAAGAGGCCTTAGAGAAAAATTAAGCGTTCTTTCAAGCCCATTAAAAATACACACTAAGAATCATAGGAATGAAAGAGCGCCAATAAATTAAACCCAATTCACACTCACATTACAGGGGCCCCGATAAGTTTTTTTTCTCGATATTTTCCTCTTTTTCAGAAAGATGATTGTGAGATAATTGAGCGACATTAGAGGTGAAAAAACTGAGACCAGTATTGATATATTGCGGCCTACCACACCCAGGGGCAAGGAGAGGAGAGGAAACCATGGACCAGCACACAGGAAACGGCGGAGCTAAGCGCAACGACGCACGGAAGTCCCTAACAGTCACTATATGGCAGCCCTGGCGCGCCACGGAGGCTATGCAGGCACCGAGAGGCCGGAAGGAGGTCTCAAACAACCGTGCCATCTGCCTGCAAAGGCATCAAGCCACATCTGCGCCGACCTGAAACATGAAAAAGGGAAATGAAATTAAGGAATGTTGAGGAAAGAAACCATGGTAGATATGCAGTACTACAGCATTCGCCTAAGCGGCCCCAGAAAAAACACGGAAAAAATCCAAGGGCAGAGTGCACGGTCAACGGGGAGCGAACCCGGACCTACGAAACGACTGAGCCACCTGGCTCTGTTTGTGCATCATTTCCACCACTTAATTGATTGTACGATTTGAACAACCAAGTTAAAACTTAAATAAAAAAAAAAAAAAAAAAAGCTGTTTAACTACATAGTTTCTATGACATCAGAAAAGTAGTGATTGTAATAAACCCTGCATCTTTTTGAGTTAATATTGATTCTACTTCTGAATAGTAAAGTAATGTATGCCCTTGTAACTGTTTCATTTTAAATGCGTTTAACGCTTATGATCTAATTAGGGAGTTTGAATTGTGAAACTCGGTGAGTATAGGTTACTAACTTTGATTTAAATTATTTATATCTTAAACCACATACATTCAATCTTACATGTTTACTTCCAGATTGTGGGGGTAACTAATGGTTCTGGTAACTCACAAATTCCCCACCGTAACCAGGAAACGAAGCCAAGAACTTCGGCATATGTATTTTATATATCTATTTTTGTTTCAAATTTGCAGAACTTATATCTCTTCTAGAGTGGATCACCACTTGAAGTGTTCAATATCTGCCATCCCCATAGCCGCGCTCGCTAAAGTGCCTAGCTTTGTTGCTTCGTGGCTCAGGGGATCAGGCGTTTGAGTTCCGCCTTGGGCATGGATGTTTGCAAATGTGTACTACCTGTCTAATGAAAGAATGCCAGGTCGCTGGGGAAGGATTGCACGGTTTAGATCGGTCAGAGAAGGCTTGAATATAGTGCAGTACAGTCTACCCATTAAAACATCAGCACAGCGTGCGTAAATAGGAAAAAAAAAAAAAAAAAAAAAAAAACTAAACGATTCACAACAGATTAAACTGACTGTTTTCTTTATCACTAATGAATATTAATGTTCAACTTTGTGAACGTATGACTACGCGGAGCGGTGTTTGAATTTTGACTTGGTTCGAACCCATCCACTGTAAGAAGGTCAACTGCTGCATTCCAGTATTGTTGAACTGTACAGCGTATGCACCGGGAATGATGACGTAATACCGCTTATCTATTTTTACGCAAGCTTCCCCTCTTGGCTTCATTCTACAGACAGGTAATATGTGGCTTTGTATGTGTAAGTAAAAAGAAAACTGTAAATCAATTGGCCAACAAAGAATATCTAGGAAACCGTTGAAAAAGAGGAGAAAGGAAAAGGAATACAGCGCCAAGACTTCGGAACTGTATTGAAGAAAAACTGGAGGTGTCTAAATCTCGTCGCTGCCCTTTCAGATGAGAAGTGTTGCTTTCCAAGAATGATAAAGCACAGACATGTTCTCTATCACAGTAAACTCAAGCCCATAATGCATTTATAACGTCATAGACTGCAGTGGTCTGCAGTACTCTCAGAAATTATTAAGTGTGTTCACCAAACTTTAGAACTTGACTCTCAGAGATTCTAAATTGATCTGGTTTACTGTCTAATTTGGCTTCAAACTCCAAATTCCTTGTTAGCTACCAGCAGAATCTGCAGCTTCTTTCTGTTATCCTGTTGAGAAAGGAAGTTATCCACCTACCCTTCACTCTTTCTCTCTTATTCAGAGTTATCCGCCTAATTCTTCCTTCTCCTTTTTCAACAGAATGTCCTCCTCTTTGTAGGTAATATCTTTGGCTTAGTACAAGGGGCGTTCAATAACTTCTTAGAAATTTAAAGAAATTAAACTCGTAGCATCAAAACAGCTGGTATTTAGTAGCCGTCGTCTCTTACTACAAGCCCGTCTGGGTAGTGTGGTAGTCTGCCTAACATTCAAAAGGTCGTAAGTTCGAATCTCGATTAAGATGAGGTAGGATAAGTTTTTTTCGGGGTGTTCTCTTATCCTGAGAAGACGAATGTTGAGTTAACTTTAAGCTCCATGGATCCCGATTTCATTTGAGCATCATTTCACCAATTTCTTCATCATCCGATGTGACCAACCTGGTTAAACAACGTTAAACTACAAAAATAAAAAAAAAAACTTACTACTTGGCACTTAAAGTTTCAGCTAACTCCGTCACGTGGTTTCGTTGCCACGGGCGATTGAATCAACAATTTTGTGGTTCTTTAGAAATATGAAAAAAGACGAGCTTTGCGCGGTGATTTGACACTTATATTTAAAAGAATTAATCCGAAAGAGATAATAGGCAGGTTGGGTGAAGTTCATGGCACATCTGCTGCTGCTTTTGGAAAAATTAACAATTATATAAATGAATTTAAATGAGGCTGTACATCCGCAAATGATGAACAACGTTCCGGTCGTCCAGTAGAAGTGACGTACTCCGAAATGATTGATAAAATCCAGGACATGGTTTTGAGGGATCGAGGAATCAAAGTTCGTGAAATAGTATGGACATATCACAAGGAGTAATGTTCTCAATTTTTCACCAAAAATTAAGTCTCGGCAAGGTGGATGCCGCGTTTACTCCCGATGGAGAATAAACGCAATCGTGTGATCGATTCGAGAGGTCGTTAGGACTTTTCAGTCACAATCCTGACGAGCTTCTGTCTCGATATATAGCTGTAAGCGAAACATGGATACACTACTACACTTCAGAAATAAAAGTACAGTCGAAACATTAGGTTTTCAAAGGTTAACCGGCTCCGAAGAAGGCAAAGGTGGTGACATCTGCAGTCAATGTTATGACCTCGGAATTTTTTGGGATTGACGCGGAATCATCTACATTGGTTACTTGCAGAAAGGAAGAGAGAGTATCATGTATCGTTATTGCAGCTTTTGAACAGAGAAATCAAGAAAAAGCGCCCTCAGCTGGCAAAGATTCTCTTCCATCAAGACATTGCAAGGGTGAACATCTGCGTAGTTTCGGTGGCGAATATTGTAGAATTAAGTTTCGAGTTACTGCAACATCCACTGTATTCACCAGATTTGGTCCCTAGTGACCTTTTTTTATTTCCAAACCTGAAAAAGTGGCTCAGTGGAAAGCATGCTACAAAAACTTCAAATGGACCTGTTTTGAAGGATAGAATCATTGTACAACTTGAGATGTCGCTCAAGCCCTGTATGTGCCATAAAATGTCATTTCCAGGTTTTGGCGACAGTTTTAAGAAACAACAGGTGTTCGTCGTATGTCTGCACTTGGTCACCCACCGGTCATAACGCCGCAATAGGACAGATATTTGACCATCAGTACAACGCATCGGAGGATGCCTGCAAGACAACTGTCATCTAAGGCTTGAGTTCCAAGGCAAATTGTCTACCGAGACTCAGTGCAGTCGGTCTCTATGCCAGATCTCCAACAGTGTGTGCCGCACTCACTAGAGTAGGCGTTTAGTCCCGTTTACAATGGAGACAGCAACATCAACATTGGACCTTAATTGAATGGAGGAGCCTGCTGCTTCCAGATAAGTTTGAACAATAATCTGGAGAGCATGGAAACACAAACATTATGGAAACACGACCATTTGGTGATGCACTCAGGGCAGGCATATCTGCACATCTTTGACGGCGGTGCTATGCATGACCAGAGGTAAAGAGACTAAACACTGGATCCACATATGTAACTTTACGAGGAGCAGTTACTCCATACTTAATCTGTATGGACGATAACGCATGTCCCCAAGAGCAGACTTGGTGGACGACTATCTTGAGAGGGACGATACCTAGCATATGGACTGGCCAGCGTTATCCTCTGATATAAAATCGGAAGATTATACCTGAAATGCATTAAGAAGATGAACTGCAGGCCGCCAGCCTCCACAAGGGGCACTTCCAGATTTCCAAAACCTTCTTCGTGAGGAATGGGGACAGTTGCATGAAGAGATATTGAACTTTAAGATAGCTCATGCCCTCATAAAGAGTATGGCATAGAACTGCAAGGCCATGAGCTCACTGCACCTTATATTAACCACTCTTACCATGATTGTTTTTGTACAGGTGTACAGAAATACAAAATCTGACGATCACCTGCACAATAACAAATATGATGTCCGATAACAAAATGTGTCATGAGACCAAAATTGTTTACCATTTCGTATTCTATTGCATTCCAGATCATGTGTGATGCTTTAGTAACAACGTTCATTATGTACTCCCGTTATATTTTGGGATAGTTTGGTAATAACATATTGAATTATGCTTAACTTTTGGACACATGCATAGTGCGTATAGAGAAAGTAAAAATCTAATTTCTCTAAATCTCTGCAACAAATTATTGTTAGAAAGCTTATGCTTCTATTTAATTCAAGCTAATCATGAAAAAAATAGCAGAAATAGTCTTATTACTTGCTTCCTTGTAATTTGAAACGAAATAAGGGAGTACCATAAGCTAAAGTGATAGTCAAAAGCTGGTTGCTATGATGTTACTTTGTTTGGATGGGCAGGAGTTGACAACTTCCTGAATGAGAAAAGTATATGTATTAAAGTTAAAACAAATAATAATGAATATCTCAAAAACGATCAACTCCACTATAAAAATGTATATAACATAAATTGTGTACTTTAACGTGCTCTATATTTTTGTGAGGTAAGTTTTATCCATCTCTTACGGTTTAGTAGTTACGAAAAATTCCGTAAAATTCATCCAGAATAAAGTGGCCTTCAGAGCCTATTCCCAGAAAATTCAAGATATACATTTTATTTGTCAGGTAAATATTCTAATCAAAATCGTTTGTCATTTTTGAGAAAATAAAAATTTTTGAAAAATTTTCCATGTAAAGGGTTGTTGGGGGTGGGGGATTTTCTTGAAAATCTTTGTGTCGCATCCTTGGAAGATACTGAACTTAAATACCAGATATGGTATTTAATGGACCTTCCGTTTCTGAGCTATGCTGCCCACAGGCACACACAGACATAGACAGACACGGGCTTTTTTTCTAAAAATGCTTTTTTTTTTTTTTGGATTCAGGGGACCCAAAACATGTATTTCTAGTGCAATCACGATTTCGAATATTTGGGTGGAATGCAATACCTTTTCTATACACTATGTACATAGAACGTGTAGAGAAAGTAAAAATGTATGAAATAACTGAATTGAAATCATTTTCTTTTACCTGCGTTCGCCTTTGCTTCAAAGCGTATACTTAGGGCGAAATCTTGATAACGAATTTTGAACTACTAGAGGTAAGTAGCAGAGGAAATAATAATGGCTCCCAATGAATGTGTCGTTCCAAAGCCTCCATAGAGCTAGGGGATTGAAATTACCCTGTAGGCTAAATGTAAGAAAAGGAACAAGAAAAGGAAACTCCCTTAAAGCGAAGTGTTTTAACAGGGAATGGAGAGCAGATGGCGATACAGGCACCTTATTCAATTAGATGCTCGATGGCGCGTGATAGAAAGGAAGTGAGCACACCAGATAGCAGCAGCAGCAGCAGCAGCAGCAGCAGCAGCAGCAGCATCTTGAGATAGCGACGTGTGGATAACTCTCGAAGCGTACATTCTACATCATGCAAGTGCAATACATTGAGTATATTTCAAGGGCCCCAGGGATGTAAGCTTATAACATTCTCAAATATTAGTCTTCGTAAAAGACTAAGAACTTGGCAGGGTTGTGGAATGGGGCTTGGCGTAACCACATAAAAATTCGGTATCGATATTTCACAGAAAACAATAAAGGATTTTTAGAAAAAAAAACTGATGTGCTCCATTCACATAGCTTTCTCTACATCTCTGCTGCAAATTATTTTTAAAAAGCTAATGCTTCTATTTATTTCATGCTAATCAAGAAAAAAGTATCAGAAATAGTGTTATTACTTGCTTCCTAGTAAGTAGAAGCGAAATAAGGTAGTACCATAGGTTAAAGTACTAGTCAAAAGTTGGTGGCTATGTGACTGAAGTGTCTTTGTTTGTATGGACAGGAGTTGACAAATTCTCGTATGAGAAAACATAAAATGTGTGTTTTAACGTGCTCTACATTTGTTATGTGGTTTTTGTCCATATCTTACGGTTTAGTAGCTACGCAAAATTCCGTATAATTCATCCACATTAAAATAGCTTTCAGAGGCTATTTCCAGAAAATTCAAAATATGCATTTTATTTATCAGGTAAATATTTTAATATACGATATTTTAATCAAAATCGTTAAGTCATTCCGGAGCTAATCAGAATTTTCCAAAACATTTCCATATAAAGCGCAGTTGGGGGTGGAGGATTTTCTCAAAATCTTCGTGTCGCATCCCTGGAACATAAATAACAAGTTTGGTATTTGACCGAATTTTCATTTTTGAGTTATCGTGTTCACAGCCACACGGACACACATACACACACATGGACGTTTTTCTGAATATGCTTTTCTTGGAAAAATGGGACCCTAAAACATTAATTTCCGGTGAAATCTCGGCATCGAATATTTGAGTGGAGTGCAATACCTTCTCTATACACTATGCATATAGTACGTGTAGAGAAAGTAAAAATCTGAAGACCTTCATTCACATGCCTTTCTTTATCTAACCTACATTCTTACAAAAGCGTACTCTATATTTACTCCGTGATTATCAAATTAAACTTTATCACAAATGAACTTATTAGAAGAGAAATAAGGACACATGGAAATTGAGATTTTATTTACTGTGATTGTCAGCGTCCCATTCTATATTGGGCTTGAAACACCGCTTACTTTTGCTCAGATGCCTCTTTATCAAGCTTGAGGTTGTTTTACGTGTCGTAAATCTACAACATGCGATCAATGGCTTTACTTCCGTTCTGAAGAAAGTTATACTAAGAAGTTTTACTTAAAAATCCATCGTCTTCCGCCGAATTTGAACCGTGAATTTGGGTATATAGCATGCTACTGGGGACGAATGGAAATAAAGGAATACCCCAGGCTAAAGCGATAGTGAAATCCTTTAAACCATGCTCTTAGTATCTCTTTGGATTGCCAGCACTAAAAAGAAAAGAAACAGAAATGACAAATTACAGTTTCAGAGTATTTTAAAGCCTGAAATTGATAACTGGCCATATCTCTAAAATAGCTAAATCTGTAAAAAAAAAAGTCTAATATGGTCCATTCACATAACTTTCTCTGCATTTTTGTAACAAATTATTGTAAAAAGTTTATTCTTCCGTCTACTTCATGCTAATCAAATATAAACATTAGCAGAAACGGTCTTATTTCTTAATGCCTTATAAGTAGAAGGGAAATAAGGGAATACACTAGACCAAACCGACAGCCAAATACTTTAAAATGTGTTTACTATGGGATTGAAGTGGCCAAACGTTGACATGTTCCCTATGAGAAATGTATAAATATTTTAAAACTAAATAAATAACAAGGAATATCTTAAAAAGACCAACTCCAGGAAAAAATGCATAAATTATAAATCACGAGTTTTAACGAGCTCTACAATTTTTAGGAGTAAGTTTCTGTCTATTTCTTACGGTTTACCAGTTATAAAACATTCCGCAAAATTCATTCAGATAAAAATGTCTTCAGAGACTATTCCCAGAAAATTCAAGAAATAATTTTATTTGTGATTTAAACATATTTAATATGCGATAGTTAAATCAAAACCCTTAGAGCAATTTTTGAAAAAATCAATATTTTCGAAACTTTTTCCACGTAAAGGGTATTTGGAAGTGGGAGGATTTTCTTGAAAATCTTCGTGTTGCATCCTTGGAAGATACCGAACTTAAATACCAAGTTTGGTATTTTACCGACTTTTTGTTTTTGAGTTATCGTGTTCACAGACACACGGACACACACGGATCTTGTTCCAAAAGTACTATTTTTGGTTTCCGAGAGAACTAAAACATGTATTTCTGATGAAATCTCGTATCAAATTTTTGAGTGTAATAACTTACGCATTTAGAAGAACATATTTCAAAGCACAGGTACTTTTTCTCAACCTAATAAATGGTTATTTAACACGAAAAGGAAAGTTGTTGCAGCAGTAAATGTGCTTTTTGGAGAGGGCTTCCTGGTAATGCCAAGCTTGCATATTCTGTTGAGGTGGAAAGCCTGTGTCGTCACGTCAGCCACACACCAACCACGCTTAAAGTAAACATTTGGAAGACTGATGCAATCAGAGTGAAATCCCAAGTGACGTAGTATTTACTCAATGCTCCCTACGCCACACTTACCTACACACAGTTACAGGATATGTATTGAGCAGCATTCAGAGGGCTCTAGAAACATGCCTAAAGCTTTCCTCTTGTGAACATAAAGATGATATTTCCCTATAAACTTTAAAATATTTATTCTAAAACTCTCATATGTAACAAATTATTGTTAAAAGACTTATAGTATTGTCAATTTCAGCTAATAAAAATAAACATTAGCGTAAGAGCTTTTTGTAATTAGAAGAGAATTGATGGAACACACTAACCTAAGACTCTAGTCAAATCTTTTAAAACCTTCGCCATGTGGATTAAATTCGTTTCTTTGCATTGCAAAGAGTTGACAAATTCCCGTTTGTGAAACATTTAAGTATTTTAGAACTGAAAAAAAAAAACAAGGAATGTCTCAAAAATGGTCATCTCCAGGAAAAAAAGTGTATATGACATAAATTGTGGGTTTTAAGGAGAGCTGCACTTTTGTCTACTTCTTACGGTTTACTGGTTATGAAAAATCCAGCGAAATTCATCCAGAATAAAGAGGCCTTCAGAGGCTATTCTAAGAAAATTCAAGTCCCATTTGCGCGGAGGAAGAGTCGTGGACTCACATCTTGGCAAGATGTAGGGGTACGGAGGAATGGCGGGAAAATATTTACCGCGATTCTTTACCACCGCGAATATAGGGCTAGAAGCGTGGTGGACACTACTGGCAGGCACGGAAAACATGGACGGGCTAGGTAAATTTATACTTAAGGCAAGACAGCTGAGGATCTGTGGATGCTGCCAATAGAAACAGCAGGGGGGGGGGGAGCAATAAAATCATCTAAACAAAAGTGAGTACAATGTTTTACATATATATTATGTCATACTTAGGTCACTGTTGTGTTATGGTTTTATATATGGTGTATATATTATGTGAATATATTTCTTTTAAGTGTAATTATCTATTATAAGAGGGTGCATTTATAAAGGTGTACTCTGTACTGTAAATTTAAGTTACTATATTTGAATAGCTTTGTATTTTTATTTTCGGGTTTACTCTTAATTCTTTATTAATGTTTTAATATTGCTTTTAGTGTGTATTACGAAAGCACGTACGGTCTGTGGACCCGTGGGATAGTTAAAATTATATGTATGATATTGTTATGCAAATAAATACACTTATTCAGTCATTCAAGAAAATTCAAGTTATACACTTTATTTGTCGTGTAAACATCTTTAATATGCGGTATTTTAACCAAAATCTTTAGAGAAAATTAAAATATTCGAAAATGTTTTCCCTGTAAAGGTTTGTTAGGGGTGGGGGGATTTTCTTTAAAAATCTTCGTGTCGTATCCTTGGAAGATACTAAACTTATACCCCAAGTTTGGTATTTTTCGTTTTTGAGTTATCGAGTTTACAAGTACACGGACACACACGACCGAGATGGATAATACAGGGGACCCTAAGAGGTCTATTTACAGTGAAGATAAAAACAGGCGGTGCGCTGTCTCTTCTATCCCCGGCTTGCGCTTTCCCTAGAGAAGGTTCATGCTTAATCATTTCATGAGAGCTTGCGAATTTACGAAACTCGTAACCTTGAACTGAAATGTGTAAAGTCTATTAAAATTATAATGTAATATGCTATAAGCAGTTTATGGTTACACAACAACTCATTGAAATATATTTTTCAATTTTTAATTTCTTTACAATACCTCCTCTATACTTATACATAATGTATAGAGAAGGTATTGTATTTCACCCAAGAATTCGATATCTAGATTTCATGGAAAATAGGAGTTTTAGGGTCCCCTGCATCCAAAAAAAGTATATTCAGAAAAAGTTGTGTGTGTGTGTGTGTGTGTGTGTGTGTGTGTGTGTGTGACAGTGTGTTGGTGAACGCCCTTACTCAAAAAACGAAAAGTTGGTAAAATACCAAACTTGGTGTATAAGCTTAGTACGTTCCAAGAATGCGACACAAAGATTTTGAGAAAAATCCCCCTTCCCAAATTACAGTTTACATAGAAACATTTTTGATAACCTTGATTTTCTCAAAAATGGCTCTAATGATTTTGATTAAAATACCGTGTATTAAAGATATTTACACGAAAAATAAAATGTATATTTTGAATTTTCTAGGAATAGACTCTAGAAACCGCTTTATTCTGGATAAATTTTCCTGGACTTTGCTTAACTAGTAAATTAAAAGAGTTAGACAAAACCTTACTATACAAAATGTGTAGATCTCGTTGAAACACACAATTTATGTCATATACAACATTTTTTTTCGTGTAGTTGACCATTTTTGAGATATTTCTTGTTATTGGTTTCAGTTTTAAAATACTTAAACTTTTCACTTACGGTAATGTTTCAACTTCTGGCAATGCAAATAGACGGATTTCGTTTTAAAATGCTTATAACTTTACTCATACGGGAATTTGCTAGCTTCTAGCCATGCAAAACAAAGGAATGTCAACCACAGGGCAACCAGCTAATAAACATGTTGGTATCACTTTAGCCTAGTGTATTCTATTATTTCCCTTCTATTTGCACGGAAGTAAGTAATAAACTCAGTAGCTGATAATGTTTATATCGATTATCATGAAGTAGATAAAAATGACGCTTTTTAACAATAATTTGTCACAGAGATGCAAAGAAAATCATATGAATGGAACACATCATATTATTTTTGTCCCTTTTTGCTTTCTTTACACGTACTATGTACATAGAGTATAGAGAAGGTATTGTAATGCACCCAAAAATTCGAGACCGAGATTTCACCGGAAATACATGTTTTGGGTCCCCCTGAATCCAAAAAAAAAAGCATTTTGGAAAAAGGTTCGTGTGCGTGTGTGTGCGTTTGTCTGCGAGTTTGTGGACAGCACAGCTCAAAAACGAAAAGACCATTTTGATATCTTCCAAGGATGCGATACGAAGATTTTCAGGAAAATCCCCCCATCCCTAACTACCCTTTCCATGGAAAATGTTGATTTTCCAAAAATGACTAAGGATTTTGATTAAAATCTCTTATATTTAATATATTTTGGCAATAACCTCTCAAGACTACTTTATTTTGGATGAATTTTACGGAATTTTGCATAAATGCTAAATCGTAAGAGATGAAAAAAAATCTTACCACACATAAAATGTAGAGCACATTAAAACACACAATTTATGCTATATACATTTTTTTCCTGGAGTTGATTGTTTTTAAGATATTCTTTGTTTTTAGTTTCAGCTTTGATAAACTTATACTTTTCTCATACGAAATTTGTCAACTCCTGTTCATACAAACAAAGGAACTTCAGTCACATAGAAACAAGCTTTTTACTATCACTTTAACCTATGGTACTCCCTTATTTCGCTTCTACTTACCAAGAAATAAATGGAAGCATAAGTTTTTTAACAATAATTTATAGCACAGATGTAGAGAAAGTCATGTGAATGGAAGAGTTCAGATTTTTTCTACTGATCTGTGAAACGCTAGATTGCATAGAGTCGTAGATAGTCCATTACCTTGTCTTACTCCTTATAATTAAAATCCGGACTTAATTTATTCATTACTTTCACTTTGGCTTTTGTGTTTTTCATTATTATTTTATTGCCTTATTATATTTAGTAGCACTTTAAAACATTGTAGGGTTTTATAGAAAACTTATATATCAATTGAGTCAAATGCATACTCAAAGTCAATAAACAAAAATCATAGATCTATGCCATGTTCATAGAATTTTTCCACTATTTGTCGTATTAGTAGTAAGTAATAAAGTCAGTAGCTGATAATCTTTATGTTGATTATCATGAAGTAGACAAAAATGATGCTTTTTAACAATAATTTGTCACAGAAATGCAAAGAAAATCATGTGAATGGATCGCATCATATTTTTACTTTCTCTATACGCACTATGTACATAGTGTATAGAGAAGGTTTGCACTCCACCCAAAAATTCGATATCGAGATTTCACCGGAAATATATGTTTTAGGGTCCCCAATATAAAAAAAAGCATTTTCACAAAAAGGTCCGCGTGTGTGTGTGTGTGTGTGTCCGTGAACACGATAACTCAAAAACGAAAAGTCGCTAAAATACCAAACTTGGTATTAAAGTTTAGTATCTTCCAGGGATGCGACACGAAGATTTTGAGAAAAATCCCCCCCCCAACTACCATTTACATGGAACTTTTTTCGAAAATTATGATTTTCTCAAAAATGGCTCTAACGATTTTGATTAAAATTTCGTATATTAAATATATTATCCTGAAAAATAAAACGTATATCTTGAATTTTCTGGGAATAGCCTCTGAAAAGTATATGCGTAAGCTTTCACGGCCGGTGTCCATGGTTTTAAAATTTAAAATTTTCGGGCTGTTTTGCCGTGGTCTGTAGGTTAAAATATGTTCAGTTAAAATATTTCTACCTAACGTTTCGTCCCTGTCTGTGGGGGACATCTTCAGAGGCACTGCACTCACGTCGTTAACTCGGAGTTAGCCCGAAAATTTTAAATTTTAAAACCCTCTGAAAAGTAGTTTATTCTGGATGAATTTTACTGAATTTTGAATAACTGCTAAACCGTAAGAGATGGACAAAAACTTGCTATACAAAAAATGTAGAGCACGTTAAAACACACAATTTATGTTATATACATTTTTTTGTAAGTTCGTCGTTTTTGAGACATTCCTTATTTTTGGTTTCTACTATGAAATGCTTATACTTTTCTCATACAGGAACTTGTCAACTTCTATCCATATAAACAAAGGAACTTCATTGACATCGCAACCAGCTTTTGACTATCTTTTTAACCTATGGTAGTCCCTTATTTCGCTTCTACTTATAAGAAAGCAAGTAATAAGGCTATTTCTGCTCATTTTTTCTGATTAGCATAAAGTAAATAGAAGTATAATCTTTTTAAGAATAATTTGTTGAAGGGCTATAGAGAAAGTCATGTGAATCAGATTTTTTTGTCCTTTTTTATTACATTTAATTGTTTTAGTGGTTTTCGGGGTGTATTGTGGTCACTGATGCTTCTAAAAGCGCAAACATTTGAAGTGTACAAAATCCCTTGGGCTGGTTTTTCCGGCGTGCTCTAAGAATTAGTCGGCTAACAAGACTGGAACTGCCGCAGCCGAATTAGCGGCCCTTCTCATGTATATTCATGTTAGCAAACACAGCTCCGAGCCCAGACAAACCTACCGCTCTTTTTCACCTAATTTCTTACTTTTGTGTCGCATTTATAAAAAAAGTGCACTAATGAGCTAGTCTTTGCGTGCGTCCCAAGAGCCCTCTCTTTGAGTGATGGAATGAAAATGTGATAAATTTATCTCTCTCGTCTTCATTTCTACAGATCACGCGATCACAGGCAGCTCCGAGTGAGGTTCTTGATGAATGAAATCACAGTGGCCGGCATTTGTCTTCCCCAACCAGCTGTGCAAGCCTGTTCTATTTGGTCTAGTTTATAAAACTGACAGACAACCTCTTATTTAATGTGCATGTCAGCTATGTGGTGTCTTCGTGGAGATGGCTTTCATATCTTAGCAGAGTATTTCGTGTGGGAAGTTTCAGATGAACGTTACTAATGCGAATTTTCCGTGTTATAAGATACGGCTCTTTCGAAGAATATAGCACCACATTACATATTATTATTAATATCACAGATTTAACTGTAATTTTTATATTGAAAATACATCTCATTTCTCTCTCAGAGATTCTATTCATCGGAAAAAAATAAAGGTTTGAAGCTGTAACGGCTGACTTTATTGTGTCATTTGCTCAACGATCAGCTGCCTAGCACTCGGCCCTATCGCTCCTAAACCAAGAGTTTATTTAGCACATGGAACATCGGTGCCAGATATATTTAATTTTTTTCCCAGCCATGGCTACCACCAAGGAACAGATTAAGCAATATACTCGTACAAGTAACTAACAGTTCTTAAATTCCTAGCCATCAATTGCTCCATCATCACCTTCCTATCATCCATTTCTTGCATTTCATATCAACCACTTCCTCATACCCATTTCTGGCTATGGCCAACCAACCACGAGGAGGGTGTCCGTCCTAAATACGAGGAGGGTAAGACGACTGCGAACAAATAGAGGGAGCATCGAAAAAACAAAACATACTTAAAACAGCATTCGGTCTGACAAGGCATTTATATAAAAAATTGATTTGCAATGCAATATTTGAAACGTACTGTTGCACTAATGAGACCCTGCTGTAGATCATGAAGCGAACCACTGCCGAATGTTCTTATCATAGGAAGCAGACTATATTCCTCTCTACTTCATGCTAATCAAACACTAGTGAGATGGTCTTATTATTGATATGTTTCCTTGTATTATTGGGGAAATAAGGGAATACACTACCCTAAAGCAACACTCAAATCTTTGAAAAACTCGGGTGCTATGTGATGCTAAAGAAATTCCCTTCTCTTTGCATGAACAGAATGGAAGATTTTTCTAGAACTCCTTTTTACTTTCTCTACACGTACTAGTGTATAGAGTAGGTATTGTATTCCACCCAAAAATTCGATACCGAGATTTCACTGGAAATACACGTTTTGGGTCCCTTTGAATCCAAAAAAATTTGTTTTGGGAAAAGGACCGTGTGTGTGCGTCTGCATAGCTCAAAAACTTGGTATTTAAGTTTGGTATCTTCCAAGGATGCGACACGAAGATTTTCAAGAAAATCGCCCCAGTTCCAACTATCCTTTACATGGAACTTTTTTTCGAAAACTTCGATTTTCCAAAAAATGACTAACGATTTTGATTAACATACCATATATTAAAGATATTTACTTGACAAATAAAATGTATATCTTGAATTTTCTGGGGATAGCCTCTGAAGACTACTTTATTCTGAATGAATTTTACGCAATTTTGTATAACTGCTAAACGTAAGAGATGGACAAAAACTTACCACACAAAAAATGTTGAGCACATTAAAAACAAATAATTTATTTCATACAAATATTTCTCGTGGACTTGGTTGTTTTTGAGATATCGCTTGTTTTTGTTTTCAGCTTTGAAAACTTATACTTTTCTCGTACGGGAATTTGTCAACTCGTGTCCATACAAACAAAGGAACTTCAGTCACATAGCAACCAGATTTTGACTATTACTTTAACCTTTGGCACTCTCTTATTTCGCTTCTACTTGCAAAAAAGGCAAGTAATAAGACAATTTCTGCTAATTTTTTTCTCGATTAGCATGAAGTAAAGAGAAGCAAAGGCTTTTTAACAATAATTTGATGCAGAGACGTAGAGAAAGTCGTGTGAATGGAACACATCAGATTTTTAGATTAAGGAGACCTCAAAAAATGTGTCATGATTGCTTGGTCAGCTCTTAACACTGCGAACGGACACGTTAGCCCTGCAAACCTTTGTGTGTTTCCCTGCAAGACATCTGGAGCGTTCTTTATCTCTACTTCCACAGTAATCAACTTCAAAAGTAATCTATTTTTAAAAGGATAAGTGGCGATTTCCCGTAATTTCCATAACTGGAACTTTCGGAGCACCCGGCTATGGAGTTACATAAGAGAGCCCGACACTGCCCGAAGTTAGTTACAGAAGTAATCTAGTGAGTAATGAACGCTAAACGGTGACTAGTTATTTTGTATACTGAGAGTGTAACTGCTTGTTATTATTATTATTATTATTATTATTATTATTAATCACTCATCTGCATGCCCCGTTACAATAATAACATTACATGCATTCAATAAATTAGTGCATACTATCAAAACATTAGTTATTACATTTATTTTTCGTTAGATAATGGTGCTAAAAATTACAATAAATAATAATATATACTAATGTATACCTAGTTTTCTGTATTATAAATAAACTCATTGCAATTAAATGTCATTACAATAATTTTATTTATTCTGGTGGCTAATAATATAGATTTAGCAGCAACTGGTCTTATTTATTACAGCACCTTCTCTATCTATGTTCGATAGGTGTTCAATAAGTCCTTAGCAAATCCAATAAATTACACTCGGAGCATCGAAACAAGTTTGTTTTTAGTAACCATCGTCTCTTACTAGATGTGTTAAAGTTTCAGCTAATTCTATCACGTGGTTTCCTTGCCATAGGCGATTGAATCAACAATCTTGTGTTTGCTTAAAAAGATGGATGAAAACAAGTTCCGTGCGGTGATTAAACACTTGTATTTAAAAGGCCTGACACCGGAAGAGATAAAGGCCGAGCTGGATGAAGTTCATGGCACATCTGCTCCTGGGTTTGCAACAATTTACAATTGGATAAATAATTTAAATGTGGCCGTACATCCACAAATAATGAACATCGTTCCGGACGTCCAGTAGAAGTGACTTCCTCCGAAATTATTGCCAAAATCCCGGATGTGGTTTTGAGTGATCGTCGAATCAAGGTTTGCGAATTAGTAGAGACCACAGGCATATCACAAGGCACAGTGTTTTCAATTTTGCACCAAATATTATGTCTGACAAAGGTCTCGGCAAGATAGTTGCCACGTTTGCTCTCAATGAAGAATAAACGCAATTTTGTGATCGATTTGGAAGCTGGTTTGACACTTTTCCGTCTCAATCCTGACGAGTTTCTGCATCGATACATAGCTGTGAATGAAAGTTTGGTACACTACAACACTCCAGAGACAAAAGTACAGTCGAAACAGTGGGTTTATAAAGACGAACCGGCTACGAAGAATAAAAAGATGGTGAAATTGGCCGACAAGGCGATAGCCTCGTATTTTTAGGGATGCACGCGGAATCATCTGCATTGGTTATTTGCAAGATGGAAGGAAGAACGATAAATTGCAGCAATGGAACGGAGAAATCAAGAAAAAACGTCCTCATCTGGTAAGGAAACGGATTTTCTTCCTTTAAGACAATGCAAGGTTGCACACATGCGCAGTTTCCATGGCGAAATTGTAGAATTGATATTCGAATTACCACAACATCCACCGTATTCACCAGAGTTGGCCCCCAATAACCTTTTTATTGGAAAACGATTCACGTTTAATGAAGAGGTGCCTATTTTGAGGACCTTCCGAAATCCTACTTTTTGGAAGGCTTAAATCAGTTGGAGATATGCTGGGAAAAGTGTATCGAGCTAAAAGGAGAGTATTTGAAAAATAAAAAAAAATCTAATGTTTTTATAAGTACTTATTGAACGCCCCTCGTATGTGTATGGTAGAGAAAGTAAAATACACTTTCAGAAAAAAAAAAACCTTAAAACAGTTAAAAATTTAGTAGATTTAACATTCGTGGGATATGGCTTTTAATGTTCCTTTAATGTATCAAATTAAAACAAAAAGCAGCAGCATGTACAGAAATATAAAAGGAATCAAACCGAGATTTCCCTTGTGAAACCTGAAATATTTAAACCACATCCCTCGACTCAAGGCTGTTGACTGTAATGTTCCAGGGTAGGATGATATACCTAGCTGGTTGGTGAGAGGGAAAGTTTCTTGAAACTGTCCGCAATAAATTACATACGTGACCGATAAGAGCGTCTAATGTAAATGCTGTCTGCTCTTACATGACGAATGTGCGGCTCAGCAAAAAACATCTGCGGGGGAGACATTGTTTTGGTTTGCGTTTGTGAATCCAGCAAGCAAACACGACTAGCTTCACAAAATAACAAAACAAAACAATTGACAATATATTTTATTCTAACTTATGTTGTATAGGCAGAGCTACGTCTTTTAAACAAACTCTGGTATGTTAAGGTGCGTTGCAATTTCAACAAAAATTGTGAAATATTAAAAAATAAATAAATAAATAAAATAACAAAAATCTAATGTGTTCCATTCACATGACTTTCTGAACCTCTGCAACAAATTATTCTTAAAAAGTTTATGCTTCTATTTACTTTATGCTAATAAAGAAAAAAATAGCAGAAATAGTCTTGTTACTTGCTTCCTTATAAATAAGAAGCGAAATAAGGGAGTAGCATAGGTTAAAGAATAGTCAAAAGCGGGTTGGTATGTGACTGAAGTTCCTTTGTTTGTGTGAACAGAGGTTGACCAATTTTTGCATGAGAAAAGTATGTTTTTCAAAGCTGAAACAAAAAATAAGGAATATCTCATAAACGATCAACTCCACGAAAAAATGTATGTAACGTAAATTGTGTGTTTTAATGTGCTCTACACTTTTAGTGTGGTAAGCTTTTGTTCATCTCCTATGGTTTAGCATTTATGCAAAATTCCATAAAATTCATCCAGGACAAAGCAGTCTTCAGAGGCTAATCCCAGAAAATTCAAGATATACATTTTATTTGTCAGGTATATATGTTTAGTATACGATATTTTAATCAAAATCGATAAACATTTTTTAGAAAATCAAAATGTTCGAAAAACCTTTCATGTAAAGGGTAGTTTGGGATGGGGGGATTTCTTGAAAATCTTCGTGTTGCATCCTTGGAAGATACCAAACTTAAATACCAAGTTTGGTATTTAACGGTCTTTCGTTTTTCAAATATGCTCCCCCCAATCACACACACGGAAATTTTTCTAAAAATACTTTTTTTGGATTCAGGGGGACCAAAAACATGTATTTCCGGTGAAACCTCGGTATCGAACTTTTGGGTGCATTACAATACCTTCTCTATACACTATGTACATAGTACGTGTAGAGAAAGTAATAAATATCTGATGTTTTCCATTCACGTGGTTATCTTTAGCTATTCTTTAACAGATTATTTTTACAAAAACTAATTCTTCTCTCTACTTCGTGCTAATTAAGATAAACGAAGTATAGCAGAAGTAGTCGTATTAATTACTTCCTTATAAGTAGAAGGAAATAAGGGAGTACACTAAGTCAAAACGATAGTCAAACTAATAACAAAGAATACCTAAAAAATTGTCAACCTTACGAAAATCATAGGAAATGACAAATTGTGTAATTTAACGAGATCTATATTTTTTGTGTAGTAAGTTTTTATGTATCTCTTAAAGTTTGCCAGCTATGCAAAAGTCACCCAGAGTAAAGAGGTCATTCAGGAAATCCAAGATCTACATTTTATTTGTCGTGTGAATATACTTAACATACGGTCTTTTAATCAAAATCGTTGAGCCATTTTCGAAAATATTAAAATGTCAATTCATTTCATGTAAGGGGTAGGTTGAGGTGGAGTATTTTCCTCAAAACCTTCGTGTCTTATCTTGGAGGATACTAAACTTAAATAGCAAGTTTGGTATTTTGCCAACTTTTTGTTTTTTGAGTGATCTTGTTCACAGATACCCAGATACACATATACATACATTTGAAATTTCTATTTCAAAATGTTGGGTGGAATGTAATACCTTCTACACCTATCATGTGCATTTTATATACGTGTAAGAGAAAGTAACTAGTTTTTCACAGAAACAAAATAAATCTAAGGAACATAAACCATGAACAGTTATCAAACAAAAATTATAAAATCCTGAAGTATCTAACTCCTCCAATCACTAGGGTATTATATATTTCATAGCCTTATAAGTCGTTAAACATACAAAAATGATTAAACTTACATCATTCATCTCAATTTCATCTTTAGGTGAAGTACCTTCCATCATAGAATAAAACAAATTATTAACTTTACGAAAATACATCGTACTTTAAATACCAATTTACTGAAGCTTTAAATGTGCAGGCGTATGCTAATTAATACAGTCCAAACTATAAACCTTGTTTTCTCTGCTACACAGGATATAATTGTATGCTAATTTGTTTCAAAATGTTATAATGCAGTTCAAAAGTATATTAAAGATATATTAAAGGATATACATTTAGTTACTGCAAAATAATAATAGACAAGTAAAAAAAAAAAAAAAAAAAAAAAAAAAAAAAAAACTATACAAGAAAACGAGAAAAAATTAATATGAAATTCAACCACAAATGTAGCATTACACACACACACACACACACACACACACACACGTATACACAGTAGTCTGACAATTAAGCTTAAAATTTTCCAGGAATTGCCAGGAATGTAATGTAACACAGAAGAAAGTGTTTCATTTGGGTGAGAATTTTCCATGTCATTTTGCTTTGTTTCATAATAGTATCTTTCTTAAATAATATCTGTAAATTTATCTACTAGCTTTTGGAACATTTAAATTATCTTATTACATAACGGCTGTCTCAGAAAATGATATCCAGTTTATGAATGTAATTTGGATTAAATGGGACAGTGAGTTTTGAATGCGTTTCATTCTCATGTACCCTATTCCCTCTTCCGTTCTACATGTAGATCTCCTTAAAACACACAACTTGTCATATAATTTTTATGGAGTTGCAGTTTCCGAGATAATCTTTCTTATTGGTTTCATTTTAAGCTACTTAAACTTTTCTCAAACGGGAGGTCATTTTTCTTTTAGTTTTTCTTTTGGTTTACTCCTGGCCGTGGAACGCAGAAATCAAATTTCAATTGTTTCATATTGCGACCGGCTTGTTAAACGATTTGATATTTCTTGACCCTAGTGTACTGATTTATTTTCCTTTTACTGAAAATGAATGTATATAACCATTGTTCCAAATATTCCTCGATTATCACGATATAGATAAAAGAATCTTCTGTAGCAATATTTTGTAGACAGTCATATGAATGGAATGTATAAGATGTTTAGAGAGAGTGTGTGTGTGTGTGTGTGTGTGTGTGTGTGTGTGTGTGTGTGTGTGTGAGTGAGTCTGCCACCGGTGAAATCTTGGTACAGAATTTTTGTGTGGAATTTAATACTTTCTATATCTCCATGTGCATTGTTATACGTGCTAGAGAAAAAAATCTGATGTGTTTCATTCACATTACTTACATCTCCGCAATAAATTATAGTTGAAAAACTTATTCTTCTATTTACTTAATGATAATCCAGAAAACTTAGCAGAAAGTTCCTTATTACTTGCTTCCTAGTAAGTAGAAGGGAAATAAGAGGGTATCATAGGTTAAAGTGATGGTCAAATCTTTTAAAATCTGGTTCCTATGTGTTTGATATTTTTTTTTTTTTTTTTTTTTTTTTTTTTTTTTTTTTTTTTTTTTTTGTATGGTCAGGAGTTGCCAAATTCCCTTATGAGAAAAGTATATGTACCTTAAAACTGAAATCAATAACAAAGAATGTCTCAGCAACAGTCAACTCTATGAAAAATGTATATAACATAAATTGTGTGTTTTAACGAGCTCTACATTTCTTGTGTGGTAAGTTTTTGTCTATCTCTTACGGTTTACTAGTTATGCATAATCCAGGAAAATTCATCCAAAATAAACAGGTCTTCAGGGACTATTCCCAGAAAATTCACGATGTATGATGTAAATGTCTTTAATATGCGGCATTTAAATAAAAATCAGAGCAATTTTTGAGAAAATTACAAAGTTTCGAAAATGTTTCCATGTAAAGAGAAGTTTGTAGTGGGGGATATTCCTCAAAATCTTCGTGTCGCATCCTTGGAAGATACTAAACTTATATACCAAGTTTGGTATTTTACCTACTTTTCGTTTTTGAGCTTTCGTTTTTGAGCTATCGTTTTTATAGGCACATGGACACACACACACACACGGAGCTTTTTTCTAAAACTGCTTTTTTTGGATACAGAGGACTCTAAAATGTCTATCTCCGGTGAAATCTTGGTTTCGAATTTTTGGTTGCAATACAAAACCTTCTCTATATAGTATGTACATAGCACGTGTAGAGAAAGTAAATATACAAGTAATGTTCCCTCAGAGATGTGTACGCCCGTACATGCAGCTTGACCTAGATGTATAACACGCTATGAATCTCTGAAACATTTTCGTGCATTAGATATGTCTGCAGTACTAATGAGTGAACCTTAAAAGAACTATTGCAACTGTTGCTGCCTCAGAGCATTGAGGCATGTGAAGGGATATCCGACGGGGCATGTAATGCCGATGCAACAGAGCATTCGCTGATTCGCTTTGCTACAGCCCTCTCGGTTAAATGCCGACCTTCTTTTGTTTCATACTCATACCATCTGCTCCAGCTGGGCTTCATTTCGGTTGGTATGATGTTAACCAATCAGATTTCCTTCAGAGAGACCACCCGATAGCTGCATTCCTGTGATCAAACTCAGCTCTACTAAACTGCAGACGTGGTGAATTTGTTAGAGGAAACCTTTTCAAATAGTGTAGATTTCATTAATGGACACCTGAATTGAACGCTTTAACCTTTCACCTTCCTATACTGTATCTATTTGTTAGAAAAAAGTGTTGTATTCCATCAAAAATTTTGATACAGATTTCACCGGAAATATGTTTTCAGGCACCCCGAGTCCTCAAAAACGCTGTTAGAACAAGATGGGTGTGTATGTGTCAACAGCATGACTCAAAATGTCCAGCATCCTTCCAAGAGTGATAGTTGGATAAAGAAGTTTAAACGTTGTCATACATCCACAAATGTTGAACATCGTTCCGGACATCCAGTAGACGTGACTTCCTCCGAAGTGACTGACAAAATCTAGGACACGGTTTTGAGTGATCGACAAGTCAAACTTTGCGAAATAGTAAAAGACCACAGCATAGGAAACAGTGCTCTCAATTTTGCTCCAAAAATTAAGACTGACAAAGGTCTCGGCAAGATGGTTGCCGCGTTTGCTCTCAATGCAGAATAAACGCAACAGGATGACCGATTCGGAAGATTTTTTGGCACTTTTCCGTCACAATCCTGACCAGTTTCTGCATCTACACATAATTGTGGATGAAAAATGGATACACTAATACACTCCAGAAACAAAAGTACAATCGAAACAGTGGGTTTTTAAAGGCAAAGTTGGTGAAATCTGCAAACAACGTGATGGCCTCGGTTTTTTTGGGATGCACGCGAAATCATCTACATTGATTACTTGCAGAAAGGAAAAACGATAAATAGGGAGTATTATGCATAGTTATTGCACCAGTTGAACACAGAAATCAAGAAAAAAAAACTCTTCTGGCAAAGAAAAAATTCTTCTCCCTCAAGCAATACAGGGGTGAACACCTGCGCAGTTTCGGTGGCGAAAATTTTAGAAACAAAGTTAGAATTACCATAACATCCTACGTATTCACAAATTTGGCCCACATGACTTTTCTTTATTTCGAAACTGGAAAAAGGATTCACGTCTAACGAGGAGATCATTTCTATATTTTGAGGACCTTCCAAAATCCTACTTTTGGAAGGTTTAAAACAGTTGGAGAAACGCTGGGAAAAGTATTTCGAGCTAAAAGGAGATTATGTTGGAAAATAAAAAAAACAAAACAACTCTATTAAAATAATACGTTTTGCTATCTGTGTGTACCGACTTATTGAACGTCCCTCGTATAAATGTCACGAATGCGCGCAAAGTGTGAAACTTAAGTTCAAATTTTCGAAGTTGCGAAACAGTTAATTAAGCGCGGAGTTACAAAGTTCTATTGTTGTGATCGCCGAAGTTACATCCGGAATAGTGAAAGGATTCTGTTGGGCGTTGCGAAGCAACAAAGGATCAAATCAGCAATAAGGATCTGTATAAATTTTGTTACGTGAAGTGTAGTTTATTGGTGCACCGGTGAAATAAATAGAGAAAGCTGAATGCCATGCTCACTAATTCCATCCCTGCGGTCTCCTTTAACATCCTTATCAGGTTCAAAACACATGCTCCACCGCCTGCATTCCCAGAAATTACCCAAGCCTTCTGCCGGAAGCGAGATTCGAACCTGACACCAGCCGAGGCACAGGATGAGCAACGCAGAACACCGGCACCTGCTTCAACTCTTATAATAACAGCTTGAATGCACGTTTTGTCATTTTAAAATGCAATTCTCACTTTTGTATTGTTCTTATTCAATCCTCACAAACTTGAAACTCTGATTATTTGATAATCACATTAAGCATTTAGCTTCTCTTCGATGTTTTTTTTTAATTTTCCCCCCCACTTGCCCTATGTTTCTGTTGTTTTCCTATTTGTTTCCCTTCATTTATTTACAGATACACAGATATATACTTACACATTTACAAACACCAACGCCCAAAGCGGGAATCATAGCCGTAGTTTCTGTGCTAGAAGCACCATTGCTAGGCATTTTAGCGAGCGTGGCCAAGGGGGCCGGAAAATACTTTAAAAGCTCATCTGCTAGTATTTACTTCAATATTTTGTAAAATAATGATCAAATATTAAAACCACAATAATCAACATAGCTCAAGTAATCTACTACTGTCTTAACACGGCTGAGACAGACCAATGGGCATTCTTAATGTACAAAAACGTTCAACCACAAAAGAGTTTCCTTAAGTTGTAACTCAAAACTGCAACTAGTGCCATCTTCAGTAGTATTTAGAAATTATTATAAATTAGCAACCGGTAACGAGAGCTCGATATGACTTATGAACTTTCAATTAACAAACTACACAATTAATAGTAAGTATTATAAGGTATATGACATCATCACAATAATGCTATAGTCACTACTGGTGAGAATATGAATAACTGGAAGTTATCTTAATTCAGCCATATTAGGAGTGGGAAGCCAAGTATCCTGGTAATCCGATGGTAATATTAAGCTCGAGCAAGAGAGAATATTCGCGCCGGCAGAACGGGGTTTAATTTCCCATTACCAACATTAAACAGCTTCGTGGCACTATGGGCCTTTGATACTGAAACCTCAATGTAAACACCTAATGAATCCAATAAAATAATGTTTTAGAAAAAGATCCAAGAATGTATTTGCGTGTCTGTGAACAACATAACTCAAAACTGAAATGTCAGTGTTTCTCCTAAAGATGTGGCAAGACGATTTTCAGGAAACTATCCTTTACGTGGAAGATTTTTCGAAAAATTCGATTTTCTCTAAAAATGCCTTTAATATTAAATATAGTCACATGAAAAACAAAATAAATATCTTGAATTTTCTGGGAATAACTTCTGCATTCCTCTTCATTCTAGATAAGGCAGAGCCGTGGCCGAGTGGTCAGACCATTCGCCTCTCACCTAGACGGCCCGGGTTTGATCCCAAGCGACCGCATATGAGATTTGTAATGGACAAAGTGGCGCAGGGGCGGGTTTTCTCCGGGTTCTCCAGTTTCCCCCCACCATCTCATTCCACCGGGACTACATCTTCATGTTTCATCAGTGTCATTGCCAAAAAAAAAAAAAAAAAAAAAAAAATCTAGATGACTTTTACATGGCTGGTAAAACTAAGAGATATATTTATGATGCAAAAATGGTAGAACTCTAAAATTCATAATTTATATCGTAACCATGTTTTTTATTTATTCCTTTTTTGTTTAATTTCCCAATACTTATATTTTTTAAAATGAAAAGTCATAGGTTCCCCCTTTTTTCTGATCATGCAAATAGAATTATATTCCAAATGTAGATATAATATGGCGACCAGTAGTAGCTATCTCAAAAAACATTTGATTATCGCTTTAATCTAGTGTATTCCCCTTAAGGCTACAAGAAAATAAGCAATAAGATCCTTGCTGCGTGTGTTTATATTGATATAAGGATGCAGTTTATCACCCTCTCTTTCTAATTTATATTGACGACGTTATGAAACAATGGCAAATTTTAACATAACAAGTAATTGGATTGGACAATAAAACAAGTATTAGTAATTTAATGTTCGCCAATGATTTAGTCTTATTACATCATGATGAGATCAATTACAATTGCGCGCAAGTATAGTCATTACGGCAAAATGATTGAACAAGTATCCCGCTTTAAATATTTAGGATATGATGTCAGCTATAGATGTGATAGTTCCAAAATATGTGTCACAAAAATAGTGCATTGAATAACAAAGCCCATAAATAAACAAAATTAAAATTTTTATAAAACAATGGTAGTCTCTTTATGGAAGCGAATCTTGGATTATTATTACCAAACAAGAAAGTAAAATTCAAGGAGCTAAGATGAACTTTTTAAGAATAGTAAAAGGGTGTACTAGATAAGAAACGATTATGTCCGTGAAGAGCTGCAGACCTATTCCATAAAAGAAAATATAGTTAATAATAAGTAACAGTGGAAAGAGCATGTATAAGGAATGGAAGAGAGTAAATTACCAAAGAAAATATATTATTTTCCGAGAGGAAGAAGAGATTCGCACGTCCTCGGAAGAGATGGTCTTAGATCTATTTGTGAAGATGGCGACACTCATTCCCTAAATAAAAAATGAAGAAAAAGAAAGACGTTTTTTTATTAATTAGCATGAAGTAGATGGAAGAACAAGCTTTTGTAAAAATTGTTTGTTGCAAAATAGGTAGAAAAGCATGCAAATGTAACAGATCAGATTTGTATAGCATCTGCAGCACATTTCTCGTTAAAACCTAATGTATCTTGTATTCCATTGAGTTAACAGACCTTATCGAAAGCAACGAGAGTCGTTACTCTGTAACTAAAGCAGATCGTTTGCAGCAGTGCAGTGTAATACTACCAAACGAAGAAGATATCTTCCCTTGAGAGCAGGTAGCAGGAAACTTTTAGTTTGTAGCATGTAATGTTTGCAAGGGTTGGCTGCCCTGCTGATAGCATCTGCCCCTCTGCTAACTTCCGCTCCCAACTTCGCTGTGAAATGGCAGTCACATGAACAAAATAAAACTACCTTAAAGGAAGGAGAAAGAGGAGGAGAAGGAATTCTTTCACTGTTCAAAGGAAGAAGTTCGTCTACAGGAGAAGAACCTTGTCACTCGTTTCTAAAGTTGGCAACGTTACGTAAATATATGGGGCTTACTGTGACGTCGAAACGACGAAAAATTCTTATCATGAACAATGTTATGTTGAGCACTGCTGTAGCAGAATTTTGGGCACAACTTTAAACAATAGCAGTGGCCCAACAGCCCCGCATTTGAAGTGTGCAGATAGTCCTTCGAGCGTTAAAAGTTGCATAACTCAACGGGACTACGAGGGGCGTTCAATAATCCTTAGAAAAATATAGAAAAAAAAATATTTTTGGCAGATTTCTCTTTGGTATAATCTTCTGTTAGCTTGATGCACTTTTTCCAGCATTTCTTCAACCGTTTTTAGCCTTCCTAAAAATAGGATTTCGTAAGGTCCTCAAAATGGGCCTATGTATGGGAGAAGACCTATTCATTAGGCGTGAATCGTTTTCCGCCGAGCCTCTTTTTCAAATTTGGAAATATAAAGAGGCACTGGGGACCAAATCTCGTAAATAGAACCCTTTCATTGTCTTGATGGAAGAGAACCTTTTTCTTTGCCAAATGAGGCCGTATTATCTTGATTTCTCCGTTCAGTTGGTATGGTAACGATGCATAATACCCTCCATTTATCGTTCTTCCTTTTTGCAAATAATCAATGTACATGATTCCGCGTGCATCCCAAAAAACCCAAGGCCATTACCTTGTCTGCAGATTTCGCCATCTTTTCCTTCTTCGGAGCCGGTTCGCCTTTAAAAACCCACTATTTTGACTGTACATTTGTCTCTGAAGTGTAGAAGTGTATCCATGTTTCATCCACAGTTATATATAAGGACACCAAAAACTTGCGTGGATTGCGATGAAAAAGTGTCAAACTAGCTTCCGAATCGACTACAAGATAGTGTTTATTCACCATTGAGAGCAAAAGCAGCGCCCATCTTGCCGAGATCTTTGTGAGACTTATTTTTTGTGCCAAATAGAGAACAATGTATCTTGTCATATGCCTGTGGCTTCTATTTCTTCGCGAACTTTGATTCGTCGATCACTCAAAACCATATCCTGGATTTTGTTAATAATTTTGTGACTTCTACTGGACGATGTTATTTATTTATTGATGTACGACAACGTTTAAATTCATTTATCCAATTATGAATGTTTGTAAACGCAGGAGCAGATGAGCCATAACTTCATCCAATTTGGAGTTTACTTCTTTCAGTGTTAAACATTTTAAATAGAAGTGTTTAATCGCCTCACGAAACTCGTTTTTTTTCCTCCATGTTTCCTCCATGTTTTCCTCCATGCACAAGCTTGTAGATTCAATTGCCGATGGTAACGAAACTACGTGATGGATATAGCTGGAACTTCAACTACCATCTAGAAAGAGATGATGGTTACTTAATAGAAGTTTTTTCAACGCTAAGGCCGGACGTGCTGAGTGGGAAACCAGCTGACTGGTATAGAGTTTCTTATTCTAGATGGTGAAAATACATCGATTCGAACACAGATTATGTTGAATAAGATATTTGTAGCTAATGAATTGCCACTGATGATTATCATGATCATGACGATGATAATAATAATTTATTTGAACCCTAAATGAAAAATACAATTGTCTAATTCATTGTACATGAACTTAAACACACAATGCAAGTCTAATACTGTAGCTTCTAATTAAAATACGTGTAATTAAAACTTAGAGTTTCCTACATATTACTAAATGGTTTTCTTGTAGTCCTGAACTTGCATCAGTCTTAAAATGCTTTAAATTGAAAGTTCTTACTCTCTCAGGAACATATTGTATATATTACTGGCATTAAATACATGAGAGTTGTGTATGTTATTTAATCTAGAAAATAGATATTGGAATTGTACCTTTTATTATGGGTATGCAACTTGCATCCGAAATCATAATCTGTAATATTTTTGTTAAGTAACATTAATTTATCATTAACATATAAATTTTACACAGCTAAGATTCCTTCACAGTAAAGTGATATATTTCATATTATAAACAAACAAAACCTCCGATGAGGAAAATCTGATGCGTTCATTTACATAGCTTTCTTTACCTATTTTGCAACAAAATGCATTTACCTAAACTAGTTCTGTTTTATACTAATCCAGATAAACAGCAGCTGAAATTATGTTATTTTATATTTGATTATAGGTACAGGTAATGTACCAGCTAATCGGTTAATTATGACGTTTAAATTTCGATCTATTTGTATGGCAAAGAGTTTTAAAAATATAAATTTCCATTGGAGAAAAGTATAAACATTGACAAATGTAAACAATTAACAAAGAAGATCTAGAAATGGTTAATTCTACACAAAAATGTAATTTATATAATTTTCTTTAACGAGACTTAAAATATCTAGTAAGCTTTTCTTTGTCTCTTTCGGTTTAACAATTATGCAAACGTGGTCCAGAATAAAGAGGGCTTCACAGTCATTTATAGAAATTTTAGGATACACATTTCATTTGTCATAAAATATCTTAAACATATGATATTTCAACCAAAATTGTTAGTCATTCTTAAGAAAATAAAATGTTGCGAAAAATATTCCATGTAACGGTAGTTGGCATAGGGGGTATTTAGTTGAAAATATTCATATTTCATCCTTTGAAGATGCTTAACTTAAGGGGACAAGGTAGTCTGAACATACCTACCTTAAATTAGTTGAAATACCACTGCTCTTAAAGTATTCAATTGTTACAGTAATTTGTGTGAATTATATAAATCTATAAAAAGCATTTTATTAAGCAGAAAAGTATAAAACCTATCTTAAAACAAGTGAATTCATGTACCACTTTCTCTGATACTACTTGCAAAACATAATCACATTTTGTCATGCTTGTTCTTAATATAATCAGCTATATTCTGAACTTCAATTATTTAGCCACGATACACTTTCAGTAGAAATTCAAAAATAAATATACTTGCAAACTCAAAAAAGTAAAAATGTGGAAAATGTGCAACGTTATTGCCTTCTTAATATGATCAATAGCATCATGATTGTGGTTCAGAAAGTTGAACTGTGTGTTGTAATCTCAGCTTTCCAGCTCTCAAACTTTCTGAGAAAAAGGTGCATAAGTACTCAAAAAAGTTTGGAGAAAACTAAGATTAAAGATACAAGGGTTCTAAAAAGGGGCATTGCACAAGAGCTTTAAAGAAATGCAGACTAGCATTTAAATTATATTTAAATTGATTAAAATCCTCTTAACCGACCAAAAGTGTACATTTTCTGAAACTAGAAATAATAGAGGTTTTATTGGTGTCTAAAACAAACAAGTTATTTTTTAGCATTTCAGAGTACATTGTCCCCTTAAACATCAAGGTTGATATTTACCTGACTTTGGATTTTAAGTTATGCTGACCACAGATAACACATATGGACGTTTTTCTAAAAATGTGCTTTTCATTCAGGGAACATCAAAACTTGTATTTTCAGCAAATTATTGGTATACATTTTTGGTACATTACAATAACTTCTCTACCTAACATGGCAGGAAAGTAAAAAGACGCGCATTATTTATTGAACCATGTAGTTTCTTGTGACCAAATATGTTCATCTTCTTGTTCACATGTTCTCGAAAGATGACATTATCACAAGAACCCAATAGTTGGAAGACACCATTTCTTGTGCACGTTTCTTCTCCTACTCTTTACCTTGCAAGAAAAGAGAGACGTAAGGAATAGCAGAACAGGATAAAATATAAGACATATAACCGCTAAGAAAAAGTGCCAGGGAAATACATTGTGCTGAAATTAAAACAAAAAGCAATTTAAAGGAGATCACGTAGCACGAGGACAAACGACTGTGGAGAGGAAAAAAGAAGCAATGCCCTTGCTCGGTGGGCGTACAGAGAACCATTGGCAAATTAAAGCACTTGGGCTGTAGATACGAATAATGTCACCATTGTTACTAAATGAAGCACAGATGATCAACACGTCATGTGCAAATGAATTCCAGTAATTTCCATAGATATTTGTTTATGTATGTAATGCAAATATTAAGTTCCGTTTCCTGAAATGAAGCACCGCTTATTTCCTTGCGACTATATACAGGATGATTCAAAAATATTTCTGCAACAGTTGGGAATATATTCCTGACATCGAAAGCATAAAATACAGGGTGATTTATATAGAACCGACACACTTGTTTCTTTAATTGTTTCAAAACGAATTATGCTAGCGACAACTTATTGTACCTAAATTGTAGAGGAATTTTGGGAGATTATTAAATGTTGAAAATGTCCTAAATCCTGCATAATGCACAACTCAATACGTCGTTCCATGTCATTGGAGGAATCTGTTGTCAATAGCTTGAATCTCCTTTCTGATGTTATGCTTCAGATCGTCCAATGTCTGGGGATGTGTGGCGTAAACCCTGTCTTTTAAGTAAGCCCATAGAAAGAAATCTGGCGATGTCTCCTGGAAATTATCCGGTCGTCAAAGAAACTTGCAATTAGGTTCATGGATTCATTTGACGTATGATATGTAGCACTATCTTGCTGAAAATATCCTTGGATCAGCTCTACATCGTACTGCATTTTTACATTGACTACAAGAAAAAAATGTCGAAACAGCTGCCAACAATGCAATTAGGAATAAAACAAACATCTGCGCATCTAGTCGCAAGCAATCGAAATTCTAGAACATTTTGTATATTTGGTGCTAAAATTGGGTCATTAAAAGAATTTCTAACGGAATAATTAAAGAAAGAAACGCGTCAGTACTACATAAATCACTGTGTAAGTTCATATAACATATGCTCTAAATCGCTTAGTTTTCGCGTTATCAATTTATTAATGAAATTCACTTTCAACCTGCAGAATTGGCCATGTATTGCCATGGCTACTTGTAGACATTTGCTATTTTCATCTGTAATACATTCCCCCAGCACAAGTGCTATCTACAGGGACTTCATTCAGCACACTCTCCCAGACTTATTAGAAAATATGTCTCTGCAAACAAGAAGAAACATATGGTTTAGGCATAATGTTCTAGCACATTTTAGTCTCATTGTTTGACGTTCACTTGCTAGTAGCCAGTGTGACAAATGGAAAGGTATAGGAGGACCATTTCCATGGCCTACATGTTCCCCCGATCTCAATCTTTAGGATTTTTATCCTTTGTGGGCACCTTAAACAATTGGTTTATGTAGCAGATATCCCGGTTGAAGAAACCCGTATTATACATGTCATGGAAGCCTGCAAAATCATGCGCTTACAGGGAGTATTTAACATTCCATGCTTTGAGGTGCATACGTGTCTACACACAAGAAGAGGACATTCGGATCATTTTCTATATATAGTGTTTGTGTGGAATACTTCGTAACAAGCTGGAAATGTCAAAAATATAACAATGTGTCATTTTAAAATGCTTTTATTAATAGCATTCAGAACCTCGATAAATCGAGAAGTATTTTTGATCATCCTGTATAGCATTTGTGTTCATCTTGATTATTTTGAATTTGACTGATGCTCCTCCCAGTAACGATATTGTTGGGGAACTAAATCTATCTTAAGGAAATGCTTCTCTGACTTTTGAAAATCCACAATAAGTAAGATATTGTAATAAATGTCTTTATTGACTAAAAAAAATCTCATGTTACATTCACATGACTCTCTACCTTCACACTTTCTCTCTGCAAACAAACTGTTCTTACGAAAGGTTACTCTTCTGTCTGCATCATGCTAAACGAGATAAACATTAACACAATTTTATTGTCCTTACTACTTAGTTCCTTATAAGCTGAACGGAAATAGGGAGTATACCAGACTAAACTCAGTTAACTGTTTTAAATGCCGATCGATGTGTGAACAGTTGAAATTCGATTCGCTTTGAATTTCCAGAAAATCAAAAGAGAGAAGAAACGAAGAAGGGTGACCCCTTTGAGAAGATGCATGGTATAGAATTGAAATCAATAAAAACGAATGTATTGGAAACGATCAATTCTACAACAAAATGTATATTACATACACTGTGTGTTTTAACGAGATCTATATTTTTATGTAGTATGTATCTGTGTATCTCTTACGGTTTACAAGTTATGCAAACTTCAGCAAAATTCATCCAGAATGAACAGGTGTTTAGGAGCTATTCCAAGAAAATTCAAGATATAAATTTTATTTTTTTATATAAATAGCTTTAATATACGGTAATTTCATCAAAATCGTTAGAGCCATTTTTGAGAAAAACAACATTTTCTGAAACTTTTCCATGTAAAATAAATGGTAGTTGGGGTGGGGGATTTTCTTGAAAATCTTCATTTCGTATCCTTAACTATCAAATTTGACATTTAACTTTGTTTTAATTTGTATGTCCACAGACATACCATACACATCGACCTTTTTCTAAAAATGTTTCTTTGGTCTCAGGGGACTTCAAAACACATTATTTCCGGTGAAATCTGGGTATCAGATTTTACCTTCTCTAACGATTATGAACACTGTACATACGTACTAACAGCACGGGAAAAAGATGAAAGACAAATACTAACGACTGTACTGTTACCAATTAGAGTATTAGAAATAAGATCTCAAAGAATTTTAAATAGAACAGAAAACAGAATACTTGAGGAAGATAATTTAAATCAACCTTTACAAGATATGTTAATGGATGAATTCATTTATAATTTTGAAATTTATGGGCTATTTTGGAGTAATAAAGATGTAATGCAAATATAAATGGAAAAACGAAGAAGGAAATGAAGAATTAAGATAAGGGAAGGAGGTGCCGTTGTAAAGAATAGGACTACCGTGGCTGAAATAACAGTAATGATGGTGGGCGAGGAAGGAGATGAAGAATGGATATGACGGAGAAGAAGGTGTCGGTGCAGTGAGTACGATTATTATTTTTGAATTTATCGTTTAGGAGTGAGCGAGGGAGGAGAAGAAGAATGGAGATGAGAGAGAAGAAGATGCGGTGTAGAAAATAGAATCGTCATTCCTGAATTTGCATTCACGCTGGTGAGTAAGGAGTGGAAATGATGAGTTATTTAATATAAGGATAATTACAGTAAATAATTTGTTACTATAATGTAATTTAAACATTAAATATTTAATCATATAAATAACATAATGCGGAAAATAATATAGCTAAATGCATATACATAAATTACATTATTAGTAGAAAGAATAAACTTATCGTAGTAAATATACAATTTAGTGCTGGATAACAGTGGTGAAGTTTATAGTATAGAATAGAAAGCAGCTGGAAACCAACTGTAAATTTGTTGGCTTTCCAGTTATATTTTAGTTTTAGAATAATTTGCTTTATTACATATATTGTGTTATATTTTAATTTATTTTATATCTTAATTTTTCGTTTATATTCTAGAGCCTTGTTTACTGATTTTAATTTGAAATTTTAGTTTTTAGATTAGTTAATTATCTGAAGAAAATTATATAATAGGTAAAATTTGTTGTGCTTTTTTAGGAAATAGATTTAAAGGTTCAATATACGCCCCGGTATAGCTGCCTAGGTGGCAGGGTAGCATTTTGGATTTTATTTATTACACATACGTGCTAGAGAAGGCAATAAAAGCTAGTTTCTTGGTGTTTTCATAGCAACAGAAGAATTCTTTCGACTCGTTAAATAAGGAAAGATGTGTAACACGAGAAAGCAGCTTGACACCGTTCCCATAGCACCCACTCACACACTGCGCTAATGAAACTTTGGTCTACATGTAATTGTCCTTGAGTGTGCAGGTCAGCGTGAAGAGCGCTCCAGTCCCAGCCGCCAGGTGTCCCATCACCATACAACATTTCAATAAATATCAAAGTTTTAGACGAGCAAAACGAAATGGCGGTCCAGATTGTGCTTATCCGCATCACCGAGCTGGTTTTTTACAGTACGATAATTCTGGTTGGCTAGCAGCAGGCAAAAGATCATTGTTTAACGGATACCAAACATATCCAGTGTGTTCCATTCATTTCCCTAGTTGTTCGACAAATACACTTCCCTTACTAAAGATTATTAGTTTTACTTTCTCTAGACCGTATGTACAATGTGCATGAATGAATTTAAATTTATGAATTTATTTATTTTCAACATACATAAAGAAAAAGGTCCGTGTGAGTGTGTGGGTGTGGGTGTGTGTCTGTGGATAGCATAGCTCAAAAACAGAGTCAGTTAAATGCCAAACTTGGTATTTTAAGTCCTTTATCTTCTAAGGATGCGACCGAAGACTTTCAAGAAAATCCCCGCACTCATAGCTACACTTTAAATAGAACATTTTTTTGAAAATTTTGTATTTTCTCAAAAATACCTCAATCACAGCACCATCTGCTTGGCGGTAAGCGAAGGTCATACGAAACCGGGATGAGACGTTACGGTTTACCAGTTGCACAAAAGTAATTCAAAGTGAAGACGATTTCGGGGAGTATTCCCAGAAAATTCAAGATATGTATTTCATTTGTTCAAGAACTATCTTTAATATATGGTATTTCAATCAAAATCGTTAGAGAATTTTTGACAATATTAATATTTTCTAATTTTTTGCATGTAAAGGGTAGTTTTGGTTGGGGGGAGCATTTTCTTGAAAATTAACGTGTCGTATTCTTTAAGGTGCTAAACTTAAATATCAAGCTTGGTATTCAGCCAACTTTTCGTTTTTGAGTTATCGTATTCACACACATACACACAAACCTTATCCTATTTTTTTTGTAATAGGAGAACCCAAAAATGTTTATTCTCAGGGAAATCTTGGTATCAAATGTTTGGGTAGAATGCAATACCTTCTCGTACTAAGTAGAGATGTAGAACTTATTATACAAAGCTGTTTACGGTAAATATACTTTTTGGTGCGAAGCACTTCGGAAATATTATGTTTTCTTGTGGTCATAAATAGAACGTGGATTTACATAGGTGATAAATAATAATATCTGTATTAACCGTCTGAAAACCACATAGGTCACAGTATTTCTCACATTTACAACGCAATTTACAAAAGTGAAATGAAAGTTTATCTCAATTAACGATCTCTCGACAGTAGAATACGCATTTGCAAGAATAATTTGTAAAAGAGAGCATAGAGAAAGCAATGTAAATATTAACACATCAGCTTTTTCCTTCTCTATTCTGTTCTTAATGCGGTTTGGAACTGTGATTAATAATTAACACTGTTTTCTTTTCATTTATTCAGAATTCTATTCAACGATTAGCACCTTTATATTTTTAGAATCTTTATATAAGTATGGAAAATAAAAATCTGAGTTGTTCCACTCACATGACTTTCTGTACCATTTCTGTAGCGAACTACCCTTACAAATGCTTATTCTTCTATTTTATGTTAGCTGAGAAAACATTAGCGTCTTATCACTTAGTTCCTTATAAGAGTAAATAAAGGAATACACTACGAAATGGAAACAAGAGTTTTATTTATGGTCACTCTTTAATTACTGTGGTTCTCAGCATCCCGTTCTATATTGTGCATGAAAGACCGCTAAATTTTGCTCAGATGCCTCTTTATCATGCTTGATGTTCTCGTAAATCTACGTCATAGGACCAACGGTTTTACTTCCCTTCCGAAGGAAGCCACGCTAAGGATTTTTAAGCCCGAAAAAATCCATTGTCCTCCGCCGGGTTTGAACCCCGACCTTAGGTATATAAAGGTATATGGTAACCATTGCACCACGTAGGGTCACTGAATACACTAGGCTAACGGGATAGTCAAACCTCTGGTTGATATGCAATTGAAAATCAGTTCCCTTTGCATGGCCAGGAATAAAACAAAAGCAGCAAGAATGAAAATTCCCGTGAAAATCTTAAGTATTTTAAAATTGAAACTAACAAGCCAATTTGGAAAATGGTTAACTTCACAAAATATTTAAAGTGTTTCGTTCACATGCTTTCTCTAAATGTGCTGCAAACAAATTATTCTTGCAAGAAAATCATGCTAAAAAATTAAACATTAACAAATAGTATTATTATTTATATCCATCTAAGTAAAGAAAATAGTCAATACACAAGGCTAAAGCTATAATAATAAAATATTTTAAAATTTGTTGCTACGTGATTGCCATTGTAATTCGATTCTCTTTGCAGGACGTAGTACAACTAAAGAGCTATGAAACGGTTGAGAACTTCCCGTTTGAGAGAAGTTTAAATACTTTGAAATTGAAGCCAATAGTAGCAAACAACTACCTATATATGACATAAATGTTTGTTCTACAGTTTCTGTGCAGTAAACTTCAATCCATCTCTTATGGTTTAGCAGTTAGAGGTTGGAGCTTGCTAACAGCAAGGGACACCTCAGCAACTGGACCAAGTACTGATGTATATCGGCCTACCACCCCGCTCCGGGAAGAGTCTAGAGGAGGGGAAACGACAGGGCAGCACACGGGAAACCATGGACCTAAGCGCAGAGACGCACGGACGTCCCTAACAGCTCAGCCGCCGGGAGTCCGGAAGGAGGCCTTTACAACAGCACCAGCCTTAGCCAGTGCAACTAGCGGGAAGAGAATTTCGCTCACAGCAAGCAAACGTGTCATTTGCCTGCAAAGCCACAAGCCACACTTGCGCCGACCCGAAAGATGAAGAAGGAAATGAAATGAAGGAATGAAAGGGAAAGGAATCGTAATAGATATGTACAACACCCCAGAACTTGCCTTAGCGGTCTCAGGATAATCACGGAAAAACCCAGAGTCAGAATGCATGGTCAACGAGAATGGAACCTGAACCTCCCGAATGTAAGTACTAGACGAAACATCCAGTTACCTGGCTTGGTTGGTTTACCAGTTATTCAAACCTCTTACCATCAGCGGGGACAGTAAGCCGTTTACTCTCATTGAGAGGCCAGTTCCTCTCTGGAAAGTTTTAACTTGAAATAGCACCGTTGAGTTCTGCAACTCTTTCTTTTAACGCACCAAAGGATATATGCACACGTTAAATACGAGGTAGTTGGACCACCTGGTATAACCATCACCACAGTAGATCACAGATTTAATGTTCCGTTCACGCGTTTCAGAGAATCACAGCCTACTTTCGGATTGTATGGTCTTCCTTTTGTGGAAGTTTTCAATGGAATATGCCGTGAATAAACAATTGTTTTGGCGTCCACATAAATTGCTCTAGGCGGTAGTCCAGCACGAGTTACCCATTTGTTAGGAAATCGCCCATTCTGGAAACATATGACTATTCGGTTTAACATCCCACGTTGAGCCGCCTTGCATACACAATATTCAAAGCGTGATATAAAGCGGAATATCATCCAGTGCCCACGAAATGGATTTCTTAACAACTCTGTATATGACCAGCTGGCTGCTAGACTGTACACTTGCGATTTTTATTTTTTGTTCCACGTACATAAATTCAAAACAGAAATTTCGCCGGAAATACATGTTTTGAGGAAGTTAAAAAACTCATTACCTTCTCTAGCCCATATGTAAAATGCACATAGTGAGTAGAGAAGGTATTGTACTCCATCCCAAAATGCAATGTCAAGATTTCACCGGAAATATATTATTTGGGGACCCCTGAGTCTGAAAAAGCAGCTTTAGAAAAAGGTGCGTGTTTATCTGCCTTTGGAAAGCATATCTCAGAAAGTAAAACACAATTAAATACCAAACTTGGTATTTAGGTATGGTATCTTCCAATGATGCGAAACGAAAATTTTCAAGAAATTCCCCACCACAAACTACCCTTTATATAGAAAAATGTTCGAAAATATTTATTTTCTGAAAAATGGCTCTAACGACTTTAATTGAAATCCCGTGTATTAAAGATATTTACATCCAAAATAAAATAGATATCTTGAATTTTCTGGGAATAGGCTCTAAATTCTTTATGAATTTTTTTGAATTTTTCATAACTGGTAACGTTAGCAGAAATACTTATTACTTGCTTCCTTGTAAGTTGAACTGAAAAAAGGGAGTACCATATGTTAATGTGATAGTGAAAAGTTGGTTGTTTCCTGTATGAGAAAAGTTAATCTTTTCAAAGCTGAAACCAAAAACAAGGAATATGTCAAAAACGATCAACTCCTCAAAAAAAGTGTATATAACATAAATTGTGTGTTTTAACGTGCTGTACATTTTTGTGTGGAAAGTTTTTGTTGATCTCCTATGGTTTACTATTTAGGAGAAATTCCGTAAAATTCAATCAGAATGAAGAGTCTTCAGAGGCTATTTCTAGAAAATTCAAGATATGCATTTCGTTTGTCAGGTAAATATATTTAATATACGATATTTTAACCAAAATCGTTAGATCCATTTTTGAGAAAATGAGAATTTTCGAAAAAAAGTCCCTTGTAAAGCGTATTTGGGGATGGGGGATTTTCATGAAAATTTTCATGTCGCATTCTTGGAAGATACCCAATTTAATTATCAAGTTTGGTATTTAACGGTCTTTTCGTTTTTGAGCTATGCTGTCCACAGACACGCACGCGCACACACACGCACACACTCGCACTTTTTTTCCAAAAAGCTGAATGTGTTCCATTCACATGACTTTCTCTACATCTCTGCAACAAATTATTATTAAAAATCTTATGCTTCTATTTACTTCATGCTAGCCGAGAAAAAATTAGCAGAAATAGTCTTATTACCTGCTTCCTTGTAAGTAGAACTGAAATAAGGGAGTACCATAGGTTAAACTGATAGTCAAAAGCTGGGTGCTTTGTGACTGAAGATCCTATGTTTGTATGGACAGGTGTTGATAAATTCCTGTGTGAGAAAAGTATGTATTTTTAAAGCTGAATTCAAAAACAAGGAATATCTAAAAATGATCAACTTTACGAAACACCGTATATGACATACAATGTGTGTTTTAACGTGCTCTACAATTTTTGTATGGTAAGTGTTTGTCCATCTTTTACGGTTTAGCAGTTACGCAAAATTCCGTAAAATTCATCCACAAAAGGTAATCTTCAGAGGCTATTTCCAGAAAATTCAAGATATACGTTTTACGTTTTTATCTTTAATATATGATATTTTAGTCAAAATTGTTAGAGTCATTTTTTAGAAAATCAAAATTTTCGAGAAAATTTCCATGTAAAGGATAGTTTGGGGTGAGGGGATTTTTCTCAAAATCTTCATGTTGCATCCCTGGAGGATACTAAACTTAAATACCAAGTTTGGTATTTTACCGACTTTTCGTTTTTGAGTTATCGTGTTCACAGCACACGGACACACACACACACACACACACACACACACACACCTTTTTCTGAAAATGCTTTTTATGGATAGAGAGGAACCTAAAACGTATTTCCAATGAAGTCTCGGAATTGAATTTTTGGGTGGAGTGCAATACCTTCTCTATACACCATGTATATAGTACGTGTAGAGAAAGTAAAAAAAATCTGATTTTTTCCATTCACATGGCTTTCTCTACATCGCTGCAGTAATATATTGGTAAAAAGCATACTCTTCAAATTTACTTAATGCTATTCGGGAGAATATCAGCAGAAATAGTCTTATTACTTGCTTTCTTGTAAGTAGAAGTAAAGTAAGCGAGTACCGTAAGCTACAGCGGTAGTCAAATCTTTTAAAAGCTGGCTGCTATGTGATTGAAGTTTCTTTGTTGTATGACCAGGAGTTGAGAAAAGTGTTTAGTATTTTAAAACTGAAACCAATAACAAAAAATATCTAAGAAACGGCCAGCTCTAACAACAAATATATATGACATTAGTTGTGTGTAGTATGTTTTTTCTATTTCTTACGGTTCACAAGTAATGCAAAATCCTGCAAAATTCATCCAGAATAAAGTAGGCTATTCCTAGAAAATTAAGGACATAAATTTTATTTTTCATGTAAATACCTTTAATATACGCTACTTAAATCAAAATCATTACAGGCATTTTTGACAAAATCATTTCGAAAATTTTCCATCTAAAGGCTAGTTTGTGGTGGCGATGATTTTCCTCAAAATCTCCGTGTCGCATTCTTTGTAGATACTAAACCTATATACCAAGTTTGGTACTTTACCGACTTCTCGATTTTGAGTTATCGTGTTCACAGGCACAAGGACCTTTTTCTAAAATGTTTTTTTCGATACTGGAGACCCTAAACATCTATTCCCGGTGAAAGCTCGGTATCGAATTATTGAGTGGAATGTAATACCTTCTCTAAACACTATGTACATAGTACGTGTAGAGAAAGAAAAAAATAATGTGGAAATGATATATCAGATTTTCTTTTAACAGTTTATTCAGAGGTTGCGGAAATTCTTTAATCTAAAATATCCCTCAATTACAGAAAATGAAAAGCAAATCCACTAGATTTCATGTGAGTCCTTATATAAAGAGAAATATTATATCTCATAAAAGACTAGAGAGAAATGCTTTGAAGTAATTTCATTAAAATGCTGCAGTCGAAACGCACATTAGCACCAGTCGTATTCACGTTTTCACCGAAGCATAATTTGCAGAAGCTGTGTGCGATGTGTAAAACCTTCTTCAGCTCTGGAGAATTGCACAGTTAATGTTTAAACACTGACAGCGAAAGAAGAAATTAAATTCCTCTAGCAGCGTAGGTGCTCTACCCTGGGGCACCCTAAATTTGGTGTGGGTGAAAAATGACTGCTAAAGTTCCATGATAGCTAGAAAACATGATATTGACGTAGCCTCGCACAGAGGCAATAATTTTTCATAGCGAGCGGGATATTACACGAAATATAGCCTCTTAATATTTATCTAGCATGTACCTAAATGCATGTGCTGTATTTAAATTACTTTCTGTAACTATTCTGTAATAAAATACTCTTACAAAAGCATATTCTTTTATCTTATGCTAATCGATATAAACATTAGCAGAAATGATTTTATTAAACACAATCTCCCGATAGTGAAACCTTTTAAAGGTAACGTCAAAACTCTAATATTTTTGTATGGACAGGGAGGGTAAAATTCTGATGTGCTCCATTCACATGACTTTCTCTACATCTCTGCAACAAATTATTCTATTTACTTCATCTAATCGAGAAAAAATTAGCAGTAATAGTGTTATTACTTGCATCCTTGTTAGTACAAGCGAAATAAGGGAGTACCATAGGTTAAAATGATAACGAAAAGCTGGTTGCTATGTGACTGAAGTTCCTTTGTTTGTATGAACACGAGTTCACAAAGTCCTGTATGAGAAAAGTATAAGTTTTAATAGTTGAAACCAAAAACAAGGAATATCTCAAAAACAATCAACTCCTCGAAAAAATGTATATAACAAAAATGGTGTGTTTTAAGGTGCTCTACACTTTTTTGTGGTAAGCTTTAGTCCATCTCATACGGTTTAGCAGTTACTCAAAACTCCGTAAAATTGACCCTGAATACTCTTCAGAGGCTATTCCCAGAAAATTCAAGATATACATTTCATTTGTCAGGCAAATATCTTTAATATACAATATTTTAATCAAAATCGTCGGAACCATTTTTGAGAAAATCACAATTTTCGAAAAAAGTTCCATGTAAAGGGTAGTTGTGGGTGGGGGAATTTTTCTTAAAATCTTCGTATCGCATCCCTGGAAGATACTAAACGTAAATACCAAGTCTGGTATTTTACCGATTTTTCGTTTTTGAGTTATTGTGTTCACAGACACATGGACACACGCACGGACCTTCTTCTGAAAATATTTTTTTTGGATACAGGGGACCCCAAAACATACATTTCCGGTGAAATCTCGGTATCAAACTTTTTGGTGGAGTGCAATACCATCTCTATACACCATGTACATAGGACGTATAGAGAAAGTAAAAATTGATGTGCCTCATTCATACGACTTTCTCTACATCTCTGTTACAATTTATTTTTAAACGGCTTATTCTTCTATCTACTTCTTGCTAATGGAGATAAAATAAGCATTAATGGTCTTATTACTTATTTTATATCGTTTGAAAGCTGGTGCTATGCGATCGAAATTCCTCTGCTTGTATGGGCTGGAGTGGAAAGATTACCGTACTTTAAACCTAAAACTAATATTGAAGAGTATCTCAGAAACGGTCAGCATTTTTAGAAAATGGTTTGTCTGTGTGCGTTTGTGGAAAGCATAGCTCAAAAACAAAGATTATTTAAGTTTAGTATCTCTCAAGAATGGGGCACAAAGATTTCAAGAAAATCCTCCCACCACCAACTACCCTTTACATGAACTTTTTTCTAAAATTTTGATTTTCTAAAATATGGCTCTAACGATTTTAATTAAATTATCATATATTACAGATATTTACACGAGAAATAAAATGTATATCTTGAATTTTCTGGGAATAGCCTCTGAAGACTACTTTATTCTGGATGAATTTTACGGAATGTTGCATAACAGCGAAACTGTAAGCGATGGACGAAAGATTATCACAAAAAAATGTAGAACACGTTAAAACACACGATTTATGTTAGGTATATACATTTCGAGGAGTTGATCGTTTTTGAGATATTATTTGTTTTTGGTTTCAGCTTTAAAAAACTTATACCTTTCTCATACGGGGATCTGTCAACTTCTGTCCATACAAATAAAAGGAACTTCTCTCACATAGCGACCAGCTTTTGACTATCACTTTAACCTATGCTACTACCTTATTTCGTTTTTACTTTCAAGAAAGCAAGTAATAAGAATATTTCTGCTAATTTTTTCTGGATTAGCATGAAGTAAATAGAAGCATAAGCTTTTAACAATAATGTAGAGAAAGTCATGTGAATGGAAAACATCATATTTTTATTTATGCTATTCAGACGCGCACCAGATCGAGATTTATTTTCCTTGGGGGTATTTAAGACTTGAAAGTGTGTATTTGGTGTGAAAACCATTCTTTTTGTGTGGAATAATATACTTTCCTTTTAACTGTTTAAAGGTCCATATGTTGGTGATACTGAAATGGTGTTCATGACTTTTGGTAGCGTTTAATGACAATCTTAAGTAACAAATCGTTAGCCCTAATATCTGCAGTGGTTAAAGATAACAAACCGTGCTGTTAAATACCTTTTAATTTGCTTAGGGGAAAAGTGTACACGAGATTTTCACATCAACGGACAGGATGTTATTTAGATTTGTGCAGAGATTCGGTCTAACGCAGCTAATTTCCTTCCAGAAGCAGGCGCATATTTTCCTGGTCTGTACGACATAGTGTCTTAGTTAAGCGAATGGCGTATGTGAAACGTCAGACATTTGCCCACTGCTATGTAATAAATTCAGTAGACGATTTTGGGGATTATCCACGATTATTACTTTCTCTAACGCGTATGTACACACAATATATTTGTATTCCACCCAAAAATTCTAATTGTATTCTACCCAAAAAATTATATGTCGAGATTCCACAAGAAATATAAATTTTGAGGTCCGCGAGTGCAAAAAATCATTTTTAGAAAAAGGTCCGTGCGCGTGCATGTGCCTGTGGGCAGCATAGCTGTTATATACTAAACTTGGTGTTTATGTTGAGTACTTTCCAAGGTCATAAATCTCCCTACTACAAACTACAGTTTACATGCGAAAATTTTGGAAGTTAGTTTTTCTCAAAAATAGCCTCAACAAATTTGATTAAAATACCATATATAAAAATGTTTACATGACAAATAAAATGTATATTTTGAGTTTTCTGGGACTAAACTCTGAAGAGCTCTTTATTATGGGTGGGTTTTGCAGAATTTGATATAACGGTTAAACCGTAAGAGGTAGACAAAAATTAATACACAAGCTCGTTAATACATATAATTTATGTTATAATACACGTTTTTCTGTAGATGTTGATTATTCCTTTAGCCTAACGTACTCCGTATTTCCCTTCTACTATCCTGAAGCAGGTAATAAGAACATTTATGCTAATATTTATCTTGATTAACATGATGCAGATAAATAGTACTCGCTTTCGTAATAATAGTTTGTTGGCACATAGTGAGTAGATAAAGTCATCTCAATGAAACCTTTCGTATATTTCGAAGATACTGACTGTTTTGTTTTCTTTTGTTTTTAATTATTACTTTCTCTACATGTACTATGTATATACTCGTAGTGTATAGAGAAGGTATTGCATTCGACCTAAAAATTCGTTACTGAAATTAAAGCACTTTTAGAAAAACGTTCGTGTGTGCCTGTAAACATAATAACTCAAAAATAAAAAGACAGTAAAATACCGAAGCTTGTAGATATATAGTTTAATATCATCCAAGGATGCGACACGAAGATTTTGAGAAAAATTACGCCATCTCAAACTACCCTTTACACAGAAAAAATTCGAAAATTTTGATTTTCTCAAAAAACAACTAACGATTTTGATTAAAGTGCCGTATATTAAAATTTACTCCAAAAATAAAACGTATATCTTGAGCTTTCTGAGAATGGCCTCTGAAGACCCCTTTATTTTGGATGAATTTTGCGGAATTTTGCACAACAGGTAAACCGTAAGAGATAGAAAATAACTTGCTGCGCAAAACATGTAGATCTGGTTAAAACAAACAATTTATGTCATATATATTTTTTTCGTGGGGTTGACCATTTCTGAGATATTCCTTGTTATTGGTTTCACTTTTAAAATATTTCAACTTTTCAGCTCCTGGAAATGCAAAGAAACAAATTTCAATCACATAGCAACAGTTTCAAAGATTTGATTATCGCTCTAGCCTAGTGTAATCCCTTATTTCTCTACTATTTACAAGGAAGCAAGTAATAAGACCATTTCTGCTGATGTTAACTGAATAATTATGAAGTAGATAAAAGAATAAACTTTTAACAATAATTTGTTGCAGATGTATAAAATGTCATGTGAATGGAACACATCAGATTTTTACACCTTTAAATGTTTGTCCTTCTGAGTTGAATCTTTCTGTTCATGGTATTAAATTTGCTTTATTATAACTTTATTTTATTTTAGGTAATGCGATCGTTTTATACCTTCTGTTACTATTTAATAAAGAATGTAAGCCTCACTTTACACTTGTATCATGTTTTTAAACTTCAGCTTTTTTCATATCCATGAGAATTTTCTTCTTGATGTTCTATAAAACTGATTTTGTTTGTTTGTGTTTGTTTTTGTTTTTAAAATTTTCCTCCAAGCTACCAGCAATTTTATATTTAAATGAGAAATCCTCTTCCTGATTGCATCACTCATTCTTTAAATTTCTAAAATGTCATTTCTTTCATTCTTCAAAAATAGTATCCTGTTGTATAGTTTTGTCCACCGAATACATTATTGAATTACAAAGCTTTTTCTCCCAAATTAATAGACCTCCTTTTCTTCAGATTTACAACCGGTAGCCCCAAGTGTGTATAAAGTTTTTGAAAAAAAAACAAAAACATGTCAGTGTACTCAAAAAGCAAGTTTGGTATACTCTGGCATTTAATTTTTGAGTTTTGCTGTCCACGCACACAAAAACACACTCGGCTCATTTTCTAAAATGTTTTCTTGTTTTTTGATTCAAGGGAGTTCAAAGCATACATTTCGGGTGAAATCTCGGTATTGCATTTTTGGATGGAATTCCATAGGTAACTGGTCTACTTTTTACTTTCTCTACATGTAATAAGTACATAATGTATACAGAAGCTATTGCATTGCACCCAAAAAGTCGATACCAAGAGTTCAGCGGAAATATACGTTTTAGGGTCCCCTGTATCCAAAAAGGCATTTTTAGGGAAAGTCTGTGTGTGTGTCTATGAACACGATTACTTAAAAACGAAAAGTCCGTAAAATACCAAACTTGGCATTTGAGTTTATTTATCTTCCAGAAAAGCAACACGAAGATTTTGAAAAACAAATCCCCCCATCCTTTATATGAAAAAAGTTTCGAAAATCTTTGATTTTCTTGAAAATGTCTCTAACGTTTTGATTACATGGAACATTAAATGTATATATTAAATTTCCTGGGAATAGCCTCTAAAAACTCTTTATTGTCTAAGTGGTACAGAAAGTAAAAACTCTTTTTGAGTTTAGGGGTCTGAAAACGTGTTTTGGGGTGATAACTCTGACATTGAATCTTTGGGTGAAATACAATTCTTCTACTTGCTGAAAGAACGTAAAGCCTCGTGGGCTGCACATTTCCTGCCTCGTATGCCCAGTATCGGAACGAAACCGATACGTCCCTTCACTTTACAGCCTTCGCCTAGGAGATATCTATTCCGATAGAGTGGCGAAATACGCGCAGAGAGAGGGACAGAAATCAGGGCTTAGTACCGCGGATACAGCCGTCATAAATACACTACCACTACCGGCGATCGTTTCTTACGCCGGCCGTCGAGATACCATTCAGGAAACCTGTGACGTCGAGCTGATTATGTATGCCTCAGGCAGAGACCATGGCTCTGGAAAAAGAGAAGCGAAGAAACCAGTGGAGCGTAGCACAGTTCACACTGGACGTGAATACAGGCGGTCCTTCAAGAAATACGACTGATATACCGTAATTCCTTGTGCCTGGAGTAGCGATGCCACTAGCGCATGCTTTCGACAATGGATTCTGTTACAATAGAGAGAACTGACTATCGATTCATTCGAATGTCCATTCGAATTAAAAACTCTTTATATTCACAAAATACGGTAAACGATTTTCATTTGAATTTAATAGTTCGCTGTTGTACACCTGGAGTAGTATAAAAAACTTTATTGCACATAGAAATGAAAATGCAGTTTTATCTACGGACGCTTTTAACTACTATGGTTCTCAGAGTACCATTCTACGAGTATATGGAGGTGAAAGACAGCTTAATGTTGCTCAGAGGCCTCTTTAACAGGCTTCAGGTTATTTTACGTGCCATAAATCTACGACACGGGACTAACGGATTTACTTCCCTACTGAAGGGAGTCATGCGCCCGAATCCGCGTCTTTGGGTATATGAAATGGAATTCTGTATTTTTACTTTTTCTATAACGTATGCTCAATAAACATAGTATATTATGTATAGAGAAAGTAGCAGTGCATTTTGTGGATACAGGAGATCCTAAAACGTATATTGACGATGAAATCTCGGTATCGAAGTTTTGGATGGAAAACAATACCTACTCTACACACCATGTACATAGTATGTGCAGAGAGAGTAAAAAGATGTTACGTTAAGGTTTGAAATTACCATCTTGATTTATATTTGCAATTACAATAATTTCACCTCCCATCTCAGAGTGATTGGTATATCCGTCACAAAATGGTGACCTCTCCGAGAGTATTACCAACATTAACGCCCATGTTTAGAACAAACTGTATTCCCTAGTGCCTAGATGACCAACTGCATATTTATGTTTCTTGCTTACTAGTTGGTATGTAGCATTCTTTAGTGTAATGTTTACGATTAGCTGCCATAAATGCTAAATGGATAAAATAAAACAGATGCTTTATACTTTCTGGAACATGGCTAACGAGAAAGACAGTATCCGGTGCGAGCTGAAATCACGTGATCCTTCTAGTCTAGTCATGGCCCGAAGAAGTAAAATTACGTGGCCTAATACAACTATATTCTACACACAGGAATAAATTGTTTGTTAAATTCGCGGAAAAACACAATTAAGTTATGCAGGTATTCATTGCTAGGCATTTTTACTTTCTCTACACGTAATATGTACATAGTGTATAGAGAAGATATTCCATCCAAAAATTCGATACCGAGATTTCGCCGGAAATGTTTTGAGAACCCCTGAATCCAAAAAGAAAGCATTTTTAGAAAAAATGTCTCTGTGTTTGTGAGTGTGTGTCTTTGAGCAGCATAGCTAAAAATAATAAGTTCTAATCTTGGTATTCAAGTTCAGTGTCTTTCAGTGATGCGACATGAAGATTTTCAAGAATATCCCCCACCTCCAGCTACCCTTTACATGGAAAAATTTCAGAAAATATTTATTTTCTCAAAAATTGCTGTAATAATTTTGATTAAAATATCGTATAATAAAGATATTTACATTACAAAAAAATATATATCTTGAATTCTCTGGGAATAGCCTTCGAAGACATCTTTATTCTAAATGAGTTTTGCGAAATTTTGCATTACTAGTAAACCATAGCTTAACAAAGTAGAGCTTGTTAAAACACACAATTTATGTTATATACATTTTTTTCATGGAGTTGACCGTTTTTGAGATACTCCTTGTTATTGGTTTCAGTTTTAAAATACTTAATGCTTAAATTTCTCATACGGGAACTTGTCAACACTTGGCCACCCATCAGAAACGTATTTCAATCCCATAGCAACCACATTTTAAAACATTTGACTGTCGGTTTAACCCAGTTTATTTCCTTTTTTTTTTTTTTTTTTTCCTTGTACTTATAAGGTTCTAAGTAATAAAACCGTTTCTGCTAATATTTATCTAGATTAGCATGTAGTAAAAGAATATGCTTGTTAACAGTAATTTGTTACAGGAATCATGTGAATGTGAATGGAACACATCAGGTTTTTAAGACTACCATTAAAGACGCAGTCTATCTCGTTAGCCACGTTCATCCAGCAGCAACTATTGCAACTTCTTGCAGAGGTTGGAAACAAGAAATCAGTGAGACATGTTTACTGTTGTGCACTTTAATATGTAAACTGTGTTGTTTGAGTTGAGTTGGGGCTTGTTTTCCCCGTTTAAAACAGTATAAAAGGTATATCGAAGTTATTGGAATAGTTTTATTAATTATTTATTAAACGTTAGTTATCTGATAAGCTAATCCATTCGGTCCGAGGTTGTGTCGGTGTTCACACCATATCACTGTTGTGCAAGTGTACCAACACGGTAAAAATAAAATCTTACATTTCAGGCGAATACGGTCACAATATTGCGGGTGAAAATGGTCAATATTTTTAAGTCAATTCTTCATTTTTTCTCTTTGTTTTCATCTATATTATAGATGAGGAAATGCAAGCGAACAACAACCTCTCAGTGAACTGAAGGTGACATGTACAATACAATTAATGGGTTGTTGGTCACAATATCGGACTCCGGATGGATTAATGAAGAGGAGTTTCTGAACTTTAACACTCATTGGATTATTTCCGGACACTGCAATGTTAGTTTCAGATGACCATTCATTACATAAAAGTTTACATGTTCTCCGATTCTGTGAAGCAAATAATACAACTATGATATTTCCAATTAGAGATACCATCGCTTGGAGTCGCTGCATAATCTTTTACATACTACTACGATAAGGAATGCAAGAGCTTCATACAATATACAAAAGCAGAAAGAAAGAAAGAAAGAAAAACAAACTTACTTTTGAGAAACTTTTAACCCAACATGCATGAAGACAGCCTGCGAATGCTGAAAGCGGTTTTCCTTCTACAGGCGCCTATTCAGTTAGTGAAACTGCAGTGGCAGAACATGAATTTTTGCCTTCTGTTTTTAAGTCACCCCTTGGGTATTCATTGTCTGAAAGGCTATTTGAACCTCAGTAGCTCCAGCAAATTCAGGACAGGAAGAGAACCGATTTCCAAAATTTCGATCTCATTCCATGACTTGTTACAATCTACAAACAAAATTACGCCAAAACTTTTAGGCAGGAAGTAAATAACAGTTCTTCTGAATTCCCCAGAAAATATTCTAGAGAACAGAAAGATTGCAAAAGAAAAGAAAACTGTTTCCTCAGCAACAATACATTACGCAGGTCAGTAATAAGCGAATCGTAAACAGTCTACATCACCATCAGAATTATCAAGAATCGATACATCTTGTGAAGTGTGCAAGCTATAATACAGTGATCCCATATCGTCAAACTTGGTGATAGTATTCAGTATCACCGAAGCGGAAAAGAATGTTATCATGAGAGATGTGTTGATATACTGAGTAAAAAAAAAGTTTTTTTTCTCGAGAAATATATTGTTCTCGAATTATAATATTATGTTTCTACTGATCCTATTCCCTTACCTCTTTGACCCGATTCATCCAATTTGAAGAAGACAAAGTCATCCAAGTCAAAGTCATCTATTAACAAGCTCATTACATATACTACTGCATAGTATTTATTCATCCTTAAATAGTGAAGTGTGTTCATAGAAGGCTACTATTTGTAGGAATATAAAGTAACTGGAGTTTACATTAAACACTTGTCGCCATTAAGACTTTTCCAATTTTTGATCCTATTCCCCCGACTTTACCCTATATGGTAAGTTAGTTCAAACTGTGGGCTCTTTTAAGTAAATAAAATTATGTAAATATATTTCTGCAGTAATTATGCTGAAAAATCGGAAACAAAATTGCAGTTAAATTGGTTCACCTTTTTGTAAATTAGAAGTTTGCTATCGAGTAACCTCGAGCACGTACTGGAGATACAGTAAGTGCCCATACACAGTTTCGCAGAGAGAGGCAGAAGACAGACAGAAGGGAAGTAGTGCTAAGTTTCAAAACTTGATATTGACTGGATTCCCACACGCCTTGCCAACTCTTTTCGAAGTTACATGGCGACTCTGAAACAGGTCTAAGCGACGATTTGCCGTGCACCTGTCTTTCTCTTCAGAACCAGGACGTCTTAAAGAAGACCCTTTGAGAAAGCAATAAAGCTTATTTTCAATAACAAGGAAGAAAACGGGGTGAAATGGTTGGAAAAGTAATGTGTACGGTATGTCAACCAATAGATGTTTACGTAGATTTCCTCACTAAACCTCTGATTAGATATATGAGCACTAAAACGCGAAATTACATCTACAGATTAAAGAAAATAAAGTATTTCAGAAGGCTTCAAGGGATAGCAACCATGATAGATTGGAATCAGAGAAATCCAAGCTTTCGACCTTCTTGAATATAAATATTCTTATTGACGCCTTTTTTGCCAGTTCCCTGACGAAGACCACAGAGTCAAGATGGTTGAAAGCTTGAATTTCTCCGATTCCAATCTAACTCGGTTGCTATACCGTGAAGTCATCTGTAATAATCAACACCGAGAAAGCTTAAAATCTTTAAAATAAAGTACTACTCGCACTCTTTTTCCTGAGTTCTCGATATTCGAAGACAGAATCACGGCCTTTCATGTCTTATATCAAACAAGGCTGAGAAAATTACGTTCCTTCATCAGTTTTTTTTTTTTCAGGTTAACCAATGGTAGAATTAAAAGTACAAGATTATGTTTCATATATTTAAAAAACGAGTACTTAATTGACAACAATTTAAGCTGTATTTTAAGCGTAGCGTTAATGCTTGACAGGATCTGCTTCAGCCATTTGAAAGTGGTCTCTCATACATAGGTTACACAGGCCGCAAACTGCCGGTCCCCATGGCCGCGCTCGCCAAGGCGTCCCGTTCTTAGCGCTGGGGATCGTGGGTTCGAGTCCCGCCTTGGGCATGGGTGTTATATGTTTGTGTATGTGTGTGTGTTGTAAAAGTAAGAAAACAGTAATAAATAGTAATAATACGGCAAAACAAAGTAAAAAGAAAAAGGTAAATAAAAGTAGGGTATACAGTGCCGGAGTCCTGATCAGACTCCGGTACTGTATTAAAAAAAAAAAAAAAGTTTGCAGATTCCAGCTCAGTTTTAGACTGAGCGCTTCCTATTGGTTACCGAGACAAAATGGCTGCGATAGGTTTCAAGATTTCGTCCATGTTAGGATACGTTAGGTTAGATTAAGTGGGAATAAATGAACTAGATTGAAGTGAGGGCTAAAAATGGAATTTCTGAAAATCGGTTCTTCTAGTCAATACGAAATGCACAGTCCTCCGTTCGTTCTGTCTGCTTGCGCATGCGCAGTCATGTTGATTAATCGACGAATGGCGGAGTTTCAGTCTAAAATTGAACTAGCATCTGCAACCACGCTGATTTATCTATAAATATGCACGTGTTTGAAATCTATTTTTTAAAATGGTACTGCATCTGCAAATTGGTACTCTGAATTCTACATCATTTTGCATAAAATAATAACGTCTTCAAGATTCTTTGGATTAGAGAATGACATTTCATTCAGCTTGTAGATAAGATTTTATCTATATGTCGATACTTCAGTAAGCAATACACTTTTACCATCTCCAAGCAATGTGGTTCGTTTCTCCTTTTTACTTTGAACATCTTGTTCTGATATATTCAGAAAAAATCATGTAAGTATATACAACCCGTTTTCTCAGAAGTTATTGGAGAGAGACGCATGGAGTTTTAGGCTGATAAAACACCTTAATGTCATTGTATACCGGTTTTGATTTGAACAAGATGGTCACTTTTAAACTGAATTGCTGATATACATTTTAATCCAGCAAATGTATAGAAGGCATGCAACAGTATCGTCTAAACCATTCAGTCTGATATCTCAAATAGTCGTATCAGTCGGCTTACCTTCCCCGAATTTGAAATTGACACCCTCCTAGGAGTTACAAGCAGATGCGTAGGGGTCAGAATCTTAAATAGTTGCTGACAAAATTTGTTATGAAGTTGACAATTTAACATTGGTGGAGTAAGGCTTCTAATCTCCCCTTAAATCGATACACAAAAACTTTGATGAGGTGCGAGTGCCTTTTATGCAACTAAGACCACCAGTTAGAATATACCGAGTCATGTTTCCTAAATAATTTGTAGGCATTGCCTGTTTTTTCAAGTTACAGAAGACTTCACGGGATAGCAACAGAGTTAGATTGGAATCAAAGAAATCTAAGCTTCCGACCATCTTGATTCTTCGTCATTGACGAAGATCACAGAGTCAAGATGGTTGAAAGCTTGATTCAAATCTAACTCGGTTGCTATCCCGTGAAGTCATCTGTAATAATCAACACCGAGAAAGCTTAAAATCTTTGTTTTTCAAGTGATACAAATTAAAGCCCAAAACTAAATTGTAAACTCTTAAGATCCCATGAATGACAACAAAGTGCTGCGATTGTTGTTTCCACTGAAGTTTATTTCCCGTTTTCACATGATGATTTTGACACAAATCACAAATGTTCATGAACGTACTTAACATTTTTGGGACGTTGATTTGGAACTCGAATGATCAGAACTGGACTAGGTATTTTTACACCTCTAATGCGTGACTAGTCTCAAACTGAAATAAAATTTTGGTCCCTATTCTCAACGGATATGTCAATAATTTATCATCATAGCAATGAATACTTAAATTATTAATTATATTATTATTTTACCTAACATTCAAGAGATCTTTTATCTTATGCTAATTGCAAAACATCCGGATGGATGAATAAAATGAATGAAGGCGCTTGTCGGCAGAGCTTACTTCCTGCCTACAGGCTTAGTGATAAACCATTAAAATGAAATAGCGCGGAGCCCACAACTGTTTAGCATTGCATGAGACCCACAAATCACTAGGCACGTGGTTTATCTGTGTGGTCCAGGTAGTAAACGTGGTATTTTATAGGTAACATGCCTTCTGGTGTTACAGAATCTTGCAAGGCTCACAAAAATCTAGCGGAGTATTACACCAAAGATCTAAAACAGCACTTTACCTCACTACAATTTTATGAGGCGTGGGTAACAAACTTTACGACTCCCAAACAAAAGAGTCGCCAAAAATAGAACAAAAAAATTGTGTATATACATAACGGTACTTGAGGCCGGCCGGAAGGTTTCGGCTAATTCACATTCACAGTTAGAGTTGCACTCCGTCATCAACTCGGAATTTTACTCTAAGTAATACCACGAATGTTTTCATCTTGCCTGAAGTGAGTGAATTGTTTTAACAGACCCAAACACGAGTTGTATTTGGTAAGACAATTCAGCGAAATGGACTATTAATAATTTATAATATATAGGAAGGGCGATTTTATCAGGTTATGATTGTAATACTTACATTAGTTCTCAAATGGTAAATGACGCATTCGACCATGTACATTTACCGATTTTTTTTTCTTCGCTGCCTCCTGCATTATGATACGGCCAACCGCGTCTACACCCAATGAATATTGATAGCAACAATAGAAATAGGGAGCAATTATTTTATTTCACCTTTTAATAACTAATACATGAAATGGAAGCAAGGCTATTTTATTTTAGGTTATTGCATTCATCTCATACATGAGAAATACCAATAAATATTATTTTCACTCCTGTTTTGAACTGAATACATTATGCGCTGGATAAAATTTCAAATAAACATTGTAACTAAATTAATTGAAAGTACAATTGTGGAACTGACAGTTATTAAAAGTGAAGGTAACTGGCTGGTTTGTGACCTTGTTACCAATAACTAAGACAAAAGAGTAAACAAATAAACGTCAGGTGCGACAAAATGTTTTGACAATATCGCTCCACCCTGATGACCGCGATTAGTTTAAACTGTCTATCTCGGCCATTTCATAGGCGCTTTAATAGTTCAGCTAAATTGTCAATATAATTTGGAGATAAAGGCGTTCATCAACATTGAAGTTCTTGGAGTCAGACCGCGCTTCCGTTTCAGAAACTGAGGAGTCGTTCACCGAGACGAAAGAATACCATATGCAATGCGATATATTTAAACTTATTAATGATAGTACAAACCAAAATCAAGCCATATATGAAAATGGATCGAAAATGGTCGGTGACTAAGGAACAGATGGACTTTGGATCAGAGAGAATAGCCAGTATGGGCGATCAGCCCGATAATTAAAAACATTATACAATACAAACCTTTTCGAATAAAATATCTGTCTCAAGGATTGTCATTATTACTCTATTTAAAGAGGATACTTTATTTCTTGCTGATAAAACTCATTTGGCAATACGACTGGACAATGTGGAGTTCGGCTTCAGACTCAAAAAAAAAAAAAAAAAAAAAAAAAAAAAAAAAATCCCTCCAAAAGTGGGCTCACCGCCTTATGTGTATGCAGTACGGTACATTTAAAGTGATTATTGAAACATTAACTATTATCTTTAGTCTGAAAAGTTCCTATAGTATGTATGAATTTTCTCTAAAAGGTACACAGCATTTTGGAAGTTAAAAAACATAATATTTTGATCCATCTCTCTGCATTAGCAGGAATTTACATTTACCTCTATCTCCTGGCAAATCTGCCCTATAAAAGGAAACGATTTTGATAAAACTGGATCAATGCTATGTTTCCGTTTCGTATTGCTGTTATTTTCATTCCAAGTCTCACATGAAAAATCCGTTTGCTAAACCAAAAGAACTCAAATATTCCATTTGGCGAATAAATGTGCAAGATTAGTGTAAACGAAAATATAAAAAGTAAAAAAAAAAAGAAAAAAAAAAGAAAAGAAGATGTTTACAAGCACGGTTAAAAAGTTTTGATCATTACTTGTGTACCTTAAACCTATTCCTTCAATGACCAGCGTTGATCTTAACGGGATTGCAATATCTTAACGTAACGTAACTTAACTCAACGCAGCGTAAAATCTAACGTTGTGTTAAATGGAACTATTCAGAGGTGACTTGACTTTTAAAGTAACGCGACATAACTTAAAAGTCTGTGATTGTCAACATTTTGCTTTCCGTTGCGTTATTTTTACTTTCTCTATACGTACTAGGTACACAGTGTATAGAGAAGGTATTGCACTCCATCTAAAAATTTGATACCGAGATTTCACCGGAAATATATGTTTTAGGGTGCCTTATATCCAAAAAAGCATTTTCACAAAAAGGTCCGTGTGTGTGAGTCCGTGTTTCCGTTTGTCCGTGTGTCTGTGAACACGATAACTCAAAAACGAAAAGTCTGTAAACTACCAAACTTGGTATTTAAGTTAGGTATTTTCCAGGGAAGCGACACGAATATTTTGAGAAAATTCCCCCCACCGCAAACTACCCTTTACATGAAAATTTTTACGAAAATTTTGATTAAAATATCATATATACAAGTTGTTTTTACCTGACAAACAAAATGTATATCTTGAACTTTCTGGGAATAGCCTCTGGAGATTACTTTATTCTATACGAATTTTACGGAATTTTGCATAACTGCTAAACCGTAAGACTTAGAAAAACACTTACCATACAAGAAATGTAGAGCACGTTAAAACACACAATTTTTGTTATATACATTTTTTTCGTGGAATTGATCGTTTTTTAGATATTCATTGTTTTTGGTTTCAGCTATGAAAAACTTACTTTTCTCATATAGGAATTTGTCAACACCTGTCTATAAAAACAAAGGAACTTCAGTCACATAGCAAGCAACTTTTGACTATCACTTTAACCTATGGTACTCCCTTATTTCACTTCTACTTACAAAGAAACAAGTAATAAGACTATGTATGCTAATTTGTTCTCGAATAGAAGGAAGTAAATAGAGGCATAAGCTTTTTAACAATAATTTGTTGCAGAAATGTAGAGAAAGTCATGCGAGTGGTACACATCAGATTTTTTTACTTTCTCGACACGTACTATATACATAGTATATAGAGAAGGTATTGCACATCACCAAAAAAATTCAATACAGAGATTTCACCGGAAATATATGTTTTAGGGTGCCCTGATCCAAAAAAAAAAAATACTCAGAAAAATATCCGTGTGTGTGTGTGTGTGTGTGTGTGTGTGTGTCCATCCGTGTGTCTGTGATCACGATAACTCAAAAACGAAAAGTCGGTAAAATGCCAAATTGGTATTTAAGTTTAGTATCTTCCAGAGATGCGACACAAAGATTTTGAGAAAAATCCTTCCACCCCAAACTACCCTTTACATGGACCTTTTTTCGAAAAATTTTATTTTCTAAAAAAGTGGCGATTAAAATATCGTATATTAAAGATATTTACCTGACAAATAAAATGTATATTTTGAATTTTCTGGGAGTAGCCTCTGAGGACTCCTTTAATCTGAGTGAATTTTACGTAATTTGCATAGCTGCTAAACCGTAATAAATGGACAAAATCTTACTAAACAAAAAATGTAAAGCACATTAAAACACACAATTTATGTTGTATACGTTTTTTTCGTGGAGTTGATCATTTGAGATATTCCTTGTTTTTGGTTTCAGCTTCGGAAAACTTTTCTCATATAGGAATTTGTCAACTCCTGTCCATACTAATAAAAGAACTTCAGTCACATAGCAACAAGTTTTTGACTATCACTTTAACCTTTGGCACTCCCTTATTTTACTTCTACTTACAAGGAAGCAAGTAATAAGACTATTTCTGCTAATTTTTTTGTCGATTAGCATGAAATAAATAGAAACATAAGATTTTTAACAATAATTTATAGCAGAGATGTAGAGAAACTCATTTGAATGGAACATATCAGATTTTTATGTCACGTAACTTACGTGAACCAATAAGCGGAAGCAGTGCTACAGAGCAATAAAATCAACTACCAATCCCGTCAGGTTAACTGCATTCTAATTATATATTTAATTAAGCGGCATTTCAATTTAACGTAACGTAACGTACCGTCATGCACGTTAAGTTCATCCTAATTCAATCTCTAGTTTAGTAGCATTTCAGTTTCACGTCACGTTCAGCTTCATATCACGTTAAGTTCATTCTAAATAGATCTTTGGTTTAGCGACATTTCAATTGACATTACACCCCGTCATAGAACTGCTACCTCAAAACACGTTTGGTGTGTATTTACACACATGTATATTGTAACAGCACAATTGTATTGTACATAATGTGTAATAAAATTATCTTCAGTTAATAAAAAAAATTACACCCTATCATGTTAAGTTTTTCTAAATATATCATTAGTTTAGCGATATTTCAATTAACATCACACCCTGTCATGTTAGGTTAAGTTCATTCTAAATATATTTTTAGTTAAGCTATGTTTCAATTTGACATCTCATTCCATCATGTTAGGTTAAGATCATTCTAAATAGATTTTTAGTTTAGCATTATTTCAATTTGACATTACGCTCTGTGTTACTTTACGCTCATTCTAAGTAGATTTTTAGTTTAGCGGTATTTCAATTTGACATTACGCTCTGTGTTACGTTAAACTCATTCTAAATAGATTTTTAGTTTAGCGGCATTTCAATTTGACATTACGCTCTGTGTTACGTTAAACTCATTCTAAATAGATTTTTAGTTTAGTGGTATTTCAATTTGACATTACGCTCTGTGTTACGTTACGCTCATTCTAAATCGACTTTTAGTTTAGTGGTATTTCAATTTGACATCACACCCGTCATTTTACCTTAAGTTCATTCTAAATAGATTTTTTAGTTTAGCGGTATTTCAATTTGGCATCACACCCGTCATTTTACCTTAAGTTCATTCTAAATAGATTTTTAGTTTAGCGGTATTTCAATTTAACATTACGCTCTGTGTTACGTTAAACTCATTCTAAATAGATTTTTAGTTTAGCGGTATTTGAATTTGACATTACGCTCTGTGTTACGTTAAACTCATTCTAAATAGATGTTTAGTTTAGCGGTATTTGAATTTGACATTACGCTCTGTGTTACGTTAAACTCATTCAAAATAGATTTTTAGTTTAGCGGTATTTCAATTTGACATTACGCTCTGTGTTACATTAAGCTCATTCTAAATGGATTTTTAGTTTAGCGTTATTTCAATTACATTACGCTCTGTGTTACGTTATGCTCATTCTAAATATATTTTTAGTTTAGCGGTATTTCAATTTGACATTACGCTCTGTGTTACGTAACGTAACGTAACGCATTCTAAATAGATGTTTAGTTTAGCGGTATTTCAATTTGACATTACGCCCATCGTGTTGCGTTAAGTTCATTCTAAATGGTGTTCAAGTGTAGCGACATTTCAATTTAACATCCCGTGACATTACGTTAGGTAGCTTTCATGTCCAGGTCTGTACACGCATTACAGCCACCTCTGGACACCCCTTAAGTCCGTATGTCACAAACTGTGCACGTTTTATGCTTTATTATTCGAGTGTTTGCTGGGTATTCAGTGAAAATGAACTCAGAACGTTTACAATGCGTAATTTTAGCAGTAGGAGAGCCCGGCCTTTTTTCTAAATAGTACCTCTCAGTATTCAAGCTTCTAGTTGCTGTTTATTCAGTCCAGTCAGCGAAGCAAAGTTTATTAAGAACTATACAGCAGTGTATGTACAAGCTTTATGTATTCCACAGTGCAAGTTTCACCTTTTGAAACCGATTGTTAAGTATTACGGTGCTAAAGTGTAAATAACTTGACCCATTATGCTTCTAGATTCAACGCAAACACATCGTTGCTGCAGAGAAAACTGCTTATCAAACTAAGAAAACTCGTGTAACCGACACGTAACAAGAAGCAGGATTTTATGTTCCAATAATCCCTTTAACATGCATGTAGATACCGAACCAGGTGACTCAGTCGTTTTGTCTGAGTCTGGCATTCGGGAGGTCGTGGGATCGATTCCCGCGGCCCACCTCTTAGACCAATTTTTTCCGAATTTCCTGTCTCTTTATTACTTCAGCATTTCATCCAACCAATCTCTTTCAGGGTTGTAAGAGTCAGCGAGGACTGCACCACGCCCTTCCGTGGAGATGAATGCGCTTTAGAAGTACAGCTCTCGGCAGCAGGATGGCGGTGGTAGACGTCTGTAGACCAGGAAGTTCGGCCAGATCTAGCGCGCGGGCACCCAGCCCGCGTCGAGATGAACTTCTTGGTATGTTATGGACCCTCCAGGTGGCTCTTCCCCAGCCCTCTAGTTTCGGTGGCCCGTTGATTTTACTCTCATCTCATCCTATCTTCTTGGGGTTTGATGTACAATAAACAAATGACTGCAGCGGGGAATTCACTTCAGCATCACACACATGTATTCATTCAGTAAACATGCTCATATAGAATTTGGATACGAACGGAAAAATTAAATTGAGTTTTATTTATGGACGCTCTTTAGTTGCTTTGGTTCTCAGCGTTCCATTTTATATTGGACGTGAAAGATTGCTTATCAGGCTTGAGGTTCTTTTAGGTGCGACACGGGACCACTGGCTTTACTGCCCTTCCGAAGTATGTCAATGCTAACCTTGCTACCCCCGAAAAAATCCATCTCTCTCTACTGAGTTTGAACCTGTGACCTTAGGTAATACGGATGAATGAAATATAATGGAATGGAGAGACAGGAAATTCGGGTATACAAGAAATCTACCCAGCATTCTCCTGGCGACCCGGAAAACTCTCCGAAGAAACCAATGTGTTACGTAAGCCAGCCACGAGGATCAAAACTCTGACCTCCCGAATGCTGGCTAGGGATGAAACTACCTGAACCATCCCCTCCTGAGGACTTGGGTTCAAATCTCCTAGGCGAGGCATCGTTATTGACCTGATGGAGATCTAGTATGATTCCCGGATACGACTGAAAATGCCGTTGCGGAAATTCGGTATCGGACAGGATTGACATAGCCTATTAACTAACAGTGTCGTGCCGGAGAGCTTCAATTGGAAGGTCGGTATGGCAGATTCTAAGCCCGTATGTAAAGAGCTTCAATTGGAAGGTCGGTATGGCAGATTCTAAGCCCATATGTAAAGAGCTTCAATTGGAAGGTCGGTATGGCAGATTCTAAGCCCATATATAAAGAGCTTCAATTGGAAGGTCGGTATGGCAGATTCTAAGCCCGTATGTAAAGAGCTTCAATTGGAAGGTCGGTATGGCAGATTCTAAGCCCGTATGTAAAGAGCTTCAATTGGAAGGTCGGTATGGCAGATTCTAAGCCCATATGTAAAGAGCTTCAATTGGAAGGTCGGTATGGCAGATTCTAAGCCCGTATGTAAAGAGCTTCAATTGGAAGGTCGGTATGGCAGATTCTAAGCCCGTATGTAAAGAGCTTCAATTGGAAGGTCGGTATGGCAGATTCTAAGCCCGTATGTAAAGAGCTTCAATTGGAAGGTCGGTATGGCAGATTCTAAGCCCGTATGTAAAGAGCTTCAATTGGAAGGTCGGTATGGCAGATTCTAAGCCCGTATGTAAAGAGCTTCAATTGGAAGGTCGGTATGGCAGATTCTAAGCCCGTATGTAAAGAGCTTCAATTGGAAGGTCGGTATGGCAGATTCTAAGCCCGTATGTAAAGAGCTTCAATTGGAAGGTCGGTATGGCAGATTCTAAGCCCGTATGTAAAGAGCTTCAATTGGAAGGTCGGTATGGCAGATTCTAAGCCCGTATGTAAAGAGCTTCAATTGGAAGGTCGGTATGGCAGATTCTAAGCCCGTATGTAAAGAGCTTCAATTGGAAGGTCGGTATGGCAGATTCTAAGCCCGTATGTAAAGAGCTTCAATTGGAAGGTCGGTATGGCAGATTCTAAGCCCGTATGTAAAGAGCTTCAATTGGAAGGTCGGTATGGCAGATTCTAAGCCCGTATGTAAAGAGCTTCAATTGGAAGGTCGGTATGGCAGATTCTAAGCCCGTATGTAAAGAGCTTCAATTGGAAGGTCGGTATGGCAGATTCTAAGCCCGTATGTAAAGAGCTTCAATTGGAAGGTCGGTATGGCAGATTCTAAGCCCGTATGTAAAGAGCTTCAATTGGAAGGTCGGTATGGCAGATTCTAAGCCCGTATGTAAAGAGCTTCAATTGGAAGGTCGGTATGGCAGATTCTAAGCCCGTATGTAAAGAGCTTGTTGACAGTTCATTTCTGTAGTAGGACATGAAATAAACAAATACATAAACAAATACTGACACAAGATTCATCAGGGAGGAAGATACATACACAGAGCTAACATACATGATACAAAAGCCTTTGCAGTGCAGTTGGAAATGTGAAGGGGCAGTTTGGATCTATTAAAGGTATCATTTCATTTTCCCTCTTTGCAATCCTCAAAAAACAAAAATGATAACAAGACATTTAAAGCATGTATACTTCATAACTAAACAATTAAAAAGTAAACAATTTGCAACAATTTTACTGTGAGAAAACAAACTCTATAGGAACAGAGAGTGACATTTAAAACTAGTTATAGGAATATTCAAGTGAGCACTCATTTTACTTTCTATAGCAGGTATGTACAATGTACATAGATGGTGTTGTATTCCATCCAAAAGTTCGATATCGCGATTTTACGAAAATACTTGTTTAGAGATCCCCTGAGTCCTAAAGGTAAATTTTCAGAGAAGGGTTCGTTTGACTAAATGTGAGCCACATGAAAAAACTAAAAGCCAGGTAGATAAAATCATGTGAATGGAACACTTCAGATTTTTTTAAATGTTGCTATCTAAACCTACAGACCAACTAAGAATTTATTTTATTGTTCTCGCCATATATATTCATTGTCATTCTGGCCTCGACTGCATTTAAAACAAGTTTGATCATTTCGACTAAAGGGAATCAATAAATTGGAGCCGCTGTTGCAGGAAATTAAGCGTATTCAATGCATGGGTTAATGATATAATCCGAGAAGCAAACAGTCTACCAATTTGCTCATGCTGCAAATCAATATCCGTCAGTTTCTATTGAAATGTTTCGGCCTGCACTGGACGTGGAACGATAAAACAGTATAGCTTGCTGAGTAAACGCCATTTCTAAACATTTTCATGTCTCTAAAATTACAGTATCACCAATTTGGTCTAATTATCCACCAGAGAGCTCATATTGTAAATACAAAACGCTGAAATCAGTTCCTACGCTGGGCGTGTCAGATATTGGTCAGACTAAAAGGCCACGCATGATAAGCGCGAAAAACACGCGAACATCGCATACCAGGGTAACAAATCATGCAAAAATAAATTTTACGATAGCTCTGCGACCCGGGAAAGCAGATAAATCTGCCTCGTGCACGGCTTTATCGCGAGGTAATAACACTGTTGCTTCAACCTTGACGTCAGAGATATGTGTGACTGCTTCTTGAAAGTGCTACTGCCGATTGTTAATTAATTTGGTAGTGAAGTTCCATGCTGACCTACGAACAAGCTCATATATGAATTATAGCACTCTCCAAATACAAAAGGTGTTCAATAAGTCCTTAGAAAAATATACAAAGCAAATTATTTTTATAGATTTATTTTATTTTTCAACATAATCTTCCTTCAGCTCGATACACCTTTACCAGCGTTTCTCCAACTATTTTAAGCCCTCCAAGTAGGATTTTAGAATGTTCTCAAAATAGGCATCTTTTGGGAGACGACCTCTTCGTTAGACGTGAATCATTTTCTGCCGAGATACTTTTTCAAGTTTGGAAATCTGGTGAATACGGTGGATGTTGTAGTAATTCTACAGTTTTCACCATCGAAACTGCACAGGTATGCACCCTTGCTTTGTCTTGATGGAAGAGAAACTTTTTCTTTGCTACTCGTTGGAGATGGCAAATTTCTTGATTTCTCCATTCAACTAATACAATAGCGATGCAAATTACTTTCCATTCATCGTTCTTTCTTTCTGTAAGTAATCAATGTAGATGATTCCAAAAATCCAAGGCCATCACTTTGTCTGCAGACTTCACCACCTTTGCCTTCATCTTTAAAACTCCTCTATTTTGTCGGTACTTTTGTCTTTGGAGTGTAGTTATATATCCATGTTTCATACAGTTATGTATCGACGCAGAAACTCGACAGGATTGTGAGGGAAAAGTGCTAAACCAGTTTCCGAATCGATCACAAAATTGAGAACCTGCGCCTTGTGATATGCCTGTGTTCTCTACTATTTTGCGAACTTTGAATAGTCGAGCACTCAAAACCATATCCTGGATTTTATCAATCATTTCAGAGGAAGTCACTTCTACTGGTCGTCCGGAAAAATGTTCATCATTTGTGAATGTACGGCCACGTTTAAATTCATTTATCTAATTGTAAATTATTGCAAACGCAGGAGTAGATGTCCCATTACTTCATCCAACTCGGCTTTTATATCTTTCGGTGTTAAGCCTTTTAAATAGAAGTGTTTAATCGCCGCTGAAATTATCTTTTTCCATCTTCCTAAAGAAGCACTTGGTTGCTGATTCAATCGCCTCTGGCAACTAAATCGCTTGATGGATATAGCTGAAACTTTAGCTGCCATCAAGTATGAGACGACGGTTACTAAATACAATTTCTTGGATTTCCTAAGGGCTTTTTTAAAGCCCCGTAACAAATGTTTGGAATATTCAGCAAAAATGAATAAATTAAAATATATGTTTCCCTCATCAGAATGTATTGAGAAAATTAAATTCTCTGAAAAAGAGAAATTACATCAGGAAGTTAGAGGAAAGATAAATATATTTTCAGCGCATCTGCAAAATGTGGAAACTCCATGGTATGTAAGATATCTTAAGTTGGTATCAATAATGATAGTTATGCCATAATTTATTTTTAGTGACTAAATTAATTGTTTTAATAAAAATGAGCCACGTTTTAAAAAATAGTCACATAAAAATCCAGCCTTATAAAGTGTGTTTACAAATACATATGCTGTATCATAGTTTTATGTTAGCCTATTTAGTGTATAAAATGCATTATGTTTAGTCTTTTGCAAAACTCCTGATGTTTCAAAATTCAACAACTTATTTTTCAAAATTTTAGTATTATTTAAAAAAAATGCATGATCATTTTCTTTAGTGAGCTTTTGAATGGCAGTATACACATTTTGAAATATATAATTAAAAGTTGCATCTTGTGGATCATTTACAGCATGGAAAACCGTTTGCGAGAAAATAAGACAAACTTGGGAGGCCTATTAATAAACATGCTGCTACGCATTTATATTTACAGTTAATTGGTAGTTAAATGGTGGTAAGTGAGCAAAACGATATACTTTCATAAAGCTTAGAATTCATAGCATTAGGAAAAAATGTTTTTCAATTTTTAACAGTTTTTGCTGGTCTCTCAGATGCTTCAATTTTTTCCGTACATATTGGCCTTCAGACGTAACTTACTTGGTCTTCAGTAGGATAGAATAACTTAGATAGTAAAAATCTGAAGTGGTCCATTCACAAAACTTTCTCTATAGCTCTGCAACAAATTCTTGTTAAAAATCCTATGCTTCCATTTACTTCATGCTAATTGCTTATTACTTGCTTCCTTGTAAGTAGAAACGAAATATGGGAGTACCATAGGTTAAAGTGATTGTCAAAAACTGGTTGCTATGTGACTGAAGTTTCTTTGAATGAATGGACAGGAGTTGACAAATGCCAGTATGAGAACAGTATAATTTTTTTAAAGCTGAAACCAAAAACAAGGGATATCTAAAAAACGATCAACTTCAGGAAAAAATGGTTGTGATAAACTGTGTGTTTTTACGTGCTCTAAAACTTTTGTCGGGTAAGTCTTTATCCATCTCTTACGGTTTAGCAGATATGCAAAATTCAGTAAAATTCATCCAGAATAAAGTAGTCTTCAGAGACTATTTCCGGAAAAGTCAAGATGTACAATAAATACATTTTATATACGTTATGTCAATCAAAATCGTTAGAGCCATTTTTGAGAAAATCAACATTTTCGAAAAATGTTCAATATAAAGCGTAGTTTGAACTGGGTGATTTTTCTCAAAATCTTCGTTTGGCATCCATGGAAGATACTTAACTTAAACACTAAGTTTGGTATCTTACAGTCTTTTCGTGTTATCGTGTTCACTGACACACGGACACTGAAAATGCTTAAAACTTATATTCCCGGTGAAATCTCAGCATCAAATATTTTGGTGGAGTACAATACCCTCTCGATACACTATGTGTCTAGTAAGTGTAGAGAAAGTAAAAAACACAGAAACACAACATTAAACATGCCAATAGCGGTATTCGAACCCGCGACGCGGCAGAGCGTCAACGTCAAACACTTCATTGACCACGGCTATCGGGGCCTGCCGATACATCACCTTAAAGACAAATAATTCGAAAAGCAATATCGTGATAACTTAAACGATAAGGATTTGAAACATACCAGAAAGTCTTTCTTATGATATAGACGGGACAAAACAAGATTCCATAAGCTTCGTTAATTCCACGTCGGTTGATAAGACGGTCTATTACATGAGGAAACTAATTTTGTTGGACCAGTCTTCTGGCGCCAGAAACTTTTCTGTCTGTAACATTCTGAAAAGGCGAAGTAGAAACATCTTCCGATAGTTTATTGTGGGTTAACTTTAAGACAAGAAACTTATCAATGGCTCCACTGGTGATGGTAGTTTGGCATTGTATGGACGGAACAATAAGGCATACATCACTAGGGGTATGAAAGTAATGGATATTACTGAGCAGATGTGATAAATTCTTACAAGCAAAAATATACGTACTGAAATCAATTATTTCTGAAAGCTTCTTTTTTGGGGTGACTCTACATGGGAACCAGTATAATAAAATCATCAACAGGTAATCCAATAGGGATCTAGCTCGACCACATTTCAAAAGTTCAAATGACCACCACATTGCTATTTCAATACTTCATCTGATGTGTTCTATTCATATGGCTCTCTACATCTCTGTAATAAGATTATTGTTAATAGGCTCATTCTCCTACTTCATTCTAATCGAGAAAAGCAATAGCAGAAACGGCCATATTAGTCAGTTTCCTAAAAGTAGGAGGAAATAAGAGAATGAACTGGATTAAACCGACAGTCTATTGCTTTAAAATGTGGTTGTCATGGATTTGAAATCAGTTTCTTTGTGTGACAAGTTCCAATATGAGAAAAGTTTTAAGTATTTTAAAAGTGAAACGAATAACAAGGAATATCCCGAAAATGGTCAACTTTACGGAAAAAAAATGTAAATGATATAAACTGTGTGCTTTAACGAGATCTACATTTTGCGAGTACCAAGTTTTTTCTATCTCTCACGGTCTACCAGTAATGCAAACTTCAGAAAAATTCATTCAGAATAACGAGGTCTTCAGAGGCTATTCCTAGAAAATTCAAGATATACATCTTATTTGTCATATAAATATCTTAAATATAAGATATTTTAATCAAAATCATTAGAACCATTATTGAGAAAACCAAAACTTTTAACTGGTTTCCATGAAAAGGGTAGTCGGTGTGGGGGAATTTTCAAGAAAATTGTTTGTCTTTTTGTCTTGGAAGATATTGAACTTAAATATCAAATTTGATATTTAACGGACCTTTCGTATTTGAGCGTACTGCCCAGGCATAAACAAATGTTTTTTTTGGTCCGAAAACATGTATGTGTTGCGAAATTTCGGTATTGAATTTTTGTGTGCAATTCAATTCTTTCTCTAAAAAGTATGTACATTACGTGTAGAGAAAGTAAAACTTCCATAATGGGTTATACTGAGCAGATGACATAGTTACTTCTTATAATGAAACATATATTTACTAAAAGCAATTACTTTCTCTACACGTATATAGTGAATAGAGAAGGTATTGTAATGCACCCAAAAATTCGATACCGAGATTTCACCGGAAATACATGTTTTGGGTCTCTCTGAATCCAAAAAAGCATTTTTGAAAAAAGGTCCGTGTGCGTGTGTGTCTGTGTGTGTGTGTGTGTGTGTGTGTGTGTGTGTCTGAGGACAAAATAGCCCAAAAACGAAAAGACCGTTAAATACCAAACTTGGTATTTAAGTTTGGTATCTTCCAAGGATGCGACATGAAGATTTTCAAGAAAAACCCCCTACCCTTAACTAACCTTTACATGGAACTTTTTTCAAAACTTTTGATTCCTCAAAAATGGTTTTGATTAAAATATGTATATTAAAGATACTTTGCTGACAAATAAAATGTATACCCTGAATTTTCTGGGCATAGCATCTGAAGACTACTTTATTCTGGATGAATTTTTCAGAAATTTGCATAACTGCAACTGGAGTTGATCGTTTTTACTTTCTCCACATGCACTATGTGCATACTGTATAGAGAAGGTATTGCACTCCACCCAAAAATTCGATACCGAGATTTCACCGGAAATATATGTTTAAGGGTCCCTTATATCAAAACAAAGCATTTTCACAAAAAGGTCCGCGCGCGCGCGCGCGTGTGTGTGTGTGTGTGTCTGTGAACACGATAACTCAAAATCGAAAAGTCCATAAAATACCAAACTTGGTATTTAAGTTTAGTGTCTTCCAGGGATGCGACATGAAACCTTTTAGAAAAATCCCCCCACCCCAAACTACCCTTTACATGGAACTTTTTTAGAAAATTTTGATTTTTATAAAAATGGCTCTAAGGATTTTGATTAAAGTATCGTATATTAAAGACATTTACATGACAAATATAATGTATATCTTGAATTTTCTGGGAATAGCCTCTGAAGACTACTTTATTCTGGGTCAATTTTACGGAATTTTACAGAACTGCTAAACCGTAAGAGAAGGACAAAAACTTACCACATAACAAATGTAGAGCACTTTAAAACGCACAATTTATGTTATGTACAGTTTTTCTCGTGGTGTTGATTGTTTTTGAGATATTCCTTGTTTTTGGTTTCAGATATAAAAAAACTTATCCTTTTCTCATACGGGACTTAGTGAACTGCTGTCCATACAAATAAAGGAACTTCAGTTACATAGCAACCAGCTTTTGACTATTACTTTAACCTATGGTACTTCCTTATTTCACTTCTACTTACAAGAAAGCAAGAAATAAGACTTTCTGCTAATTTTGTCTCGATTAGCAGAAAGTAAATAGAAGCATAAACTTTTTAAAAATAATTTATTTCAGAGATGTAGAGAAAGTCATGTGAATGGAACACATCAGATTTTGTAGACATTTCTTGTTTTTGGTTTCATCTTTGAAAAACTTGCTTTTCTCATACAGGAATTAGTCAACTCCTGTCCATACAAACAAAGGAACTTCAGTCACATAGCAAACAGCTGACTATCTCTTTAGCCTATGGTACTCCCTTATTTCGCTTCTACCAACAAGAACATAAGTAATAAGACTATTTCTGCTAATTTTTTCTCTGTTAACAAGAAGTAAATATTAGCATATTTTTTTTAACAAAAATATGTTACAGAGATGTAGAGAAAGTCATGTGAATGAGCATATCAGATTTTTTTTTCTTATGGATCTATCTTAGCCAAGTATCAAATGACAACCACATTGTTATTTCGAGCACAAATTCCATATACCTCTACACGAAACAATATTCCTAACATAACATGTATGTTATTTATTAATTTATGTTCCTTTAGGGAGTCGAAAATTTTCGCAGATGGCTCATTAGTTAGGGTAGATTATAGTTGGAGGAGGATTTTGTTACGGAGGCACATAGGAGGCCTTTTATACCGAGGGTCCGGAAGAAAGGGGTGAAGTAAAGAACACAGTTCGACCTGATCAGGGGCTCAGGTTTGGAGACAGACGGGGATATTCATTCTGACACCGACGGCCCACCCACAAAAGCCTTCTTCCTCTTCTCAAGAACAGTCCTCTGGGGGTTCGTCATGGTGACGAATGCCAGGTCAGACAGCTACTCAAAGCAAATTCCATTGTACATCCCCTGCCATGCCATTCACTATTTGAGGCTTCAACTTTGAAATATAATAGGCAATGAGGTACTGGAAAATTAACACACATTACAAAATCTATCCAGTATTTGCCTAATACACTGGTAAATCCGTTAAAAACCTAAATTCAGAACGGTCATTCACCAAAATTTTCCAAAAAACAAGTCCCACACTTTGCCGCTGAGTCATCTGGCCAGGTCATAAACCAAAGTGATGGTATATCACAACCCGATGTACAGCTGGTGTTCCTTAAACCACCACTGAAACAGAATACATCATAGAAATGATCGCTCTAAGACAGTCAGAATATATAAACTCTCACTGAAAACCAACTCTGTTCTCCTGTGCATTAAATTTCAGGTGTCCAGCAACAAACCAGGAGACTGGGGGATTTGGTCTTTTTTATCGGGGGGTTTTCCGGGTCACAAGACAAATACTGGGGAAGTTTTTTCACTCTCCCGAGCTTCTTGTGCCTTCTTTTCATCTCCAATTCATCCAACCGATCTCTATCAGGATTTTAAGTGTCGGCGAGGACTGCGGTGATGGCGTAATTCCGTGATGGTGAGTGCGCTCTGGAAATACAACCCTCAGCGGGGATGGCGTTGGGAGTCATTACTAAACTCCTAGCGCTCCCCGCGTAGGGATGAAGAGCTGCTTAGAATATGTTAGGGACCCACCAAATGGTTCTTCACCACTGTCCGGTTTCGGCCGCCATTTGAAATTCCAAATATATATATATATATATATATATATATATATATATATATATAGGTGTCAAGAAGATAAAGGTTTCAAATTAAACATTGTATCTGTTGGATGAAAGCAACCTGCTAAGGCCAAGCTTGTAAAGGTGTGAATTTCGCCCACAAAATGACCATTATGAGATCTCACTGCGTGATCAAAGGAACCTTTGGTTTGAACAGCAACCAATGAGTGAAAATGGCTGACCTTTATAATTACAGTAATTGGTGTTTACTTCCACTAATTCAAAGCCAACTGCTTGAGAACGGTGATACGCCGTTAAGGGCTGTACTGACCAGCATAGAAGGTATTACATGTGTACAAGCAATATAAAGAGGTTGTATAGTAGGTAGAGCAAGTACTGCATTGTAACAAAACTTGGATACCTAGATTTCAACGGAAATACATGTTTTGAGAACCACATCGATAAGAATTATTTTATTTTCCTTTCGCATATAAACTACGTATATACTACATAAAGAAAGTATTGTATTCCACCCAAAAATTCGATACCGAAATTTCATCGAAATTGTATGTTTTGAGACTCCCCGAATAAAAAACATGTTTAGAAAAACCAAAACTTAAATATTAAACATTAGTATCTTCCAAGAAGAAGCAACACAAACATTTTCAAGAAAATCTCTTACCCTTTACGTGGCTTTTTTTTGGAAAATTTTGTTTTTGGTTCTAACGATTTTGATTAAAATGCCGTATATTAATGACATCCACGTCACAAATAAAATCTATATTTTGAACTTTCTGAGGATAGCTTCTGAGGACCTGTATGAACTTTGCTTAGTTTTGCATAACTGGTAAACCGAAAGAATTAGATAAATACTGCACAAAAATGTAGATAACATTAAAACGCAGACCTTGTAACCTATACATTTTTTGCATATTTAAATTCACCGACTTTAGTTTAGTTCTCATGCTCACAGACATACACACTCAAACACACGCCACACAGGGCCTTTTTCTATTTTTTTTTTTTTTTGGATACAGAGGACCCAAAAACGTGCATTTCCAATATATCGGTATTGAATTTTTGGATGGAGTACAATAACTTAGTGCATAATATTAAGTACATAAAGTAAAATCCAAAATTGATAAATTTCTAACCGCTAATTGATTACTTGGGGTGTTGTGATTTCACCTGCTTCTCTTCGTATTCAGTACAGCAAGACAGGAATTAATTTCAGTTTCATTCTGGGAGCTTCACGAACCGGAAACGTAAACAGACCACTCTGAACGGCTTATTACTTTCTCTATGACGTATGTACAATGTACGTAGTATGTAGAGAGGGTATTGTATTTCAGCCGAAGATTCGATACTGAGATTTCACTGGAAATGTTTTGAGAGCCCCTGATGAAAAAAAAATCGCAATAGGTTGTGTGCGTCTTTGTGGACAGCACTGCTCAAAAACTAAACATCCATTAAATACCAACCTTGGTATTTAAATGGCTACAGAAAAGCAAAATCAAGAAGATTTAAGTCAAGCTGATCTCGTCTGCTTGATAGGTCCAGAGCATACAATCCACTGTAGGTCAAACTGGTTTAGATGGTCACGTACATTCCGTATATGATATGAGTTGAAGCACTCTCAGCTAAGAACAACCACATGGTCATTTTGGTTTCTAATAGAATACTTTCTAGCAAGCCTGAAAGTACGTGCCATAGAAATAGTGTATACGAGGGATGATCAGAAATTAAAGTTACAAAGCCCATATTCTTGGTGTTTCGTCTTTCCCAGCGAACTTCTAATACATGCGGTTGGCAACTGTGCAGAGTTTCAACCAACTGCCACCTTCAGCACTACTGCAAGGTGAACAAAAATGGCGACTCATTTGGAAAGCTGGTCTTTTGAAGAAATTCGCTCAGTTATTCGATTTCTGTGGGCGAAACATGTAACCGCAACTGACATTCATCGACAGTAGAGGTTCATGTAGAGGCTGTAATATTTCACCAACATGTCGCAGAATAGTGCTGAAAGAGAAAACGTCACCGACGGTGATCGATCACCCTCTCTACAACCCGGGTCTCGCTTCTAGTGATCTTCACCGTTTTCATCACTTGAAGGAATACCTAGGAGGCCGACAATTCGCTTCTTCATGAAAACATGGCTGAACACGCAAGGACAGGATTTTTATTAAAAGGGAATATTCAAACTCATCCTACGAAGCGAAAGGTGCCTAAAAGCGATATGGAGACTATGTGGAAAAGTAACCCGGTGTGTGTAATATCAGATTGTTTTATTGGTTGTACGAAATAATATATTGGTTAAACTGTAGGCTTTGTAACCTTAGTTTCTGATCATCCCTCGTAATTTGTCGCGTTCAATAGCTCATGGAGAAAGTAGAAATCTACGAAATAGATTGAGATTGATGCTGTCGTGTATTGTGGGAGATTCTCTTCAGCCCAGATGTCAGTGATGTGGAAGCTGACAAATTTCGCCAGGTCGGATTATCTTTGGGAAATCTGCAGGATTTCCAGGAACCATTGACAAAGGCGAACCTAGGGACGTGATCTGCTTCCGTAAGACACTGGAGTCGCTGGATGTGGTAGGGGCGCAGCAACTGTTCTTTTAATGTCCTAAGGGCAGTCCTATGGGACACGCCTACCGAGAGACCCATTTCTACTACTACTGCTTGGATCTTGAGCCCCAAGATTTAATATTGCTTCCTCAGCTTCAATAGTACTCCTTCCGACTTCCTTCGTATGCTGGTGCGCGCTCTCTGTGTCCAAAACGCTCTGTGTTACTCCTACAAATGTTCTTAGGTTGGAATTCAGCTGCATAGGAAATCTGTGTAATGTAACCACGGAGCTGCAGCTCAAATTTCCACAGTTTCCTCATAAATTAGTAAAGATGATAACGATTTGTATAGTTTGACATATCGTTGTGTTCTAACGACTCGGGTATATTCAACTTAACTATAGCTAACTGCAGTAGATACACGTGCTTCTCGAGCTTGAAGCAAAAACTGCTTGTGAAGGCGTGTCCAAAAGGATTAGGAACAGATGTGTGTGTTCTGTCAGCAGCACATGGCGTTTGCTCTGATTTGGAGACACACACTTCAAATTCTGTATTAACTCTCCTTATGGTAACTCAAGCTACCTGACCTAGCACAACCAGTTAACAGTGTTCACCGTAGTTCAAAGTTTCATTATCACCTATTAGGAAAAAACCTGTTCATTTTAGGTGATCGTCCGGAATATGCACATTCTATGAGGAAATCTCTACCAGCATTTAGGCGAAAATAGCCCAATTTGTATTACGCTTCAATAAATACATATATTGACAAGGTCGCGCCCAGGCGGGCCGGGTTGGATCCCAGGTTACCACATATGGGATATGTGATGGTGAAAGCGGGTGAGTTTTCTCCGGGTTCTCCAGTTTTCCGTGTACTCCACCGGTGCTCCATTTTATTCATCAGTGTCATTGCCTGCGGTCCATATGAAATAAAAGTGGGAGTTAAAAACTATAAAAAAACTATTAATAAACTTTTTTCTTTCTGCTTTCTTTCTTTCCTTCTTTATTTTTTTACTTTGTTCTGTATTTTTATTTCTTTATTTTGTTCCTTTTTCTCTGTTCCTTTCCTTCTTTCTTTCTCTCCATCTTTCCTTATATCTGTCTTTCCTTCTTTCTCTATTTCTTCCTCTCTTTCTTTCGTTTCCTATACATTTTGTTGAGGACTTTCGCATACAAATTTGAAAAAGAATGTTGTGTTAATATGGAAGAAAAGAACTAAAACTAATCAATGTATGTGGTCCATAAAAATATATAAAAGGATGCATAACAGAGTTATGAAGATATGAAAACAAAGTTTGTAAAAACTATGTAGTCATTGAACTTTAAAGTGCATTTTTTTACTAAATAGAACACAAAAGCAAACATTATTCATTATTTCGTTATAGAAAACATGGTAAATTATAATATACCAAAAGTAACAGCTATGCACGGAAACACTAAATCTGGAATGACACAGATATGAAATTATAATAAACTAAGAAAAAAAAGGGCGTGTGCTTGAACTAAATAAAGAATTACGTTAACGTGTGTTTAAATGGACAACATACAATAATTTTTAATTAGTTTAATATTTCAACGAAGTGAATAATTATAAATAATGAATATTAAAGCGTTCAAAAATATATGTTATCTCAGTGCACGTTATTAACAACAATTGAGAAGAAGAAGAAGAACCGTGCATTTTTTTTTTTTTTTTGCTCCTAAAAGTTAGGGATCCTAAAATGTTATGGATGCACGTTTATATAATTAAGATAATAAATATAGAACTGAATATTTCAGAGCTGTTTTGCAGTCAAGCAAAAATAACTACGCAGAGCATAAAATATATTGAAAAACGAGAGAAACGGTGTAAGAAAAACGAATGAAACTTCCTCCCTTATAAAACATAAATCTGAAACTTTATGGGAGGGTTGCAACTCAATGAGAAGCGGTTAATTTCAACTTAGCGAATAACGTAAAGGTAAATCTTCATATCTGAAGTTATTATATTATTTTTGTGCTCACCAAAAAGTTAATTTCTGAAACACCATAGTACATTACAACCTTAGAAATGAAGTGGCAGTTCAGTTAAATGGTAACCTAATTTAAACAATGTGGTCAAACAGCACTGCAGTTTGCAGTCTGTGTCAACAAGCACATTGAGTTTGGACCACATGTTACGTCTACATGAATCTGAGATGGTTTGATACTGCAACATTAAAAACATTTTGTGCTAATTAGGAGAGCTTTATTCACCTCGGACATGAACCATTTTTACTTTCTCTGCGTAGTACATGGTAGAGATGATATTGCACTCCACCCAAAAACTCCATACCGAGATGTCAACGAAAATAAATGTTTTAGGGTGCCTTGGTAGTAACAGGAATTGAAGTGTGAACACATGAAAGAAAAACGGAGATCCAATACTCACAGGCGTTGTTCGTTTCGCGGCATATTTACGACCGTGCAGAAAACACCAGATAGTAAATTATATGATGTAAGTGTGGAAAAAACTGTTACACGAAGAAAAATAGAACTAACACACTGAATTGGACACGTATTAATGTATTACTTATTAAAACATCTGTAATATACGCATAACAGACTGTATATTTTCACTTTCCTATTTTTGTACTTATATAAGTATGTAATTATTTGTTAAATAACTAAAACTAATAGAAATGAAGTTACAGATTCTCACTAATAATAACAATAATATATAAATAGTAACCTCACAATAATATTTCATTATCTAGAGATAATCAAAGTTCGGGTAGACTTTGATTGACTATCACATGATCACAAGAAATAAATACAATAGAACGTTAATTAATTTACAATATTAATCGACCTGACGCTTAGATATACTATTTCTTTTTATATTTGGTTGTTTGTTGTAGAGTTGTTTTGGTGTAACTTTGAATATCTGTATGGAAAATAAATAGCGATCGCATTCATATAAATACATACTAGAAATGTGATAGCACAAACAAATACTAGAGAGATGATAAAAATACGAGATATGCTACAAACTGTTTCATAGCGTCTTACTGGTTAAAAGTAGTGAAACTTGTAAGAGTGGCATAGTCAATAAAATACTTTACATAAGGTGTATATGTCTAAACAGTTATTCTTAGATTATAACGAATGAAAAACCAGCCCTGAGTACAGACTTCTCGCCCGTAAATTATACATGCATTGTTGCCCGCATGAATTGTTGGCGGTGAAATCTTGGTATCGAATTTTTGGGTGGAATACAATACCTTCTCTATCCCTATGTACATTGTACATACGGGGTTAGAGAAAGTAAAAATATCCCGCGTGGCCTAAAATGAACCGTCTCCACAATTGCGATGCTTTCTTGAAGAAAATACATCTCATCGAATCGTACTGACAAACACAAAACGTAGTCGCAACAAGAGATGACAATTGGTGTGCGACAATGGGACACAGATATAGAGAGATTATTTTGGAAATGCCCTTCCTTATGCATTGTGGTTGGTGAAACAGGATTTTTGCATAGCCGCCATAGTTTGCGTCTACTCTTTTGAGATTAGCACACCTTGTGTGGGTTAAATGCGCACATAAAAATAATACGTTTGTGGTGTTTGGTTATAGTTTCTCGAATAGCAGAAGAAAAATCGAGGAAAATGAAATGTGTTTCAATGCATAGGTTAATGTACTTATTTAAGTGATTTTTTTCGGTGGTATATCTACTTAGTGAAATATGTTATGCATTATCAACAGGACGATCCTGTATTGTTTGTTAGAAAGACCTTAGAGAAGCTTGGGTAAAGTTAATTTGCAGGCTAAATTGGTAACCTAATCTGGTTTATAAGAAACCTCTTGCTAATTTGCCCATTTATCAGCTATCGCTAGAAATAATTACTACTAAATTATATGCTTGTGATACCAGAACCGTGAGAATAGGGGGCGTGTTCCTCGGACTCAAAATGCAATGATAATTATCACAATATCCCTCGACTGAAATTCTTGACTACTATCACACATTCTATTAAAGCTTTAAAAATATTGTAATATATGGTACAGCCTTTTGTTACATTAACAGTAGTTTTAGACCAAGAAATTAGAAAAAAAATTAAGTTATGAACTTACCGCGATGTTTACAACAATAATATCAATCTATCAATAATAACTTCTGGCAAGCCAAAAAATGTGATTGCATTATATGTTCCTTCAACTATAGATATCTTTCCTTCCATTTTCCTCTGGGTTTTACATCAAAACCTTGGAAAAACAATTTGACAGATTTTGCGTATGGTGTACATGGTAGTGTGTAGTGCCACAAGATGGGGGTTGGGCCCAGGACTTGCCCTGGGTTATCCTGTAGTCGTCTCTCTATATGAGCACTTACATTTTGAGACGTCACATTTGCTGCTTCACATACAAAGGAAGATCGCAAACCGTAACTGCCAGTAAGATATTAGCGAAACCCTCTCACGTCTGAATGCCTTCATTGCATTACAGTCTCTAATTTACAGTGTGGAAAAGTTGCAAAGCGGTTTAAAGACAATCTCCTGTCGAAGACAAAGAAGGAGATGCTTTCTGATTAATGAGAAGGCTAAACACCCAAGACAAGAACTTCAAAGCACGTAGTACTCACCTCCTGTCATCAGAACAAAGCTCTGTGAGGGTGTGTACTTACCTGAAACAAACAAAAAAACATCGCTCATTACAACATGCACTTACAACCAACATACAACATTATAATGATGGTGTGCTTACTAGTCTAACACATTTTCTGGAAAAAAAATTATCTCATCTAATCAAGAAGGTAACATTCAGCAATAAAGCACACAGTCAACTAACAGAAATACTTTTGCTTCTTTTAACGTTCTTAAAACATCGTTGATGTAATATTACTGGCAAATTCTGAAGATGGCCTTCAGCAATCACTTTGAAAATCTTAGTATCAAAAAACCAAAGTAATGGTCTTTGTGGGAAGAAATCATCTGCAAACTAAAATATGCCTTAATTGTGGATCAGGTATCATCATTCAAATAGCAATAACATTAAACAGAGTTAGAAATGAGTACTATTAATAGTATTTTCAAACCGTCTCTGGGCCAAAGACGCACTAGGAACAAGTCTTATAAGACATTACTGAGGACTGTTTTAATGTATGGAAGCGAAGCGAAGCTTGACCATTCGACAAGGTGGTGAACATCGTATCACAGTTAATGACATTACATTTTTAAGGAGAACTGCAGGATACCTAAACTGGATAATAACAAGAATATAGCCATTATGAAAGAACTGAAAATTGATCCAGTAATAGAAAAAACTCAAAATTATCGTCAAAATTGGACAGCAGATAAATTATATGGTGCGTTTCATAGGTCTTGAATATAATTTTCTGATACTGCAATATGGACATGCTTTTCAGAAAATGCTCAGACAGGTCAACTAGTATATTTTAAAACACACTTTTTCACAGAAAGAGCCTAGTTCTTATATACTATTTGCGCAAGCTGTGATGCCATAAATAAGACTTTAGAATTACTACACAACATTTTTAAAAAATATTCTCATCAAAAATTTAAGATTTATATTAAATGAGGTAATTGCTTAATGTATCTATCATATTCATTTGTTTATATTAACTCCTAGTTATTTTACAAAAGTATGACTTTTTGTACTCTCCAAAGCTCTTATTATTCAAATCTTAATTTATTTATGAAAATTTGAGTATTATTTGGAATAAGTATAAAGAACTTTTCAATAATTTTAGAGGTAACACAAACATTTTGAAATAAATTAGTAGAATGGTAGAGTTAACTGAATTTTTCAGTCTGACTCTAACGTTGAAAAATTCAATGCCATAGTCAGGATTTGGAACTTGATCTCTTAGTTATATGGAGTTGCTCTAACCTTTGAGCTACCATGGCAACATGCCGATACAACATTAAATTCCCCAACTGACTCGCGTTTCTCCTAACATAGAAACAACGCGGTAAAACAACTAGGAGATCTCAAATAATTTTTAAATGATATACGACAATTGCGAATTACAATCTTGGGCTCAAGTCTCAGTTATGGCACCCAAAATTTCAGTTGACCCTGCCTATTCTATACGCTCTAGTGTGCAAGAAACAATTAATTGACAAATTAGTAAAAAGTTGTGTAATCTGGAACACTTGGAGTAAGAGAAAATACAGTAAAAATTTTCCGAAAACAAAGTTTAATGTTTAGCGGTCCTATTAATACACATGCGCCTGTCCAATTATAGCTGCAGATAATTTATAGTTTCAATAAACAACATGGCGATATACTTACTTAAAGTGCAGAACTCGTGTATCATTTTATTATGGAAAAAACTGTTCAGCATTATGTACAATTTTCATAAACGCATTACCTTAAGCACACAAGAGCAGTGCTATTGCCGTTTTTTGAAAAAAAATAAACAAAAAAAAAACACAAGTTTTATATGGCCCGGACAGAAAAAGATAGGAGTTTGGGCGATGTAGGGGAAGAGAGAAAATGTGAAAGGGGTGAGACAGAATGAGTGGGAGACGGTAAGACAGGGACAAAAAATCTGATGTGTTCCATTCATATGACTTTCTCGACATACCTGCAATAAATATTTTTAAGAAGCTTTATTTACTTCATGCTAACCGAAAAAAATTAGCAGAAATGGTCTTATTACTTGCTTCCTTGTATGTAAATGGGAAATAAGGGAGTACCATCGGCTAAAACGATACTCAATCTTCTAAAAGTTGGTTGCTATGTGATGGAAGTTTCTTTGTTTGTATGGCCAGGTGTTAAAAAGTTCCCGTATGAGAAAAGTATAAGTATTTGAAAACTGAAGGAATATCCCAAAACCGGTCAACTCCACAAAAAAAAATGTATTTAACTTAAATTGTGTTTTTAAAGAGCTGTACATTTTTTGTTAAATAAGTATTTGTCTATCTCTTACAGTTACTAGTTATGCAAAATTCACTAAAATGCATTCACAATAAACAGGTATTTAGAGGCTATTTCCAGAAAATTCAAGATGTACATTTTATTTGTTATGTAAATATATTTATAATGCGATATTTTAATCAAAATCGTTACAGCCATTTTTGAAAAAAACAAAATGTTCGAACATTTTTCCATGTAAAGGGTAGTTGGGAGTGGAGGAATTTTCTTTAAAATCTTCACATCCTTGGAAGATACTGAACTTAAATATCAAGTTTGGTTTTTAATGGACTTTTCATTTTTGAGCTATGCTGCCCCCCCACACACACACATACAACACACTGATAGACAAAGAAAGACATGTTTTTAAAAATGCCTTTTTGGATTCCGGAGATCTCAAAGCATGTATTTCCGGTGAAATCTCGATATCGAAATTTTGGATGCAATACAATACCTTCTATACACTATACATAGTACGTATAGAGAAAATAAAACTTGAGGAATCTGGGTGTTTAATGCCATATTGTGCTTGCAGGTTATGCTGGTTTAATAATAAACTGTCGTTTACTCTTGAGGAATTTCTCTCAGTGTAATAGGAATCTCTTCGAGAATACGAGAGATCGATAGTGCTATTTTGCGATTAAACTGTGTTTAATAGAACCATAACTTCTTGATACGGGACAAGTTTCGGCCAGTATGGATGCCTTAATATTGCGCGCGCACACAGATAAACAAAGTAATAAACCAATCATAGATTAACTTTAGTGGCTATCAAAGAGGACAAAACTACCCCTTAGGGACCAGTGGAGCAAAAGCCGCCCACTGGCTGAGAAAGCTGCTTTTGTCGTGGGGAAATGACGGTTGTAGGGTACCCATAGTCTCCCCCAAATGACCTTAAAGGACAGACTACAGATTTCGCGTTTTAGCAAATTGCCCAAGGTAAAAATGGGGAGACCGTTCTTTTCACAATGGAAGAGGAGATTCAGCATCCAAAAAAGAAAAGAAAAAGCATTTTGTCTCTCATTTGCTTCAGTGAGGTGTGATGGTTTCAACTTTTCTGTCAGAAATAAAAGCTTACTCGTCCGTGTAGCTCAAAGTTTCGAGAAAACTCACATCTTCCCTTAGAGCAGCCCTGGGAACTGATAAAGGGAAAGTATGATGTCTCCCCATTCCACTTGGAATTATTATTAAGAGTGTTGTTCGGCATGTAAAGTACAGCAGTGGCGGAGTTAACCAAATCTTGCAGTCTTTCTTGCTAGGCCGCGGCGTGGCTACTCGCCTCTCACCAGAGTTCAATCCTAGCCGACCGCATATGGAATTTATGGTGGGCAAAGCGGCGCAGGGGCGGGTTCTCTCCGGGTTCTCCAGCTCCACCGCATTCATTCAGTGCTCCATCTTAATTCTATATATCACCAGTGTCATCGCATGCTGTGTGTAAAAAAAAAAAAAAAAAAAAAAAACTTTCTTTGGGCGTGTAGTAGAACACTGATTGATACCTTTTTCGCTCACTGACTGTCATGGTCAGGAGAAAAAAAGTAAGAAAAAAGAACAAAAAGAATAAGTAAAGCATACGACAGCTTCCTGTACGAGAAAAGCTTACGTATTTTAAAATTGAAACAATGATAGGGAATATATCTGAAACTGCTAACTCCATCCCCCCCCCCCAAAAAAAAAACTGTGTGATAAAAAGTGTGCGTTTTAACGAAATCTACTTATTTTGTGTACCAAATTCTTGTCTATCCCTTATAGTTTATCAGTTGTGCAAAAGCCATTTACTAGAAACAGGATTTAAGGAACCATTACCAAGAAATTCAGTTTCATAAACATTTTGAATACGATTAGAGACATTTTTTTAGAAAATCGAAAAGGTTCTATGTAAATGGCATTTTGGTGTTGGCATATTTTTTGAAAACTCATCGTGCCGTGTGCTTGGAAGATACGAAACTTAAATACCAAGTTTGGTATTGTGTCTAGGTCTTCCGGGAAGGCCGCGTCTTGGCTGAATTTCTTCCCGACGTTTCGGTTCACTATGTGAGGCTTCATCAGGTCTTGTCCTACCAGGTGAACTGTCGTGGAAGGACAAGACGTGCCTTCTCGGAAGACCTAGACACAAAGAATACTAGCCACCGAAGCTTATACAAGGAACTAACCAAGATTGGTACTTAAGCAACATTTCGCTATTGTTTTATGTCGTTCATACACACACATTCAGAGAGACATAACCCGGACCTTTTTCTAAAAATGTTATTTTTAATCAGGGATCCTCAAAAAATGTATTTCCGGTAAAAATCGCTATTTAATTTTGGGTGGAATGCAATACCTTCTCTACCTACTATGTAAATAGTATATATGTGCTAGAGAAAGTAAAACGAAATAAAAATTCAGGTAAAATTTAAATGGAAAACTTTAATAAAGGTATAATTAATTTTAAGATATTTATTTATACCCGTTACACTTCTAACATACGGCAGTGATAATTGGAAAGTAATAATGCGTCTATACTTGACTTCCAGACTAAAAGCTAACAGCTTTATATTCTATTATGATCCTTTCAACTGAAATATAACACAGAATGTAAGAGAAGCTTTAGGTTGAATTTTAAGATTTTCGTTTAACCGCCCTAATTGTTGCAGAAACACAATTCATCGCAGGAAAAAAAAAAAGTAACTAAAAAGGTCAATTATAAATTCGCAAGCCAATGTGGCCGCCTGTCACCAAGGAAAAACGCGAATGATAAAGTAGTTGACGCAGCAAACATGTATTTCCAAGGATTTTTACCTTCTCTAGCCCGTATATACATACATTGTACATAGCAGCTAGAGAAGATATTGCATTCCACCCATAAATTCGATGTCGAGATTTCGTCGGAGATATGTTTTGAGGTTCCGTGAGTCCAGAAAATGTATTTTAAAGAGTGCCGCGCGCGCGCGCGTGTGTGTGTGTGTTTGTGTGGTCAGCATAACTCAAAAACAAAAATACCGTTGAATATCAAACTTGGTATTTGTATTTGTAACTTCCAAGGATGCGACACGAAAATTTTCAAAAAAATATATATATATCTCCACACTAACTACCATTTACATGGAAAACTTTTTGAAAATTTTGTTTTTATTAAAAATGGCTGTAATAATTTTGATTAAAATACCGTATATTAAACATATTTACATGACAAATAAACGTATATTTTGAGTTTTCTGAGAATAGTCTCTGGAGACCTCTTTATTCAGGAAGAATTTTGATGAATTACTGGTAAACCGCAAGAAGTAGACATAACCTTATTGCAAATCTGGTTAATACTCATAATTTGTCACATACATTATTTTTCGTGGCATTTCGTGGTTTGGGTTATAATGTGCTTAAAAGTTTTTGCATACGGGTATTTGTTAACTCCTGGACATGTAAAGAAACGAATTCTAAACACATGACAACCAGTTTTTAAAAGATTTGACTATCGCTTTTTCCTAAAGTTATTTCACTTCTTCTTACAAGAAAGTTAGTAATAAGAGCATTTCTGCTAATGCTCGTCTCGATTAGCATGAAGTAGATAAAATAAGCTATTTAGTAATAATTTGTAGAGAGATGTAGAGAAAGCCATGAGAATGAAGTACATTTTTATCTATTTATTATTTATTACTGCAGTTATGGTATATAATCATTATTGATAGTTGATTTCCTCAGAAATGGCTCTAACAATTTTAATTAAAATGCCATGTGTTTAAGAAATGAAATGTGTGTCTTGAATTTTCTGAGAATAGCCTCTGAAGAGCTCTTTATTTTACATTACTTTTATTTTAATTGATAAACCGTAAAAGACAGATAGACATTTTATATCTTATTTAAGTAAACAGTTAATCCTAATATATTTTTGTGGGATTAACGAATTTGGAGCGATTCCTTATTATTGGTTTAAATGTTCCGTCACATATACTTCTCTCAAATAGGAATTCCTCGATCGTTGTTCATTATTACTAGTCATGCAAAGACAGGGAAATGTTAATGCCATCCTACAGTGACCAATCTTGAAAGATTTGATACAAGGCATTAAATAATACCATTTCTGCTAATATTTCTTGTTAGCATATAGTTGATAGAAGGATAGTTTTTTTTTTGCAAAAAAATAGTTTGTTATAGAACTGCTAAAGAATGACTATAAATGGAACACATATTTTGGATCAAAATACCCTGAAATGTTAATATGCAGGACAATTCAGGGCATTTAGAGACCATCCCAACACGTATAGTTATGGAAAAATCCGATGTGTTCCATTCACATGACTTTTTCTACTTCTCTGAAACAAATTATTGTTAAGAAGGTTATGCTTCCGTTTACTTTATGCTAATCGAAAAAAAAAATTAGCAGAAATAGTCTTATTACTTGCTTCTTTATAACTAGAAGCGAAATAAGGGAGTATCATAGGTTAAAGTAACAGTCAAAAACTGGTTGATATGTGACTGAAGGTCCTTTGTTTGTATGGATAGGAGTTGACAAATTCCGTGTGAAAAACGTATGTTTTTTAAAGTTGAAAGCAAAAACAAGGAATATCTAAAAAACAATCAACTCCAGGAAAAAAAATGCATATAACATAAAATATCAGTTGTAAAGTGCTCTACATTTTTGTGTGGTAGTTTTTCTCCATCTCTCACGGTTTAGCAGTTATGCAAAATACCGTAAATTCATCCAGAATAAAGTAGTCTTCAGAGGCTATTCCCAGAAAATTCAAGATATACATTTTGTCAGGTAAATATCTTTAATATACTATATTTTAATCATGTTTGAGGAAATCAAAATTTTCAAAAAAAGTTCCATGTAAAGGGTAGCTTGGGGTGGGTGATTTTTCTCAAAATCTTCGTGTCGCATCCCTGGAAGATACTAAACTTAAATACCAAGTTTGGTATTTTACCAAATTTTCATTTTGGAGTTGTCGTGTTCACGAACACACACACACGGACCTTTTTGTTAAAATAGTTTTTTTTTGTTTTATATAGGGGACCCTAAAACATATGTTATATATCTCGGTATCGAATTTTTGGGTGGAGTACAATACCTTCTCTATATACTATATGTATAGTACGTGTAGAGAAGTAAAAATGGTTGTCAGAGTGGGAATCGAGCGGAGACGTCTGGAATGCAAGTCTCACACATTACCACGGAGATGCAGAAAAACTGTTTATGAGCCCATCTCTCTGTGATAATTCATCTGTTGGGACGGGGACTCCATCTTCTCATCGCACGCCCTGGTTTGACATTTGCATAAAGTCGGTGCCTGGGGCTCACAACACTCGCCAGCCCCTTGGGCATTTCCTCACTCAGTCAGATCCTGCAGCTACTGAAAATATCTAATTAACGCCACCGTAAATTTATTTAAGTGGCGGATTCGCCCTTGTGGCTGCAGATAAAATTAAACCCTTCTACAACTCTTTGTACGAAAAAAATGAAAAAGAAAGAAGAGGGATTGCCTTTGGAGCCTACTTTCCAATCATCTTTTATTTGACCATAAATGTTTGTAGATGCAGAAGAAAAAGAACAAATCTGATGTGTTCCATTCACATAAATTCCTATATTGTTTTACAACAGAATATTCTTGCAGAATATTATTCTTTTAACTACATAAAAGTAATTAATATAAACATGAGGGATTGAAGGGAAATAAGCAATACACCAGTATAAAGCGACAGTGAAAAACTGTCATTGAAATTCCATTTTCTTTCCAAGGCCAAAGACTCCTCGTTTGAGTAATGAGTTTAAAATTTAAACAAATAACGAGGACTATCTCGGAAACTTTAACTCTAAAATAAGTCGGTATATGGCACAAATTGTGTGTTTTAATAAGATCTAGACCGCGCCGTGGTCGAGTGGTTAGACCACTCGCCTCTCACCTAGACCGTAAGAGTTGGACAAAAACTTACCACACAGAAAATGTAGAGCACTTTCAAACACACAATTTATGTTACATACATTTTTTCGTGCAATTGATCGTTTTATAGATATTCCTCATTATCCGTTTCACCTTTGAAAAACTTATATTTTTCTCATACAGGAATTTATCAACTCCTGTCCATACAAAAAAAGGAACTTCAGCCACAAAGCAACCAGTTTTTGATTATCATTTTAACCTATAGTACTCCATTATTTTCCTTCTGCCTACAAGGGAGCAAGTAATAATACTATTTCTGCTAAGTTTTTCTTGATTAGCATGATGTAAATAGAAATATAAGCTTTTTAACATTAATTTTTTGCAGAAAGTCATGTGAATGGAACACAGAGTTTTTATTTAAGGTGTCCCAAAACATGTATTTCTGGTAAAATATCCGTATCGAATTTTCGATGGATTACAATATCTTCTCTATCCGCTATGTATTTTATACATTCGGACTAGAGAAGGTAAGAGATACACTTTTCGGGGGTAAATATTTCACTGTACGTATTTTACGTGCAAAATATGCAGGAAAATTTATAACCATGAAGATTATATAATTTACTTAATTATAGCAGGTGGCTGTAGGCTGTAATAATTCTTGCATGAGTTATATGCTTAATAAAAACAAAATACTTTAAATAGCTGACGTGCAGAGTGAACAACAAATCCACCACGGTTGTTGACTTGTACAAAACAAGTTACTCCTCGCCTCTAGACAACAGATTGTGGGGTTAATCTGGTCTGTCATTCACATGCCTTTACCGGTACAGTCAAAGACAATAAAAATCTGATGTGCACTTTCTCTACATATCTACAATAAATTATTCTTAAGAAGTTATACTTCTATTTACTTAATGCCAATGGAGAAAAAATAAGCAGAAAGGGTCTTAATACTTGCTTCCTTGTAAGTAGAAGGGAAATAAGTGTCATACGCTAAATCGACAGTCAAATCTTTTAAAACCTGTTTGCTATACGACTGAAGTACTTTTAAATGGACAGGAGTTGACAAATTCTGTATAAGAAAAGTATAAATATTTTAAAGCTTGAACTAATAACAACAAATCTCAAAAACTGTAAACCTCACGAAAAAAAAAACATAAATTGTTTGTTTTAGCGAGCTCTAAATTTTTGTGTGGTAAGTTTTTGTCTATCTCTTACGGTACCAGTTATGCAAAATTCTTCAGAGGCTATTCCCAGAAAACTGGAGATATACATTTTATTTGTCTTATAAATATCTTAAACCAAAGAGATTTTAAATAAAACCGTTAGAGCTATTTTTGAAAAAGTCAAAACTTTCGAAAAATGTTCCATGAAAAGGGTAGTTGGGGTGGAGGGTTTTCTTGAAAAGCTTCGTGTCGCATTCGTGGAAGATACCGAACTTAAATACCAAGTTTGGTATTTAACGGTATTTTCGTTTTTGAGCTATGCTGTTCACAGACACACACACACGCACACACATAAATCCAAAAATACTTTTTTGAATTTAGGGGGACCCAAAATATGTATTTCCGGTGAAAACTTGGTATCGAAGCCAGAAATATGCCAAATTCTGCTAATGCTTATCTAGACTAGCATGACATAAATAAAAGAATAATCTTTTGTAAGATAAGTTTGTTGTGGAACAGCGAGAAATAGTTACATGAATGGAACACGCCAGATTTTTGTCTACTTTCTGTGTAATATTTTATTTGGACTATCGCTGGATGTACCCCAACTACATGTTATATTGCTCAACTGTGTTATACCTAATTTTACACAAGAGTTTCTTTACAAAAAAAATCTGATGTTTTCCATTCAATGACATTCTCCACATCTCTTTTATGAATTATTGTTAAAACGCTTATTCTTCTAGCTACTTCATGTTAATTGAAATAAAATTAGCAGAAATAGCCGTATTACTTGCTTCTTTGTAAGTAGAAGGGAAATAACTGAATACACTGAGCTAAAACGTAAGTCTATTTTTTTAAGCTGGTTGCTATGTGACTAAAGTTCCTTTGTTTGTATGACCAGCAGTTGAATTACCGTGTGAGAAATTTATAAGTATTTTAAAGCTGAAACCAATAACAAGGAATATCTCAGAAACGGCCAGCTCTGCAAAAAGCGTATAAGACATAAATTTTGTGTTTTTAGGAGATGGGTATTCTTAAATTCAGTCAAATTCATACAGAATAAAGAGTTCTTCAGAGACTTTTTCCTGAAAATTCAAGATATATAATTTATTTGTAATGTAAAGTTCTTTAATACGACATTTTAATCAAAATCGTTAGCGGAATTTTTGAGAAGATCCAAAATTTGTCCATAAAAAGGGTTTTGGGGATTTTCTTGAAAATCTTTGTATCACATCCTTGGAAGATATTAAACTTAAACACCAAGTTTGGTATTTACTGGACTTTTCATTTCTGAGCTATGGTGTCCACACACGCAAACGCGAACTGATATTTTTCTAAAAATGCCTTTTTTCCTATTCAGGAGGTGTCAAAGCATGTATTTCCGATGAAATCTCTGAATCGAGTTTTTGGGTGTAATGTAAAACCTTTTCTATACACTATATATAAGGTATGTGTAGAGAAAAAATCTGATGTGTACTATTCACATGATTTTCTCCATATCCCTGCAACAAATAACTCTTAAAAACTCTTAAAAAGCTTATACTTCTATTTACTTTGTGTTAAATCAGAAAAAATTAGCAGAAATAGTCTAATTACTCGCTTCCTTGTAAGTAGAAGCGAAATAAAGGCGTAGGTTAAAGTGATAGTCAAAAGCTGGTTGCTATATCAAAGAAGTTCCTTTGTTTATTTGGATAGGAGTTGGCAAGTTCCTGTATGAGAAAACATAAATTGTGTGTTTTAAAGTGCCCTACATTTTTTGTGTAGTAAGTTTTTGTCCATCTCTTACGGTTTAGCAGTTATTCAAAATTTAGTAAAATTCATCCAGAATAAACTACTCTTCAGAAGCCATTCCCAGAAAATTCAAGATATACATTTTATTTTTCAGGTAAATATGTTTAATATACGAAATTTTAATCAAAATCGTTAGAGCCATTTTTGAGAAAATAAAAATTTTCGACAAAAGTTCCATGTAAAGGGTAGTTGGGGGTGGGGGGATTTTTCTCAAAATCTTCGTGTCGCATCCCTGGAAGATACTAAACTTAATTACCAAGTTTGGTATTATACCGACTTTTCGTTTTTGAGTTATCGTGTTCACAGACACACGGGGACTCACATATACACACACACACACACACACACACACACACACGGACCTTTTTGTGAAAGTGCTTTTTCTGGATATTGGGGACCCTAAAACATATATTTCCGGTGAAATCTCGGTATCGAATTTTTGGTGGAGTGCAATACTTTCTCTATACACTATGTACATAGTGCGTATGGAGAAAGTAAAAAGAGAAAAAAAATCTGATGTGTAACATTCACATGACTTTCTCTATATCCCTGCAGCAAATTATTCATAAAAAGCTTATACTTCTATTAACTTCATGCTAATCAGTAAAACATTAGCAGAAATAACCATATTGCTTGCTTCCTTGTAAGTAGAGGTGAAATAAGGGAGTACCTTAGGTTAAAGTGATAATCAAAAGCTAGTTGCTATGTCACTGAAGTTCCTTTATTTGTATGGCCAGCAGTTGACAAATTCCTGTATGAGAAATGTGTAAGTTTTTCATAGCAGAAACCAAAAATAAGGAATGTCACAAAAACGACTAACTCCAGGAAAACAATGTGTATAACATAAATTGTGTGTTTTAACGTGCTCTACATTTTTTGTGTAGTAAGTTTTTGTCCATCTGTTACGGTTTAGCAGTTATTTAAAATTTAGTAAAATTCATCCAGAATAAACTACTCTTCAGAGGCTATTTCCAGAAAATTCAAGATATGCATTTTATTTGTCAGGTAAATATCTTTAATATACGAAATTTTTTATCAAAATCGTTTGAGGCATTTTTGAGAAAATCAAAATTTTCGAAAAGAATTCCATGTAAAAGGTAGTTGGGGGTGGGGGGATTCTTCTCAAAAGCTTCGTGTCGCATCCCTGGAAGATAAGAAATGAAGATAAATGTGGATCCTTTATTAATTTTTTTTTTCCAATTAATAATTTGAATTCTTCATGTAATTTATTAATTATTAAATTTCATACAAAACTCAAATACCAAGTTTGGTTTTTTTACTGACTTTTCGTTTTTGAGTTATCGTGTTCATAGACACACGGACACACACACACACGGACCTTTTTCCGAAAATAGTTTTTTTAGATAAAGGGAACCCTAAAACATATATTTCCGGTGAAATCTCGGTATCGAATTTTTTGGTGGAGTGCAATACATTCTCTATACACTATGTACATAGTGCCTATAGAGAAAGTAAAAATTGAACACCTTAACATTTCATACTGCTTGCATACAAATGCAAGAACACCTGCACATTGACAGGACTTTAAAAGAATAACAAAAGTAGTGAATAATTCGAATCATTAATAAGGGAAATCTTGGAGGATGTTTAGAATGACAATGATGTCATCTATGTCATTAGCAAAGGTGAAGAGATAAAAGCCAATATAAAATAGTAGTCAAATGTAGATATAAAATCTAGTGTAATTAAAACTTCCATGGTAAAATCAGAAAAAGGTATAAAAAGAAAGAAGGAAATCCTTAACATAAAAGTCCCTTGTGATAAAACTTTAAAAACCATATCTACTCTGCATCACCTTCCGTCAGGACTTTCACAAAACAAAGCAGAATTTACAAGGAGGGTATCTTGGAAGTGGTTATGCCCTGAAAATTTTCTTTGAAATAAATTGCCTTCTTAGAATTATTCATTTTCTATGTAGTACGTATTACTTAACATTCACCAGTTACACAAAATTATACAGAATTCCTTCCGAGAGAAAATGACTTAATAGGCTGTCCCTAGAAAATTCAAGGTAAGCATTTTATTCCTTATTTAATATCTTTAATATATTCTATTTTAATAAAAAACCTTACAAATATTTTTCAGAAAATTGAAAGTTTAGAAGGGTAGTCTAGTTTGCCGAGTTTTCTGGAAGATCTTCGTTCCGTACCTTTGGAATTTACTTGACTTAAATACCAAGTTTGATATTTAACCGACTTTTCGATTTTCAGTTATGTTATTCAGAATCTCGCAATAGAAGTCGCACACACAGGGCGAAAACATACACACACTGACAGAGATATATACACACACTTAGACACATGTGCCTTCTTCTAAAAGTACTTTTTTTGGAACCAGAGTCTCTTCAAAGTATTTCCCATACTATCTCGACATCTATAGTTGGGTGCAACACAATACTTTCACTACTTGCTACATGTAGTAGGGACAGTAAAAGGCAAGCCAATGGTACTTATAAGGGTGGAAGTATTTTTAGAACCCTGCTCGCAGTTCTTTGACCGGAGTTTATTGGTACACAGAAAACTAAACTTTTCTGGATGACTTCATTTCTATCTTCGTTTCTCTGGAGACGTACTCTCAAAATTTTTACTTTCTGCTATGTATCTACTGTAAGCAGAGGAAGTATTACATTCCACATAAAAATTCCCCGCCAATGCAGTTTGACACTATCGGAATTCCACAAAAAAAATACGAAATGTTTGTCTTATGTGTGTCAAATATTTAAAATCAGCATCTTCCATGGCAGTGGTATGATTTTCAAAAAATGCCCCCAAACTACCTATAACATGCGGCTTTCTTTGCTTTCTCACAATATGTCCAATTTCAAGTAAAATACTGTATGTTTAAAACATATATTTTGAATTTTCTGTGAATATCCTTTGAAGTCTTCTTCATTCTTAACGACTTTTGTATAATCGTTAAACCGTAAGATAACTACAAAAACGTAGTGCATTTATTTATTTCTTCTCCAAAACCTTTAGGCCTAATTTACAAAAGCATGCTAGGGTTTAAGTTTATAACATAACACATATTCAGAATTCACATATACATTATTATATAAGTAAATATATAAACAAGAATTACATAAAATTTTAAAACGGTTTCTAATATATTGATTAAACTTATGAAAGCGATATTTTCTTTGAATATCTGCGTTGTTGGTGGAGAAAGACATTTGGCAGAAGTTAAGATGTACTAAATTAATGTATTGGACAATCAGAAAGCAAATGTTCAACATTTACACAGGAACATAGTGTAATACACAAAAATATGAAACTCGTAAAAGTACACAATTTATCTCAAATTAAACTTTTTGTCGGTTAGGTTTCAACTGTCTAATATTAACGTTTCTCAAAAACAAATGACGATGATGATGAACAAGACGGGTCAGAATTATGGTACAAACCACAAACCGACCTCGGCTAGTTTTTGAATATTATTGTCACATTTCGGGCCAGACAGCTATGTCAGACCTGCCATTCTGAGAAGCTCAAAGCTGTTGTTTTGATTTTAATTTCTCCACATAGTATATGTTACGTAGATAGAAAAGTTATTGCACTCCACCCAAAAATACAAAACCGAGTTTTCACCGAAAACACAGTTCCCTGTATCCGAAGAACGCAGTTTTGGAAAAAGGTTCGTGAGTGTCCATGGGCCTGCGAACAAGATAACTCATAAATACAAAACCGGTAAAATACAAAACTTGGTATTTAAGTTTAATATCTTCCAAGGATGTGACACAAAGCTTTTAAGAAAAATTCCCCACCACAAACTACCCTTTACATGGAAAATTTTTTGAAACTTTTGTTTTCCCGAAAATATCTCTAAACATTTAGATTAAAATGAATAACCTTTGAAGAACTCTTATTTCTGGATGAGCTTTAAAGAATTTAGCACAACAGTTTACCGTAAGAGATAGGCAGAAACGCAATACACAAAAAACGCAATGTCGTTAAAACATATAATTTATGTCATATACGTTTTTCTTGTAGAATTTATTGATTTCGAGATGTTCCTTTATTGGTTTCAGTTTTAAACTATCGAACTTTTCTCAAACGGAACCATCAAAGTATACTGGACCTCAATTATTTCTCATAGCTACCGGTTTTTAAAGCAGTTGACTATCGCTTTAGCCCAGTGCATTCCCTTATTTCTCTTCTGCTTCCAATGAAGCTAGTAATAAGCAATTCTGCTAATGTTTATCTCGATTAGCATGAAGTATGTAAAAGAATAATCTTTTATAAGAATAGTTTGTATTTGGAATAGCTAGAGAAAGTTATGTGAATGTATCACAACAGATTTTTTAATATGGTTTGTGAAGAATGATCTGATTTTCGTCGTTGAGTAGGGATACTGAACACTTCAAAAAATTCATATTAGGAACTCAATTTGGGAGACTGTCTTTGAAAATTATAACAATTATGAGAAAAAAACAGTTTCCTATACTGTCCACGAACTTCATTTTGTCTGTTTGTTTGCGTTAATAGTTTCCAAAAACAGAACAACACAGGGATACATACTAGCTGTCGAACCAGAGGTTGAAACAGGCTGGAACTGATATTCCTAACATGCAACGCTCTCATGTATAAACAGACCATTAAACATGATGTGTCGCACCATTCCCTGTCGTGCGACACGAAATCGCATGCATAAATGAGGCTTAAAGTAAGATGATCAGCCTGTATTGTTTCATCATACCCAGTGATTGAATTAGATGCAAGATTAACTGTAGATAGTGGCTATAGTCCGTGTGGCTTATGTTAAATTAAAGGGAGAGACAGAGAGAGCCCAGTATTGCTCTATCGTAGTAAACCTTGACTGCCTAATGCCAAGCAGTGCCACTTCCATGCAACTTTCTGAGCAACTTACCGTGACTATACTGCAGCTGTTCTTGCAATTCTTTCAAATGCAGCCTTTTGTACCCTGTCAGCAGACGGCTGTCCATTAGGAATTGTAGAAAAATTATTACCTTTACTATACTTCATACTCTTGTGTTTAAAAAGTGTTTACTTTACTTATCAAAATTGGAGCATTATTTTCAAACAAGCAATGTCTTATTTTCTTTATTAACTTTTTAGAGGTCAAAGGTTTTTAAACAAATTAATATTAGGACTTCAACATCGTTTACAGCATTTAAAATACGTAAATAAGTTAACATTTTGCGAGGAAATAAAGTTTAAAGTTGAGCGTTTTTATTAATAAGCATGGTATAACCATTTAGAGCTCCAGCTAAATGGTAGTTCAAACAAAGAAAGTGTGAGAAATCGCTACATTTTACTAACATTAAAAATGCATATAATTTATTAATTATAATCAGATCGTAATTAGTGATTAATGTAAGAATCCATAGCAGATCAATCTGTAAACTCATTTCTCTAAAATTTGAACCGTTTGGAGCATTTTTTTATTGCAAGAAGAAATTACTTAGACATTTAAATTCTTTTTGTACAACAATACAAGCTAGAATTTTCAAGCTTGGCAAAATATCGTTATGAACAAGATATCTTGTGTACTGTGGATTTTATTCCAAAATTTACAAATACATTGTCTTAAAATATTCATTATCTTCTCTAGCATATATACAAATAACATGCAGTTAGAAAAGGTATTGTATTCCACCCAAAATTCAATATCGAGATTTCACCGGAAATACATGATGATAATCATAAAAAGGATTTTAGCAAACATGTCCACGAGTGTGTGTCTGTGAACACGATGACTCAGAAATGAAAAGTCGGTTAAATACCAAACTTGCTATTCAAGTTTAGTATCTTTCAAGGATGCAACACGAAGATTTTAAAGAAAATTGCCCCACCGTTATCTACCTTTTACATGCAATTTTTTTTTGGAAATGGCTCTAAGGATTTTGATTAAAATGTCATATGGTTAAGTCATTTACATAAAAAAGCTAAAAGTATATTTGAATTTTCTGGGAATAGCCTTTCAAGACCTCTTTATTCTGGATGAATTTTTCTGAATTTTGCATTACTGATAAACCCTAAGAAATAGACAACAGCTACTACATAAAAATGTAGATATTGTTAAAACACACAATTTATGTCATACAGAATTTTTTTCGTAGAGCTAATCATTTTTATATATTTCTTGTTATTGCTTTCGGTTTTAAAATTCTTAATTTTATTTATACAAGAATTTGTCAATTCCTGTCCATACAAAGGCACTTCAATCACATAACAACCAGCTTTTAAAAGATTTGGCTATCGATTTAGTCTATGGTACTCCCTTATTTCCCTTTTATTGACAAGGAAGCAAGTAATAAGGCATAGGCACTCCATGCCACAATTCACTAAGTGCCTTGGCCTACCGCCCAGCCATTGCGTCCCCCATCTCGGTCCATTACTGACGTCTTGAATGGGATGCAGTATTGGGGTTTGAGACGTGAAGTAATGACCCTTTGTACTAATTATTTTTGGATTAGCATTAAGTATACAGAAGAATAAGCTTTTTAATAATAATTTATTGTAGAGATGTAGATAAAGTATGTGAATGTAACATATCAGATTTTTTCATATCGGAATTTGTCAACTCCCGGAATTGCAAACAAACGGATTTGAACCACATGGCAACCAGCTTTTAAAAGATATGGCTATCGGTTTCCCTATTCCCTGTTTCCCTTCTACTTAGAAAAAAGCAAGTAATAAAACATGAAGTAGATAGAAGAATAAGCTTTTAAATAATAATTTGTTAGATGTATAAACGGTTATGGGAATGGACAACATCAGAATTTTAACCTCCGGGGGCATATTCAGTAAATGGTGCTCTTATAACTGGGAAAAGAAATTAATTTTCGTCAAATGGCAGCAATGTTTGGGGGCTGAAATATTCAACAGACATTAAGTTTCTGTTAAGGTTGGAGAATATGAGTGAAGACAAGAAAGAGTTGTTTGAAATGACTGCAATTTTATTGCCGACACTAAGAGGGCCGGTCCCCATGGCCACGCTCGCTAAAGCGTCTCGCTTTGGTGCTTCGTGGGCAGGGAATCGTGGGTTCGAGTCCCGCCTTGGGCATGGATGTTATATGTTTGTGAAATGTGTATATGTTTGTAAAAGAAACAGTAAAGCCAGTAAACCAGTAATCAGTAAAACCTACGGGGGGAAATGTAAATAGGGATACAGTACCGGAGTCCTGATCAGACTCCGTTACTGTTTTTAAAAAAAAAAAAAAAAAAAAAAAGAGAAGCGGAGGATTGCGGCCGCCATTATTAATTCATGCAGCACACCTCCTCGAGTTTTTACTGTCGGGGAACGCCACGTATGTCGCACAAATTGGTGCCAACCGCTCACATTACTGCTTTATGTACAACGTGCCACTACTTGTAAATAAGTACACTTTACTGACTTGAGAACTCATGTAGATTTAATTTATCTCTACAGCTGAACCCAACATACACTCTGTTTCTGAAAAAAAAAAATCTGATGAGTACCATTTACATGACTTTCTCTACATCTCTGCAACAAATTATTGTTAAAAAGCTTATACCTCTATTTACTTCATGCTAATCAGAAAAAATTAGCAGAAATAGCATATATTTAGAAATAGTCTTATTACTTGCTTCTTTGTAAGTAGAAGCTAAATAAGAGAGTACCATAGGTTAAAGTGATAGTCAAAAGCTGGTTCCTATGCGACTGAAGTTTCTTTATTTGTATGGACAGCAGTTCACAAATTCCTGTATGAGAAAATTATAAGTTTTTCAACGCAGAATCCAAAAACGATGTATGAAAAACGATGTATGAAAAAAGTGTATATAACATAAATCATGTGTTTTAACGTGCTCTACATTTTCTTGTAGTAAGTTTTTGTCCATCTCTTACGGTTTATCAGTTATTCAAAATTTAGTAAAATTCATCCAGAATAAACTACTCTTCAGAGGCCATTCCCAGAAAATTTAAAATATACATTTTATTTGTCAGGTAAATATGTTTAATATACGATATTTTAATCAAAATCATTAGCCATTTTTGAGAAAATCAAAATTTTCGAAAAAAGTTCCATTTAAAGGGTAGTTGGGGCTGGAGGGATTTTTCTCAAAATCTTCGTGTCGCATCCCTGGAAGATAATAAACTTAAATACGTAGTTTGGCATTTTATCTTCTTTTCCTTTTTGAGTTATCGTGTTCAGACGCACGGACCCACACGGACCTTTTTCCTAAAATACATTTTTAGATAAAGGGGACCCTAAACATATATTTCCGGATATCTCGGTATCGAATTTTTGGGTGGAGTGCAATACCCTCTCCATACACTATGTACATAGTATGTTTAGAGAAAGTAACAAGATCCAAAACATCGGTACTCGAAATAGCTGTAGCAACCAACCATTTATATCTGCGATAAGAGACCATTCATAATGAAAATGCAGCATTTATTTACTTTTATTGAATGTATAAGTACATACATAAAAACTCTATTTCACCCGAAGATATATTAGGGTTTTAGATACAATACGATGGAATATACAATAACTATTAGTGAAAATGAAATGGCGTTCTATTTCTGGACGCTCTTTAACTGCTGTGGTTCTCAGCATCCCATTCTATACTGGGCGTGAAATACCGCTTAATGTTGCTCAGAGACCCCTCTCTCAGGCTTGAGGTTCTTTTACGTGCCGTAAATGTACGACACGGGACCCACAGCTTTACTTCCCTTCCGAAGGAAGCCATGCTAAGGATTTTTTCGCCCGAAAAAAAAAATCCATCGTCCTCCTCATGATAACCATTACACCACGGAGGGCGACTAATACCTATTAGTAAGCACATATTAGCCATGTAGGACATGCTGCTAAAAGAAACCAAGATAACTAATACATATCACAAAAATCTTATGTGTTCCATTCACATGACTTTCTCTACATCTCTGCAGAAAATTATTGCTGAAAAACTTCTTTTTACTTCATGCTAATAGAGAAAAAATTAGCAGAAATAGTCTTGTTACTTGCTTCCATGCAAGTAGAAGAGAAATAAGGGAGTAGCACAGGCTAATATATTAGTCAAAAGCTGGTTGCTATGTGGCTGAAGTGCCTTTGTATGGACAGAGTTAACAAATTCCCTAAACAGAAAAGCTGAAACCAACAACAAGGAATATCTCATAAATTATCCACTCCACGAAAAAAATGTTTATAACATAAATTGTGTGTTTTAATGTGCTCTACATTTTCTGTTTAGTAAGTTTAGTAAAGGATAGTTTAGGGGGAGTGGATTTTTCTCAAAATCTCCGTGTCGCATCCGTAGAAGATACTAAACTTAAACACCAAGTTTGGTATTTTACTGAGTTATCGTATTTTGAATTATACTGTTCACAGGCACACGCGCACACAAACACAAGGATATGTATACACACACACACACACACGGCCGCGCCGTGGCCGAGTGGTTAGACCACTCGCCTCTCACCTAGACGGCCCGGGTTCGATCCCAAGCGACCGCATTTGAGATTTTTGGTGGACAAAACGGCGCTCGGGCGGGTTTTTTCCAGGTTCTCCGATTTCCCTCGCCATCACATTCCACCGGTGCTCCATCTTCATTCATGTATCATCAGTGTCACCGCCTGCGGTTCCATAAGTAGTTAAAGTGGGCTTTAAACACTACCAAAAAAAGCACACACAAACACACACTCACCTGTTTCCAAGAATTTGATTTTTATTCAGAGACCCTAAAACGTGTATCTCCAGTGAAATCTCGATATCTTATTTTTGAGTGCAATTCAATACCTCCTCTATGTATGTATGATATGGTATAGAGAAAATAAAAAATACTATAATGGTTTATAACAGGCGATAAAAGTTTTTGCAATTCCCTATGGCAGAATTGTTATTTTTTCTATATACTAAGCACATAGTAGGTAGAGAAGTCAAACATTTGATGTCAAAACTTCACGGGAAATAGGTTTGAGGTCCCCTGAATTTTTTAAAAAAATCCTTTCAGAAAAGGGTCCATGTATATTTGTGTGTCTGTGGACAGCATAGCTCAAAAACGAGGAGAAAATATCGATTCAGGAGATCCCGTGTTCGGTTCCCGGTGATCCCCCAATAAGGTTTTTGTGGTTGTCACCTGGTTGCCGGAATGGTTTACTATAACACTTCTGTCACTTCCGTTATTCCCTCCCTTTTAATTTCCCTTTCATGTTTCAGGTGTGCTTTCAGGTTCAGCGGTGTTGGCAGTGCGCAGTTGTTTGCGTTATAATAAGATTTCTCTCATTGAAGGCCAGCACGGCCGTCAAGATCGCTGCGCCATCCACTTGGGATTGCTCCCTAATGGTGTTCGGGTGTTCAAAGCTGTAAATTGTAGAGATTTCTGCGTAACTCTGTGCTTTGCCTGCAGTCCATGCTCCTCTATGTTATGCTTGACTTGTAATAATGTAACCACAATATGATATTCCCTTGCGTTAAAATATTTTAATCCTAGTTTGGGTAGATTTCTATAGTCTTTTATTAGCTTTTTGGTGAATCACTAGAATTTTAGTCCATTTTTTTTTGCATGATTTCAGTCATACACACCCTTAAAAGATTTCACTATTATTTACCTTCTGCTTACAAGGAAGTAATAAGACAATTGATGCTAATGTTTATGATTAACATGAAATGTGTAAAAGAATATTAATCTTTTCCAAAAATACTTTGTAGAGAAAATTAGTTAAAGTAACAAATCAGGTTTTTACATATTGATTAACATCGTACTAACTCTATACAAACTTAAGCGAAACGTATGTTCGGTCGATATTTTCCTGGCACGAAAACAAATCATTGTTTGGCTTTGTTTGGCTCGTAGGCATCTTTCACATCAACTCTCGTGATATGATAACATGTTTATTCGTAATGCAATTTACTGCCCTCAGTGGAGTATTAGACTGCCCTAGTGCTTCATGAGGTTCAAGATTTTGAAACAAATTTGTCAGCACGTCTTAAATTTGGTTAGTTTTGATAGAGTTTTAAACCCGTTTAGCTTTTAAACGAACAATTTGTACGTAATCGAAATGTTATACTCGAGATTTGTGGGAAGATGTCGTCAAAATTGATTTTAAATTAAGGCAGTCGTTATATCAATTAGATAGCTAAACGTTTCTGAATTGAGATTGCTACTGAAGATTTTCGAACGGAGGCTAAAAGCTAAATTTCCTGACTAAAGGATACTGCGGGAGGAAATGAATGCGGTCTTTTATTTAGCTTTTATCGTCGTTAGAAGTTGAGTTCGACCATGTTGCCAAATGGCACAGCACTTGAAACGGTGTTAGTACACTTACTGCCTTGCTTCTCAGCCATTATGTTCGCGGCGTAACGGTTTATGCACGTTCCACGTTGAAAACGAGCTCAATTATACTTCTCCAGGGTTATCGATTTTACTAAAACTCATTAAATCATAAAGTGTATTACATATACTTCTAAATACTTAGCTAGAGTGAATGAAATGACTATGCTTTTATATTAAATTTGTTGTATTTGATGTAGACAAATTCGCCCGATAGCAGATGTTGGAAAATTTCTGATGTGTACCCTTCACAAGTTTTCAAGGTCGCGGGTTCAAATCCGGCGGAGGACGGTGGATTTTTTGGGAGTAAAATCCTTAGCATGGCTTCCTTCGGAAGGAAAGTAAATCCGTTGATCCCGTGTCGTAGATTTACGGCACGTAAAAGCACCTCATGTCTGATAAAAGAGGCATTTCCGCCTCTTTCACCCCCTGTATAGAATGGGACACTAAGAACCACAGCAGTTAAAGAGCGTCTATAAATAAAACTCCATTTTATTTCACAAACTTTCAGTATCTGTTCTGCAAACAAAGAATTCTTATAAAACGAGATTCTTTTATGCGCACAATGATACTCAAGATAAACATTTTCAGAATTTTTTTCTGTATTCTAAGCTTACGTCCTTTAACCTGGTTGGTCATTTAGGACGATGAATGAAGTTGGTGAAATTATGCTCGAATGAACTCGGGATCTATGGAACTTAAAGTTACTCAACATTCGTCTTCTCAGAATAAGGGAAAACTCCGAGAGAGAAAAAAAAAGAAAAAAAAAAGAAACGTATCTGGATAACTCACCCTAAGCGAGATTCGAACTCGTGACCTGTTGAATGTGCGGCAGTCACGCTACCACCACACTACCCAGGCGGGGAAATAATTTTCAGAAATAGTATTATTATTTATTCCATTATAATTAGAAGGGAACTAAGGAGATATACTAGACTAAGGTTATAGTGAAACCTTTTAAAATCTGTCGCTCTGTGTTTGTCTTTGAAATTCAGTTCTCTTTCAAATGTCAGGAGTAAAAAAAAAGAGCTATGAAACGAAAGATAACTGCACTTTTGAGAAAAGTTTAAGCAGTTTAAAACTGAAACCAATGACAAACAATATCTCCGAAACGACTAACTCAGGTCTATGACTTTTTATATTGTTTAACGCTCGCTTTTACTATATAGGAACATAAGCGATGACACTGACGATACATGGAATATGATGGTGGGGGAAACCGGAGAACCCGGAGAAAACCCGCCCCTGCACCGCTTTGTCCATCACAAATCTCACATGTGGTCACCTGGGATCCATGCCCCTTGGTAAGAGGCAAATGGTCTAGGCACTCGGCCACGGCTCCATCATATACCTATGACATGAATTGTGTTTTAACGAGATCTACATTTTTTCTGTAATAAGTTTTTACCTATCTCTTACCAATGAGACAAAAGTCATCCAGGTCTTCAGAGGCTACCTCAGGAAAAACAATTCTAAACATATAGTATTTTAATCAAACACAGAGCCATTTTGAATAACATTTTCTAAAAATGTCAGATGTAAAGGGTAGTAGAGGGTGGGGGATTTTCCTGAAAATCTACGTGTCGCAGCTCTATAAGATGCTGAACGTAAATACCAAGTTTAATATTTAACTGAGTTTTCGTTTTTGAGGTATGCAGTCCACAAACACACACATGCACTTTTTCTAAAATAGCTTTTTCGATTTATCGGGTCCTCAATCATGTATTTCCAGTGACTCTCAGTATTGAATTTTAGTTGTAATAAAATAGCTTCATTACCTACCATGTATATAGTACTGGATAGAGAATGTGAAGTATATGTGAAAGCAAATGTTTCCTCCGTGACTGAAGCATATAAATTCATGATTCAGGGGCCCCTAAAACATGTATTTCCGGTTGAATCTCAGTATTCAGTATTTTCTTGGGACGCAATACCTTCTCTACAAAGTACATACAGTTTTACATTCTCTATTCACAACTATGTAAGCAAATCTTTCCTTCCGTGACTGTAGTATAGATATTCAGGAACCAGAACACGAAATGGTCTGGCGAAATCTCAGGATTTAATATTTTCTTGGAATACAATACATTCGTTATCTACTATGTACATATATAATATCAGATAGAGAATTAAAAATGTATGTGAAAGCAAATGTTGCCTTACGAGACAGTGTCATATAAATTCAGGATTCAGAGGTGCCCAAAACATATATTTCCTGTGAAATCTCAGTTATTCAATATCTGCTTGGAATACAATACCTTCTCTACGCACTATGTACCTACATAGTACTGCAAAGAGAATATAAAAATGTATGCAAAAGCAAATGTAGCATATAAATTCAGGACTCAAGGGTCCACAAAACATGTATTTTCAGTGAAATTTCAGTATTTATTATTTGTTTGGAATACAGTACTATGAACATATATAATACTAGACAACGAATTAAAAATGTATGTATGTGAAAGCAAATGTTTCTTTCCCTGACTGTAGCATATACATTCAGGATTCAGGGGTCCCCAAAACATGTATTTCCTGTGAAACCTCACTATTTTCTTGGAATACAATACCTTCTATAAGTACTGATAGCATACATAATACTGACTAGAGAATGTAAAAGCGTATGTGAAAGCAAATGCTTCCTTCCGTGACTGTGGCATGAATTTAAATTCGCCTCTCGTGAATCACTGTAATTAATAAGTATTTTAAAACTCGAACCAATAACAAGGAAAATTTCAAAAATGGTCCACATCATGAATATATATATGACATTAATTGTGTGTTTCAATGGGATCTACATATTCTGTGTAGTAAGTTTTTTCTATCTCTTACGGTGTACTAGTTATGCAAAATTAAAAATAAACGGGCATCCAGAATAAAGAGGTCTTAATAGGCTATTCCCAGAAAATTCAAGATATATATTTTATTTGTCATGTAAATATCTGAAACATGAGAGATTTTAATCAAAATCTTTATATCTATGTTTGAAAAAAAAACAAAATGTTTGAATTTTTACCATTTAAAGGGTATTTGGAAGTGGGAGGACATCTTCGTGTCTCATCCTTGGGAGATACTGAACTTAAATATCAAGCTTAGTATTTAACGGACTTTTCAGTTATGAGCTATGCTGCACACATACGCAGTCAGATCACATAGACCTGTTTCTGTTGATTCAGAAGTTCCCAAAACATGTATTTCCGTTGAAATCTCTGTATTGAATTTTTGGGAGCAATACAATACCTTCTCTATACATTATACAGAGTACGTGTACAGAAAGTAAAGCTATCTAAGCATATACTATTTTAATCAAAAACATTAGAGCCATTTGAGAAAATCAAAATCAAAATTTTCGGAAAATGTCCTTAGAAGATACTGAACATAAACATCGTTTGATATTTTTACCGATTTTTCGTTTTTGGGTTATGCTGTTTCTAAAAGAAATTCAATTCTGGAGTCACAAAAACATGAATTTCCTTTGAAATCTCAGTATTTAATACTTTCTTATAATACAGAACCTTCTCTACCTACTGTGTACATACATAGTGCTGGATAGAGAATGTAAAAATATATGTGAACGTAAAGGTTTCCTTCCGTGACTGTAGCATAACATTTAGAATTCAGAATCCCCAAAAAATGTATTTCTGGTGAAATTTCAGTGTTAAATATTTTTGGAATACAATACCTACTCTATCTACTATGTACATACATAATACTAGATACAGAATTAAAAATGTAAGTGAAGGCAAATGGTTTCCTTACGGACTGTAAATTCAGGATTCATGGGTGCACAAAACATGTATTTCCGGTTAAATTTAATTATTCAATATTTGCTTGGAATACAATATCTTAACTACCTGTTATGTGCATACATAGTACTGGATAGAGAACGTAAAAATGTATGTGAAAGCAACTGCTTCCTTCCGTGACTCTATCATATAAATTTAAATTCGCCTCTTAGCAGCTTCTACGTCATGAATCACTGACGATACTTGCACGTGACTGTAATTGATTAGTATTTTAAAACTGGAACTAATAACAAGGAACATTTCAAAAATGGTCCACATATTCATATACATATTCTGTGTAGTATGTTTTTTCTCTCTCTTAGGTTTTACTATTTATGCAAAATAAAATAAAAAAAAACGGGCATCTAGAATAAACAAGTCTTTAGAAGCTGTTCCCAGAAAATTCAAAATATATATTTTACTTGTCATGTAAATAACTGAAACATAAGAGATTTTAATCAAAATCTTTAGAGCCATTTTTGAGAAAACCAAAAGTTTCGATTTTTTTTCCATGTAAAGGATAGTTGGGAATGGAAGGGGGATTTTCTTTAAAATCTTTATTTCCCATCTTTAGAAGATACTAGACTTAAATATCAAGTTTGGTATTTACTGGAGTTTTCAATTTTGAGCTATGCTGCCCACAGACACACACACACACACACACACACACACACACACAATACGTTTTTTGGATTGAGAAATTCTATTTTGGTATAGAATTTTTGGGAGAAATACAATATCTTGTGTATACACTATACATAGTACGTGTAGAAAAATTAAAAATACCTAAACATATACTATTTTAATAAAACCTTTAGAGCCATTTGATAAAATCAAAGTTTTCGAAAAATATTCCACGTAAAGGGTAGTTGTGCGTTTTTCCTGAAAATATTTGGATCGCATCCTTAGAATATGCTGAACATAAACACCAGGTTTGATATTTTTGCCGAATTTTCGTTTTTGAGCTATGTTGTCCTTCACAGTTGCACAAACACACACAAATGCACCATTTTCTAATTTCTTTTGGAATTCTGGGATTCTCAAAACATGTATTTTCGGTGAAATCTCAGGAGGTACTGGTATATCTTTACCTACTATGTGCATACATAGTACTGGATAGAGAATGTAAAAATGTATGTGAAAGCAAATTCTTGCTTCCGAGACTCTAGCATATAAATTTAAATTCGCCTCTTAGCAGTCTCTACGTCGCGAATCACTGACGATACATGCACGTGACTGTAATTGAATGCACAAGACAAATTCTCGCAGAGAGAAGCTCTTAGGAAAGTTAGCAAGGATCCACACAAGAAACATTACATCTTACAACTTTGCCGAGACAGTTAGTGTGGTTCTGCTACCAACGAAAAAAAGAAAAAAACTTTCTGTGATGTAAAGATACCAAGTCCGCGATATTAAAGACATAACTCAAACCCGATTTGCAGTTGTAGAGGATTTGAGTTCCGGGCAAAAATAAGGAAACAGCTTCCTCTGTTATATGAAGCACCAGGGCAGTCTGATACTCCACTGAGGGCAGTAAATTGCATTACGTATAAACATGTTATCATATCACGAGAGTTGATGTGAAAGATGCCTACGAGCCAAACAAAGCAAACAATGATTTATTTTCGTGCCAGGAAAATATCGACTAAAAATACACGTTTCGCTTAAGTTTGTATAGGGGAAGTACAGGTCGCGCGCCAGTTCTTGACGAATGACATTTTTAAATGAGTTTAAATGCGAGGCGCTTACTGACATTTATTGTGTAATTATAAGGAAGCAGAGCTGTTTGTTATCGTAACATAAACTATTTGCTGACCTGCTAATCAAGGGTAGGGTAGCTCACTCTATCTTCGCTAAACGCTATTCCTCTAAAAGGAATGCGCTCCTTGTACGATCGTCTAATCAAACTGATGAGCTAATCTATTAACTTCTTTAATATTCACACCACATCTGTAAAGATCTGATGTGTGGGCATTCCCATAAGTTTCTTTACAAACTTTGTCCTAAAAGTATCTTATACATAAGGTATTTTAATCAAAATCATTAGAGCCATCTTTGAAAAAATCCAAATTTTCGAAAAATGTTCCATATAATAGGTAATTGGGGATTGGACATTTTCTTGAAAATCTTCGTGAGGCATCCTTGGAAGATACTCAACTTAAATACCAGTTTGGTATTTAATCGACGTTTTGTTTTTGAGCTATGTTGCCCACAGACACACACAGACAGATACCACATGGACGCTTTTCTAAATAGGTTTTTTTTTTTTTTTTTTTTTTTTTTTTTTTTTTTTTTTAATTAGGGGGTCCCAAAACATTTATTTCCTGTGAAATCTTATCGAATGATTGGGTGGAAAGCAATATCTAATGTATACATTATGTACATAGTGCGAGTAGAGAAAGTAAAACAAGAAAGTTTCTCTGTGATGTAAAGATATCAAGTCCGCGATATTAAAGACATAACTCAAACCCGATTTGCAGTTCTAGAGGATGGGCTCATAATGCTCTCTTTTTTATTACTACTCGGATTTGAGTTCCGGGAAAAAATAAGGAAACAGCTTCCTCTGTTATATGAAGCACTAGGGCAGTCTGATACTCCACTGAGGGCAGTAAATTGCATTACGAATAAACATGTTATCATATCACGAGGGTTGATGGGAAAGATGCCTACGAGCCAAACAAAGCCAAACAATGATTTATTTTCGTGCCAGGAAAATATCGACCGAACATACATGTTTCGCTTAAGTTTGTACAGGGGAAGTACAGGTGGCGCGGCAGTTCTTGACAAATGACTGTTTTGCTTTCTCTAGACGTACTATGTATATTGTGTATGTATAGAAAAATGATTGTATTGCACCCAAAAATTCGATACCGAGATGTCACCGGAAATACATATTTTGGGACCTTCTGAATCTAAAAAAAAAAAAAGTACTTCTAGAAAAAGGCCCCTGTGTGTGTGTGTGTGTGTGTGTGTGTGTGTCTGTGTGTCTGTTTGTCTGTAGACAGCATAGCTAAAAACAAACAGTCTGCTAAATATCAAACTACCCTTACATGGAAAAATTATCGAAAGTTGTTATTTTCTCAAAACTGGCTATTTCGATTTTGATTAAAATATCGTATATTAAAGATATTTGCATGACAAATAAAGTGTATATCTTGAATTTTATGCAAATAGCCTCTGAATACATCCTTATTCTGAATGAATTTTGCGGAATTTTTCATAACTGGTAAACCGTAAGAGATGGACAAAAACTTTTACATAAAAATGTAGAGCTCGCTAAAACACCCAATGTATGTCATATGGATTTGTTTCCTCGAGTTGACCGTTTATAAGATATTCTTTGTATTTGATTTCAGTTTTAAAATACTTAACATTTTTCTCATTCGGGACTTGTAAACGCCTGACCACGCAAATAAACGGATTTCTAAACCATAGCAACTATATTTTAAAGTATTTGACTGTCGGCTTAGCCTAGTGCATCCCCTTATTTGGAACTAAGTAATAAAACTGTTTCTGCTAATGTTTATCTCGATTAACAAGAAGTAGGTAGAAGAATAAGCTCGTTAACAATAATTTGTTACAGAGAGGTAGAGAAAGTCGTGTGAAGGTGGTACTTCAGATTTGTAAATGAGAGATTAGAGGCCAGTCGGTGAATCACCTTTACTGTGTATTGTTGAAACGTAATCATAAGAAAGCAGAGATGTTTGTATCGTAAACTATTTTCTGACCTGTTTATCAAGGGTGGGCTAGATCACTGTATCTTCGCTAAACGTTATTCCTCTAGAAGGAACGAGCAGCCTGTATGACATATGATGGTCTAATCAAACCGATGAGCCACTCTGTCAACTTCTGTATTGTTCACACCACATCTGTAAAAAATCTTATGTGTTTCATTCATATGATTTTCTCTGCAAACTATTGTAGCCAAAGATTATTATATTCTTTTATACACATCATGCTAATCGAGATAAGCACTAGCAGAATTAGTCTTATTACTGGCTTCCTTGCAAGTAGAAGGAAAATAAAATGCACAGGCTAAAACGATAGTCTTATCCTTTAAAAGTCGGTTGCTATGTGAAACAATTGAAATTACAATCTCTTTTTTTTCAGGAATAAACAAAAGAGAAAAAAGATGTCTGCTCGTTCGAGGAAAGTTTAGGCGGCTTAAAATTTAAACCATTGATCCGGAATATCTAGAAAAGTGTATATGTTAACCGTTTTCAAGTTATTTATATCAGTTTTCATCTTTCTTTTCGCCCCTCTATTGTTTACTCCTAGGAAGCAAAGAGAACCGAATTTCAATTGTTTCACTTAGCAAGCGGAATTTAAAAGACCCGATTATCGCTTTAGCCTAGGACATTATTTTTGTGTACGTCATGCTAATCAAGATAAATATTATCAGAATTGGTTTAGGTAGAGTCAGACTGAAAAATTCAATGCCATAGCCGGGATTTGAACCACGGATCTCCCGATCTCTAGCCGGTTGCTCTGCAACATACCGGCATAGCATTGAATTTCTCAACTGACTCGTATGTTTTCCGGTAAACCACAAGGTGGTCTCAAATTATTTTGAGATGACAGCCCCAATGGCGACTTACAATGTTGGAAGTATAGGACCCAGGATTCATAGTATAGCCAACTGCTATACCGGCATGTTGCCATGGTAGCTCAGTGGCAGAGCAACCGGCTAGAGATCGGAAGATCCGTGATTCAAATCCCGGCTATGGTATGGAATTGTGTGAAAAAACAATTTATCCAATTATCAGAATTGGTTGTATTATTTGCTTCTTTGTAAGTAGAAGAGGAATAAGGAAATACATTAGGCTAAAAGGATAATCATATCTATTAAAAGCCGGGCGGTATGTAAAACAATTGAAATTCGCATCTCTTTGTTAATAGCAATAAAAAAAACGAGAGATGTCTTCCGTTTCAGAAAAGTTTAAATACTTCAAAACTGATAACAATAACCCGGGACATCTCGAGAACGGTAAACTCTACGAAAAAAGTGTATGGCATAAATTGTGTGTTTAAATTTTTGTCTACCTCTTACGGTTTTCCAGCTAAAAAAGTTATGCAAAATTCATTCAGAATGAAGAGACTATTTCTAGAAAATTTAAGATATAAATTTCGTTTGACAAGAAAATATCTTAAACACATGACATTTTAATAAAATTTGATAGAGGTATTTTTGAGAAAAGCAACATTTTCAATAAAAGTTCCATGTAAAGGGTAGCTAAGAGTGGAGATATTCTTGAAAATCTTTGTGTGGCATTCTTGGTTTCGTTTTGGAGTTATACTACCCACAGACACACACACGGACATGTTTCTAAAAATGCTTTTTCACTTTCTCTTCACGTACTATGTGCGTATTGTATAGAGAAGATAATGCAAAGCACCAAAATACTCGATACCGAGAATCCACCGGAAATACACGTTTTGGATCCCCCTTAATCCAAAAAAGCGTTTTTAGAAAAATGTCCGTGTGTGTTTCTATGGACAGCATGGCTCAAAAACTAAAATACCGTTAAATACCAAACTTGGTATTTAAGTTTGGTATCTTCCAAGAATGCAACATGAAGACTTTCAAGAAAATCCCCCCACCCCCAACTACACTGTACACGGAACTTTTTTCAAAAATTTTCATTTTCTCAAAAATGGCTCCAACGATTTTGATTAAAATATCGTACATTAAAGATATTTACCTGACAAATGAAATGTATATCTTGAATTTTCTAGGAATAGCCTCTGAAGGCAACTTTATTTAGGATGCATTTTATGGAACTTTTCATAAATCCTTACCACAAAAAATGTAGAGCACATTAAAACACACAATTTATGTTATATATTTTTTCGTGGAGTTGATCGTTTTTTTTTAAATATTCCTTGTTTTTAGTTTCAGCTTTAAAAAACTTAATTTTCTCATACGGGAATTTGTAACTTCTGTCCATACAAACAAAGGAACTTCAAGCACATAGCAACCAGCTTTTGACTGTCACTTTAACCTATAGTACTCCCTTATTTCGCTTCTACTTACAAGGAAGCAAGTAATAAGACAAAGATGAAGAGAAAGTCATGTGAATGAAGCACATCAGGTTTTTCATTCAAGAGGTCTCAAAACATGTTTTTCCGGTGAAATTTCGGTGTCAAATTTTTGGGTGAAATGAAACACCTTCTCTATTTACTATGTAAATTGTACATAGGTCTATTTAAGTAATTACCTTTTATGTAATAATTTGAGAACTGCGACTTAAGTTAGTAATTTAGGATACACTCAAGGAATACAAACATGTTAGGTAAAAAGTTTCAGAGACTGATAATGCTACCTAAATTGTTTTACTGAACTTTAATAGTCGTTTAACTGTGTATTGTAAGTAAAACAAAGTTAAACAATATTATGTTACAGTTTTATATAAATGAGTAACATTTAGAAGGAAACATCAAATTTTAAAAGGAGGCAAAAAACCTGCATGGGAGAACTCAGGAATAAAAAGTTTAATTCACTATAAAATATCCAGTTCAGTCGAGTATAAAAATGCTCACTGACCGTTTTCTGTTTCACACAAGACCTTTATACTTCAGTTAACAAAGCTAACTTTCATGAAAATTTTGGAAGTATCTCTGACCGGCCCGTGAACTGGAAAAAGAATCGAAGCAAATAATAAAAATTCTATAAGATATTCTGAGATCTATGTTGCTAATTTACAGGTGTTTTTTGCCTTATGTTCTTCTTACATGATACGCAGGTAAAGTATTATATTCCACTCAAGAATTCTAGACCGAGATTTCACTCACAATACACGTTTTGGGGTAACATGTGTCTTAAAAAAAATCACACAAAACCGTGTGAGTCTATATGTATTCATGTGTGAGGGGCTGTGGAGAATATAAATCAAAAACGAAAAGTAATTTTATTCCAAATTTTCCTTTCCATGCAAGATTTTTTGAAACGTTCGATTTTTTCAAAAATGATTCTAATGATTTTGTTTAAAATAACGTTTATTAAATATATTTATATGATAAATAAAATGATTCCCTGAATTTCTTGGGATTAACTTAAGAAATCCTCTTTATTCTATATGACTTTCACAAAACCGGTAAACCACAAGACGTAGATGAAATTTACTACATAGCAAATGTAGATCTCATTCAAAAACTTATGTAAGCTATGCATTCTTATAGAGTTAACAATTTCCGAGTTTTCTTGTTATTATTTAATGGTTCCCAGTATTTTTACTTTCCTTAAACGAGAAGTCATTTGTGTTTCTTTCTTCTTTTTTCCCCCTTTGTTCATGGTCTTGCAAATAAATTGCAATGTTCTGTCATCAATAAGCGACCATCTCTTAAAATATTTAACTCTTATTAGCCTAATCTACTCGTATTTCCTTATTCCCCTGGAACCAATAAGAAAATATATGTTTTTAATGTTTAACTTGATTAACAGGAAGTAGAGAGAAGGTAGGGTTTTGCAAGTATAATTTGCTGTAGAATGGCTGGAGAAAGTCTTGTGAACATAACATTTTGCTGAATTCTTATGGATTCAGGAGACCCAAAATATGTAGTTTTCTTCATTGAAATTTAAGTATCAGTTTTTGAATGAATGCACTGTTTCCTCTACTTAATATGGAAATATAAAAACATTGATCTGCTCCATTCACATGACTTTCTTTGCCTGTTCTGAAAATTAAACTATTCTTAAAAAAGATGTTTCTTTCTGCTCTATGTTAGTCGAGATAAACATTAGCAGAATGATATTATTTCTTAGTTCCTTGTAAGTAGAAGGTAAATATGGGAGCACACTAGGCTAAAACGATAGTCAAATGTTTTAAAAGCTGTCGCCAGGAGTAAAACAAACAAACAAAAAACACGCATAACTTCGTGTTTAAGAAAATTATAAGCATTTTAAAGTTTAAACCCATAACAAGGAATATCTCGGAAACGGTTAGCTCCACAACAAAAATGTAAAACACACAAATTATTAGTTTTGATGAGCTCTACATACGAGTACTACATTTTTGTCTATCTCTTACTGTTTACCAGTTATGCAAAAGTCATTCAGAATGAAGAAGTCTTCAGAGGCTACTCCCACGAAATTCAAGGTATACATTTTATTTGTCATGTAAATATTTTAAATATTCGGTATTTTAATTAAAATCTTTAGAGCATTTTTTATATAAAATCAGAATTTTCTAAAAATGTTTCATGTAAAGCGTAGTTTAGGGTGTGAGAATTTTCTTGAAAACCTTCGTCTCCCATCCTTGGCAGATACTAAACTTAACTACACTTTTTCCTAAAATGCTTTTTTGGCTCCAGCGAAATCTCGGTATCGCATTTTTGGGTGAAACATAATACATTGTATATCATTGTGCATAGCACGTATTAGAGGAAGTGAAAATATCTTTTGAAGCAGATTTGAAAAGATATTCCTTGTTTTTGGTTTCAGCTTTAAAAAACTTATAGTTTTCTCTTACGGGAATTTGTCAACTCCTGTCCATAAAAACAAAGGAACTTCAGTCATAAAGCAACCAGCTTTTGACTATCACTTTAACCTATGGTACTCCCTTATTTCGCTTCTACTTACAAGGAAGCAAGTAATACGACAGAGCTGTAGAGAACGTCATGCGAATGAAGGACATCAGATTTTGTTATTCAAGGGGTCTCAAAATATGTTTTTCCAATGAAATTTTGGTATCAAATTTTTGGATAAAATGAAATGCACATTGTACCTATATACGGGTTATATAAATAATTTCACTTTTATGTACTAATTTGAGAACTGCGACTAAGTAGTTTTGGATACACTCAAGGAATACAAGCATGTAAAGATTAGATTAGATAAGAAAGTATTCTGTAGGTTAGTTTAGACCAGGAAACCACTGAACATAGAACTTATCAAGACATATACATGTATACATATGTTTATATACAATGGAAAAGAAAACAACGTATAAAGCTCGTGCTTAAAGCTTGGGTTACAAAAAACAGCAGAATAGACATAATCACACCATTTGTATTTGAGGCCTCTACTATACTTAATGTGCTGTATAAAAGCACTTTTTTTTGCAATCACATAAAAACAAAGAGTATCAAAAATTAGTGTTAAAATGTATAAATAAATATAATTTCATTATATGTAACACTGATGTAATGTCAGATGATAGCCTTCTAATTATCGACGTAATAGTTACTACTAGTAATTATATAAAACTAAAATATGATTATTTTATTATGTACTCTTCATAAATGTCAACAAATTACAATACATATGTGTTATAGAATTACCAATGAAAAATTTACAATTTACAATTAAACACTAGAGCGTAAAATATCAAAGCAGCAGAAACTGATAATGATACCTATATCGTTTTACTGTTTAACTGTGTGATGTAAGTAAAAGCAAAGATAATGAGTAAAAGATAAAAGAGTAAACATTAACACGTGTTAGAGAAAATGAAGATTTTTCGAAGCATGTTTGAACATAAACGGTATGGTTAGAAATGGGCGAGTTTTCTGGGTCATAGATATTGGAAGATTTTGTACACAGTAACACAATTACAGCCCAGAATGTTTAATACGCAGTTTTACATAACGAGAGATGTGGAACAATCACTTTTGCGGTGATGTATGGCTCCTGTTTAAGTTTTAAACGCTTCTGCTGGCAGCATGATTAATTACTGTTGATTTAGTTCTGTATGCGAGCACAATCGCTCAGAGTGATTTTCTATAAAACTTTATTTCCAGAGGACCTGCACGGCTGGTGCTGGAGAATCTCTCGGAAATGAGAAACGTGTCCCGCAGCCCTCTCTCTCATAGGCTCTACTAAACCAAGGAAAAAAACATCTTATGTGCCCCATTCTCATGACCTTCTCTAATTGTTCCATATACAAACTTTTCATACAAAATACTATTTTACCTTCATCATGCTAATCGAGATAAATATTAGCGGAATTGATCTTATTACTTGCTTCCTTATAAGTAGGAGGGAAATAAGGGAATTCGCCAGTCTAAAGCGATAGTCAAATGTTTTAAAAGCTGGTCGCTATGTGAAACAATTGAGGTTTAGTTCGCTTTACATGGTGCCGTTTGAGAAATGTTAAGTAGTTTAAAATAAAAAACAATAATGAGAAATATATTGAAAACGACCAACTCTCAAGAAAAACGTATATAATATAAATTAAAGATACGCATTTTATTTGTTATATGAATATCTTTAACAAACGGGATTTTAATTAAAATCGTTAGAGCCATTTTTGAGAAAATCGAAATTTTCGAAATTGTTTCCATGTTAAGGGTAGTTAGTTTGTGGTGCGGGAATTTTCTTGAAAATCTTTGCGTCGCATCCTTGGAAGACACTAAACCTACAAATACCTAGTTTGGTATTTAACAGTTTTTTCGTTTTTGAACTATGCAGTCCACAGACTCATACACAGATACAAACGGACTAAAAATTATTTTTTTTTGGACTCAGGGGATCACAAAAGATATATTTCATGTGAAGTCTCGACATCGACTTTTTGGATGGATACAATACCTTCGTTATCCACTATGTGCATTGTATATACCGGAAAGTAAAACTGTTCCATTCACATGCCTTTCTGTACATCTCTGTAATAAATTAGTGTTAAAATGCTTAGTCTTCTAATTCATGCTAATGGAGATAAACATTAGCAAAATTTATCTTTATTACTTGGTTTCTTGTTAGTAGAAGGAAAAATTTTAATGTGTTCCATTCACATGGGACCTGTATCTGTACCGTAAACACACCTTTTACTCAAAACATTCATCTGTTATCTACATTATGCTAATCAAGATAAACATAAGCAAAATTAGTATTTTTACGCTTCCTTGTAAGCAGAAGGTAAATATGAAGGTGTACAGGTTAAAGCGATAGTCACGTCCTTTAAAAATTGAGGTTCGGTAAACAACGAATAAACGAGTTAAAATTGGTCTTCCCATTTGATAAAAATTTAATGAGGTTAAAGTTAAAACCAATAACCTAGAATATATCAAAAACAGTTAACTCTACAAAAAAGTAAATACATAAATTGTGTGTTTTAATAAGATCAAATTTTTTGTGCAGTAAGCTTTTGTTTATCTATTACGGTTTGGCAGCTATATAAAGCTAGCAGCTATATAAGAGATTTTCAGGGGTTATCCCAGAACATACAAGATATACATTACTTTTGTCATAAAAATATCATATACATAAGGTATTTTAGTCAAAGTCGTTAGCCAGTTTTGAGAAAATCAATATTTGCGAAAAATGTTCTACGTAAAGGGTAATTTGGGGTAGGGGGATTTTCTTGAAAATCTTCGTGTCGCTTCATTGGAAGTTACCAAACTTAAACACCACGTTTGGTATTTAACGGTCTTTTTGTTTTTGAGCTATACTGTCCACAGACACACACACATGCACACAGACACACATGGACCTTTTTCTAAAATGATCTTTTATGGATTCAGGGGTTGCCAAAACATGTATCTCCGATTCAATCGTGGTATCGAATGTTTGAGTGGAATGCAATACCTTCCCTATACACAATATACATAGTACGTGTAGAGAAATTAAAAATCTGATATGTTCTTTTCACATAATGTTCTCTGGCTGTTCCATATATAATCTAATCTTACCTCATGTACCTCATGCTAATCGAGATAAACATTAGCAGAATTGGTTTTGATACTGCTTCCTTGTAAGTAAAAGGGAAATAAGAGAATACATCAGGCGACTGTCAAATCTTTTAAAAGCTGAACGGTATGCAAAAACAATTGGTTCAGTTGGCTTTATATGGTGCATTTGAGAAATGCAGGTTTAAAATTGTATCAAATAATAAGAAATGTCTTGAAAACGGTCAACTCTACCAGAAAAATGTATATGACATAAATGTGTTTTAATCTTTTTTGTCCTTAATTTTATCAGAACTATATATATATATATATATATATATATATATATATATATATATATATATATATATTTATAATCGCGAAATTCAATTTGATACTACCATCAACGGTTTTGTAAATGAAAATTGATTAACTGTTGTTCAGACCTACGAATAAACAGCGGCACTAATCTCTCTCTGATCCAAAGATATATCGCTATGTTAAACTTCTAACCTTTGGTCAAATATCTTACTCTTTGATGTAGCTAACAATCGATACCTATTCAACTGTGTAACTACTTTCGACATACCTACACTACATGCTCCAGTGCTCACACAGAGAGTTTTCTCTCAATGATGAACAATAAATAGATCAAATAAATCAACATAGGATAGGGTTAATTAAATCAGAACTAATGGTAATTGTTAGCTTTGATTATGAATGCATTTTACACAGTAAGAAAAAAATCAAAGTCACTGCAGGATCTGTGGAGAATTGTAATCTAAGAAAATCAAAGTTGCTGCAGATGCTGTATATTTAGATAGATGTAAGTATGTATAACATTAGAAAACTATAGCTACTGCAGCTATTGCTGTTAGATGAAAGTTTAATCTAACCGAGCCAGCTGGCTCGTGTTGTTTAGTCTGCAACAGGCATTTTGGAGGTCCGGGTTCGTTCTCCGTCGACCGCGCAACCTGGTTTTTCCGTGGTTTTCCTGGGGCGGCTTAGGCTGGGGTGCTGTGTATCTTTCACGACCACTTTCATTTCTGCATTTAATTTCCCTTCTTCATCTTTCAGGCCGGCGGCAGGTGTAGCTCGAGGCTTTATATGAAAGTAAAGTTCTCTTCCCCCTGTTTGCGCTGGTTCAGGCTAGGTGCTGTTGTACTGGCATTCTTCCGACGGCCTCCCGGCACTTATATAGTCTCCGTGGCGCGCAAGTTTCTAGTGAGACTGCTAAGGACTTCCGTGCGCCTCTGGGCTTAGCTCCGTCATTTCCTGTATGCTGGCCTGTGGTTTCCAATCCTCTCATCCCTTCCCCCGGAGAGGTGATCGGCCGCAATAGATAAGTTCTTGGTTGCAGGTGTCCCCCGCCGTTAACATGCTCATACCTCAAATTTAATCTAATAAATAATTATTCTAATTATAATTGTCTCAGTATTGGCACACAAAAAATAATATGTATATTTAAAATTATATTAACAGTTTTAATTAGGTATAATTTATATTATAATACTTCTATATTTCAAAGTCTACCATCCGTTCAACATAAGTTTTATATCCAAAACTTCCCTTAAAATCTGCCATCATCAAACGACCTTTAATTTGATTTTCAAAAGCTCTAGTTCACTGCTCTAGTTGAAAAAAATGTTCATCTAGATTAAAAATTCCCGGTATCTGTGGTTAAATGTTCATTCTTAACTTACAGTGTATTTAAGTTTGTCTATGGTATGCGGATTGTTCCTATAAACTGTATTTCTACTATTCCATCACTTAGGCACTTTGTTCTTGTTTCTTAGATTGAGCACCTAACGATCCCATTTTCTTATACTTATCTAAGCTCTTCTCTCCGTAACTGGAATACTAGGAAATGTCTATGAAATTGTCTACTCATTTGTCCACAAAAATTCGGTTTTTACGTATGTGTCATACATCAACATTTGTTGTTCAAGCTTGAATTTGTCGATAGGCATTTTACTGGATTAATAACAAGACAAGAGCTCCAACACCAACAAAAACACTCATAGGTGAATAATAAAAAATTAAAACATAATTTTTTTCATAGTAAAAATATATTCATTCTGACCTATAAGCAAAATATATCGTTTTTTCCGTAGGCGCACTTAAATTACCAATTAACTGAAACTATAAATGAGCATATGCATGTTTATTAATAGATACTCCCGAGTTTAAACCATATTTTTTCGCAACAGTTTCTGTACTTAAAATACTCCACACGACACAAATATTTACTATATTGTTTCAAAGTTTTAGCCTTTTAGAACTATGTTAAAGAAAATATTCATATAATTTTTCGAAATATTGTTCTAATTTTTAAAAACATATTATCGAATATTTAAAATTCAAGATTTTTGAAAGGGACGAAAAGGTATAATGTTCAACAAAAATTAGGGGTTAATATAAAAATGTATGATGGATACTAATTTACTTTTTTTTTCCAGCCAAGCGATGTGTAGTACAGGAGTTGGGCAGGTAGAGTCAGGCTGGAAAATTCAATGCCATAGCCGGTATTTGAACCACGGAGCCTCCGATCACCAGCTAGTTGCTCTAAACACGGAGCTACCATGGTAATATGCCGGCACGGCATTAAATTTCTCAACTGACTCGCATGTTCCCCGGTAAACCACAAGGTGCTCTCAAATTATTTTGAGATGACATACCCCAATGGCGACTTGCTGACCACCACCACCACCACCACCACCAATAATGATGATGATGATGATAATAATAATAATAATAATAATAATAATAATAATAATAATAAAAGTAGTAATAATAATAATAATAATAATATTAATAATAATAATAATAATAATAAAGAATTACAAAATGTGTAAAGTAATTGACTTACAATGTCGTAAGTAGTTTAAGTCCCAGGCTTCATTATTTAATCAACTATTATGGTAAACTAGTGCCAATTTAATTGTTTGTTTTTTTTTCACACAAGCCGTGTATAGGATAGAATTTGAATAGGTAGAGTCAGACTGAAAAATTCATTGCCATAGCTGGATATTAGCATTGGTATTTGTTATTAGTATCTTCCAAGGATGCGACACGAAGGTTTTCAAGAAAATTCCTCGATCTCCCCAAACCAACCATAGCATGGAATTACTTTTTGAAAATGTATTTCTCAAAAATGGCTCTAAATATTTCGATCAAAATTCGGTATAGTAAATATATTTCCATGGCAAATCAATTCATATCTTGAATTTTCTGGGAATAGTCTCTGAAGACAGCTTCTTCGTGGATGAATTTTGCATACCAGGTAAACCTTAAGAGATAGACAAAAACTTACTGTATAAAACATGTAGATCGCCTTAAAACACACAATTTCTGTTATATGTATTTTTTTGTAGTGTTAACCGTTTCCAAGATATTCCTTGATATTGGTTTAAATTTTTAGTCACTTAGCCTTTACCCAAACGGAAGGTCATCCTTCGTTTAATCTCTCTTTTGTTATTCTGCTTGCTATCCAAAGCGAACCAAATTTCAATTGTTTCACACAGTGACCGATTTTTTAAAATATTTGACTATTACTTCAGTCTAATACAACTCGTACAACAATTTCTGCTATTGTATATCTCGATTACCATGATGTAGATAAAGAAATATTTTTAACAGTTGTTTATAGAGAAACAGATGAGAATGGATCACATCAGATTGTTTTTTGATTCATGGATTTTCAAACAAACTTCACATCAAAATTTTGGATGGAACGGAATACAGCATCTTACTTACTATAGATGGTCTGCGAACTCGTTCATCTTTTGATCCGGATCTCTATTTCTGAACCGTCTTTTTGGCCTAGAAACGAGTGCTTCATCAAGCCCAGACATCCCAAAAATGTGATAGACGATGCCAGCTGCTTTTATAACAACATAGTGACAATTTCATTGTTTTTTTCACACAAGCCGTGTGTAGGTCAGGAGTTTAAGTAGAGAAAGAATGAAAAATTCAATGCCATTGCCCGAATTTATATCACGGATATCCCGGTCTCCAGCCGGTTGCTCTAACCACTGAGCTATCGTGTAATATGCTGGCACTACATTAAATTCCGCAACTGATTATCATGTTTTCCGGTAAACCACAAGGTGCACTCAAATTATTTTAAGATGACATACCCAATGGCGACTTACAAAATTGACCCAATGGCGACTTACAAAATTGCACGTACTTTAAGTCCCGGATTTCATAGGTCAATTAGCGTTTATTTAATATTTTTTACTTTCTCTATATGTACTATGTACATAGTGTATAGAGAAGGTATTCCACTCCATCAAAAATTCGATACCGAGATTTCACCGGAAATATATGTTTTAGGGTTACCTGTATCCAAAAAAAGCATTTTCAGAAAAAGGTCCGTGTGTGCGCGCATGTGTCCGTGAACACGATAACTCAAAAACGAAAAGTCGGTAAAATACCAAAGTTGGTATTTAAGTTTAGTATCTTCCAGGGATGCGACAAGAAGATTTTGAGAAAAATCCCCCACCCCAAACTACCCTTTACGTGGAACTTTGTCCGAAAATTTTGATTTTCTCAAAAATGGATCTAACGATTTTGATTAAAATTTCGTATATTAAAGATATTTACGTGACAAATAAAATGTATATCCTGAATTTTCTGGGAATAGGCTCTGAAGACTACCTTATTCCGGATGAATTTTATGGAATTTCGCATAACTGCTAAAAAAACTTACAACACAAAACATGTAGAGCACCTTAAAACACACAAGTTATCTTATATACGTTTTTTCGTGGAGTTGATCTTTTTTTTAGATACTCGTTTTTGGTTTCAGCTTTAAAAAACATAATTTTATCATATAGGAATTTGTCAACACCTGCCCATACTAAGGAACTTCAGTCACATAGCAACCAACTTTTGACTATCACTTTAACTAATAGTACTCCCTTATTTCGCTCCTACTTACTAGGAAGCAAGAGATAAGACTATTTTTGCTGATCGTTTCTCGATTAGAATGAAGTAAATAGAAACATAAGCTTTTCAACAACAATTTGTTGCAGAGATATAGAGAAAGTCATGTGAACGGAACACATCAGAAGTGTGTAGGACAGAAGTTTGATAGGTACAGTCAGAGTAAAAATTCATTGCCATAGCCGGGTATTGTTATCCACATTTAAGTTTAGTATCATCCAAGGATGTAACACGAACGTTTTCAGAAAAAGCGCCCTACACCAAATCAACCTTAACATGGACACGTTTTTTGAAAACTTTCTAGTTCTCAAAAATGGCAGTATCGATTTTGATTGAAATTAAAGATGTGTACATGAATAATAAAATGCATATATCTTGAGTTTTCTGAGAATAGGCTCTAAAGCCATTATTCTGGATGAATTTTGCATAACCGGTAAACCACAAGAGGTAGACAAAAACTTACCGAACAAAACATGTAAATATCATTAAAAACACAATTTATGCCATACACATTTTTTTCTGGAGGTACTCCTTGCTGTTAGTTTAAATTTTAAGCTACATGACCTTTTCTCAAACGGAAGGTAATTCTTGTTTTATCTCTTATTTTTCTGCTTGTCGTACAAAGCGAAGCAAATTTCAATTGTTTCACAAACCGACCAGCGTTTTAAAAGATTTGACTATCACTTCAGCCTAAAACAATTTCTGCTAATGTTTATCTTGATTTCTGCGATGTAGATAAAGAAATACTATTTAGTAACAGTGGTTTGTAGAGAAATTGATGTGAATAGATCACATCAAAATGCTTTTCGATGCATGTATTTCCGATCAAACTCCACATCGAAATTTTGAGTGAAACAGAATACAGCATCTTATCTACTATATGTAGGCTGCAAACTCTTTCATCTATTTCTGAGCTGTTTTTCTAACCTAGAAACGAATGCTCCATCAAGCCCAGGCATCCCGAAAATGTGATAGACGATGTCAGTTGCCTTTATAACAACATACAGTGACCCAAATATCGAGAAAGTAGCCGAGGTAGAGCTGAACCTATTTTTCAAGCTATCTGTGGATTTTATATTGAGCGGATACGTTTAGAAGTAAGGGAATAAATTGGTCGGTTGGTACTCCTTCCTCAGAGCTGTCACGGCAAAAGGCATTATGGGACATTAATCAACATGACATTGGAAAGAGAAACTGTTCTTATTTATTTTATACCTTCCCAAACAACGAACGTGTTTTGCTACCTCTCGTAATTATTGATCTTTCTCTTTGCAGTAGCCCACAGATAGCAGTTTTAATCACAACACGTTTCATACGGAACTGACAGCAGGAAGTGTGAGATGAGATGTGCTTCCGGTGTGTTCGCTTTATCTGTCATGTTGGTACCCCCGGCGGGCGAACGGTGAGAAAACTGCGCTGTGTATTTCCCTACGTTCAACAATACTTTATGTGCTCACTTCTTCACAAAATACTTGAGCTACATAGAAAGAATACAAAATAAGTAGCTGTAGTACTACGAAGAAACCGTAGAAGCACCCTTATACTTTCTCTACCACGTACATACGAATGCAGTAGAGTCCTAAATACTCGGCCTAATATGAACCAAAGGGTGCCGGAGTTTGTAAAAATGCCGGGTTATCGGGAATGTTATTAAACAAGAAAAATACAGAAAATACAGCACTGTACTTGTATGTGTTGTTTATTTAAGAACACAACAGAGAATAAACTGCCCAAATGCCCTTAAACAAAGGAAAGATACGTACTTTATGAAGCCATAGAGCATTTACCACATGAAAATGAATGAATACAGTACGTGTGTGCAGTAATTTACTTGATAAGACAGATCCAGGAAAAGTTATGTTGTAAGAGCGTAAAATTATGTTGTTTAATTCGAGCGGGAATATTGTGAATAAAAACGGAACCCTACGTTCGCGTATCATATGTCTTTTTCTACAAGAATTTTGTGATATTAAAAGGAAAAGAATAAATAAATTTGAAGGTAAGTTTGAGCCATTCACCAAGGTTCGGTGGGTATAGTTTCCCCTTATGCTTGCTGGGCACGATGACCGTACGGTTACAGCAGGCCGTGACAGATCAATATTATTGTTGTTGTGTGATGTATTTTGAGAAAATGGCCGATTTTGAAAATTATGTTATCCTTAGAGCTGCGAAAGAATGTTTGTCACTTGTTGACTTTGAACATGGCATTATATCTATCACAACTAATTTTAATTGTTTGTCTGTTGATCAGGGATGTATACTCACCAATATGGAGAATTATTTTGGTGAGTGTAAAGTTGGAACAAAATTAGTTTACATTTGCTGCAAATCTTTGCGCATGGATTCCGTAAAAATCAAGTTTGCGATCCGAAATGAGTTCGTAAACTACTCAATTACGTTCAGTCGTATAAAACAATACTTTATGAAGGCATAGAACCTTCACATGAAAATAAGTGCTGAGTGTACAGTAATTTACCTAATTAGGCAGACCTCAGAAGAATTCTTTATAAAGAGCTTGAAGCTGTGTATAATGAAAATTAACTGTAAAAACTATATGTATTTTGTTTTTAAACAAGTGCGTAGTTCCTGTTGTCTTCCGCACTACACTCTGCGTATTGCTGCTTCATCACGAACACGACGAAGAAAAACAGCAGGTCCATTACCCACGTACCTTGTTGAACAAAATACTGAAGGGCAGTTTCACAGCCTTTAGTCCCTACTGTGCGATATTTTAGGAGCTTGTACGGTTGGGCCCTCAACGCCAAAGTCTTCATTTTCCAGCATGTTTCATCAACTATGACATCAGCAATAATTTCTGTATTAGACAAAACGGGTTTGCGCGCAGCTTCACCCTGCTAAGGTGTGGCCGTGTTGTCCGGATTGCCGGGCTATCGAGGGCCGAGTTTTCGGGACTCTATCGTAGTAGGCATTCTACCCAAAAATTAGGTACCAAACCTAACTTCAATAAAGATTTTTTCTCCCTCCCTGTGAGTCTGAGCACAGCGTAACTGAAAATCGAAAAGTTAAATAAACATTTGCCTTGCTATTGTGTTAAATTATCTTCCAAAGATACAACAGGTAGATTTTCAAATTAAAAAAAAACTCCATAAGCTATACATTTTTATTTATTTTTTTCTATATGACATTAATTTTTTTTTTAAAATGGCATATTAAACATATGTATACATAAGTAATAAATTTATATTAAAATAAAATGTTTATTTTAAATTCTTTTAGAATAGCCTGTGAAGTCCACTTTACTCGGAAGGAATTTTTCATACCGTATATCAGATAAAGAAAGAAAACCTGCCTGAAGATCTCCTTATAGCACACAATTTATTTCAAATAATATATTTTGTGACATAATCGTTTTCAAGATATCCGTTATTAATGTTTCGAATTGTTCAATACTTTTTATGTTTTTAAAAGTTCTGCAAAATTTCGGTTGTTTCTCGTGAAGGCATAGAAAGTGAAAGGACTTCTAGGCCTAACATATATGCCCCGTATTGGAAGTATTCAGATATCCCTTCGTGCGCTAAAAGAGTTGTAGAACTCAACGGGGATATTTCAAGTTAAAACCACCCAGTTAGAAACTGGCCAAGTGACCTTTGTTTTACCATCAAATAGACGGCAGCTGGGCCACCTAGTTTCTAGTTCTCACACATTTGATTATCGCTATTATATTTTTAACTGTAAAGTAAAATATAATATAGCCATTTCTGAAAGTTTTCTCCAAATTAAAATCGAGGCAGAAAAATTAGTTTCCTAAGAATAGTTTAAAACGTACTTCTTAAACGCTAGAGGAAATCGACTGTCACGTGAATGTAACATATTTTTAAGTATGGTAGATAAAATGTTGACATTTAATTCCTGTTTGAGTACCTGAAAAAATGTAAATGTTCGCAAGTTTACCAAAACTCCGCAAGTCAAATTTAAAAACCAACGATTACGTAAGTTAAAACAGATATACTTCATCTTAAGGATCTGTAACATTTTCTGCCCTTTTATTTTCTCCACCGATTACTATGTACCAACTTATTTTTATATTCTAGTCAAAAATTCGATACCGAGATTTCACTGGAAATACATGCCTTGAGATCCCGGGAGTGTGTATATATATATATAAAAGGCATTTAAAAAAAAGTGCGTATGTGTTTGTCTGTGGATAGCATAATTCAAAATCCTTTAAATACCAAAACTGGTATTTAATTTCACTATCTTCCAAGGATGCGGCAGGTAGATTTTCAAGAAAATTCCCACAAACAGAACATGGAAAAATTTACGCAATGTTTTTATTTTCTCAAAAATATCTCTAACTATTTTATTAAAATATTGTATATTAAAGTCATTTGCATGACAAATAAGAATACTTATGAAATAGTCTCAGAGCGTCTAGTTACCTATATTGAAAGAAACATTACAGAATAACCTTTTAACTTTTCATTTTTGTAATACATTAAGATTTTACATGTGTTACTATTATAGTATAAACTAAAAGAGAACAAAAAATAGAAACAAAACAGTATTAAGGTTAAGTAACAAATGCAAAAAACTGCATTATTACGGTTTACTAACACAGCAAAATACTGGTAAACAGTTATTTATCTAATAACTACTTTTACTTCTAAATAAATTCTCAAAAAACGATCATTATTTATTAAAAAAAGGTTGCTTATAAACAAATCAACAACTTATTCATTATTCGAAATGTATCTTTAAATGTTCAATTTCATAGATTAACATTAATTTAAAACTCAATTACTACTTAGTTTAATTTGATATACTAGCATCATCGTATTCTTAATAAAATATACCTACCTCTTGTTAGTTATTTAATTTTAATTATTTATACTTTTAGAAAATATAACCTTCAAACTCAGATGTTTAGGATATGTATGCTTTTTGCTTTTATCTCTCCCTCTCTCTGTCTCTCCCCCCCCCCTGTTCTTACAAGAGGCAGAGGAAAATTTAAACACTGCGACCAGAGGCCTATTGCACCGTATGAATTTTCGGGAGGGAGGAATGAGGGGAAAGATCCGAAGGATTTATTTTTAGAACCAGGCATTGAGTTTTAGAAAAATTCAATGCCTCAGATGGGATTTGAACACGGTTCTCCCGCTCTCCGGGGCTTACTCTAACAATTTAGCTGCTGTGACAACATGCCGAAATTGAGATTCAATCTTCCAACTGATTCATGTTTTTTTGCCCGGTTAACCAACTGGTATGTCTCCCTTCAGAGAACACCTTAAATTCATTCAGAGTGAAGAGGTCTTACGAAGTTATTTCGGAAATTTCAAGATATAGATTTTGTCATTAAATTCTAATTTAATAAAAATACTTAAGTCATTTTTGAGAAATTAAATTATCGAAAAATTAAATTATCGAAAAATTATCGACTTTAAGGTGCTTTTGGGTGTGGGTGTTTGTTGGAAATCTTCTTGTGACATCCTTGGAAGATGCGGGTTCCCCTCCGTGGTATACTGATTACCATGCTACTAAAACCCGGCAGAGGACGATGGATCTTTTTAGGCGAAAAATCGTTAGAATGGCTTCCTTCGGAAGGAAAGCCAGTGGTCCCGTGTCGAGAGTTAGGCAGTAAGAGAACCTCGAGCTCTAAGCCAAATAAAGCGGTTTTTCACACCCAATATTGAACAGGACGTTGAGAACCACAGTAGGTGATGATTGTCCATATATAAAATTCCATTTCCATATTTATTAGAACATGTGGAACTCTAATTCCAATTTTAATATTTAACCGAGATTTTGTTTAGAATTAATCTGTTCAGCACGCACGCGCGGACAATTTCTATTTTTTTCGATTCGGGGGATTCCAAAAAGCGTATTTCCAATGAAATTTCGGTATTGAATTTTGGTTGGACTGCCATAACTTCTCTACAAATCTATGTAATAGAGAGAGTAAAAATCCATAAATGTCTTCAGGTTTAAGCAGTATTTCTACAGTTGGCAACACTGGTTGAACAAGTCTTTAAAAGTTTTTGCCGTCATGCGTTATGGACAAAGTGATCTTGTCTTCACTTCACTGTGACGTGTTGAAAGAGCGCCCTTGTAATTATCTGGGCTTCTCAGTAAGAATTCTATGAATGACTCTGATATTAGTTTTCTCTGTTTCTGAAAGAGAGATTGAGTATGTCATGCACCCACACTGTTTGCTTTGGATCATCAATGTCGCGCAACGCCAGTCATCTTTTTCTGTTCCTTCCTCGTAGCGAACTTAGTCTCACCAACAGAAGCTTTGGATTCATGACTTCTTAAAATGAAATGAAACTGAGTTTTATTTATGAAGGCTTTTTAACTATTATGATTTTCAGCGTTCTATTTTATAATGGGCGTCAAAGACCGCTTAATTTTCTCAGAGGCCCCTTTATCAAGCTTGAGGTTCTTTATCTACTACATGAGAATAAGGACTTTACTTACCATCCAAAGGAAGGCATGATAAGGAGTTTTACGCACAAAAAATCCATCCCTCTCCATCGGGTTTGAACCCGCAAGCTTACGAACTGGTGATGCATCAGTGAAATTTGTAAAATCCACATTATGTAATATATCTTGTTGAAATTTATACCTCCTTAAATATCAGCCATGTATCAAACTTCTAGCTTGCATAGCTACTTAAGAAAAGCTTGTATCGTCTAAATTCATTGTTCTAAAAAATAACGACTTAGTGAGGTAGTAGCGTGTCTGCTTTACATTCAGCAGATCATGAGTTCGAATCTCGCTTATGGTGAATTACCCGAATAAGGTTTTTTCGGGGTTTTCCCTTATTCTGAGAAGACGAATGTCGAGTAACTTTAAGCTCCATGGACCACGAGATCATTTGAGCATCATTCCACCGATTTCATTCATTGTCCGATATGACCTTAAGCCAAATAAAAAAAGACGAATTTTTAAAAAGTAATCCATAAAAATCCATTTTTACAGCAAATGAATTTACCATATTATATTTTATGTTAGCGCAAATTAGTGTAGAAAATAATTACTTTTCGAATTCTCCAAAACCCTTAATTGTTCAAAAGTTAATAATTTATCTCTCAAAATTGGAGCATTATTTTGAAAAAGTATAATACCATTCTCTTTAATGTGCCTGAGAGACAGTATAAAAAGGTTGAAATAAATTAGGGATATTTGGAGCATGGAAAAGTATTGGAAAAAGATTGCGAGAAAATACAGTTAAATTTGAGCGTGTCAATTATTAAGCATGCGCCTGTCTATTTATAGCTTCAGTTAATTTGTGGTTAAAGTGCGTTAAGTGGGAAAAACCATAAATGTTAATAAATTCCAAAATTCATATAATTTTACTTTAAAAACAATACTTACTTGAATACAAATGTATCACCTTGAACACTGTTGGCTTCCATAGGTCCAGAGGCAGGAATATCGCACCTAGCAGAAAACTTTCTTGCAAAAATTTAATCTTTCATCTACAGCATGTCAATTGAGATTAATAGTATTACTTCTGTGTAGATAGGACAGAAATAAGGGAGTACACTAAACTAAAGCGATGGGCGAATATCTTAGGAGTTGGCCACTATGTGATGGAACAGTAATTCAGCTCTACTAGTAAGACCAAAAAAAAAAAAAAAAAATTGGTGGTTACAATCACATGACTTTCTCTAGCTACTCTACTAACTTCTTACAAAAGGTAATTCTTCTTTCAACACCATGCTAATCCATATAAACATTAGCAGAATGTCATTACTTAGTTCCTTATAAGTATACTAGAAATAAGGGATTGTACTAGGCATAGACAAATGTTTTAAAAGCTATCGTTATGCGATTATCATTGCAAATCACTTCTTTGCTTGGCCAGGAGTAGAATAGAAAAACGGACATTCCCGTCTGAGAAAAATATTAATAATTCACAACTGAAACCAATAACAAGGAATACATCGACAACAAAAGCACCACGAAAAAAATGTATATGACATAACTTGTGTATTTTAACAAGATCTATATTTTTTGTAAAGTAAGTTTTTGTCTATCTCTTATGGTTTACTAGTTATGCCAAATTACGCAAACTTTATCCAGAATAAACAGGTCTTTAGAAATATTCCCAGAAAATTCAAGACATGCATTTTATTTGTGATAGAAATGGCTTTAATACGTGGTATTTTAATCAAAATAACCATTTTTAAGAAAAACAAAATTTTCAAAAAATTTTCCGTCTAAAGGCTACTTAGGGGTGGGAGTATTTTCTTGAAAATCTTCGTGTCGCATTCTTAGAAGATATCAAACTTGAATAGCAAGTTTGGTATTTAACTGTCTTTTCATTTTTGAGCTATGCTGTCCACACATACACACACAAACACACACATATGGACTTGTTTCTGAAAATGCTTTTTTTGGACTCAGGGGATCCTAAAACATATACTTCCGGTGAAATTTCGGCATTGAATTTTTGGGTGGAATACAATACTTCTCTATACCTATGTACAGTGTTGGTACGGGGCTAGAGAAAGTATAAAGAAGAAAACAAAAAGAAAAATGCTAATAAGAGAAAGGTATAAAAATTGGAAAATTTAAACCAAAAGAAAAATTGGAAAATAGATAACTCGCATAAAATATATCTGGCATAAATTGTGTGCTTTAAGTAGATGTATTTTTTCAGTACTAGCACGGTACTAGTGCGGTTTACCATTTATGCAAAAGTCCTCCAGAATAAAAAAGAGCTTCAGAGGTTATTCATAGAAAGTTCAAGATATACATCTCCTTTGTCATGAAAATAATTAAACATAATATTCAAATCAAAACACTTTGGGTCAATTTTGATAAAATCAAACATTTTTGAAAACCGTTCCTTGTAATGGGTGTTTGAGTGGATATTTTCTTTAAAATCTAAGTGAAGATGCTGAACTTAAATATCAATTTTGGTATTTAATGGAGTAGTTTTGAATTATGCTGTTCACAGACACATACCTAGACTGTCTTTTTCTAAACACTTTTTTGGATTCATGTTTTTTCCGGTGAAATATCGTATCGAGTTTCCTAGTGAAAAAGTACCTTCTCTAACTATTAAGTAGCGAAAGTAAAATGGGGATGTGCAACTTCATATATTCTGATGCAAATATAAGCTAATTATAAATCAAATGTGCTTCTCTTCTGTTAAATACTATAAATTAATCTTTTTCAGTTAGCAGTATTATATTGTAGCACCATATACTCTGTGTTCTATTGGCTTTCGACTTAAAAATAATATGTAATTATATACTAAAACTTTTATGGACTATGTTGAGAAATATGTGGTGCAAACCAAAAATTTATATTTACTGCAACTGATAGCTCGTCAGCTTTGAGTTTATTAATTAAATTTCAAATGTACCTTACTTGTTAGCAATTTAATCGAAAGATGGCCTTTTGAAGTAAAATAATTCCTGTTCAGTGAATTTCTGAAACGGTTAGTCCATATCATGTGAGACAGATTTAGCCGCCTTCCTGCAACATCATATTACTTGTTACAAGTATACAGCAGGTAGAGAAGGTATTGAATTCCATCCAAAAATTCGATGCCTAGCTTTCACAGGAAATATACATTTCGGGGCCTCTGAAAACAAAAATGTATTTTTAGAAAAAAGGTGTATCTGCCTTAATAGTATAACTAAAAAACGAAAAGTCAATTATTGTAAAATGCTTGAAGTTTAAGTTTTGCATCTTCCAAAGATACGGCAGAAAATTTCCAAGACAATCCCCATCTAATTAGCTATACATGTCACATTTTTCAAAAAGGTTTATGATCTCAAAAATTGCTCTATATTTAAGATAAAGTACCAGATATTATATGTTCAGACGGACTGTTTTCTACATATGATTTTTGCTGGAATTGCACCTTTTAGGGTCTCCTGAATCCAAAAAAACAATATTTCTAAGAAAATATCCATATGTCTTTGAATTACATAACTCAAAAATAAAGCATACGCTCAACAGGTCACGAGTTCGAATCTCGCTTATCCTGAGAAGATGAATGTCGAGTACCTTTAAGCTCCATGACCCTAGGATCATTTCACCAATTTCATTTATTATTCGATATAACCAACCAGGTTAAAGGACGTTAAGGAAAAATATCTTATGTGTTCCATTCACATGACTTTCTCTACATCTCTGCAACAAATTATTGTTAAGAAGCTTATGTTTCTATTTATTTCATGCTAATGGACAAAAAATTAGTAGAAAGGCTTATTGCTTGCTTCCTTGTAAGTAGAAGAGAAATAAGGGAGTACCATAGGTTAAGTGACAGTCAAAAGCTGGTTGCTATGTGACTGAAGTTTCTTTATTTGTGTGAACAGGAGTTGACAAATTCCTGTATAAGAAAAGTTACATTTTTCGAAGCTGAAACCAAAAACAAGGAATATCTAGAAAACGATCAACTCCACGAAAAAATGTATGCAACATAAATTGTGTGTTTTAGTGTGCTCTACATTTTTTGTGTGTTAAGCTTTTGTGCATTTTTTTACGGTTTAGTAGTTATGCAAAATTCCGTAAAATTCACTCAGAATAAAGCAGTCTTCAGAGGCCATTCCCAGATTATTCAAAATATATATTTTATTCGTCAGGTAAGTATGTTTAATATGCGATATTTTAATCAAAATCGTTATTCATTTCTTAGAAAATCAAAATTTTCGAAAAAAGTTCTTTATAAAGTGTAGTTTGGGGTAGGGGGATATTTCTCAAAATCTTATTGTCGCATCCCTGGAAGATACTAAACTTAAATACCAAGTTTGGTATTTAACGGTCTTTTCGTTTTTGAGCTATGCGGTCTACAGACGCATACACTCGGACCTTTTTCCAAAAGTGCTTTTTTTTGGCTTCAGGGGGACCCAAAACATGTATTTCCGGTGAAATCTCGGGCACAATACAATACCTTCTCTATACACTATGTACATAGTACATGTAGAGAAAGTAAAAATGTATCTGCCTTACATTCAAACAGTCTGGAGTTCGAACCTCGCTTATGCTGAGAAAATGAATGTCAAGTAACTTTAAGCTCCATGACCCTAAGATCATTTCAGCATCATTTCACCAATCTCATTCATTGTTCGAATGACCATCCAGGTCAAAAGACATTAAGCAAAAACAGAGAGAGACTTTAAAAATAAAAAAAAGCCACTCCAAATTATTATTTACTAAAAACATTTTAGAAATCTAGATTTTCTCGAAAATTACTTTGGGGGGGGGGAGTCAGAAAACTCAAAACATATTTGTATTCCGGGAGAAATTTTGCCTTTCAGTTTCGTGGGTGAAATACATATTTTCTCTATCTACTACTGCATAGTACGTTAGATTAAACAAAAAAAGAAAATGAATAATAATCTACGAGTACACGAAACAAGAATTTGCGAACTTACAGAGCTATCGCTCTAGGTTTCGGAAGCTTTTATCAAGAGCTTTGAAAGCTTTAAGCTTACGCTATACATTTTGATATAATCCAGTGGTGATTGTTTTATTTGGCCATTTGCTCAAGCAAGACTCCATCAGCTAGTGTCCATGCTAATGGTTGAGAAGATAAACAAAGCGCTTCTGGGAGGCAGGCTTCAGATAGCTGGAGGCGATCAGTCTTCCCAAAGGACCACTCGCCTTCTCACTAGGGAGCATACCCACAAAGTGGAAACTCTCATACTTCCCACTATCCCAGCCCCCCTTTTCCACACAAAATCAGATTACCCATAACTAACAGAACTATCATCCATGTATAGGAGAGTGAGGTGGAGAATTTTCTTGAAAACTTTCGTGTCGCATCCTTGGAAGATGCTGAACTCATACACCAAATTTTATATTTAATATATTTTTCGTTTTTGAGCTATACTGCTCTCATAGACACACACAAAACTACAAGTGCTCATAAATTCATATACGTATCTTTTTATAAAAGTTCACTTTTTGACTTTAGAGAGAACTACTACTAAATTTTCGCTGAATTCTTCACATCGAATTTTTCGGTGCCATAAAATATTTCCTACACCTATACGTAAACAGTAATAAAGGTAAAAATGACATGATTTTTTTGATATCTTGACTTCATATGATATTAACAATAATACTCGTATTGGTAAATATTTTAGGAAAAAATTGAAAGGTTATATTTACGTTTACTTTCACCCAGACCAATAACTTATTTATTACTATATTAATCTGATAATGTTTTGAAAAAGAATTTCATCCTGTTGTACAATTTTTCAAAGTATTAAAAATTAGCAAAACAATTATTAGCTAATTTTTACGCTCTCTACTTAGTACATTGGTATAGGAGGTATTGCATTCCACCCAAAAATTCGACACCGAAATTTCACTCGAATACACATTTTAGAGTTCCTGAAATCCCCCCCAAAACAAGTGACATAACTCAAAAACGAAATATTAATAAAATAAAACACTAGATATTTAAGTTGAGCGTTTTCCAAGGATGTGACAAAGATTAAAAATGTATCCGACTCAAATTCAACAGGTTGCGAGTTCGAATCGAATTTCTGAATTTATTCATCGTGCAATATGACCAGCCAGGTTAAGGGGTGCTATAAAAACAAGAGAGAGAGATTAAAAATAAAAATATTCCACCCCTAATTATTATTTACGCGAAACATTTTTAGATAATTTAGATTTTCTCATAACTGGTTAAAGATTTTGATTAAATGCACATATTAGAACTATCAATATGAGAAATAAAATATATTTTGAATTTCTCGGGAACAGCTTCTGAACTCCTGTTGGCATTCTGAAAGACATTTTACTACTGGTAAACCATAAGAGATAGATAAAACGCGTACTACATAAAATATGCGGATCTCTCAAAGCACACAATTTATTTGGATCCATTTTTGTTATGGAGTTAACCATTTCCTAGCTTGTTATATGTTTAAATGTTGCAATACTTGTACTTTTCTCGAATTGGCAGTCGTATTCATAGTTCTTTTCCTCCTTGTCAAGCAAAGGGAACGGAATCGGAATATCTTGCCATTGCGACTGGCTTTTAAAACAGTGATTGTTGCTTTAGCTTACAGTATTTCCTTTGTACATGGAAAAAATATCGCATTAAAATCATTTCTGCCGATGTTTATCTCGATAAGCGTGAAGCAGATAGAAGAATAAGCTTCTTGCTTTCTCTATACATACTATGTATACATTACGCATAGAGAAGATATTGTAATACACCCAAAATTCGATAACGAGATTTCACCCGAAATACATGTTTTGGGTCCCCCTGAATCCAAAAAAGGTATTTTTGGTAAAAGTTCCGTGTGTGCCTGCGAGTACTCCCTTATTTCCCTTCTACTTACATAGAATATAGTAATACTATGATTTCTGCTCATTTTTTCTCGATTGGCATGAAGTAAATAGAAGAATAAGCTTTTTAATAAGATGTAGATAAAGCCACGTGAATGGAACACATCAGATTTTTAACTATCCCAACCCTACACCAATTAGTTTCTTCAGATTCTAAAACTATCTGCCATTCTTTGTCCTCCAGGTGAGGAGGCATTTTCCCCCAATTACTCTCCCTTTTCTACCCTAGGTAGAGTAAATAATGTGAAAGTAGAAAACCAGATTTTTATGACGTGTTTTTGAGGCCGTAATTTTCGTCGTGCAGCAACATTCCTGCTGGATTCATCACAGATACGCGAATAATGGCATCCGTAAGTTTCAGCATGCCTGAACTGTTGGATGCTGCGGAATGCTCAGCATTTAGCAGATGATGCAATCGGTTTCTGCACCTCCTGATGTCCAACAATGCTCCTATCGACTGCACAACCCTCATGTAGTGTACGCAAAGCTTTATGGATGTTCAAACTGTCGCTTTCATTTAACAAGGCTTCAATTACAGCGTGTTCCATGTAACGGAAGCCCGCAACAGATGTCATTTTAACGGTTCAACAACAGACAGACCATTTGTCGGAACCACTTGAAACCCGGCGTATACACGATGCAAGAAGCCATTAATAAACTAGAAGAGTGATCCCAGGAAAACTACCTAGTCGTAAACAGTGAGAACACGAAAGTAATGAAATCCAGGAAAGAAGGGGTGGTGTAATGCTTTTCTTGCAATGTCCTGTAGAAGAATGGTGCGCAATGGCACCAAGTAATGTTGTGGTGCAGTAATATTGGTGTGAAGAATCAGCAGGTACTGTCACTTTCAGGACTACGATGAAGTAGTATTACTCATTTTATTGTAATGAGGATAGTAGATGGCGAGCTTTATCACACGGAGAACAGGAGGTGGTGAGATCCTTCTCTGAATTAACCACAATTTCTTGGATAAGAAGAAGTTTATTCAATTGGAGAAGTATTCACATGAGACAACAACGATGATAATGATGATGGGAAATGCATAATATAAAAAGGTAAAATATAGATATAAAGGAAAGACAGGGGTTCACTGGCCAGGGAGAAGAGGTTAGGAAAATTAATGTCTATCCAAGCACAACTTTTGCTTGCTCCTCCGCGGACACTCTCCTAATTTCTCAATTACCACCGCCTCTTTATACCACCCTAAGATTGCACTCTGAGCTGTCTGACATAATCACAGTTTCGGCTGCTCTTATCCTAAGTCATGTGTGTAACAAAAATCACATGAGTGTTTTTCATTCTGACCTTTCCCCATGTTGACATAGTATCGCTTCTTGCTACAAGGAAGTTGACAGTGCCTGGAAACAACTATTTACTTTACACTTTCTCTGATACTAGACTTACTTCCTTCCTCCTAATGTTACATACGTTTCATCATCTTATTACTCCCAGAATTAGCAATAATATTCTTCTTTCTCCTTCACTTAACTGCTTAAATTGTTTTCCTTATTACACTGGCAAACGCAGATAGATTCAGTGCGGTTAACAGGAACTCGAATTAGTCAAAAGTTACAAATACCTAGTTGTCTGCCTCCGTGTCGAGTGATCAGCGAGCTGCTTTTTTCACCTCGGAAGTTCCAGGTTCGATTCCCTGCAGGGGCGGGGTAGTTTTCTTTAACCAGAATTATTCTTTATCCCCCACAGAGTCTGAAAGTATGTATGCGACAGTGAATGTGTGTGTTTGAAGAAAATAAAATGATTAAAGCCCAACGTAAAAATCCTTCAGCTAACGAGTTGATTCTAATGGAAAAACCCACGATATGACCTTAGACGTTGAAATGAAATAATAACAAAAAAATCTAGTGTAAGTGGCAGCCCATACCTATTCTAAACACATTGAAGATAGAACAGTCAAAGCAATAAAAACCACTTTTAAGATAAAGAAACTGAGCCTTCTATTCGTCAACACAGCCTTGAAACTTTTTAAATACAGCCCATATGGAACTATCCCAGATACTCTAATCTCAAGCGCCTGGAGGGAGTCAAAACAGCCTACCTGAAGATATTGAATCTACTATCCATCTACATAGCCCTGAACCTTTTCCACATCAATATCGTACCCATTGCCTCATATGGAACCATCTCAGATCCTCTAATCTCAAGCGCCTGGAGGGAGTCAAAACAGCCTACCTGAAGATATTGAATCTACTATCCATCTACATAGCCCTGAACCTTTTCCACATCAATATCGTACCCATTGCCTCATGTGACATACAGCTCGTATGGAACTATCCCAGATACTCTAATCTCAAGCGCCTGGAGGGAGTCAAAACAGCCTACCTGAAGATATTGAATCTACTATCCATCTACATAGCCCTGAACCTTTTCCACATCAATATCGTACCCATTGCCTCATGTGACATACAGCTCATCTGGAACCATCTCAGATACTCTAATCTCAAGCGCCTGGAGGGAGTCAAAACAGCCTACCTGAAGATATTGAATCTACTATCCATCTACATAGCCCTGAACCTTTTCCACACCAATATCGTACCCATTGCCTCATATGACATAGAGCTCATATGGAACCATCTCAGATCCTCTAATCTCAAGCGCCTGGAGTGAGTCAAAACAGCCTACCTGAAGATATTGAATCTACTATCCATCTACATAGCCCTGAACCTTTTCCACATCAATATCGTACCCATTGCCTCATGTGACATACAGCTCATCTGGAACCATCTCAGATACTCTAATCTCAAGCGCCTGGAGGGAGTCAAAACAGCCTACCTGAAGATATTGAATCTACTATCCATCTACATAGCCCTGAACCTTTTCCACACCAATATCGTACCCATTGCCTCATATGACATAGAGCTCATATGGAACCATCTCAGATCCTCTAATCTCAAGCGCCTGGAGTGAGTCAAAACAGCCTACCTGAAGATATTGAATCTACTATCCATCTACATAGCCCTGAACCTTTTCCACATCAATATCGTACCCATTGCCTCATATGACATAGAGCTCATATGGAACCATCTCAGATCCTCTAATCTCAAGCGCCTGGAGTGAGTCAAAACAGCCTACCTGAAGATATTGAGCCTGCTATCTGTCAGCATAGACTTCAAACTTTTCCACATCAATATCGTACCCATTGCCTCATATGACATACAGCTCGTATGGAACCATTACAGTGTCATAATCTCAAGCCCCAAGAGCGAGTCGAGACATCCAACTGAAGAGAATGCTCTGCGTATCAAAATACACGAAAACAGAATCACTTATCGACTGGCACACACCACTTTCCTCATAGAAGATCTGACAGACAAAGCACCAGGTTCCTGGAAGACACATGATAGAAGATCACAAACATAAATCTGACAGACAAAGCACCAGGTTCCTGGAAGACACATGATAGAAGATCACAAACATAAATCTGACAGACAAAGCACCAGGTTCCTGGAAGACACATGATAGAAGATCACAAACATAAATCTGACAGACAAAGCACCAGGTTCCTGGAAGACACATGATAGAAGATCACAAACAGAAATCTGACACACAAAGCACCAGGTTCCTGGAAGACACATGATAGAAGATCACAAACAGAAATCTGATACACAAAGCACCAGGTTCCTGGAAGACACATGATAGAAGATCACAAACATAAATCTGATACACAAAGCACCAGGTTCCTGGAAGACACATGATAGAAGATCACAAACATAAATCTGACACACAAAGCACCAGGTTCCTGGAAGACACATGATAGAAGATCACAAACATAAATCTGACAGACAAAGCACCAGGTTCCTGGAAGACACATGATAGAAGATCACAAACATAAATCTGACAGACAAAGCACCAGGTTCCTGGAAGACACATGATAGAAGATCACAAACATAAATCTGATACACAAAGCACCAGGTTCCTGGAAGACACATGATAGAAGATCACAAACATAAATCACGGATTACTCGACACCCCAGCAATGACAAACAATGAATGGAAGGAAGCCAACTATCCTCTATATACACCAGAGTGGCGGTCCACGGGCTACATCACCGAATATGTGTAACCAAGAGATACCGCACCCCAATGACGGCTGCTTGTGCACCATATGTGGAGGACTATGTACCACATCATTAACTTCCAAGATAGAACATTGCCGCTCAGTTATTACGCAAATGATGAAAACTCGAACTAATTCAATACTTTGAACACAATTGTGTTTAATAAATTACTATATATTATATATACAGGATGTTAATGAACTATATCGAAATATTTTCACAGAATATGTAGATTACTTAAATAAGTAATTTGAGATAGGAGACTAATGGCTTGTTTATTGAAATTTCGAAGTAACTGCTATAAGTTTCTGAAATGCCAGTACGCCACTGGCTAATTTATCAACCATTCGAGAGCATAACACGAAAAACGAAGGGACATATTACAGCATACCTCTCTAGCGTAGTGGTTATGATACTGGCATTCAAGTGAAAGATAGTTTCCGAGTTCGGGTCTCGTTCACGTATCGCGGCACCTCGTCTGGAATGAAAACAATAATAGTAAAAGCATTTACTCTATGACAGTAATTGAACTCATGACCTTTGAGATAGCAGCTTCCCGCGTCATGCATTAAGCCACCAGAGTAGGCTACATACCTCAAGAACGTACTTAATGAATGCTCAGTGTCGCACTGCCAAATGATTAGTTCGAGATGTTACAGATTTTTGCGATATTAAATCTTGAGAACGCAAGTAACTAACTGCTAAAAGTCGTTATTTTTTTACTCGGGCAGCAGTTTTATAGACGTTCTAAATCATTTTTTCAACCTGCTTTGCTTTAACACCGACTTATCAGCACCTGATACCCACACATTTAACGCTATGTAGTTGCGTTATGTTTATTCGGGGTTTGTGTGTGTGTGTGTGTGTGTAAGTACCCAAAACAATAGCCTCCATATTTTGTTCGCGACTTGAAAAGACTTTTAAAACACTGTCTCTTATACTACTCACGCACTAGTGTTATGGTTATACAACGGAGGGGAGAGATTGCCACTTATAACTACATAGATCCATTTCAGCTGACACTCCTATGAGGATGAGATGGAATGAAAAAACCATAGCAGTAACTCTATATTTAACAGGTGTTAGTAATTAATTGTATTCTCTTGTAAGTAATAATAGTAGTAACCCTATCTTTAACAGGTGTTAGTAATTAATTGTATTCTCTTGTAAGTAATAATTGAATGAAAAAACCATAGCAGTAACTCTATATTTAACAGGTGTTAGTAATTAATTGTATTCTCTTGTAAGTAATAATAGTAGTAACCCTATCTTTAACAGGTGTTAGTAATTAATTGTATTCTCTTGTAAGTAATAATTGAATGAAAAAACCATAGCAGTAACTCTATATTTAACAGGTGTTAGTAATTAATTGTATTCTCTTGTAAGTAATAATTGAATGAAAAAACCATAGTAGTAACCCTATGTTTAACAGGTGTTAGTAATTAATTGTATTCTCTTGTAAGTAATAATTGAATGAAAAAACCATAGTAGTAACCCTATATTTAACAGGTGTTAGTAATTAACTGTATTTTCTTGTAAGTAATAATTCTGTTGCCCCGCTATCTTCAAAACAATAGTATACAATAGTTACGTGTTAAGAGACTCTAGGAGTAAAATTATTATTACAATTGTTCCAAAAATTAAATGTGTTTTTTTTATAGCAAATAGATGTTGGAACCTTTGTAAAATCATAGGAAATTGAGGACTACAGCCACTTAAGGGTCGTATAATACCTACACCTATTTCCTAGCCTACTATTGTACAAAATAAGCATTTTTATCAAAACTGTATTTTCATATCTTCAACATGTTCCACACGTCCCAGTTTTTTTTTAAATACAACTATGATTTCCCAGAATAGGAGAAGTATTTATTGTATCATTACAGGAAAGAAAAGTTTATTAATTATAATAGTAATTTTTCAAAAAATATTTTATGAAAATTGATTACACTTTCGAACACTTTAAAAACGATATCATTATTTGTTACTCAAAGATATTGAAGTATAATAATATAATTGAAATATATGTGGTTCAAATCTTCAGTCCAAAAAATTCCAACTAATTTTCTTAAAATTTTGAGGAGCGTGGAAATTGGGATTATACAATGTATTTGTCCAATTTGAATGAAATTTACTATTTCTATTAACATAACATTAATGGAATAACTGTAAAATATTTTACAAAATCTGTACAAAAGTATATAAATTTTAACTTTCATTCCGTCTCCCTTAGGGGACACCGGGTAGCAAAATTTCAAATTTCTTTATTCTGTATTTATATTCTGTATGCTTTACGTATAAATATTTCATTCAAATTGGATAAACACTTTATAGAATATATTATTAAAATTTATTGTGTAAGTATATTGCATTAACAAAATATCCCACAAAATGAGGAAATTTATTGGTTCTTTTTGAATTGGACCTTTGAACCACGCACAAAAATGAGAATATTTCAGTAATTTTGATTAATGAATTACTGTAATTGTTAAATAAGTAGAATTTAATCTGTAAACAAAACATTTTTTTGAAAAATTAATATTGGTATTACGATGATTTTATGCTTTGTATAATTACAAAAATATACTTCTGCACTTCTGAAAATTTTAGTTGTATTTAAAATATCTGATGTGTTCCACTCACTTGACTTCTACATATCTGCAAAGATTATTGGTAAAAAGCTTAAGCTTTTATTTACTTTATGCTAATTGAGAAAAAATTAGCAGAAATACCTTGCTTCCTTGTGAGTAGAATTAAAACAAGGAAGTACCATAGGGTAAAGTGACAGGCAAAAGCTAGTTGCTATGTGACTGAAGTTCCTTTAGTTGTATGGATACAAGTTGACAAATTCCTGTATGAGAAAAGTGTACGTTTTTCAAAGCTGAAACTAAAAACAAGGAATATCTTCAAAACGACCAACTCCACAAAAAAAATGTATACAACATAAATTGTGTGTTTTAATGTGCTCTACATTTTCTGGGTGGTAAGTTTTAGTCCATATCTTACGGTTTAGCAGTTATGCAAAATTCCGGAAATTCAACCAAAATAAAGTAGTCTTCAAAGGCTATTCCCCATAAAATTCAAGATATATATTTCATTTGTTGTGTAAATATCTTTAGTATATGACATTTTAATCAAAATCGTTAGAGCCATTTTTAAGAAAATAAAAATTTTCGAAAAAAAGTTTCGTGTAAAGGGTTGTTGGGGTGGGGGATTTTATTGAAAATCTTCGTGTCGCATCCTTGGAAGATACAAAACCTAAATACCAAGTTTTGTTTTTAATGGTATTTTCGTGTTTCAGCTATGCTGCCCACAGACACACACACACACACACACACACACACACACACACACACATTTGTATACAAATAGTTTTTTTTTGGATTCAGGGGGTGTCAATACATATATTTCCGGTGAAATCTCGGTATCGAATTTTTGGGTGCAATGCAATACCTTCTCTATACACTATGTACATAGTACGTATAGAGAAAGTAAAAAGTGAGATGCTTGGTATATTCTAAAAGTGTTAAAATGTAGATTTGAGAAAACCATGTTTAATGAAATAGTGTGCTAGGAAACACACGTAATGTCGACATATTCGGCTTAGCCTCCCCACAGAATGAAGAACCTGGAACAAATGATCACCCCGTAGCCAGGCATGAGCATGAGGAAGTGAATGATATAAAATGCAAGTGAAATGGATGTTAGGAAAGGTGATGATGGAGCAATTGGTGGAATGAGTGGCAGGGAAAATCGGATGACCCGGAGAAAACCCACCCTGACGGCGTTTCGTCCACCACAAACACTTGGGATCGAACCCGGGTCACCTAGGTGGGAAGTGAGCGGTAACAGGTCTATTGCATGATCTTTAAATGGCTGTAGAGCCCAAAGCAGGAGGACAACTAAATCTTGATTCTCTATATATGCCCAAAGATTCTAAAAAATATTTGTAAAAAAACGCATTTTCGATTTTTTTGTCCGAATATAGTCAAAATGGCATTCCCCGTGTCCCGTAGGTGCATTGGAGATTATCGGAAATAGATAATGTGAGGTTCCTCTCTTCCTCCTTGAATGATGCACTTATAACCCTAATTCCATTATAATACACAGTTTCATGAATATTTGTCAAATTTTGCATCACTCCAATAAGCCAACAGTTGCAAACTAAAGTCACAAGCGTTTAGTGCCCAAAACAGAAGGTATAAATTACTTGGATCCGAGTGGAGTTTTGTGCCTTTTGTCGTCGCTGTCGGCATTGTTTTGTCTGGTGGTATTCGAATGCTGAATGGCGGTGACGTTACACAGAAGTGAACTGGGCAATTCTTGTTTCGACAACGGAAAGGTTATCTGAGCATAAAGTTATAATGAGGTTAGAGCCAGTGGGGATTGAATGAGGTCAATTTGATTCCGTTCCAAAACTACGTGCGCTGAATGTGGCGTGACACAGGTTTGATTCATATACAGCAGCAAGACATTAGGCGTCATGCTGTGGTCATGGCCTTCACCAGGCCATTTAGTTTCCTTGTGGGGTGCTAGCAAGATGTCTGCCAGCACACAGCAAGTGTCTGCTTCATGTCCATGTCATGCTACAATTTCTAGCGCAGTTCCCGCATTTGGAATTGGAGTTTTATTATGGTCGCTTTTAACTGCTGTGGTTCCTAGCGAACTATTCTATATTGGGCGTGAAAGACCGCTTAATTTTGCTCCGAGGCTTTTTACGTGCCCTAAATCTCCCACAAGGGATCAACGGCTTCACTTCTCTTCCGAAGGAAGCCATGCTAAGGATTTTACGCCCGAAAAAATCCATCGTCCTCCGTCGGGTTTGAACCCGCGACTGGGTATATGAGGCTAGCATAGTAACCATTACTCCACGAAGGGAGACTCCCGCGTTTAGATCAAGGGTTTGTATCCCATGGACAGGGTCGGGGTTTACCCGGGTCGTCAGGCGAATGCTGGGTAGGTTTGCTTCACCCCCCGAAATTCCTGGTACTTCATGTGTTTCCAATGTAATTTTATCAGTCCTTCATCTCATTGGTTTTTTTCAGGGTTGGAAGTGTCGGCGATGGTGCTTAGTGTGGCATAGCAGGGGAAAGAGATGGCTCAAAGTGGCTATCTTCGTCCACCTGCTTCGGGTGTTTGCTGGGATGAGGACTGCTCCTGGCAGGGGCTCCAGTTTACTTGTCCGACTGTAAACTGCAGGGACCCTCATATAGCTTGTGCCGTCACTCCTGGTTCCGGCCACCCGATGTCTCATCTCACCTTATCCCTATCTCCCGGGAACGCCCACTCTGGTGCGTATGAACAATAACTTCAGTTCGGTACGAGTTCTCTCCGACCATATCCTATCCTATAGCGCAGTCACTGAGGTTTTATCCCCATAGGTTACAAAATTATCGGATTCCACTATGAATATCAATATTTCGCCAGAAATACATGTTTTGAAGTCCCTTGAATATAAAATAGAACTTTTTGCACACTCTGCTACTTACGTATATAGTAAGTAGCGGAATGTGTAGCTAAATGAATGTACAACTTATGAAGGGGCCACCCAAAACACTACGAGCAGACTACAATGGCTCTTTCCATTTTTACTATGAGCCCTGGGAGAGAGGGATAAAGGGAGAGACCCGATAGACGATCAGAAACGGAAGATGACCTGTGCAATCATGGAGTGTACTCGTATAACGTTTCCGACGAGACCCAAGCTCGACCTCAAGGCCCTGAATTCTCCAGGACTCCCTTGAACAGAAGCTGGCTCCAAGAGCACACGGAAGCGGGATCTAGCTGAGCAGCCCGACCGAGGCTAGGAAGAAATCTCCACGAAGCGCATTCCCACTGCCTAGTCACAACACCATCGTCCGGTCCTTCAACTCTAAAATAGATGACTGTGAAGAAAATGAAGGTTCAGACATGGTAGGAGAAGAACCACCCTAGCCTTCGCCTATCGATTCGCTGAAACTAAGAAAAACCGACTGACCGAGCGGGCGATCTCCGAGAGCCAAACCTATAATCATCCAAATGCAAATTTCAAATGTAGCCGTGGATACCATCTCGTTCGGTAAGTAGAGGAAATATTACATTCCACCAAAAATTTTGATTCCGAGATTTTAGAGCGTGTATACGCTTTGATAAACGCTGAATTAAAAGAAATAGAAAAGTGTGTGTGTGATCAGCATAACGCGAAAGCGAAACTTTGGTTCAACGCCAAAATTGATATTAAAGTTGAACATCTTCCAAGAATGCAGGCACGAGGATGTTCAAGAAAACTTTATATGAACATTTTGGAAAAGTTTTATTTCCTCAAAAAAAGCGTGACATTGATCAAAATAATATATTTTAAGACACATTTTTTACAACGAATACATCTTGAATTTTCTAGGAACATCATCTGAAGTACTCTTAATTCTGAAAATACTTTTATATAAAACGTAAATCCTAAGAGAGAGACAAAATCCTGCTACACTAAGATTTAGGTATCGTTAAAATACACCAAATAATCATTTACGAGATATTTTTGTTATTCATATCAATTTTAAAATATTTATATCATTCTCAAATGGGAAGTCGTTATTTGACATTTCATTTCTCATTAAAATATTTTAATCAAAATGTTAGAGCCATTTCTGAAGGTAAAACTTTCGAAAAATAGTCCCTGTAAAGGGTAGTTTGGGGGTCGAGAATAGTTTATCGTTGTTGTTGAAAATCTTCGTGTCGTATCCTTGGAAGATACTGAGCATAAATACCAAATTTTATATTTAACAGTGCGACTGTTCGTTTTTGAGTAAGATATTGACACACACACACACACACATACATACATATACATTTTTCTAAACTTGCTTTGGGGAGGGGGGTTCAGGGGACCACAAAACTTATATTTCTGATGCGATCGCGAGATAGAATTTTTGGGCAGCATACAGGAGTTACCCTACTTACTGTATGTAGTAGAGAAAATAAAAATGGAATCTATGCTATAGACCAATGAAACAGCATCGATAATGGTAAAGTTATGATATACGAGTGAACAGCAGCGAACTGTGAAGGTAGGTGTTGTACCAGTATTATGGGTATTAACACAGCAGTGCACTCAAGCCATGTGATTTAAATGACCGAGCCAATCCAAGCTCCACACACAGTGGGTGTGTAACTTGCGGAGGTGGACGTGCGAAAATGTTTCAAGTTTCGATTTCTGTCCTAGTTTTAAGCCCTCCATTGTTTCGCTGTGAAGCAGAATGTCACTCCACAGCTTCTTTCCAATATATCTCACTTTTCAATTCTGAAGGTCCTGGAACAGTTTGCAGGCTGAAGAGTGTCACGAACCTTTTTATCTTTATTTATTACTTTCTCTACACGTACTAAGTACATAGTGTATAGAGAAGGTATTGCACTCCACCCAAACATTTTATAGCGAGATATCTCCGGAAATATACGTTTTAGGGTCCCCTGTATCCAAAAAAAAGTAATTTCAGTAAAAGGTCCGTCTGTGTGTATCCGTGAACACTATAACTCAACAACGAAAAGTCGGTAAAATACCAAACTTCGTATTTAAGTTTAGTATCTTCCAGGGATGCGACGCGAAGATTTTGAGAAAAATCCCCACCACAAACTACCCTTTACATGGAAAAAATTACGAACATTTTGATTTTCTCAAAAATGGCTAACGATTTTTATTAAAATTTCGTATATTAAAGATATTTACCTGACAAATAAAATTTATATCTTGAATTTTCTGGGAACAGTCTCTGAAGACTACTTTATTCTGGTTGAATTTTACGGATTTGTGGACAACTGCTAAACCGTAAGAGATGGACAAAAACTTACTGTACAGAAAATGTAGCCCGCAATAAACCACACCATTTGTGTCATATACATTTTTTTCGTGGAGTTGATCATTGTTAAGATATTGCCCGGTTTTTCGTTACTGCTTTGAAAAACATACTTTTTTTCATACAGGAATTTGTTAATTCCTGTCCATGCAAACAAACGAACTTCAGTTACATAGCAACCAGCTTTTGGCTAGCATTTTAACCAAAAGTACTCCCTCATTTCGCTTCTACTTACAAGGAAGCAAATAAGACTATTTCTGCTAATGTTTCTAGATTAGAATGAAGTAAATAGAAGCATAAACTTTTTAACAATAATTTACTGCAGAGATGTAGAGAAAGTCATGTGAATGGAACACAAGATTTTTTTTTTGTTCTCAAAGTTATATTGATCGCTATGGAGGATGGTCAAACCACATGAGTATGGAAGTAAAGGAAATACAACTGTCCACTCAATATTTGATATCAAGATTTAAAGAAGTTTAAAATATCTTTATGTTACACCATGCCCAGATGTAGTAATTATATACCTAGTAGCTGCATTTTAATGGGCCTAATTAAAATGTGCATTTCATTAAAGTGCAGCTTTCCACCAATCAGAGGAAATCTGATGTATCTGCGTACATCTCATAATACCAGCAACTGTTGAAAGTGCAGCTATCGATTATTTTCATATGTTCAATCAAACAAGAAATAGCGCAAGTTTATAAACAGTAAAAATGTCGGTATCGAGAGACAGTGAGATGCAACTTACACTGCCGGAAATTTCTGCAAAGACACACGATGTGACTAATAATTTATTGCCACAAATAATTTATTGTATCAATACAGACAGAATAACGCAAGTATTTTCAGGTCTGCGCATATACCACAACCCTACCAGCTGCTTCAGTGCGTAAGGTAAGGTAAATATACTTTTTGACTCAGGTAAATGTAGAATATTTTAAATTTGTATAAATATTTTAAGCTTATATCTATGATCCACCACCCGTATGAAAATGACGAAACCAAATCGCTCCGTTCGTTCCATAACCATATTCTCATCTTAATTACTACCATTATGCTCTCATTGCGTAATATCTATTATATAACCACACTGTTTTAAACAGTTTGTTATTGCATTCAATATTGTGTGTAATACCGGTATTCCAAGTTGCTGTGGCTTACAAAGAGAAGACGAAAACACCTTGAAGTAATATTTTCTTTGAGAACTGAAAAGGCAAATATGTTTGTACCTTCTTTTATATTTTATAATATACAATAAATAAGATCTGAATTTATAACTACTTACCATATGTTCTGGTAGGCTAATCATAATCCGTGACTTATGCTGACTTATTCCCAAGAAGCGAATGCATGGAAGTGACTGTTTTGTGTATCAGTTTAACCCGCCAGATAATAACAAATGCAAGGGAAAGAAACTAATGTCTCTTGACTTATCTTCCCTATAAATGCTGAAACATTTCATAAAGTATTCCCTATAATTTGTAATGTTAAGCTGCACAAAATGTGATATCCAGCTCATGACACTCGAGTAAAATGTTGCGCGGACGACCAACCTTCGCTCTTAGAGATGACTAACAAATTTGTGTTGCATTTTGAAAGAGAAGAGAGACCTTAAACCATATTCGAATAAATCATCATGGCGATTAGGCGGTAGGGAGTTGACGTGGAGAACCGAAAATCAGTCGCTCGAATTTCAACAAATAGTTGAATCACCATCGAGTGCGTAGGGGCCCATACTCTCTAACTAGGCGCAGCTATTGTTCCGTTCGGTGGCTCTTCATATCATCAACTTTCATTCGAGCAACACTTGAGCTTATTCGGAATATATAATTCAACTTTATCATTCGCACTTGCTAAACATAATAGCTACAAAACAAAGTCTATTCTCTCTTGTCTGCAGTTTGAGAAATAAATTTCTGTAAACTTAATTTTGGCGACGTCTCGTAATTTTGACGACTAGAAACTTCTGCCTGATGTACGGGACGTATATAAGGAGCCGACAAGTGTCCGGTGAGGTAGTCAAAAAGTGGACAGTTAAGAGAGTAAAAATCTGATATGTTCAAAACACATTACTTTCTCTACATCTCTGCAATAAGTTATTGTTATTTATTTCATGCTAATTGGGAAACAAATAGCAGAAATGTTCTTATTACTTGCTTCCCTGTAAGGAGAAGAGAAATAAGGGAGTACCATAGAGCGACAAATCTTTTAAAGTGTGGTTACTATGTGATTGAAGTTCCTTTGTTTGTATGACCAGGAGTTGACACATTATAGTAAGAGAAAAGTATAAGTACTTTAAAACTGAAACCAAAATCAAGGAATATCTTAAAAGTGGTCAACTCCACAAAAACATAAATTACATTTTTTAACGAGCTCTTTATTTAAGTAAGCCTATGTCTATCTCTTACGGTTTACCAGTTATACAAAATTCGGCAAAATATATCACGAATAAGGATGTCTTCAGAGGCTATTCCCAGAAGATTCAAGATTTACATTTTATTGGTTATATAAATATCTTTAATATACGATATTTTAATCAAATCATTAGAGTCATATTTGGGAAAACCAAAATTTTCGAAACATTACCTATGCAAAGGGTAGTTGGGGGTAGTGGGATTCTTTTTCAAAATCTTCGTGTCGCATCCTTGGAAGATACTGGACTAAAATAACAAGTTTGGTATTTTAAGTTCACACTGATAGAAACACACAAACACATCTTGTAAACATGTATTTCCGGTGAAATCTCGGTATCGAAATTTTGGGTGCAATACAATATCTCCTCTATACACCATATACCTAGTACGTGAAGAGAGTGTAAAAATAGTACAGTTAATAAGTTAAGAGTTGACGAGTATGGGCAGTGACAGCGCCGAATGAAATCATGACTAGAACTGCAGTGATTATAGTTCAATTGCAATTGTGATTCAGTCGTGATTCGATTCGACGAATCAGTTCTGTATTGACTGTGATAACAGGGATTCAAGTGTGCGAGCTGTGCGAGTCCTTGTGATAAATAAATTATGTTTAGTATAACTCATGTTTTCATTTGTTGCAATTTGTTTACAGTTTTCAAATCGGATTGCACGCCCGTTATAAAATAAAAAACCTGATGTGTTCGATTCACCTGACTTTCTCTACATCTCTGTAACTAATTATTGTTAAAAAGCTTATTCTTCTATTTACTTCATGCTAATCAAGATAAGCATTAGCAGAAATGCTTTGTTTTAAGTAGAAGGGAAATAATGTAATACACTGGGCTAAAACGATAGTCGAGTCTTTTAAAAGCTGGTTGCCATGTGGATGAAATGCGTTTCTTTGTTTTGCCAGGAGCTGACAAATTCCCGCATGTGAAAAGTTCAAGTATTTTAAAACTGAAACCAATAACAAGGAATATATCAAAAATGCTCAATTCTACAAAAAAAAGTGAAAGAGACATAAATGCTGTGTTTCAACGAGATCTACATATTTTGTACACTTAAGACTTTGCCTATCTTTTACGGTTTACTAGTTATGTAAAATCCATCCCGAATAAAGAAGTCTTCAGATGATATTCCCAGAAAATTCAAGGTGTACGTTTAATTCATTGTGTAAATACCTTTATTAAACGGTATTTTCATCAAAATCGTTAGAGCCATTTTTGAGAAAATCAACAATTTAGAACATTTTTCCATGTAAAGTGCAGTGTGGGGTGCCGAAATTTTCTTCAAAATCTTTGTGTTGCATTTTTGGATGATGCCAAACTTATCTACTCAATTTGGTATTTTACCGGTTTTTCGTTTTTGAGTTATCGTGTTCACAGACACACGGACGCACTGACACACGGACACACAAACACACACACACGCGTACCTTTTCCTAATTTTTTTTTTTTTTGATACAAGGGACCCTAAAACGCCTATTTCCAATGAAATCTAGGTATACAATTTTTGGATGGAATGTAAAACCTTCTCTATACACTATGTACAGAGTATGTATAGAAAAAGTAAAACTTTATTTTACTTTCTCTACACTTACTATGTACATAGTGTATAGTGAAGGTATTGCACTACACGCAAAAATTCGATACTGAGATTTCACCGGAAATATACGTTTTAGGGTCCTCTATATCCAAAAAAAGCATTTTCACTAAAAGGTCCGTGTGTGTGTGTACACGATAACTCAAAAACGAAAAGTCGGTAAAATACCAAACTTGGTATTTAAGTTTAGTATCCTCCAGGGATGCGACACGAAGATTTTGACAAAAATATCCCCCACCCCACACTACCCTTTACCGGGAACTTTTTTCAAAAATTTTGATTTTCTTAAAAATGGCTCTAACGATTTTAATTAAAATATCACATATTAAAGACATTTACCTGACAAATAAAATGTATATTTTGAATTTTCTGGGAATAGCACCTGAAGAGTAGCTTATTATGGATAAATTTTACGGAATTTTTAATAATTGCTAAACCGTAAGAGATGGACAAAAACTTACCTCACAAAATATATACAGCACGTTAAAACACACACTTTATGTTGTATACATTTTTTCGTGGAGTTCATCGTTTTTGAGACATTCCTTGTTTTTGGTTTTCAGCTATGGAAAGCTTATACTTTTGTCATACAGGAATTTGTCAACTGCAGTCCATACAAACAAAGAAACTTCAGTGACATAGCAAACAGGTTTTGACGATCACTTTAACCTATGGTACTCCCTTATTTCGCTTTTTCTTACAAGGAAGCAAGTAATAAGACTATTTCTGCTAATTTTTTCTGATTAGCATGAAGTATATAGAAGTAAAAGCTTTTTAAGAATAATTTCTTGCAGAGATGTAGAGAAAGTCATGTGAATGGTACACATCAGATTTCTTTACTTTCTCTATACGAACTACATACATAGTGTATAGAGAAGGTATTGTATTGTACCCAAAATTTCGATACCGAGATTTCACCAGAAATACATTTTTTGAGACTCCCTGAATCCAAAAAAGCATTTTTAGAAAAATGTCCGTGTGTCTGTCTGTCTGTGTGTATGTGTGTGTCTTTGGGCACCATAGCTCAAAAACGAAAAGACCGTTAAAGCCCAAACTTGGTATTTAGGTTTGGTATCTTCCATGGATGGGACACGAGGATTTTCAAGAAAATCCCCCCAATCCAAACTACCCTTTACATGGAAAGAATGTCGAAAACTTTGTCTTAAAAATGGTTCTAACGATTTTTATTCAAATATCGTATATTAAAGATATTTACCTGACAAATAAAATGTATATCTTGAATTTTCTGGGAATAGCCTCTGAAGACTACTTTATTCTGGATGAATTTTACAGATTTGTGCATAACTGCTAAACCGTAGGAGATACACAAACTTACTACACAGAAAATGTAGAGCACATTGAACACACACATTTTACCCTGCAGAGTAGGCCTTGTGTTGTCATGGCTGCTTATTAACTTTTGTCATTTATCAGATATATAATACATTCCACCAGGACGCCTTACAAATATGTTTACATGAACTTCATTCAAAACACTCTCCCAGACTTATTAGAAAATATGCCTCTGCAAATAAGAAGAACGTGTGCTTTATGCATAATGCTCTAGCACATGTCTTTCTCATTGTTCGAGACGCACTATCTGGTATCTAGCATGGTAAACGGATAGGTAGAGGGGGACCAGTTCCATGGCCTGCTCATTCTTCCGACCTCAATTCTTTAGATTTTTTAACTTTTATGGGCATCGTTTAATCATCTGTTTATGTAGCAGACATCCTAGATGCAGAAACTCTTAATCTAAGTGTCATGTGTGCTTGCGAAATCATACTCACCGAGTATTTGACATTCATGTTTCGACGAGTGCATGCTGTCTAGACGCAAGAGGAGAACTTTTGGATGATTTTCTATAAGCAGTGTTTGTGTGGAACACCTCCTAACAATCTGACAACATCTAAAATAGATTACATTAAAATGCTTAGATTAGGTCCATACATAAAATGAATAATCGCTCTATTTGGAATAAAACGTGCATGACCAGCGATGAAATTCAACACAGGCAAAATTTAACACAGAAACGATTTATTCTACATGCTATTGTAAACTATACATTTTCTTTTTATGCGTACTTTTCAACTTAAAAGCGTTAGTTTTTAAATAATCCTTACAGGGTAGACTAGAATTTCAGGAATAACAGCGCGTGACCACAATAATAAAATGCGCCATAGGAAGTAACACGCTTCAATCAGAGTAGAAACATTTGCATACAAAATCAAATGGGGCAAATAATTATAATTCAAATATAACTGCGGTATATAGCTACATTAGTCATGGTCAACTTTATTACCTTTGTTAATGTGCTGCATGTTGAGGACACTTGAATAAATTCATTGTAATGTTAAACAATGGTTTGTGTATCTTACTGGGAACGGTGACAAACTGTACACCCACATTCACTATTATTTACTGACCACTATTCGGGGATAGATACGTGGTTAGTGACCCAACAATGGGTACCCAATAGTTCAACATAAAGAATTGAGGATAAGTAAAGAAATAGTATTTTTACTTTCTCTATATGTACTATATACATAGTATATAGAGAAGGTATTGTACTCCACCCAAAAATTCGATACCAAAATTTCACCAGAAATATATGTTTTAGGGTAACCTGTGTCCAAAAAATGCATTTTCAGAAAAAGGTCCATGTGTGTGTGTGTGTGTGTGTGTGTGTCTGAACACGGTAACTCAAAAATGAAAAGTTGGGAAAATACCAAAGTTGGTATTTAAGTTTACTATCTTCCAGGGATGCAACACGAAGATTTTGAGAAAAATCCCCCCACCCCAAACTACCATTTACATGGAGTTTTTTTCGAAAATTTAGATTTTCTCAAAAATGGCTCTAACGATTTTGATTAGAATACCGTACATTAAAGATATTTACATCCCAAATAAAATTAATATCTTGACTTTTCTGGGAATAGCCCTGAAGAGCTCTTTATTCTGGTTGAATTTTGCCGAATTTTGCTTAGCTGCAAAACCGTAAGAGATAGACAAAACTTACCACAAAAATAAGGTAGATCTCATCAAAACACATTATTATGTCGTTTACATTTTTGTTGAAGAGGAACTGTTTCCGAGATATTCCTTGTTATTGGCTTCAAATGAGCGACAACTTTTAAAACATTTGACTATCACTTTAGCCTAAAGTATTCCCTTAGTTTCCTTTTACTTATAAGTAATAACGAATAAGAACATCTGCTAATGTCATCTCGATTAGCATCTTGTTGAAAGAAGAATATTTATAAAGAAGTTTTGTTTGTAGAACAGCTAGGTAAAGTCATTTGAGTGTAACACATCGAAAGATTTTTTTTTATTTATTTTTGATACAGGTAATCTCGAATCCTTTATTTGCGGTGAATTGTTTTAATGGAGTGCAATAGTTCCCCTACTTACTATATGTGGCTTTATTACCTTCTCTGCCACATATAGTAAGTAGGGGAACTATTGTACTCCATTAAATAAATTCGATTACATCGCGAATATAGGATTTGAGATTTCCAGAATACAAAAAAAAAAAAGGAGATTTAGAAAAAGGTCCTATGTGTTTGTCCTTCTGTCTGTGAACATCATAACTCAAAAATGAACATTTTCCAACATTTTAATTTTCTTAAAAACTGCTCAAACCACTTTGATAAAAATATAATACATATAAGGTATTTTAAATGAAATGTGGCATGCATTTTTTTTAAAATACTCTCTGATGTGTTCATTTTCGATTTTTTTTCATAGATTGCTAACCATAACACTCGCATAGTTACTACACATGAACTGTGGATCTCGTTAAAGCAGGTAATAGTTTATGTCAGATGCATTTTTCTTGCGGAGTTTACTATTCGAGATTTCTTATTCGTTTAAATTTCACAAAGCTATACATTCTTCAAATGAAGAGACATCACTTGTCTCTTCCTTTTTTTACATGCTGGTCATGCAAGGTGAACGGAATTTCAACGTCATCACTGAGCAATCAGTTCTTAAGAGATTTGACTATCGTTTTAGCCTAGTACATTCCCTTATTCCCCCTTGTACTTACAGGAAATGCGTAATAAAATCGTATATGCTAATGGTTATCTCCATAAATGAAATAGAAGTATGAGTTTTTTTAAGAATAGTTTGTTCCAGGATAGACAGAGAAAGACATGTGAATGTAACATATCATTTTTTGAGTGAGGTTGATCTCTCTCTCTCTCTCTCTCTCTCTCTCTCTCTCACCGTTTACTAGGTACTTATGCATAATTACAAAAAATAAGGGTGTCCAAAGGTTACTTACAACAGCTTCAAGATGTGAATTTTATTCCTATGTCAAAATCTCTAACGTATAATTCTTTAATCAGCCTCAGTTGGCAGTTTTTGGGACAGTGGAAGTAGATGAACTTTCTTCAGTTTGAAGGGTAGTTTGGAATTGAAGAATTTTCAACCCTTGGAAGATGCTTATGTTTGCTATGGTTTATTCCACAGCTTCAGAAGCTGTTTCTTCACAGATGTTATTTTTTTTTTGTTCCTTTTAGGGTTCGAGGTATCACATATTCCGATATTTTACTGCCATCATAAGGGTTTACAGCCTGGACCTCTCGCATCTGGGATCGTAAATCTGAGGCAAGAATTTTTGCCCATCTGACATAAATAAACTCAGATACAGACTTCCCTCAATTCAGACAACACTGCGGTCAAGTTAAACAAGATATATTATATAGCAAGCATGATTATAGGCTTCAGATTTCATTGCGCACCTTCTCAAGTTACCTGCGCTTGGAATGTTGGGAGTATTCAAAGCTTTTGGTTTGGAGAGACGGGGAGATAAATAATTCTCTCCGTTGTATAGGTACAGTGCGATGAAGGACAACGTTGCTACTTGTTGGCATAATAAGCAGCATTTTTGCAATATAAAAAAAAAGATAGAACAGTTTCCTTTCATAACCAATAATAAACTTCAACCAATTTTTTTACGTCACAGTTCTATTACAATAAAAATCAACATAATGTTTTCTGTATTGTGTAAAGTGAATGCATACTAATACGTAGATTTTGTATCTCCAGTTTAATGTTTTACAAATATCTTTATACTGTTTATACATATATTGCTTAGAGCCGCAGTCATTCTGAATGAAAATATGGTTCTGTCCTTTATATTGTATGTGATGTTACAAAATATATTTATTCATCTTAGAGCGAAATACTCAAATCCAAACTTGTCCAAAGATTCTAAAAATTTTTTATGCTTAATTCTGTCCTCCTAAAACGGTGTTCTCTCCTAAAAGTGAATGATAGATATCTGTACGTGTTGATAATGTGTACCTGTCCCATTTCCATTGGATGGGTGGTCTTGCACGGGGAGCTATGAATGCACAGACAACGTGAATCGGGTCTCGAGGGCCATATTGCCGGTTTCTTATTAATGACGCAGCTTGCTCCACTGAACTAACATATCTAGTCCGGACCACCGCTTCTCTCCTAGATAATGCTAATATGAGCAACAATATAAATGTTAAGCTTACCACTGGGTATGAAAGATGCTTGAAAGCATGCTTTGCCGGAATCTATAAAAAATATCAAACAAGCCTCAAGTCAGAAATTTTCTTGCGTCATGTCAAATAATGTTGACCAATAAGACCCATATCAACACATTTCTGGCGTCATCACAAACAAAATCAACAAATAAGTCTCATATCAACACATTTCTGGCGTCATCACAAACAAAATCAACAAATAAGTCTCATATCAACGCATTTCTGGCGTCATCACAAACAAAATCAACAAATAAGTCTCATATCAACACATTTTTGGCGTCATCACAAACAAAATCAACAAATAAGTCTCATATCAACACATTTCTGGCGTCATCACAAACAAAATCAACAAATAAGTCTCATATCAACACATTTCTGGCGTCATCACAAACAAAATCAACAAATAAGTCTCATATCAACACATTTTGGCGTCATCACAAACAAAATCAACAAATAAGTCTCATATCAACACATTTCTGGCGTCATCACAAACAAAATCAACAAATAAGTCTCATATCAACACATTTCTGGCGTCATCACAAACAAAATCAACAAATAAGTCTCATGCCAACACATTTTGGGCGTCATGTCAAACAATATTGACAAGCAAGCTTCGTATAATCAAAACAATATCAATAAACAAGCCTCATTCAAACAATTTCTGGCTGCATGCCAAAAAAATAACGATAAACAAGCCCATGTCAACACATTTCTGGCGTCATGTCAAATAATATCGACAAACAAGCTTCCTGTTATAAACTTTTTGGCGTCATGGCTAACAAATTCGACAAGCAAGTCTGATGCCACCAAATTTTTGGCGTCATGCCAAACAAAAACGATAAACAAGCCCATGTCAACAAATTCTGGCGTCATGTAAAATAATATTGACAAACAAGCCTCCTGTTAACAAATTTCTGACGTCATGAAAAACAAAATCGACAAACAATTCTCATGTGAACAAATTTTTGGCGTCATGTCAAATAATATCGACAAACAAGCCTGGTGTCAAATTTTAGGCAAACAAGCCTAAAGTCCACAAATTTCTTGTCTTGCTAAGCAAAATCACGAAATAAGCCTCGAGGTAACAAATTATTGTTAGAAAGCTTATACTTCTATTTATTTCATGCTAATCAGAAAGAATTAGCAGAAATAGTCTTTTTACTTGCTTCCTTATCAGTAGGATCGAAATAAGGGAGTAGAATAGGTTAAAGTGATACTCAAAGGATGGTTACTACGTCACTGAAGTTCCTTTGTTTGTATGGACAGAATTTGTATGATAAATTCCTGTATGAGAAAAGTTTTAAGTTTTTGATAGCTGAAATCAAAAACAAGGAATATCTCAAAAGCAATCAACTCCACGAAAAAATGTATATAACATAAATTGTGTATTTTAAAGTGCTCTACATTTGTTGTGTGTTAAGTTTTTGTCCATCCCTTATGGTTTGGCAGTTATGCAGAATTTCGAAAAATTCACCCAGAATAAAGTAGTCTTCAGAAGCTATTCCCAGAAAATTCAAAATATACATTTTATTTGTCAGATAAATATCTTTAGTATACGCTGTTTTAATCAAAATCGTTAGAGCCATTTTTTAGAAAATCAAAATTTTCGAAAAAAGTTCCATGTAAAGGGTAGTTTGGGATGGGGGGACTTTTCTCAAAATCTTCGTGTCGCATCCCTGGAAGATACTGAACTTAAATACCAAGTTTGGTATTTTACCGACTTTTCATTTTTGAGTTATGGTATCATGGACCTTTTTCTGAAAATACTTTTTTGGATACAGGGACCCTAAAACATATATTTCCGGTGAAATCTCGGTATCGAATTTTTTGGTGGAGTGCAATACCTTCTCTATAAACTATGTACATAGTACGTGTAGAGAAAGTAAAAATGTAGTTTCCGTAGTTATGGCCCATTTCTACGGGCACATACATTGGATGGGCTCAGCTTATACTATCCACTGATGTAGAGCTGCCATCTTACCTAACAAATACCGCCAAATGGTGGTCCTACAGGCCCAAGGCCGCAAACTGTAGTTGAGAAATGGAAATGGTGTGTTATTTATGGACGCTCTGTAACTGTTGTGGTTCCCAGCGTCCCATTCTAGATTGGGCTCAGAGGTTCTTTTACGTGCCGTAAATCTACGACTCGGAACCAACGGCTTTACTTCCCTTCCGAAGGAAGCCATGCTAAGGATTTTTACACCCGAAAAAATCCATCGTCCACCGCCGGGTTTGAACCCGCGACCTTGGGTATATGAAGTTAGCATGCTAACCGTTACACCACGGAGGGCGACACCGTAGTTGAGGCAACTTTTAGAAGTAGATAAACGGACGACAAAATTTGGCAGAGGGATTTGTGACATTAAAGTTCACATCTCTCCAATCTGGCGGATCCATCCCCCTTTAGGCCGCAACTGTCACACTCTTCTCCTTCTAAAAAAAAAAAATCCCTTAGCTCTGCTTTGCGGCTTAGGGCCCGCTATGTTGGCATCACCACGGTACGGTTGTTAGCCATACGTTTGTTGCTCTATACCAGTGGATGACATAACCAATTGGATTAATACTCCACTTGGTGTGTGTGTGTTGTGTGTGTGTGTGTGTGTGTGTGTGTGTGTGGGCAGCATAGCTCAAAAATGAAAAGACCGTTAAATACTAAACTTGGTATTTAGGTTCGGTCTCTTCCTAGGATGCAACGCGAAGATTTCAAGAAAATCCCCACCCCAAACTACCATTTACAAGGAACAAAATTCAAACATTTTGATTTTCTCAAAATTGGCTCTCAGTTTTGATTAGAGGCTCTTATATTTACGATATTTACATGCCAAATAAAATGTACATCTTGAATTTTCTGGTAATAACCTCTAAATACTGTTATTCTGGATGATTTTTATTGGATTTTGCATCACTGATAAACCACAAGAAATAAACAAAAACTTACTACACTAAAAATGTAGATCAGGATAAAACACAAAATGTATGTCTTATACATTTTTTTTCGTGGAGTTGATCGTTTTCTATATATTCCTTGTTATTGGTTTTAGCTTTGAAAAACTTATACTTCTCTCTTTCAGGAATGTGTCAACTCCTGTTCATACAAACAAATAAACCTCAGTCACATAGCAACCAGCTTTTGACTATCACTTTAACTTATACTCTCTTATTTCGCTTCTAGTTACAAGGAAGCAAGTAATAAGAGTATTTCTGCTAATGTTTTCTCGATTAGCTTGAAGTAAATAAAAGCATTAGGTTTTTAAGTATTATTTGTTGCAGAGTTGTAGGGAAAGTCATGTGATTATTTTTTTAGTCAGGAGCCCTCAGAACATGATTTCCGCTGAACCGTGTGTATTGGATTTGTTTGTCCGAATACAATATCCTCTCTAGCTACTATTTATACTGTACATACATGGTAGAGAATGTAAAATGGCGTAATTTTATTTTCACAAAAGTAGTTTTATTGCGATTTTTATTAATATACCGTATACATCTGCAAACTAATCGCATATATTGAATTCACTGACAACATCCTGTGATGTACCTTCATACTGTATCACTTTTGTATAATTGATAAACTGTAAGAGACAAACAAGGTCTTACGAAACCAAACATTTAGATCTCATTGAAACACACAGTTTTAGCTAGCCATTTTTGAGATTCCTTATTATAGGTTGAATGTTTAAATACTTATACCTTTTTAACAGGCAAGTCGCTATTCATTTTTGTTTTCCTCTTGGTCAGTCAACGAGATTAAAATTTCAGAGCTTCACATAGTGCTTTGCTCTTTCAAGATCTATGACTTTACCTTTTCTATTTTATAATGTAGCATGTAAAAATAGATTGAATGTTTATCTGGAATAATAAACAGACAAATTAATAATAATTTTATGGAAGTGTGAATAGCAAAAGTTATATGCAGCACATCAGATTTTTCTTAGCCGAATCTCAAGATTTGAAATAATAATCTATGCTGGGCATCGAGGGTTCCAAAATAAACTTCAGCACCGATTCAAAAATAGACAGTTACTGGTATGGAAGGATTCATGCCTATTTATAGGGAACTTGCTAATTCAGATTTACTAAAAAAATGTTTGCATGGAAACAGCTAAAAACCAAATTAAAGTTTTAACTCTTGAATAAGGGAATGCATTCCCAAGACAGCGTTTGTGTGCCTTAGTACCCTAAAAGTGGGTGTTCTAAATACATGAGGTGTTTTAATGATGTTTGGATAGGGAAATTGAAAGTATTGGATAAGCTGGGCATTAAATGCACTTCAATTTGGTCTGTACAGGATTGATCACAGTCAATTTATCGATGCAAAAAGTTTCCTCAACATTTGACCAGAGAGGTCAGAATTAAGAAAAGGTGTTTGAGGGTCAAGAACCAAAGAAATAAGGAGATTATGGAGCAGGAATTTGGATAGTTATAACAAGCACATTACTTTAGTTTTCTGAATTTTTCCACAACTTTAAATTGTACAGCTTTAGATGTAAATTTCTCCGAAACCACTTAAGCTAGAGGACTGCAATTTCTTGGCTTGGAAACCATTCAGTTAAATAAATTAAATGTATAGATGTTTTCCAGATGCAATATAAAGAATTTTTAAAAAAATTAAATCATATATTGCAAAAGAAATAATATTTTTTTCCAATGCCAAAACATTTTAGGGTTTATATCTCACTAGATGAAAAACAATACAATAATTCTATTCACCACAAAGCACTTTATCTGTTCTGAAACATTAGAATATTTAAGAAGAAAATTGTGGCAGTTATATGTACCTAACAAATAATATGGAAATCACTTTAAAAACCTTGCTGAACAAATGTATGAACTGATATTAGGTATTTTACACAATCAGAATATTATAAAAAAAACCTCTTGATAAAAGATGTACTAACTTGTATCATCCTCTGAGATAATCCCAGGATTCTGGTTTTGAAATGAATACAGTAAAACACCAAATTTCATCTTTTCACACGTTTCAGTGTCCTTAACTGTACACACCATTAACAAACGGCATATAATTGTCGTTATGAACGGCAATAGACGAGAAGAAAACTGAAAACATATAATAATAAACAATTGTGGATAAAAGCACGCCGAGAGAAAAAAAAATCTGATGTGTTCCATTCACATAACTTTCCCTACATCTCCGCAACAAATTATTCTTAAAAAGCTTCTATTTACTTCACTCTAATCAAGAGCAAATCAGCAGAAACAGCCTTATTACTTGCTTCCTTGTGAGTAGAAGCGAAATAAGGGAGTAGCATAGGTTAAATTGACAGTCAAAAGTTGGTTGTTATGTGACTGAAGTTCCTTTGTTTGTATGGACAGAAGTTGACAAATTCCTGTGTAAGAAAAGTATACGTTTTTCAAAGCTGAGACCAAAAACAACGAATATCTCAAAAGCGATCAAGTCCACGAAAAAAATGTATATGACAAATTGTTTGTTTTATCCTGATCTATATTTTTTGTGTAGTTACGCAATATTCAGTAAAATTGAGCAGAATAAATTAGCCTTCCTAGGCTATTCCCAGAAAATTAAAGATATACATTTTAATTGTCAGGTAAATATCATTAATATACGATATTTTAATCAAAACCGTTAGAGCCATTTTTGAGAAAATCAGCCTTTTCCAATTTGTTTCCATGTAAAGGATAGTTGGAAGATACTGAACTTAAATACCAAGTTTAGTATTTAACGAACTTTTCGTTTTTGAGCTATGCTGTCCACATACACACACACAGACACAGTGACCTTTTTCCAAAAATGCTTTTTTTTTTGGATTTAGATGGACCCACAACATGTATTTCCGGTGAAATCTCGGTATCAAATTTTGGGTGCATTACAATACCTTCTCTATACACTGGTACGTGTAGAGAAAGCAAACATATGAACGTATTTTAGCCAGTATACTTTCTATTGCAAGTGGAGAGATTCCGTGTCGTATCCATGATCCAATGTATGTCACGTTGCGTCAGCCATAGCGAGTAATTAAACCCTATGGGTATTTCAGTTTGGCTAGTCCACATTATTTTCCGTTTTCACTGTTGGTTACCAACCGCTGAACTCAGAGCAAGTAAAAAACGGCAACATTGGAACACGGTTGATGTATTTGGTAGGATTGCTCCACTCTATGAGAAGGAAATACGCAACGCCTAATCTGACAAAACAATTAGGCCCCTCGACATTATGAGAAAGGAAGACTTGATAAACATGATTTGAGTTTCTGAAAATCATGGAAAAGGAATATGGATATATTCACAGGAAACAAATAGTTTTGTTCCATTACTTAGAATCTCCAGGCTGTTTTGCCGTGATCTGTAGATTAAAATGTTTTGTTGTGTTAAACATTTCAACCTGACGTTACGTTCCATCTGTGAAGGACATCTTCAGAGGCGTTGTGTTCACATCGCTTCTCTTTTGCATTGTTTAAGAATCCAATCGCACTCATTGACAGGATTATAGAGGGGTCCTAGATAAATAGAGATATGGAACGTATGGTTTCTTTTGCACTACGTCAAAGTTATGGTATGTACTCTGGTTTGCAAATCTATGACATTAAATTAAAAGGATAGGGACGTATGTATCCAATTTTCATTCAGAATAGTCTCATTTGTATGCCTGTAGTCGAAAGAATGCGGTGTTGATACACAATCGATGCGATATTTAATCAAAATTGTTAGAGCCATTTTTGAGAAAATCAAAATTTTCGAACTTTTTTCCACCTGAAGCGTAGTTGGGAGTGGGGAGATTTTCTTGAAAATCTTCGTAGTACATCCTCGGAAGATACCAAACTTAAATATCCAGTTTGGTATTTAATGGATTTTTCGTTTTTGAGCTATGCACACACACTCTCCCACACATACACATACACTGACTGAGTGAATGACTGACTGACTGACTGACTGACAGACTGGCAGACAGATAAACAGACACACGGACATTTTTCTAAAACAAAATTTCTTTGGATTCAAGAGTTAAAACATATTTTTCCGGTGTAATCTGGGTATCGAATTTTAAGACGGAATGCAATACCTTCTCTATGCACCATGTATATACTAAATATAAAGAAAGTAACACAAGACACCTACGGAGTCAACTACCTCAACATTTTAATCCGATGCTCACACTCAACATACAGCTAAATAATGACACTATAGCCACGGGCAGTTTGATCAGTGGCGTGCTAACCCTTAACACATGTTAAGCTATAGCAAGATATTTAGAACCCACAGTCCATTGTTTCCGTAATTCAAAATGTTTGGCCTGAACCTCTCCACAATTCTACCAATTTGTGCGGTTGAATTCTGGGACAAAGTATATACTCTTGACCAGGTGGGCGGGTTCTGCTGTTTTTTACCTTCTCTATCCCTATATGTGCAATGTACACAGGAATAGAGAAGTATTGTATTCCACCCAAAAATTTGATACCGAGATTTCAGCGGAAATACATGTTTTAGGACCCTCTGTATCAAAAAAAAGCATTTTTAGAAAAAGGTCCGTGTGTGTCCGTGTGTCTCTGAACACGATAACTCAAAAACGAAAAGTAGCTAAAATACCAAACTTGGTATTTAAGTTTAGTATCTTCCAGGGATGCGACATGAAGATGAGAAAAATCCCCCCACCCCAAACTACCCTTTACATGGAACTTTTTTCGAAAATTTTGATTTTCTTAAAAATGGCTCCAACGATTTTGATTAAAATATCATATATTAGAGATATTTACCTAACAAATAAAATGTATATCTTGAATTTTCTGGGTATAGCTTCTGAAGACCTGTTTATTCTGGATGAATTTTGCTTAATTTGGCATAACTAGTAAACCGTAAGTGATAGACAAAAGCTTACCATACAAAAAAGTTAGGTCTTGTTAAAATACACAAGTTATGTAATATACATTTTTCTCATGGAGCTTACCGTTTTAGAGGTATTCATTGTTATTCGTTTCAGTTGTGAAGTACTTATATTTTTCTCAGACGGGAGTGTCCGTTTTTCTTTTGTTCTACTCCTGGCCAAGAAAAGAAGCGATTTGTAATGACAATCGCATAACGACAGCTTTTAAAACATTTGACAATTGGTTTAGCCTTGTGTATTCCCTTATTTTCATACTACTTATACGGAACTAAATAATAAGAAAATTGCTAATGAGTACCACGATTAGCAAGGTGCAGAAAGAAGAAGGATCTTATGTATGAAGTTTGTAGAACAGCTAGAGAAAGTCATGTGAGTGTAACACATCAGATTTTTATACTTTTATGGCGGTTTTGGATTGTGGAAAGTATGGACATCCAGGTTTGGTTTGGTCTGAATCCTTCGATTTTATTAAAGCTGTTTGTATGTTTGTAGATTTCAATGGTCGCTCTGTATAAATGGGGATAACTAAGTTGTAGCTTAAACCTCTACTTTATCGTGTTCCACTCGATGGTCGTTCAAGGATAAAACATGTGCTGCCGCTGATTTTTCTGTTTGGCCTTGTGTTTCTTTTTGTGTTCCGTTATGCGCGTATTGATATTTCGTTTAGTGCTGTCACCATATACCTGTCCAAGTGTGCACGGGATCTTGTAAACCCCTGCTTTTGAAAGTGGGTCGAGTCGATCTTTAGCTGATTTGAAATCTATTTTATGTTTGTTGTCCACATGTTTGACTCGCAGCTTTCCAAAATTTTCCCAATTCGATATTTATGTTCTTTATATAAGGCAAAAATAAGTAGGCAGGTCCCTTGTTTGAGTATTATTCTTTCTGGGACATAGTGATCGATCGATGTCTTTCTTAGCATACACATTATACCGCAGCGACTTGTGCAAGTATTTTAATGCCTGCAGTAAATGATACGGATTGCACATTCTTTTTGCTCGTTCCACTAATGGTTTAATTGCACTTGTTTTTGTTTACCATAATGATTTGCTTGTTTACTAAGGTACACATAACTATGGCACGACGGTCCACAAGGGACCTTGGTCTACCGCCCAGCCGCTGCATCCCCCATCTTGGCCAGAAGGCGTTACAAATGACCCTCCCTTGGTCCCCCCTTCCTCTCTCCTTTCACCTCTAACTCACAAAAAAAAAGTGTACTCATAGCTCCCTATGGTTTGTTTCTTCATGGGTCAACACACACGTTGTGCGGTGTTTATACCCTCGCCGCTGAATCCTTGCACTTGGCAACAACAGCTGATTACAAATGTCTCTAGCGCGTGTAACGACGAATATAAACAGTGTGTATGGTAAATGAATGCCGATGAATTATGAAACTAATTCGTTATTATTGAGGTTAACTGAAAATAACAGTGATACTGTAACGCTTGTGGCATACATTAGGTACTTAAGATAATATAGAACAGATGGTTCACATTCACTGATTATTCCATCTAATTCCTGTGCTTTTCGTTTTATTTTCTGAACACGATTCACTTTCTTTTTCCATGTAGCCGCGTCCACTCTCGCCACATTTTCCCGCAAAATTCTATCCACCTTCACAATTCTGAAAGTCTTGTTATGTACAAACAAACACTATCAACAAACGAATAATATGTATCTTGTACAGAACAGCTCAACGCACGTATTAGGAGCTCACAAACTGAGCACGTGGTTGGAAATAGCCAGATATTGCAACGGTGCGGCATCTAGATGTGTTTTTGTTGTCTGACCGACTGAAAGTCAAACGGGTAAAGCTTTTCATCTGTTTTCTGTGGACGTACCAACTTAACTCCTAACTGTCAAGTGCAAGGATTCAGCGGCATGGGTGTAGAGCCCTTCACTGGCTTTGCAACACCTGCCTAATTTTTACCAGTTCCTCACACCATTGATCCAGTATGCTGTATCCAGTATCTCGTGTAATGTATGCTGAAAAGTAGTGTGGGATTTATGTATATGGAATTTCAACATGCTGGATGAATGCTGATCCCATCCTCTGCGTTTTCTCTGGTGTTCTCTCTGTTCTTTCTTTCACCCTTCCCAAATACTATCTTATTTATTTAATTATTCGTCAAAAAAAAGTGTTCTGAATGGGGTGCAGTGTGAAGGGTGAGACGTGATCAACACCTCGAGTCCCTCCCGGCCAGTTGATGCTGTCTTCTCCATCTGGACCGCTACTTCTGAACCAAGTAGCTCCTCAATTGACCCCCAGGGACTTCACGAGGCTGAGTGCACTCCAGACCATGTCCCCCAGCGGGATAAAATTCCCCACGCCGGTGCTGGCAATCGAACCCAGCGAACCCGCTTGGCAAGCAGCCGCGCTACCACCGTGTTAAGGAGACGACCTTTTACTAAGATAACGGTCCATATGAGTTGCTTTTCTATATAGCCACTAAATTAAAAACTAAAACACTTAAATTAAACCGAACCTGGATTGTCATACTTTTCCAACTTCGAAACCTCCATATAAAATACAAATCACTGCAGAACCCGTGCCCTTGATTCTGCCCACCGGGTATAGTGGCTCTGTTTTGTAATGTACTTAGTTCTTAGCGTGAGCACAGCATCTCTGAGAATGTCTCTTACAGGGACGAAACGTCAAGTAGAAATATTTTAAGTAACGAAAATATTTTAACCTACAGGCCATGGCAAAACAGCTCGTAAATTTTAATAAAAGACTATGTACAACGGCTGTGAAAGGCTACGCTTATATTAGAAATCTGATTGTTCCATTCACATGACTTTCTCTGAATCTCTGCAGCAAATTGTTGTTATTAAGCTTATTCTTCTATCTACTTCATGCTAATCCATCATATTACCAGAAATGGTCGTATTATTTGCTTTCTTGTCAGTAGAAGGGAAATAGGAGAATACAGTAAGCTAAACTGATAGCAAATGCTTTAAAATGTGGTTGCTATGGGATTGTAATCCGTTTCTTTGCGCGGCCAGATAAGTTCCGCTATGAGAACAGTTTTAAGTATTTTAAACTGTCAACTCTACGAAAAAGATTTATATGACATTAATTATGTGTTTTAAGGAGATCTACATTTTTTGTGAAGTAAATTTTTGTCTATCTCTTACGGTTTGCCAGTTATACAAAACTCGTCCAGAATAAAGAGGTCTACAGAAACTATATCCAAAAAATTGAAGTTATACATGTATTTGTCATGCAAATGTCTTTAATCAAAATTTTTGAGAAAATAAAATTTTCTATTTTTTTTTTCCGGGCCCGCCTGGGTAGTTCACATTCAACAGGTGGCGAGTTCGAGTCCCGCTTAGGGCGAGTTATCCGGATAAGGTTTTTTCGGAGGTTTCCCTAATCCTGAGAAGACGACTTTAAGCTCTATGGACCCCTTGGAACATCATGTCACCAATTTCATTCATCGTCTGCTATGACCGACCAGGTTAAAGGAAGTTAAGCTGAAAATAATAATAATACAGGTAATAATAATAATAATAATAATAATAATAATAATAATTTCGATGTCAGCATTTATCCAGTATGTTGGAATTCCATTTAACTGATACCCATACTACTCTTCAGCATACATTACATGAGATACTGGATACAGCATAGTGGGTCAATGGTGTGAGGAACTGGTAAAAATCAGGCAGGTGTTGCAAAGCCAGTGAAGGGCTCTAAACGCCGCAAAACGTGTGTGTTGACCCATGAGGAAACAATCCTGAGGGAACCCATAGCAATGTACTAAATTCACACGCAATACCGCGCCATTGTTTCGGAGGTTAGGTTGTTTGTTTTCGCTATTCCTCGTTGGTTACATGCCCTGAGTGAGCTAAAATCTGGGGCAGGTAATATAATATATAGAGAAAAGTTACAAACTCCGTATCCTGCGGTTAATGTGTTGTAGATTTACTCTTAGAAAGCACTAATTCCAAATAAAGCTGTAACTAAGCGTAAAATAGGAGTTGAGCTTTGGGAGAAGGATCGTAATCTACAGCACTACATTTCAGATGTAACCTAAATTCGGCCCGGCCTTCAGGCATTACTGACCATTTTGGCAAAAATCATTAAAGGCTGTTTTAATTGCCTTTTCTATCAATTAATGTATACATATATGGTAGGTGGAGAACGTGCAATTTACCTAATAAATCCATATCTAGATATTACCAGAAATACATGGACTCCTGAATAAAAAAAACCGGTGTGTTCCATTCACATGACTTTCTCTACATCTCTGCAACAAATTATTGTTTTAAAGCGTGTGCTTTTATTTACATCATGCTAATCGAGAAAAAATTAACAGAAATAGTCTTATTGCTTACGTCCTTGTAAGTAGAAGCGAAATAAGGGAGTATCATAGGTGAAAGTGATATTCAAAGGCTGGCTGCTACGTGACTGAAGTTCCATTGTTTGTATGGACTGTATGAGAGAAGTTTAAGTTTTTCAAAGTTGAAACCAATAACAAGGATTACCTAAAAAATGATCAACTCCACGAAAAAAATGTATATAACATAAATTGTGTGTTTTAACAAACCCTTTATTTCCTTGTCTATATTACGGTTCACCAGCGATGTAAATTTCCGTAAAATTAATCCAGAATAAAGTACTCCTCAGAGGCTATTCCCAGAAAATACAAGATATACATTTTATTTGTCAGATAAATATCTTTAATAGACGATATTTTAATCAAAATCGTGAAAGCCATTTTAGACAAAATAAACATTTTCGATTTTTTTTCCATGTAAAGCGTAGTTGAGGGTGGGGGAATTTTCTTGAAAATCTTCGTGTCGTATTCTTGGAAGATACTAAACTTAAATACCAAGTTTAGTATTTAATGAACCTTTCGCTTTTGAGTTCTGCTGTCCACAGACACAAACACACACGCGCGCGCACACAAATGCTTCTTTTTATGACGTATTTCCGGTTGTCAGACAATTCTGGATGTTTATTTATTACTACATTATCATTTATTCTGTTAATATGCTAGTAATTTTAATAGCGTTATTGAAGACTTTTTAGTTGTTAGTTTAATAACGCCATTTAACTGGTAGATCATATAGAACTATGAATCCATTGACATCCATCTTATAAGGATAAGGGAAAGCTAAAAAATACAAGGCTTATCCGGCTAATTGACTAACCGAAATTCGAACTCGGGACCTCTTGAATGTAAGTCATATTCAGTATCATCACATCGCCGAGTTCGGTTCAAGGCAGTTCAAACTTCAATAAAAAGCTTAAATGTTATTTTAATATACAAATAACGTTAAATTATTATTTTTATTATTATTATTATTCCATTGAGAATTATGCTTACTATCAAAATGCTAGATACAGTGCAATTTACAATTTTATTCAATTTCTCTAAAACTTACTATATACTGACGCTATTTTAACAATAGAAATTTAGTATTTACTTGGTTATTGGAACCTGTATGGTGTTATAGTTAAATACATCAATGCTTCCTGCATTTCCTTTAAAGGATGTGAATCAATCACTTTAGTTTTCAGTTTACTGAAATATGAGACGCTATTTCAAATATAGAACATTTATCTCATCAGGGAAAACTTTGCCGGGCTGTTTTTGTTCTCTGTTTTCTTTAGCTCCAAATGAACGTACAGTTTCAACATTTAAAAACAAAAAAAAATCTGATGTGCTACACTCACAAGACTTTCTTTTTCTGCTTCACAAACTTCTTACAAAAGATTCTTCTTCTTTCTGCACAATACTAATCGAGATAAACATAGCAGAATGTTCTTATTACTTAGTTCTTTATAAGTAGAAGCGAACTAAGGCAATGCACTAGGCTAAAGTGATAGTCAAATGTTTTAAAGCTATCGTTATACCATTGTCATTGCAAATCACTTATTTGCTTGACCAGGAATAGAACAAATGAAAAATGTATACTTCCTGTCTGAGAAAAGAATAAGTAAAAAAAATTACAAAAAACAATTTTATTTTGTCTCTTTTTCTAAGAAAATTTTGAACGCCCCTCGTACCCAGGAATTGGGCTAATCACCCATTCTCGATTGCTATGATTCAAGGTTTATTTGCTCCTCAACAGACCACCAACACAAAGCTTTGGATTGTAAGTCCTACAAACAGGACAGGAGGGAAATCTGTTGAAGAAGTATTATTATTTGAATCCTGTCGCTCTGTTTTTCGTACTCGACTAAAGAGAACAATTGAATCTATTTATTCATAGGGTGCAAAAACAGTACATCCTTAGATTGCGGTTGGGGAAGGAAAGTTTTCCGAGGTACACAGATACACCGGTCTATTAGTCCAAAAATGCAGCATTTTCCAGAGACATTTAAATTGTAATGTAATTTGTATTTATCCTGTATATCGCAAATATGTTGGAATGGAATGTTGAAATGTCGAAACATTCCAGCTTTTAGCGTCACTGTTTTGTCTTGGGGTAAATACATTTAAGGGTGAAATTGCAGTTATTTTTGGTAGACATATGCTTTTAGGATTTTTGCATGGAAAAATACTATACACATTAAAGTGCAAGTCCGATGTTTCAGAACTCTATGATGTCTGCAGGTTACCTTAATTACATATTACCATTTTATTATGCTAAAAAAGTCACTCATAGCATTACGCAGCATTATAAGACCAGATAACACTGCAGCTATCATGAGTCTGAATAGACCAACGGATTGCGGTGGCCGCGCTCGCTGAAGTGTCTCGCTTTGGCGCTTCGTGGTGCACAGGATCGTGGGTTCGAGTCCCGCCTTGGGCATGGGTGTTTCTGTGTTTGAAAATGTGTCTAAATGTGAAAAGGAAAACGTTAAGAATAATAAGGTCTACTGAAATATAGGAAACTGGAAAAAATAGAGAAAAAAGGAATACAGCGCCGGAGTCCTGACAAGCCTCCGGAACTGCATTATTATTAATTTTTTTTTACTTATAAAAAAATGGTACCGCTGTATAAAGCATCTTATCGAGAGTTGACTATACTAGTATACTTGGTGGTTCGCACCCAAAGGACAATTATTACTTTCTCTACATATACTATGTACCTAGTATATAGAGAAGGTATTATAATTCACCCAAAAATTCGAAACCGAGATTTCATCTGAAATACATATTTGAGATCCCCGAATCCGAAAAAGCATTTTTAGAAAAACAGCCGTGTACGTGTGTGTGTGTCTGTGGGCAGTATAACTCAAAATACATAAAGGCCGTGAAATACCAAACTTGGTATTTAGGTTTCGTATCTACAAGGATGCGACACGAAGATTTTCAATAAAATCCTCCTATCCTTTACATGGAAAAAGTTTCCAAAATTTTGATTTTCTCAAAAATGGTTCTAAATATTTTGATAAAAATCTCTATATTTAAGATATTTACATGACAATTGTCTGGAAATGCTTCTGAAGACATATTTATTCTGCAAACCTGGTAAATCTTCAAGAATAGACGAAAACTTACCTAACAAAAATGTAGATCTCGTTAAAACATACAATTTGTGTAATAAACAATCTTTTCGTGAAGTTGGCCGTTTTTGAGATATTCCTTGTTATTAGATTCCGCTTTAAAATCCTTATATTTTTCTCATACGGGAATTTGTCAACTTCTATCCATACGAACAAAGGTACCTAAATCACATAACAATCAGCTTTTAAAATATTTGACTATCGATTCAGCCTACTTACAAGGAAGCAAGTAATAATAAATATACTTTCTGATAATAATCTATTTTAGAGATGTAGAGAAAGTCATGGAATGGAACACATCATACTTTCTCTAGCCCCGTATGTACAATGTACATATGGATAGAGAAATATTGTCTTCCACCCAAAAATTCGATACCGAGATTTTACCGGAAATACATGTTTTAGGACCCCCTATATCCAAAAAAAACATTTTCAGAAAAAGGTCTGTATGAGTGTGTGTGTCCGCGTGTCTTTTAACACGATAACTCAAAAATGAAAAGTAGCTAAAACACAAAACTTGGTATTTAAGTTTAGTATCTTCCAGAGATGCGACACGAAGATTTTGAGAAAAATCCCCGAACCCCAAACTACCCTTTACATGGAACTTTTTTCGAAAATTTTGATTTTCTTAAAAATGGCTCTAACGATTTTGATTAAAATATCATATATTGAAGTTATTTACCTGACAAATAAAATGTATATCTTGCATTTTCTGGGAATTGCTTCTGAAGACCTGTTTATTCTGGATGAATTTTGCTTAATTTGGCATACCTAGTAAACCGTAAGAGATAGAAAAAAACTTACTATACAAAAAATGTAGATCTTGTTAAAATACATAAGTTATGTTACATACACTTTTCTCGTGGAGCTTACTATTTTCGATGTATTCGTTGTTATTAGTTTCAGAGGTGAAGTAGGTATGTATACTTTTCTCGGACGGGAGTGTCCGTTTTTCTTTTGTTCTACTCCTGGCCAAGAAAAGAAGCGATTTGTAATGACAATCTCATAACGACAGCTTTTAAAACATTTGACTATTGGTTTAGTCTAGTGTATTCCCTTAATTTCTTCCTACTTATACGGAACTAAAGAACATTGTGCTAATGATTACCTCAATTAGCAAGGTGCAGAAAGAAGAATAATGTTATGTAAAAAGTTTGTAGAACAGCTAGAGAAAGTCATGTGGATGTAACACATCAGATTTTTTTTTATTCTATCACCTCATCTCCATTTTTTGTGTATCCGTGAATGGGTTAAAGTCGTTTTACTAGAATTTAATTTTCACAATATTTCTACTTGTTCAATACTTAATGCGAACCTCAAAGTACATACCAGCAAGCTAATTTTACTGTTATCTTTCCAAAACTACTGTTAACAGAACTAGCTATGAGGTTTTATAACAATATTTCCTTTTGAAACAAAAAAAAAAAAATTAAATGTGAGCAGAAAGGGAAAAAACATTTAGAAATTTTACGATGGATATAATGATTTTCTCTATCTTTGAATGAAGATATAAAAATGCGATACTTGGAGCTTAAACTGTAATACAAGAATGCATTATTTTAAACCAACATTTTTTTAATAATTCAAAAACTATTAAGGTATTTTTATACTCTTGGTGTGTGTGCCATAACTGAAATTTCTAATATCAACATTGTGGAAAACCTAAATTTCACCCATCACCCTCTTCAATATACCTAATTTAGTTTAAAATATATTTTGTTTTAGTGGCTGTAATAACTTGGTCATATAACTGTTCCGTAAGGTACCACGTTGACTTTATGTATTGGCAAGTATCTCTTCCCGGAGCCATATTACCTCCTAGCGGCAAGAAGATGGTGTTCAAGGACCGTCCAGTGTAGCTGCACCACCATTGGTAGTCAGATGGCCTGGTCTTTTAAGCTTTCATCTCCTCACACCATACATGCCACTTAGCTCTGCGACAAGTAGATGGGGTTGGGGAGCCATCCACTCTACTGCTTACACCATCCATCCATCCGTCTGAGCGCCTGTCTGCCTATCTGTCTTCTCACCGAACTACCCACCAACCTACGCACTTACCTAACCGACCTACCCACCACCTATTCTACGTAGCTCCACCCACACAGTTACCCATCCATCCAACCACCCATACACCTACCCAAGTACCTACCCATCCATCCACTCGCCCACCTATCCATTCTTCTAACCACCCACACACCTACTCACGTACCTACCCATCCATCTAACCACCTACACACCCACCTACTCATCATGCACTCACCCAACTATCCATCCTTCTAACCACGCACACACCTACCTACTCATCATCCACTCACCCAACTATCAATCCTTCTAACCACGCACACACCTACCTACTCATCATGCACTCACCCAACTATCAATCCTTCTAACCACGCACACACCTACTCACGTACCTACCCATCCATCTAACCACCCACACACCTACCCGCGTACCCATCCATCCATCCATCCATCCATCCATCCATCTAATCCACCTACCTAACTAACCTAGCTATCCAACCATCCACCTAACCCACCTACCTAACTAACCTAGCTATCCAACCATCCACCTATCCATTCTTCTAACCACCCACACACCTACTCACGTACCTACCCATCCATCTAACCACCTACACACCTACCTACTCATCATGCACTCACCCAACTATCCATCCTTCTAACCACGCACACACCTACTCATGTACCTACCCATCCATCTAACCACGCACACACCTACTCATGTACCTACCCATCCATCTAACCACGCACACACCTACTCATGTACCTACCCATCCATCTAACCACGCACACACCTACTCATGTACCTACCCATCCATCTAACCACGCACACACCTACTCATGTACCTACCCATCCATCTAACCACCCACACACCTACCCGCGTACCTATCCATCCATCCATCTAACCCACCTACCTAACTAACCTAGCTATCCAACCATCCACCTAACCCACCTACCTAACTAACCTAGCTATCCAACCATCCACCATGGCAGCGCAAACGCAATTACCATCTATTTTTAGTTTCGTTATCACTTTAGAGTGAAGATGGAATTTTGGGTTGTGGTATTAAATATCCAATCCGGTATCTATCTTGGCGACCCCAGGCAGATGGAATTTCAACTCGGAAACCTCGAATGTTAGCCCCTACGCAACTCTTGGCACATAATTATTGTATCCTAAAACAGGTACAAGAACGCTCCTAATCAGTAGCAATGCGGCCGATGTTTTGAAATACAGCTCGTTGTGAGAGAAACTCTCGCTGCTTGCAATTTAACTTGTAAATTGGATCCTCCCCGGAAACTTTGTCCTAAGCCGCTCTGCCTGCTCCTTCACACCGCTGCTAAAAAATCAAATGTTTTCGTTTCAGGAAAATCCTTTCTTGCACCCAAACTTTCCACTGCACGTCATTATTATTTACTTAAAAATTCCATTAACTGTAAGCGCTTCATCTGGAAAACCGAGCTGTGCACACGTAATCTCAAAATTCCATAACTAATTTATAAGTCAAGAGGGACTCGGGTTTGCGGAGCAAAATACTCGACAGATTTCATCGGTTCGTTTGTTTCTGTTACAGTGGCATTTACATCCGCGCTTTCAGCTCTTGCTGATACCCTCTAACAATTATATTCTCTATATACGTAGTACGCAGGTAGAGAAGGTATTGCATTCCACTTAAAAATTCAATACCGACATTGTACTGAAAATACACCGTTTCAAGTCCTCTGTATCCCAAAAAATATGATATTTTCCATTCACATGACTTTCCTATATCTCTGTAACAAATTATTATTCTTCTATCTACCTCATGCTAATCCAGATAAATATTAGCAGAAATAGTTTTATTAGTTGCTTTCTTGTAAGTAGAAGGGAAATAAAGGGAATACACCAAAATAAAGTGAAAGTCGACTCTGTTAAGGGGACCCGGTAAGGCATATAATGACAATGTTAAAATTTAAGCCTTCAAGGAACATTTTCTCAGAAACTATTTATTGTATCTACTTCAAAATTTTATATTGCATTATATAGACTTTTGTACACACGTTAACATGGTTTTTTGGTAGAATAATTATTTGAAGAGTAAATACTTTTGTTTGCAGTAGTCTATTATTTCATTAAAATATCATACTAATCACTTCAAAATTTCAAAATATTAATAATTCTAAAAAAATGGCGCTGCTAAAGTAGGTATCATACATACAAACATAATGCCTGAAAATATGAGCTTTCTATGTCTAACATTTTCTGAGAAAATGTTCCTTATGTATCAGAATATGTAGTTTTGAGATATCAATATATATTTTCTTTGTTATTGGTTTAAATTTTAAAATTATTATACTTTCTCTGCCACTGTTCGTTTTTTGTCGTGGTCATACAAAGGGCATGTAGGTTCAACGCTATGGCATGACAGAGTGGTCAGTTTTACAAAAAGCTGACTATCGCTTTAGCCTTGCGTATTCGGTCCTACAGTATGTATGTCGGTCCGGGTAGCTCATTTGATTAGGCGTTGGGATTCTGATTCCAGAGATCGGGGCTCAAATCCCGTCAAGACCTTTGATTCTTAGTATGCTTAAAAGCCACAGTTCCACGTCAGTGGATTTACTGAGCTGTAAAATAACTCCTGAGAGATTAAATACCGGCACACCGGCGGCACAGATATGATCCTAGCAATTGACAGCTTAGCTGACAAAAAAGATTAACTATCTATACACGAACATATATGGAGTATGGAGAAAGTATTGTATTTCACTTAAACATTTAATACAAAGTTTTCACCGTAAATATAAGTTCTGATATCCCCTGAATAAAGAAAAAGTATTTATAGAAATAGGTCAGAGTGTGTATCTGTGGACAACAAAACGAGAAGTCTGTTAAATACCAAACTTGGTATTTAAGTTTAGTATTTCTCAAGGATGGGACACGAAGGTTTACAAGAAAATCCTCCTACCCTAAACTATTCTTTACATGAAAAATTTTTGAAAAGTTTGACTTTCTCAAAAATGACTAACGATTTTGATTAAAATATCGAATATTAAAGATATTTACATGACAAATAAAATGTATACATTAATTTTAGCCTATGAAGACTACTTAATTCTGCACGCATTTTGCTAAATTTTGCTTAACTGGTAAACGGCAATGATGAACAAAAACTTTTTCTAAGTCGGCTTACACTCCCCGTATACAGGACTGACACCTCCCTAGGATTTAGAAGTGGTTGCTTAGGGGTTAGAAGTACTTTGAAGAGCCAATGGCACGAAACCACAGAATAGAGAACTTGGATTGGCATGAATATGAGGAAGTGAAGATATGAAATGCAACTGAAATGGATGATAGGAAAGATAATGGAGCAGATGTTAGAATGAATGGTGAGGAAATCAGAGATTCCTGAGAAAAACCCCCAGACGCCGCTGCGCCCACCACAAATCACACATGCGGGCGTTTGAGATCGAATCCGGGTCCTCTAGGTGGGAGGCGAACGGTTGATTCTTCGGCCTAGACAAAAACTTAATATACCAAAATATAGATCACGTTAAAATACATAATGTATGTCATATACGATTTTATAGAACTGAGCGATACTGAGATATTTCTTGTTATTGATTTTAGCTTTAGAATAGTTCTACTTTTCTCATACGAAATTTGTCAACTCCTCGCCATACAAACAAAGGAGTTTCTATTACATAGCAAGCAGCTTTTAAAATATTTGACTATCACTTTAGTCTGGTGTACACCCTTATTTCGCTTTAACCTACAAGAAAGTAAGTAATAAGAAAATTTCTGTTAATTTTATCTCGATTAACATGAAGCAGATAGAAGAATATTCTGTTTTGTAATAATTTCTTACCGAGATATAAGTTTTTCTACATGATTAGTTTTTTCACATACAACAAAATATGTAATTAAACTTTTACCTTACAAGTAGATAGAAGAGTAACTATCCGCCTAGGTAGTGTGGTGGTAGCGTGTCTGCCTCACATTAAATAGAACACGAGTTCGTATCTCGGTTAGGGCGAATTACCCGGATTAGGTTTTTTCTGGGTTTTCCCTTATCCTGATAATACGAATGTGGAGTAATTTAGAGCTCCATGGACACCGAGATCATTTGAGCATCATCTCATCGTTTCTTTTTTTTTAGCTTAATGTCCTTTAACCTGGTTGGTCATATTGGACGATGAATGAAATTGGTGAAATGATGTCTTCTCAGATAAGAGAAAACCATCCAAAAAGCAATGTATCCGGGTAACTCACCCTAGGCGAGATCGAGCACTACCACCACACTACCCAGGTGGGCTAAGGAACATTTTGCTTCATAGAAATGGTCTCTTGTTCTTCATTATGCACCCATATATTCATAAATAACATTTATTGTACTGTATTTCATATTAAAATGTGTATAACGCTATTCCAGTTATGCGTTTAGGCCACAGACCTTTTGATGTGCGAAATTACGGTGTTTACTTTAAATAGACGAGTAAGCTTTTGAATGAATAATTTGAAGAAGGGTAACTAGAGAAAGTCATGCGAGTGCTACACAGATATTTTCAACTTTCAAACCACTTTCATTATTATACTGAGTTATTCTCCCTACTTGAGGTATATAACTATGCAAGTTACCTTAATCAAGAGGTCACTGCCCCAGGTCCAACAGGTAGGATGACCCAAGTTTCTAATACTACTCCAGATTACTTCCGTGTTTTGCTTAACAAGCAGATCTCCAAGTTCTGGACACGCACAAGATTCCTCTGTCACTGCCAGAAACCCGGCAGATCAAGGGAACCTTATCATCCACTGCATTATAATTCCGCCTGCTTATTCACCCTCCTGAACAAGTTCCTAGCAAGTTTTGTCCCAAGATGTCTCAACCCAAATGAACCGTTTATTCACTGTCCATATCTGACATGTTTAGTTTTTCTTGGATTCTTTATAACCCTTATATCCCGTTTAATTTAAAATCGCATATAACCTGCATTTTATATACAATATACATAGTGACTAGAGAAGAAATGGAATGGCTTTTTAATTTCTTAAACAGCTGTGGCTATCAGCTTAAATTTGCTTAGAGGCCTCTGTATCAGGCTTTAGACACTGGATTTACGGCTTTACTTCCCGTCCGAAGGTAGACATTATAAGGATTTTTACGCCCGAAAAATTCCATCGTCCTCCGCCGGGTTTCAATCTGCGACCTTAGGTATGTGAAGTTAGCATGGTAACCATTACACCACGGAGGGCGACAAGGTTCACCAAAAATTCGATATACGTTTTCAAATCTCGGAGTAAATTAAAAGTATTGTTAGAAAAATGGTCCAGTGTGTGCGCGTATATGTGGACAGCACAGCTCAAAAACGAGAATACCGTTAAACACCAAACTTGGTATTTAAGTTTAGTACCTCCCAGGGATGCGACACGAAGATTTTTAGAAAAATCCCCGAACCCCAAAATACCCTTCAAATGAAGATTTAATAGAAAGTTTTGATTTTCTCAAAAATAGCTTTAACGGGCTCTAATGTCGTATATTGAAGATATTTACCTGAGAATAAAACATATGTCTTGAATTTTCTGGTAATAGCCTCTGAAATCTACTTTATTCTTGATGAATTTTACGGAATTTTGCATAACTGCTAAACCGTAAGAGATGGACAAAAACTTACCCCATTAAAACACACATCACGTTAAAACACCCCTTTTAATGCCATATATATTTTTTTTTCGTAGAGTTGATCGTTATGAGATACTCCTTTTTTACTTTCTCTATACGCACTATTTACATAGTGTATAGAGAAGGTATAGCACTCCACCCAAAATTTCGATACCGAGATTTCACCGGAAATATATGTTTTAGGGTCCCCAATATCCAAAAAAAAAAAGCATTTCCACAAAAAGGTCCGTGTGTCCGTGTATCAGTGTGTCAGTCTTCAGCTATAAAAACTTATACTTTTCTCAAAAAGGACTTTGTGAACTCGTGTCCATACAAACAAAGGAACTTCAGTCGCAGAACAACCAGCTTTTGACTATCATTTTAACCTATGGTACTCCTTATTTCGCTTCTACTAACAAGGAAGCAAGTAATAAGACTATTTCTGCTAATTTTTGCTCCATTAAATGAAGTAAATAGAATAATTTGTTGCAGTGATATAGAGAAAGTCATGTGAATGGAACACATCAGATTTTTTCCCTTCTACTTACAAGGAAGCAAGTAATAAGACCCTTTCTGTTAATTTTGTCTTGGTTAGCATGAAGCAAATAGAAGCATAAGTTTTTAACAATAGTTTGTTGTAGAGATGTGGAAAGTCATGTGAATAGAACAAATCAGATCTTTAGTTTTTCGTGCAACATTTATAGTCCTAATACCCCGTTTAATTTAGAATCATATATAATCTGTATTACTTTCTTCTATACGTACTATGTACATAGAGAAGATATACCGAGATTTCACCGGAAATATATGTTTTGAGACCTGCTGAATCCAAAAAAGGCATTTTTAGAAAAACGTCCGTGCGTGTGTGTCTGTGTTATGTATGTGTGTGCGTCTGTGGGCAGCATAGATCAAAAACTAAATGGCCGTTAAGTACCAAACTTGGTATTTGAGTTTGGTATCGTACAAGGATGCATCACGAAGTTTTTCAAAAAAAAAATCCCTCCACCCCAAACTACCCTTTACATGGAAAAAACTTCGAACATTTTTAGTTTCTTAAAAACGGCCCTAACGATTCTGATTAAAATGTCATATATTAAACATATTTACCTGACAAATAAAAAGTATATCTTGAATTTTCTGGGAATAGTCTCTGAATACTACCTTATTCTGGTTGAATTTCACGGAATTTTGCATAACTGCTAAAGTATAAGAGGTGGACAAAAACTTACCAGACAAAAAATATAGGGCACGTTAAAAGACACAATTTATGTTATACACAATTTCTTCTTGGAGTTGATCGCTTTTGAGATATGCCTTGTTTTTGGTTTCCGTTTTGAAAAACATACTTTTCTCATACAGGAATTATTTAATTTCTGACGATACAAACAAAGGAACTTCAGTCACATAGCAACCAGCTTTTGGTTATCATTTTAACCTATGGTACTCCCTTATTTCGCTTCTACTAACAAGGATGCAAGTAATAACACCTATTTCTGCTAATTTTTTCTCGATTAGATGAAGTAAATAGAAGAATATGTTGCAGAGATGTAGAGAAAGTCATGTGAATGGAACACGTCAGATTTTTAAAACAAGTTTCTTTCAGATTAGGTGGAGAAACACATAGAATTTTTTGATCTTGCGAACTTTGAAAACTTGCCTGGCGGGTTGTTCTGAAAATTTCTTACGCATTCGAGAATACATATTATACAGATGACTTAATTGTCCCGTATTTGACGTGTGCATGTATCCCTTCGTGCGTTAAAAGAGTTGCAGAACTCAACGAGGCTATTTCAAGTTAAAACCCGCCAATGGAGAACCGGAAAGAGTGGTCTTTCCTTTTCCATATTACTTACCATTGAGGGCGGCGATTGCATCTCTCTCATTGCGATGGGTAAAACGAAGGTCGGTCTTACCAGTCTTCCACTGGCGAGTTTTAACTTGAAATATCCCCGTTGAGTTTTGTAACCCTTTTAGGGATATCTACGAATGTTAAATACGGGGCAGTTGGCCACCTGCTATGAACAATATTTTAATACTTAAGAGATTATGTGAAGTTGATTGTGATGTATCAATTTCTAACTATACAAATTTCCTGGAGCGGCTGCTGAGGCTCAGGAAAGAGACACGGACGTTAAGATCCTAAGCAACTGCATGTGAAATACGTGGTGACAAAGCGGCGCAGGGGCGGGTTTTCTCCGGTTTCCCCGCCATCACATTCCACTGGTGCTCCATCTTCACTCCCTGCATCAGCAGTGTTATCGCCTGCGGTGCCATAGTAGTAGAAGCGGGCGTTAAACACTAAAAAAGATAATAAAAAAATGAAACGGAGGTTAAGAATAACTGCTACATGAAAATCACAGTTTGTCGCACCTTTAACATACATCGGTGAACTGATACACCATCATCGGGCATCTTACCCTAGCAATTTCTTCTCTTCCTAGTTTTTGTCACTTCTTTCCGTCGCTTTCTTCAATTTTTCTTCTGTATTACTCTGTCGCCATTCTTTGTAGCAGCAGCAGCAGCCTTATTAAAGTCAGTCCCGGCCGAGGTACTTTTTCACAAGACGTCGCCGCATCAGATCTTGATTAAACCTGTTTAAGGTTTCGCTAGAAGATGAAAAAGGCACTGCAAACAAAACGCTTTCCCTGCGGAACTTTTGGAGTATTTCTATGACTGACTTTCGAGCTATGTAGTATAGTATTCTAGAGAAATGGAGAAGCACTAGAGATCTGGTCAGAGATGCGATTATGCTACCCTGACAGGCGATCGCGTATGCTTCTGTGCAACAAATATGGCCCTACCTCTACATCAGCCATGTCCAAAGGTGACTCTAGCGAGCGTGGCTAACGAGAATGACAAGCTACAACACGAATCGGAGTTACGCAGTAATGGTGGTCTTAAACACAACTAACACTGAATAACTTCCTATATAATACATCTTTTCTACGAGTTTAACGGAGAATGTATTTGATTGTGTGAAATATGAATGTATTACGCGATTATAGATTTATTTTATCGGGCCATGACTGGACTAGAAGAGTCAGCATACTTCAGTTCGCGCCATAGCCTGTCTATGTCGTTAGCCACGCTTGCGACGTACTGACGTTATAACGTTCTCTCCCAGAATTTCCAGTCAAGGAGAGAATCTACGAGCGAAAAAAATGGAAATGGAGTTTTATTTATGGACGCTCTCAACGTCCCATTATACTTTGGGCGTAAAAGATCACTTAATTTCACTCAGAGGCCTATGGTAAATCTACGACACGGTAAGAGGCTTTACTTTCCTTCCGAAGTAACCCATGCTAAGGATTTTTACGCCCGAAAAAAATCCACCGTCTTTCGCCGGGTTTGAGCCCGTGCTCTGGGGGTATATGAGGCTAGTATGGTAACCACTACACCATGTATATATATTTTGTCATACATACGTATAGTGATATGTGAGAGTGTGTGCGCGCGCGTCTGTTAAAAGCATGATTTGAAAACATAATTCCGTTTAATATGAAACTTAAGTTTAGCATCTTTCAAGTATACAACACGCAGATTTTTAGGAATATCCCTCCCCCCCAAAGTATCCTTTATACCGAAAGGTTTTCAAAACTTTTGATTTTCTCGAAAATGGTTCCAATATTTTGATTAAAATGTCATATATTAAAGTAATTTTCAGGCCAAACGAAATATATATCTGAAAATTTCTGCGAATAACTTCTGAAGGACCTCTTCATTCTGGATGACTTTCGCATAACTGGTAAACTGTAATAGATACACGTATATAAAAAGTCATTACACAAAAAATTCAGCTCTCGTTAAAACACAATTTATTTCTATATAATTTTTATGCAGCTAACCATTTCCAAGATATTTTTTGTTATTTATTTAAATTTTAGATTAGATAAACTTTCCTCAAACAGGTAGTCGTATTTCTTTTTACGTCTCCTTTGGTTTACTCCTGGCCAGAACCGGAATTAAATTGCTTCACATAGCACTAGAGTTTAAAGGATTTCACGATCACTTTAGTATGCCCTTATCCCTCCTACTTATATGGCAGCTAGGAATAAAGCAATTTCTGCTTATTTCTCGATAAGCATGATGCACATAAAGATTAATTTGTTGTATTAATAGTTTGTTAGTAGAACAGGTAGAAACAATCATGTGAATGGAACACATCCGATGCTTACTCCTGTTCTACCAAACTTCATTAGCTTTTCCTGTGCATATGTTATACAGGGTGTTATGGGTATGAGTGCGCGTACTTCAACGCGAACTTCCTGACGTTAAGCTGAAACATAAGTTCGTGTACTTATCCTCTATTGCACTTTGTTGCATAAATAAAAAATAAAATTGGTCAAACGTTTGATTGCGAATGTCACCTTTCCTTTAACGTTTTCTTCAACAAATAGAATACTGAAGAAGAGCTACAAAAGATAAGTTATTCGCGTTTAATCATTTGTTAACAAAATGAGCCGTTTAACCACAAAAGAATTGGATTCCAGCGTATCTACTGAAATAAAAGTCGTGGTCATACGCTTGGCAACTGCGGAAGTGGTAGGTCAGCAATGTTGACATCTTGCACAACAGCTGGTTCTGTCAATGCTTCAGATGCGATGTATGCAGTCAGTATAAATAAAGAGTATCTAGATATGCTTCTTGCGTATGGCAAAGCTCAATACTTTAGATTATTTATAGAGCACATTTGAAGCGTAGTGTACCATGAGAAGGTTGCTACCATTGATGATCTTCGCTCACGTCCGTTTGAAGCAGCACTAGAGATTGAGCAGAACGCTGAGGCTCTACGAGGGTAAGGTAAAATTAACTAAGAAAATGCGATGCCTGCATAGATTCTAAGGGAGCACCTTTTGTATTGTACTGTAAATAAAATATAGTGTTGATTTTGGAGTTATTGAATATTAATAAAAATCCCGTTTAGCAAAGGTATGGCTTTGATTTAATTATTCTACGATACACTTGAAGGAAGTATTTCCATAATTCACATTTGAGTGAATCAAACTAAATCTTATGCGTAGCATCTTAGGCAATTTAAGTTCAAGTCCCGTGAATATGTTCGGATGGCTTGAAAGAAAACCACTTCATCCCTTGTTACTGGCAGTAGCTGATAATAAACACACAGACGCGTGGCGAACCGGATTTCAATCGCAAACCAAAACAAAACATTCGGCTCTTAAGTTCTACTCTGTTGTCAGAATGTGCAGATAATATAATCAATAATGACCAATTATCTCAGTTATCTTTCAAATTAGATGAAGTTGTTTTGGACTTTATTATTAGCCATATTTGGATCTGCCAGCACCTAAAATCTACGCTCTCATACCCTAAAATCCTGTATAATGTAGGAGATACACAGTATCCCTGTCGTAATCTTTTAATAATTGAAATTTCACTTCATAAACATTTTTCTATTTTTACTTTCTCTACACGTAGTACGTACATATTGTATTGTAATGCACCCAAAATTCGATACCGAGATTTCACCAGAAATATATGCTTTGGGACCCTCTGAATCCAAAACAAAAGCATTTTTTGAAAAATATTCGTGTGTGTTTGTGTCAGTGCGTGTGTGTGTGTCTGTGTATGTGTGTGTGCGCGCGTGTGTTTTGTGTGTGCAGCATAGCTCAAAAACGAAAATTCCGTTAAATATCAAACTTGATATTTAAATTCATTCCAAGAATGTGACACGAAGATTTTCAAGAAAATCCCCCCACACACAACTACCTTTACATGGAACATATTCCGAAATTTTTTATTTTCTCAAGCATCGCTCTAACGATTTTGATTAAAATATCGTATATTAAAGATATTTACACGGCAAATAAAATGTACATATATCTTGAATTTTCTGAAAATCTCTTTATTCAGGCTGAATTTTGTATAACTGGTAAACCGTAAGATATATAAGATACACAAAAATATAATCGCGTTTAAACAGTCAATTTATGTTATGCATGTTTTTTTCGTGGAATTGACCATTTCTGACATATTCCTTGTTATTTATTTAAGATATAAAATAAAACCTTTCTCACACGGAAATTTGTAACTCCTGGTCATGCATAGAAACGGGTTTCAAACACATGCCAACCACTTTTTAAAAGATTTGACTATCGTTTTAGCCTAGTGTATTCCCTTATTTTCCTCCTACTTACAAGGAAGTAAGTAATAAAACAATTTCTACTAGTGTTTATCTCGGTTATCAGAAATTCATAACGTCGATAAAAGAATAAGTTATTAAACAATAATTTTTTACAGCGATGTAGAGAAAGCCATCGGAGGGAACGCAACGAATTTTTACATCAATAAACAGATTATAATTGCATAGTGATAGTCAATTGTTAAAAGTTTCTGTGCTGTACCCAGTTACACACAGCACTTACTAACATCAAACTGGAAGGCTCCTACACGCGACGCAAAATACCTACACAGGCTTCACGCACACTTAAGAGCCCCCTTTGAAGTCCCATAAGACTCGAGTCCTATAGAGCTGTCTGTCATTGATCTCTCTCGCCTAGCTTCCCTTAGTTCTACATTTTTGTTTGCACTTCCAGCTCTCTGGTGGCCCTCAAATTACGTATCAAAACAAGATTCACTTTATAGCATTAGTGTCCAGAAGTGAGACATTGCACACTGATCAAAAATCTGCAATAAACGCTATTCTGGCATCATTCATTTCATATCAAATTAGAAGTCAATACATTTAACCGCTTCCATCATGGCGCGTTTAAGGAGATTTATCAGTTAAATTTGGAAAAATCCACAGTATATAAGCTACGGTATTGAAATTTATACTATTTTTACTTTCTCTACACGTACTGTGTACATATATAGAAGGTATTGTATTGCACCCCAAAATTTGATACCAAGGTTTCACCGGAAATACATGTTTTGAGACCCCCTGAATTCAAGAGAAACATTTTTAGAAAAATGTTCCTGTGTGTCTGTGGGCAGCATACCTCATATTTAAGTTTGGTATCTTCCAAGAATGCGACACGAAGATTATCAAGGAAATCCTCCTACCCCCAACTACTTTTTCCTTTACATGGAAAGAATTTCGAAAATTTTGATTCTCAAAAATGGCTAATGATTTTGACTAAAATCTCTTATATTTAAAATATTCACGTGACAAATAAAATGTATATCTTCAATTGTCTGGGAATAGCCTCTGAAGACATATTTATTTTGGATGAATTTTGTGGAATTTTGCATAACTAGTAAACCGTAACAGCTAGACAAAATTCTTACTGCACAAAATTTGAGGAGCTCGTTAAAATACACAATTGATGTTGTATACATTTTTTTCGTGAAGTGGACCGCTTTTGAGATATTCCTTGTAATTAGCTTTAGCTTTAAAACACTTATACTTTTGCCATGCGAGAGATTGTTAACTCCTGCCCATACAAACAAAGGTGCTTCAATTACATAGCAACCAGCTTTTAAAAGATTCGACTATCAATTTAGCCTAGTGTATTCACTTATTTCCGTTCTACCTACAAAGAAGCAGGTAATAAGAGCCTTTCTGCCAGTTTTTTCTCGATTAGAATTAAGTAAATAGAAGAATAAGTTTTTCAATAATAATTTATTGCAGAGCTTTAGAGAAAGTCATGTGAATGGAACACATCACACTTTGTTTTTTTTGTTGTTGTTTGTTTTTATGGTTTTTTGTTTGTTTGTTTTTTTAGTTTAACATCCTTTATCTTGGTTGGCCATATCGGACGACGTATAAAATTGGTGAAATTATACTTAAATTTTCTCGGGGTCCATGAAGCTTAAAGTTACTCTACATTCGTCTTCTCAGCACAAGGGAAAATCCTCAAAAATATCTTCTCCGGGTAACACCCTAAGCGAGATTCGAACTCGTGTCCTTTGAATGTGAGGTAGACGCGCTACCATCACACTTCTCAGGCGGGCAATACCAGTTATCACAAAGAATAATTGTCATATTTTTGTCATTTAACAAAATTCTAGCTTGCGTGGTTATTTAATAATAATTGCTGAAACTAATTCTAGTAAAACTGAGCCATATTGTGCATTTTTAAAAATATTCACATAAAAAGGTCAGTTTTACGGATAATGAATTTACAAATAAATCTGTCATATTAATGTTATATTAATCATAATTAATGTAGAACAAGTACTACTTTTCTTACTTCAAAATGCATGATGTTTCGAAATTTAACATTCAACAAAAACATTGTAACATAACCAATTTCTTAAATGTTCTTTTAAGTGCCAGTATAAACATTTTGAAGTAAATAAGTGAAAAATTGCATCTTGTGGAGCTTTTGAGTGTGGAAAAGTGCTGCAAAAATATTTTCGAGAATACAAGGTTTAAATTTGGCGGTGCCTAATAATAAGCATGCACCTATCCACTTATAGTTTCAGTTAATTGGTAGTTTAAGTTCGCGAAATAATACAACTAATATATTAATAATATATTTTAGAAATTATATTCATTTTTTGTTCGTAGTCAGCTTATTTAGGCCTGACACCTCTGTAGGACTTACAAACGGGTGCATAAATGACAAGTCTGTCGGGGAGCCACCGTCATGAATCCACAGAATGATAATCTGGAACGAGTGGTCGGCGTGTAGCCAGGCATAAGCATGAGCAAGTGGATGATTTGAAATACAAGCGAAATATCAGTTTATTATTATTTTATTACGAAACAAAATTATTACTTTCTCTAAACGTACTATGTGCACAGTGTATAGAGAAGGTATTATATTGCACCCATAATTTCGGTTCAGAGATTTCACCGGAAATACATGTTTTGAATCCTCCTGAATCAAAAAAAAGCATTTTTGGAAAAGGACCGTGTGTGACTGCGTGTGTGCGTGTGTCAGTGGACAGCATAGCTCAAAATCGAAAAGACCATTAAATACCAAACTTGGTATTTAAGTTTGGCATCTTCCAAGGGTGTGACACGAAAATTTTCAAGAAAATCCCCCACCCCCAACTACCCTTTACATGGAACTTTTTTAAAAAATTTTGATTTTCTCAAAAATGGCTCTAATAATTTTGATTACAATATCGTATATTAAACATATTTACCTTACAAATAATATGTATATCTTGAATTTTCTTGGAATAGCCTCTGAAGACTACTTTATTCTGGAGGAATTTTGCACAGCTGCTAAACCGTAAGAGGTGGACAAAAACCTACAACACAAAATATGTAGAGCACATTAAAACACACAATTTATGTTATATACATTTTTTTCGAGGAATTTATCGTTTTTGAGATATTCCTTGTTTTTGGTTTCAGCTTTGAAAAACTTGTACTTTTCTCATACAGGAATTTGTCAACTCGAGTCCATACAAACAAAGGCACTTCAGTCACCTAGTAACCAGCTTTTGACTTCACTTTAACCTATGATACTCCCATATTTCGCTTCTACTTACAAGGAAGCACGCAAAAAAGACTATTTCTGATAATTTTTTCTTGATTAGCATGAAGTAAATAGAAGAATAAGCTTATTAACAATAATTTGTTACTCAGAAGTAGAGAAAGTCATGTGAATGGAACACATCAAGTTTTTTCTTAATGTTTCACAATTTTTTTGTCAAATTTTACAGATGCGTCATCTTAAGGGATACTTAAGGTAAACTTTTGACTACAATCGGTCAAAAATCGAAAATTGATTTTCATACCAAATAGTTTTTCGAACCTTCAGAGAATTCTGTAGTGAATCAAAATTTAACTGCCACTCCCCCTTGCTTCGGACTCTACAGCTATTTAAAGATCGTATAATACAACTTTTTCAAAATATTCCACGGGTCTCATTTTTAGATCGATTTTTATCTATTTTAATAGTAAAATGGATAACATTATTCTAACACAAATAGCATTTTTTTTAAAAAACATGTATTTGTATGAAAAATTATTACCTAATTTTATACAAGTTTAATCTCCTAAAAATTATTACAAGTCAGTAATCTCTGTTATTGCCATTTTTCCATTTAAATGTTTGTGTGTGGTTTAAAGCTCCATTCAGAACATTTCAACCAATTTCCCAAATTTTGAGGCGCATGGAACATTTTGAGTAATCAATATATTTACATAATAAAATTGATGAAATAATTTATATCCTATTGACTATTTATCCAATATGAATCAAATTTGGTATTCATATTAGCATGATAGCAATTCAATTACAGTAAAACTTCCAGAAAAATCCATATAGAAATACATACATATAAAATTTACTGCCGTCCCTTAACATAACGACCAGTTATGGCTATTAAATAACGTAAGCGCGTTAATCATCATGTGTAAGGCTACGATTTATAATAATTGTGATAATAATGTGTATTTTTTAGGAAGTGTTAGCAAGTAATTTCTTCAAAGATGGTAGTAGGTAGCAGATTTTCTCGATAAAGTTTGCGAGGAAGCACACAATTTCTGTCTTCGTAAAGGACCCTCTGTTGCAATTTTTCTAAAAGAAAGATATAGATAATATAAGATAAAGTATATTACGAAGAAATTACAGATAAAAGATTTGGTTAACAATAAATAATAACTCATAACGCAAGCAATTTCTTCAGGTAAGGAATCATTAATGTTAAAACAAGGAAATTACAGCGATATTAATCTCGAAGCCTCTCTCTTGTAATGCCCTGACAGGCAAAGCGTAAGACTTTCAACTTTCGCGTAGAGCCAAAGAAACCGGTTCATTCCGGTATTAGTCTAATCAGTGCAGTGATGGCTTACATGTGCAATGTGAACGGCGAATGTTTAATCGGAACTAGGAGAACAAGTTGTTGTTCTCCTAGTTGTTGTTCAAGTTAGGGGTGAACAAATGATACCGCAACTCGAGCAGCTTCAAGCAGTTCCGTCAAAGCTACTCGAGAGCTCAGATCATGATGCAACAGGCGCAGTAACTTCATATGTCACAAAAGGCACGTTAATCGTACATATACGTTATTTATTGAATTAACGGAACTTAACTGTATTTATAATCTAATTCAAATAATGTAAACAATATAATTCGCTAATGGTGTAAAATTAGAGTATAATTAAGATGTTTGAAATTATTAAAGTTATAAACAAACTAGATTCGTCAATTATTTTGAATTTATATTGTATAGAAACAGTACTTAAAAATAAATGCACGTTTTTAATTTTTACACTTTTTAAGATATACTCAGGATTATAAATTTAAATTGCTGTATTTGAATATCTTACTTTTCTTACTTTCGCGTTTACTCTTTTAATTCTTTGTTATTGTTTTCTTTTATGTTGCTTACTATTTTGTGTATTGCAAAAGCACGTACGGACTGCCTCCGTGGTCGAGTGGTCAGCGAGCTGACTTCTCACCCGGGGGTTCCGGGTTCGATTCCCGGCTGGGGCGGGGAATTTTTCTTTAACGAGAATTATTCCCTATCCCCCACAGAGTTTGGAAGTATATATGTGAGAGTGAATGTGTGTGTGTGTTTGAGGAATATAAAAATCGATAAACACATTGTAAAGAACACAGACAAGAGTTGTTTCTAGTACAAAGCCCCCGATATGACCTTAGTTGTTAAAGGGGAGGCTATATAAATGAAAACAATAAAAAAACACTACGGTCTGTGGACCCGTGCAATGCATGATTATGTTCTGTCAATAAATACACACATAATTTTTACACATGATAAAAACAACGTGTTAAATAAAATAATAGAAACAATGGAAATAAAAATGAAAGTGGATCCTTTATTAATTTTTTTTCCAATTAAAAGTTTAAAATCTTCATGTAATTTATTAATCATTAAATTTCATAGTACTGTAAGGTAGTTCCAATAATTACATGAAGACCATGAAATCCAGTTGCTACATTGACTTGGGCCGCATTTGAACCAAGATCTTCTGTTCAGCAAGGCAATGCTTACCGTCTGAGCTATTTCGATTGACTTATTCATTGTAATCAGTTACCGGAAACTATTTAATGAAGGCGACCAAACCAATACATTCCTGATAATGTATTAGTTTGCTAAAATGCACACAGAAACTTGATTGTTTTGTATGTTTTTTTTTCTCTACACTTACTATGTATACATAGTGTATAGAGAAGGTATTTTATTGCACCCGAAAGTTCCATACCGAAATTTTACCGGAAATACAAAAAAAAAAAAAAAAAAAAAAAAAGTATTTTTAGAAAAATTTCCGTGTGTATATATATATATGTGTGTGTGTGTGTGTGTGTGTCTGTGGGCAGCTTAGCTCAAAAAACGAAGAGTCAACGAAACACCAAACTTGATATTCAAATTCGGTATCTTCCAAGGATGCGACATGAAGATTTTCAAGAAAATCTCCTCACTTTCCCTTCTACTTTTAAGGAATAAAGTAATAAGATCGTTTCTGCTAATGTTTATCTCGATTAGCATGAAGTAGGTAGAAGAATAAGAGAAAGACATGTGATTGTAACACATTAGATTTTTCTTAAAGTAACCTTAAGGCACTGAACCTATTTTGAAACTAAACTCAGGGGCACAAAATCCTTAAGCATTCTGCTGCAATATGATCTGAGGCTTCAAGGCAAATATTAGTAACAAATACCGCTAGATCGCGGCATGAACGAGACTTCTCGAGAAATGACGTCATCTTCTCGAGTTACTCGAGCTGAGCTCAAAACACATCACTACTTCAAATGTACACAACAGTTGACAGCAAACTATTAACAATGATTGCAAAGAAAAATAACAACTCCGAACTTTTCCGATGGAAATAGCGCGCTTTACGTAAGCTTCTTGGAGTCATCACATTAAGTTTGATTACGTCATTACTTTAGGCAAGATAATGTTCAACGTAACGGGCTGCAAAGAGAAGTAAACCTTAACGGACCCAGGAATGAAGCTTTCAAAAAATTACCTACTTTGCCAGCATTAGACTTTTAAAAGGTACATTATATGCTACAATGTACCATTACCCGTTATGGTAAACACAGTGTTGAAAACAGTGATAATTTGTTTTTCTTTTCACATATGCAATTTTCAATTTATAAATGTTTAATTTGTTGCAGAGTAAGAAGAGAAATCATGTGAATGGAACACATCAGATATTTATGTAGAAGGCGCCATCGGAATATTATCTATGTTTTATATGTTATTTATAAAAAATCTGATATGTTCCATTCACATGAATTTCTCTAACCTTTGCAACGAACTATTGTTAATAAACGAATCCTCCTATTTACTTAATGCTACTCGAAAAAAAAAATAGCAGAAAGTCTTATTATTTGCTTCCTTGTAAGTAGAAGGTAAGTAAGGGAATACATTAGACTAAAGTGACAGTCAAATATTTTAAAAGCTAGTTGTTATGTGTTTGGAAGCTCCTTTGTTTGTTTGAGCAGTAGTTGACAATTTCCTGTATGTGAAAATTATTTTAAAACTGAAACCAATAACAAGGAATATCTCAAAAATGATCAACTCTACGAAAAAACGTATAGAACATAAATTGTATGTTTTAACGAGCTCTACTTTTTTGTTAAGTACGTGTTTGTATATCGCTTACGGTTTACCAGTTATGCAAAATTCAATAAAACCAGATATAATAAAGAGGGATTTAGAGGCTATTCCCAGAAAATTCAAGATATAAATTTTATTTATTATGTAAATATCTTTAATATTCGATAATTTAATCAAAATCGTTACAGCCATTTTTAGGAACATACAAATTTGGATAATTTTTCTATGTAAAGGGTAGTTGGGGGTGGGGATTTTCTTAAAAATCTTTGTGTTGCATCCTTGGAAGATCCTGAATTTTAATATCAAGTTTGGTGTTACGTTGACTCTTCGTTTTTTGAGCTAAGCTGCCCACAGACACACACACATACACATTCAAACAAACACACACTGCAGACACACACGGACATTTTTCTAAAATGCTTTTTTTTGTTTTTTTTGTTTTAGGAGTCTCAAAACATGTATTTCCAATGAAATTTTGATATCGAATTTTTGGGTGAATACAATACCTTCTTTATACACTACGTGTAGAGAAATTATTATGTTTTAAACCAATTATCAGATGAAAGTGAAATTGTACATCCACAAGTAAGGTGAGGGTAAGCTTTTATAGCCTTAAAATTAAGAGACTATTAAGTTCAGTCACAGAATTGTTTAAGTCATATCAGCGAGGTAATGTGTGACTCACATTCGCAGGATTCGATTCCTGGCGACCCACAGCTCTGACCCATGGGCTTTTTGTGGATCTCTGGTTTCGAAAGCGAATACTGGAATTGTTGCTCACCTTCTACGATTCCTTTTTCGTAATTTTTCATTCTGTTTTCCTTCTCTTCTTTCTGGTGAGCTTCTAGGTTCACAGTTATGGCGGTGCTAGATATATAGCGCGAATGTATGCTCAATGGGGGGGGGACTGATTTGTTCTATTCACATGACTTTCTTTACCGGTTCCACAAACAACTAGTGAAAGAAGATTATTGCTATATCTACTTCATGTTAATCCAGATAAACATTAGTAGAAATGGTCTTTTTACTTACTTCCTTGTAAGTAGAAGGGAAATAAGGGAGTATATTAGGTTAAATCGATGGTTAAATCATTTAGAAGATATCAGTATGCAATGAAATTGAAACTGAAATTAGCTTCAGGAATAAAACAAAAGAGGTATGAATCGAATGAAGAGTTGCTTTTGAGAAAAGTATATGCATTTTAAAACAAACTAATTACAAGGAATATCACAAATGAAATGTATATACATAAATTGTTAGAGTGATCTACATGTTTTGTGTAGTAGGAGTTTGTCTAATTCTTACGGTTTCCTAGTTATTCGATAGTCTTCCAGAAGAATGAAGAGGGCTTCAGAGACTATTTCAATCTATACATTTTATTTGCCATGCAAATATCTTTAACAAGTGGGATTTTAATAAAATTGTTAGAATCATTTTTGAGAAACTCAAAATTTCCACAAAATGTTTCAAGTAAACAGTAATTTGAGGAAGCGGGTTCGTGTCACATGCCTGATCTATATCCCATTTTTGGTATTTAATGGTGTTTTCGTTTTTCAGTGGACAACAGATGGAAGCGCGCACACACACACACACGTGGACATTCTTTTAAAAAAGTATTTTTGTCCGCAGGGTACCTCAAAACATTTGCTTCCAGTTGAATCTACCTACTGTATACATAGCACGAGTAAAGAAAGTAATACCCTCTGTGGACACTAGAAGGTTGCCAACTAGAAGGTGAAATATACAAAAACACGTTTCAATTTGACCCATAGGCAGTTCGGTCATATTTTAGGGGAGATAAATTACCCTGGCAATCCAGTAACTAGAATTATGTTCGGGAAAGATAGGTGGTCATTTAGTGTCGGTAAGAAATGTCCTTGTGGGGTGAGTGCCGACCAATCATTGCGTAAGAATGTCCTCAGTGTCATCATGTCATCGGTGTTGCAACATCCACGCACGCGTTCTTATGCATGACCGATCTGATTATTTGCAATCTGTTTTATTAAAGTCTGTGAAAAAATCGGTTGTGTTATACACAGTTATTCCGTAAGGATTACGTTTATAATCGTTATCACTTTTTATATATCTGGAAATTGCTCTTGTTCTCATTCTAGAACTGCTACGAATGATACTGCGATTTCAAAATGTCTTACAAGGATAAACGAGTTGAGGTTATGTTAGCCGAAATAATCAAACCTTTAGGTTTAGCGAAGCATTGGACCCAATGTTGAAAGGTGCAGGTGGGATAACTAGTGAGAAATGGAGAAAATCAGTTCAACGTACGAGAATTGTGATAGAAAATGCATGAAAAGAAGAAGATATTTTAGAGGAATCATGGAACGTGTGGCGCTCCAGATGGACAGCGAGTAAATATGGCAACAGCGTACCGAGATAGCCACGTGACAGCAGGGATATTAATCACAAGGTAATTTCTCACCAAATATAGTTGAGGTTGGACGAGATTTGTTCAGTACCAACATAAGGAGGGAGCTCCATTCCACTTTACGCGGGTGCTTGTGAATTACGAGAACTGACCCAGAAGTACCCGACCTCACGTAAAGATAGCGGTTGTTGTTTTAAACAACAACAATGGTAAAAAAATACCAACCTTAGAAAGCTTAAGTCTGAAATTAGACGCTTTTAAATTTGTTAGCATTTGTTTGGCAGCCATCATTAGTGAATACTCTCAGCTAATTTGTAAACATTGATAAAACTGGTCATCGTTGTGTGATGCAATACTTTAATTTGAAAGGTCTTAGTCCAACTAATATTAAAGCTGAGCTAGATTCCACTTTGGGGGAGTCTGCTCCTTCGTTTACAACAGAGAAATATAAGGTGTAAGAGTTTAAACGCTGCCGTACGAGCTGCCAAGACGAACATCGTAGTGGTTGAACAAATGATGTCACCAGTCCAGAAATTGTAAAGAAAAACCACAAAATGGTATTCGATGACCGTCGACTGAAAGTGCGCGAGCTAGCAGACATTGCAGGCATTTCTAAAAAAAGTTCTGTACATCGCATCCTGTCTGAAAATGTAGATATGAGAAAGTTGTGTGCAAGGTGAAAGCCGCGTTTGCTCACAATAGAACAAAAACAGTGTCGTGAGGACGATTCAGTCTAGTGCAATGTTTCGCAGCAATGAAGCTGAGTTTTTGCGTGATTCATAACAATGGATGAGACCTGAGTCCATCACTTCACACCTGAAAACAGTGGATTGGAAGGGAAGAATCGGCTCCAAAGAAGGCGAAGACTGTTTCATCTGCAGGCAAGATCATGTCAGTTTTCTGGGACGCACGAGGGATAATTTTAATTGATTATCTCAAAATAAGGAAAAGTAATCAATGGCGAATATTATGCGAACGTGTTACAGCGTTTGAGTGATGAAATCGAGCAAAAAGACTGCATTTATCGAAAAAGAAAATTTTGTTTCATCAAGACAACGCATCAGTTCTTACGCCCATTATCGTCATGACAAAAATCAATTGAGTTAAATTCGAATTGCTTCCTCATGCACCATATTAGCCAAATTTAGCCCCCTCTGATTAATTTTTTTTCCCAAAATTGGAAATGGCTTGGTAGTAGAAGATTTGCCAAAAATGAAGAGGTGGAGTCTGCAGTTGATGGCTACTTTACAATGAAATAAAGATTTTTCCTCCAATTTGTTGTGCTTTCTTTGTTAGGTAGGGTACTTCTGGGACAGCCCTCGTATCTTCTAAGAGAATAACAATGCAGCAGACATATGGAGATTTCTAATATCCAAGAAATAGAAGTAAATCCTTATCTCGAAAACGCAGTAAAATGTTAAGTGTTCAATTAGAGATAATATTCATTAAAAGGTTAAAGGATTCATTAGTTCAACCTTCAGACAGTGAATGCTAAGCTGAAGTTATTGCATGGTAACCTTTCACTCGACGTAATTACAACTTGTAACCTGATTAAAGTTTACAACGCAGTAAACTGTTTAATCTCATTCTTCATTCCTGCATTTTAATCAAGTGAACATCGTTAAGTGAACATTAGTGTGGTTTGGAAACCTGGATATTTTGATGATAACAACTTAGTAACTTATGTCCAGAGAGAATGGGTGTCATTACGTTAGTCCTTCCAAATGTCAAGTTGCAGCCCGATCAATACACTACCCTAGTGCCGTTCTTTTTGCCATAAAATGTAACAATACGACACAATTTCCGGGTGATGAATTTTCCATGATATTGATGGTGGCCAAGCTGGTTCTACAAAACTTTGGAACGCAGTGAACACAGTAATTAAATAGCCTGCACGCAGTTCAACTTCATTCCTAGCATGTTTTTATTAGCTAAATGAGCAAACGTTTCCCGTGGCTTTAAAAAAAAAAGAAAGCGTTAATCTACGAATGGAACGTTTATTACACACTTTTTTTCATTATTTTACGCTGAAGGTGGAATTCACACATTACAGCGATTTGTCCAAATTCGCCGCGGGATGTCCAAAGCTTGTTGATTATAACAGCCATACATTATCTCCACTAATAATAAAACTTAAAATGGATTTCTTCACTACACAAGGTAAGGTGATTGCAAAATTATTTATGACTGGTTCAGAGGTTGGGCCAAAAATTCATTTTGCCTTCTAGTTTTGAGAGAAGGGCTCTCTACTATAGACAATATTATTGTATTGAATGAATAAGTGTATTTATTAACATAGCAATATCATACATAGGATTTCAACAGTCGCACGGGTCCACAGACCGTACGTGCTTTTGTAATACACATTACAAGCAATATTAAAACAACAACCACAACAAAAAATTAAAAGAGTAAACACGAAGATAAAAAGACAAAGGAAATACACAGTTAAAAGCAATATTAAACAACAATAAAAATTAAGAGTGAACCCGAAAATAAAGATACAAAGATATTCAAATATAGCAATTTAAATTTACAGCACAGAGTACACCTTCATAAATGCACCCTCTTATCATAGATAATTACACTTAAAAGACATATATACACATAATATATACAACCCTAGCACAACAGTGACCTAAGTATGATATAATATACATGTATGTAAAACATTGTAGTCACTTTTGTTTAGTTGATCTTATCCCCCCCCCTTCTATATTGGCAGCCTCCTCAGATCTCAGCTGTCTTGCCTTAAGTATAAATTTACCTAGCCCGGCAATGTTTTCCGTGCCTGCCAGTAGCGTCCAACATGCTTCTATCAATGTTATTGTATTAACATTATTTGATTCAAAACTGAATAGAAAGAAGTAGGGATGACTTGAATAGCAATGATTGTTTGATTGATATAAAGTAGACTGGTCATCCACTCAGCGACTGCAGTCAAGAAAGGGAGGGGCCAAGTAAAATAACCGGTGTGATGGCACGACTGAATGATCATGGGGTTCCATTTGACTGCAGTTGCACTGATTTTTCCCTTTTTTGTTTAAAAACACTGCAGTTTTGCTGTAAATTAATTATTAGTATTTTTACAATACAAGACAGTTATAACTAGTCTAACGCTATCATTGAAGATTAGTGTAATACGAAATTAGAAAAAAGATCCACTAAAATACTAAAAGCTTTGATTAATTATCTTTGTTACATATATGCAACCTATGTAATAAAGGGTTAATCTACGAATGGAACATTTATTAGACACTTTTCCATTATGCTACACTGAAGGTGCAATCCACACTTTACAGCGATTTGTCCAAACAAATGCTAATTTTGCCGCGGAATGTCGAAAGCTTGACGATTATAATAGTCATCCATTATCTCTACTAATAATAAAATTTACAATGTATTTCTTTACTATATAGGTAAGTTGGTTGTAAAATTATTTATGACTGGTTAAGAGGTTGGGTCAAAAAGTTTGTTTTACTTTATAATTTATAGAGAAGTGTTCTCTTTCTATTCAGTTGTATTACCATTATTAATTGATTCAAAACTGGATAGAAAGAGGTGGGGATGACTTGAACAGCCGTTATCGTTAGTGCGATACGAAGTGGACTGGTCATCCATTCAAAGCCGAAAGTTGGGACTGCAGTCAAGTGTCTGTAAAAGGATGGGGAAGGCCCAAGTAAAATAGCCGGTGTGATGACACGTTTGGATGCTGACGAGATTACATTTGACTGGAGTTATATTAATTTTGCTCTTTTTATTTAAAAAAAAACTCTACAGTTTTATTGCTTTATTATTTAAGGTTACAATAATACGAAACTAGAAAAAAAAATCCTTTGAAAATACTAAAAGCTTGATTAATTATCTTTGTTGCGTATATGCAATACTATGCAATAAAGTGTTAATCTACAAATGGAACGTTTATTACACACTTTTTTTATTATTTTACGCTGAAAGTGGAATTCACACATTACAGCGATTTGTCCAAACAAATGCAATTTCGCTGCGGGATGTCAAAAGCTTGTTGATTATAACTATCATCCATTATCTCTACTAATAACAAAATTTAAAATGAATTTCTTTTATTATACTAGGTAAGGTGATTGCAAAATTACTTATGACTGGTTAAGGGGTTGGGCCAAAAATATCTAATTTTCAGGGAGGGGCTCTTTACGCCAGATAATATTAGCATTATTAATTGATTCAAATTTGAATAAAAAGAGAGGGGATGTCTGAATTCTCTTCAGCTGAGGGAGAGTTGTACCTAGGCTGATAAACTGGGAATCCGTTAGAGGAACCTGGTGTAGTTACCCACAAGCCTCCTTTATAGCATCTTATTACCCGGCACCAAGCACCTTTACCATATGAAAATATTATCCCTCAAATATGGAGTTTCCCTCGTGAGCAATCGCTGGAGTTCTTGGAAAGTGGGGCGAGATCCATTAAAAAATCTAGTTATCTCTCAATGGCCTCTGGAATTTACGTTGAGTGATAGCCCTCCTCTACCTCCTTATCATTTAAACCGACCATGCGGTCGATCTGCTCATTATACCCTACTGTCCGCCATCATTCTCTGATAAGGTTTCTGTTTATTTGGTGAACAGATTATTCTCAATGAAAAATCATACCCATTTTGCTTACATTCAGAGCAGTGCAGTGCATTATTCTTTCGCCCAAGTTTTAAAAACACTCCTTTCACTTATAAAAAAAAATCTGACGAGTTAAATTCGTAAGTTTTTGTTTACATATTCTGGAACAAACTGTTAGTACAGAAGCTTATTTCAGATAAACTTTAACAGAAATTATTTTATTACTTATTTTGTTGTAACTATAGAGCGAATAGACTAGGATAAAACGATAGTAAGGATTTGTTAGAGCTAGTCCCTATGTGATGAATTTTAATTTAGGTTCTCCTTCCTAAAGAGGATGAAAACCATTAATTACAAATGTCATTTTGAGCAATGTATAACTGTTAGAAAAATAAAACCAATAACAAGGAATATCCCGGAAATGGTAAATTCCACAAAAAATGCATTGGAAATAAATCGTGTCTTTTAAAGAGATCTTATTTTTTGTCTAGTAAGATTTTGTCTATCTCTTACTATTAACCAGTTATACAAAAGTCCTCCAAAATGAAGAGAACTTCAAGATTGTTCGCATAAAATTCAAGATATACATTTCATTTGTCCTGAAAATATCTTATCTTTTAGGCATTTTAATTAAAATGGCTATCATTTTAAGCAAATCAAACTTTCAAAACAAATGTTTCTTTAAAGGGTAGAAGTCGCTGGGGGATTTTTACTTTCTCTACACACACTATATACATAGTTTATAGAGAAGGTATTGTAATGCAACCGAAAATTTGATACGGAGATTTCATTGGAAATACATGTTTTGAGTCCCCTGAATTCAAAAAGCATTTTTAGAAAAACGTGCGTAAGTGTGTGTGTGGGGGGACAGCATAGTTCAAAATACCAAACTTGGTACTTAAGTTTAGTATCTTCCAAGGATGAAACAAAGATTTTCAAGAAAATCTGCCCCCCAACTTCCCTTTATATGGAACTTTTTCCGAACATTTTGATTTTCTCAAAAATAGTTTTAATGAATTTTCATTCAAATACCGTATATTAAAGATGCTTACCTGAGAAATAAAATGCATATTTTGAATTTTCAGGGAAAAACCTCTGAAGACTATTTTCTTCTGAATGGATTTTGTATAAGTGGTAAACTATAAGAGATAGTCAAAAGCTAACAAAAGTTCGTTAAAACACACAATTTATGTCATGTATATTTTTTCGTATAATTGATCGTTTTTGAGGTACCTATTTATTGTTATTGGTTTAAGCTTTAAAATACTTATACTTTTCTCATACGGGAATTTGTCAACTCCTGTCTATACAAACAAAGGAACTTCAGTCACATAGCAATGAGCTTTCGACTATTACTTTAACCTATGATACTCCGTTATTTCACTTCTACTTACAAGGAAGCAAGTAATAAGACTATTTCTGCTAATTTTTTCTCGATTAGTAATGAAGTAAATAGAACTATAAGCTTGTTAACAATAATTTGTTGTAGAGATGTAGAGAAAGTTATGTGAATGGAACACATCAGATTCTTTTAATATTGTGTGTCGCATTCTTCAAAGATGCTGAACTTAAATAGGTACTAACTTTGGTATTTATCCGGATTTTTATTTATGCTATTCCCAGACACACAAGGGCACATGGGTCTTTTTCTAAAAATCTTATTTTTTCATTCAGGTGATGTCAAAACATATTATATTTCAGATGAAATATCGACATCAAAACTGTGGGTGGAATAAAACATTTCACTTATTTACTATACGTAGTAGAAAACGTTATTTCCTCAACCAGCCCGTCAATCAGTAGACAAAGAATGTTATTATTCAGCATCATCTACTGACCAGAAATCAGTGTGTTTAGCAAGTAATTATTCTGTTTTTACTTTCACTGCATGTACCGGTACATTAAGTAGATAAGGTATTGAAGTCAACACAAACATTTGATACTAAAATGTCAATGCCTCCATCGCTTATTATTATCCGTGCAAGTAGATGGGAGCGGTGTAAACAAGATGCGCAATGGCATGATCTGATTGCTGCAGTCGGCCGGCAGCCGATATCTTCGTGCGTTTACATACCGATGGCTATCGTTTCTAGTATCCGCCTCTTTCCCCCACTCCTTGTACAGCTCACGTCTATTTGCAAGGATACATACATAACATTGTCAGCATTTCTGCCCGTATGTAGGACTGGCATCACCTAGGAGTTATATGCGGGTGCCTAGGAGTCATAGGCCTGTCGGGGAGCCACCACAGAATGAAGAACCTGGAACAAGTGGTCGTCCCCTACCTAGGCATGAACGTGAGGAAGTGGATGATATGAAATTAACGCGAAATGGATGATCGGAAGTAATTGATGAAATAAGGGACGGAGGATACCGGAGGATCTGTACTTCATTAACTAACACCTCAACAGACTCAACGTAGAGTGGATATCTGTCGTCAGTTTATCCGTAATCCTATGAATGGAAGATTTTTCTGGAGTAATTTTCACTTGTGGTGAAAAATGGGTATTTTAACGAAACCCTGAAGCCTCGAAACAATGGCTTGATCTCCGGCAACCTGCCAGTCATCGTTAAAAAAATCGGTTTGGTTCCAAAGTAATGTGTGTCTGGATGAAATTTTAAAGCGTGATTCACTAGTGGTTTGTTCCAAACGGGCGGGTGATTAATGCCGATCTTTATCGTCAACAACTGGAACGAGTTCATGACATTTTGACACAGAGAAATCCAGCATTAGTTAACCGAAATAGAGTTCTATTGCAACAGGACAATGCAAAACCCTATACTGCACGAACAGCCATGGAAACAATTCAGGAATTGGGAGGAATCGAAAACTGCTACCACACCCAGCATACAGCCCTGATGTCGCACCATCAGATTATCATCTTTTTCCTACCATGGCCTATTTTCTACGTGGAAGAAATTTTGACAACATTAAAGCAGGGCAAGTGGGTCTGGCCGAATTCTTCGCATCAAAAACCTGAGACTGGTACTATCGTGGGATAATAAATCTCGCTGAAAGTTGGCTCACGACCAAAGAATCTCTCTGTACTTCGAAGATTAGTTAATTGCTTGTCAGAACACATTTCAAATAATTATTTTTCTTAAAAAATGACATTACTTATGAGACAGTACCTTTACAAGAAATGCAAATCTAAGCAGAAGCATACACACAGACGTTCTCGCTCTCTTCATAGAACGCCGAGAAGGATTATAAAGATGTGAAGCATGTGAACTGGAAACGAAGTGAGAATATGCAACAGCTGCGCACAAAGTTCAAGCAATATACGTTCATAGCCATTACAGTAGTACACTATACGGATATTAGCAGCAGCTTAGTTCAAGCTGGGGCTTTTAGCTGGGGTCAAGGCTGAAAAACGTCTTTGTTCAGTAGGGAATGGAAACAAATGTAGAACAAAGGCAATCAGAGTTTCTCGGGACAAAGGGAAAGTAAAATCTCCGCTAACAAGCTTTCCTTTAATTCCTTTTGCTTCCTTTTCACCCAAAGTGCTGGGTTCAATCTCATAAGGAAGCATTCCTCTGTGTGTGTCTTCTTTAAACGCGATGGATTTCTTCTACTTTATTAATCGATTTGGAATTTCATCCTATCTTTTTTCAAACTGCTTTAACAACCCCGCCTTTAAGATCTTTTATCTTCAAGAACGCTACCTAACATACTCGTTGAGATCGGTATTTCTTACAGATGAGAATTCGTGATAATGCTCTGTGAAAATGGAGGGGTCGAAGTGGATGACGTTATCGTTAAGCGAACACAGAGTTGATTTTTACTTTTTCTAGCACGTATGTATAATGCACATAATAGCTGCAAAAGATATGTTATTTCGTTTCGTAATCGACTAACCCTCCCCGTATTTGTAAGACCTACAACCCCCTAGGGGCCAGAAGCCTGTCGGGGAGCCTACGGCACGTAACCACAGAATGGAGAACCTGCACAGGGATCGGCCCGTAGCCAGGCATGAACATGAGGAAGCGGATGATACGAAATGTAAGCGAAATTGATGTTTCGAAAAGTGATAATGGAGCAATCAGTAGAATGAGTGGCGGGGGAAACTGAAGGACCCGGGGAAAACCGGCCCGGACGCCGCTTCGTCCACTACGAATCCCAAATGTGGGCACTTGGGATCGAACCCGGGCCACCTAGATGGGAGGCGAGCAGTCAGACCACTCGACCACGACTCCGCCAAGTATGTTATTCCACCCAAAATTTCGATATCGAGATTTTATCGGAAATATGTGTTTTGGGGATCCCAGATTCCAAAAAGAAGTATTTCTAGAAAAAGAAAATGTGTCTGTGGAAAGCAGAACTCAAACACGAAGAGTCCATAAATTCTAAACCTGATATTTAAGTTTAGTAGCTTCCAAGGATGCGCCACAAATATTTTCAGAAAAATTCACCCCAAACTACCCTGACGTGGTATCTTTTTTAAATCTGTTTGATGTGTACCATTCGCATGGCTTTCTCTATATCCCTGCAACAAATTATCCTTAAAAAGCTTATACTTCTATTTACTTCATGCTAATCAGAAAAAATTAGCAGAAATAGTCTTATTACTTGCTTCCTAAGTAGAAGCTAAATAAGGGACTACCATAGGTTAAAGTGATAGTCAAAAGCTGGTTGCTATGTCAATGAAGTTCCGTTGTTTTTATGGACAGGATTTGACAAATCCCTGTATGAGAAAAGTATAAGTTTTTTCAAAGCAGAAATCAAAAACAAGGAATTTCTCAAAAACGATGAACTCCACGAAAAAAATGTATATGACATAAATTGTGTGTTTTAACGTGCTCTACATATGTCGTTCAGTAAGTTTTTGTCCATCACTTAGGGTTTAGCAGTTATTCAAAATTCCGTAAAATACACCCAGAATAAAGCATTCTTCAGAGGCTATTCCCAGAAAATTCGAAATATATATTTTAAATCTTCGTGTCGCATCCCGGGAAGATACTAAACTTAAATAACAAGTTTGGTATTTTACCGACTTTTCGTTTTTGAGTTATCGTGTTCACGGACACACGGACCTTTTTCCGAAAATGCTAGTTTTAATTAAAGGGGACCCTAAAACATATATTTCCGGTGAAATCTCGGTATCGAATTTTTGGGTGGAGTGCAAAACCTTCCCTATACACTATGTACATAGTGCGTATAGAGAAAGTAAAAATGGCTTAAACGATTTTGATGTATATTAAAGATTTTTTTACATAGAAAGTAAACTGTATATCTTTAATTTTTTGGGAATAGCCCCTGAAGTTCTGATTATTCTGAATGCTTTCTGCATAACTGGTAAAGCGTAAGAGTTAGACAAAATCTTTTTACACGAAAAATGTAAATCTCATTGAAAGACACCTTTTATGTAATATACATTTTTTTTTGAAGAGCTAATCATTTCAGGGATATTCCCTGTTATTGGTTTCAGTATTAAAGTACTTTTCTCAAACGGAAAGTCCTCGCTTGTTTCATATCTCTTATTTTTTACTCTTAAACATGGAAAAGGAACCTGTTTTCAATGACAATCACAAAGCGGCAGCAGATAAAAGATTTGTCGGCATCTTTAGCCTAGTATATTTCCTTATCCCCTCATACTTAAGAGGAACTAAATTATAAGTCCACTTCTGTTAATATTTACCATTGTTAGTATAATGAAGATAAACATGTAATCTTCTGTAAGAATAGTTAGCAGATGACATAGAAAATGTCATGTGAATGGAACAGACAAGCGACTCTGTCTAAAATGCACTTTTACCTTCTCTGCACAGTGTATACAGAAGGTATTGTGTTCCACCACAAAATTCGATACAGAGGTTTCACTGGAAATACAAGTTTTGGGCCCTCCTGAATCCAAAAATAGCATTACTGAAAAAAGGTCAAACATAGCATACTTCAAAAACGAAAAGACCGTTAAATACCAGACTTGGTATTTAACCGTGCCTTCCAAGGCTGCGACACAAAGATTTTCAAGAATCCCCCACCCCAAACTACCCTTTACATGGAACTTTTTTCTAAATGTTGATTTTCTCAAAAATGGCTCTAACGATTTTGATTAAAATATCACATATTAAAGATATTTACCTGACAAATAAAATGTATATCTTAAATTTTCTGGGAATAGCCCTAAAGACTACTTTGTTCTGGATTAAATTTTATGGAATTTTGCATAACTGTTAACCTGTAATAGATGGACAAGAACTTGCTACAAAAAATGTAGAGCACATTAAAACACACAATTTATGTTATATACATTTTTTTCGTGGAGTTGTTCGCTTTTGAGATATTCCTTGTGTTTGGTTTCAGATTATACTTTTCTCATACACAGATTTGTCAACTCCTGTCCATACAAACAAAGCAGCTTCAGTCATAACAACCAGCTTTTGACTATCGCTTTAACCTATGGCTATTTTATTTCTGCTTGCAAGGAACCAAGTAATAATACTATTTCTGCTAATGTTTTCTCGTTTAGCATGAAGTAAATAGAATCAGAAGCGTTTTAGCAATAGTTTGTTGCAGAGATGTAGAGAAAGTCACGTGAATGGAACACATCAGATTCTTTTGTTGATTTTTTGGTGTAATATATGCGGATGTAACACGTTTTGGACGTCATTTTAAAGTGTGGTATTGGCTAAATGACACGTAAAACTTTAAATCCAGTTTTTTCGGGTTCAGCATTTTACTGTCTCTACACGTACTATGTACATATTGTATATAGAAGGTATTATAATGCACCCAAAATTCGTACCAAATTCGATATAAGTTTTGTGACCCCTTGAATAAAAAAAAAAGCATTTTTAGAAAAATGTTCGTGTGTGTCTGTGTGTGTATGTTTGTCTGTGGGCAGCATAGATCAAAAAACAAAAAATCCGTTAGATACCAAACATGGTATTTAAGTTCAGCATCTTCCAAGGATGCGACACGAAGATTTTCAAGAAAATGCACCTATCCCCAACTACCCTTTACATGTAAAATTTTCGAAAATCTTGATTTTCAAAAAATGGCACTAACGATTTTGATTAAAATATCATATTAAAGATGTTTATGTTCCAAATGAAATGTATATCTTGAATTTTTCTGGGAATAGCCTCTAAAGACCTCTGTATTGTGCGTGAATTTGCTGAATTTTGCCTAACTCGTAAACCGTAAGAGATAGACAAAAACATACTACACAAAAAATGTAGATCTTGTCAAAACAAAAAAAGTATGTTCTCTATGTTTTTGTTGTGTAGGTAGCAGTACCCGAGATATTCATTGTCATTGGTTTCAATTAAGAAGTACAAACTTTTCTCAGACAGGAAGTGTCCGTTCGATTCCTGGTTAAGCAAAGAGGAGATTTGCAATGACAATTGCATAATGATAGCTTTTAAAACATTTGACTATCCTTCAGCCTAGTGCATTCCCTTGGTTCCTTTCTACTTATAAGGAACTAAGTAATAAGAACATTCTGCTAATGTTTATCTCGATTAGCATTGTGTAGAAAGAAGAATAATCTTTTGTAGGAACTTTGTAGAGTAGCTAGAGAAAGTCATGAGTGTAGCACATCAGATTTTTTTATTGTTTTTATTTTCCCATATCTAAAATCGATCTTCTCCAACGAAAACATAACCAAAAGTTTGAAAATTTTCCCTTGAAAGATGCTGAACTTAAATATCAACTTTGGTATTTAACTGTCTTTTCGTTTATGAGTTGTGTTCACACACACACACACTTGCACAAACCAAAAATGCTTTTTTTCAATAAAGGGGACCCTAAAACGTGTGTTTAGTAGGTGTAGAGAAAGTAAAAATGGCACCTCACTCTGAATCAGCTGTTAACTCAGTTGAGTTCTGGCAGCTGAGATGAAGATATCAAAAGCTAGCACATGTTCTATGCTGTTAATAAGAGTCTTGCATGAAGACCACTAGTGCATTTCTAAGAAAAGGGATTTACTGAAGGAACGTCTGAAGAGCCGTTATCTGTGGTAACAGCTCGGCGGTGCATTGTATGCCTAGACTCCTGGTGGTTACGACTGAGACGGGTATTGTCCGTTTCCTCTTCCTATCGATCTTGACCCACTGCATTGTACTTTAAGTATGTCATTGCTAAGTCGTAAATGGCAGCACAGAAATTCCCTGTTTTCTGCGCACAGTAAAACCTGATATCCCCGATTTTAGTACTTTTCCCCTAGTATCATAACCCAGACACTACATTTGCAGACTTGTAAGCTCAAAACGTTGTCCTCGGCTATTCTACGTTTTATCTACGCTACAATTTGTTCTTCAGAAATTCTAAAATAATAATGCTAGCTATTTTAAATTTAAACACAGGTCTAATTTAATGCACATAAGTTAAAGTGCAAATTTCATTTATTTTGCTCTAATGGTTTGGAGTTTATAGCCAAATTTGTTTATGTTTTTATCAAATATTTTAACCTTGGGTTCGCAGTAGATCTACTTTTTTAAACTTCCCAAGGTTTCTCTGCGTCTCTTTTGGTTTAGGCCCAAACATTTTTAAAGCTATGAATGTGATTTTTGTCATAAAAATAGTTTTTATATTTGAAAATTTAAAGTATATGCTTAAATACATCTTACTGTATAGCCTGGGACAATTCTTAGTCACTGTATCTCTGTGAACATGTACAGAAAATTTTGTTTGTGTAACAGAAAAACTGCTCCACAAGGAACATTTTACAGGAAAGAAAAAGCTGAAAATATCAATAGCAAGAAAACAAAGAAGATTCTAATGCATAGCTAACTTTAAAATCCAACACGTTGTTAGGTTGAGCCCTCAGCTTTCCTTTTCCTCCCCTCTGCTGTTGCCTTTTCTGTCCTTTTCTTCTTACATTGCTGCTTTTCTTCTGACTTTGCATGATGCCAATGAGTAATCGTCGAACTCATATTTCATTTGCCGAATCCAGTACAGTTTCACCTCTAATGCTTTGCTGTAGTCCTAGGGAGTTAAGGTATTAAAATGGCGTGTAGTAGCCAATTATATATTTTTTATATTCAGGAATGTTTAAATTATGTTATGGAATTAAAATAAAAAATTCGATTTTTTTTTGTGTGATTTTTCATGAACTTTCGGTTAATCAATATTTTCTTTCTCTATAGACTTTCGACACCACGTAACATAAAAAACAAGACGTAACATTTCAGTACAAATTGCGCTATAAATACCATATTATAAAAGTAATAATATAATATGTAATTGAAACTATTTAACGGAGAGACACACCTCATGCGCTGTATCTATTGTAGCTACTACTCTCCAAAAGGACAGTTCACCTAAAGTTAAAGTGCCGTAAGAAATTAGGAAACAAGTTTAAGTGTGAGAGTTTGAGGAGAAAGAAGGTTTTATTTAAAAGAGGAGGAAGTGAGTTACATACAGTTCATAAAATACGATCCTCTTCTTCATTTCCTGGTTTATCAATTGATTGCCTGTTTCGTCTTCACAAATGGGTCTAAGACCATCTCTTTCAAGGACGTCCAACATCTCTTCTTCCTCTTGGAAAATAATGTAACATTTTCTTTGGTAACCTACTCTCTTCCATTTCTACTATATGTTCTTTCCCTGTTTCTTGTTGTTGACTATATTTTCTTTCATGGAACAGATCTGCAGTTTTTCACGGACATCATCGTTTCTTATCTGATTCATTCTAGTAAACGCTGGTTCTTAAAAGTTTTAATCTCAGCTGCTTGGATTTTACTTTCTTCCATATATAGATTGCCATTGTTTTATAAAATGTTAATGTTTGTTTATGGACTTTGTTATTCAATGTTCTATTTATTGTGCCACATGTATTTTGGAACTACTGTATCCATAGCTGACATCATATCCTAAATACTTCAAGTGGGATACTTGTTCAATAAAGGTGGCAGCCTACCAATGGTCTACTCTGCATAGCGTTGATATCGCGATCAGAGGAAAATGTACAAGCTCTTATTTAAAACCTAACGGAGCACACGGCATTTCGTCTCTCCCAAGACCTTGCTGGATTCTCCCGCTACCGGCGGCCTTTTTTGCTCGCGGGCAAGGGTCGGCAGTATTGTTCCGGCCACCAAAATGAAGAGGTGATTGACTCTAGAGTAACGCATTTTACGGGTGTAAAGGTTATTATAAACGGGAATCACCAATCCGTGTTCGCACAGAATGTATTCAAAAGTTCCCTGGTGAAGTGCCTCCTTCCAGTTTTACAATTCACGAGATTGTGAAGAAATTAGAAACCTATGGTTCTATGGCAAACAAGGAACGAATGCGTTAACGTACAGTTTTAACTGAGGAAAAGTTAGACGACATAGGCGCAAGTCTTGAACACTCACCAACAAAACCCATCTCAAAATTAGCACAACGGGCGAGAATTTCAGAGTCTTCTGCACATAAAGCTATTAAAGTATTAGAACTAGAGCCTTATAACTGTACAAGTGTCCATTCTTTAAAACAAGGCGACCCAGTATCACGAATGTTTTATTGATAATGATTCTTTTCATCAGTGAATGACTGTTTAATTAGTCCAAGGTTTCTGTTCTTTACCGATGGGGCGTGGTTCCACCTAAATGGTCGCGTTAACACTCATAACACGGTGAAGGGCCTCTGAAAATCCACACCGTGTTCAATAAATCCCACATTAAGTTAGAGTTTGGTGTGCTGTTAGTGCTAGAAGCATAATCGGTTCAATATTTTACGAGTAGACTCTAAATGCAGAGTGTTAAACACGCTTTGTGCGCGGAGTTTGTGTAGGAGCAAAGCCGGCTGTGGCACACTCAATCGCGCACAGACGATATGCCGTGCGTTCGTTAGGCTTTAAATGAAGACCTGTATATCTCTTATGACTTCGCTCTCAGCCTCCACAGCTGTAACATGGAAAGAAAACTCCGCAAGCTCACCGCGGTCGCCCAAGAGCATATCGAGGAGCCGCAGGAGACCGACACAGCCATCGCCGACCCATCTCCCAGGCCGCAGCCATCGCCGAGCCTCAGCCAGCCAGCCATCCCTGCCAGTCACGCTGCATCATCCGCCGCAAATACACAACAAACATGACAGAAACATCACACCTCCTCAGTCGTAACACTACCTAGAACACCCACGCCTACACCACAGTTAGACCTCTCCTCGCTGCCGCACATTTGCGCAAAAGTGCGCGGAGTTCCCCGGCAGCTATCGGATGGACTACTCTTCAACGCCGGCCGTCTTCGCTGGCCTTCACTCATGAAGGTCATAGGTATCCACACCGACAAAGGACCATCACCACTGGAGTAAGACTAGAGTTTTGAAATGAGGCGGACTACCTCTTCGTCGATGGAATGCCTGCCATCGGGCAGGTACTCACGTTTGAGCCCGGCCCGAGTGTCCGCATATCCCTGTGTCGCCGGTGCTGCCAGAATAGCCACTCCTCCGACACCTGCGCAGCCTCCGCCCGATGTCACTACCACAACCTGACACGCTGCCCCGTGTACTGTACTATTTGTAAAAGTGCAGGTCACTACACGAGCCAAGCAGTATGCCGCAGACATCCTCGCAGACAGATGCCAGCTATTCACCTGCCGGACGCCGCACCACCACAAGCAGCCTCACAGACCTCCACACTTACCCAACTACAAGCCGACATCTCAGTCAACACAGACGCATTCCAGAAACTCCAAGACATCGTACAAACCATCGTCGACCGCATCAGCACATGGGTGGAAACCCTGACTCGCACTCTGGCGGAGTTTCAGGAAACTGCTCGCAACCTCCAGACATCTCTTCCAGCAGAAGTACACCGGGAGAACGCCGTCTTATAAGACCACTTCAACAAGAGCCTAGAGAAGTGGTGGACTACATAAAAAATTGACGTATCTACAAAATTCACACCTGGTTTAAACATTCGCCTTCAAGACATAGCACAACTGACAGAAGCTATACATCACCGCTCTAACATGCTACGGTATGGAGCTCCACCGGCAACGCCGTTCAGAACTCACTTGGGACGAGCTCCATCTCCCACATGACATTCCATTAAGGAAAAGAAAATCAGTTACCTCAATTTTTGTAGGTCTCCGTCAGGATATTACGCCATGACGTCTACCTGCTGCCCACGTTCTTTTTGTTTAAATCATCACCCGCAAGCACTCGGATAGGAACGGCAGTACCGGACCTCGTGACACCAAAATAGTCCAAATAAAAAGTGACACCACACTATCAAATCCTCGCTTACGTCATCCTTCATCCTTTCCCACACACCCAAACACCTGGTATCATTTATACCGTTATTCCTGTTTTCTAAAAAAGAAAAAAAAATGTTATTCTTCACAATAGAAACTTGGACGGACTTAACATCAGCGTAGAATTAAGGGTAAAATAAGATTAGAAGCATAAATAGGGGCAGAAGGGAGTTAGACAGAGAAAATAGCAGAAATAGAATATTAGTAGATAACGAGGTAATTTCTTTATTGATGTAACATTATTAGAGTTATTTCTGAAACACTTACTGCACAGGTAGTTGACCGCGATTTCAGATACAAGTTAAATGTGACAAAAAGAAACAAAAGAGGAAAGTAAAGAAAGAGAAAACATGCTCTAACTAAACAAACTAGATCTGGCTACGCGTACTTTAGCCATGAAATTGCTCATGTTTTGCCAGTCGGCCAATAGATCTCAACATGCCAATCTGCTTCTAGTAGGACTTAAAACATTTTAGTTTAATTGTACGCTGATTCTCTCAATGTGCACATTCTGCGGACCCTTGTATGTTCTCAGTCCTCCTCCAAAACCGCAGAACGGACAGAATTGTCTCTCATTTTCTCTATCCACCAATCTCCCAGCCCAAAACATGTCATTCTTGTCTTTCCTTTCTTCCTAAGTGAAGAATATATGTCTCAATTCAGTTTTATTTCGTTTGCTAGAGCAGGAGAGGGTTGAATTTTACAACTCTATTTAATTTCCTGCAGGCTGTCTGTTAATCTTTTTTTACTTTCTCTATACGTACTATGTACATAGTCTATAGAGGAAGTAGTGTATTCCACCCAAAAATTCGATACCGAGATTTCACCGGAAATACATGTTTTAGGACCCCATGAATAAAAAAAAAAAGCATTTTCAGAAAAAGGTCCGTGTGTGTATGCGTGTGGACAGCATAGCTCAAAAACGAAAAGACCGTTAAATACTAAACTTGGTTTTAGGTTTGGTATCTTCCAAGATTGTGACAAAGATTTTCAGGAAAATCCTCCCACCCCCAACTACCATTTACATGAAACAATTTTCGAAAATGTTGAATTTCTAAACACTGGCTCTATTTTGATTAAAATCCCGTATATTAAATATATTTACATACCAAATAAACTGTATATATTGAATGTTCTAAGAATAGCCTCTGAAGATCCCTTTATTCTGGATGAATTTTGCTAAATTTTGTTTAACTGCTAAACGGTAAGAGATAGACAAAAACTTACAACACATAAAATGTAGATCTGATCAAAACATACAATTTATGTCCTTTACATTTTTAGTGTGGAGGTAACCACTTCCGAGATATTCCTTGTTTTTGGTTTCACTTGTGAGTACTTATACTTTTCTGGGACAGCTTTTAAAATATTTGACTATCGGTTTAACATAGTGTATACCCTTATTTTCCTTCTACTTTTCTGGGACAGCTTTTAAATCATTTGACTATCGGTTTAACATAGTGTATCCCCTTATTTTCCTTCTCTTATAAGGAACTAAGTAATAACAACATTCTGCTAATTATTATATCATTAGCAACGTGCAGAAAGAAGAATATTCTTATGTGAGAAGTTTGTAGAAGAGCTAGAGAAAGTCTTGTGAGTGTAACACATCAGATTTTTTTTAATACGATTTCATATGTTTTTACTTTTTCTATGCGCTCAATGTACATAGTGGATAGAGAAGATATTGCACTCTACCCAAAAATTCGATACCGAGATTTCACCGTAAATATATGTTTTAGGGTCCCCTGTATTCCAAAAAAGAAAAAAGGTCCGTGTGTGTCCGTGCGTGAGTATGTCTTTGTGTCCGTGTGTCCTTGAACACAACTCAAAAAGATAAAGTCGGTAAAATACCTAACTTGGTATTTAAGTTTACTGTCTTCCAGGGATGCGACACCAAGATTTTGAGAAAAATCCCCAAACACAAAACTACCTTTTACATGGAACTTTTGTCGAAAATTTTGATTTTCTCAAAAATGACTAACGATTTTGATTGAAATGTCGTATATTAAAGATATTTAAGCGACAAATAAAATGTATATCTTGAATTTTCTGGGAATAGCCTCTGAAGACTACTTTATTCTGGATGAATTTTACGGAATTTTGCATAACTGCTAAACCGAAAGAGAGGGACAAAACTTACCCCACAGAAAATGTACAGCACTTTAAAACGCACACTTTATGTTATATACATATTTTTCGTGGAGTTGATCGTTTTTTTAGACATTCCTTAGTTTTGGTTTCTACTATGAAAAACACACTTTGCTCATACAGGAATTTGTCAACTGCTTCCATACAAACAAAGGAACTTCAGTGACCTAGCAACCAACTTTTGATTATCACTTTAACCTATGGTAGCCCTTAATTCGCTTCTACTTACAGGGAAGCAAGTAATATGCCTATTTCTGCTAATTCTTTACTGATTAGCATTAAGTAAATTGAAGTATAAGCTTTTTAACAATAATTTGTTTCAGAGATGTAGAGAAAGTATTGTGAACGGTACACATCAGATTTTTGTTTCTGATTATGAGGAGCTGTTAATGTTTATCTTCATTAGTATAAAGTAGATAGAAGAATAATCCATTGTAAGACCTTTATTTACAGAACACGTCCTTTGCATAAAACACATTAGATTTTTATTCTGTCTATACGTACCATGTACATAGTGTATAGAGAAAGTGTTGTATTGCATCCAAAAATTCGATACCGAAATTTCAGCAAAAATATGTTTTGAGACCCCCTGAATCCAAAAAAAAAAGCATGTTTATAAAAATGTTCGTGTGTGTGTGCGCGCGAGTCTGTGGGCAGCATAGCTCAAAAACAAAAAATCCAAACTTGGTATTTAAGCTCAGTATCCTCCAAGCATGCGACACGAAGATTTTCAAGAAAATCCCCACACCCCCCAGCCATATTTTACATGCACAAATTTGCTAAAATTTTGATTTTCTCAAAAATGTCTCTAACAATTTTGATTAAAATATCATATATTAAAGATATTTATGTGACAAATAAAATGTATATTTTGAATTTTCTGGGAATAACCTCTGAAGATATCTTTATTCTGAATGAATTTTGCGCAATTTTGCATAACTGAAAGAAATAGATAAAATTGTACTTATCAAAAAATGCAAAGCTCGCTTAAAAACGCAATGTATGTTATATTTATATATATATATATATATATATATATTTTTTTTCATGGAGTTCCGTTTTTGAGATATTCCTTGTTATTTATTTCAGGTTTAAAACACTTATACTGTTCTCATATGGGAATTTGCCAACTTCTGTCCTTACAAACAAGGAAACTTCAATCACATAGCAACCAGATTTTAAAAGATTTGATTATTGCTTTAGCCTCCCTTATTTCACTTATTTAGCATGAAGTAAATAAAAGAATAAGCTTTTTATCAATACTTTGTTGCAGAGATATAAAGTCATGTGAATGGAACATCATCTATTTTTAGGGAAGCATTTCCGCATGGTACACTATGCTCCAGAGTGTTCTCGGAGACCATTCAAAGCGGATAAATTTTGCTCACAGTAGGAGCACGGTGGACTTGGTACCCTTTGTTGGTCTCCTACGTGTTGGAACAATGTCCTGTTCGCTCAGGTAGCTGTATTCGAGATCACATGGTGTATACAGATGTCCATATCAAGCAGTAACACAGACACTCTTGTGATATATGAACATGACAAAACACGAGGACGCCATAGAAGCATGGTTCCCTGTTTGGAAACTAGCTTTGAGGAGAGCATCTAATCTGTACTCCGTCTGTAATACAGATATAACCCAAATGTTTCAATGTTTCCCTACCATATATAGCAGGTAGATAAGTATTACATTCTACCCAAAATCTTGATACTAAGATTTAACTTGGTCCTCTGAATTCAAACAAATTGATGTGTTGCATCCACATGACTTCTTCTACATCTCTGCAACAAATTATTCTTAAAAAGCTTATGTCTAATTACTTCATGCTAATCAGAAAAAAATAGCAGAAATAGTCTTATTACTTGCTTCCTTGGAAGTAGAAGCGCAATAAGGGAGTACCATAAATTAAAGTGATAGTTAAAACCTGTATTCTATGTCACCAAAGTTCCTTTGTTTGTATGGACAGCAGTTGGCAAATTCCTGTATGAGAAAAGTATAGGTGGTTCAAAGCTGAAACAAAAAACAAAGAATATTTCATAAACGATTAACTCCACGAAAAAATGTATATTACGTAAATTGTGTGTTTTAACATTTACATTTTTTGTGTCTTAAGTTTTTGTCCATCTCTTGCGGTTTAGCAGTTATGCAAAAGTGCATAAAATTGATCCAGAATAAAGTAGTCTTCAGAGGCTGTTCTCAGAAAATTCAAGAAATGCATTATATTTGCTATGTAAATATCTTTAATATACGTCATTTTAATTAAAATCGTTAGAGCCATTTTTGAGAAAATAAAATGTTTCGAAATTTTTTCATGTAAAGGGTAGTTGGAGGTGGGGGATTTTCTTGAAAATCTTCGTGTCGCATCCTTGGAAGATACAAAACTTAAATACTAAGTTTGGTATTCAACTGTTCCTTTTGTTTTTGAGCTATGATGTCCACACGCACACACAGACCTTTTTTCAAAATTGCTTTTTTTTGGGTTCAGGGGGACCCAAAACATGAATTTTCGGTGAAATCTTGTAATTGAATTTCTGGGTGGAATGTAATACCTTCTCTATACACTATGTACATAGTACCTGTAGAGAAAGTAAACAGCATTTTAGAAAAAGATGGATGTTCGAGTATGTGTGTGTGTTTCCATGTGTTGGAGATGAACTTAACTTGTCATATTCCAGTGGTACGATACTGATATTTTTAAGAAAATCCCACAAAACTACTCTTTATTTGAAATATTTTGGAAAAATTGTATTTTCTCTAAAATGATATTAACACATTTTTGAGACATTTTCAACAAATATAAAGCATATATTGAATTTTAGATTTTAAAAAAATTTTCTTATAACCAGCCTTTAAATTGAACATTTTGGGACTTCTTGGTTTTATCAAAAACAAGTTTAACGATTTTTATTGAAATATGTGGCATATGATAAATAAAATGTATATCTTGAATTTTCTGGGAATAGCCTCTGCGGTTATATTTACTCTGGATGACTTTTGGACAACTGGTAAATCTAAGAGAGAGAGAGACAAACAGCTAGAAAACAAAAAATGTAGATCTGGTTAAAACACAGAACTTAAATAAAATACATTTTGGTTGGACCAACCTCGGTATTGGTTTTAGTTTTAAAATACCTCTACTTCGGAAACGTATAGTCAGACTGAAAAATTGAATGCCATAGCCGGGATTTTAACCATGGACCTCCTAATCTCTAGCCGGTTGCTCTGCTACCATGGCAACAAGCCGGTATAGCATTGAATTTCTCAACTGACTTGCATGTTTCCCGGTAAACCACAAGGTGTTCTCAAATTATTTTGAGATGACAACCCCAATGGCGACTTACAATGCTGCAAGTACTTAAGTCCCAGGATTCATAGTATAGCCATCTATTATGGTCAATTGGTCAATAGTTGGTTATACTATGAATCCTGGGACTTAAGTACTTGCAGCATTGTAAGTCGCCATTGGGGTTGTCATCTCAAAATAATTTGAGAACTCTTTTACCCGGAAACATTCAAGCCAGTTGAGAAATTCAATGCTATGCCGGCATTTTGTCATGGTAGCTCAGTGGCAGAGCAACCGGCTAGAGATCGGGAGATCCGTGATTCAGATCCCGGCTATGGCATTGAATTCTTGAGTCTGACTCTATCTATCCATCTCCTGTCCTACACACGGCTTGTGTGAAAAAGCAATTAATCAAATACCTCTACTTCCCTCAAATTGGGTGTTGACCAAATTCATTTTACTTTTGTAGTCTGTATGCAAATGTATTTTACCAAAAATTCGATAACGAGATGTCACCAGAAATACATGTATGAAACCCCCTGAACTCCAAAAATATCATTTTTAGAAACATGTCCCTGTGTGTTTGTCTGTGTGTGTCTTTAGGCTGCATAGCTCAAAAACAAAAAGTCGACTAAATACCAAATTTGGCAATTCAGTTCAGCATCTTTCAAGGATAAAACACGAAGATTTTTTAGAAGCTGCCCCTACCCCAGCTACCCTTTACATAGAACATTTTTGAATATGTTGATTTTTCTCAAAAATTGCTATAACGATTTTTATTAAAATATGATATGTTTAAGATATTTTAATGAAAACCGAAATGTATACCTTGAATTTTCTGGGAATAGCCTCTCAAGACCTCATCATTTTGGATGACTTCTGTATAACTGGTAAACGGTTAGAGATAGACAAAATCTTACTACACAAATATGTAGATCTCATCAAAACACAACCGTTAACCGTTTTCGAGTTATTGGTATTCTGAGATATTGGTTTCAGTTTTAAGAAACTTAAATGTTTCCCAAATGGGAGACCTATTTCTTTTCGTCTGTCTTTTACTTACTCTTAGCAAGAAAAGAGAACCAAATTTCAATTGTTTCACTTAGCGATCGACCTCTAAAACATCTGACTATAGCTTTAGCCTAGAGCATACCCTTATTTCCCTTCTTCTTACAAAGAAACAGGTAATAAGACCAATTCTGGCAATGTTTATCTTGATTAACATGACGTAGATAAAAGAATATTTTGTAAAGAAAGTTTCCTTGTGGAACAGTTTGAGAAATTCATGTGAATGGAACATATAAGATTTTTTTCTATTATGTTCTTTTTTTTCTCTCCTGCACCGTTTTATTTACGCGCAGGGATTTTTTTTTTTTTTTTGTGTGTAAGCAGATCTCAACAATTCTGTTTCTCCAACATTATTACAGAAGTTTTAGACGTGTCCTTCGTGATTTAGGAAAAGGATGTCGCCATCATTGAGTCAGGAGTTTGATAATATTAGGCTTGAGGATACATGACTAGCTTGCATACAGCCTGCATGTGAAGAACATTCATGGAATGAATTGGAAGGCCAATTGCGAATTGGGACACAGCGTTGAAATTCCGTGACCGGTCTGTTAAATGTTCTAGTGAGCGAATGTAAAGCAATGGACATGGTGGAGGGTTTCCAGTGATGCGTTTCCGGAAGAAATTACTATCCTCTCTTGGCGTCCCATACACTATTTGTAAGCTTTCATTTCTTTCTTCATTATCCTTACTTTCTCCACCGCTTTATCTAATAGTAACCAGAAAAGTATTGTAAGCCATATATCCTACATAAACAAATATTCAAATATCCAAAAAAGCTATTAAAATAAAGAAAAGAAGCAATCATTACCAAAATATTTTAAGTGCACTATTCATGTTCTCTAAATAGTTAAATGTTTTAATTCAAATATTAGTTATTAGCACGCAACATTATATTAAAAATCTGATGTGCTACACTCACATGACTTTCTCTAGCCGTTCTACAAACTAAGATTATTCTTCTTTCTGCACCTTGCTACTCATTAGCACAATGTTCTTATTACTTAGTTCCTTATAAGTAGAAAGAAAATAAGGGAATATATTAGGCTAAACTGATAGTCAAATTGTTTTAAAAACTGTCGTTTAGTGATAGTCTTTAAAAATCGCTTCTTTTCTTGGCCAGGAGTAGAACAAAAGGAAAAACGGGTACTCCCGTCTGAGAAAAGTATAAGTACTTCACAACTGAAACTAATAATGAATACATCGAAAACGGTAAGCTCCACGAGAAAAATGTATATGACATAACTTGTGTATTTTAACAAGACCTACATGTTTTGTATAATAAGTTTTTGTCTATCTCTTACGGTTTACTAGTTATGCCAAATTAAGCAAAATTCATCCAGAATAAACAGGTCTTTAGAAGCTATTCCCAGAAAACTCAAGATACACATTTTATTTGTCAGGTAAATATCTTTAATATACGCAATTTTAATCAAAATCGTTAGAGCGATCTTTAATAAAATCAAAACTTTCGAAAAAGTTCCATGTAAAGGGTAGTTTGGGGTGGGGGGATTTTTCTCAAAATCTTCAAGTCGCATCCCTGGAAGATACTAAATCTAAATTCCAATTTTGGTATTTTAGCTACTTTTCCTTTTAGTTATCGTGTTCACAGACACGGACAAACGGACCTTTTTCTGAAAAAAAAACATGTATTTCCGGTAAAATCTCGGTATCGAATTTTTGGGTGGAACACATTACTTCTCTATACCTATGTACATTGTACATACGGGACTAGAGAAAATAAAAATAAATTAATGCTGCGAGCTATTTATCATTAGTAATATCATAAGACTTTTGACCTAAACTAACCTAACTTTTTTATTTAAGCTTAAAGTTTTTCTTTTAAAGGTTTAGTTAAGTAATAAAGTTACTAAGGGACTTTATAAGAATTTATCTGGCAACGAGATAAATGAGAGAATTTATCTAGAAACGTCCTACCGTCGAATTATGTTTATCTAAATTATTTCAGAATAAAATAAAAATTTAACCAATATAACGTAAAGATTTGACCAGTGAATGACAAATCCTATAAAAAATAGCTTACAACAGGAACGAAAAATATATGTGTTCGGTTCATATAACTTACTCTAGCTGTTTCGCAAACAAACCTTTTATTCAAAACATTAATCTGTTTTCTACACCATACTAATCAAGATAAACATAAGCAGAATTAGTCTTATTACTAGCTCCTTGTCAGTAGAAGGGAAATAAAACGATAGTCTCGTCCTTTAAAAGCCTGTCGCTATATGAAATAATTGAAATTCCAATCTCTTTGCTTGCCAGAAGTAAACTAACGAGAAAGAAGAAGAAATACGTCTTCCGTTTGAGAAAATATAAGTGTCTTTTTAAGTTGAATTCAATAATCTGGAAAATCTCGAAAATGGTTAATCCTACAAAAAATGTATACAATATGAAATGTGTTTTAATCAGATCTACATTTTTTGTGCAGTAAGTTTTTGTATATCTCCTATGGCTTACCAGCTATACAAAAGTTATCCAAATTGAAGAGGTTTTTCAGAGGCTATTCACAAAAATTTCACGATATAAATTTTATTTGGCATGTAAATTTATTTAATATACGGTATTTTAATCAAAATATTTATAACCATTTTTGAGAAGATCAAAATTTTCTAAAATTCTTCCATGTAAACGGTAGTTTGTGGTAGGGGGATTTTCTTGAAAATCTTTGTGTCGCATCCTTGGAAGATACTAAACCTAAATACCAAGTTTAGTATTTAACGGTATTTTCGTTTTTTCGTTTTTCCGGTGAAATCTCGACATCGAATTTTTGTGTGTAGTACAATAGCTTCTCTATCCACTATATACGAGGGCCGTTTTTTTTTCTTCAAGTTCATAAAAAACAATTATTTTATTACTAAACGTTTTGTATACTTACGATTACTTTTCAACATAATCACCGAAAAGATTGAGACATTTATCTTACCTATGCACAAACTTTGCAATACTCGCTTTAAAAAATGTTGCCGCAAATGATTTCAAATGAGCATTGAAGTTGTTTTGAAGATCTTCGTTGGTTTGAAAGTGCTGCTCTCCTAGCCATGTCTTCAGTTCAGGGAAAAGGTGAAAGTCCCTGGGTGTCAGGTCAGGACTGTACGGTGGATGATCGAAAATGTTCCATTGAAATTGTTCAAGGAGCCGATGGGTTGGACGAGCGTTCTCATGGATCAACACAATTCCTGAAGTCAGCATTGTTTTGAAGGGCTCTCCGCAAACGTCGTAAAGTACGAAGAACTTCAAAACAACGTCAATGCTCATTTGAAATCATTGGCGGCAACATTTTTTAAAGCGGGTGTTGCAAAGTTTGTGCACAGGTACGATAAATGTCTCAATATTTTTGGTGATTATGTTGAAAAATAACTATAAATGTACAAAACTTTTAGTTATAAAATAATTGTTTTCTATGAACTTGTCTTTCATTTATAGGCTATCGGAGGTTGAAAAAAACGGCCCTTGTACATTGTACATACGGGACAAGAGAAAATAATAATAAAAAGTTAAACTTAACACTCTCTAACAATCATTTTACAGGGAAGAAATCAAAAGATTCTAAACCGTGTACATCCAGTGATATCTCGGCATTGAATGTTAAGGTGGAATGCAATACCGTCTCTACGTATGTACTATATACGAAACTAGAATGCAGTATCCAGTACTGATGGTCGTTGATAATGCTGGTATCCGCTGTTGATGTAGCCAGACTTGGAACGCAGTGACACGGTATTTCTACATGTGCCGGTATTTGAAACAGTTTGCATAGCCTTAGCGTGATACAATTACAGAGGAAGGTGCAATTTACCGGCAATAGCTGTGTCCAGAGACCGTTAAGATAATGTTTGATATTGGCATCCCTCAACTGGGCCATTCTGTGACGTCCGCCGTGTGTATTGAACCGGTAACCTATCTAACAACGGGGTTTTTATTTCCTGCAGCGATCAGAATCACAGTCCCGCTGCTGCTGACTGAGCTATATGCTCTGCTACACTGACGTCACATCCTTGCCTACATTTGCTCCAGTAGACCAGCACCTTTCATTCTGTCAACTAGGTACAGTATTTTTCAGAACATGATGACCCTTCGCCACTCTTCTTCCACTTTAAAGCTTGGGATTAGGGTGTGTGCGGCTGGAAACCAAGTCGTCCACTTGCTGGTCCCTTAACTGAGGCGCGATGCAAGCAGTGTCTCCAGGGAACAGATTTGACTACTTTACCTCTCGCCCATAGTACAGGATCATCTTTTGTTTGCTGTCCCGTTTGAGAGTCATCATGTTTTGGAGAAAACTATAGATTCAGAAGACATTCCATTCCACCCAAAGTTCTATGTCAATCTTTCATCGGAAATATAGTTTTGATGCCTATAAATCCAAAGATGATAATTTTAGAAAAAAGTCTCTAGGTATGTGTGAGTGTGCGTGTCTGTGAAAGTAACAGTAAGGTATTTAAGTTCGGTATCTTCCAAATACGCGACACAAAAATGTTCAACAAAATACTCCATTCAAAACTACACTTTTAGAGGGAATATGTTACTGATTTCCTCAAAAATGCTCTAAAGATATTGATTAATACGCCCAATTTAAGATATATATATGACAAACACAATGCAAAGCTTGAATTATCTGAAAATGTCCATTTCATTCTGAACGACTTCTTTTTTTTTTTTGGGGGGGGGGAAGGGTCTTCAGGTGTAAACTAACTATAAAGCTATATGCTTAAATTGCAGTCTTTAAGAAATTGTATTATTGCATGGTAAACTGGTTCCTAGCAATGCTGTAATATGTACTAATGCTGGCGGAAAGTATATAAATAGAGCGGAACAGGAAAGAACGATGGGAATTGAATCAGAAACAACGGAAAAGAATATGATTCAGGTCGGTGCTTTCCCAGAAGGACATGCTGGAGTGTCAATGAGATGAAGACGCATCAGGAGGAACGACTTTGGTACAGCAATTCATTAACCCTAGCATTAACACAATATTAATACACGCAAAGTAAAAATAAAGATCTAATTAAATCATGTCGTTATCCCTTTCCATCTTTGTAACATTTACATTTCAGAATATTCTTTGTTATTATCAAACAGTTACTTTCGTAATTCCTATTCTTTCTTTCTCCTGGTCATGCGAAAAGCGTGGATTTCAAAAAGGCAGTACGGAATGATCTAAGTCTTGCAAATCTTGTATATCATTTAAGCCCACTGATTACTTTTTATACCTTCAATGACATTTCTAACTGTACGTGGAATTCGAGGTATTGGACCAAATTTTTTGTATTTGTAGTAATGAAACATTCTTTTTTCTTTCTTTATTTAAAAGCTGTATAAGTTTTATTTTGCACCCTTTCAAAATGTTGCAGTGATCATTTAAATTTTAGATAAGGACCTTCTGTTTTCTTTATTTCTCAAAGCTAAACTTTTCTTCGCTAAAAAGTCCCAGTAGTTTTGACTAGATTGTTACGAGTATATAGTTTAGAGCATAAGCTCCGTTGGGTCTTTATCTTATAATTTGGTCTGGCAATTTGGATATTTTGATTTTCTCAAAAATGGTTCCAGCGAATTTTATTAAAATACTCTATACTACAGATAATTACATGACAAATAAATCTTGAATTTTCTGGGAATAGCCTCTGAAGTGTTTTCCTCCTGAATGACTTAGATAGATACCTTATTTCACTGCTTACAACACAATGAGTTAAATAAATAATAATGTGAGTAATATCCTGTTAAAATGCCAACGACATCATAGTATACTAATATACACATAATTATAACAACAGTAATAATAACGCAATATTTTTATTTACTATCCTGACTATAAATCACTCTTCTTTAGTCTCTTTTTAAAACTATTTACACTTTGAGTCAAAATCTCCAGTAAATCTGCAGGCATTTTGTTCCATTCGTTTATTGTTCTATTTGCGAAAGATAATTTACCTATGTCTGTTCTCTGTTCCCTATTTCTTATTTTTTCCGAGTGATCATTCCTCCCACAGTATAATGGCTTTAATAATCGTTTGGTTATGTCTTTCCATGCAGGTTCCCCCTTATAGGCTCTAAAAATTGCACATAGCCTTGCTCGTCTCCTACGTTTTTCTCGTGTTTCCCAGGAAGTAGCAGTGCTGGTATGATTTTCGAATCATTTACTGTCTACAAATTTAGCTGCTCTGTATAACTGGTGCACTGTAAGAGAAAGGCAAAAAAAAAAAAAAAATACTGCGCAAAACACGTAGATCTCATTACAACACGCAGTTTATGCTAAATATTTTACATGTTTTTGTAGAGTTAACAATTTCCGAGATATTTCCTGCTATTGGTTTCAGTTTTAAAATATTTGAGCTTTTCACAAACAGGAAGGCTGCATCTGTTTTATACAAATAACATTTTACGCCTGGCTATGCAAGAAAACCAAATTTAAATGACAATTCAGCTCAACTATTAAAGCGCCAATTGAATGGTGAAAAACTTTATCGCAACTGGTGTTCATTTCCTTGATATCTTGTCGCTCCTGACGTTTGTTTGTTTAATCTCTTCTCTTGGTCATTCGTAACAAGGTGACAATCCAGTCACCCAAATTCACTTTTAATAACTAACAGTTCCACAATTATACTTTCAATTGACTCAGTTACAATGCTTATTTAAACTTTTATCCAGACCATTATGACTTTATTTCAAAAAATCTGATGTGTTCCATTCACATGGCTTTCTCTACAACTCTGCATAAAATTGTTAAAAAGCTTATGCTTCTATTTACTTCCTACTAATCGAGAAAAAATTAGTATAAATAGTCTTATTACGTGCTTCCTTGTAAGTAGAAGCGAAATAAGGGAGTGCCATAGGTTAAAGTGATGGTAAAAAGCTGGTTGCTATGTGACTGAAGTTCCTTTGTTTGTATGGACACGAGTTCACAAAGTCCTGTATAAGGAAAGTATGTTTTTATAGCTGAAACCAAAAACAAGGAATATCTAAAACACAATCAACTCCACGAAAAAATGTATATTATATAAATTGTGGGTTTTAAAGTGCACTACATTTGCTGTGTGGTAAGTTTTTGTCCATCTCTTACGATTTAGCAGTTATGCAAAATTCCGTAAAATTGAGCCATAATAAAGTAGTCTTCAGAGGCTATTCCCAGAAAATTCAAAATGTAGATTTTATTTGTCAGGGAAGTATCTTTAATATACGATATTTTAATCAAAATCGTTAGAGCTATTTTTTACAAAATCAAAATTTTCGAAAAAAGTTCCATGTAAAGTAGTTTGGTGTGCGGGGATTTTCTCAAAATCTTCGTGTCGTATCCCTGAAAGGTACTAATCTTAAATACCAAGTTTGGTATTTTACCGACTTTTCGTTTTTGAGTTATCGTGTTCACAGACACACGGACACACACACAGGGACCTTTTTCTGAAAATACTTTTTTTGGATACAGGAGACCCTAAAACATATTTCCGATGAATCTCGATATCGAATTTTTTGGTGGAGTGCAATACCTTCTCTATACACTGCGTATAGAGAAGGTACAAAGGAGTTACGTTTGTTTCCATTTCATGTATTAGTTATTAAAAGCTAAACTAATTCTTCCCTTGTCTATTGTTGCTATCGATATCCGTACATAGGGGTAGACATGGTCGAGTAATTCAAGAGGTAGTGAAAAAAGAATAAAAAAAAATTAGGTAAACAAACATGGTAGAATGCGTTATCTACCATTTGAGAACTAAGGTTATTAACAATAATAACCTGATAAAATATACCTTACCATATATTATACATTATTAACAGTCTATTTCGCTGAATTGTCTTGTCAAATACAACTCCTATTTTCAACTCTTAGGGCGATTGACTCGTGTCGCTTCGTTCCGGTCGTGAACTATCGCTAAGATGAAAACACTTGTGATTTTACTTACGATAATCCTATTACGACAGCTTTTACTATATTTGAATATCGCTTTAGCCTGGTGTATTCCCTTATAAAGAACTAAACTATTAGCAAGATGTAGGTAAAAAATTTTTACTTTCTCTAGACGTGCTATGTACAGAGTGTATAGAGAAGGTATTGTAATGCCCAAAAATTTGATACCGAGATTTCACCGGAAATACATGTTTTGAGACACTTGAATCCAAAAAAAATATTTTTAGAAACATGTCAGTGTGAGTGTCTGTCAGTCTGTCTGTCTGTGTATCTGTGGGCAGCGTAGCTCAAAAACGAAAAGCCGTTAAAAATAAAACTTGGTATCTTCCAAGGATGCGACAAGAAGATTTTCAAAGCCCCCCCACCCGCAAGTACCCTTTACTTGGAACTTGTTTCGAAATTTTTTATTTTCTCAAAAATGACTAACAATTTTGATTAAGATGTCATATATTAAAGATATTTACAGGACAAATAAAATGTATATCTTGAATTTTCTGGGACTAGCCTCTAAAGAGTACTTTATACTAGATGAATTTTACGGAATTTTGCATAACTGGTAAACCGTAAGAGATAGACAAAACCTTGCCACACAAAAAATGTATGGCACAGTAAAACACACAATTTATGTTATATACAGTTCTGTCCTGGAGTTTAACGTTTTTGAGATATTCCTTGTTTTTAGTTTCAGCTTTAAAAAACTTACTTTTCTCATACAGCAATTTGTCAACCCCTGTCCATACAAAAAAAGAAACTTAGTCACATAGCAACCAACTGTTGACTATCACTTTAACCTATGGTACTCCCATATTTCGCTTCTACTTACAAGGAAGCAAGTAATGAGACTATTTATGCTATTTTTTCTCGATTAGCATTAAGTAAATAAAAGCATTAGCTTTTTAACAATAATTTGTTGTAGAGAGGTAGAGAAAGTCATGTGAATGCAACACATCAGACCCAGTTTGCAGAACTCGTGTAAATGGAACATATCAGAATTTTTTGTGTGTTGGAATACAATACAATACTTCTACCTCAGGTACTTTAAGTGTTAAGAAATATTCATGTCCAACGCTTATTTGGCTTTCGATTCGTTCGATATTCTACATCGATAGTAAGCGTTAGATTGTGGCTATCAAACTGAAATTAAAGGGAATATTTTGTTTGGAATACCTCGGGAAGCATTCGCATTCTGATGAACTGCGAACGCAGGACTCCAAATATAGACGCTTGTGTTATCGAGCGCAAAGATCAGTGTTAATCAGGAATTTCACGTTGCTGTTCTGAATAATAGCAATGGTGATACACACAGCTAATGAGGGATAACGATGCTAATTTGTGTGTGGGGTTTTAGGTCGAAATGGAAGTAATGCTAAAACCAAATTATCCTGGAGAGAGTGAAAACGTACCACAGATGTTTTCATACCTTGCTTCTGTGAGGAGGTCCGATACTTAATAGTTATTTATGATACATCTGACGTATTCCATTCACATGACTTTCTCTGCATCTCTATAACGTATTATTGTTAATAACATTATTCTTCTATCCACTTCATGCTAATTGAGAAAAACACTAGCACAAACTACTTAGTTCTTATAAGTAGAAGTGAAATAAATAAATACACTAGGCCAGTCAAATATTTTAAAATATGGTTATTATGGGATTGAAATCTGTTTCTTTGCGTAGCCAGGTATTGATAAGTTCCTGTATGAGAAAAGTGTAAGTATTTTAAAATTGAAACCAATAATAAGGTCAAAATCTGGGGAAAAATTAATAGGATATAGATTGTGTGTTTTAAGAAGATCTACATTTTTTGTGTCGTAAGTTTTTTTTTATCTCCTACGGTTTACTAGCTATGCAAGATTAAAAAACAATCATCCAAAATAAAGAAGTCTTTAGACGCTACTCTCAGAAAATGTAAGATATAAATATCTTAAATATAAGAGATGTTTAATAAAAATCGTTAGAGGCGTTTTTGAGAAAATCAAGCTTTTTTTAAGTTTTTTCCATGTAAAGGGAAGTTCTGCGTGATTTTCTCGAAACTTTTTGTATCGCATCCTTGAGAGATCCTAAATATCAACTTTGGTATTTAACGGACTTTTCGTTTTTGATCATATGGACCTTTATCTAAATTTTTTTTTTTTTTGGATTCAGGGAGTCCCAAAACATGTATTTCCGGTGAAATCTTGGTACCGAATTTTTGGGTGGAATGCAATCCTTCTCTATATACTATGTACATATTACGTGTACAGAAATTAAAAATTGTGTTTATATTGTGGATAGGAACTTTTCGAAACTAGGCTTAGGTCAAACAATAGAAAACATTTTAACACGTTCCCCATACACTATATTTAGACAATTCTCAATATTTATAATTATAAATAGATTTTTTTTACCTATATCACGAAGTTCGTGCTTAATAGTCTGCGATATTCAGTTGCAGCCTTGCTTAGCATCAGTGCTGACAACATGATGACTTACTCGTACAGAACGAAACTATTCTACACAACGGAGGCAGGGGTCCACACCTGCCCAGTTTCGATGGCGAAAATTGTAGGATTAAGGTTTGAGTTACTACAACATCCACCGTATTCACCACATTTAGCCCTGAAGCATTAAATATGTGAACGCTTCTCTATAAGCACTCGTCAAATGTTGGATTGTAAGTCTACTCGCGCTTATATTTGACTTTGTGTAGCGTTTGACTCTTCTCAGCGTTTTTTATCGGACTTGTTGGGCTTACAGATCCAGACTACCTGGCGGCTTCTTAAATAATAAGTTGCTAGGATTTTTGTAGAATCACAGTTTATTTTTATAGTTATTTTTCTTACAATTCCAAAGATAAACTGTAATCGCTCGATGCAATTCTTTACTTTGTTGAACGCTGTGAATCCATGGGCGCGTATAATTCAACACGAATACATTTTCACGCGTTATCTCTAAACGGTCTTTTCCATTACGCGTGAAGAAGCCTCCTTTTTCATGATAACTTGACGTCACCAGCCAGAAAATCAACACGTAACCATAGATACTGTTGAAAAACAAAATCGCATCGAGAAAATCATAACTCATATGCGACGAAAGCACAGGAATAATACAAATCTGCATCCAGCGATTTCAACTTCGGAAGCAAAGGAATAAAAACAATTGAATATAAAATATTATAAACATAACATAAAACTCATAAAATGTCGGCAGATTTTGTGAATAATATATAAATATTGCCTCAGCCCCCAGTGCCTTTTTTTAATTTCCAAAGTTGAAAAGTGGCTCGGCGGAAAACGATTCACGTCTAACGAAGAGATCATCTCCCAAACAGGAGACCTTTTGAAATTCTACTTTTTGGAAAGCTTAAAAAAATCTACCAAAAATAATTTGCTTGCTGTCTTTTTCTAAGAGCTTATTGAACGCCCCTCGTATTATATGGGAGCCAGAAAACAAATACTAAGTGAAACTTTTCAGTAGATGATTTGAGGAGTACCCTATAATTATCTAGCAGGAAATATGCAAATTGTGCTGCAAGAGTACATAAGTTTCCTTTTCCGGCAGGAAACAGACGTTCAGTTAGTGTTGGTTCTTCCAGAGTTCTCGCCACTCAGAGTCCTTCCTGAGGAACAAGGAAATTCTGCAGCTCACCCAGAAGACGGGTAACAGTGGTAGTGCTGCGTGTCTCACGCTAAGTCACCTGGTCACGCTAATGCTCAAGTAGGCCATGAAGCTCTCAAGTGGCTACCAGAAACTGAAATATGACCTAGTTTCCATTATTTATGAATATGGAATACAATCTGTCTCCAAGAACAGTCAAAATAAACTCTTAATGGAAATACAAGACAGTAATTTAGATCCAAACTGTCTCTACAGTCGAACGGTCAGAGTTCTGATTTCTCACCCAAAGGTCCCGTGTTCGATTCCTAGCTAGACGTGGAACTTTTTCTTTAACTGCATCATCCCCTATACCCCACAAGCCCGGAGGTATGCACGTGAAAGTGAATGTTTGTTTTTGTTTAATAGTATCAAACTGAAAAATGCAAAGTTAGGAAACATTACAGTTCAGGAGAAAACCAGTTATTTCTCTCGATATAACCATAGAAGTTACTGAAATAATAAAAATAACAACACAATTTGATTTGTTACTTTCTCATGACTTTCTCTACCTATTCCGTAAACAAATTCTTCTTACAAAATATTATTCTTTGTATCTACATCGTGCTAATAAAGATAAGCATTAACAGAAATTGTCTTAGTATTACTTTCCTTGTAAGTAAAAGGGAAATGAAGCTATATAGTCAAATCTTCTAATTGCTGGTGGCTATGTAAACAACTGAAAATCGGTTCTCTTTTCAATGAGATGTGAAACAAAATATAACTTTGCTTTTGAGAAAGGCTTAGGTTATTTTAAAACTGAAACCAATAATAAGGAATTTTTTTTAAAACGGTTAACTCTACAATTATGTGTTTGACATAAATTTTGTATTTTAATGAGATCCATATTTTTATGTAGTAAATATTTCTCTATCTCTTACAGTCTAGCAGTTATACAAAAGCCATCCAGAATGAAGACGGCTTCAGAGCTCATTCCCAGAAATTTCAATATATGCGTGCACATTCTGCAATCGTTCTAGCCATTTTTGAAACATAAAAAAGTTTAATACCTTTTCCATGTAAATGCTAGTTGGGGTGTCGGAATTTTCCTGTAAATCTTCGTATCGCATTTTTGGAAGATACAGAACTTAATTACCAAGTTAACCAAAATAACTCGTTTTTGAGTTACGGTGCCCACAAACACACACACACAGACTCTGTTTTCGATTCAGGAGTTCTCAAATCATGTATTTCTGTTAAAATCTGTATCAGATTTTAGTGGAATACAATACCTTCTCTGTCTTCTATGTACATTGTACCAACGTTGCTAGAGAAAGTAAAGGTGTAGATACAAATCACACAGCATATGCTTTAATGAAAATCATTACAGACGTTTATGAATTTTAATTTTAGTTTTCATCGTTCATCTATAAAGACTGCTTGATTTATAAAAACCAAGGCAACATTTACCCGTTGGAGCAATGAGTAGGATAGATCGTGGGTTGTTGAGTTGTGTACCTTAGAGTTGGGGTGGAAGTAGTTCAAACATTCTTTCGTTCATTTCCACAGTTCAAATACCTTTTCATAGATTAGTAATTTTCAAAATATCCCATTTAGAAGACTAACATATTCCCAAATGTAAGTTTCAGGAGCGTCCGCATTGATTGAAACATTTTCTAAGTTTTACTCAGTTTTCATTACTGACTAAAGCCGGATGGTATCCTAAACTTGTCCTGAAAATTCTCCTTCTCAAATTTCGGTTCCCAATTAGTTTCTCATCTCGCCTATCGTTAGTGTCCACCAAAAAAGGAGACTAGGCAGTTATAAGGACGTTGAACTTTATCAAAACAAATAAATATACATTGTCAAAGAGGGAAATGACTCCTCAGTAACGTGTTAAGCTCGCATTCAGAAGTTTTGTTCGATTCCCGGCAACAGTCCACACCGTCCATGGGTATTTTGTGGTTTTTCCCTTTTCGATAGGCAAATCCAAGGTGGTCCCTCATCTACCACGATTTCCGTTCTATTATTTTCCTTTAATTCCGTTTCCTTTCCGTGTTTTCGTGTGCTTCTAGATGCCGAGATGTTAAAGAGTCCCGGACAGATGGAAACAGAGAACTCCTTGGTTGAACGGTTCGTTTATTGCTCCCACCTTCAGGTAGTGGCTCGGATCTTCGAGCAAGGAATTGCTAGGAAATACTTTGTGCATATTTGTCTGCGGTCTGCAGCCTATTGAGTTTATTTTTCTTTTGTAGCTTAGTGTCCTTTAACCTGTTTGGTCATATCAGAAGATGAATGAAATTTGTGATATGATGCTCTAATGACCTCGGCGTCCATGGAGTTTAAAGTTACTCGACATTCGTCTTCTCAGGATGAGGGGAAACCCCGGAAAAATCGTAACCGGGTAACTCACCCTAAGTGAGAGTGAGAAGAAGATACGCTACCACCACACTGCCTAGGCGGGTTTTACTGTAGTACTTCGCATCTTCCGTTCCTTTTTTGGTGTGGCAGCCCCAATTGATCTATTGATCTTCGTTGTCCCCGAGTCTTGTTGCCATAGATGTTAAACTTCTATTTTTTATGAACTATAATACAGTTAACATTATTATGCAAATTTATTTATGTTAAAGTTTATTTACCTACTTAGGTTTATAAAATAACATATAATAAAACTTCCTAAAGGTATTTAAGAAACTAACTTATTTGAGCCACAACACGTATGGCAGTTTACCCCATTGTGGATTATGTTGGCAGAACTTGAACAAAAAATTGTTACAAAACGACACAAAATCTAACTGTAGTTAATAATTCAATATATGATGAACATGTTATTTGAGATTTTTCAACAAAGTGTATAGTATACGGCAGGCTCCCCAACTCAAGTTTAGGCGCTGCCGGACTGATTACAACCCTTACTGCGGGCACCATAGTTGGGGAATCTAATCGTACAGTCTCATGGAGCTCATAGTATTTTAACTTCCTCTTGCCGGTATGTATAAAATAAAATAAAATAAAATAAAATCTGTATTTTTACTTTCTCCATACGCACTATGTACATAGTGTATAGAGAAAGTATTACACTCCACCCAAAAATTCGATACCGAGATTTCACCGGAAATATATGTTTTAGGGTCCCCAATGTCCAAAAAAAGCATTTTCACAAAAAGGTCCGTGTGTGTGTGTGTGTGTGTGTGTGTGTGTGTGTGTGTGTGCGTCCGTGTGTCTGTGAACACGATAACTCAAAAACGAAAAGTCGGTAAAATACCAAACTTGGTATTTAAGTTTAGTATCTTCCAGGGATGCGACACGAAGATTTTGAGAAAAATCCCCCCACCCCCAACTACCCTTTACATGGAACTTTTTTCGAAAATTTTGATTTTCTCAAAAATGCCTCTAACGATTTTGATTAAAATTTCGAATATTAAACATATTTACCTGACAAATGAAATGTATATCTTGAATTTTCTGGGAATAGCCTCTGAAGAGTAGTTTATTCTGGATGAATTTTACTAAAGTTTGAATAACTGCTAAACCGTAAGAAATGGACAAAAACTTACTGAACAAAAAATGTAGAGCACATTATACCACACAATTTATGTTATATACATTTTTTTTCGTGGAGTTCGTCGTTTTTGTGACATTCCTTATTTTTATTTTCTGCTATGAAAAATGTATACTTTTCTCATACTGGAACTTGTCAACTCCTATCCATATAAACAAAGGAACTTCATTGACATAGCAACCAGCTTTTGACTATCACTTTAACCTATGGTTGTCCCTTATTTCGCTTCTACTTACAAGGATGCGAGTAATAAGACTATTTCTGCTAATTTTTTCTGATTAGCATAAAGTAAATAGAAGTATGAGCTTTTTAAGAATTATTTGTTGCAGGGATATGAAGAAAGTCATGTGAATGGGACACATCAGAATTTTACATAAATAAATATAATAAGCCTGTATGTACAATGTATATAGTGGACAGAGAAGATATGGAATACACTAGGCTAAATGATAGTCAAATCTTTCAAATAGTTGCAATATAGATGTAATCCGTTTCTTCATATTGCCAGAAGTTGGCAAATTTGCATATGAAAAAGTTTAAGTATTTTAACACAGAAATCTGTAACAAGAAATATCTAAAAAAATGGTCAACTTTACGAATAAAAAAATATATTATAAATTATATGTTAAAACGATATCTACATATCTTACGGCTTACTACGTATTCAAAATTCAGCAAAATTCGTCCAGAATAAAGAAGTCCTCAAATGCTATTCCCAGAAAATGCAAGATATATATTATATTTGTCGTGTAAATATCTTTAATATACCGCATTTTAATAAAAACCGTTTTAGCCATTTTTGAGAAAATCATAATTTTCGATATTTTTTTCCATGTACGGTAGTTTGGGGTGGAGTGATTTTTCTCAAAATCTTCGTGTTGCATCTTTGGAAAATACTAAAGTTATAGTTTTTCTAACACCTAATGCTTTTTTTATTCAGCGGACCCTGAAACGTCTATTTGCGGTGAAATTTTTGGGTGAACTATAAATCCTTCTCTATACAGTACGTACATAGTACGTGTAGAGGAAGTAATAAAAAGAATCTATCAAAAATACCTTTTCTATATTTTTCTATATTTTTAGTAAACACCAGTGTATTCTATGAATGAATAAGTGTATTTATTAACATAGCAATATCATACAAAGAATGTTAACAGTCGCACGGGTCCACAGACCGTACGTGCTTTTGTAATACACATTACAAGCAATATTAAAACAACAACCGCAACAAAGAATTAGAAGAGTAAACACGAAAATAAAAAGACAAAGGAAATACACAGTCAAAAGCAATATTAAACAACAATAAAATTAAGAGTGAATCCGAAAATAAAGATACAAAGATATGCAAATATAGCAATTTAAATTTACAGCACAGAGCACACCTTCATAAATGCACCCTCTTATAATAGATAATTACACTTCAAAGACATATATACACATAATATATACAACCCTAGCACAACAGTGACCTAAGTATGATATAATATACATGTATGTAGAACATTGTAGTCACTTTTGTTTAGTTGATCTTATCCCCCCCCCCCTTCTCTATTGGCAGCCTCCTCACATCTGAGCTGTCTTGCCCGTCCATGTTTTCCGTGCATGCAAGTAGCGTCCAACATGCTTCTATCCCTACATTCGCAGTGGTAAAAAATCGCGGCAAATATTTTTCCCGCCATTCCTCCGTACCCCTACATCTTGCCAAGATGTGAGTCCACGACTCCTCCTCCTCGCAAATGGGACAGATTCTCGTACCATTCTCGTCAGAAATTTTCGTGCTCCTCCATGCTCCTAGTCTAATTCACGCGAGCCCCTCTCTAATGAGTTTGGTACCTGTTTTGATGTATTGCTCCATACCCCACTCCGATTTCAGCCCAGACTGTACTTCTAATGACACCTTCTCCGTGCATTACGCAATTATTTGCTGTCTGTCAATATCACAGAGACGTTTCTTAATTTTTCTCCAAATACTTCGCCTGTTTTCCTGCCCCACCATCCAAATGTCTCCCATCCCAATGGTTTCCAACCCTTTCTTTAATTTTGATGCCCACGTCAAATTACCTTCCATTCGCAACTGTTCACGGTAGCAGACTGCCCTAATTAGAGATTGGTTTCCGTGAACGATTCTCATCCAATATTTAACTGCTCTGATTTTGCACTATCGTTTCACTATGTGCCCCGAATTCCCTCATTATTCCGCAGTTTACCGTACCCCTCCCTACACCCAGAATTCCTTTCAAAAATTGGGTCCTCACTTGATCCAGATTCCCTGTTTGTTCCCACCCCCATATTTCTCCTCCGTATGTCATAATGGATCTAACTGTCGCTCCGTATACAGTTTCCATTAAGGTTGTGGAGATATTCGGAATTCTGCAGCGTATCCGGAGAGCTTCCGCCGCTTTCACCCTTGCCTTGTGTTTCGTAATGTCAATGTATTTTGTCCATTTTCCGTTCATTGTAAATGTGAGTCCTAAGTGCACAAAAGATTTAACATTGTCCAGTATCTGTCCTGCATATGTCCAAGTCTCCTCCCTGCTATGAACACAACCCTTTTTGAAAGTCATTGCCTTAGTCTTATTCACATTAACTGTAAGTAGCCATTCATCGCAATAGTTCTTAAGTTTGTCCAGTCCTCGTTGTAATCCGTTTACTGTCGTAGAACACAATGCTAAATCGGCTGCGTATAAAAGTGTTGGGATCTGCAAATCCGCTACTACTGCCGCTTGAATATTCTCTGCTATCATTGTATCAGTAATATCATCCACAAAGAGATTAAATAGCAAGGGAGATAAAATACAACCCTGCCTCACTCCCCTATAGCTTCGGCAGCTCTCGGACACACTGTTTCTGTCGTACTTCACACAGAATTCGACATTTTGATACATTGCCTGCAATGCTCTAACCATTTTACTTGATAACCCCTTTCTGCCTAGTTTGTACCATAATGCATTTCGATTGATAGAGTCAAATGCCTTCTTGAAGTCCACAAAAGCACAATGAAGCTTTCCCCGCTTAACTAACAGTTGCTTCGTCCTTAAAGTGTCTAATATAAAAGCGGCATCTATGGTACTGTGTCCTCTGAAACCCATTTGAAATTTTGAAAGTTTGCCAAATTTAGATTCCCAGTCCTTTATTCGGCTATATAACACTCTACAATAAATTTTCTCCATAATTGGCAAAAGAGTAACCCCCCTATAGTTATCCGGATTTCCAATAGTTCCCTTCCCTTTATAAATGGGATGAATAATGCCCTTTCCCCAACAGGTATGGTAATTCCCCTCAATAAACAATCTGTTACATATCTGGAGCATACTCCTACCAAACTCATTAACATTGGCTGCGGCTTTAAAAACTTCCGGGGGCAGCCCATCCAACCCTGGAGCTTTGCCTTCCTTCAGACTCCTCAGCGCCTGTGCTATTTCTCGTGCTGATATTTATTCGTCCAGTATTGGGATCTCAAGATTTCCCAAAATTTGCACTTCCTTTATAAAAATTCCTTCCCTTTCACCTTTCCCGAATATTCCCATAAAATGCATTGCCCATTTTCTAGGAGAAATTTCGTTGGGCGCCTGACGGTTGCCTCTTAAATGTTTTACTACTTGCCACATCTCAGCGTTATCCCCCCGTGTTAACATATTACTAATTTTCTGAGTCATTTTGTCTTGCCACGTAGTTCTCTTTTCCCCTAAGAGCTGTTTATACTCCCTTCGCTTTTTTGTAAATATTTTCCTAATGTCATCTCCCCCCTCCCTTCTGAATTTTGACAGAGCCTCCTCTGCTTGTTTCTTTATAGCTCTGCATTGCTGGTCATACCAACCATTGAATCGTTTTACCTTACCATGCATTTGGACTTTCATTGTCCCCGCAGCCGTTGCTATTATATGAGTTAGTTCCTCCGCTGTGCCTGCGTTCCTTTCCCCTAATCTTGTTTCTAATTTATCAACAAATACTTCTTTTTCTATCGGTTTCCATATAAATTTACTAATGCATCTCCCTTCGTCCCCCTGCCTCTCTTCAGGTGCATGCGCCACTATGGCCGTCTCTATATTCAGTTCCAGGACAACCGGACAGTGATGTGACTCGATACGATCCCCCACCCAAAAATTTCTAATTCTGCCAATTAAACCGTGACTTATTAAAATAAAATCTATTACACTACCCCCATTTTCATTTATGAAAGTGAGTTCTCCCTCTCGATTCTCACCGTACTTGCCATTCATTATTTCTAAAGAGAAGGCATCGCAGAAAGCAAGTAATTGTCTGCCCTCCCCATTAATAAAACTATCCTTGCTCTTTCGTTGACCTTCGCGGAATTCCTCCCCCCATTGATGTCCCCCCTTTAGAGAAATATTCTCCCCTCCTAACCTCGCATTAAAATCTCCTAAGAGAATTAATTCAGTTCCTGGAAACTTTTCCCGTAACTGCACTAACGTTTCGGTTAAGTCACTGAAGAAATTCCTGATTGCATACTTGGACGTTGCTGGCTGGTTGTATAATCCTATAACTATTATTTGTACCCCCCCTGTGCCAAAGATACAGCAATCACCCCTTCCAAACTGATTTCTAATTTAGTTATCTCAGCCTCCAGCTCAGACCTGAATGAAACTGATACCCCTCCTGGCCACCTTCCCCTCCTTCCCCGTGTCTCCCTTCCCCTACTAAAACTATGGAAATTAGCAAGTGTTACATTTTCTCCGTTTTTCAACCAAGTTTCTGTTAAACATACAACGTCAAAATCACTAAGGAAATACAAGAAATTCTCGCTACCCAACCTTTTTTTGAAGCCTTCGATGTTCCATGTGACAATCCTCCTAGTGTTTCCTTGCTGTTGGTCTTCCTACAACTTGGCTGACCCTTTGTCGAGCTGTTGTCAGCCTAAGGGCACGGAGGGACGTTGTTGTTGGCTTTTCCGGCGAAGACTGCTTCACCTTCCTCTCCTCTTTGCCCCTCCCTGTCAACATAACTTGAGGCACCTGATGTTCTGCTGAGGGACCTGCTACCTGCTGGGCTGATGCACTGGCTACCTGCTCTAGCTGCCCTGTCCTGGGTTCGGTTTCCGCACTACTTCTAGGCTGTTCCATGCGCTCCAGCTCCTGTCGGTTCCAGACTCGTCCGTTAATGAAGCTTGTCATAGCGCAATACGGCATGACAGCCCTGCCTCCTGGCCTCGAACATGTGGCCCTTTAAGAATTCTCTCTCTTCTCTTACACGCTGGCTAAAGTCCTCGCTAATGCTTATTCCCGTTCCCCGTAAATAACGAGTGTATTCTAACTGTTCAGATGTGTAGTTACAAACCTTCACTCCACACGAATATCGCAAAAACAAATATTTCTTAAAACCGTGTGTTGTAAACTTTTGTTTTCTAAAAGTACAACCATTTATTTGCACATGTTATGGAAGTATAAAATAAAAGAACACTGTGAAAAGAACGGCTGCAAAGGCAATAATTTTTAACAAAGGCTGACCTTTGACCTGTCTTAAGTTCCTTGCACAAAGTTGTAGGATTGTCAAGCTATTAACAGTTTGCCAACCAGACCGTGTAGCCAACTAGATTCCTGTTCCCTACTCAATAGCTTAAATGTAAGCGCATAAAATACTTGAAACTTTACGAGATCTTCATTCTTCTTTCCCTTGCCAAAACATGTTACCGACTTCTTAAGCTGTGTTTTTGTTTTTATTTTCGCAAGTATATTACTAATAGCTTATTGCTATTATGTGACGTCAATAGATAGGTCACCTTGTGATTTTACTTTCCTTATACACACTATGTACATAGTGCATAGTAAAGGTATTGTATTGCACCCAAAAGTTCGATATCGAGATTTCACCGGAAATACATGTTTTGGAACCCCATGAATAAAAAACACTTTTAGAAATATGTGCAAGCAAGCAAGCAAGCAAGCAAGCCAGGCAAGCCAGGCAAGCCAGGCAAGCCAGGCAAGCAAGCAAGCATACATGTATTTATATGAGCAACATAGGTTAAAAAAGAGAAGTCTAATAAACACCAAACTTGACATTTTAGTTCAGTATCTTTCAAGGATACGACACAGATTTGTCAAAATAAATTGCTCCACACCAACTACTCTTTACATGGAAAACATTTCGAAAATTTTGGTTTTCTCAAAATTGTCTCTAACAATTTTGATTAAAATCTCGTATATTTAAGATATTTACGTGACAAACCGGATTTCTTGAATTTTCTTACTAGTTTTCTTGCTTGGTACCTTATTTTAATATTGTAAGGATTGTAAATTCTAATTGCTTTTCGTTGGAATTCTAAACATTGTTTCACACTTACAACTGGATTTATGAAGCTCTAAACGTCGATTTAAATATTTAGTTTTGTACCTCAAATAAATGCACATTTTTATGCGAAATAAAAAAAATATATATATTCCATTCAAATGACTTTTCTACACCTCTAACAAATTATTCTTAGGAAGCTTACTCTTCTATATCTTAATACTTCGTTCCCTATAAGTAGAGAGAAATAAGGGAATACACTACACCAGGCTAAACCTTAGGTCAAAAATTTTAAAATCTGGTTGCTATGGGATTGAAATCCCCCTTTTTTTTTTTTTTTTTTTTGCGCAGACAGAAGTTGACAAGTTCCCGTGAGACAAATTGCGGTATTTTAAAACTGAAACCAAAAAACAAGGAATACTCTACGAAAAAAAAATGTATACGACATAAATTGCTTTAAGATGTTCTACATTTTTTGTGTAGTAAGTTTTTGTGTCTCTCTTTTAGTTTATCAGTTATGCAACATTCAGAAACATTCATCCAGAATAATAGGTCTTCAGAGGCTATTCACCCAAAAATAATGATACATATTTTATTTGTCACGTAAATATCTTAAATATAAGACATTTTAATCAAAATAGAGCAATTTTAGAGAAAACCAAATTTTCGAAAATGTTTCCATGTAAATCGTAGTTGGCGGTGGGGGATTTTTTGAAAATATTCGTGTCGTATCATTGGAAGATGTTGAACTTAAGTATCAAGTTTAGTATTTTACGGAATTTTCGTTTTTGAACCATGCTGCTCACAGACACACACAGGAACAGTTTTCTAAAAATGCTTTTTTTTGGACTCAGCGGTTCCCAAAACATGTATTTCTGGTGAAATCTCGGTATGAAATTTTTGGGTGCAATACAATAACTACTATATAAACTATGTAAATAGTATATCTCGAGAAAGTAAATATATATTTCTCATTTATCACTAAAAACATATTACTGTCGAAGGTATGAACATTTCTAAAAACTAGCGAAAAAATAAGCCTTTACTTCAATTCAAAACGATGTGAAATGCATATAAAACATTCTGTTTTGTAATTCAACAACTTTCCCATTTAACAACCAAAACAGTTGCCTCTGCCATGCTCCAGTGTCACCACTTGGCATTTCACTGCATCGCATTACCTCATTTCAGTCTGTGCCGAGTTTAACCGAATCAAAGAGTAATATTAACTTTCAAACAGCTGAAGCGGATCTGCGACCATTAGCTTCGACACTTAACTTAAAGTGCAGTTGTCTGTGAAATAAAAATAAACCGTATGGTTAATTTGTTAAATATGTGGAACATAACCTCACAATGGCCCTTTAATTCAACCGTTGGTTAACCTGAAAAAGCCAATGATGGGAACTGCATCTCATGCCCGTCATGATATAATTTAAGGTAAAAATACATAAAAAGCCCTGTTTCCGTCTATGGCATCAACATTATGCGAGAGCTCAAGATAAAGTGTGCGAGTGGCGTGTATGTTTTTGTATGTATGTGAAGTTGTAACGAACATAAACATCTGACGTGTTAAACTCACCTGACCTTCTCTAGTTCTACAAACAAACTTCTTACAAAAGAATATTCTTCTTTCTACACCATGCTAGTCGAAATAAACATTAGCAGAATGTTCTTATTACCTAGTTCCTTATAAGTGGAAGTGAACTAAGGGAATACACTAGATTAAAGAGATAATAAAATGTTTTAAAAGTTGTCGTAATGCGATTGTCATTGCAATTCGCTTCTTCACTCGGCCAGGAGTAGAACAAAAGAAAAATGGACGCTTCTGTCTGAGAAGTACTTCACAATTGAAAGCAATAACAAGGAATATCTTGTAAACAGTTACCTCCACATTTTATTTGGGATACAAATATCTACAATATGCGGTATTTTAATAAAAATTGTTAGAGATATTTTTGTGAAAAGTTTTACATGTAAAGGGTAGTTTGTGGTGGGAGCATTTCCTTTAACAAGCTTTGGGAGATACTGAACTTGTTGTTTGGTATTTAACGGTGTTTTCGTCTTTGAGCTATGCTGTCCACAGACAGACATGCAGACACACACACATGGACCTTTTTCTAAAAATGCCTTTTTTAGATTCAGGGTTTCTCAAAACACATATTTCCGGTGAACTTTCGGTAGTGAATTTTTAGTACAGTACAATACCTTCTCTATCTACACTAAGTACATAGTACGTGTAGAGAAAGTAAAACATAAAAAGTCCTGTTTACGTCAACAATGTTATTTGAGAGCTCAAGATAAAGTGTTCGAGTGGTGTGTGTGTATGTGAGGTTGTAACGAATATAAAAGGTTGTGAGACTGTACCAAATATGGTGTTTATACTACTTCATTTATTTCTCAGGGAAGTAAACATGAGAATATAATAGTGGTCAACAAATTAAAATATTCTATTTGCCTCCTTATTTAAAGTATTTTGTTCAACTCACTATTCATTCTATTTGCAAAAAAACATATTCCTTTACCTACCACGTACACTAACGTTGATAAAACGTGGCTCGTTTCCGTAAATAGAAATATCGTTTTCCCTGCGTACGTTTTTTACAAACACTTGGTGTACGATACGACGATACAAAATAGGTGCTATCAATTTTCACTCTTTGAAATATATCCTACAAATGTTTTGAAATGTATATTTTGAAATATACGAGGGTCATCCAGAAAGTGGCAGATGATTTGGCATAACTAAATAACGAAAGTTAGCAACACAAAATCTTTTTTTTACAAAGTTTCTGTTCCTTACTCTATTTTTAAACGTATTCGTCATTGCTATCAAGGTATTTACTATCACGTGGTACCGGTTTTTTACTCTTTCACCGCTAAATATCGGAGCCGAAATGTAATTGTCACTTTGAGGTCTTCATGGCTGGGAAATCTTTTCCATCCAAAAATCATGCATGGTGTCCAAAGTGAAACGCCAGTTTTTCCGAATTTTTTTATCAGCATTGGCTTTCAACTCCTCCATAACGATTGATGAACTTCCACTCCGGTCTATTTCGTGTACACTGGTTCATCCTTGATTACTCATAAATTATGCGTCATTTCCTCACTGAAGGCTTGCTCATTGTGTTACACTATACACTTGCGTTATTTGCCTATAAAATTCGATTGACGGAATATTTTATGCATTCAAAAAAAAAAAAAAAAAAAAAGAACGAATAAGTACTTTGGTGGTTAGAAAGTATAACATCAGTATTGAAAAACTTGTGCCACGTGACAAATATTTTGACAGAATGGAGATTGAGTTGACAAATAGAGTAATGGAAATGGCGTGTTATTTATGAACGCTCTTTAACTACTGTGGTTCTCATCGTCCCATTCTAAATTGGGCGTGAAAGACCGCTTAAGTTTGCTCAGAGACCCCTCTATCAGGCTTGAGGTTCTTTTACGAGCCGTAAATCTACGACACGGGACCAACGGCTTTACTTCCCTTCCGAAGGAAGCCATACTGAGGATTTTTACACATCCATCATCCTCCACCAGGTTTGAACCCGCGACCTTGGGAATATGAAGTTAGCATGGTAACCGTTACACCACGGAGGGTGACAAAATAGAGTAAGGTACTGTAACTTTGTAAGTAAAGTTTTGGTTTAATAACTCGTTATTATTTAGTTATGCCAAATTGTCTGTCCGTTTCTGGTGACCCTTTTATACGCTTTGAAATACATAAAGAAATAACTTTCTACAGTTGGATATGTAGAGTCAGACTGAAAAATTCGATCCCTAAACTGGGATTTAAAATCCCGACCTCCTGTTTTCTAGCCGGTTGTTCCCAGTAAACCACAAGGTGATTTCAAATTATTTTGAGATAATATACCCCAGTGGTGATTAACAATGTCGAATGTTCAGTCTGACTATCTGTCCGACGCATGCCTCACACACTGCTTGAGTGGGGGGGGGGGAAGAACAGTTCAACAATTTTCTAGTGGTTTATGTTATGTTTATTATAACAGCCAAATTTAATGTTGATACATTTATAATCCATGAATATTACTTTCCAAAAAAACGCATATTAGTTAACGAGTAGACGTAATAATGCAAGCTGTGTTTTAATTCAGTTGATAAATATATTCCAGCACCGCAATTCGATAGTGGCTCGTCAAAACGATAAGCTTTGCCTTTGCTGTGAGGCAGATAGTCGCTGTATCGTATGAATTATACACACGACATGTGTCATACAGATAACTTAACCTAATAAGAGCGTTTGTGCTTTCCTGCCGTTGCACACCATGAAGCTCACTGTCTTAAGGATTTAAGGCTTTCAGTATGGTGACTCGCTTACGTGTAGGTAGCAGCAGTAGTAGTATTTATTAAGTTACAATAATACAATGTTTGCGTCACACACTCGCATGGGTCGGGCGACCGTACATGCTCTCTAAAAATACTTGAATTTAAAATATTACCTACATATATATTTTCTACATCTTAACAACATTGGAAATATACACACAGACACATACACACGCTCGCGTGCTACAAGAAAACCACAGAACAATAACAGAAAGAACACTCTGATATCACACAAACACACCCACATATTTGCACTCAGTACTACACCTACACATAGATTACTGAAACACCAAATAAGTCTACACAATATTTACACAAATGTGTTATCTCTTAGTGCACGAACTTCCATTAAGAATGTGCCCAGGCTTGGCCAGTTTTGGCTGTTTAGAATCAAATCCCAGAATGCTATACTTCGTCTGTTTGAAACTAAAAATACTTGAGCTAATAATGTTTTCCTAACACCTTCCATCTGCACGCAAGCTGCCAAAATATACGTCCGGTCTTCCTGATACCCGCATGATGGGCAAATCCTCCTACCAGCTTCATCAACTACCTTAAGAGTTTTCCACTTTCCTAACCTGAGCCACGCTATTCCCTGTATCATACCCAATTCTAAAATATAGGTTTTTTTACCTCCGCTTACATGTAGGGAATTTGTTGCGTATATACAGCAATTCTATGATCAGAATGCCTACGTGTGGATTAGCGTATTGTCCTCTATATGGACTGACCGAGAACAAATCTCGACTGGGATGATTTTCCCTGAAGATTTCCCATCTCAGAGGACAAATGGCATCCATCACTGTAGAACCCAGCGGTTGTTAAAGGTAACGCTAATACATAACCTAAAAATCTGATATGCTCCACCTATATGACTTCCTCTACATCTCTGTAACAAAGTATTATAAATAAGCTTATTCTTCTATTTCATGCTAAAACATTAGCCTAAACGGTTTTATTATTTATTGTCTTGTAAGAAGAAGGGAAATAAGGGAATATACTACGCTAAACCGACAATCACAAGTTTTAAACAGTGGTTGCTATGGAATTGAAATCCGCTTATTTGCGTGGCCAGGAGTTGACAAGTTGCCGTAGGAGAAAAGTACAAGTATTTTAAAACTGAAATTAATAACAGGGAGTAAATAGAAAACGGCCAACTCCACGAAAAAATGAATATGACAAATTCTGTTTTATCCAGATCTATATTTCTTGTGAAATAAATGTTTGCATAATTTTACCTTTGTGCTAAATTCAATAAAATCATTCAGAATATAGAGATCTTCAGAGGCTATTCCCAGAAAATTCAAAATTTTATTTGTCATACATATCTTAAATATATGAGACTTAATGAAAATCGTTAAAGCCATTTTTAGAGAATCAAAATTTTCGATTTTTTTTCCATATAAAGAGTAGTATCAAGTTTGGAATTTAACTGTCTTTTCGTTTTGGAGCTGTGCTATCCACAGATACACACACAGGCACACACGGACCTTTTTCTAAATTTTTTTCGGTGGTCCCAAAACATATATTTCCGAGAAACCTTTTTATCGAATTTTTGGGTGCAATACAATACGTTCTCTATACAGTATGTATATAGAACGTGTAGAGAAAGTAAAAGTATTCGTTCTTTTGTATCTTTTGTATATAATAACGAAGTCTTGTAGAGAACTTAGAAAGATATCTCCAGATGCATCTGCCTAACGGAGATACTGTGCGATAACTTGTCGATATATATAGAGACACAGAATCTCATCTCGACAAAAAGCGAAGAGTAAGGTAGCATATGCTTACTCAGCGAAAGATTTGAAAAACTCCAAGAGAATACCATGAAACAAATTGGTTCAATTTCGTCAACTGATCTGATGCGCGTGAAATTGTGAATCACATTAGAGAGAGAGAGAGAGAGAGAGAGAGAGAGAGAGAGAGAGAGAGGGAGTGTGAGAGAGTGGGAGAGTACAGGTGGTAACATCTGTGGTGCGAATTCGTGAGCTCCTAGATTAAAATCCCGTGGGCCAATCTTGCTGAAGTTGTTTCGTGGTGTCCCGTAATCGTCAAGGTAAATATCTTGCCGAAAGCACCTTAAGTCAAAAATAATAGTAAAATAGATGATAATTGTGATTGCGCTGTCATCTATCCACAGAGAGTGAAAACAGCTAGACTGCACGGTATCCCAGCACCATCAGCTTATCACGATGTAAAAGGAACGAGACTTAGAAGGCTGACTGTAGGAATACCGTCCGAGTACAGATGGTGAAAAAGCAACCAGACTGGATGGAACCTATGCTTAATGTGCTTGTCGCGAAGCGAAAAAGGGGGAAAAGACCATAAAGGCTACAATACAGATCATGCGAGTATTAGGAACAGAACCGTCGCCATATGAACCAAGCAGTTAAGGTGAAGTTAAATAAATCAAAATTATAAATCTTATAAAAAAGAAAGAAAAAATTACCTGCAGAGAAATACAGTTTACTTATTTTCATTACTATTGATTACGCTAAAAGCTTCTAAGTATATGCATTGTTACACTTTTAAGATAAAAATGTGTGTTCCATTCACATAACTTTCTCTACTTCTCGGTGATAAATTATTATTAAAAAGCTTATTCTATCCACTTCATGCTAATCGAGGAAGCATTAGCAGAAATGCTTTCTTGCAAGTAGAAGTAAAATAATGAAAATAGGTTAAAAGTATAAATAAATATTTTAAAAGTTGGTTTCATTTGGATGAAATCCATTTCTTTGCATTGCCAGGAGTTGACAAATTCCCTAATGTGAAACGTTTTTGTGTTTTAAAACTGAAATAAATAACAAGGCATATCTAAAAAATGACCAAATCTACGAAAAAAATGTATGACAAATTTTGCGTTTAAACGAGATCTACATTTTTGTATAGTAAGGTTTACTTACGGTTTACTAGTTATGCAACATTTATCCAGAATAAAAAGGTCTTCTCAGGCAAATTTCAGAAAATACAAGACATACATATTATTTGCCATGTAAATATCTTTAACATACGCTATTTTAATCAATATCGTTAGCCATTTTTGAGAAAATTAATATTTTTGAAAGTTTCTCATATAACGGGTACTTTGAGGAGGGGTTTCTTCAAAATCTTCATATCGCATTCTTAGAATATACTAAACTTAAAATACTAAGTTTGGTATTTTGCGAACTTTTCGTTTTTGAGTTATCATGTTCACAGACATACGGAAACGCACGGTCTTTATCTAAAACTGTCTTTTTTGGACACAGGGGATCCTAAAATGAGTATTCCTGGTAAAATCTCGGTATCGAATTTTTGGGTGTCATGCAATACCTTATGTATATTCTATGTACATACTGCGAGTAGAGAAAGTAAAAATTAAAATAATATGATACCACTAGTGTTAAATCCGCTAAGTTCATTTATCCATTACACTTAAAAATATTTAAGATAACAGACTGAAATTTTTAGAGGATATAGATGCATGCCTCCAAAAAAGGACTGACATACTTTGTGCAATAAGATCGGGTTTTACTGTTTAGAGTAAGCTTCGAATCTTACTTAGGGAGGTTACACAACAGTGGAGCTTTAGAAATCGTAGTTCAAGCAAAAACCTAAGCTTATTTGTGGCTTGGCTTAAACCTTACCGAAGGAGAAGTCATGCTATCTGAAGAAGACGATATTACTAATGAAATGCAAATTAATTTAGTCCATAAGAATATCTAGAATGCGAAGTATTCTAACTTGTAGAATGACCGAGATTTCAATTAAGTAGCGTCAACAAACGCGGTATCAGAAATTATAATACGATCAAGCATAAAATTGACTGGTAAACAAAGCTCAGTTTTAAATTTGCACTCCATACTTCTGTCGTAAACTTTGTCGAGCTTATTAAAATTCGTCAGAAGCAATGCTTCTCTTCACATTGAGGCTATATGCAAATGGATTTATGCTAATTTAGACTGGACATTTTCCGTCGCCTCAAAAACTACGCCTGCAGAGCTGTCAAAACTATTTCACACCACTCTAATCATTCTTGGCATCAAAAATTTACCTTGCATTGCTTTTTTTTACTCTACAATAATTTGCCCGATCTATTACATACTTATGCACTTCGCAAGATCTAGAAGGATGCTGACTTTTTGAGAAGTAAAACTTGCAGTAGACTCTCGTACGTTTTGACCTGACGTTTCTCAATTTTAACGATATATTTTGTTGGATAACCTACAGATGCTTGTTTTAGGAATGTCAAAAGTAATGGAAATTTACTCTATGTGCATGTTTAAGCGTTAGGTAATAGATCGTTCCGCGGAACTTTCAGCTCAATAAAGCCAAACCAAACCAAAGGGTAAGCATAGCTTACTAAAGCTTCGGTTAAACTTAAATTGTGAAACCTGTATTACTAAATCTTAGGGACTTAGGACAACCAATTTTTTGCGGCTCCATTTTCTCAGCTTACGACTAGAGAGAGCTTCAGTAGCCGTTTCATATCACGGGTGCCTTGAATAATTTCTATCATGATTCTATAAGTGCAATAAAGATCAAATGTGCCGTGCTCGAGAGCTGATAGGAGGGCTGCGCCGCGGCCGAGTAGTTAGCCACTCGCCTCTGACTTAGGTGAGACCGCATGTGAGATTTGTGGTGGACAAAGTGGCCCAAGAGCGGGTTTTCTCCGGGCTCTCCAGTTTCCCCCGCCATCGCATTCCACCGGTGCTCCATCTTCTTTCCATGTATTACCAGTGCCACGCCCGAGGTGCCACAGTTAGCAAAAGCGGGCGTTAAACATTATCACAAAAAAAAATAGGATGAGGAGTCGGCACCGAAACAATGCAGATGCTATTTTCTCCAAAATCATGATAGCCCTCAAACCGCACACTTCTCCCCTGCCACTGCCCAATAACTTTTAGCAAAACAAAAGCGACTCTTTACTAGAGACTAGAGGCAGCGTAGTAAAATCTCTATTTCCTGTAGACTCTGTAGGCAGTTAAGTTTTGTGTTTCGTGCTAGTACGTGTCCAAACCAGTGAGTTACTCCACATGTTAAGGGAACAGTAGGTGGAGGACTTGGCAACTATGATGCTTGGTTTCCAGCCACACACCTCGTAATCCCAAACATTAAACTCACGCCGCTTTTGGAAGAAGATTTATCTAGTTCTGAAAACTATTGTAAAAACCTATTCCTCTGGAGGTAGAGAGGTAGGGATGAGGTGAGAGGTAACCCAGGTAGCTGGAACCATGAGCGATGTCACAACAATGACACCATCTCTACAGTTTCCAGAAAGAAGCACCCGGACATCCGAGAGGAGGGTGGGCCATGGACGGTTCTCATCCTAGCACCAGTCAAATTGAGAGTCAAAATGAGCATTGTTTTTCCCCGCCACGCCTCACCGAGAACCACTCTCAATCCTGAAAGAATCCAACGGAAGAATGAAATGAAATGGCCCTTTATTTATGTGCGCTCTTTAACTGCTGTGGTTCTCAGCGTCCCATTTTATACTGGGCGTGAAAGACCGCTTAATTTTACTCAGAGGCCTCTCCATTAAGCTTGAGGTTCTTTTGCAAGCCGTAAATCTACGACACGGGACCCACGGCTTTTCTTCCCTTCCCAAGGAAGTCCTGCTAATGGTTTTTACTCCCGAAAAAAATCCATGGTCCTCCGTCAAGTTTGAACCCGTGATCTTCGGTATATAATGTTAGCAGGTAACTATTACACCACGGAGGGTGACAATGGAAGAATGATGGATGAAATAACAATGAAAATGACATGGAGGGATAAGAAATCCGGGAGATGAAGAAACCTAACCAGCATTCGCCTGGAGACCCAGAGAAATCTCCGAAGAAAACCAACGGAGCAGGCAGGTTGGTCACAGGGATGAAACCCCGACCTAAGACAAAACCGCCATCCTGCTCAGTTCGAGAACAATTAAGATGCGACCAATCCTTCTTTCCCGCTTCCGAGACATTAATTCTGAACACTCACATTATAATACATATATTTTAACCTCTTTGATTTCCGGTTTTGGTTATTCCGAACCAGGCTTACCAACTGTTGAGCTATAAAACTATATCTAATTTCAAAAGCATTAGTAAAGCCTTATTGTATTAACTCTAAAAGGGCAGCCTTTATTTTGAAACGTACTAATTAAGCGTATAACGAACAATCTCGAGTAATCGCCAACAAATATGGACGACGTTCGCTGCATAAACTGACGAACACCACATTTTAAAAAATTAACAGCATACGTAGTAGCACGATTGATTTATTTGGATAGTTGCATCTATTAGTATTATTCCGGGAATAAAATTAAATAATATAGACCATAGAACAAGGTAATATTTCAAATCCTTAATTTGAATAATAAACTAACCTCAAAATACTAGTAGCTGCAGCTATAAGTTTATGCATGTCAACAAACTAAAGGCGTTGCTGCATTTTGTAATAAAGTTTGATAATGTTTATCTTTCTCACGTGACCTGCCCAGTGATTTAAAATATCTGCTGTGTTGATGTTTGTTTTCCAAGTTCATAACATTTCACTTGATTTGTTTCCTGAGTCGTGGACTGATAAAGATCTTTCAGACCATTTTGTCGTTTGAGTTAGCACTTTTCCCGCTACACACATGTTCGTAAATAAAGACTGAGTATTCCAGTGGTAATAGATTACGATATACAGAATCACGACTGGTTTTCAATATTTATATTTGTTAACGTGCTGTCAATTGTCAGTTTATATCTGCGGCACTGGTATGACGGAATTTTCTAGAGGAGTTCTTTTACGACAGGAGTAATGGAGTAGTTGGGCCGCTCGCTTCTCACCAAGGCAGGCCAGGTTCAAGCCCAGGAGAGCATATGTGGAATTTGTGATGGTTAAAGCGAGGTCTCAGAGGGGTTTCTCCTATTTTCTCCAGTTTCCCAGACCACTTATTCTCCAAGTGCTCCATAATTACCATTTCTTCTTCCATTTTAGCACCATTTCATAACATATTCTTCCTCACTCTCATTCCAGGAATCGACAGGATCACCCATCCTAGCTTCTCTCTGCTCCTCAATAGATATCCGATTCTACGTGCCGGCTTGCAAGTCCTGGGGTGTGCAAGTTCTACATTAAAGAACATTTATTTTACATGCCCGCAAATTTACTGCCATTGGGCTGTCACTTTTAAACACATTAAAAACCATCGGTCTGGGCTGAGTTTGAACACGATTGTAAAATGACATAACATGTTATATTTACTTTCTCTTATATGCACATACAATGCAGATATTAGCTAGAGGAGTGCGGCGGTAACGTATTATAAGAGTACCGGGTTCGTAACCCGCGTGCTGGTTTAGGCTACTTTGATTTGGTGTGGAGAGGTGAGTACCCTAGCTCACGATTTTGTTGGCATGGAATTTTTCTCAGGTGTGGCAAGACACAAATGATTTTCTTCGAGTTCCAAATTATTATCGAATTCATTTATTCATTTTCTGCGACCTCTGCTGCCGTCGAACACACACGCATTCCTCCTAAATTTTCCCCTTTTCAACTACGCTTTACGCGACCGCACTATCAGTCATTACTTTTGACCGTCTTTTGGTGCATTAATTTACACACTTTCTTTCGGGGCCGTATGTAGCCCGTTCATTTCTACCGCGGACTCAGCTATCACGTCTTAGCTCTATGGATCTTCTAGAGCTGTCAATTTCACAGTTTTAAATAAATCCGTCATATGTAGCCCGATTGACTCCTCCGCTGATTCAAATATCACATCTTACCTCTGACACTCTTCCATAGCTAGTGCAAACGTCTCGCTCGACCAGCAAGGGAATGGTTTCTCTTCCTTGCTATGTCCACCCTCGGGCAGTGGAACTCACTCCTTCAGTTCAACATCCTTCCCTTAACGACCTGGGTCGCTTGTCAGCTCGTAACAACTATTTGTCCTTGCCTTTTTAGACGTGTTTTACAATATTTCCTTCCTGGCCATTTCCAATGTACATTTGTCTCTTGTTATATTATATTGGCCTGTGCGGTTTTATTAGGTTGTCCGGCTTCCCTCGTCATTAATTTACCTACTCCATAATCAGCTTTCTTTTTACACTTCATTATTTCATATAATTTTATTTCTCAGTCTTTTACCAGGCATTTACCATCCTGGGATACTTTCTACGATCCAGAGTCCGTCGTTTCTCAACAGGCATCTGATCCCACATGCTGGCTTGAAAGTCCTCCAAACGAGGAAGGTAATTCGTGAAAAAGAAGATAACGAAATATTTAACATTATTAAAATAGTCCTATAGTTATTTAGATATCCAGAAGTTAAATATTAAAAAGTTACATAACCGGTGTAAAAATAAACTAAAGCACTAAAGTGAACCATCACAGAATTCTGGAAGATATAACATAAAGTTCCCTTTGCGTCACTGCTTACCAAGCGGGAGGCACGAGCTCGATTCTCGGTACCGACGTGGGAATTTTCTTCCGCAGGGAGTCTTAGTCAGGGGTGCACTGAGCCTCGTGAGGTCTCTGAGGGCCAATTGAAGACCTACACGAGGGAAAAGCAGCGGCGCAGGAGTGGGTTTTTTCGGTTCTCCGGTTCTCCCCGTCATCACATTCCACCGATGCTCCATCTTCATTTCATGTATCACAATTTTCATCGCCTGCGGTGCCACAAGTAGTAAAAGCGGGCGTTAAACACCACCAAAAGAAATGAGAACGCTCTTTGAGATTTCTGAGGGGATTACTTACGTACTGAACCCTGCAGTCAGTTCCGGGTTCCCCGCAAGGCTTGTGGTTACCTTCGGTAACGAAGGCTCAAACCAGCCAACAGCAAAGCTGAACTAAGTGGGAATGATCACTAAAGAATCTAAACCCAATCTTGAAACAAGACACCAGTGGAGCAGCTGTAAGGATGTTGCTTCTGAAAACGCAACCTTTGAAGAGCCTACCTGTAGCGCTAATCTCCTTACACCTTCAGCATAAAGTCTTACCAAACCAACATCCCTGTGGTTAAACCTTACTAGGGTAGAAGCACAGCAACTTCTACATTCACCACGAGTCAACCAGATCTCACCCCCATACGTGTTAACCAGTCATAAGTGATTTGGGACGTTAACCGCGCCCCACTCTCCAGTACTACGCCCCCTTATGACTAGAGCTCGGTCCGGATCACGAAATTGCCAGAGTGACGTTCGGTACACACAGAGTATAACTGTGACGTGAAGGAGTAGGCGTGGTCTCTAGAGACTGAATCGAAACGTTCTGTACTATCTAACATTGCTCACTGCCTGCCTCGCTCAGTTCCTGCTAGCAGATAACCCAGTAAATACTCGAAGAGAATGCAGATTGAAAAATGTCGAAAATACGAAAGGCGTTCGACAATGAACAAACTTGTGGATGGTTAAAACAATTTGAGTGACAGGAGGAAAACTCCTTCTTTCTATACAGTAAAGATGTATTTTGTAATTCACTGCAATGAATTCTGAGTAACTTTGGTTGATTTATATTCACTGTCTTTTCAAAGCTCTGCACATTATTATCCATTAATTTTTTTTATCAAGATTTACACTTTTATTTATAAAAGTACAAGGCGTTTTTATTTAGTAATATTATGAAATAATAGTTTTATTGTGTTAGTTTATGACTTAAAAATGCATACAATGTAAATACATGTAATTAGATATTTTTTGGAACGACGTGTGCATGTTAATAATACAAACCACTCCCCACTACCCACTCTTTCTACCGCTGTGTGTTCGTAAATGTGCGCGCTTCGGAACCCAAAACAGAGCTCTAGTGATGAGCAAAGGTGGTGGATGCAGCGGTCGGATGGCCTAGCCTGATTTTGGGCTGCTGTACTATGGATAAGCAAAACTTCTTTCAACTTTTTACCAGCTCAGAAATATCCTTGTGTTTCACTTTCCATCCCTTATTTGGTAGTTTAAATACAGATTCTTCGATCTCCTATTGATTTAACCTCCCATTTCATCCTTCATCGCATACCGCATATTAAGGTTTATTACCAGCAAAAATACGCATCGTTGCCATAGCTTTGACATTTTAGGTGAAATGGCAATTTTTAACTCTTATTTACACTTAAATGAATTAAACCATTATTTTAATTTGATCAATCGCCATCTCTATTCTGCCAAAAGTTGTCTCCCACCCAGTGTTGAAAAGAATGAAAAGAGCTAAGAGTATTCTTTTGTTATTTATAAAAGAGACCAATCGTGATGAATATCTCGCACAATTCGCTCCAACAAATATTTACCATACCCTTTCCATTCGATGGGTTTTGTTATACCAACTTTAAAGGAATGAACATAACGTTTTTATTTCAGTATCTCATAAGAAAACAGTTGCGTTCGTGCTGTAAACCTTGGGAATTGTTTCCGCCTCTTAGGTTATTTTACCTTCCTTTTCTGTTGTTATTTTTCCTGTCTTTTTTCTTCAATTTTTTTGGAGATAGTATCCCCGCAGTTTCTTTTTATAAAGAAAATATAAATCACATTTTCTAGTTGTGCGAAAAATTCTCAAAAAAATTTCCATTTCGCATCCCTAAAACAACAGAAGTATCAACATTTATCCTTTAATTTAGCAACATTATTGTTAAAACAATCCAATTCGAGCTTTAAATCCTCTAAATTGATCATCACAAACATTTTTCTCCTCTCTCCTTATGTTTATATTTTTATTTCACGCAATTATTGAGAAACATGTCCGTTTATATTGAAAAACCTCAAATTTATTTCCACAGAGCGTCCCACTATCTTTTCCTTTAGTGGAAGGTTTTTAGTAACAACAATTCTTCAGCAATCTTGGTCTAAAAATGAAATTGAGTTTAATTCATGTACGCTCTTTAATTACTGTGGTTATAAGCGTTCCACTCTACTTAATTTTGCTCAGACGCCACTTTATGAGGCTTGAGATTCTTATCTTTAACGCGGGACCAACGGCTGTAATTCCATTCGAATGAAGCCATGCTAAGTTTCTTTTTTTATTATTTTTTTAGCTTCACGAAAGCCATCGTCCTCCATCGGGTTTGAGCCCGCTCCTTGAACTCTAAAGGTGTTGCCCCTAGAGAAAGACACTTGTTCTAAAAGAATAGGTATGCCAAATTTATGATTGGCACTGAGAATCATGAAAATTACTACTCGATACATATCAAACTTGATATTTAAGTTTAGTACATTCCAAAGATGTGACCTGAAGATTTTCAAGAAAAGTTTCCAATTCCCAACTACCTTTTATATGCAAAATGTTTCGAAATATTTGAAAAAAAAAAGCTATAACGACTTTTATTAAAATACTATAGCTAAATTAAATATATTTACATTACAGACAAAATGTATATCGTAACATTTCAGTGCATATCCTGTGAAGTCCTGTTTTGTTGGGACGAATTTTATGCAATGTTATAACTACTAAATGTTAAACTATAGGCGAAAACGTAGTACACCAAAAAAATTAGATATTTTTAAAACCCACAACTTATTTCAAATAACCTTTTGCTGTCACGAACCACTTCCTAGATATCCGTTATTAATGACTCAATTTGTTCAATACTTTTCCATAAAAGAATTTTAAGGCCGGAATTTGGCGTACAGTTCAACATGTGACTTGCTGTTTCTTTTATGTGCTAAAAATGGGTAAGTGTTACTTCTACAAAGATTTATCTGAATTACAGTGAAATACAAAAAAACATATGTGTTCCATTCACATAGCCTTTTCTAGCTGTTCCATATACAAACTTTTCTTACAAAAAATTATTCTTTATTCTAAGGACAGCTAAACAGACTGCCTCCATGGTCGAATGGTCAGCGGGTTCGATTCCTGGCTGGGGGAGGGAAAATATTCTTTAATTAGAATCATTCCCAATCCCCCACAGAGTCTGGAAGTATGTATGTGAGAGTAAATGTGTGTGTTTGAGGAAAATAAAACGATTTAAAACCAACTACAGACAACCAGTTGTTTCATATGAAAAGTTCCCGATATAACATTAAATGTTAAATGGGTCTATATAAAAGAAACAATAAAAAATATAGATAAACATTAGTAGAAATAGTCTTTTTGTTTCCATGCAAGTACCAGGGAAAAGAGTGAATGTATTATTCAAAAAATGTTAAAGCTATGTGAAACAATTGAGATTCCGTTCGCTTTGCAAGGTCCCGTTTGGGGCAAGCTACGTATTTGAAAGCAATAACAAAGACTATTTCGAAAGCTGTCAACTCTACCATTAACCATATATAGTACAATTTAAGCGTTACAACGATATGTTTGTGTAGTAGTTTTTGTCTATCTCTTACTGTTTAACCATTATGAAAAAATCTGCAAAATTCATCTAGAATAAAGAAGTCTTTAGAAGCTATACCCAGAAAATTCAAAATATACATTTTATTTGTGATGTAAATATGTTTCATATACGTTATTTCAATAAAAATCTTAGAGCCATTTTTGAGAAAACAACATTAAAAAAAAAAGTCCATGTTTGTAGTGGAAGGATTTTCATCAAAACCTTCATGTCGCATCCTTGAAAGATGTTAAACGTAAATACCAAGTCTGGTGTTTAATGGTCTTTTCGTTTTTGAGATGTGCTGTCCAAATAAATGTTTATCTTGAATTTTCTGGGAATAGCCACTGAAGAGCACTTTATTCTGGATGAATTTTATGGAATTTTGCATAAGTGCTAAACTGTAAGAGATGGACAAAAACTTACCACACTAAAAATGTAGAGCATACTAAAACACACAATTTATGTTATATACCTACATTTTATTCGTGGAGTGGATCGTTTTTGAGATATTTCTTGTTTTTGGCTTCATCTTTAAAAACCTTATACTGTTCTTGTACAGAAATGTGTCAACTCCTGTCCATACAAACAAAGAAACTTCAGGCACATAGCAATTAGCTTTTGACTTCACTTTAACCTATGGTACTCCCTTATTTCGCTTCTATATACAAGGAAGCAAGTAATAAGACTATTTCTGTTAATTGTTGCTCGATTAGCAAGAAGTAAATAGAACCATACGTAAGCTTTTTAACAATAACTTGTTGCGGAGATGTAGAGAAAGTCATGTGAATGGAACACACAAGATTTTTTCCCAAAAGTTACAGCAAAACATGTTCAAATCTGTGTAAGGAATACAGAATGCAACATTGTAAGACACATACACTGATTTATAAATTATCGCAACAAACGTTGCAAAATTGTTTTGTATGCGTGGTAGCTTGCTGCAATATATTACTGAATGCTGCAGTGCTGCATCTGTACTACAGATTATCGAATTTACATTTTTATTACAGAATGCAGTGAACGTATGATAAATCTTGCCTGTGCATTCTGAAAATAATGTTCTTCGTAGCAGTTACATCTATCACATCTAGCTACGCGAAATACAGTCCAGACCAGTGAAACACTGATGTAAATCTAGATCCAAGTAGAAGAGTTATGAGCTTTATATTAAACTTTCAGACTTTAATTATCTCTTTAATGCCTGGTCACACAGGTGACTGTAGTGTATTACTATTTACATTGAAATGCAAATATCATTTGAGTTCTACGGTAGCATTGGTTGTAAATTTGTTTCGCTTTCTTTGTGGAGTTCCCAGCGCATATATGGTGTATCTGCATAGTTAACTTTCACTGCAGCGACCTTGGCATTTTTCCACAGCGCACTAGCGGTGAATGACTGCTCAAGGCTACGTTTATTAGGTTGTTATACTACTCAGTTTGAGCTGTAAAGACCACATATTATCCACTTTACATCTCAAAAATGAAAGCTGATTCAAGGCATCTCTGTTCTTAATTATATATTGCAACATTATGAATACGTAAATTTAATTGAGTATGTAATTTATTTGAAAACAGAACATGCTAAGTTCTTCTGTGATTCTTACTCTGCAAAAGTTTATAAGAATTATAAAGACTTTTTTGATTTGATATTAATACATTAACTGTAAATAGAATATAGTAATGTGCTTGTAACCAGTTAAATGTTTGAAAACATCTTCATAGTTTTTATTGTAAGGTATAACAAAATAAACAATAATTTAAAAAAATGAAGTACCGTACATTGTTATTACACCACCAAAATGCTTACATAAAAATGCATGCAAAACACCTTGTGAGTTTCATTTATTTAACTTTCTTTAGCTATTTCACAAACAAAATGTTCTTACAAAATATTGTTCTTTTATCTACATGCTAATTTAGATAAACTTTAGCAGAATTGGTGTTATTGTTTGCTTCCCTGTAATTTGAAGGGAAATGAGGGAACACACTATGCTAAAGCAATAGTAAAATATTTAAATAGTCAGTCGCTATGTGAAACAATTGAGAGTCGGTTCGCTTTGCACTGTCCCGTTTTAGAAGAAAATTAGTTTAAAGTTGAAACAAATAACAATGAATACCTTGAAAGGGACAGCTCTACAAGAAAAACGTGTATGACATAAATTATGTGTTTTAATGAGAACTGAATGTTTTATGTAGTAAGTTTCTGTCTATCTCTTTCGGTTTAACTGTTGTGCAAATTTCTGTAAAACTCAACCAGAATAAAGCTCCTTAGAGGATTTTCTATAATATGAATATCTTTAATATATATTTTAATCAAAATCCTTATAGCCAGTTTTAGGAAAAGTATTTGGAAGAACTTTCTTGGGTAGTTGGGATGGTGGGATTTTCTTTAAAATCTTAGAGTCGTATTCGTGGGAGTTAATGTAGTTAAATACCAGGTTTTTTATGTAACCGACTTTTCGTTTTTGAGCAATGCTGTTCACGTACACACAGACATACGCCCGCACGGGACCTTAAAACATATATCTCCAGTTAACTCTCAGTATCGAAATGTTGGGTGGAATACAGTACTTTTTCTAACCACTCTGAACATTGTACATACGGGATAGAGAAAGTAAAACCATTGTGTTGTAATATTTTTCCTGTCTATTATGGTTTACTAGTTATATAAAGGTTAACCAGAATGAAGAGAACATTAGAGGCTATTCCCAGAAAATTAAAAATACACATTTAAATTATCATGGAAGTATTTTAAAGATATCAAAATCGTTAGAATTACTTTTGAAAAACTCAAAATTGTGAAAGAATTCCACGTAGAGGACAGTTTGTGGTGGAGATTGTCAAGAAAATCTTTGTGTTACGACCTTGGAAGAGGTTAAATATTCCTACCAAGTTTGGTCTTTAATTGACTCTTCGTATTACGTTGTTCTCACACACACACACACACACACACACACACACACACACGCACACACACTGTCGCTTTTACATAAATTATTTTTTTAAATTCTGGGGGCCTAAAAGCATATATAAGTATTCACCACAAAATTTTGGGGTGGAAAAGATTATTTTCCCTTTTTACTATTCTAGTATAGAAAGTAAAAACTGCTGAACATCACCGACTTCCTTTTATTGTAAAACAAAATTACATCAATCAAGTTAGTTACATTAACATTCAAGACAACCTTACAGCGCTATGATATATCAACCGACATTTCAAATGATCCCAATGTTCAAACACAGCAAATAAAAGGACCTCTTCTAAGTCCTGTAGAATTACAACCACGTCCAGAAAATTGGATGCTCCAACTGGTCACCCTAGTCACGTGCTGCATTAGTTTTTATACTGCCCGTAATGGCGGTATGAGAATCTCGCATAATGAAATGAAATACGTGCAGAATGTACAACCTTGAACAAACTAATGATAGCACATGCTACATCCATTCTAAATACTTTTTTTCTCGACAGTAGGGTTTTTGATCCACCTTGCATTCACTTCTGTCATGGTGGAGTTTCGGATTTCCTGTACTCATTGCTGGCAACAATCTACCTTCTATAATTACTGCACATACGTGCATGATCTGTATTAATTCCTGTATCTTTTGATATATTTATTAATACGGGCATGGAATATTTGAGAGTTGAATTTTAGAATTTAAAACTCACATTGTCATACAAAAGCTATTCCTAGAAAATTCAAGGTATGCGTTTAATTTGTCATGAAAATGTCTTAAAATATATGGTTTTTAATCAAATTGTCTGGAACTATTTCTATAAAAATCGAAAATTCGAAAAATTTTCCATGTTAAGGGTAGTTTGAAGTACGGGATTTTCCTGAAAATCTACTCGTAGCCTTGGATTATACTGAACTTAAATATCTACACCATAAAGATTTTAACTCACCGAGCTGCACGCAGCGTCTAGAAGAAGCTATACTAGACTGGAAGCATCTTAGTACATGCTCTGCTCTTCAGCAGTTTTGGGACAAGTCAAATGAACAACTGTACTGGGAAGCCAGGAGGCTAATCACAATTGTTCAATAACCTAAGCGTTAGATTAAATAGATAAATATCAAGTTTGGTACTTCGCTGAATATGCGTTCTGGAGTTATGCTGCGTCACACTTTGTCATGGATGTTGTTCTAAACATGCTAATTTTGGATTCAGGATCCTCAATACATGCATTTTCGGTGGAACCTCGGTATATAATTTTTGGTTGGAGTGCAATATCTTCTCTAGCTACCAAGTACGAGAAAGTAAAGCAGAGAAAGTAAAAAAATAAAATACTATTTCTTTCTATATAAATAATATTAAAGTTATATCCGTGAAGCTAAAACACCCTTGTGTGTACATATTTATTCCTCTGAAGTGGGTATTACCCGATGACTGAGCTAAATGCATATATAAATAACGTCAGAAAGAATAATGCGATGAGCAATAAATAAGTATATGAACAAAACAGCCCAACTACAATTTAAAAACAAATCTGATATATGTTCCATTCACATACCTACAATAAATTATTGTTAAACGCCTATTCTTATATTTACTTAATACTAATCGAGAAAAATTTACCAGAAAGGGTGTTATTTTTGTCTCCTTGTAAATAGATCGGGAAAGGGAGTACCATAGCCTAAATCGATAGTCAAATGTTTTAAAAGCTGGTTGCTGTGTGACGGAAGTTCTTTTGTTTGTACGGACAGGAGTTAGCAAATGCCTGTATGAGAAAAGCATAAGTTTTTTAAAGCTGAAACCAATAACAAGGAATATCTAAAAAACGATCAGCTCCTCAAAAAAGCTATATAAAATAAATCGTGTGTTTTAACGATATCTACATTTTTTCTTACGTAAAATTTTTCCTATCTCTTACGGTTTATGAGTTACGCAAATTTCCGTCAAGTTCATCCAGGATAAACATCTCTTCCCTGAAAGTTCAAGATATACATTTCATTTGTCTTTAAAATAGTTATAACCATTTTTTAGAGAGTCAAAAATTTCGAAATTTGTTCCATGTAAAGGATTGTTGGGGTGGGGACATTTTCTTGAAAATCTTCATATCACATCCTTGGAAGGTACCGAACTTAAATACCAAGTTTGGTATCTAATCGTCTTTTCGTTTCTGAGTTATGCTGCCCACAGACACACACACACACGGAAATTTTTCTAAAAGGGCTTTTTTTTTTTTTTTTTTTTTTTTTTTGGAATCAGGGAGTCTCAAAACATGTATTTCCAGTGAAGTCTCGGTATCAAATTTTTGGGTGCAATACAACACCTTCTCTATACACTATATACATATTACATGAAGATAAAGGAATTATATGAACTTACAAGCTGAAAAAGATTATTTATTATATGTTTATGGCTTTTTACAACTAGATATAAAAGTTAGTTTCAGACAATTATGAAGGCATTCATTATTTTATTATTGTGTTACAGCAGCCTATGATTAAATTTGGTAATCATTTAGATAATAGAACAAAATTTAGACATTCTGGCAATGGGTATCATGAACCCAAACATGAAAGGTTGGAGATTGGAAGTTTGTCGTTAGCGACAGACGATAATCATGTTAATGCAAATTATTCTGATTGGCCTAATTTATTGTGTTAACTTTTCTGTATTAATGGGCCCAAAAACTTAATTTGTGTAGCTTAAATCCACTGCAATATTCTGAAATACAAAGGAAATAGTTATAAAATTGAACCAATATTTTATGTTCCCACGCTGTTTTCGTAATACTTTATGTTTTGTAATCATATGTTTACAATAGGCATCCATTTTGTATTCATTTATTGATTTTCTTTTGTTTTGTGCACAAATCGGATCCGCTAGAGGCACGGTTAAATATAATTTGTGTTACTTCAGTTAGAAACGTTCTGATTTTCTCTCTGCGATTTTGTTTTTGTTATAAACAAGTTTCATGGCAACATATTTTATTCGTTGTGAGGCTAGAAATATATAAAAATCTGAAGTTTTATTCACATAACTTTCTCTATTTGAACTGCAAACAAATTTTTCTTACAAAAGATTATTATTGTATCTACATCATGCTAAACAAGATAAACATTAACACATTTGGCCTTACTACTTAGCTTCCTATAAGCAGAAGGGAAATAAGGAAATATACCAGGCAAGAGCAGTAAAATCTTTTAAAAGCAGATCGATTTGTGAACAACTGAAGTTCGGTTGGCTTTGAATTTCCAGAAAAACAGAAGAGTTGAAACGAAAAGTGATACCGTTTGAAAAGATGCGTAGTTTAAAATTGAAACTAATAACAAGAAATACCTTGGATATGCCAACTCTGTAATAAAAGTGTATATCATTTAAAATGTGTGTTTTAATGAGATCTGCGTTTTTTGTATAGTAAGCTTTTGTGTATCTCCTACGATTTACCAGTTATGTAAAATTCAGCAAATTTCATCTAAAATGAATAGAAACTATTCCCAGAAGGTTCAAATTTTATTTGTGATGTAAATAGTTTTAATATGAGGTATTTTAATCAAAATCGTTAGAGCCGAATTTGAGAAAACTAAAATTTCAACAATTTTCTCAAGGGTGGTTTGAGATGGGGGGGGGGGGGTATTCTTGAAAATCTTCGTGTCGCAACCTTAGAAGCTACCAAACTTAAATACCAGGGTATTTTAATTTTTTAGCTCTGCTTTCCACAGACACACATGGACATTTTTCTAAATTGTTTTGGACTCAAAGTATATGTTCCGGTGAAATGTCGGTATCAAATATTTGGGTGGAATACAATACTTCCTCTTTACATTATGTACTTGTAGAGAAAGTAAAAAGGCTAGCCAAAGTGATGAGGGCTGCATTCGAAAAAAGTATGTGGTCGAGTAAGGAAGGTCCCCTTCTCAGGTAGGGGATCCATAGATACAAACAAATAGTTATTCTTACGAGCTGATGTGACGGCATACGAAACATTTTAAGTCAATAGAATTTGTTGTCTTCCATTAATATAAAGTTTGATTTGCAGTATTATTCGTCCGAGTTAATAAACAGAGATTATTGAAAGTAACCTGAAAATAGAATTTTTGTGTTAATAAAACACACACGAAAGCACTCGTGGTAGCGACTTCATGGCTTTTTTTTTTTTTTATTATTATCATTTTATTTAGGGTCGCTTTAACAACAAGGTCAAATCGCGACTACAATAAATTTTACAATTCTATACATAAATGTGTTTCATTAAGAAAGTTCAGTACATTCTTCGAGAAGGCTGGGTCACTAAGATATTTGCTGGAATACTGCATCTAGTTCTTGCATCATCGTAGAAACGGCAGCTGGTGAGAATGTGAGTGACTGTAAGTGGAGAGTGACAATAGTTGCACTTGGGGGGAAGATCGCCGGACAGAAGATAAGAATGAGTGAGAGCAGTGTGTCCGAGACGTAGGCGAGATAGAAGAACTTGATGACGACGTTTGTAATGTGTGAGGATAAACAGAAGTGGAAAGAGGACAGGCATCACGTAGTTTGTCTCTAGTTGAGTTGAGCCACTGTCGCTTCCATTGGTGCCACGCATAAAACGGTTGAAGTCTTGGCGAGGAATCCTTAGGACCAATAAGTTGGGAGGGTGTCCTGTTGCTTCCTTAGCTGCAGCATCGGCGTTCTCATTCCCGGGTATGCCAGCATGGGAAGGTACCCTCACAAGCAGGACTTGCTTACCCGAGATAGATAATCTATGATAGAGTAACTGAATGTAAAGCACCAGGTTATTGGTTGGAGTTCGCTGTTGAAGACTCAGACTTCATGGTTTGTTCTTGAGTTTTGGATAAAATAAAACTCAGTTATTTGAAAAAAGCAAACTCGATAATGCTTCATTTATTCAAGAGATTGTTTTCAAATTCTACAACACCGGATTGTTCATCAAGAATCTTGATAGCACCCCGAGAGGAAGAACTCATTGCTTCTATTGACTGATTACCACCTGTACGAGAATGATACCGCTTCATAGATTCTCTTCTACGTAGGGCATATCACTTCAAACTTAAATATCTGTTATAGCTGTGAAACGCCCAAAAATTTGAAAAGCAATCAAAGAAGAAGCACCAGAAGTTAGGATCTACATCTATGCCGTAGACATGGTTTTGGGATGTCATGATAGAAAGGTACTACAGAAGGCAGTAACTGCACTGCCGAGATGGACTGACAAAAACGAACTACAAATAAATAAAGAGAAAACCAAACATATGATATTCAGAAAAGGAGGCAAGATATCTCAGGAGGCCAAAATCTACTTGAAGAATGAACCTCTGCAAAAGTCAACCAAGTCAAATACCTCGGCTTAATCCTACAGACCACGACAAACTCATTCAGAATACACACTAACCAAAGAGCCACAAAAGCAATACACGACATACGAGAACTAACAAAATTATCCCTCAAATCCGCCATAGCACTATTCAACACAAAAATAGTACACATACTTAAGACTTAACATGTCCTAACGTACCCAAAGTGGGTCAGATCAGTGATAAACTTTTGCTAAAAATAACTCCAAACATATGTACAACTTGTATGCGATATTACTATTATTATTATTATTATTAAAATTTTAAAAATCATGGGAACCCGGTACTTCCTATCTTATCAATGTTAAATTGGTCAACTTTTATGTACCTTTTCTAAAAAATTAATATAACTAGAGGAATGATTTCTAGAGGTTATAGCATGGTTCTTTACTAATGTTTTAACACGGGAATTTCGCATCTTATAAGATATTTATTTAAATTTAATTTTTTTTCTCAAAACTCAGTTTTTCATTCAAAAGAAATTAGCATTTTCCACAATAACACACATACAATTTTAAAATTACAAAGATACTGCGTTAAAATAATTTGTGTGATGGAAAAAATAGTTGGTTTCAAGCCTCTATCATTAATAGTTTCTGAGAAAAGGTACATTTCTGGACAAAAGGCAAACTTACGGATAATGAAATTCTCGTAAAGAAAAGTGTATCTTTCAATACGTTCCTGTCCCACTGAGTCTTCCCCAATTCATCAGCTAATTTTCGTTTTGTACAAGTTTTTTTTTTTTTTTTGCCCAGTCCTGCATTTTCTTATTAGAGCACCGAAGTCTCTCCCTATCAATACTTAACAATGTTGCTAGGGTATTTTCCCAGAATTGATTCCTAGCTCAAAAAACATTTTAGAACGATTCTAAAGAGATATTGCTAACGTGTTATATACCAAATTAAACAAAATTAAATGCACTGCTTTATAAGACAAAACGAAAAATACACACTTTTTCACATTTCTTGGGGCCGGATCCCCTTAAAAAGCTATTTGTTTTCTTAATAGAAGTATATAAATTCAAAGCTTTAAGAAAATATATAGTTTTTCTCACTTGATACACTTTAACAACCAGTTAACTAAGTAATAAATGGGTAAGTGCATACTTATTAATACACACTCTCTTAACTTTAAACTTTATTTACCCGTAAGCAATATTTTCAACATTTTTCCGTACAAAAATGTTCCGTGGGATGCAATTGTTCACTAATTTGTCTTAAAATTGTATACTGACTGTAAAAATAATAAAAATGAAATGGCCATATAATTGGTTTAAATAATAACAATTTGATAAATAAATTTTTAAATTTAAAAAAAAATCAAGAGATTTGAATAGTATGAGAAGTAATCATTTTTTTTCATTAATTAGGGCTAATATAAAAAAATCTGATATGTTCCATTCACCGACCTTCTCTACCTTTGTAATAATTCACTCTTAAAAACCTTAATCTTATATCTATATTTCATGCTAATTAAGATAAACATTAGCATAAATACTTTATACACACAAGGCTGAACTATGTTCAACTATTTTACTGGTTCATAATGAAACAAATTCGGTTCTGTTTGCATGGCCAGGAATTGACAAATTCATGTATGAGTAATGTTTGTCCTTTAAATTTGAAACTAATAATAGTATGGTATTATATCATATCGATAATGGTTAACTCCACAAAAATTTATTGGTGTGTCATAAATAGATTTTAATTTATTTCTATCACCTATGGTTTACCAATTATGCAAAAGTCGTTCAAAATAGAGAGGACTTCAGAGGTTATTTCCAGAAAATACAAGATATACAGTTTGCTTGTATCTTAATAGGAGTGTTTTAATGTACGTGTTTAAAGCAAAATCACGAGAGTTGTTTTTGACAAAATCAAAACTTTCAATATATATTGATACAGGGAACCTTAAAACGTATATTTCCAGTGAAATGTCGGTATAAATATGTTGGATGGAACGCAACACCTTCTCTACCTACTACTATAGTACTATGTACTAAGAAAAAAAAGTAAGTAAAATATTGCAGATCCATTTGCAAACTTGTCTTTAAAACTGAATTTTTGTGTGAATATGTTTAAAAGTCTGATGTGTTCCATTCACATGACCTTCTCTACATCTGCAACAAATTATTGTTAAAAAGCTTATGCATCCATTTACTTCATGCTATTCGAGAAAAAAATAGCAGAAATAGTCTTATTACTTTCTTCCTTATAAGTAGAAATAAGGGAGTACTATAGGTTAACGTGATAGTCAAAAGCTGGTTGCTAGTGACTGAAGAACCTTTGTGTGGACACGAGTTGACAAATTCCTGTATGAGAAAAGTATAAGGTTTTAAAGGTGAAACCAAAAACAAGGAATATCTCAAAACGTTCAACTCTAAGGAAAAAAGTATATAACAAATTGCGTGTTTTAATGTGCTCTAAAATTTTTGTGGTAACTTTTTATCCATCTCTTACGGTTTAACAATTATGGAAATTCCGTAAAAGTCATCCAGAATAAAGTAATCTTCAGAGGGTATTCCCAGAAAATTCAAGATATACATATAATTTGTCAGGTAAATATTTTTAATATACAATATTTTAATCAAAATCGTTAAGAGTCATTTTTGTGGAAATAAAAATTTTCGAGAAAAAAATCCATGTAAAGCGTAGTTGAGGGTGGGGGGATTTTATTGAAAATCTGCGTGTTGCAGCCTTGGAAGATACCAAACTTAAATATCAAGTTTGGTATTCAACGATCTTTTCGTTTTTGAGCTATGGTGGCCCCACACACACACACACACACACACACACACACACACACACACGCACACGCACACACATGGAACTTTTTTTAAAAAATGTTTTTTTTTTGATTCAGGGGGACTCAAAATATGTATTTCCGGTGAAATCTCGGTATTATATTTTTGGGTGAAATGCAATACCTTCTCTATACACTATGTACATAGTATGCGCAGAGAAAGTAAAAATGTAAAATATAACTCAATTCTATTACAACAATGAATTTAGACACTAAAATTGTCATTTAAATAGCTATGCAAGCTGGAAATTCAATATGTACATAGTAGTTGTATAACAATTGGTATAAATTTCAACAAGATATTCCAAATTTCACAGTTACATTGAGGATACGGTCTTGTATGTTCTGGTCATAACACATCAGTTTAAGATAATAAATAAAACAAAGCTACGTTTGGATGCTAGATGTGTATGTACCTCTTAAACTCTACAGGATTGCATTCATTTTCAGCAGCAGGTTTAACGTAAATAACACTTGAACTACAAAAGTTGGAAGCATTGAACTGAGCAGTAACTCTATATAAAGTTTGCAGGAAATAAATTGTAATTCTCACTGAGAGTTAACCAATTTAAGCGCAGTAGCCAGAAGAGATATTAATGGTTAGGTTGCAAGCAAGAAGTAGGAAAGAGCAGAAAAAGTGGAACAAGTGGAACAGCGATGTTTTATTGTCGTGGTGAAGCTCGAGTGTGTGCGGACCTTCGTTAGCAGCAAGCAGGACAGTCGTCAAACTTTGCAGCAAACTCATTAGGGTAGCGGACTCTGCACAATTGCTGTAGTGGGGGGTAACACCGTCATGCTGCCAGTGACAGTGTGGGTACATGCCCAAAATTACCCGTTTTGATTCATATCTCACTTAGGACAAACTTCAGTTGCTCATCAAGTCTGGGGAACCGTCTCATTCCAAAACTGGCGACCAGAACTTAACAGATTTTAATACTTTCTTCTGTGTACCATTTACATACACACCGTCTCGAAACATCTGATATGATTGCAATTACATGACCTTCTCTATTTATCCTACAGACACTTATTTACTATCTCTGTATGTACTATGTATATAGTGTATAGAGAAGGTATTGTAATGCGCCCAAAAGTCCGATACAAAGATTTCATCGGAAATACATGTTTTGGGTGCCCCTGAATCCAAAAAAAAAGCATTTTTAGAAAAATGTTCATGTGTGTGTATGTATGTCTGTGGGCAGTATAGCTCACAAACGAAAAGACCATTAAATACCAAACTTGAAAATACCCACACCCAAACTACCCTTTACATGGAACTTTCTTTGAACATTTTGAGTTTCTCAAAAATGGCTATAACTATTTTGATTAAAATATCGTATATTAAATATATTTGAACTTTCTAGGAATAGCTTCTGAAGACTACTTTATTCTGGATGAATTTTACGGAATTTTGCATAATTGCTAAACTGTAAGAGATGGACAAAAACGTACCATACAAAAAATGTAGAGCACATTAAAACACACAATTTATGTTAATATATATATTTCGTGGAGTTGAACGTTTTTGAGATATTCCTTGTTTCTGGTTTCAGCTTTAAAAAACATACTATTCTCTGCTAAGAATTTGTGAACTCCTGTCCATACAAACAAAAGAACTTCAGTTACATAGCAACCAACTTTTGACTATCACTTTAATCTATGATATTCCCTTATTTCGCTTCTATTTGCAAGTAAGCAAGCAATTAATAAGACTATTTCTGTTAATTTATTCTCGATTAGCATGAAGTAAATAGAATCAAACTTTTTAACAATAATTTGTTGTAGAGATATAGAGAAAGTCATGTAAATGGAACACATTAGCTTTTTTTTTTTAGGTGAAATAGAGAGAGTAAACTTCAAATGTGTTGCTAAGCTAAGGAGTATAAGAAATCAGCGCCACCAATCTTCGTCTTTTGCTACGAAAAAACCCTAGACAACCTGGAACAAGCCAGTTACTACCCTATAAGCAAAAAGCCAAATGACTGCACTGCCTGGAGCGACAAGTCGAGATGACATGGCACTACCTTAACAACAGCACTGCCAACTAAAATATAAAAGGATCTTCATTTTTACCTTTTTCTCTATTTCGCTGAAAAGCAAACATTTATGCGCTGAAACGTGGTGATGAGGTAACTGCTTTGTTTTTAGAGAAATTAATTAGGAAATATGAAACATCTCTGCACTTGAGAATTCCGTAGGAATCCAGAGATATACCAGCTCCACTGTTTTATGATCTTTTTTACCCAATTAGGGTAAGATCGTTTCTTTTGTCGCAATGTCCTGGGGGCACATCCTCTCATCGCCGTAATAATGATGAATAAAGGAGCGTTTTCCGTTCGCAGACCTAGCAGGCACGTCATTAACTGTGGCTATGTGTCGCTTTTCAATAGCTCCCCAGCCCTTAGCTTCAGGAAGCAGTTAGCGCCCGTTTATAGCCTTCGAAACGACCCCTGCACCTTCAACCATCTTCTGTTGGTCAAACTGCAATCACTAAGCTTTTAACAACGGTTTTTCTCCAGTCAAAAAGTAAGATTAGTGACAGTTTTACTTTCCCTAGCACATTTCTACCAGTTACCTAACTAGGTATTGTATTCCACACAAAGATTGGATACCGTAATTTCACAGAAAAAATATGCTTTGAGACCCCTGGAATAAAAAAGCTGGTGTGTTCCATTCACATGACTTTCTCTACATCTCTGTATCAAATTATTGTTGAATAGCTTATTCTTCTATAATCTCATAATCCAGAAAAACATTATCAGAAATTGTTCTTATTATTTACTTCCTTGTAAGTAGAAGAGAAAACATTTAATTTGTTCCATTCACATAATGTCCTCTAGCTGTTCGGTAAACAAACATTTTATTCAAAACATTAATCTGTTATCTACATCATACTAGTCAAGATAAACATAAGCAGAATAATTCTTATTACTAGCTTCCTTATAAGTACTTGTAGGCAAATGCACAGGCTAACGCATTAGTCTCGCTCTTTAAAAGCTGGTGACTATATGAACAATTGAAATTCTAACAAAAACAAAACAAAATAATAAAAAAAATTGTATTTAAGATGAAAAGACTGATGATGAAAAAAATAAAATGGTTTGCAAGTTTCCCACTATTTCAAAATTTTTTACTATATTATATTTTACTTTAGCGTTAAATTCAAAGAAGTATTGACTTAGCGTTACTCCGCTAGTGAGAATACAGCCAACTATCTCTTATGTTTTGCTTCATTAATTTGGGAGAGGTAAAGTACATTTTTCAATCCAGTGGCAAGAACTATGCTCGAGCAACGAAAAAAAATGAAAATGGGTTTAATTTATGGACGTTCTTTAGACCTATAGTTGCTAGCATTCCATTTTATATAAAACCAGAAATGTTGATCAGAAGCCTCTATTGGTCTTGAGGTTCTTATAAGTGCTATAAATCTACAATATAGTACCATTGGCTTTACTTCCCTTCCGCGGGAAGCCATATTTAGATTTTTATGCCCTCCGCCGTATCTGAACACGTGACCTCGTGAAGCAGAGGTTAACATGATATCCCGAAACCACGGAGGACGACGGAAAAGGAGGTCACGCTGGCAGAGGGTAGGGCTGGAATTTTCAGTACTATTATAACAGCTACGTTCCATTATTGACCACTTTTTATACACTTACCATACTAAAATATTTGTAAATAATATTGACAGTATAAGGGATATAAAATAACGAAATATAGAATAACCTTAGATAATCTACTAAGTTTTACATGCAGAATAGTCTTAGCAAAGGCTTACAAATCGATATTTTTAATTGCAAGTCTTCAGATATTAGTTTGGAAAAAGATAGCAGTTATAAAAGATGTGATATTTTGAGCAAAGTCCAGAGAGATTCTGTAACAATGGACACAATCACTATTAGGAGAACATGTCCAGAACTGCAAGCATTACACATCGGGGAGTAATTCGATTTGGTAACCAGAGCATAGCAGCGGTAGATCGTTATTGCCAAAGACTAAAATTAGGAATTTAACTAACCAACCATTGTTTTCATTGCTCCCTTGGAACAACGGTCAGGCCTTCAAGTGCAAATAAAGGTTCGTAATTCCGACCGTCCTCTTGCCCTCTGTGGATATTTATGAAAAAAAATCTGATGAGTTCCATTCACATTACTTTCTCGAATCTGTTACAAATCATTGTCAAAAAGCTTATTGTTCTATCTAATTCATGCCAATCGAGATAAACATTGGCAGAATTAGTCTTATTACTTTCTTATTCTTTCTCTATACTCACTATGTACATAGTGTATAGAGAAGGTATTGCACTCCACCAAAAAATTAGATTCCGAAATTTCACCGCAAATACATGCGGTGAAAAAAAGCATTTTCAAAAAAGGTCCGTGTGTGTGTGTCCATGTGTCTGTGAACACGATAACTGAAAAACAAAAAGGCGGTAAAATAACAAAATTGGTATTTAAGTTCAGTATCTTCCAGGGATGCAACACGAAGATTTCGAGAAAAAATCCCCCCACACCAAATTACTCTTTACATGGATCTTTTTTCGACAATTTTGATTTCTCATAAATGGCTCTAACAATTTAATTAAAGTATCGTATATTAAAGATATTTACCTCAGAAATAAAATTTATATCTTGAATTTTCTGGGAATAGCCCTTTGCTTTGTTCTGGATGAATTTTACGGAATTTTACATAACTGCTAAGCCAAAAGTGATAGACAAAAACGTACCACACAATAAATGTAGAGCACATTAAAACACACAATTTGTGTTACATACATTTTTCGTTAAGTTGGTCGTTTTTGAGATATTTCTAATTTTTGGTTACAGCTTTAAAAACTCATATCTTTCTCATACCGGAATTTCTCAACTCCTGTCCATACAAACAAAGGAACTTCAGTTACATAGCAATCAGTTTTTGACTGTTACTTTAACCTATGTTACTCGCTTATTTCGCTTCTACTTACAAGGAAGCAAGTAATAAACCTATTTCTGCTAATTTTTTCTCGATAAGCATTAAGTAAATAAAATCATTACCTTTTTAGCAATAATTTGTTGCAGAGATGTAGAGAAAGTCATGTGAATGGAACTAATCAGGTTTTTTAAGTAGAAGGGAAATAAGGAAGTACATTATCCCAAAGCGTTAGTAAAATCCTTTTAAAAGTTCATCTCTATGTGAAACTATTGAGGTTCAATTCGCTTTGTATGGTCCCGTTTGAGATAAATATAACTATATTAAAGGTGAAACCAATAACAAATAATATCATAGAAACAGTCAGTTCTACAAAAATTATGTGTTTTAAAGACATCTAAATGTTTGGTGTGATAAGCTTTTGTCTATGTCTTACGGAGTCCTAGTTATGCAAAATTCAAAAAAAATATTCATCCAGAATAAAGAGATCTTTAGAGGCTATTCACAGAAAAGTCATATACATTTTATTTGTAGTGTAAATATCTTAAATATAAGAGGTTTTAATAAAAACTTTTAGAGCTATTTTTAAAATAATCAAAATTTTCGAAAAATGTTCCATGTAAAGGTAATAGGGGGTGGGGATTTTTTTGAAATCTTTGTGTCGAATAAAATACCAAAACAAAAAGAATGATGTTTTAATAAAGAAATATCTGCACTTTAGTTTAGTTAGCCTTAAATTTCTGTGTAGTGAGGTTTTGTATGCGAGGTTTTGTATGCCTAAATATTGATTATTTTGAAAATTTTAATTTTTTTTTCAAAAATTTCTTTTGTTTTAAATTTTTTAAAAATATTAGAAGAGACTTTTCATTCTATAACGCATATTATACAGTAGACAAAAGAGTTTACTAAAAATGAAAAAGATTCAGCGCTGTATATTATTTGGTACTCATTTTATTACTAATAATTTAAAACGCTGTAATCTCCTTTAAAAGTGGTTGGCACTTTTCGGACAGCATTATTCCGGCTGGCACTAAAAGGATTAATGGTCGTTTCGTTTTTGAGCTGCCCAAAGACACACACACATGGTCATTTTTCGGATTTTATTTATTCAGGGGGTCTCAAAACGTGTATTTCCGGTGAAATCTTGGTATCGAATTTTTCGGTGCTTTACAATACCTTCTCTATAGGTATACATTGTGTACATAATACGTATAGCGAAAATAATGACTAACCTACAGCAGAACTATACATGCATTTTTACATTTTAAGGTTAATTTAATACATGCATTTAACTATCGCAATCATTTATCCACTTTCCAATTATTGTTATAAAATAAACATTAATTTAATACTACCCCAATTCCGGTGTCAGTTTTGAAGAAAATGATGCCGTGTGACCCTGAGCATCGTGTAATTGTCCTACCTGTAACGCATTTTTACTAGCACTGCAGTTGTTTCAACTATTTCACGATCTTCTGCATGAAACAAAAGGTAAACGAATCCAAAGCCACTGTGTTTAGAAAATGTCATTTAACGTCAACAGAGTGCGCAGAGGCGAATCTTTCACTAGCAAACAGTGAAATACAGTACACGTATGGTCACTAATGAAGATTAACGATGAAGAAGCGAACCAATGGAAGAGCAGAGACACTATAGCCGCAAACCGTTAAATTAAATTTCTGTTTTCTCTGCCGTAACTCTTACCTGAGGTGTCCCAACGCAACATTAACAGGTAGCGCTGTACGTTCTCAACCACACGAGTTCTTATGCCACTCCCGCGCCGTCTGGAATGTTATTTTCTGAGAGACCGAAATCAAGTCTAGCTATGCAAGAAAGACGAATATGGTATATTTATATGGTTTTGTCTACAAATGATGAACTCACATATTACTTTCTCTACACGTACTATGTACATAGTGTATAGAGAAGGTATTGTATTCCACCCTAAAATTTGATACCGAGATTTCGCCGAAAATACATGTTTTGGGTCCCCCTGAATACAAGAAATGCATTTTTGGAAAAAGCTCCATGTGTGTGTGCGCCTGTGAGTGTCTGTGGACAGCATAGCTCAAAAACGAAAAGACAGTTAAATAACAAACTTGGTATTTAAGTTTGCGATCTTCCAAAGATGAGACACGAAGATTTTCAAGAAAATCCCTGCACCCAAAACTACCCTTTACGAGGGTGATCTGAAATGTTCTTGGGCCTCACCCAGAGATCGCGGCACTACTTGCATGATTTTTTGCCTTATGTTGGTACACATGTTAATAGACCCTATCTAAAATTATAAGTCATTCTAGGCAATAGTTGACTTAGGTAGTAGTTTGAAGCAGTGGAAGTGCGCTTTGCTTTGAAAATGGAGAAATTCGAGTATCGTGCTTGATAAAATTCTTCGTAAAAGGTTTATTACCTACAGAAATTCATTTGCGGATTGTAAATGTGTATGGTGGCCCTTCACCTTCAGTTTCCACTGTGAACAAATGGGCGGCCGATTTTAAACGTGGCCGTGAAAGTGTCCAAGACGATCCACGTGAAGGACGTCAGAAAAACTGTAACCACGCCGGAAATAATTGTAAAGGTGCATGGCATGATTTTGGAAGATCGGCGTACAAAGGTGCGTGAAACTGCTAATGCTCTTGGAATTAAAAAAAAAAAAAAACATATTCACATCTTGCATCAGGAATTAAATATGAAAAAGCTTTGCCGCGTATCCCCACTATGGATAACAAACGCATTCGCATGACACTTTCTGAAAAGTACTTGGCGCATTTTCAGGAGAACAGAAGTGACTTTTTGCGCCGTTACGTCACAATGGATAAAACATGGACTCACCACTACAGTAGTTAGGCAGTAGACAGAAGCTGGTTCTTCAGCTCCAAAGAAGGCGAGGATGGTGCCATCGGCGGGAAAGATCATGGCGTCAGTGTTTTGGGATGCCAAAGGAATTTTGTTGATTGACTATTTCGAAAAAGGTAAAACCATTATGAAGCATACTATTCTCAACTTCTAACAAAACTGAATGCAAGCATTCGTGAAAACAGACCCGAGTGCAAAAAGAAAAAAATTATTTTTCCATCAGGTCAATGCACCTGCACACAAAAGTGTTTTGGCAATGGGGAAATTGAGAGATCTGCACTATGAAGTGCTGGAATATCCACCCTATTCCCCAGATTTGGCTCCCTCGGAATTCCATATATTTCGAAAACTGAAAAAAATCCTCATTGGTAGGCGCTTTTCACCCAATGAAGAAGCAATTGCGGCTGTAAATGGGCACTTTACAGCACTTCCAGAGGAACATTACGGAGAGTGGTTAATGGCATTGGACAAAATGTATTGATATTAGAGCACATTAAAAAATAAAACTACTTTGAAAGCACATATTATCGTTTTTTTACTATCAGGCCGAGAAGTTTCAGATCACCCTTCTACATGGAAAAAAAATCGAAAATTTTGATTTTGTCAAAAATAGCTCTAACGATTTTGATTAACATCTCTTATATTTGAGATATTTACAAGCCAAATAAAATTTATATCTTTAATTTTCTAGGAATAGCCTCTAAAAGCCTCTTTGTTGTGGTTGATTTTTATTGAATTTTGCATAGCTGGTAAACCGTATGGGATAGACGAAAACTTACTAAACAAAAAATGTAGATCAAGTTAAAACACACAATTTATGTCATACATATTTTTTTCGTGGAGTTGAGGTATTCCGTGTAAATAGAATCATAAGCTTTTAAACAATAATTTATTGCAGAGATGTAGAGAAAGTCATGTGAATGGAACCCAGATTTTTTTTATAGAAGTTCTATAGTAAAAGAAGCATGATAAACGTTTCCCATGCTTTACATTATCAGACCAATACCGAGAAGTTACACTATGGCTTTTTTATCAAGAAACATGACTGACTGTTTTATGAACTGGCATATATTAAAATAAGAACTAAAGCTTTCCTGGCGACGTGTTAATTCAAAATCTTCTCGGGCTTCTAGCCAGGTAAAAACAAGTTTTTACCTGGCTAGAAGCCCGAGAAGATTTTGAATTGGCATATATTATTTATCATTATTATGTTTTAATGGTTTATACGCATGTATGTGCATATTAAGGAAGTTATCAAATGGATAAATTCGCACATATTATACGAATTTATTAGAACATAGAATCTCTCTCTCTCTAGTCATTTGTGATTGCTGTAATTTATATAATAATTGGTGGTAAAGTAGTTTTTTATTGAATAAATAGATAATCTAGAGAAACGCTGTGAATTATAATTTATTATGGTAGGGATAGATTTTTTCAAAGGGAATCGACACAGACCCAGCGATGATTTTGTATATATGTCCCAAAAATGAATCCTCAGGAAGTAGAGAGGGAAGGGTGAGATACACCAGGAGGTGGAACCAGGAGTGACGGCACAGCAATGATAGGGTCCCTACAGTTTCCTGATTCAGATGTCTCGGTTGTTGGACAGGCAAACGGGGACCGTCCCACCTAGAGGGTCCAAAGCCCCCTCCCAAAGGGGAAGACACTCTACAACACCGTTTGTTGTATTGCAACAATGCAGACCAGATATGGCGCAGGGTGATGTACCGAATGGAAATGGGAAGAACAGAACAAACATATCACCCATTGGAGCTATGCTTGCCACAAATTCCCAGAAAACCACTTTAATTACGAAATTGCTGTACCTGGCTCATTTTTGCTACATTTTATTGGATATTGGAGGTGGATCGTGGTGTTAGCAAGATGGAGTTAAGGGAATGTATTGCTTTTTTCACTCCTGCTGCTGGACAGTATTACAGCGTGGATTGCTGGAAAAAATTAATCGCTTAGCTAAAATTTGAAAGACCGCAGCTAAGTAGCTACACAGAAGAAAGAAGAAGAAAAAAACTAATTTTCTTTCTTTTCAAGTTGAGTAAATTTGTAACGCTTTGGTATCATTCTGTATAAAAATAAATCCTAATGAATGAATACAACGAAACAGAAAAGGGCCGCACCATGGCCGAGGGGTTAGCTCACTCGCTTTTCATCTGGACGGCCCGGGTTCGATCCCAAGATTTGTGGTGGATAAAGCGGCGCAGGGGCGGTTTTTTCCGGGTTCTCCGGTTTCCCCCACCATCGCATTCCACCGGTGTTCCATCTTTATTTCATGTATCACTAGTGTCATCGCCTGCGGTACCATGGTAGTAAAGGCGGGCGTTGAACACTATCCAAAAAAAACGAAAACATCCAATAAAAATATGATGTGTACCATTCACATGACTTTCTCTATATCCCTGCAACAAAGTATTCTTAATAAGCTTATACTTCTATTAACTTCATGCCAATCAGTAAAACATTAGCAGAAATAGCCATATTACTTGATTCCTTGTAAGTAGAGGTGAAATAAGGGAGTACCATAGGTTAAAGTGATAATCAAAAGCTGGTTGCTATGTCACTGAAGTTTCTTTGTTTGTATGGACAGCAGTTGACAAATTCCTGTATGAGAAATGTATACGTTTTTCATAGCAGAAACCAAAAATAAGGAATGTCACAAAAACGACGAATTCCACGAAAAAAATGTATATAGCATAAAATGTGTGTTTTAACGTGCTCTACATTTTTGTGTAGTAAGTTTTTATCCATCTCTTACGGTATAGCAGTTATTCAAAATTTAGTAAAATTCATCCAGAATAAACTACTCTTCAGAGGCTATTCCCAGAAAATGCAAGATATACATTTTATTTGTCAGGTAAATATCTTTAATATACGAAATTTTAATTAAAATCGTTAGAGCCATTTTTGAGAAAATCAAAATTTTCGAAAACATTTCCATGTAAAGGGTAGTTGGGGGTGGGGGGATTTTTCTCAAAAGCTTCGTGTCGCATCCCTGGAAGATACAAAACTTAAATACCAAGTTTGGGATTTTACCGACTTTTCGTTTTTGAATTATCGTGTTCACAGACACACGAACACACGGACAAACACACACAAACGGACCTTTTTCCGAAAATGGTTTCTTTAGATAAAGGGGACCCTAAAACATATATTTCTGGTGAAATCTCGGTATCGAATTTTTTGGTGGAGCGCAATACATTCTCTATACACTATATACATAGTGCCTATAGAAAAAGCAAAAAGAGGTGGTAACCCATATACCCTGGCAATTAACCAAACGCCAAGGAAAAGAGAATTTTCTCAGATAGTATTCTTTTTCCTGCCACGCTGCACCGAAACACTATCGCCAACCTGCCAACCCCAAAATAGATCAAACTGGGTGAGGGAAGAATGAAATAGTTAATGGATTGATAAGGAGAGACAGAAAATTTTGGGGGTGAGAGAAATCGTTACAGCGTTCGCGTGGCTAGCCGGCGAAGCATTGATCAAAGAGGATGGTCATTAGGATCGAATTCGGGACCTGCCGAATGCGAGTCACTCACGTTACTGCAGCACCGCCTCGCCTGGTAGGCCTGAAGGGATCACTTGTTATATATTGGGAAAGGAAAAACTTGAGCTCTGAACTTATGACACCCGAGTCCATTCAGCGGTTAGATCGCCGATGAAATAAACAAGAAAACGTGACTTGGTCCCCACAGGGTACAGCTCTTACTGTGGGGCATCATTACGGCGAAGCAAGGTTCGGCAACACCATGATTTGAAACCTGCTGTTCGTGACGCCATCCGAGAATTGACCGCCAGCTTTCTTCGTCTACCGAGAGTGAGAGAGACACATGCTTGCTGCAGACATGACCGACACAGCAGTGCAAAGCATTTTTGGAAAAAGGTCGTCTGTGGACAGCATTACTCAAAAACGAAAAGACCTTGGTATTTAAGTTGGTATCTTGCAAGGATGCGACACGAAGATTTTCAAGAACATCTCCCCACCCCAACTACCCTTTACATGGAACTTTTTTCGAAAATTTTGATTTTCACAAAAATGACTAACGATTTTGATTAAAATATTGTGTATTAAAAATATTTACCAGACAAATAAAATGTATATCTTACATTTTCTGGGAATAGTCTCTGAAGACTGCTTTATTCTGAATGTATTTTACGGAATTTTGCATAACTGCTAAACTGTAAGAGATGGACAAAAACTTACCACAAAAAAAAATGTAGAGCACATTAAAACACACAATTTATGTTACGTACATTTTTTCGTGAAGTTGTTCGTTTTTTAGACATTCCTTGTTTTTGGTTTCAGCTTTGGAAAAACGTTTCAAGTCTTGTCTACACAAACAAAGGAACTTCAGTCACTTAAAAACTGCTTTTGACTATCACCTTAACTCTTCTAATTACAAGGATGCAACTAATAATACGATTTCTGGTAATTTTTTCTCGATTAGCATGTAGTAAATAGAAGCACAAACTTTTTATCAATAATTTGTTGCAGAGATGTAGAGAAAGTCATGCGAATGGAACACGTCCGATTTTTTTTTTTTTTATTCAGGGGGCCGCGTAACATTTATTTCCGGTGAAATATCGACATCAAATTTTTGGATGAAATATGTCTATCTTCTCTATCTATGTACTTTGACATGTGTCTTAGAGAAAGTAAAACGATTGAAATGATTTGCACGTATAAACAGAATTGAAAATAGTAGAAATGTAAATATATCCGAGAGAAGGAGCGCAGTAGCTACCTCCCACCTAGGCGGCCCAGATTCGATCCCAAGCGCCCACATGTGGAATTTGTGGTGGACGTCTGGGCGGGTTTTCTCCAGGTCCTCCGGTTTCCTCAGCTGCTCATGCCACCAATTGCTCCATCAGCACCTTCCGTATCACCTATTTTGCTTGTATTTTATAACATCACCTCCTCAGGCTCGTACCTGGCTAAGGGCTGACTATTCGTCACAGGTTCTCCATTCTGGGTTTCGTATAGTTGGCTCCCCGACAGATATCTTAACCCTAGGCATCCGCTTGTAAGTTTTAGGGGGTTAAGTCCTAAATACGGGGAGGAAAATCCCACTACGAAAAACATCTATCTTCTCTATGAACTATGTACATTGTACATGCGTCCTAGAGAAAGTAAAACAATGAAACAAATTGCACATATAAACAGAATAGAAAATAGTACAATTTCAAAAAAACTATATCGAAGAAGAAATTCAGGAAATGAGAAGAAAGAGAAAGGTTAAGGAACAATGGGTGTATGCAACAAGAGGTAATACTAACAGCAAAGAACTTAGAGAAGAAGATGTAGAAGAGAGAACTCTTTGGAGAAATAAAATGTATTTTGGTTGAAAGATAATTGCTGTGTTGCATAAAATTCTAATGAAAATAACAATCATAAGGAAAACCCCCGAAAAAATCTTATCCGGATGAGAGATTCGAACTCGTAACCTAGTGAATATGAGGCAGATACACCACCATCACACTATCCAGGCGAGCTATTATTAATATTATTTTTGAACAAGGATTTGGCGCCTGGTCTCTACCATTCTGCAGATGTTAAAGCTGAGCTACTATCAGAATTCAAGTTTTCCTCCATCTCTCTACCCTCTTGGCTGATAGGCAGTTATTATTGTTAATGTTCCCGCAGAATTCTGGTCTGCACACCCTTGATTTGAGCCGTATCTTTCTCAAGACATTCCAACAAGCTTCAAGTCTGCAACCTAACGATCCGGAATGTTTTCCAACAGAAATTTGAGGATGGAAATAGCGTGGTGGTTTAAAAGTGTTCATAATGGGCTGAACTCTGAAGGGACCCAGGAAGCAACATTAGGCAAATGGCAAGCAGTTAATGAAGCCGCTGAAACTCCAACACCGTCTGCTCCGGAAGCGACAAAACGTGCTATAGCGCACACTCTTCACATAAAGTGTGGTCTGTATTTCCACATCCTCACGTAAAGTAGTGGCATTTTCAGGGAGACTTTCGTCATCCACTCCTATAGCGTTTCTAGTTGCTCCCTTACTTACTTCTGATATTTCACTTCTTTCGTCTCGTCTCATGACGAACAAAACAGTATCGATTGCGAACACACTCCTTTCACACAGTTGCGTAATAGCTAATTAGATACAAGTGGTAAAAATGATGTTTTATATTGTGAGTAGGAAGCTTGTGAAACGAGGCCGTAGGACGAGTGCAGTAATCCTACCAACAGTATAAAACAAAATAAGAACTGAAGCTTTCCTGGCGACGTATTAATTCAAAATCTTCTCGGGCTTCTAACCAGGTAAAAACTTGGCTTGATACCAACGTTTCGAAGAAGGGTGAACTGATGGATTGAGCTAGCGGAGACTGGTATTTATAAGAGCTGGAATGAAGCTAACATCTGATTGGTTCGCGTGATATTATGGCCTGGTATTTAAGATTACTGATACATGACGAGGAAGATGCACTTCTTCGAAACGTCGGTATCAAGTCAATTTTTTACCTAGTTAGAAGCCCCAGAAGATTTTGAATTAATATAAAACAATTTTAGCACATGTGTCATACACTATTTTTGGACAGTTCTCAATATTTATAGACATAATAATAGGTAGATTGTTTTACTTATTTCACGGTCTGCGATATTCAGTTGTTGCCTTGCTTAGCAACAGTGCTGACAACATGAACGAACACATTCCATACAACGGAGGCAGAGAAAATAATAAACCTATGTCACACTGTTTTCTTGACACTTTTGGTAACACTTGTAATTTTGCTCATGATATTCAAAACATCCGCCGTTTTATGGATCGATACGAGCTTTCAGAATTATAACCTACTTAAGTGTGGCCATGGACGGATAAACCAAATTTGCCTACATTGGAGTTTTATAATTTTATAACACTGAGTTACAGAATTTTCTATTTTTAACACCACAGACATTTGACAAAAGACCTACTTTTAGCATCAACTAAAAAAACCATTTTAACAGAGAAACTGTATACTGTGTGAAGATATTTTTACTTTCTCTGCACATACTATGCATATAGTAGTTAGCGAAGGTTTTGTATTCCACTCAAAAATTCGATGTCGATATTTCACTAGAAATATATGTTTTGAGATTCCCTGAATCCAAACTAGTGATTTTAGAAAAAGGTCTGCATATTAGTGTATGATTGTGTGGACAGTATAACTTAAAAATCTTATTCACAGGTTTTCTCTACATCTGTGTAACAAACTATTGTTAATAAGCTTATTCTTCTATACACTCCATGCTAATCGAGATAAGCATTAGCAGAAACGGTCTTATTACTTAGTTCCTTATAAGTAGGAGGGCATTAAGGCAATACACTAGGCTAAGCCGTCAGTCAAATGTTTTAAAATGGTTTGCTATGGGATTGTGAGTCAAAGAGTTGGCAAGTTTCCGTATGATAAAAGTTTAAGTATTTTAACACTGAAACCAATAACAAGAAATATCTCATAAATGGTTTTTCTCTAGGGGGAAAGAAAGGTGCGTATAAATTGTGTGTTTTAAGGAACGCTACATTGTTTGTATAGTAAGTTTTTGTTTATCTCTTACATTTTACTAATTATGCCAAATTAAAAAAAAAAATCAACCGGAACAAAGATGTCTATAGAGGCTATTCTTAGAAAATGCAAGATATACATTTTATTTGTCCTGTAAATATCTGAAATATAAGCAATTTTAATCAAAATGGCTACATCCATTTTTGAGAAAATCAAAATTTTCGAAAAATTTTACAGGTAAAGGGTAGTTTGGGGTGGGATGATTTTCTTGAAAATCTTCATGTCACATCCTAGGAAGATACTACACTTAAATATAAAGTTTGGTATTTAACGGTATTTTAGTTTTTTAGCTATGCTGTCCACAGACACACACGTGGACCTTTTTCAAAAAATATTTGTTGTTTTTTTTTTTTTAACTCAGGCGACCTCAAAACATATATTTCAGGTTCAAACTCGGTATCGAATTTTTGGGTGGAATACAATACTTCCTATGTGCTTAGTAGTACGCTTAGAGAAAGTAAAAATGTGGTAATAAAGCATATTTTCTGACTACTTTTTGGACGCGCAGTTTTGAAGTTCTTTATCGCGACATTTTCACTAAATGTCTCTGGTCTTCTCTTATTTTACAGATCATAGAATATTTGTATTTGCGATGAAATCTAGAATGAGTCGAATACATTTCCTCTATCTTACGTCAGTAGTAGAGATAGTGATTCATTTTGCTTTATCGAAGAGTTAAGTCAACAACTATAACCATCGCTTCGTCCCTCAGCCGTATACCATTCCCACGTAGCGCAGTTGGCGACAGTGTTTTTAGTGCAAATAGACGGCCAAGCAGTTTGTTTGCTTTTTGCTCTGAGCACATTACTTTAACGTAATGTTCATCCTAGCGTATTTTTCTCTATCTGGCCAGCGTGTTATTTCCTTGAGTCCTATATTTATTAGCTGAATAAAGGACCCGATACACAAACAGCGCAGCCCTCCATTCACAAAGGTTTACTTTAGAGATTTCTTCGTTGCCTTTCAGTGGCGTCCCGACGTCAGTTTGCAAAACCACTACCTCAGTAGCTGCTTTGAGTTTGTGACACTGCACAGAGTGACATTTGCGCGGAGAGAGAATTTTCTGTCAGTTATTTGAAGGGTCCAATTTGAAGGCAACGCTAATGTGCCTTTTCTGAGAGAACAAAGCGAGTTAACCTTTGTTGATATTGCCACTGCTTATTTGTCAAGGACATGGCTTCTTCAAACTTAGTTTTCTCCAAAACATGATGGCTCTCAAACGGGACCGCTCCTCCTACCACTGGACAATAACCACTAGCAAACAAAAGACGAAGCTGTTCTAGGGACGAGAGGTAATGTATTAAAATCTATTTTCTGGAGACACTGCTTGCAAGTCAGAATCGCGCCTTAGTTTAAGGATCAGTAAATGAAAGACTTGGCAACAACGAGCGTTGGCTTCCAACCGCAAACTTTGGAAGAAGAGTGGGGCAGGATCATCATGTTCGGAAAAAATACTGTGCAAGAAAATGTACACAATACCTAGATCAGATATGGGGAGCTTGAACTCCAAGGGACCATAACACCCATAACGATAACACCCCTTCAATGCCCCTTCTGTGGTGTAGTGGGTACAACACTAGCCTCTAAAACCCAAAATAACAGGTGCAAACCTGGTGGAGGGTGATGGATTTTTTCGGTTGCAAAAAACCCATAGCATGACTTCCTTCGGAAGAGAAGTAAATCCAGTAGTCCCGTGTAATGTTTATTTGTACGTAAAAGAACCCCATACCTTGAAAGAAGAAGGTTCCTGGGAACATCTGACATTTCTTGACCGCAAGTCGTGATTTCGTCCGCAAACTGTCGGCGTAGAACTCATCCCTCGTCACCATGGCGCATAGTGGTGAACTCACGAACTAGAAATTCAAATCCGATTATAGAAACATCGTAACCATGCCCTATTCTCCATTTAGGACTTACAGAAAATAGCTAATATCCATCCCACGTAACGGTCCTTGCAGACGTTTACTCGTCACCACGATTGACAATCTATACGCAGTGACTTTAGGTGTGGTGTGGAACAGCGAGCTTGGGAAAAGGCTTACTTCTGTATTCAGAATGGCAACGAAGCTGCTTGTTTATTGCGTGCTACACGGTTCCGCCATGTTAACATTATATCAGACGGATTTCCACTCTCCAGCACTAACCTGCACGTCGTTCTCCATGGTCTAGAGGTAACATACTAGTCTCTGGTACCCCAGATGTCGGATTCAAACACGGCAGAGAGCAATGGATATTTTTTGGTTGCTAAATTTCTTAGCATGGCTTACTTCGGAAGGGAAGTAAAGCCGGTGGTCCCTGTAATGTTCATTTGCACGTAAAAGAACTCCATCCCTTGAAAGAAGAAGGTTCCTAGACAAAATTCCTGATTTCGTCCTACAGCACCATCTGTGGGCAAAGAGCTGATCTCACGCCCCTATGGCGCACAGCGGCGAAATCACGAACTAAAAATTCAAATCCGATTATAGATACATCGTAATGATACCCATTATTACACTTAGGAGTTACAGGAAATAACTAATACCTCTTTCACGTAACGCCTCCTTGCAGACGCTCATTCGTCACCACGACTGATAAAGTAAGCAGTGACGATCGGTGTGGTGTAGAACAGCAAACTTGGGAATAGAATAACTTCTGTATTGAGGATGATAACGAAGCGTTGTTTATTTGGTACTACATGGTTCAACCAAGTGAAACATTATATAAGATTGATTTTCAATCTTAGTATGCACATAATTACGTCTATGACACTATCAGCTTCCACGTCGTCCTCTATGGTCTAGGGATAACATGCAAGTCGGCGGAGGGCGATATTATTTTCAGGGATAAAATTCCTTAACATGGCTTCCTTTGGAGGGAAAGTAAAGCCATTGGTCCCGTGCTGTAGATTTAAGGCACGTAAAAGAACCTCAAGTTTGATAAAGAGGCCTCGGAGTAAAATTTAACGGTATTTTACGCCTAATATAGGTCGCGCCAGGGCAAACCACTCGTCTCTCAATCTCGGCAGAATGTGGGATTAATGGTGGACAAAGTGGCGCAGGAGTGGTTTTTCTCAAGGGTTTTCCGGTTTCCCCCGCCAACGCATTCCACCAATGTTCCATCTTTATTCCATGTATCATGAGTATTATTGCCTTCGGTGCCATATGTACTAAAAGCAGACGTTAAGCAATATTTAAAAATGCTCAATATAGAATTGGGCGCTGAGAACTGCAGTGATTAAAGCACATCCATAAATAAAATTAATTTTATTTTCATCAACTTGCAAAAAGTGTCACAATCACCTTATATGTTTCGATTCCTGGAAAACAAAAACGCTTCATGTGTATACAAATTACATATTAATTCTGAAATTAATCATTACAAAAATTTGAAGAAGAGCTCGGAGAACTAATTGTTTGAAACAAGACATACAGCTATTTTCTAATCCTTTGCAACTGGAATTAATTGCGTTACAAGCAATACTCGTGGTTCGACATATACTTCCGAATACCATTTTAAATTGAATTACTCTAACCTCGTTTACGCTTCAGATTAAATGATGACACCCTTGCCTCAATATTACGTTTCTCTGGAGTGCTATGCAACCTGTCACAAAAAAAGATGTCAGCGTTCCAGTTCACACTCCAAAAGTACACAGAGTTTAAATTGATCTACACACCATTGTAGTTTGCAGGTTAAAAATGTGTGCAAAAATTGATATGGTGAGTTGAGTAAAATAACTGGCTCTAGTGCAATACAAAATGGAAGGAGAATGAGGCCATGCCACCCCACCTGAAACAATATACCATCCCAGGCCTAGATTATTCCTTGTCTCCCAAGTTTCGTAAAAGTAGGGAAATTGTTATTTTGGCGTCCTTGATTTATGAAATTCAATATTCGCTATATATTATATAATATTATATATCATTTACCAAAGGGTAAATTTACATCAGTTTCAGCAATCGATATGGCAAGATGTCGTAAGTGATGACACTGTTCCGTTCGTATAAGCTAATGCTGGCATAAACATGGCTTTAGGTATAAAGATTCCGATAAGTAGGTCACGAGGAGTTCTTACAACAGAGCTAAGACACCGCCGGATGCACTCTTAATCAACGTTGACAGAAAAGGTGTTTAACTTAAGAAGATGAGAAAGCACCAGGTAAGTTATGATTGGGTTTTTCCCCCTTAGTTCCCTGGCTTGATTTCTCATTAATTCCTCTAAGTGATATTAAAACCACTGTCTCCTCGCACCCTTGGAGTACTTATTCATAGCTCCCGATTTTCCCCCAAATGAACACCCTCCTGCGCCTTAAACACTGAGGCCATGCATGCACGGGTTATAGCTCTGTGCTGAACTTACTACCCGCTAGCGATGCACAGTGACAGGCTTAATTCCTAACTCACAGAGTGTGCTCTATAATATAAACGTGAGTGAAGTTTTTCTACCCGTGTATTTCTTTCAGGAGATTTAGTTATTAGCAAGACTTGAGGGATACGTTCAATCAGAAAAGCTAGCACTATTTCTGCATGATAGGAGATTTATCTTAAAAAGCCATAGGCTTGTTTACAATCAGCTGAACTCTTAGAAACATCCCTACTCTTATATTTACTACCATTGTACAACTTGCAATGTACATTTTAAGAGAAGCAAAAAATACTTTAATTTTCGAAATGTTAAAGAATGGAAATAAAAATAGCCACACATTTATTTTATTTGAAATGAATTGCATATTTTAATGGAAATGCATTTCCCTGTAATAACAGTTTTGCCTCTCTAGTTAGTTTCTCGATTAGATGCAAGAAGGTATTTATTGAAAATTAATAAAATATATTATTTATTCAGTATACAATTTATTTATTCAACTGCAAATGTGTCAGACTTATGGTATTTTAATAAATTCCAAGAATATTACTCTGGAATCATTTTAAAATATTCCCCTTACATCCTTTATAGTCTTTTGAATTAATATGTAGTCTGGAATTTTTAACTTTTTATTTTCAAATTCCCTGCGGTTTATCCGTTGTAAATAAAGGATACATGGTGCTCCACACAAAAACTCGATATAGATATTTCAGCTGTTTTAGTGCTCCTGAATAAAAATGTTTAAAAATAGTATCTCTCACTCTCTATCTCTCTCCCTCTCTTCCCAGTTGATAATGTATAAGTACTTTCTCCGCCCCAAATTACCTTTACTGGAAAAACTTATTTTTTCCAAAATGAAACCAAAGATTTTAACAAAAACATGCTTGGCTTGATGTTATGATTGTATGTCTTAAACATTTTGTCAATAACCTGAAAGACGTTCTCTTAGTCACTGAATTGTATGTTATCTGGGATAGTAGGATAAGTACACACAAACTTGTCCAAAGAGAAATGTATAACTAGACAAAATATACAATATGATTTTTTTTGCGGAACTAGCCATTTTCAAAATATACGCTGTTATATTATATATATATAGAATTTAAGCTATGTGTTTTCAAGTTTCTTTCATGCTAAACAGGTTAGGAGTAGGAAATATTAAGACAATTAACTATCATATTATTCATCTGTGTTTAAGGCAAACCTTCTAAAAATCTGTATCGTAAACAATTCTGCCAAACAGGAAGTAGACAAAAAATAATATTTTTACTTTTTCTGTCACATGTAACAAGTAAAGGAAGTATTGCACTCCACGCAAAAATTCGATGTTAGATTTCACCGGAAATTATGTTTTGAGGCCTCCTAAACCCCCCCCCTTTTTTTTTTTTTTTTTTTTTTTTGTAGGTCTGTCTGTCATTGTTATGTATTCATACACATTTACGTATGTGCATATGTGTGTTTGTGTGTGAGAGAGAGAGAACAGCATAACTGAGAAACGAATAATGGATTAAATACTTAAATTAAGTTCTGCATTTCCAAGAATGTCACACAAGATTTGCACACCTTCAAAATATGAAAAGTCTTAGATGAAAATATATTCGAAAATTTTGATATTCTCAAAATTGCTCTAACAATTGCTCTAACAATTTAAAATATCATCTGATTAAAATATTTTCGTCACAAGTGGAATTTATATATTGGAATTTAGTATTTTTTAGGAATAGCCTTTATGCAGCAATGAAATGCGAATATTTAAAAATGTAACACAAAATCTACGACTTTGCTGAAAGCTAAAAGTAAACACAAATGGCTTCCTGAGCAACGGCTGCCGTATGAGAGCTGATTAGGCTTTAGTTTTACGAAAACTGGCCTTGCAATTGGTCCAGATACCCCTATTTTACGTGTCCTGATATCCCATGGTGCGTTAAAAGAGTTGCAGAACTCAACGGGGCTATTTCAAATTAAAACTCAGCGGTGGTGAACTGGCGAGACGGACCTTCATTTTACCCTTCACAATGAGTGCGACCCGCCCAACTTCCCTGCTGATAAGCAAGACGAGGAAAGGGAAGATAACACACAACAGAAACATTGTGTCACACTATTACAACACATATCTTGGTATTATATGGAAATTAACAGGATGAGATGCACTTCAATTTATTTATCTGTATGAAATGAATTCATTTCTAGGTACACTTCCCATACTAAAGAGTATATTTATTAATTCGACATTTTTAATTTTCTCTATAGATATTATGCATATAGTGGGTAGAGAAGATATTGTGTTGTCGAGATTTCACCGGAAACTATATTTTGAGATTCCCCGAGTCCAAAACAAAGCAATTTTAGAAAACGTTCAGTGTGTGCGTGTGTGTCTGTGGACAGCATAGCATAAAATGAAAATACCATTAAATACCAAACTTGGTATTTGTATTTAGTATCTTCTTCAGATCAGCACGTAGATTTTCAGGATAATATCTCACCGCAAACTACCCTTTACTGGAAACAACTTTGAAAGTGGTTATTTTAAAAACGGTTCTAATGATTTTTTATTAAAATACAATATACTAAAGATATTGACATCGAAAATAAGATATATAACTTGGATTTTCTGAGAATAGCAATTGAAGACCTCTTCATTGTGTGCGAGGTTTGCTGAATTTTGCATAACTGGAAAACAGAAAGAAATAAGCAATATCTTACTGCACAAAAAATGTATGGCTAGTAAAAAACATACAATTTATATCATATTTATTTTTATTGTAAAGCTGATAATTTCCACGATATTCCTTGATGCTGGTGTTAATTTTAAATTACTTAAACCTCTCTTTTGGCAATATAAAGTGTACCGAACTTCATGTGTTCACATAGCAACCAGTAAAAAGTTGAATGTCACTTTAGGCAAGTGTATTCCCTTTTTACTTGGAAGGAAGCAAATAATGTGATAATTTTTCCTGATGCTTATCTCGATTAGCATGATGTATATAAAAGAAAAGGCTTTTGTAAGAATAGCTTTTGTGTATGGAACAGCTACAGAAAGGCATGTGAATGGAACACATCAGATTTTGAAATATCCCTTTGAGTTGGAGTTAGAAAAAATCTACTGTATTAGACAAATTTGGCTAGTAGAACTTTGACAGAGCAAAATGTTGAAGGTTTATTGTTGGTCATGGTGATATATAAGAGGGTCGCCTGATAAGTACCGAGCCTCACACAGATATGGCGCCACTATTCAGCTAGACGGTAGCATCGTATAGTTTAACTCTTAGACTAGCTTGAATCCACAGTTACAGGTCAATAGTTTGTTTAGTTTTCGAATGATAGCATTTTAAACAAGACAACTTTATAATTTTCACGAAAATGGAGAATTTGGAAAAACGAGCAGTGATTTAAGTACTTCCATTTGAAAGTTTTAACGCATAAAGAAATCAAGGAGTTGGCAGTACATTGAAAGACTCTGCCCCTTTATACTCAATGATTAAAAGGTGACTTGCAGAGTTTAAAATGGGACGTACGAGCACTAGTGATGAGCATTGTTCTAGACGCCCTGTGGAAGTGACAACTCCAGAGATCATTGAAAAAAATTCATTGTTTAGTACTGGAAGACCACAGATTAAAGTTGTTCGAGATAGCAGAGGCTGTGAACATATCAAAAGAACATGCAGGTAGTATTTTAAGTAACGTTTTTGGCTTTCACAAGGTCTGTGCAGGATGGGTGTCGCGTTTGTTGACACCTAATCAAAAGTTGCAAAGAAAAACTGTTTCTGTTAAGAACATGGAGCTCTATCGTAAAAATCCCAGTGAAATTTTGAGACGGCTTATTACCATGGATGAAACTTGAATACATCACTACACTGCAGAAAGTAAATCACAGTCAAAACAGTGGATTGTGGAAGGTGAACAAACTCCAAAGACGAGAAATTCAACTTTGTTAGCTAACAGGGTTATAGGGCCGCGCCGTGGCCGAGTGGTTAGACCATTCGCCTCTCACCTAGACGGCCCGTGTTCGATCCCAAGCGACCGCATGTGAGAATTGTGGCGGAAAAGCGGCGCTGGGGCGGGTTTTCTCCGGGTTCTCCGGTTTCCCCCGCCATCACACTCCATCTTCATTCATGTATCATCAGTGTCACCGCCTGCGGTGCCATAAGTAGTTAAAGCGGGCGTCAAACACTGCCCCCTCCCAAAATAACAGGGTTATGGCGAGTGTTTTCTGAGATGTACAGGGAATTATTTTTAAGATTTCACAGCAAAGAGGAGGTCATTGATGCGGTGAACGGCTATTTTGAGGACCTTGATAAATCGCACTACAGAGATGTATAATTGAATTAGAACACCGATATGACATGTGTATTAGTCTTTTTGGAGATTATGTTGAGAAAAAAAGCAAAGCTAAAATTAAATACTGTTTTCATTGAGAGGACCGGGACTTAACAGCCGAACCTAGTATTTAGGTAATTTGTGAGAAATGCTCTAAGTTGGAGGTATAAGGGCGACTCTAGACAACCGTTCTCCACTTTGACAGAGACCAGAGGCTATAGTTAAACGCCTCCTCTTGAAGGATTAAAGGCAACTGCCAATCACATGGTTCTGACACTTAATGAGTTTCGAAGTCAGTAATAACAGAAGAGGGCGTTCCCAAACACGACGACTGCGCGGCGGAGAACAGAAACTCCAGCAGGTCACTAGCAGTCTTCAGCCAGTCATCAATTTTCCAAGAGTTTTCCCCCTTTATGTGTTTTTAAGCAAGGTCTAGCATTGCGGACCAATAGCCACATTGAGTTCATGTTTTATTTGTATTTTTTTGATAGCCTTCCGTATGTTTTTGTTATTACTCCTTGGTTACGTTTTCTGAAAATAGACTTTCGTTGCGGTTTTGTTTCGTCAGTTGATTTTTACTTTCTCTACACGTACTATGTACATAGTGTACAGATTCGATACCGTGATTTCACCGGAAATTTATGTTTTAAGGTCCCTTGTATGCAAAAAAAAATTGTAGAAAAGGTCCGTGTGTCTGTGAACACGATAACTCAAAAACGAAAAGTCGGTGAAATGCCAAACTTGGTGTTTAAATTTAGTATCTTACAAGGATGCGACACGAAGATTTTGAGAATAATTTCCCCAAACTAAAATATCTTTTACATGGAAAAAAATCGAAATTTTTGATTTTCTCAAAAATGGCCAATGATTTTGATTAAAATACCGTATATTAAAGATAATCATACGGCAAATAAAATGTGTATCTAATTTTCTGGGCCTTAGAAGACCTCTTTATTCTGAATTTTGTGTAACTGGTAAACCGTAAGAGATAGGCAAAATTTACAACACAAAAAATGTAGATCACGTTAAAACAAACAATTTATATCATATACTTTTTCGTGGAATTGACCATTTCTGAGATATTCCTTGTTATTGGTTTCAGATTCAAAATACTTAAAAATTTTCTCACACAGAAAGTTGTAAACTCCTAGACCTACATAGACATTGATTTCAAGCACATGGCAACCAGCTTTTAAAGGATTTGTCTATCGTTTTAGCCGTGTATTGCCCTATTTTCCTTCTACCTAAAAGGAAGCATAATTAATACAATTTCTGCTAATTTGTATATCAATTATCATAAAGTAGACAAAAAATATGGTTTGAATAATAATTGTTACAGCGATGTAGAGAAAGTCAGGTGAATGGAGCACATCAGATTTTTTCCTCTATTAGCATGGAATAAATAGAAGCATGAGCTTTTTGGCAATAGTTTGTTTCAGAGATGTACGGAAAGTCATGTGAATGGAACATTGGATTTTTCATATTGCGACGAGTTGTTTAATTTTATGTCAGTATCAATTTTGGCATCGAAAAATTGTTGCAGTAACCAAGGAAATTTTGAAAGCTTTTACACTTCTCCTTCTGACTTCGTCGAGGAAGGAGGTCCTCCAGATACTAAGTCTGAAGGATAACATTTCCTCATCACACAGGAAGATTAAGGTGAGGAAAGAATTAGTGCTTCGTAGTAATATTTCGTTGGAGAGTACATAAGCTATATTTGATTTTTCCGGGGAATCGAGAAAGTCAATTGTCGGAACACTTTAGTTCGAGCTAGAAAGAAAGCACCTGGCAAGCAAGGCAAAGATACATAGTAAAGTTAATATTTTTGACCGGAATAGAGAAATTTCGTCGGGAATAAAGTCGTTAAATTACAGACGGTTTTCAGTTTTAAAAGAAAGAAGGCTATCTTTCAAATTTGATACTGTATTGAAAAGTTTTAAATAAAAGCGAGCTTTGCCCCAAAGAAAAGAAAATGTTCTTTACACCAAGTAAATCCCTGCACCATGTACGCGCCCTGTGTAAAAGAGATCTCAGGAAGTGCTCGACCAACTGATTTAGACCCGAGCTAGCCGCCATCTCTTGAAACCCTGCTGCAGTTTTGTGTCAGTACCGTTTATAGTCCTGTTTTTAGAGATATATGTAGAGTGGAACATAACTTACTATATTCCTTCAATACGTATTTTATAAAGGTATTACAGTCAAAAAATAACAATATTTTGTTCTGTGGTCAGCCTTTTTCGAAAAAAAAAAATCTATTTTTGCCAAATTACAAGTTTTATTTCACGAAAACATGTAGAGATAAATAGTTTGTTACTTTTCATATAGAGTAACCTATTTCTGTTCTAGGTTTGGTAGCAACTATAATATCACACAGGGTTTTGAAATAATTAATAATATTCCGAACATCATTTTGCAGATTTTGTAGTTAGAGGCAAACAATTTTACTAAGTCAAGATAGGTCAGTGAGAGAACCGCCTCATGGACGTAAACAAAATATTACAACTGAACAGGGAGTTGGGGACTAGATATTTTGTTTTTCCACACGAACCTTAATCCAAACACGATAAGCGAAAGAGAAACCTATTTGCGCGTTGACCTACGTCTTATTTTGAAAGGGAGAGTGCCACCACCGCTCCTAGCTACCGGTCGTATGCCGCTGTATTGTTGCCAGCATCTGCGATTTACGGTCTCGAAAAATCTAAAAAATTAAATTAAAAAATCCGCGGAAATCCTCATAGTAAATTTTAAATATACAACTTATGTTTCAATGATGCGATCTGTAACTGGTTTCAGTTAGTGTAATGGCTTTTCTATCATCCGGAATATTTCCAGTGTATCCTTGGTATCGAATTTTGGGATAATACACATACAGCTACTACATACTCAGTGCCATAGAGAAAGTAATTGGCTATTTTTAAAAGTTGTTATTGGTGTCACATAATATATCTGGTTCTAATATTAGTTCGGGCCCATTTACACCCGCAAGGATACTTAGTAACACGTATTAGCCTTCTAGCCGGGGATTTCGAATTTACTAACCACTAGTTGGTAGATGCAGCTATTTACTGCAATAGCTATATTGCATGATTAATGCATGGGTATGTTTTAACATATAAGAAAGAAAATACAGTAAATTTAGAAGAGAAATGAACTTTCATAATTTTTATGGAAATTCTTTTATTTGCTTTCCATTCTTTAACAATATAATTATTTTTACTTTCTCTACACGTACTATATACATAGTGTATAGAGAAGATATTGTAATGAACCCAAAAATCCGATACGGAGATTTCACCGGAAATACATGTTTTAGAACTCCCTGAATCGAAAAAAAGCATTTTTAGAAAAATGTCCGTGTTTATGTGTGTGTGTGCCCTCTGGGCAGCATAGCTCAAAAATGAAAAGTCCGTTAAATACCAAACTTGGTATTTAGGTTTAGTATCTTCCAAGGATGCAACACGAAGATTTTCAAGAAAATCCCCCACCACAAACTACCCTTGACATGCAAAAATTTTCGAAAATTTTGATTTTCTCAAAAATGGCTAACGATTTTGATTAATATCACGTATATTAAAGATATTAACACGACAAATAAAATGTATATCTTGAATTTTCTGGGAATAGCTTCTAAAGGCCTCTTTATTCTGGATGATTTTTATTGAACTTTGCATAACTGGTAAACCGTAACTGATAGATTAAACTTATTACACAAAAAAATGGAAGATCTCGATAAAAATCCCAATTTTTGCCTTGTACATTTTTTTTTTCGTGGAGTTGATTGTTTTTAATTTTAAACTATGGTACTCCCTTATTTCACTTAAAGTTGTACTTACAAGGAAGCAAATAATAAGATTATTTCTGCTAATTTTTTATCGTTAAGCATGAAGTAAATAGAAGCTTAAGCTTTTTAACAATAATTTGTTGTAGATATGTAGAGAAAGTCATGTGAAAGGACACAACAGATTTTTTTTACCTATGTTCATATTTGATAAAATGAAAAAAAAAAAATAAGTAGCAAATAAAAGAAGTAAAACAGGAACCTAAAGTAATGAGAGGAGAGCAGTCAGGTGAAAGAAATATGCTTCAACTATATTATTAAGAAAAATGTTGACGCAAACCTTGGTTTTAAGATGATTGTTGCCGCCCTAAAAGTTAATGTCTGAATATTTTCGTCTAGGATCTACAAACGACACTGTTACTTTCGTATAATAAAACCTAGAATTTACTTCTACATGCCTGAAGAAAAATCAGATATGTTCCGTTCACATGACTCTCTCTACCTGTTCTGCAAACAAATTATTCTTACAAAAGCTTATTTATTTATCTACATCTTGCTAATTGAGATAAACATTAGCAGAAATGGTGCTAATACTTGCCTTCCTTAAGCAGAAGGGAAATAAGGGAAATATACTAGGCTAACGTGATAGTCAAATATATTAAAACCTTTCCTATATAAAATAATTGAAATTCAGTTCTCTTTAATTGGTGAGGACTAAAACCAAAGAAATGTGAATAAAAAAATGACACCGATTGAGAAAATTTTAAGTAATTTAAAGTTGAAAACAATGGCCAGGAATTCTTGAAAACGGTTAAATCTACAAAAAGCTATATATGACATAAATTATGTGCTTTACTGAGATTTATGCTGTTTTGTATAGTAAGCTTTTGTCTATCTCTTACCGTTTACCAGGTATACGAAAGTTATCCAAAAGAAGAGATCTTCAGAGGCTTTTCCCAAAAATTTAAGACGTATATTTCGTTTATTATTAAAATATTCTCAACATGTGGTGGTTTAATCAAAGTCGTTAGAGCTATTTTTGAGAAAATGAAAATGTTAGTAAATGTTCCATGTAAAGTGTGTGGGGGGATTTTCTTGAAAATGCTATTGCTGTATTCTTGGAGGATACTGATCTTAAATGCCAAGTTTGGTGTTTAACAGGCTTTTCGTTTTTGAGCTATGCAGCTCACGGACGCACACACACGCACACATACATACGTGGTCCTTTTTCTAAAAATCTGATGTGTTCCATTCACACGACTTTCTCTGCATCTCCGCAATAAATTTTTGTTAAAAAGCTTATGCTTCAATTTACTTCGTGCTGATTGAGAACAAATTATCAGAAATAGTCTTATTACTTGATTCCTTGTAAGTAGAAGTGAAATACAAGGGAGTATCATAGGTTAAAGAGATAGTTAAAAGCTGGTCGCTATGTGACTGGTTTCTTTAATTGTATGGACACGAGTTGACAAATTCCTTTATGAGAAAAGTATAAGATTTTCAAAGTTGAAACCAATAATAAAGAATATCTCAAGAACGATCAATTCCACGAAAAAAATGTATGTATCATAAAGTGTGTGTTTTGACGTGCTCTACATGTTTTGTGTTGTAAGGTTTTGTCCATCTCTTACGGTTTAGCAGTTATGCAAAACTCCGTAATATTCATCCAGAATAAAGTAGTCTTCAGAGACCATTCCCAGAAAATTCAAGATATACATTTTATTTGTCAGGTAAATATCTTTGATATACGATATTTTAATCAAAATCGTTACAGAGCCATTTTTGAGAAAATCGAAATTTTCGAAAAAAGTTCCCTGTAAAGGATGGTTTGGGGTGAGTGGATTTTTTTCAAAATCTTCGTATCGCATCCCTGGAAGATACTGAACTTAAATACCAAGTTTGGTATTTTACCCACTTTTCGTTTTTGAGTTATCTTGTTCACAGACACACGCACCTTTTTCTGAAAATGCCCTCTTTGGATACAGGGGATCCTAGAACATATATTTCCAGTGAAATCTCGGTATCGAATTTTTGGGTGGAGTACAATACCTTCTCTATACGTCATGTACATAGTGCGTATAGAGAAAGTAAACATAGTTATTGATAAAATTAATGCAATTTCAACATCAGAAGTAAGCAAAATTAACAAAAATCGTACAGAGATGTGAAATTAAAAACATAAAAGGTTTTATTGTCACTTGCATCTGTATTGTGCTCAGAAGAATGTGAAAACTATTAAATACTGAATCGCAAAAGCTATGTAAATCAATCACTACTTATGGTAAGTACTACCACATTTACATGTTTTATTTTGCACGATATCTGTAGTTTTCTCTTTTATTAGAATAATTTTTGTTTGTTTACTTATTTAGTCTGCACTGATTTCGCGTAGGTAATCTTTCTCCGATGAAATTCTAGAACACACACCAATAGAGCTGACAGTCCAAGTGGCTTGTGCTTTCTCCACTTGAAAGGTGTTAACAATCCTTTTAACAGGAAAATTGAGTTTTGAAGGAACAACAAAGTTAACACAACGAGTGCAGCAGCACTTCTTTCTCTCTGTAATACTCAAGCTGGCTACTTTAAGTTAATATTTTAAAATATTAATTATTTTTATGCCATCAGTAAGTATACAGGATTCTATAAAGAATAGTTATAAAGCGTACGTAACGTGGTACCTTTCAATTATAAATAGAATATAATAGATAAAATTACAAACAAAATTCAACTCTTGCCTAAAAATTCCCTAACGAGAATACACTTATGTTGTGAAATTATATGTTGTAGATGTATGGGTTGTTTTGAAAATCGTGTGTACATAAATTATTCCTCGTCTTCTCTAATCTATATCAAGGTATTTCAACATTTCCAAAATGTCTATTTTGTAATTACTATTTTTTATGCTAAGGGAAAACTTGAATTTTATACTAGACACAAGATACTGTTTGATGAATGTATATAGATGTCAGTATCATAATTTTTAAGTTTCTAAAATTAATTAAATTGCGTAACCTTACCCGTGTAATAATGCCTGAATCGAGGAATGCTGTACCAAGAGGAAGCCATTGATCTGGTACTTACCTAAAACAAAAGAAAATACAATAATTAACACATTCATAAAAATAATAAAAATAATCATAATCTGCACATTTCAAAACACTAAACACATTTTCGGTTACTTTGTGAAATGTATAGAAGACAACGTTGCATTCCTCAAAAGACAGCATTGCATTTCTATAAGAATATGCACGTGCGTAGTGTGAGAGAGAGGGAGAGAGAGCTAGAGAGAGAGAAAAAAAAAACGTAATTCAAACCCCATAAGTCAGATAAGCATTTGACTAAGTCCTCTACTGAGCCAGATTTGTTCGTTTGGGAGGACTTGAGGTCGATTCCCATCAAGCTCGCCACTCTTCTGCTTCTTCAGGCGAATGTTAAGATGGTAGTTCTCCCGCCACGAATTTTGTCGCCCTCCGTGGTGTAATGGTTACCATGCTAATTTCATATACCCAAAGTCGCGGGTTCAAACCCGGCGGAGGACGCTGGATTTTTTCAGGCGTAAAAATCCTTAGCATGGCTTCCTTCAGAAGGCAAGTGTCGTAGATTTACGGCACGTACAAGGACCACAAGTTAAGCGGTCTTTTACGCCCACTATAGAATGGGACGATGAGAAATGAAATGGCGTGTTATTTATGGACGCTCTTTAACTGCTTTGGTTCTCAGCGTCCCATTCTAAATTGGGCGTGAAGGATCGCTTAATTTTGCTCAGAGGCTTCTCTTATCAGGCTTAAGGTTCTTTTACGTACCGTAAATCTACGACACGGGACCCACAGCTTTACTTCCCTTCCGAAGGAAGCCATGCTAAGGATTTTTACGCCCGAAAAAAATCCATCGTTCTCCGCCGGGTTTGAACCCGCGACCCGCGACCTTGGGTATATGAAGTTAGCATGGTAACCATTACACCACGGAAGGCGACGGACGACGAGAACCAAAGCAGCTAAAGAGTGTCCATAAATAAAACGCCATTTCATTTCTCCACGAATTTTCCGTCCATTCTTTCCTTTTATCTGTTTTATTGTCATACCAGGTGAGCCAACTGTCCCGTATATGCGCAAATGTCGTTCCGTTAGTTAAAAGAGTTGCAGAACTCAAAAGCGCTATTTGAAGTTAAAGTTATTTATTTTCTCAAGTAATTTTCTCAATAAAATCTCTATCAGCTTTAAGATTCTAAACTCAATACTAAACATTTGACACATTTTATAAGTTGTTTTAAACTTTCATATAAGCATCCTCAAATATTGTAGCATCACGATTCTAATTTCATTTTGTGATTGTAGTAACCAAACAACGCACTAAAGTGGGATTATCCAGGAGTGTGTAAATAGTGTGCAATATTGAATAACTTGAATACTTCATTTTCCCGAATAATTGTTTCCTAACATTTTCACCACCTTTTTTAATTCTTTCTAATTTTCAGTATACTTTTGATGAATGTGGAAAAATTAATTTAATATTTAGGCCTTTACTAAATGATTTCATAATTGATTTTATAAAAACAAAAGTTTAAATATTTTACTGCTTTCAGAGAAAACTTGAAAGCTTAAAAACTTTAATCGTAGGCTTAAATAACTACAAATAATAAATAATGCCTAACATTTTATAACCTTCAACTATTATCAAGTATGGCCAAATTTTCATTTCTAGCAAATCATATTCGATAATTAGATATATAAATCACGAATGAAAAACGTGTATAAATTGGTAATGCAGAACCGAGCGCCCTTAAGAATTTAAAATGTCGTAAATTACATATTAACATGAGGTATAAAATGAATATCTTGACTTTTCTGTAAATAATCGCTGAACTCAATTACATTCTGATTGAATTATTTATTCAATATTATATAGTCCAACTACAAATTATATACAACACTTTGTTTAAAAAAGATATGTATCTAGAAAACAAAAAGTCCATTAAATATCAGACTTGATATTTCTATTCAACATCTTATTAGGATAAGACACAAAGATGTTCAAGAAAATCGCCCCATAAGGAACATTTTTTAACATTTCTATTTTCTCAAAAACGGCTCCAACAATTTTGATTAAAATATCATATGCTTAAGAGATGTAAATAACAAACGAAATGCATATCTTGGCTGTTTTCAAAATAGCCTCTAAAGTCCTTTTTATTAGGAGGGAATCTTGCATAACTGATAAACGGAGAGAGAGAGAGAGAAATTTTTATTGCACAGAAAGTATTTATTTGTTAAAGTACACAATTATTAATGTCAAATTATTTTTATTGAGTTAACTATATGCAAGATATTTGTTTATTGGTTTTAATGTTGCAGTGTATAATCATAAATAAGAAGTTGTTTTGTTTTCTTTCTCTTTTCTTCCTGGCCCTGCACAGAAAACGTAATTTCAACCACTTAAACCACTGTATTTCTTTGCTACCATTACGCCTACATGTAAATACGCAATAAAACCAATATCTTGAAAATATTTATCTCGATTAACATAAAGCAGTTATAATTAGCATTTTTAAGAATAGCCACTTGAAAAATGGGTAGAAAAGTCATATGAATGAAACTCAATAGAAATTATTTTGTTTGCAACAGCTGATTAGTACAAACAGAAATGAATAGCTTATTCTTCTATGACTGCCACTTCTAAAGTTATTCCTCTTTGTTTGAGTAAAATCTCTCAAACATAAAACTTTTTGCAACGGAATAACTAAATGTATTAATTCGTACATTAAGCAATACATAAGAAGATGGGAAGCTGGGGGCTGGTCTTTGAAACGAAAATAGAAGGGTCTGTCCGCAGCTTGACGAATAAAGTGATTTATTTGAGAAGCGTAATGGTCTCTCAAATGAAACTGCTGTGTTAAGAGGAAATGGAAATTTCACCGACACTGGAATTGATAGCGTGGCCTGATTAAGCCCTGCAGGGGGTTAGGGTGGGGGGAGGCACCATAAAACTTAACGCTCTTAATTCAGTTTAGAGCTCTTCTAGAAGGATTGTGATAATACTGTCTAGCAAAGTGCTCGTCCATTTCTCATGCACTTCTTAAAGTAGAAACTGACGAAGCTTCGATATACACGAATTAGACGTTAGGTAACCTTTGACACAAACATTGACTTGGAATTTGATATCCCGCTTGCTTCAATCGATTTGGATCCTTTTAATGCTTCTAGAGGTTGGTATACAAAAGAGACAGCTGGTAAACCAAGCGCTGCTCCTTTTTACTATGTATATAGAGATGTTGCACCCAAAACTTCGATACCAAGCTTTCACCGGAAATACATGTTTCAGAACCAACCTCTTGAATACAAAAATAAAGAATTTTTAAAAAAATGTCCGCGTGTGTGTTTGTGTGTCTATCTGACTCTGTATGTCTGTCTGTCTGTCCGTCTGTCTGTGGGCAGCATAGCTCAAAAACGAAAAGTCCGTTAAATACCAAACTTGGTATTTAAGTTCAGTATCTTCCAAGGATGCGACACGAAGATTTTAAAGAAAATCCCTCCACCCTAAACGGACGAGTTCGACCCCAAGCGACCGCATGGGAGATTTGTGGTGGACAAAGCGGCGCAGGGGTGGGTTTTCTCCGGCTTTCCGGTTTCCCCCGCCATCGCATTCCACCGGTGCTCCATATTCATTCCATGTATCACCAGTGTCATGGCCTGCCGTGCCATAAGTAGTAAAAGCGGGCGTTAAACACTATCCAAAAAAAAAATGGAAACATTTTCGAAAATCTTGATTTTCTCAAGAATGACTAATGATTTTAATTAAAATATCGTATATTAAATACACTTACCTGAGAAATAAAATGTATATCTTGAATTTACTGGCAAAAGCCTCTGAAGACTACTTTATTCTGGATGAATTTTAAGGAATTTTGTATAAGTGGCAAACCGTAAGAGATAGAGAAAAGCTTACCACATCAAAATGCAGAGCTCGTTAAAACACAGTTTATGTTATATACACTTCTTTCTTGAAGTGAATTGGTCTTTTTTAGATATTCCTTGGTTTTAGTTTCAGCTTTAAAAAACTTATACTTTTCTCATACAGGAATGTGTCAACTCCTGTCCATAGAAACAAAGGAACTTCAGTCACATAGCAAGCAGCTTTTGACTAATACTTTAGCCTATACTACTCCCGTATTTCCCTTTTACTTGCATGGAAGCAAGTAATAAGACTTTCTTCTAATTTTTTTCTCAATTAGTATGAAGTAAATAGAAGCAGAAACGTTTTAGCAATATTTGTTGCAGAGATGTAGAGAAAGTCGTGTGAATAGAACACATCAAATTTGTGCCCTTCTTTTTTAGTATTAATAATGATATTCTGTGGTGCACTGACATACCATAATCGTAAAATACATACCAATTGTAAAAATCTGAGGTGTTCCATCCACATGCCTTTCTCTCTACATCCTTGTAACGCATTATTGTTAAAAAGCATATTCCTTCATCGACTATATGATAATGGAGATAAAAATTAGCAGAAATTGCCTTAATTATTTACTTCCTTGTAACTAGAAAGTAAATGAAGGAATACACAAGGCTAAAGAGATAAATCATTTAAAAGCCGGTTGCCATATGGTTGAAATCCGTTTCTATGCAGGGCCAGGAGTTTGCAACTTTCCATGTGAGAAAAGTTTTAAATGTTTTAAATATTTTAAAGCTGAAACCAATAACAAGGAATATTTCGAAAACATTCTCCATGAAAAAAGTTATATACTTAAACTGTGTGTTTTAACTAGTTCTACATTTTGTTGCCTATCTCATCAGTTATGCAAAATTCCGCAAAATTCATTCAAAATAGATGTCTTCTTCAGAGGAAATTCCGAGAAAATTGAAGATATACATTTTATTTGTCATGTAAATAGCTTCAATATTAGCATTTTAATCAAAATCTTTAGTAATTTTTGAGAAAATCGAAATTTTCGAAATTTTTTCCATGCAAAGTGTATTTTATGGAGAGAGAAGTTTTCTCAAAATCTTAGTGTCGCATCGTCGGAAGATACTGACAGACACAGACGCACACACACAGATATTTTTGTCCAATTTTTTTCGGGCTCAGGGGATCTCAGAATATGTATTTTCGGTGATATCTCGGTATTGAGTTTTTATTGCAATACATTACCTTCTTTAAGCACTATGTACATAGCACGTGTAGAAAAGGTAATAGAGAAAATTAATGACGAGAACCGGATTTTGATAATTATTTCACCACTGGAAAGTACCATTCTTCCTCACGGACATAGACTATTAGAAATTTCAAACATTTTTAAAACTGAGAAAGGTTTTTATACTCATGTCACTCAATTTAAGGGTTCCCCGGCGGAGGACGATGGATTTTTTTAGGCATAGAAATCCTTAGCGTGGCTTCCTTCGGAAGGGAAGTAAAGCCGATCGTCCCGTGTCGTAGATTTACGGCAGTAAAAGAACTTAAAACCTGATAGAGAGGGCTTTGAGCAAAATTAAGCGGTCTTTCACGCCCAGTATTGAATGGGACGCTGAGAACCTTAGCAGTTAAAGAGCGTCCATAAATAAAACCCCATTTCATTTCACTCAATTTAACAATCTTTCTTTGAATATAAAAATTAGAGGATATAGTGTGTTGCGAACATGGCTGATTTTGAACTTCCGCTTCCGATATGAGGCTTAAGACTCTTTTGAAATTAAAATATTTATAAAGCAAGCTTATCAGCAAAGGTACTACAGATGTTGCTAAAAGTTGTTATTTTGACAAGATTTTGAGCATACTAGGCGCATTTACGTGTATAAGAATCTGAAGTGTTGCATTCACATTGCTTTCTCTCCCTGTTCTACAAACATCTATTCTTACAAGAGATTTTTCCTTTATCTACAGCATGCCAATCGATAAACTTTAGCAGAAGTTCTCTTAATTCTTGCTTCCTTCTAAGCAGAAGGGAAATAAAGGAATAGACTAGGTAAAGTGATAGTCAAATATTTTAAAAACCAGTCGATATGTGAACAATTAAAGTTCGGTTTGCTTTGCATTTCCAGAAAAACACAGGTGAGACGAAACGAAAGGTGATCCTGTTTGAGTAGATTCGGTTAACTCAGAAATGGTCAACTTTTCAAATAAAATATATAATGAGATAAATTGTGTGTTTTAACGAGATCTAAATTTTTCTATGCCATATGTTTTTTACATTTTACCAGTTATGCAAAATTCATTCAAAACGAACAAGTCTCCAAAAGCTATTCCTAAAAAATTCAAGGTATACATTTTATTTATGATTTAAATAGCTTTAATATACGATATTTTAATAAAAATCGTTAGAGCCAATTTTAAGAAAAAAAAATTAAAAAAAAATATGTTACGAGTAGTTTGGATTGGAGGGGTTTTCTTGAAATCCTCATGCCATATCCTTGGAAGATACCAAACATAAACTCCATTTTGAGCTATGCTGTCTACAGACACACACACACAAACTTTATTCTAAAAGTTATTTATCGGACTCAGGGGACCTCAAAACATATATTTCCAGTGATATCTGGACATCGAATTGTTGCAATGGAATACAATACCTTCTCTATACACTTTTTAAATAATATATGTAGATACAGTAAAAATACCCTGCTCCGCAATGCATTACCGTTTTTTCTCTGTAGGTTTGATTCCGCCCAGCCGATATCTGATCTCTCTGCGACTGGCTGAAAAGCAATTCAAGGACACAGAAACGAACCAATAAACGATGTTATACTAATCGATGTGAAATGAAAGGGTAATTCGGATACCATGAAAGAATTCTTCTACGAATGCTTAATTTTTGTGTCACAGAAATATCCTTAAATAAATATGATAAAACCTTTTACAGTGTAATATATAGTATCTTTGATTAGAGCAAGCTGTAGCATACTTCTGTGATAAAAGTTGTACCCACCATCACAGCTTTGATCACATCTCTGATTACAAAAGAAAATGGGAGACAGTCCTTCATGGTCAATGGATACAACAAAACTGCTTATTTCTTACAATGAATCATGAAATGCTTAAACTTCAAAACATAAAGTTTATGAAAACAGGAACAAAAGACTGGAAATATATGAAAGTACAGCAGAAGTCATTACTAAAATACATGAAGGATATACAGCAAATAATGTGAGGGAAAGGTTAAATGGATTGGGAAGCTAATATTTAGAACAAAATGAAAATCATTATGACAACCATTAAATGCTATTTTTGCTGCTGTCTTTGTTATTAATAATCATTTATGTAGTTTCATCAACTTCTTTAAGAAGTTGTCTTATTGATGTTGAATTTTAGGTTAGGTTGTACGAAAATGTTGCAGATAAATGTAATGGAAGTTTAACATAAAAGTATTCATAAATATTCAAAATAATGACACAGCTCGCAACCTAAAGAGGACAAAATGGTAACCATTGCTAGATCATACACTTAAGTATTCGTTTTACTTTCTCTACACGTACTATGTACATAGTATATAGAGAAGGTATTGTACTCCACCCAAAAATTCCATACCGAAATTTCATCGGAAATGTAGATATATTTTAAGACACCCTGAACTCAAAAAAAGCATTTTTAGAAAAATATCCGTGCGTGTGTGTGTGTGTGTGTGTGGATCTGTCTGTGTGTACGCGTCTGTAGGCAGCATAGCTCAAAGACGAAAAGAGTGTTAAATACCAAACTTCCCTTTTCGAAAATTTTGATTTTGTAAATGGCTCTAACGGTTTTTATTAAAATATCGTATATTAAAGATATTTACATGATAATAAAATGTATATCTTGAATTTTCTGTAAATAGCCTCTGAAGCTATCTTTATTCCAGATGAATATTTCCAAAATTTGCATCCCTGGTAAATCGTAAGGGATAGACAAAAACTTGCTGCAAAAAAAAAAAAAAAAAAAATATATATATATATATATATATATATATATACATCTAGAGCTCGTTAAAATGCACAATTTATGTTATATACAGTTTGTTCGTAGAGCTGATCGTTTTTATATATGCCTTGTTACTTGTTTCAGTTTTAATATACTTTATCTTTTCTCATACGCGAACTTCTCAACATTTTAAAACATTTAACTGTCGATTTAGCCTAGTATATTACCTTATTTCCCTTCTACTTATAAGAAAATAAGTGATAAGGCCATATCTGCTAATTTTTATCTGATTAGAATGAAGCAAATAGAAGAATAAGCTTTTTTGATTTAGAGGTGTAGAGGAAGTCATGTGAATTGAACATGTCAGATTTTAAAAACTGTGACAAAGGGTTTTACTTAGCGTAATGCACTCGTTAGCTTAAATACGATCAATGCTTGTGATCAAAGGGATCCCATTCTAAACCACAGAAACAATATGATAGCGTAATCTCTATGTGAGCTTTCATCTGTGACATGTTGACGAAGTTGCAGTCTTGGAACGTAGATAAGAATTCCGACATTACGAAAACGGTAGCATTACATGAAAGTTTAAACCTTAAGTGTATTAAAAGGGGAAGACAGTTAATTAGTTTTATGTTTTTATATTATATCTGTGCCAAATTTAAATGAAACATTAAACTTCTTTAGAGGATATGCACTACTACAGGGTTGCGTGTAATGTATCTATCAATTTTGCTTGGTATTCCTGATCAACTTGAGGTGCGCATGCGCATGAATCAGATTTGATTATATGGCTACAATGTTGGAGCGTACAGACAAGGATTGCAGCTGTAGAAGACTTCATTGTTACGCGCAGCTCCGCCTGTATCAACACTAGCACAGATGGTTGCTTAACCAACTCTTCTAGTCAGAGGAAGCGAGCTGCTTCTTTAGAGAGTTTGACAACAAACAAATCCAAAATCCTGGCATAGTTTATGAGTCAGGATGTTGTGGTATTGGAATGTGTGGGATTATTGGTCCATATTTTTCCGAGGATTGTGCTGGTCACGCACTAACTGTAAATTCTGACCGCCATGATGAGATTTGTAAAATTAAGTCATGTCAAAACTTCAGGAACGACAGTTGAACAACTTTTGGTTTTAGCAGCATGGTTCTATGCCACCTACTGCACTTCAGAGCATATTTTTTTTTTTTCCAACGAGTGTTCCCCAATCGACTGATTTCCCGCTTTGGCGATTTAACTCGCACATCCCAATCTCCAGATTTAACAGTTTCGGAATAAATTCTATGAGTAAAATTGAAAGAAAAAGTATTTTCGCACCATTTGCAAAGCATTAGGAGTTGAAAGATACCATCGGGCAGGAAATCAATGCCATTCCTTGGGAGATGGCGCGACGTGTCATGGAGGCATTTCGGTCTCAAGAATGCATTAATGCAGATGACGGCTGCTGAGCTGACGGCATATTCAATTAGTGTTGATGTAAGTGTAATATCCATAAATTCAAATGTATATTGTTTCACTTTTTCACAAATAAAGTAGTTTATTTAGTAGTTCTATTTCACAACCGAAATTGGAAGAAACATTACTTGCCAGACTGTAGTTATAATGCTATCCTTCGATAGTTTCACTATTTTGGGGGCAAGTAGATCACTGAGGAACCTTGATTAGGAATACAAATACGAAATCTAGATCGATGGAAAAACCTGAGGTTCGTAGATCCATGGTTATGATAGCATAGCCAGGGAAGAAACTGCTAAACGACCTAGATAAAGTAAGCACAAAAACAGGACTTTAAAATGAACCCCAAGGGGACAAAGTTAATGACAAATGCCACAAAGGAAGCAGTGTGTATAAACGGTGAACCACTTAAGCATGTATAGGATTATATTTACCTGGTAAACTTCATTAACTCACATGACTTACTCTACATTTTTGTACCAAATTATAATTAAAAGGTCTATTCTTCTATCTAATTATAATAATCGAGATAAGCACCAGCAGAAGAATTTGATTTTCTCAAAATCGGCACTAATGAATTTGATTAAAGTACTTATATTAAAGATAATACAGGAAAAATAAATGTGTATCTTGAAGTTTTTGTGAATAGCATCTGAAGCTCTCTTTATTCTTAGTGATTTTTAAACATCTAGTAAACTGTAAGAGATAGACAAAGTTTCTCCACAAAAAATTGTAGAGCGCGTCAAAAATCACCATTTCTGACCTGCACATGTTAATTGGGGCACCGTGCCGAGTGGTTAGATGCCTCGCCTCCCACCTAGGTGGCCCGGGTTCGATCCCAAGCGCCCGCATGTAGAATTTGTAGTAGACGAAGTGGCGTCTGGGCAGGTTCTTTTTCCGGCACCTTCGGTTTCCCCCGCCACTCATTCCACCAACTACTCCATCACATTTCCTATCACCCATTTTGCATGCATTTCATATCATCCACTTCCTCTCGCTTATGCCTGGATAAGGACCGACCACTGAATTCCTGGTTTTCCATTCTGTGGTTTTGTGCCGTTGGCATTCCGACAAGCTTCTGATCCCTAGGCATCCGCTTGTAAATCCTAAGGGGGGCGGGTCAGTCATAAATATATGGGGAGAATAATTCGACTACGAATCCAGAGCTTAACCTTTCAGAGATATTCCTGATATTTATTTCAATTTTAAAATACTTATGTTTTTCTCATACAGGAAGCCGTCCTTGTTTCGTTTGTTTACTCCTGATCATTCAAACAGAAGAGAATTTCAAAGTCAGCCACATAGCGACAGCTTATCTAAAATGTGACTGTCGCTTTAGCCAGCGTTTGCTCTTAACTCCCTCCTACTTACAAAGAACTAAGTAACAAAATCACTCTGATCATTTAATCGTATTCTCACAGAAACCGTGTGTAAGACAGGATATATTCTACTCTGATAATGTTTATGTAGATTATCATGAAGTAAAACAAAACTGATGTGTTCCATTTACCACATTCTCTACATCTCTGTAACAAATTACTGTTAAAAAGCTTATTCTCTATGTGTTTCATGCTACTCGAGATAAACATTTTCTGAAATGGTCTTATTACTGCTTCCATGTAAGTAGAAGGAAAATAAGGGAATACACTAGTCTAAAGTGATAGTCAAATCTTTTAAAAGCTGGTTGCCATGTGATTGAAATCCGTTTCTTGGCATTGCCAGGAGATTGCAAATTCCCAAATGAGAAATGTAAAAGAATTTAAAACAAACCAATAGCAAGGACTATTTCAAAAAGATCAACTCCACGAAAAAAAAAATGTATATAACATAAATTGTGTGTTTTAAGGAGCTCTACATTTTTTGTGTGGTAAGTTTTGTCAATCTCTTACAGTTTAACAGTTATGCAAATTTCACGAAAATCATCCAGAATAAACATGTCTTCAGAGGCAGAAAATTCAAGGTATACATTTTATTTGTCAGGTAAATATCATTAACATACGATATTTTAATCAAACTCGTTGGAGCCATTTTTGAGAAAATCATAATTTTCTAAAAAATTTCCACGTATAGAAGTGGAGGGATTTTCTTGAAACTCTTCGTGTCGCATCCTTGGAAGTTACTGAACTTAAATATCAAGTTTATACTAACGTACTTTTCGTTTTTGGGCTATTCTGTCCACATACACACGCATACACTGACATTTTTCCAAATGTATATTTTTTTATTCAGGGGGACCCAAAATATGTATTTCCGGTGAAATCTCGATATCGAAATTTTGGGTACACCTTCTTTATACATTATGTACATAGTACGTGTAGAGAACTTAAAAAAGAAGAATATTTTGTAAGTAAGTTTGCTGAGGAGGTAGAGAATGTCATGTAAGGTACACATAAGATTTTTATTTTTTTCTCCTCCGCTGTGAGCTTCTAATTTAGTTGTGTGGCAAACTGCTTCTCTTTGATGGCAAATCACTTTGCTCATGCACACTAATTGGGAACAAGGGCAAAAGCCCAGACCTTAGTGTAGGTACTGACCATCACAGCTTAATGTAATGTGTAGCCTCAGAGCGCCGTGTCACAAAGCCCAATTTACCTACATTTCACAGGTGAATACCCACATTCTGACATATACACCTGATCTGCGCTTTCAGCTTTCAAGCCACTATTGATTACCTCACACTTTAACCCAGTCCTTTGCAACATTAAGTGCTCCAGAACAAAAACTGAAAAATCCGCAGTGTTCCATTCACATGAGTTTCTCTACCTGTACTTCCCCAAGGGGGGGGGGATTCCGATCTCTTCAGCTGCTCTGGTGCGAGCGCTGCGAACCCCGAGCACCCGGGGTACTTCTGACATTACTAGAAATAGTCAGGCCGAACATCAAGCCCCTCCCGAAAGGGAGCTCTTCGGATTGGGTTGGACTCGACTTTGCAGTGCTTTGATACTTGTGAGCGGTGATGCTTGGGGTAGTGGTTGTGAGACACCTTAATGCTCTCCGGCACTAGCCTGGAAAGTTAGTAGACCTAAGTTGGTAATGGTCGACCCTACGGTGTATCCACTTCCGTCCCTGTATGCAAGTACTTCGGTGCTTGCACGCAGGGCGCGAGGTTAGTGTATAAAATAGGACTAGCCTAACGGAAAAACTCCACGGACTTGTCCCTAAGTTGGCACGCATACCTCAGTCAGGTTATGCTGTTTGTACTCCCCAGAAGGGAAAGGTTCCAATCTCTTCACCTGCTTCGCTGCGAGCGCTGCTGAACCCGAGCATCTGTGGTACTCCTGACGTTACTAGAAGTAGGCAGACTGAACATGTGAACCCCTCTCGAAAGGGAGCTATTCGGATTGGGTTGGACTCGACGTGATAGTGGCTCGATATCCGAGGCAGATCGCGTACGTCCTGGGCCAGGTTGTGAGACACCTTAATGTCCTCCGGCAGTAACCTGGAAAGTTAGACCCAAACTGGTAAAGGTGGCCCCTTCGGTAGTTTTCTCCTTGGAGTTGACGTGCGTAAGTGGCGTGTCCACTTTCGTCCCTGTAAGTTTTGTCCTTGCATGCGAGAGGGAGGCACAGTATATAAAATGGAAAATCCCACGCCTTGACTCCCACGCATACCCGAGTCGTCGGATTACTGCACGCTTATTATGCCTATCTGTACTGCAAACAAACTACTATTGCGAACTATTATTCTTTTAAACTATTCGAGATAAACATTAACATTTTGTTTGTAGTTTAACGTCCTTTAACCTGGTTGGTCATATCGGACAATGAATGAAATTGGTGAAATGATGCTCAAATGATCTTGGGGTCAATGGAGCTTTAAGTTACTCGATATTCGTCTTTTCAGGATAAGGGAAAACTTCGAAAAAACCGTATGCGGTTAACTCACTCTAAGCGAGATTCGAACTCACGACCTGTTGAATGTGAAGCGGACACGCTACCACCAAACTATCCAGGAGGGCTTTTAACAGAAATTGTCTTGTGTGTGTGTGTGTGTGTGTGTGTGCGTGTGTGTTTGTACGTACGGAGGGGTATTCCACACTGCAGCCGGGGATTTATTGTACGCCAGAACCCCTGGAGGAAGAATGAGACGAGTGTAGTTTCAGAGGGTGACCAACATCCGGACAGAGAGGGAGACACTGTGGAGGGTCCCTAGAAGTTCATCTCGATGCGGGGAGCGCCAGAATTCCGTGGCTCAGTGCCGGGTAGACCGTCTGAGTCGCAGTCAATCACCAACGACATCCCGCCACCGAGAATGTATTTCCAGAGCAGAAACACCTCCACGAAATACTCTTACAAAACTGAAAAAGACCGGTTGGGATGAAATGAAGGGACAGAAAGTTTGGGGGAATGATGAATCCTGACCTAGTGACTCGGGAAAGCCCCGAAAAACCCATGGGTCAGAAAGATCGGTCGTGAGGAACCGATCCTAGGAACATCAAATGCCTGAGACAGTTGCTTCAGTTGTCATATATGTAGAAAGGAAATAAGGGAATACATTAGGCTGAAGCGAAACTCAAATCTTAAGCTGCTGCTGTGATGAAATTGAGGATCGGTTCTCGTAGCATGGCCAAGAATAAAACAAAACAGATATGAAACGAGTGACGAGTTACCGTTTGAGACAAGAATACACATTTTAAAATTGATACCAATAACAAGGAATACCTCGAAAATGGTTGCATAGCATATATTGTTTGTTTTAACATATATTGTTTGTGTGGTAAGTTTTGGTCTATCTTTTACGGTTTGCCAGTTATGCAAAAGTCATCCAGAATGAAAAGGTCTTCACAGGCTATTCCTAGAAAAGTCAAGATATACATTTTAATATCAAAATTTTAGAGCTATTTAATGAGGAAATTTACTGAAAATTTTCTATTTTTCTCCTGTAAACGGTAGTTTAGGGAGTCAGATTGTGTTAAAAATCTTCGTGTCGTATTCTTGAAAGTTGCTGAACATTATTATTAAGTTTTGCTTTAACCGACTCGTTTTTGAGTTATGCTGTTCTCTCTCTCTCTCTCTCTCTCTCTCTCTCTCTCTCTCTCTCTCTCTCTCTCTCTCTCTCTCTCTCTCTCTCACACACACACACACACACACACTCACACACACACACACACACACACGAAACTGTTTCTGAAAATACTTGCTGGACAACGGAGTAAAACTTCTACGTATATGTATTTAAATCCCGGCGTCAAATTTTTTGGGTGGAATGCGTATGTGTAAGTAGTGAAAACAAAGTTTCATAAGAAATGTGTGTAGGTATAAGTTATATAGAAATATTTTAATATACGGTATTTTAATGAAAATAGTCATTTTTGCAAAAACCAAAACTTTCGAAAACTATTCCATGTAAAGGGTAGTTGGAGGGGGGATTTTCTTGAAAATCTTTGTGTCACATCCTTGGAAGATACTTAGGTTAAATACTAAGTCTGGTATTTAACCAACTTTTCGTTTTTGAACTATGCTGTCCACAGGTACACACCAAACACACACAGACACACACACAGCCACACACGAATTTTTTCTAAAAATCTGATGTGTTTCTTCGCATGACATTCTCTACATCTCTGCAACAAATTATTGTTAAAAACTTATGCTTCTAATTACTTCATGCTAATCGGGAAAAAATTAATAGAAATAATATTATTACTTGCTTCCTTGTAAGTAGAAGCGAAATAAGGAAGTACCATAGGTTAAAGTGATAATCAAAAGCCGGTTGCTCTGTGACTGAAGCTCCTTGGTTTGTATAGACAGGAGTTTACAAGCTTTTAAAGCTCAAACCAGTAATAAGGAATATCTCAAAAACTATCAACTCCACGAAAAAATGTATATAATATAGATTGTGTGTTTTAACGTGCTGTACATTTTTGTGTGGTAAGTTTTTGGCCATCTCTTATGGTTTAGCAGTTATGCAAAATTACATAAAATTCATCCAGAATAAAATAGTCTTCAGAGGCTATTCCCAGAACATTCAAATTATACATTTTATTCGTCAGGTAAACATCTTTAATATACGATATTTTAATCAAAATCGTTAGAATCATTTTTGAGAAAATCAAAATTTTCTTGAAAATCTTCTTGTCGCATCCTTGGAAGATGCCAAACTTAAATACCAGTTGTTATTCAACGGTCTTTTCGTTTTTGAGCTATACTGTCCACAGACACACAGAAACACACAAGCACCCCTACGGACTTTTTTCTAAAAATGTTTTTTTTTATTCATGGGTACCCAAAACATGTATTTACGAAGAAATCTCGGTATCGAATTTTTGGGCGGAATGCAATACCTTCTCTATGCACTATGTACTGTGCACATAGTAGGTGTAGAGAAATTAAAAATCTAATGTGCTCCATTCACATGACTTTCTCTACATCTCTGTAACAAATTATTGTTAGTAAGCTTATTCTTCTACCTATTTAAATTATCAGAAACGGTCTTATTACTTAACTCCTTTATAAGTAGAAGGGATATAAAAGAATACACTAGACTAAACCGACAGTCAAATGTTTTAAAATGTGGTTGTTATGGGATAGAAGTCCGTTTCTTTGTGTGACCACGAGTTGACAGGTTCCCGTATGAAAAATGTTTAAGTATTTTAAAGCTTAATCAATAACAAGGAATATCTCTATAAGGGCAACTCCACGAAAAAAAATGTATATGACGTAAATTATGTGTTTAATCGTGATCTACATTTTTTGTGCAATAAGTGTTTCGTCTACCTCTTACAGTTTACCAGTTATGCAAAATTTCGCAAATTTCACCTAGAATAGACATGTCTTCAAGAGGCTATTCCAAGAAGATTCAAGACAGAGCCATTTTTAAGAAAATAAAAAATTTCGAAATTTTTTCCAGTGGTTTGGGGTGGTGGCATCATCTTGAAAGTCGTGTGGCATCCTTGGAAGATACCAAACTTAAATACCAAGCTTGGTATTCAACGGTCTTTTCGTTTTTGAGCTATGCTGTCCACAGATACACACACACACACACACACACACACACTGATAGACAGACTGACAGTCGGATACACACACGGACATTTTTCTAGCAATACTGTTTTTGGATTCGGGTGGTCTCAAAACATATATTTCCAGTGAAATCTCGGTATCGAAGTTTTGGGTGCAATACAATACCTTCTCTATACACTATGTGCATAGTACGTGTAGCTGTAGAGGAAGTAAAAAACCGATAGTTGGTAGAGAAAGTCATGTGAATGTATACATGCTCTTATACGCTGCTGTTTGTACATTAGACCAAGGTCTACACCTAGCTAATTTAAATGGGCCCGCTCTTCACATACTCAGAAGCACATTAAATCCTTCCGCTGCCTTCTCCCCAATACTTTTGTGGAAGCTCATTTTTATACCCGGCTTTTTCTCCCGCTTTTAGGTAGAAAACACGGCTCTCGGCCAGCCCCCATTACTATTCCCGTTTTTAGGGAACCCTTTTATGAGAGCGACCGCGTTCATTCTCCCGTTTTTAGTGGCGGGTAATTAATCCAGCCTGCCACTTCAAGCCTCTCTATCCTGCACCATGCTGTGGACCAAATCATGGCAATGCCTGCTTTCTATGCCCATTTAGTACGCATTTATTTATTTTGACAGAAATACTAAATAATAGTTATTTATTATACAAGTTGATAAACAGAGAGTTTATCATCCATGAGTAGAACAATTTAAAGCGTGACCCGAAGGGGAGCGTTTTAAGTTCAAGTGGATAATAGAGATCTGTCCATTTGTATAATACTTTATTTTATCCTACAGATATGATAAATACTCAGTTAATGATTACACAACAGATAGTAACAAATTAAATAAGGAATAAGGCACTGAATTGCGGTATTCTTATAGTTATAAAATATGGTAGGGTATGTATGAATGGGTCGTTTCCTTAGCGTGGTGGGAGCGTTGCTGCTTGCCAAGCAGGAGACCTGGGTTCGATTCCCAGTACCGGCGTGAAACTGTGAGACATGGACCGAAGTGCACTCAGCCTCGTGAGGTCCCTGGGGGGCCAATTGAGGAGTTACTTGATGAAGACCGCATTAACTAGCCGGGGGGATCGAAGCGCTGACCACGTCTTACCATCCATGACGTCTGTAATGGACCGACGCAGTGGCTGGGCCAAGAACCTTAGTGAGTTATGCCACGGAGTCGGAGTCATATATGAATACTAATTTTGTTTTTATTGCTGCTAGTTTCAAATTGGTTAAGTTTGCGATGGACGTTGAGAACGTTAATATATCGGTTCCAAATTATATATTAATGAAGCAAAAGAAGCAGTTGAGGCTTTATTAACGTTGACTTCTTGGAAATTATACGCAAAAGAGTTTCAGCAATTTGATATTGCTGTTAAAATGTTATAGAAAATTTGTAGTTATCAACCATTTATTTATTTACTTTATCCCACTTGTTACTGGAGCAATGAGTGTATTTTTTTTTTACTTTATCCCACTCGTTACCGGAGCAAAGAGTGCATTTTGTTTATTTTATCCCACTCGTTGTGCTAATAACTATCACTTTGATTTAAAATGCAAGTTTTCTTATATCGTTTCTGCATAGCAACGGTGTCTATTACAAGTATCTGTAGGCTAAAATATTTAATTTCTAAGAACCTACTAAACTCGTAATTCATGCTCATGGAGGATGGATGCCCAAAAACATTTATGTATTCAATTCACACGACTTTTTCTACGTCTCTGTAACAAATTATTCTTAAAAAACTTATTCTTCTATCCAATTCAAGTATTCTATTGAACTATAAAGTATTATAATGTATTGCATTTTGTGCAAATCAGTGTGTGTGTTGCATACAAATTAAACTGTTGTATTTTTAGATATGCACGAATTTGTCAGATGAATTTTTTAGTATTTAGTAATTACACAAGGTCTGTAAAGTCAGATCTAATTATATTTTTTATTTTAGTACATACTTGTGAAGTTGGGCATTTTTGCATTGTAAGTACTGTACCATATTTATAAATAGTTATTGTAAATTGTGAAATGCACGAGTGTACATAATACAAAAATCATATTTTAGTTTTATGCAATTACTTGTAGTATCTATTATGTCGATAATTAGAAAACTATCATCTGATATTTCATCAGTATTACATATTGAAATGATATTTATTTATATATTTTAACAGTAATTTTATACTCTTTGTTTATATGTGCGTGCAAATAAGGAAGTACATATGATTTTAAGGAGCACATTAAGTATAGGGCAGTGACATACAGACCTCAAAAACCAAATAATGTGGTTATATTTCGATTACGGTGCTTTGTAGTCAGTGTTTTAGCACTAAAGCTTTATACGTGTTTTTATTCGTAGTATATAAGCATACGTATACATGTATATGCCTTCACAAGTTCTATGTTCAGTGGCTTGTTGGCCAAAATGAACCTACTGAATGCTATCTAATCTAATCTTCATGATGATCTAGATAAGCATTAGCATAAATGGTGTTATTACTTAAATTCTTATAAGTATAAGTGCAATAAGCGAATACACTAGGCTAATGCGATAGTCAGATCTTTTAATGTGTTAGATCTTTTGAAATGCTATGTGGTTGAAACTCCTTCTCTTTGCATGATCAGGAGTTGACAGCTTCCTGTATGAGGAAAGTTTTAAATACTTCAAAATTGAAACCAATAATAGAAATACCTCGGTTAGCTTTACAAAAAAATGTGTATGTTACTTACATGTTGTGTTTTAACAAGCTCTACATTTTTGTGTAGTAGCTTTTTGTCTGCCTCTTACGGTTTACAAGCTACACAAAGTCATTCAGAATGAAGAGGACTTCAGAACATGTTCCCATATAATCTGAAATATACATTTTATATGTCATGTAAGTATCTTTAATACATGGTATTTTAATAAAAATTCTTGAACATTTTTGTTAGAACCAAGATTCTCGCAACTTGTTTCATATAAAGGGTAGTGTCGCATTCTTGGAAGATGCGGAAATAACAAGTTTGGTATTTAACTGATTTTTTGTTTTGAGATATTGTGCACACAGACACACATATACGCACACACACGTGCGCGAGGACGTTATAAAACAACGTTATTTTTTTCGTTTCAGGAGACCCTAAAACATGTATTTCCAGTGAAATCTCGGTATCGAGTTTTTGGGTGGAATGCAAATCTGTATGACTATGTACTAAGAAGAGAGAGATAAAAATAGGCTTACACCCGAAGCAATTATCTAATGCGAGAGCTGGATTTACAATGGGAAGGAGGTGAATAAGTTCATTCTATATAAGAACCAAGTTTATCTCATTTATAGCTAATAGTATTGTCATCAATGAAGCACAAATTTCAGGGGAAAATCGTAATTTACAGAATTATTTTATGTATGTACAGCATATGTGGCCATAATGGAACTGTTTATGTTGGATCTGATAAATCTTGCCCCATCATCTCTTTTCCCGGCATAATTCTAGCCACTGGATTGACACACATTTTACTTCCCATGGTCGAACTCCGAAGTGTAACATTAAATATGTATTTTTATGCTAGGCTACTATTTTCTTAATATCAGTTTGATCATTCACATTCAACAACAGCAATAACTTTATACTTTGTCTACATGTCGCTGATGAAAACTCCCATGTGTGTAAGTGTCGTAGTTGTCCAGTGTAGCGCGTCATGCTAATAATTCTTTAACCCTTCCTCTAGAATGCCAACTTGTTATGATTTGCTTAGTCTCTCCTTGTAGATTAATACTAGAAAAATATTTCATACAGACTGCGTATTTCCTACCCTTCATTTCAATACCATTGTAACATTGTTCATTGGTTAGTTCCGGTAAAATAAGAGATCTAGTGCAGATTTACGATAGTATGAATTTCAGCATTAAAACAGTCAAATACAATAACGATATTGAAATCGGACAGTAGAGAGTTCATCAAGAATATATTTTAGTGCCCCTGTTGTTCAGTATATTCATAGACATATCAGACGTATTGATAACAGAGGAAATAAATGTCCTGCAAGTAGACGTCTGATTCCTGTACTTTGATGCGCAGATGGCATGTGACAATTTTGTCAGTGAGAAGGCTTACAGAAAGGTATTGATGGAAGAATATTGTAAACAATGAGGCATTGTGGTAAATATCAACAAAACGAAATAAATGGCTGTCAAAATCACTATGTGTATGGCAGGGAGGAAAATGGTATTGCGAAATGCAAAAAGTTAAACGTTTGTTCTTTAGGACTGTTTCATATGACAAGAAAATGGAAAAAACATGCGTTTTTCACTAATTACAAAGCACGATGGCACTTAAACGAACTATTACATACTCTCACGCTATACCTGATGTGTCGGTAGGATATATAACTCTCTGATAAGGCCAATATTGCTATACGGAAGCGAAGATCAGGGGTGGGAAATAACAGAGCACGAAAACAAAACAATGCTGGTATTTTGGAAAAGAATTCTTGCAGTTTCACAAGGCACATCAAATTCTGGAGTATTGAGGGAGGTGGAGTGTTCTGAAGTCTAAGAGCAGTGAAGTGCTGTTGGGGCTGATGGAGGGAAATGTACAATAGTACATTCCATATGTTATAAATACAGCGAGAAAAACTGTTCCCTAAGTTTTAGGCAGCTGAACTGGAAAGAGGTTTGAGGAGAATAGGCATGGGGTCAGTATGTCTAAGACGCGAAACAATGACAAAAATATATGCAAAAGTATCAAAAGAATAGTAATAGATATCAGAAAATTGAACACAGTTGTAAAATTAAACATGTTCTAGCCCGAGCAGAATAAATAAAATTGAATTGGGATGCAGAGGAATAATACGCACTTAGGAAGGAAGGAAAGATCAAGATTGATATGGTTTAGGTTGGAAACCACAGAAAATGACGCTGTTCTAATGGGAGAATCTTCCCATTCTGTGGTTTGGATAGACTGGATACATACATATGTGCACAGTGGGAGAACCAGAGAATAATTCAATTCAAAGAAATATATTTAAGTCCTACTTGAAGAAAATTGGCATATCCGGATATAACTTTAATTTGAATCTCAAATATGCATGTACAATAAGCGATTGATGCAGTAAAGTTTCTGTAATAAATGTCAAGTTTGACAGCAATGAATATATATTATTTTGTAGGAAGAAAGCAGATGTTTTTGAAGTCCAGCCATTGCCACCTGATATCATCCCAATCAGAATGGCAACTATATTAGAGACCGAGGAAGCACATGTGCCTCAGACGTCTGTAAACCTGCTAGAGGATGACAATGAAGATTGTCCAAATGTGTCCAGTCTACCATCAGCCAATATTAATGAAGCTCTCGGAATAATAGACGTCCAAGTATAAACAATATGAAAGCTTCATTTTTCACAGTGGCCCTTCTCATAATACTTCAATACATTATCTAGAGGGCCGTTTATTTCAACCTCTGATAGGTTATACAAGTTCATAGAAAACAATTATTTTATTACTAAAAGTGTTGTATACGTATGGTTACTTTTCAACATAATCACCGAAAAGATTGAGACATTTATCGAACATGTGCACAGGCTCTGCAATACCCGCTTCAAAAAATGTTACTGCTAATGATTTCAAATGAGCATTGACTTTGTTTTGAAGATCTTCGCAATTTACGACGTTTGCGGAGAGCCATTCAAAACAAACAAAGAGGAATTCTGACTTCAGGAATTGTGTTGATCCATGACAACGCTCGTCCACACACTGCCGGGACAGCCCATTAGCTCCTTGAATAATTTCAATGGGACATTTTCGATCACATTCCGTATAGTCCTGGCCTGGCACCCAGCGACTTTCACCTTTTCCCTGAACTGGAGACGTGGCTAGGAGGGCAGCACTTTCAAACCAACGAAGATCTTCAAAACAACGCCAATGCTGATTTCAAATCATTGGCGGCAACATTTTTTTGAAGCGAGTATTGCAAAACTTGTGCATAGCTACGGTGATTATGTTGAAAAGTAACCATAAGTGTACAAAACGTTTAGTAATAAAATAATTGTTTTCTATGAACTTGTCTTTTATTTATAGCCTATCGGAGAACTGAGACAGGCTGGGAGCAGTGAAAGTTTGGTTATCTAAAGAAAAACGCTAATGTAATCTAATGGTATGGACACATTTTATGCCAGCGAGTGTACATATTTATATAGGTATATGAAAGTGCAGGTGTACCGAAGTAATTGCTTGTGCCCGTGGCGGCATTAGCAAGTGTGGGACGATCGGCCGCGATAGAGAGGTTTTGCCAGAAATTGCATCACGGATCGAACGAGCAGTCAGATACTTGAGCACAGTTGAGAAGAGGGACTTGAAAGGGAAAAATGGATTGCATGCAGCAGTTTCCCACACTGCCACCCCAGTTCTGCCAACTGTGCGGCAACCTCCATTCAACAGGCCGCGAGTTTTGTAAACTGGTCTCCCTTCATGCCTCTACTATTAATCAAAGCCTTTCCTGTCGAACACTATTATTATACGGCTACTTACGGCTACAGATGTCAACCATCGATCATAAACACATCGAAGGGTCGCTCGCTTAATCTTTTTGCGCAGTAGGCAGCGCTTTGCTTGATGCGCATGACGTCATAGACGTTAACGAAATTGTTTCGTCAAGGAGCACACATACTGATTAGATTTCTGATTTAAGGGACGGATGGACGGCATTTTAACTATTCATATACACAAAGTTTTTTTTTTTTTTTACTTTCTCGACACTACCTGTACATAATGTACAACCCAAAAAATTCGATACCGAGATTGCACCAGAAATACACGTTTTAGGGTCCCAAAACGCATTTTTAGAAAATGCTCTATGTATTTGTCTGCGTGTATGTTTGCCTATAACACATAACTAAAAAACGAAAACGCAGTAAAATACCTATCTTGGTATACAAGTTTAGTATCTTCCACGTTGTGACAGCAAGATTTTGAGAAAATCCCTCTATCCCAAACTAACCTTTACAAGAAAAAAAATCGAAAATCTTGTTTTTGTCAAAACCGGCTCTAACGATTTGATTAAAATACCGTATACTAAAGATATTTACATAGCAAATAAAATGTATATCTTGAATTTTTCGGGAATAGCCTCTAAAGACTTCTTTATTCTGGATGCATTTTGCTGAATTTTGCGTAACTGGTAAACCGTAAGAGATAGACAAAAATGTAGAGATCGTTAAAAAAAAATTATGTCATACGTTTTTTTTTCGTGGAGTTGACAATTTGCGAGAGTTTTCTTGTTGCTGATTTCAGTTTTAAACTACTTAGAACTTTTCAGAATCGACATTTGTAAACTCCAGGACATGCAAAGAACCCTGGACATGACTATCAGTTTTAAAACATATGACTATAGTTTTAACCTAGTGTATTCCTTTCTAATTATTTTCCTGGTACTTACAAGGAAGCAAGTAATAAAGACAATTTCTGCTAATAATTTTTTCGATTATCATAAAGTATATAGAAGAGTAAGCTGTTTAAGTGAAGTTAAAATAATGGAACACGTGAAAAATGTTTACACATAATTAGGGTGTAAGAAGCAACAGTTTGCCATAGTTACATATGTATCTATAAGATTTTTACTTATGAAATGTATCTTTGGAAAAATTTGATGTGCTCCATTCACGGGACTTTCTCCACATAAGCTTATTCTTCTATATACTTGGTGCTAATTGAGATAAACATTAACACAAATGGTCTTATTGCTTGCTTACTTACTTTCTTGTAAGTAGGAGGGAAATAAGGGAATACACTAGGCAAAAACGAATGTCAAATCTTTTAAAAGCTGGTTGCCACGTGGTTGAAATCCGTTTCTATGCAGGACCAGGAGCTTACAAGCTTCTGTATGACAAAATTTTAAGTCTTTTAAATCTGAAGCAAATGATTAGTATCTCAGAAATGGTCAATTGAACGAAAAAACGTATATGACAAATTGTGTGTTGAAACGTGATCTACATTTTTTGTGTATTAAGTTTTTGTCTATCTCTAACGGTTTACTAGGTAAACAAAATTCAATAAAATCATTCAGAATAAGTAATTCAAAGTTCATTCTTTCACTATTTAGAGGCTATTCCCAAAAGAATTCAAGATATACATTTTATTTGCCTTATAAATATCTTTAATCAAAATCGTTAGTGCCATTTTGAGAAAATTAAAATTTTTGGGAATTTTTTCCATAATCTTTTTGATAGTGTTTAACGCCCACTTTAACTGCTTATGGCACCGCAGGCGGTAACACTAATGATACATGAATGATGAGGGAGCACCAGTGGAATGCGATGGCTAGGGAAACCGGAGTACCCGGAGAAAACACGCCCCAGCACAGCTTTGTCCACCACAAATCTCACATGCTGTAAAGGGTAGTTTGGGGTGGGGGAATTTTTCTCCAAATCTTTGTGTCGCATCCCTGGAAGATACTAAGCTTAAATACCAAGTGTGGTATTTTACCGACTTTTTGTTTTTTAGTTATCGTGTTCAAAGACACACGGACACAGTGACACACGGACACACACGGATCTTTTTCTGAAAATACTTTTGTTGGATACAGGGGATCCTAAAACATCTATTCCCGCTGAAATCTCGGTATCGAATTTTTGGATGAAATGCAAAACCTTCTCTATATACTATGTACATAGTAAGTGTAGCGAAAGTAAAAATATCTCCATCCCAAACCAGTCTTTATGTGGAAGATTTTTCGAAATTTTGGCTGTAACGATGTTCATTAAGATGGATCTGCTTACCTGGCAAATCAAACGTAATCATTATATTTTTTGTGAAAAGCCTCTAAAACTAACTTTGTTTACAAACAATTTCGTATAAACGTTAAGCGATAGACGAAAACATCACAGAATGTATATCTGTTTCAAAGCAACGTACACTTTTGGCATCAGTCATTTTCGAGCTATTCGTTAGAATTAATTTGAATTTTCAATGCTATTTTTTATTTTTTTTTTTAAATACTGTCACCTTACGGTTGGTTCGCGTGACGGAGAAGGCAGTACGGAATTTTTAAGCCAATATAAAGCGAGCCAGCTTAAAAACATTTGACTATCGATTCCGATAAATTCCTTTATCCACCTTGTAGCTACAATAAAATGTGTAATGAAAGTATTTCTGCAAAAATTTACTTTGATTAACATGGTCATAGAAAAACAAGCTTTTGTAAGAATATTTGTAGAAGTAATATAAAAATATAGACAGACAAATCCATGTAAATGTAATATGTCAGATTTTTTAGATAAAATATCAATAGTTTACCATGATTTCATATCTGTCTACTAGATTAATACCTACTTTAATGGATTGTTTGGAAAATGTTTAGATTTAAGAAAAACTCGTTTGTAAGTCCATATAATATTTCGAAAAATCTCAGAGGGTCAATTTGAAATATTTTGAGTACAAAGAAAACAGAACATTTACAAATCAAGAATATTAATTATCTACCAATATATTTTAATTTCTATTTAAAAACTATATTCATATTTAATTACAAGTCACTTAATTATTATCCACGATTTTCAGAAAGACAGCAATAATTTTAGTTTTCTAGCATTTGTATTTTACCTTCTCTACCACTTACCTACTAGGGAGATGAACAATGTAATTATTTCAACTGAAGTAGAAGTTTTGGGTCCCCCTGAATATACATAAAACACACATTTCAGAAAAAGATCCGTAAGTTTGTGTGTGCATAGCATAGCTCAAGAATGTCGACTTCCATGGTAACATGTTAGCCTGTGTTTCCTGAGGTCACAGGTTCAAAGCCGGCGGAGAGAGATGAATTATTTCGGTCGTAAACATACTTACAAAGGCTTTGCTGGCATATTGCCATGGTAGCTCAGTGGCAGAGCAACCGGCTAGAGACCGGGAGATCCTGGTTTAAATCTCGGCTATGGCATTGCATTTTTCAGTCTGACTCTACCTATCCAACTTACCAAGGCTTCTTTGGAAGGTAAGTTAGTCGAATATCGTAGATTCGGTACGTAAAAGAACCTCAAGCATAATAAAGAGGCATCTGAGCAAAGTTAAGCCCAATATAGAATGGGACAGGCGTAGCATTTGAAGGTGTCCATAAATAAAACTCAATTTAATGTATAACTCAAAATAATGATGTTATACTCGCATGTCTTTCTCTAACCATTCAATTCTTATTATCTACGTTAAACCAGATAAACAATTGCGCATATGCTTTAATGACATGCGTTCTTGTAGATACAAAGGAATAAGGGAATACACTAAGTTAAGCGATAGTCAAATCTTGTAAAATTTAGTCACTGTGATTAATATTTCGTTCTGTTGCTTGATCAAGAGTATGAAAAACGAAAAAAGATAATCCATTTGAAGAAATTATAAGCATTTCAAAACATAAATTAATAACAAAGAATATTTTGGAAATGGTTAACTCCACAAAAACTTTAAAAGTATTTGGTATGATTTTAAAATGTTACACTCACACGTGGCTAAAATTTTGTTTTAGGGTTCAGGAGTACTTAAAACTTGTATTTACCGTGAAATCTCGTATCGAAGGAGGCAATACCTTCTCTACCCTCTATGTAAATAAATTAGAAATAAGGTTTTCCTTACCAAACAAACAAAATGCATAAAAATGCATCTATACATCTTGTAAATATATCAGTAATATCCGAGATAGTGGGTCGCAAATGTAGTATATTTAAAATTAGCTCTGTAGGATTTTTCATCCCTTATTAACAGGATAACTGTTCTGTGGGTTCTACTAGGTTTCCAATGCTCAAGAGAATCCGAGGGGAAACTGTGAGTATTTTTAGGAGCAAATTAATATTTACAAGCAACATTCAGGAGGGGGAAATAAAAATGTTGCATGCAGTATTGCTAAATGTATAAATATGCAGAATCATACAACCCAAAGAATTACAGCACGGCATTTATAAATTGTTATTCTGGAACGTGATGACTTGTCAACTGTTACGTCATCAGCTAATGGTAGGCTATGGAGTCTGTCTTAGAATGATTGTGCATGTATGCTAAATGATTGTGGGCGGGGGATTTAATGTGATCCATTCACATGACTTTCTCTACATGTTCTGTAACAAACTATTCCTAAAGAAGCTTATTATTCTATCTACTTCATGCTAATCGAGATAAAACTTAACAAAAATGATATTCCCTTATAAGCAAAAGGGAAATGAGACAATATTCTAGGTTAATATGATAATTGAACCTCTCAAAAGCTCCTTACTATGGGACTTAACTTCGGTTCTCTTTTTGTGGCAAGGAACAAAACAAAACAGGAATGATACATTCCCGTTTGAGAAAAATTTAAATACTTTAAAATTGAAACCAATAAAAAGTAATATCTCGGAAATAGGTAACCTCATAAAAATATGTTCCTGTTTTAACGATATCTGTACTTTTTGGGTAGTAAGTTTTTGTCTATTTCTTACTGCTTATCAGTTATACAAAAGTCATCCAGAATGAAGAGATCTTCAGGGGTTATTCCTAGAAAATTCAAGATATACATTTTATTTGTGATGTAAATATCTTTAGTATACATATGGCAATCAAAAGTTTTAGAGCCATTTTTGAGAAAAATACAATTTTCGGACACTTTCCCATGTAAAGGGTAGTTTGGGATGGGGAATTTTCTTGAAAACCTACGAGCCACTACTTGGAAGATACTATACTTAAATACCAAGTTTGGTATTTCTTTTTGAGCTAAGCTGTCCACTTACACACACAGGCACATACGCACGGACCTTTTTCTAAAAATATGACGTGTTCCATTCACATAACTTTCTATACATCTCTGCAACAAATTATTCTTAAAAAGTTTATACTTTTATTTGCTTAATGCTAATTGAGAAAAAATTAGGAGAAATAATTTTATTATTTGCTTCCTTGTAAGTAGAAGTGAAATAAGGGAGTACCATAGATTAAAATGACAGTCAACAGCCGGTTGCTATCTGACTGAAGTTCCTTTATTTGTATGGACAGAAGTTGCCAAATTCCTGCATGAGAAAAGTTTATTTTTTTCAAAGCTGAAACTAAAAACAAGGAATATCTGAAAAACAATTAACTCAATGAAAAAACTGTACATAATATAAATTGTATGTTTTAACGTGCTCTACATTTTTGTGTGGTAAGTTCTTGCCTATCTCTTACGGTTTAGCAGTTATGCAAAATTCCGTAAAATGCTCCAGAATAGTCATCAGAGACTATTGCCAGAAAATTCAAGATATACATTTTGTTTTGTCAGGCAAATATTTTTAATATACGATATTTTAATCCATATCGTTAGAGCCATTTTTAAGAAAATACAAATTTTCGAAAATTGTTCCATGTAAATGGTAATTCGGGGGGGATTTTCTTAAAAATCTTCGTGTCGTATCTTTGGAAGATACCGAGCTTAAATACCAAGTTTGGTATTTAACCGACTTTTCGTTTTTGAGTTATCGTGTTGACAGGCACACGGACACACACACGGACCTTTTTCTGAAAATGCTGTTTTTGGATACAGGGGGCCCTAAAACATATATTTCCAATGAAATCCCGGTATCGAATTTTTGGGTGGAATGCATTATCTTCTCTATACACTGCATAGTACATGTAGAGAAAGTAAAAATGTCTTTTTTGCATTTTTAGTGAAATCTTGGTTTCGAATTTTGGGGTGGAATACAATACCTTCTTTACCTACATTGTGCATACAGAGTACTCGGTAGGGAAAGCAATAAATTGCCTCTTGTGTGCAAAAATATCTTTATTATATTTGTCTTGAAAGAATATTTTTGTGTAAAATAAAATAACGAAAAAATAAAATAACGAACCACATGTTTGACATATTTAAGTTTATAGGATTGAGAATTAAATTTAAAACACTATTGTTGATTCACACTAACAATCCGTTCATATTGATGCGTATGGTTGATTAATTATGCCAGCTAGAAATAACATCGTGCCTTGAGACACTCAGGCGTCTGGAGTTTAGCTTCCAGAGTACATACTTGCAATACTGTGTGATTTGGTTGGTAGTGGAAACGTTGCACAGGATCTTAAAAAAGAATATCAGAGATGCGGGAAAGCGAGAGTAGTTCTTCGGCTTCCTGAGACAGGAAAGATGGAAGTTGACGAAGTCCGGATTTATAAGCTATATGCAGCCCGGTTTAAGGTTACTAGCATTGCTGCGTCACATCTGCTGCCTCTCCCCCAAAACAATAATAAAGAATTGTTAGCTTATAGCTGCCATGAGAATGAATGGAATCGAATTTGCTCCTATATTAACACAATAAATTTCATCAGGTGGCCCAACTGCCCCGTATTTGACGTGTGCAGATATTCCATCGTGCGTTAAAAGAGTTGCAGAACTAAACAGGGTTATTTCAAGTTAAAAATGGTAAAGTGCAGAAGTGGCTAAGCAATCTTCATTTTTACACCTCTTGTTTATCGCGGAGACGGTGAGGCAGGTTGATTTTATAACTCAGTAAGAGAGTGTGTCGTATAAAAAAATTACTCTTCTAAACGTTGAGGTTATAATATGCAAATGAAAGCATGCCAATTGCAGATGCAAATTTTTTCCGGAATCTCAAAATTTACAGCATACAAAGTTGTCAAAACTATTTCTCATCATTCTAATACATTCTAATTCTCATCGTAATTGTCCACATCTAGCTATTTTCTCCACACGTACTATGTACATAGTGTATAGAGAAGGTATTGCACTCCACCCAAAAATTCGATACTGAGATTTCACCGGAAATATAAGATTTAGGGACTCTTGTGTCAAAAAAAAAGCATTTTCAGAAAAAGGTCCGTGTGTGTGAGTCCGAGGGTCAGCGTGTCCGCGAATACAATAACTCAAAAACGAAAAGTCGGTAAAATACCAAACTTGGCATTTAAGTTAAGTACCTTCCAAGGATGCGACACGAAGATTTTGAGAAAAATCCCTCCACACCCAACTACCCTTTATACAGAACTTTTCTCGAACATTTTTATTTTTTCAAAAATGGCTCTAACGATTTTGATTAAAATATCGTCTATATTAAAGATATTTACCTGACAAATAAACTATATTTTTAATTTTCTGGGAATAGCCTCAGAAGGCTATAATATGTCTAGATTAATTTTACGGAATTTTGCATAACTACTAAACCGTAAGAAATGGACAAAAACTTACCATACAAAAAGTGTAGAGCACGTTAAAACACACAATTTATATTATATACAATTTTTTCGTGATGTCGATCGGTTTTGAGTTATTCATTACTTTTTGTTTCAGCTTTAAAAAAAATTCTAATACAGGAATTTGTCAATTCCTGTCCATTACAAACAAAGGAATTTCAATCACATAGCAACCAGATTTTGACTATCACTTTAACCTATGGTACTCCCTTATTTCGCTCCTACTTATAAGGAATCAAGTAGCAAGACCCCTTCTGCTAATTTTGTTCTCGATTAGCATGAAGTAAATAGAGGCATAAGTTTTTAACAATAATTGATTGAAAAGATGTAGAGAAAGTCATGTGAATGCAACACATCAGGTTTTTTTTCTTACGCCACGGTAATTTGTACGCATTTTATTACATGCGTATCCACTCCACAATTTTTAGGAGGATACTCGCTTTTTGAGAAGCACACTTTACAATACGCTCAATACTATAATTTTCGGCCATTTTACTGTATGCTGCTGGCTAACCTATAATAGCTTATTTTAGGAAAACATCGCAATAAACAAACGTTAGAAGTTCATTCGATGAGTATGCACAAGAAGCGTGAGCGTTCTCTTGAGTTGTTGAACTGAGTAAAGTGCAACTGATTGCCTTACTGTAGTACTTACTAAGCTTAAACCAAAAAGTACTGTCCGTAGCTTACTAAAGCTTCGGCTTAAACTTAATCTGTGAAACCAGCATTAAGTGGCATTCCTGGAATGGAAAACAAGGCATGAACATATTTTCTTTTGGAGTTTTAAACGTACTTCAAAATAAATACAGCTTGCAAGGTAAATAGGTGTAAATAATTTGATATTTATTAAACAATAAATATAGCACATAAGTGTATCTCATTTTGTCCTCCGCTCAGCCATAAATGAAGCACAAATCTCAGGGTCTAATGTGTTTTGAACGGCTCTGCGTTATGATTCCTCTGTGTATAGAAACATCATGCAATGGCTATGTTTAGTACAATTCGCACACCGCCAACCTGCAATCACGTAACTCACAGTGAGGAAACGAGGGACCAATTCGTCGCAAACTTTCCTATACACAATGAATGAATTTCCCTTTGCTGAATTAAGGCTATTATTTAATTTACGCCGCACCCGAGGAATCTGCTAATGCTGCGAGGGACAGTATGATCGGCAAATATAAAAATACCAACGTTCACGCAACGCCTCAAAGGATCTGCGAAAAAAGCTCCCTTATTTCCCGATTTGAAGGGGTTTTAATTGTTAAGCTGCAGTTTTAATTTTTCACCTTTTTATGAGCAATAAGGGTGATTTTGTAGTTTAAAGAAGGGAAGTTTAATGCTTACATGTTGGTTTGAGTTATGTATTTGTTCAATAAAACAAACTTAAGTAACGTATAATAATATTGTGTTCAATATTTTTAAGTTTCAGCCTTAAAACACTGTGAATCCTAGTCAGATAATGTTGAATGAAAATTATAAGGTATATTTACGTCAGTTGATGTTTCAAAATGATCGATTTTCTTCACACCAGCTATAGCCAGACATGAAAAAAGCAGAAGAGTGTCAACCGAGGACCTGTTTCGTAAACAATCCCTGAATGTCAGAGAGTGAATAACAGCTATCTTAAAAACATCGTACATTTTTGCCCATGAACATAACTTCAGAAAATAGCGAAAAAAACTGCAAACACTGGATCATAAAATTTTCCTCAAATGCTGACAAAAATATTTGCAATTATGCACCTCCCATTCTGTATATGAAATTGGATAGGTAGAATCTTTTGAGATCTTTAGTTTACCGGGAAAAAACGAGTATGAAGGGGAACTTAATGCAGTTTGGGCATGCTGCCGTGAAACGTCAGTGGTCACAGCAAAAATGTATGTGAAATGTTTTAACTTCCCTCCTGAATGTTTGCTTGTTAGTCATACAGACCGGTACTTATAAGTCAGTTGTAAATGTAAATCCTGAAATTCAGTGAAGTTATGTAACCTAATAAGCATAACAGCTTAAAGTGAATAGTTTGTTTACATTGACAAAACACTGCCAAAACACTCTTATTATCTGTAGTATTAGTACCGACATTACAGAATGATTTATCTGCGCGTTTACGTTAACACTCCACGCTTTCCAACTCCCTGTGCAAACAAATGGTTATTAAATAGATTTTCCTGCTATACAACGTCAGGCTTAGTGCTAAGTTTATACCTATTGTTTCCCTTGTGTTAATAAATTTATTTATTCACTAATAACACCGCATGCTTTTCGTACATAAATACAGAACAACATGCTAACGAAGAGTGAATTGTAGGTGTTACTTTAAATGTTTAATAAATAATAACATTTTTCAGGCAATTTTACTTTCACTCTCTTTCTAGGAAGTATACCTATATTGAAGAGAAAAATAATCTGATGTGTTCCATTCACATACGTTTCTCTACCTCTCTGCAACAAATTATTGTTTAAAGCTTATGCTTCTATTTATTTCATGCTAATCGGGAAAAAATTAGCAGAAATAGTCTTATTACGTACTTCCTTGTAAGTAGAAGCAAAATAAGGGAGTACCAAGGTTAAAGTGATACACAAAATCTGGTTGCTATGTGACTGAAGTTCCTTTGCTTGTATGGGCAGAAGTTGTCAAATTCCTGTATGAACAAAAGTATAACCTTTTCAATTATTTTCGATGGATTTTTTCAGATATGACCCTGGGTATATGAAGTTAGCATGGTAACCATTACACCACGGAGGGCAACATAATGTAGATAAAACAATACTTTTTCATAATAATGGATTTATGTGTAATAAGACCGTTTCTGCTAATGTTTATCTCGATTAGCATGAAGTGGACAGAAGTGTTACAATGTAAAGAAAGTCATATGAATGGAACATATAATATTTTTACTTTTGTACATATAGTGTATAAAGAAGGTATTGTATTGAACCCAAGGATTCGGAACTGAGATTTCACCGGAAATACATGTTGTGGGACCCCTTGAATCCAAAAAATAATTTTTAGAAAAATGTCCGTGTGTGTATGTTTTTGGGCAGCATAGCTCAAAATCGAAAAGTCAGTTGAATACCAAACTTGATATTTAAGTACAGTGTCTTCCAAGGATGCGACACGAGGATTTTAAGGAAAATATCCCACACCCAGCTACCCTTTACATGTTAAAAAAATCGAAAAATTTGGTTTCTTAAAAATGGCTCAAACAATTTTGATTAAAATATCATATATTGAAGATATTTACATCACATATGAAATTTATATTTTGAATTTTCTGGAAAAAGCCTCATGAAGACCTCTCTTTTCTAGATGATTTTTGCGAAAGTTTATACAATGGTTAAACCATAAGAGATAGATATCTTACTATATAAATGTAGATCTCGTGAAAACCTAATTTATGTTGTGTACGTTTTTTATGTAAACCTGAATGTTTCCGAGATATTCCTTGAGTTTGGTTTCAATTTTAAACTACTTAAACTTTTCTCAAACGGGGAGGTAGATTAAATATTTTAAGGGAGTTTAATTTGTACTTTATTTTTAATTTTTGGATGTATAGTAAAATGTATATAAATCATAATATATACTTCGTCTAATGTGTAAATAAATACAGATAAAAATATTGAAGCACTATTTGCATGCAGAGTATGCTTTGTTTCATCTCTCTTGTTTTCCTACAGGCCATGCAAAGGAAATCGAACTTAAATTGTTTCGCACAGGACCAGCTTTTAAAATATTTGACTGTAGATTTGACTCGACTATGTATTCCCTTATGTACCTTCTACTTACAAGGAAGCAAGTAATAAGACAACTTCTATTAATGTTTACCTTGATAAGCATGTCGTAGATAAAAGAATAATCTTTCATAAGGAATGGAGCAGATTTGTTTTAGTAGAATATAACGTTTTCTATATACTACTACTACGTTGTAGAGAAAGTAAAATTCTAATGTGTTCCATTCACATGACTCTCTCTACATCTCTGCAACAAATTATTCTACTTACTTAATCTAAACGAGAAAAAATTAGCAGAAATAGTCTTACTACTTGCTTCTTTGTTAGTAGAAACAAACTAAGGGAGTACCATAGGTTAAAGTGATAGTCAAAAGCTGATTGCTATGTGACAAGTTCCTTTGTTTGTATGGACAGAAATTGACAAATTCCTGTATGAGGAAAGTATGTTTTTCAAAGCTGAAACCAAAAACAAAGGAATATCTCAAAAAAGATCAACTCCACAAAAAAAGTATATGACATAAATTGTGTGTTTTAAAGTGCTCTACTTTTACTGTTTTTTTAAGTTTTCGTCCAACTCTTAATGGTTTAGCAGTTATGCAAAATTCCGAAAATTGATCCAGAATAAAGCAGTCTTCAGAGGCTATTCCCAGAAAAGTCAAGATATACATTTTATTTGTTAGGTAAATGTCTTTAATGTACGATATTTTAATTAAAAATCATTAAAGCCATTTTTAAGAAAATCAAAACTTTCGAAATTTTTTCCATGTAAAGGGTAGTTTGGGGTGGGGATTTTTTTGAAAATCTTCGTGTCGCATCCTTGGACGATACCAAACTTAAATACCAAGTTCGGTATTTAACGGTCTTTTTGTTTTTGAGCTATGCTACCCAACACACACACACACACACACACACACACACACACACGGACATTTTTCTAAAAATGATTTTTTATGATTCAGGGAGTCTCAAAACATATATTTCCGGTGAAATCTCGGTATCGAATTTTTGGGTACAATACAATACCTTCTCATAGTGCGTATAGAGAAAGTAATAATGAAATGGTGAAAACACGACATTTTAGCCCAATCTGTTTCGCGTATTCATATAGTGTATAAACGCTACGCCTCCAGGTCTCCAGTCATCGGTTAAAGCAATACCAAAATCGTTGCAAGCCACGACAGTTGTGATTGTATCTATGTTGGCAGCCAACGTCACATTTCATTAGTGTTATGCCTGCGAACAGCTTCCTTTGTGCATAAGTAAGCGCCTTAACGTGGACCAGTTCTGGGCGTCCTTCCAACGCCATCTCTTGAAACAGACGCTAAGCTCTTTCTCACCAAGGCGTCCAATACCGGTCGATAGCGGGGATGTTACAGTGCCGCCATCTCTAGATATAATCCTAACTTACCCTTTCAAGGCAGGCGTCGAAACTGTAAAAGGGCGCGAGGAAAAAAAGGAAGCAAACCACTGGGGATTTGCTTTAAGCTATTCTACAGAGATGTTTTTTTTTTTTTAAAGACTTAAAACAGGAAGGAGTGCAAACATGTTCAGCATTTTGGGGTTTTTTTCTAGACCTGCATAAAAATTAAACTTATATTGGCTATAGAGCAACATTTTGAATCTATTTCACTAATTCAACTGCATTCCATATTTATCTCTCAAATTTCGAGGCCTTCGAGATATTTCGATGACATTTATGACTTCAGCACTTAAAACGCATTCAAAAGCATCGGAAATATTTTGTATATAACCGCAACTTCCATTTTCATTGAACCTCAGTTTAAACGATAGATAAGATCTAGCAAAGTTAAACTGAAGTTCAACTGGTAGTTATCGTTTATAACATCAAATATGCATAACCAAAGTTTAAACTGAAAACTTATGTTTAATAATATTTATGGTACCGGGCATTGCTGTTAATGTTTTGTTAAGTTAGTTGAGGTTAATGAATAAGATATTTACAATGCGAGAACGATACCATTATATTTTACATTTTGTATAATCACTGATCTGAATCCAATGTGATACAAAGCTTTTTTTTTTTTTTTTTTTTTACTATAATTATAACCACAAAGTTAAATTAATTTCAAGAACGCTGACATTGTTTTGCACTTTCTAAAGTATTTCAATGTATGAACGATGTCATTGTTTGTACTTTTATTATAATCACTGAGGCGATTCAAATACGAGAATTGTCCCATTACTTTATATTTACTAAAGTGAGAATAGGAGAACGATGGCATTATTTGTACCTTAAGAATTATCACTGAAGTGACTCTAATACGAGAACGATACATTCTTTTGTACTTGAAGTATTACCACAGGTGGGACTGAAACACACACAAAAAAATGCTATTATTTGTACTTTTAATATGATCACTGAAGCGATTCAAATACAAGAAAGATACAATTTTTTGTATTTTTAGTATAATCATTAGTGATACGATAACGATTCCTTTTTTCCTTCTTTTTTTTTTAATATAATCACTAAAGAACTTACAAAGCGAGAGCAATACAAGCTCTCGTAGTTTCGTTTATTCTTTTAATGTATAATCAGAATATAGGGGTTAAATCAATACACCATTTCTTGTCAAGAATTCACCTGTTTTGAAGAAGTCAAAAAGGATAGATAGCTTTGGCAAAGCAACGTTTAGCAGAAAAATAAAAGCTGTGAACATTTGAAGAAATATATGTGGTATTGTGACGCAAAATTTTTGACATCGCGACGAAATAAGAAACAATAAAAACATTTAAATCGAGAAAATCTTAGCAGAAATAATCTTATTACTTGCTACCTTGTAAGTAGAAGCAAAATAAGGGTTAAAGTGATAGTCAAAAGCTAGTTACTATGCGACTGAAGTCCTAGTTTGCATGGACAGGAGTTGACAATACCTGTATGACAGAAGTATAAGCTTTGTAAAGTTGAAATCAAAAATAAGGAATAACTAAAACGATCAACTCAACGAAAAAAATTTAATTAACATGAATTGTGTGTTTTAACGAGCTCTACATTTTTTGTGTCGCAAGTTTTTGCCCATTTCTTACGGTTTAGCACTTATGCAAAATTCCGTAAAATTCATTCAGAATAAGGTAGTATTCAGAGACTATTCCCAGAAAATTTAAAGTATACATTTTATTTATCAGGTAAATATCTCTAATATACGAGATTTTAATAAAAACCGTTAGAGCCATTTTTGAGAAAATCAAAATATTCGAAAAAAGTTCCATATAAAGAGTAGTTTGGGGTGTGGGGAATTTTTTCAAAATCTTTGTCTGACATCCATGGAAGATACTAAACTTAAGTACCAAGTTTGCTATTTTACCGAATTTTTGGTTTTGAGTTATCGTGTTCAAACACACACACACACACACACACACAGACACGGGCCTTTTTTTTAAAGTGCCTTTTTTGGATACAGGGAACTCTAAAACATATACTTCCAGTGAAATCTCGGTATCGAATTTTTTGGGTGGAGTACAATACCTTCTCTATACACTGTGTACATAGTACGTATAGAGAAAGTAAAGATCAATTCAATAGATTTTTTTTTAATTATTTAATATCTAACAATAAACAATTTTCTTGATCGATTATCGTCTATTCACGTATTTACACCTGCGTCTCTCAATGTTTGCGTTGTTACTTTAATATATTATCTGCATTTCTTATTCATCGCCCTGTGTGTTTCTTTCTTATAGGCGAGTGCTCAACACTAAGCCAATACACGAGTTTTATTGCCAATAGTCGGCTTAACCGAAGCTACACGGATATCTCTTCAACTATATTTAAGATTTAATTAATTTATATACTTCAACCATTAATTATGAAATTATTATGCAATGATCTCAACCAATTTTACATTCTCTACACGTACATAAGTAGAAAAGATATTACATTCCACTCAAAAATTAAATACCGAATTTCAATAGAAATATAGATACTTTTTGATGTCCCCTGAATCCAAAAGAAAATCATGTTTAGAAAGAGGTTTGTGCGCGCGCATCTATTTGTAAACAACAGAACTAAAATGATCCGATGTGTTCCATTCACATGACTTTCCCTACATCTCCACAACAAGTTATTGTTAAAAAGCTAATACTTCTATTTACTGCATGCTAATCGAGAAAAAATTAGTAGAAATGGTCTTATTACTTACTTCCTTGTAAGTAGAACAGAAATAAATAGAGTAGCAAAGGTTAAAGCGATAGCCAAAAGCTGATTGCTATGTGACTGAAGTTCTATTGTTTGTATGGACAGGGTGGGGGGAGACACCAAACTTAAATACTTAAATACCAATTTTGGTATTTAACGGCTTTTTGTTATTGAGCTAAATTGTCCACAGACACATATACGCTCTTTTTGGATTCAGGGGGTCCCAAAATTTATTTCCGGTGAAATCTCTCTGTATGGAATTTTTGGGTGCTTTACAATAGCCTCTCTATATAGGTACTATGATCATCGTACGCGTAGAGAAAGTAAAAAGTTTGTTTGGAATATCTCAGAAATGGTTAGATGGACTCCGTGGACAGACGTTATGAATGGGGTGCAGTATTGGGGGGTGAGATGTGGTCAGCTTCGATCCCCCCGACCAGTTAATGCGGCCTTCACGACCTGGAGCCGCTACTTCTCCAAGTAGATCCTCAATTGGCCCCCCCAGGGACCTCATGAGGCTGAATGCACCCCGGTCTCCCAGCGGGGGAAAAATCCCCACGCCGGTACTGGGAATCAAACCCAGGTCTACGACTTGGCAAGCAGCAACGCCACCACCGCACTAGGGAGACGTCCCAGAAATGCTTAGCTCTACAGATAAAATGCCGTATATGACACAAATTGTGTTTTAACATGTTTCTTTATTTCTTACGGTTTACCAATTAAGCAAAAGCCATGCAGAATGAAGAGGACTTCAGCGATATTCCTAAGACATTCATTTATTTTATCTTATATATATTTAATATACTGCAGACTAATTTACCCTTTGGGTCTGGAGGCATGAAATTCTTTCATGTTTACACTGAAATGACAAAAGTAGCCTCTGATATACATACAACGAAACGGGATTGAAATTTGGTGACATGAACATGGAAACATCTTAGCTATAATACTTTTGGAAATATTGTATCATAGGACCTGAAGGAGTACTACCCTCAAACGCGACCATGCAAAACCTCAGTCGTTTCACATAACGACTAGCTTTTAAAACAGTTACTCTCGCTATGTATCCCCTTATTTCCCTTCTTCTTACAATGAAATAAGTAACAAGCCCAATCCTGCTAAAGTTTATCTTGATTATCATAATTTAGATAGAATAATTTTTTGTAAGAATCCTGTGTATATGGAACACTATGGAAAGTTATAAGCCTGGAACACTTCAGATTTATAGAAAATGTTCGTGTGTGCGTCGTGTATCTGTAAGCAGCATAGCTTAAAAACGAAAAGTGAGTTAAATACCAAACTTGGTAATTAAGTTCAGTATGTTTTAAGAGCAAGAAAATCACCCCAACCACAAATACACTTTATGTGTAATATTTTTCAAAAATTGTAATTTCTCATAAAGAGCTCTAAAGCCTTTGATTAAAATTTCAATAAATGCGTTCAGTGTTGAAAGAATTATGAACATTAGATGAATTTTAGTTGCGATTTATACACACACAAATTTACTCTCTTAATAATATATGGATATAGATTGCAGATTTTCTAAACACCGCGTGAATAAATGCTAACATACAGAGAGAGAGAGAAAGAGGGACCTTTCTAGCATGATTTGTATTTTCAAGTGTGTTTAGTTTTCTTTTTTAACCAGGATTTATCATTGATGCATAAAATAAACAAATGTGACAGGATATAACTTCAACATTCTTTCTTTCTTTACCAAAAGACCTGAGTTTCGCCAGGATTGGGCGAAGAAAGTGGCAGAGATCTTGAAAGAAGGTCCAATAATGTGTATCGCAATTGAGAAACTGGTGAAGCAATTTACAGACAAAAGATCTGTCGTCGACAAGCCTGGATCTCTTGTACATTATTGGACAGCATCGTCATTTGCTGGATAGCGATCGATGGATTGGAAGGAGAGGGCCAGTGGAGTGGGCAATGCGATTCTCTGACCTTAATCAACTAGAATTACCCAAGTTATTTCCACTGTGGAATCCGTTAACAGCGGGAATATGCAGTGTCCTTTCTAAATTACAATAAATCTACAAAATCCTTTACTTTAAGAATTTTATTAACTCCCCATAATACCAAAAGAATGCGCTGAAACAAGCTGATTTTTGTGGAACTTGAGCTAGAAACTCCGGTCGCCAACTTTGCGCTGTAATTACACAGTGCCTATCCCAAAGTCGCAAATTTATTGTCTCTTAAATGTGACAATAACAAAATTTCGGTAGATTATGGTCAAAAATTTAAAAATAGTTCTTACACGATGTTCTTGTTTTAAGTGAAATTTAGTAACAGGTATGCTTAAAAATAGCAAGCTGTAACTTTATACACCATCGTGTTAATAATACAATATATAATATACAGTGCTTATTGAACATCTTTATGTAATACCATTATCTATTTTGCTGAACTGTAACTACAGGCTACAAAATCTTCTGTGGTTTCATGCTTTTCCTTACTATTTGAAGCACGTATGTACAATGTATATAGTAGATAGAGAAGGTATTGTATTCGATGCCGAGATTTCAGCGGAAATGCAAGTTTTGAGACCACCCGAATCCGAAAAAGCATTTAATTTTCTCTAACACGTATTTATAAACAACGTACATAGTAGCTAGAGAAGGTATTGAATTCCAATAAAAATAAGATGTCAACATGTCATCGGAACTTTTGTTCGAAAAAGTATGTTTTAAAAAAGGCTTGTATGTGTGTGTCTGTGAACAGTATAGCTCAAAAACGAAAATACTGCTAAAAACCAAACTTGGTATTTAAGTTCAGTATGTTCCAAGGATGCGACATGAATATTTTTAAAAAATCCCTCATCCACAAACTACACTTTGCACGGAAAATGTTTTGAAAATGTTTTTTTTAAAACATTGTTCTGTCGATTTTGATTAAAGATATTTACATCACAAATAAAAATTTTATTTTAAATTTTCTGAGAATATCCTCTAAAGACCTCTTTATTCCGGAGGAGAATTTTGCATAACAGTTAAACCGTAAGAGACAAACAAAAACTTATTACACAAAAAGTTTAGTTTGTTATATATGTGATATCCTTATTGGTTTCAGTTTTAAACTACCCTCAAACGCGACCATGCAAAACGACCAGCTTTTAAAACATTTGAATATTGCTATGTATCCCATTATTTCCCTTCTACTTACAATAAAGCATGTAAGAAGCGCAACTCCCGATAATGTATATCTTTATTAGCAGGATGTAGACAGAATAATCTTTTGTAAGAAATTTTGTACATGGAACAACTAGTGAAAGTTATACGAATGGAACACATCAGATTTATAGAAAAACGTTCGTGTGAGTTTCTTATCTGTAAGCAGCAAAGCTTAAAACGAAAAGTGGGTTAAATACCAAACTTAGTAATTAAGTCCAGTATCTTTCAAGGATGCGACATGAAGATTTTAAAGAAAATCCCTCCAACCACAAATACTCTTTATATGGAATATTTTTTTAAATTTTTGATTTTTTATAAATAGCTCTAAAGCTTATGATTAAAATTCCATGTTTTCAAATAATTTCATGACAAACGAAATGGTATCTTGAATTTTCTGATAATAGCCTCTGAAGACCTCTTCATTCTGGATGACTTTAGTAGAAGTCATAAACCGTAAGAGATAGACAAAAACTTAGTACACAAAAAATGTATATTTCATTAAAATATACAATCTATGTTCTATGCATTTTTACTTTCTCTATATGCACTATGTACGTAATGTATAGAGAAGGTATTGCAGTCCACCCAAATATTCGATACCGAGATTTCACCGGAAATATATGTTTTAGAGTCCCCTTTAACTACAAAAAAAAACATTTTCGGAAAAAGGTGCGTGTGTATGTGTGTGTGTCCACCCCCAACTACCCTTTACATGGAACTTTTATCGAAAATTTTGATTTTTTCAAAACTGGCTCAAACGATTTTGATTAAAATGTCGTATATTAAAGCTATTTACCTGACAAATAAAATGTATACTTCGAATTTTCTGGGAATAGCCCCTGAAGAGTACTTTATTCTGGATGAACTTTACGGAAGTTTGAATAACTACTAAACCGTAAGAGAAGGACAAAAACTTACTACAAAGAATGTAGAGTGCGTTAAAACACACAATTTACGTTATATACATTTTTTTTTGTAGAGTTTCGTTTATGAGACATTCCTTGTTTTTGTTTTCTGCTTTGAGGAACTTACTTTTCTCATACAGGAATTATCAACTCCTGTTCCATACAAACAAAGGAATTTCAGTCACACACAAAAAAAAACAGGTTTTGACTATCACTTTAACCTACGGTGCTCCTTTATTTTGCTTCTACTTACAAGGAAGCAAGTAATAAGACTATTTCTGCTAATTTTGTCTGATTAGCAATAGTAAATAGAAGTATAAGCTTTTTAAGAATAATTTGTTGCAGGGATATAGAGAAAGTCATGTGAATGGTACACATCAGATTTTTCTATAGAGTTACCCGATTCCGAGATATTCATTGTTTTTGGTTTCAATTTTAAGCTACTAAACTTTTTCCAGCGGGAAGCTAACTTTTGTATAATCCCCTTTATTTTGCTCCTGCGAAATCAAAAAGTAACTGAATGTTAGTTTTTTCACAGAGCAACCAGCTTTTAAAGGACTTGACTATCGCTTTAGTCTAGTGTATTCCCTTATTTCCCTTCTACTTACTTGGAAGAAGCATATAATAATATTTCTGCTAACATAGTATAACGTACTATTTTTTAAGGAAAGTTTTTTTTTTTTGTAACAGCTAGAAAAAGTCATATTAATGGAGCACATTATTAGATTTATTATTCAATTACTGCGTTTTCGTTGGGGAATTGGAATCGACTTGAGTTGAATACTATTTGAATACGATCCGCGTTTCAGGTGCTAAATTCAATATGAATTTAAATCGTTAAATACGCCAGCTTACAAAATAAATAATTAGAGCTTATGAGTGATCGACTTGGGTTTATGTTGACAAACCTGTTGAGCATAGTTTTGTGTATGGCAAGTAGGTTTTGGGGTAAGTGAATGTTTCTGAGAAGAATAAATTACGAGACTATGAAAACGATAAATATGGGCCCATTGGGTTTTATTTCACCAGTTACTGGTTAGTATATTGAAAAAGAAAAAGAAATCTGATGTGCTCCATTCACATGAATATCTCTGCATTTCTGTAGCACATTATTGTTAATAAACTTATTCTTTATCTACTTCATGCTAATCGAAATAAACGTTGCAGAAATTGTCTTATTAATTAGTTCCTTATAAGTAGAAGGGAAATGAGGGATTAGACTATGCTAAACCAACAGTCAAATGTTTTAAAATGCGGTTGCTATGGGACTAAAATCAGTTTATTTGCGTGACCAGAAGTTGACAAGTTCCTGTATGAGAAAAGTATTTTAAAATTGTAACCAATAACAAGGAATATCTCGAAACTATTAAATCATTTAAAAAAATATGACATAAAATGTGTGTTTTAAGAAAATATACATTTTTGTCTATCTTTTACGATTTACCAGTTATGCAAAATTTAGAAAAACCCATCCAGAAAAAAGAGGCCTTCAGAGGTTATTCCCGAAAAATTCAAGATATTTTATTTATCATAGATATCTTAAATATAAGAGATTTAAATCAAACTGGTTAAAGCCATTTTTGAGAAAATCAAAATTTTGGAAATTTGTTCCAAGTAAACAGTAGTTGGGGAGGCTGGGGTTTTCTTGAAAATCTTCGTCTGAAATCCTTGTAAGAGACTGAACTTAAATATTAAGTTTGGTATTTAACATACTTTTCGTTTTTTGGCTATGCGGCCCACAGATACACGCACAGACATTTTTCTAAAAACGTTTTTTATCGATTCCGGGGGACCCAAAACATATATTTCCGGTGAAATCTCAGTATAGAATTTTTGGTGTAGAGAAAGTAAAAATGACGAGCGTGCAATTATTGCGAAGACTGTAGTATAATAATATTATCTACTACATTATAATATCTCTGGTGTATTCATTACGATTTGATTACGAAGGTATTTGCCAGCAACTATTTTGATCCGATCCCATTCTTATTTCAATTTCTAAGAGGATCGGATCCAATATTCAATACGATCTGGATCCGCGTTTCCATGTAATACGGAATATGTACTCAAATTGATTTCAATTCACCATGGAATCGTTGTGAATGTTTACTGAAAGAAGTAACTAAACAAAGCACTTGTTCTCGAGCATCTTTATTCAATTATTTCCAATGTTTATTTAAATACATATTCCCACATAAATAATCGTTGTTGTATATGTCCGTGAAAAAGATAACTCAATTTCTAATATTTATTTTATTTTAATTTCGTGATGCCTTACAAAAAGCATTGTATAGTGCGACATATGTGCAAAGTCCTTTTTGATTTTCCTGTGGATATCCACACTCGATTAAACAAACGACGACTTTAGCACTTGTATGCAAAAAGTATTTTTATTAAGACTATTACATATGTAACACTTTTTTCGCAATGTTATTACATTTAATATTGTGCATAAATTGTTCTGAATGATAGCAATGTATTTCCTATAGTAATGGCATTTTCTACAGCACTGGCACACAAACACACACACGGGCCGTTTTCTAAAATTACTTTTTGACTTTAGAGGATTCTAAAACGTGTGTTTCCAGTAAAATATCACTATTAATTTTTGGGTGGAGTGCAATATCTTCTTTACCTACTTACATGTACGTAATAGCGAAAGTAATACAATAGAATAAAAACCAGAAATACATTTGTCTTTGTCTCGATGTCGCTGATAAAACTTTCGCATAAATACTCTAGCTAATCGCTTATTTTACAATTCTTCACTCATTTTTCTAGAAGGCCGCGTTATGTTGCATTGGTTTAGCGGTTTCTTAGATATCAATTGTAGCGAAGCTCCTTTATAGAGGCGGTGCCCGAATCACCCCTTCATTTAACATCGAGTGTAATATCCTTTATTTGTTTCGGTTTTGTGTCGCTGGATTATTTTAGGCCAGTCACACAGCAAACTAGTAACGAATTCACAGGTTGGTTGCCTGAAGATGCAAACCTTATAAATGAGAAAACATTGGGATCCAAGAAAATAGGCCACATTTTATACACGCTAATACATCACAAAGTAAAAATATTATACAGAGCAAACGGTAAAGTTTACTTTGACTACAAATCGGACCTCAGACTTCTATTTCTCCAAAAGACCCTAATATAAATTGCTTTAACAAATAAACTTAGACATAATTTTAGAAACTCCATTATTACTTCTAGCCTATACGAAACAGAAGACCTTATTATGGCTCATGACGGCCTAGCGGCCTCCACTCGCAGCATACCTGTTTTTCAAGAAACACTATGTTTCATTAATTTAGCTAACATTAATATTTCGTTAGTTGCTTTAAAATCCACTTTACTTACACTAACATATAATAAAATTCGCAGATTACACTTGAATATATACTTTGCTAAGTATCCGTATATATATCTGTATTTAATAAATAGCTAAATAATTTTTTTTCTGAGGAACACTAAATACACCGAAAAAAGCTCAGTTTGCATTCACTTTCAGATATACACGATATCATCGCGCATGACTGATATATTTACTTTCTCTACACGTACATGTACAGAGAAGGTATTATGTACAGAAAAATTCGATGAGATTTTACCGTAAATACATGTTTTGGGTCCCCCTGAATCCAAAAAAAAAAGCATTTTTGGAAAAAGGTGTATGTGTGTACAGCATAGCTCAAAAACGAAAAGACCATTAAATACCAAACTTGGTATTTAAGTTTGGCATCTTCCAAGGATACGACACGAAGATTTTCAAGAAAATCCTCCCACCCCAACTATTCTTTATATGGAACTTTTTTCAAAAATATTGACTTTCTCAAAAATTACTAACGATTTTGATGAAAATATCTGACAAATAATATGTATATCTTGAATTTTCTGGGAATAGCCTCTGAAGACTACTTTATTCTGGATGAATTTAGCATCACTGATAAACCTAAGAAATAGACAAAAACTTACCACACAAAAAATGTAGAGCACATTAAAACACACAATTCAGTTGTATAATTTTTTTCGAGGAGTTGATCGTTTTTGAGATATTCCTTGTTTTTTGGTATCAGGTTTAAAAAACTTGTACTTTTCTCATACAGGAATTTGTCAACTCGTGTCCATACAAACAAAGGAACTTCAGTCACCTAGTAACCAGCTTCTGCTTCACTTTAACCTATAACACTCCCATATTTCGCTTCTACTTACAAGTAATGAGACTATTTCTGCTAATGTTTTCTCAATTAGCCTGAAGTAAATAGAAGAATAAGCTTATTAACAATAATTTGTTACACAGAAGTAGAGAAAGTCATGTGAATAGAACACATCAGATTTTTTTACTTTCTCTATACGCACTATGTACATAGTGTATAGAGAAGGTATAGTAATGCACCCAAAAATTCGATATCAAGATTTTACCATAAATACATATTTTAATACCCCCTGAGTCCAAAAAAGAGCATTTTAGAAAAATTTCCGTATGTATGTGTGTCTGTCTGTCAGTCTGTGTGTATCTGTGGGCAGCAATTCTCAAAAACGAAAAGTCCGTTAAATACCAAACTCAGTATTTAAGTTCAGTATCTTCCTAGGATGCGACATAAACTTTTCCAAGAAAATCCCCCCACCCCCAACAACCCTTTATATAGAAAATTTTTCGAAAAATGCGATTCTCTGAAAAATTAATCAAACAATTTTCATTAAAATAACGTATATTAAAGATATTTACCCGACAAATAACATGTATAACTTAAATTTTCTAGGAATAGCCTCTGAAGACTACCTTATGCTGGATGAATTTTCATAATTTTGCATAACTGATAAACCGTAAGAGACGGAAAAAATTTAGAGCATGTTAAAATACAAAATTTATGTTATGCACTTTTTTTCGTGGAGTTGGTCGTTTTTGAGATATATCTTGTTTTTGGTTTCACCTTTAAAAAAGCATAGAAACTTCAGTCACATAGTAACCAGATTTTGACTATCACTTTAACCTATGCTACTCCCTTATTTCCCTTCTCCTACTTACAACGGAGCAAGTAGTAAGACTATTTCTGCTATTTATATCGCAATTAGCTTGAAGTAAATAGAAGTTATGTTGCAGAGATGTAGAGAAAGGCATGTGAATGGAACACATCGGATTTTTCAATTCACAGCTCCTAATGAACTCAGAATATTGCATGACCGAATTATGTGATGAATTCCTGGAGTATCAGTGGCAAAACATCGTCTCATACTATAAGCAGGACAATTAACCAATGAGATTACAGCTTCTGGAATACTGAAAGTCATGGTTTGCCTTGTAAAGCACGAAAAATTTTGAAGTCTGTGAAATTAGTATACACTTTAAGCATTAATTACGAACTCAGGAACCAATCACTTCCGAAATATATTCCAAACAGAACTATGGTTTAAATTAACTTAAAGCATACTCTCGTTGGAAAAAATGTTGTGTAGTTAAAGTAAACTTTTACTGAGAAAACGTTTAAACGTATAACTCAACCCTCCAACCGGTTAAATAGTGCACTAGTAGAGAAATAGCTGAAAATCAAAGCTATTGGGGGAACTTGAGCAAGTAACTCTGAAGGTAAAATGCAGTGCCCCATTATCTGTGACACTTTCGCAGTTCTACAAGACAAACGAAGAGATAACACAAATTGCAAGAGCAAGGCTACAACATGAAGCACCTCCCGAGTAAATTTGCTCCAACTTTTTGGTTCAACTCATTTTATGCAGATATACGAAAAGCAGTGAAGAAAGAACTGAACACTTTGCATGTTTCATCTTACAACTAAACTTACAAAAGCCTGCACCATCTTTATTAATTTCTGAATAGGATAAAGAGTTCTGTGATAAAAACATAATCTTATTTTCTCTAGCCCGTATGTACAATGAACATAGTGGACAGAGAAGGTATTATGTTCAATCCAAAAATTCGATGTCGATATTTCACCAGAAATATATGTTTTGAGATCCTCTGAGTCTGAAATAAACATTTAAAAAAAAAAAAAAGACAACGTGTGAGTATGTGTGTGTCTGTGGACAACATATCCCAAAAACGAAAAGACCTTTTAAAAACAAACATGGTATTTAAGTTTAGTATCTTCCAAGGATGCGATACGAAGATTGAGGAAAATCCCCCCCCCTCCACGTGGAAAAATGTTCCAAAATTTTAATTTTCTGAAAAATGACTCCAACGAATTTGATTAAAGTATCTTATATAATTAAGGTGACAAAATGTATAGCTAGAATTTTCTGGCAATAGCCTCTGAAGATATATTTTATTCTGTAGGAATTTCGCACTTCTGGTAAACCGTAAAACATAGACAAAACCTTACTTAACAAAAAATTTAGAGCTTCTTAAAACATAGAATTTGTGTTATATGCATTTTTTTCGTGAAGTTGGCCGTTTTTTATATATTCCTTATTATTGGTTATAGTTTTAAAATACTTTTAATTTTCTCATACGGGAATTTGTCAACTTTTGGCCATACAAACAAAGAAGCTTCAATCACTTAGCAATCAGATTTTAAAAGTTTTGATTAACACTTTAGCCTAGTGTATGTACTTGTTTATTTCCCTCTTGCTTACAAAGATATAAGCAATAAAACTATTTGTGCTATTTCTTTTCTCGATTAATATGATGTAAATAGAAGAACAAGCTTTTTAACAATAATTTGTTGTAGGAATGTAGAGAAAGACATATGAATGGAACACAAACTTTTTTCCATATTTACTTCTTTGTGGAAACACTGGTTAAATTGGTTTCAGCCCAGATTTTATATAGGTTAAGAGGCTAGTTATCAACAAATAATGGTAAGCAATTAACGGTTTCATTTCGCCACTGAGTGGGATGATCAGAAGGTAAACCGCATTTGCGGGTTCGCTTCCCTGGCCGACCTATCTGACCAATGGGCTTTTCCGGGGTATTCCCGGGTCACCTTTCCTGCTCCTTCACGTTCTCCCCGTTGGGGGGAGGTTCTGACCCCTTCAGCTTCTCTGGTGTGATAGCTGCGGACCCCCAGCACACGTGGTACCTCTAACGTTACTAGAAGTAGTCCGGCTGAACATCTCAGCTGCTCCCAAAAGGGAGCTGTTCGGATTGGGTTAGACTCGACGTGACAGTGGCCCGATAGCCCTGTGAGATTGCGTACGTATGCACTTCTGCCCTTGCTTGCAAGCTCACAGACATGTGCCCTGGGTCGCAAGCATTGTCGCACCTGAAATGTCAGGTCGCCTAGGTGTCCATTATTATTTCGTTCATCCTTCACCCCATTGGTTTCTTTCAGGGCTGGAAGTATCGGCGATGGTGCTCGCTGCGGCGTGACATGAAAAAAGGATGCTCATTATGATTCTCTGCATTGCCAACTTCGGCTGGTTTCCGGAATGAAAACTCCCAGGACTCCCGGTCTGCCTGTCCAATTGTCGAAGTGCTTCAATCTGAAAACTGTAGAGGAGACCCTGTCATAGCTGTATGCCATCGCTCCTGGTTTCGGCCTCCCAGTGTATCATTTCACCTGGCCTCTTCCTTCCTGGATGCCCCTCGTGGGGCATAAGTACAATAACCTTAGGTTCAGTGCCAAATTCCCTCCGTCCATATCCTAACCTATCCTATCTTATCCTAATCTATGCTTCCACCGAGCGAGATGGCTCGCACTGCAGAGATTGTGGTTCAAATCACGTGTACCGGTCAATATGGCTGCGGTTAATTTGTGGTTTCCCTCAGTTGCTAGGTAAATACCGGATTGGATATCGAATACCACGTCTAGAAACTCCACCTACAGAACAGAACAAATACAAACAAAAACGTTTGGCGTATTATTTATTTTATTCGCATATCGATAAAGTAATTTACGTGGGTTAAACTGTTCACTACTACTTCTTTAACTCAAATATTTTAATACATTTCTGAATAAAACGCGGCATAAGGTATTTATCAGCACAGATATGTCCAGTGATGGGTGCCCAAATAAAGTTATTCTGTCTTTTTCTTGGTATACAAATAAAAACGCTTTTCTTGTGAAATATGTGTACGCTGCAATACCAAAAGTTTTATTGCCATATCCTTGCATATTAAACCATAATACACATGGTAAAATACTGAAGTTGGAACTACTTCTACGCGAATTTAAAACATTTCACCACAAAGAAATACTTTTTAGTTGATTTATTTCGTTTGTACAATGTACATAGTGGATAGAGAAGGTAATGTATTCCACCAAGATTCAAGTATTCAAGATTTCCTCGAAAATATATGTTTTGAGGTTCCCTGAGTCCAAAAAAAAATGTTTAAAAAAGGTCCGTCTATGTATGCCTTATGACAACATAGCTCAAAAACGAAGGGACCACTTAATAGCAAACTTGGTATGTTTAGTATCTTCCAAAGATGCGACACGAAGATTTACAAGAAAATCTCCCAACCCCAGCTATCCTTTATATGGAATACTTTTCATAATCTTGATTTTCTCAAAAAATGGCTAACAATTTTGACTAAAATACCTTATGTTTAAGATAGTTTTGTTACAAATGAAATTTATATCTTGAATTTTCTGGGAAAAGTCTGTGAATACTTCTGTATTCTGGAAGAATTTTTCTGAATTTTGCATAACTGGTAAACAAATAGAAACTAAACTTCGTTTCGTTTCTTAATCGGCTTACCCTACCCGTATTTGGGGGACTGAAATACCCTAGGACTTACAAGCCAATGCCTAGAGGTCAGAAGCCTTTCGCAGAGCCAACGGCATGAAACCACAGAATAGAGAACCTGGTACGAGGGGTCGGCCCCTAGCCAGGCATGAACATGAGGAAGTGGATGATATGAAACAAGGGAAATTGATGATGGAACAATTGATGGAATAGGGTGGAAGACCCAGAGAAAACCCGAATCCCACATTCGGCCACTTTGGATCGAACCCTTAGTGGGCGGGAAGCCGTCTATTCACTCACGGCGACGCCTATAAAAAACTTAACTACACAAAATTAAACACACACTTTATGTCATATACAACTTCTTTCGTAGTGATGACCATTTCCTACATATGCTGTGTCACTGCTTTCAGCTTTAAAATACTTAAAATGTTCTAAAACGGGAACTTGTTAACTCCTGGCCACGTAAAGAAACGGATTTCAATCCCAAAACAGCCACATTTTAACATGTTTGAATGTCGGTTTAGCCTAGTGTATTTCCTTATTTCCCTTCTACTTATAGGAACTAAGTAATTGGAGCATTTCTGCTAATACTTATCACGATTAGTGATAGATGATATTAACAATAACTTGTTACAGAGACGTAGGGAAACTCATGTGAATGGAACACATCAGATTTTTTTTCCGAGATACTACGGATTATAGGTTTCAATTTTAGCCACTTTTCTCAAACAGAAAGACATCTCCTGACAGGCCACCAGATTGTAATATCAATTCTTTCACATTGCGACCGGCTTTTAAAGGACGTGAGTATCACTCTATCCTGCTCAGTTTATTTCCCATCTACTTACAAGGAAGCTAGTAATTCTGTTTATTGTTATCTTGATTAGCATAATGTAGATAACATATTAATCTTGTGAATTAAAAGTTTCTTGTACAGCTAGAGGACATCATGTGAATGGAACACAGTAGAATTTTATCTTTTTATTGACAAGGGACCAAGTAATAAGGACGATTTCTGTTACTGATGATCTCAATTAACTTGATGTAGACAGAAGAATAAGTTTTTAACAATAATTTGTTGCTCTTCTGGATAGTGTGATGGTAGCGTGCCTGCTTCACATTAAACCGGTCACGAGTTCGAAACTCGCTACGAGTGACTTACCCGTAAAAGTTTTTTCGGGGTTTTCCCTTATTCTAAGAAGACGAATGTCGAGTAGCTTTAAGCTCCATGGACCCCGTGATCATTTGAGCATCATTATATAAATTTTATTCATCACCCGATATGACCAACCAGGTTAAAGGACGCTAAGCTACAGAAACAAAATCTGATGTGTTACATTCACATGACTTTCTCTACATCTCTGCAAAAAAATATTATAAAAAACCTCATGCTTCTATTTACTTTATGCTAATCGAGAAAGAATTAGCAGCAATTTCTTATTACTTGCTTCTTTGTAAGTAGAAGCGAAATAAGGGAGTATCATACGTTAAAGTGATAGTCAAAAGGTGGTTGATATGTGACTGATGTTCCTTTATTTGTAAGGATAGGATTTGACAATTTCTGTTCGAGAAACGTATGTTTTTTAAAGCTGAAACCAATAACAAGGAATATCTCAAAAACTGTAAACTACAGGAAAAAATGTATATGACATAAATTGTATGTTTTAACGTGCTCTACATTTCCTGTGTGGTAAGTATTTGTCCACCTCTTACGGTTTAGCAGTTTTGTCAAATTCCAAAAAATGCATCCAGAGTAAATAGTCTTTAGAGGCTATTCCTAGAAAATTCAAAAAATACATTTTATTTGCTATGTAAGTATTTTTAATCTACGATATTTTAATAAAAATCGTTAGAGCCATTTTTGCGGAAAAAAAATGTTCGAAAAAAATATACCTTGTGAGTGGGGGAATTTTCTTGAAAATCTTCGTGTCGCATCCTTGGAAGATACCAAACTTAAATACCAAGTTTGGTATTCATTCTCATTTTTGAGCTATGCTGTTCACAGACACACACACAGACACGCATTGTAAAAATGTTTTTTTTTTTTTTTTTTTTTTTTTTTTTGCATTCAGGAGACCCAAATCTGTATTTCCGGTGAAATCCCGGTATCTAATTTTGGGTGGAATGTATCACCTTCTCTATATACTATGCACATCTTACGTGTAGAGAAAGTAAAAATAAATAAATAATTTGTTACTGAGTTGTAGAGAAAGTCATGTGAATGTAACATCAGGTTTTTTAATGTTGCTTACTTTTGTACATAGTAAAAGCACATACGGTCTGTGGACTCGTGCAATTGATGAAGATCAATGTATGCATACCGGAATTTCAATAAATACACTTATTCATTCATGTAATGTGTTAGTATTTCGCGACGTCTTGATTGATGCGAAACGCCTGGTATACAGAGGTCCCGCATCACACAGAGAATATCAATATAGTTGAGGCTGAACACAGCCGCATGCGGGTTGATTAGGCATTGACCCAAATCGCAGTTCTGTTCCCCGAAACGCACTGATAACCCAGTTGTTCACTTTTCCAGACAACCTCTATCTCAAGGTTACTCAACACACAATGCCTAAAGCGTGAGTTATGGCTTTCGACTCCTCAGAAACGACAGTGTCAAAACAAAGCGCAACGCGTTGTGCAAACTGATGATTATCTGATTACAGCTGTTTCAAAATGAAGCCAGCTAACACCACCTGACACAACACTGCGATACATTCTGGCATATTGTGCGTTTCATTAGAGTAATGGAATGTTTTAAAATGCCACAGTTCCTTTCGAAAACCATTGCCTAACCTATATTACCTTTATGAAGTATTTGATATGTAAAGCTATCATTCTGAAAACATAATTGTTAATGTAAGCTAAATGTACAATTAATTTATTAATTGTCATGTCAACAAGCACTGTAAAGTTCTTGCAGTAAGAGTTTGAGAGGTCATTAGTACGAAATGTCCTATTGCCCATGTTAAAGTTTGACCCATTATCTCGGCAACTATTTAAAATAATGACCTAAATTTGACAAGTATATTCAGCAATAAGATTGATCAAAAATAGAATACTTCTGTTCATTAGAAGAAGAGCTATGATTATTACTTTCTCTATACGTAATATGTACTATGTACCATGCACCCAAAATTTCGATACCGAGATTTCACTGCAAATACATGTTTTGAGACTATCTGAATCCAAAAAAAGCATTTTTAGAAAAATGTCCGTGTCTGTCTGTCTGTATGTGTGTGCGTCTGTGGGCAGCATACCTCAAAAACGAAAAGACCGATAAATACCAAACTTGGTATTTAAGTTCAGTATCTTCCAAGGATGCGACATGAAGATTTTCAAGAAAATCCACCCACCCCCAACTAACCTTCACATGGAAAAATTTTCGAAAGTGTTGATTAAAATACCGTATATAAAAGATATATACCTGACAAATATGTATATCTTGAATTTTCTGTGATTAGCCTCTGAAGAGTAATTTATTCTGAATGAATTTTACGGAATTTTGTGTAACTGGTAAACCGTAAGAGACAGACTAAAACTTACCAAACAAAAATGTAGAGCACATTAAAATACACAATTTGTGCTATATATATTTTTTCGTTGTTGATCTTTTTTTTTTTTTTTTTTTTCCCTAATACAGAAATGTATCAACTCCTGTCTATACAAACAAAGGAACTTCAGTCACATAGCAACCGACTTTTGACTATCACTTTAACCTATGCTACTCCCTTATTTCGCTTATACTTAAAAGGAAGCAAGTAATAAGACTATTTCTGCTAATTTTTTCTCACTTAGCATGAAGTAAATAGAACCGTAAGCTTTTTAACAATAGTTTGTTGCAGAGATGTAGAGATGTATAGTTAAGATATATATTCAGGGTTATTCTGTAATTTTTTGTAAAGACTTAAATTGTTAAAGCTGGCTGACATCATATTTCGTGTTATTTGGGATGCGGTAACTTGTTAACATAACAAGATCTTGTTAAGAATAAAGATTTTTTTTGCTGAACGCACCAAAGGCGAAATTCTCTTGCATACATTACATCCAAGTTCGCATGGCATCGTTTTAATGCTGCTATAAGAGAAGGCATGATAAAATTGACGCTCTAATTATGAAATGCTTATTTATTTGTTGTAGCGTAAAATTAAATTTTACAGGATACGCTCGGATAAGCAATGCTGCGTCCGATGGCGTGTTAACTGTCGCTACCAACATAACTTATGTTGTGTAATTTCGTACAAAAATTAACTTTTATTCAATTAAGAATTTTAGGATCATTGTTGGTTAATATGCTCGATTTGCATCGTTCGCAAATATGCCTGCTTCAGTATTATATTCTCTAGTACGTGAATAGAAAACGTATTTCATTCCATTCAAAAATTCAAAACAGATTTTTCACTGGAAATACGTATTTTGAGGACCCTTGAATCCAAAAAAGCATATATAAAAAGCTCAGTTTACGCGTTCTTCTCTGTATATCTGTGGACAGCATAATTAAAAAATCAGATGCGTGCAGTCACATGACTTTCTCTGCCTATTCTGCAAACAAATCATGCTTACAAAACATTATTCTTCTATCTAAATCATTCTACACGAGATAAATAATTACATAATTGGTCTAACTACTCAGTTCCTTATAAGCAGAAGAGAAATAAGGGAATACACCAGGCTAAAGCAATAGTCAAATCTTTAAAAGCCGATCGATATGTGAGCAATTGAAGTTTCATTCACTTTGAATTTTCAGAAAGACAAATGAGGGAAATACGTATTTCAAATTGAAACTAATAAGATATATTTTGCCAAAAATATTTACGACATAAATTGTGTGTTTTAACGGGATCTATATTTCAATATCGTAAGTTTTTATGCATCTCTTAGGGTTAAATAGTTATGCAAAATTCAGAAAAATTCGTTCCAAATGAACAGGTCTTCAGAAGCTATTTCCAGAAAGTTCAAGATATACATTTTATTTGTGATGTAAGTATTTTCAATATAGGATATTTTAATAAAAATCCTTAGAGCTATGGTATTTTGGTTTTTGAGCTATGCTGTTCTCAGGCTGGCACACAGGAACCTTTCTCAAAAAATGCTTTGTTTTTACTCAGAGGACCTCAAAACATATTTTAGATGAAATCTCAGTGTCGAATTTTTTAGAGGCAAATAATACTTCCTCTATACACTATGCACACAGTACGTGTAGAGGAAGTAAAAACGAAAAGCCCGTTGAATATCAAAATTGGCATTTAAGTTTAATATCGTCCAGGACTTCGACGATAGAAGAATCACCCCATACAAAATAACCCTTTACATGAACCAATTTTTGAAAATTGTTAAAACACACAATTTATGTCATGTACATTTTTGTAGAGCTCCTGGCCATAGAATGATAACCTAATTTCAGTGTCATCGCTTAGTGACAGCTTTTAAAGAATTTGAATGTCACTTTAGCCTAGTGTATACACTTGTTTATCTTCTATATAAATATAAGATTACATAACGAGCGGGCTAAGTGTAATTTATTGACTACCTGTACGTCAGCCTAGAATATTTTTGTTCTACTTTTAAGGACTTGAGTAATAAGACCATTTCTGGTAATGCATATCTTGATTAGCAAGATATAGGTTAACGAATAGTCTATTGTAAAAATGGTTTCTTTGCAGAACATATAGAGAAAAGCATATGAATTGAACTCATTATTTTTACTATCTCTACTTAGTGCATAATAGAGAGCGTATTGTGCTCCACATAGACATTGTATTCCGAGTTCACCAGAAATACACGTTTTAGGTTCCCCAGTATAATACATTTGAGCAAAAGATCCATGTGTATGTGTACGTGGCCCTGCGTTTATAAACACAAAAACGAAAAGTCCAAACCTGACCTTTAAGTTTCGTATCTGTCAAGGATGCTACACGAAGATTTGGTAGAAATTTGCTTCACCCTAACTACCGTTTACATGAAAAAAATATTTGAAAATTGCAATTTTCTCAAAAACAATCCCAACGATTTTAATTAACATACCGAATATTAAAGATATTTACATGACAAATAAAATGCATATCTTGAACTTTGTGGGAATAACTCTGAAGACCTCTTCATCCAGGATGACTTTAACATAACTGATAATTGTAATAGATAGACATAAAACACACAAAGAATGTAGGTCCTGTTAAAGCACACAATTCTTTTTATACACATTTTTTCGTGAAGTTGATCATCTTCAAGTTATCCCCTGTTAACATTTTCAATGTTAAAATACTTAAACGTTCCTCAAACGGAAATTTAGCATTCCTGTTTCTTTTGTTTTATTCTTGAGCATGCAAAGAGAACGAATTTCAATCATATAGCAGTAGGTTTTTTAAAAGATTTGACTATTGCTTTAGCCTAGTGTATATGGCTTATGGACGCTCTATAACCGTTGTGGTTCTCAGCGTCCCATTCTATAATGGACGTGAAAGAACGCTTAATTTTACGTGCCGTAAATCTATGACACGGCACCAACAGCTTTACTTCCCTTCCTAAGGAAGCCATACTAAAGATTTTTACACCCGAAAAATCCATCGCCTTCCGCCGGGTTTGAATCCGTGACCGTGGACATATGAAGTTAGCATGGTAACCATTACACCACGGAGGGTGACTTTAGCCTATGTAATCCCTTACTTTCCTTCTACATACAAGGAGTATAGATCGTTTCTGTTAATGTTTATATCGATTAGTATGAAAATACATAGAAGAATGTGGGTTTGTAAGAACAGTGTGCAGCAGAATAGGTAGAGAAAGTACTGTGAATATACCTCAGCAAACTTTACTCTTAGCATATTCACTTGCTTTTTAAACAACTGATTAGCTTCTCAATCACTTGCAACTGCAGAATGTGTTACTGTCATTTCCGGAACGTTTATCAAGCTTGAGAGGAAGTAACTAAAAAAATAAACCCTACGACTATTTTGTGGCATAACTATGAAGCGATAGGTAGGGAATGTCATATGACTGGAGCACAGTAGTTTTGTTACTTTCTCTACACATACTATGTACATATTGTATAAAGAAGGCATTGTAAGACACCCAAAAATTCACTGGTAATACATCTTTTGGATCTCCCTGAATCTAATAAAAGCATTTATAGAAAAAGGACAGTGTCTCTGCCTCTGTCCGTCTACCTGTGAGGCAGCATAGCTCAAAAACGAAAAGTCGGTTAAATACCAAACTTGGTATTTAAGTTGAGTAGGATGTGACATGAAGATTTTCAAGAAAATCCCCCACCCCAAACTATCCTTTACATTGAACTTTTTCAAAAATCTTCACGATTTTGGTTAAAATAAGTTATGTTTAAGATATTCATGTGACGAATGAAATGTACATCTTGAATTTTCTGGGAATAGCCTCTGGAGACCTCTTTATTTTGGATGAACTTTTCTTGATTTTGCATAACTAGTAAATCATTAGAGATAGACAAAATCTTACTACACAAAAAAATACACAATTTATGTCATGTGCATATTTTTCGTGGAGTCGATCGTTTTCGAGATACTCCTTGTTACAAGTTTTGGTTTTAAAATACTTATACATTTCTTATGCTGGAATTTGTCAACTTCTGCCCACGCAAAGAACCGGATTTCAATTCCATAGCAACCCCATTTTAAAATATTTGTCTGTCGGTAAAGCCTAGTGTATTCCCTTATACGACCATTTCTGCTGATGCTTATCTCGATTAGCATGAAGTGGATAGAAGAATAATCTTATTAACAATAATTTGTTATAAAGATGTAGAGAAAGCCATGTGAATCGGAATTTTTTAGTTTGTTTCTGTAGACTCAACGTCTTTTAACTGAGCTAGTCATATGAGTTTAGTGAAATGAATGCCCAAATGAGCCCGTGGATCTAAAGCCCCTAAGCTACTTGATATTCATCCTAAGAACCTTTGGTTTACTTGAAGATGAAAACAGGACCTACATTCTGAAATGCTGGGCTATTTAAAAGGATTTTGCAAGCTATTCTTCTGCTGCGAGTTCACCATATGTTTGAAATCATAGACGATGAAAGCGTTTTTGTCAGAGAACAAATAGAGAAGCTAGGTTCCTTATCGATAGAACATTTCTAGGGTAAAGCGTTCACTAGTTCTCTCAATACCTGGTGGGAAAATATGCAACGGGATAGCCAAGTCTTTCGAAGAGATAGAAAAAGTGTTACAAAAGCCTTTGCTCACTGAATATATCGATTTCATACTGCTATTCTTGAACCAAATACAGTGTATTTAGTGCTCAAGCTACTTCAATGATATGAAATATAAGTAGATACGTAATACAAAGGAAAATTGCATTAAATGAAACGCGAAGTAAATGTTTCACATCATGGCTTCTAAATCGTCATTTTTTTTTTACTTTCTCTATACGTACTATGTACATTGCACCCAAAAATTCGATACCGAGATTTCACTGGAAATATATGTTTTAGGGTCCTCTGTATCCAAAAAGAGTATTTTCAGAAAAAGGTCCGTGTGTGTCTGTGTGTGTGGACAGCATAACTCAAAAACAAACAGACCATTAAATACCAAATTTGGTATTTCAGTTTGGTATCTTCCAAAGATGCGACACGAAGATTTTGAGAAAAATCCCCCCATCCCCAACTACCCTTTACATGGAATTTTTTTCGAAAATTTTGATTTTCTCAAAATTAGCTCCAATGATTTTGATTAAAATGTCGTATATTAAAGATATTTACCTGAAAAATAAAATGTATATCTCGAATTTTCCGGAAATAGTCTTCAGAGGCTAATTTATTCTGGATGAATTTCACGTAATTTTACATAACTGCTAAGCCACAACAAATGGACAAAAACTTGCGACAGAAAAATGTAGAGCACGTTAAAACACACAATTTATGTTATATGCCTTTTTTTTCCGTGGAGTTTACTCCTTTTGAGATATTTATTGTTATTGGTTTCAGCTTTGAAAAACTTATACTTTTCTCATACAGGAATTTTTCAACTCCTATTCAGATAAACAAGAACTTCAGTCACATAGCAACCAGCTTTTGACTATCATTTTAACCTATCGTACTACCTTATTTCGCTTCTACTTACAAGGAAGCAAGTAACAGACAATTTCAGCTAACTTTTTTCTCGATTAGCATGAAGTAAATGGAAGCATAAGCTTTTTAAAAATAATTCATTACAGAGATGTAGAGAAAGTTATGTGAATGGAATACATCAGATTTTTTTGGTTGGTATTTAATCCATTTTTACAACTTGTGGCACCACAGTCGATGACACTGGTGATACATGGAATGAAGATGGAGCACTGGTGGAATGCGATGGCGGGGGAAACCGGAGAACCCGGAGATAAATCGCCCTGCGCCGCTTTGTCCACCACAAATCTCACATGCAGTCACTTGGGATTGAACCCGGGCTGTTTAGGTGAGCGGCGAGTGTTCTAACTACTCGGCCATGGAGCGACCTAAATCATCGTATATGATGCATGATTTTTCATATGCAAGCATTTGAGTTTCATCGTGCTTATATAAAATACAAATTTATCTTCAAGGTCTTGGGACTTGATAATAAAATATCAAGAGTAACTACAGTTTTCTTTTCGTTATCGGCTTACTCTCCCGTACTTGTAGGACTGATACCCTCTAGGGCCTACAGGCCAATGCCTAGAGGTTAGAAGCCTGTCGGGGAGCATACGGCACAAAGCCAAAGAATGTAGAACCTGTTGTGAGGGGTCGGCCCGAACATTAAGACGCGGATGATATAGAATGTAAGCAGAATTGATGATTGGAAAGAGGATAAGGGAGCAATTGGTGGAATGAGTGGTGGGGGAAACCGGAGGACACGGAGAAACTTCACCTAGAAGCCACTTCGTTCACCCCGAATCCCAAATATGGGCACTTGGGGTCGAACCCGGTTCGCTTAGCTGGTAGGCGAGCGGTGTAACTACTCACCTTACAGTTTTCTTACTATGCAAAAAAAAAATTGCAAGTAAAATATAAGCTGATGTGTTCCATTCATATGACTTTCTCTACAACTCTAGCAAAATACTGCTAAATAGTTATTCTCCTATGTACTTCATGTTAATCGAGATAAGCATTAGCAGAAATCTTAGTTTCTCCGTCTAAGTAGAAGGGAAATGAGAAAGTAGACTACGCTACAGCGACAGTCAAATCTTTTAAGTGCTGGTTGCTATGTAATTGTAAATTGTTTCTTTATAAAACCAAGAGTTGAAAAATCACCGTATGAGAAAAGTAAAAAAGTACTTAAAAACTGAAACGAATAACGAGGAAAATCTAGAAAATAATCAACTCCATGAAAAAAAATGTAAATGACAAATATTTTGTTTTTTTTAACGAAATTTATATTTATTGTGTAGTAAGTTTTTTTTCCCCTATATCTTACAGTTTACCAGTTATGCAAATGTCGTTCAGAATGAAGAGGTCTTCAGAGACTATTCCTAGAAAATTCAGATATAAATTTCGTGTGTCATGGCAAGATCATAAATAGTATGTTAATCAGAACCGTTAGTCATTTTTGAAAAAATCAACATTTTCGAAAAATGTTCCATTTAAAGGATAGTTTACGGTGGGGGATTTTCTTGAAATTTTGGTGTAGCATCTTTGAAAGATGCATACAGACGCATACACGAACCTTATTCTAAAAAAGATCTTTTTGGATTCAGGGATCTCAAATTCTGTACTTTTGTGAAATTTCGGTAACTAATTTTTTGGTGAAATGCATTTCTTTCTCTGTCTACTATGTGTAAGGTACATACGTACTAGAAAAAGCAAAAATAAAAATCGGTTATATACCAAACCTGTAGTTCATCTTCCGAGGATGCAACATGAAAGTTCATAAAAAAATTCTCCCACCTCAACTACATAGAACATTCTTCGAATTGTTTTTATTTTCTGAAAAGTATCTCTGTTAAATGATATTTAACTAGCACATGCTAACATATCCACATTAGAAATTATATTTGTATCTTCAACTTTCTGGGAATAGCCTCTGAAATCCCTAAAGTACACGTAATTTCATATTTTGTGTAACTGAGGGGGAGATATGAGCGATTAAGCGGATTTGCACGAGACATCAGGAAATTAGGTAAAAAACTAATAACCATGACAACTTTGACAATGCACGTTTCTCTTATCTTTTCCATTCATATGGACAACATCTGTACCGGATTTACTGCAACTCTGGCTGTCACGTTTCGTAACAACACTTAATGGCATTTCAGTGTTAGAGTTGAAGAGCTTTTCACGGAAACACTGCAATAAGAGTGCAGTCATCCATACCATAATACATATATCTTGTCATCTCGTCATAACGTATCAAATTTTTCTCATTGGGGTTGACAAACTGAACCCAATTCAAAGAAAAACTCTTCAGAAGCATTTACCTCTAACATCTGTAACTAACTCCATCCCTAAAAAGTTTACAAACTATTACAAGATGCTGTAAAAGTAGATACATCTTATGTGTTCCACTCACATGACTTTCTCTACATCTCTGCAACAAATTATTGTAAAAAACTAATGCTTCTATTTACTTCAAGCTAATCGAGAAGAAAATTAGCATAAATAGTCTTATTACTTACGGTTTAGCAGCTATACAAAATTCCCAGAACATTCAAGATATACATATTGTTTGTCAGGTAAATATCTTTAATACTTGAATACCAAGTTTGGTATTCAACTGTCTTTTCGTTTTTGTGAGCTATGCTGTCCACAGACGCACAGACTCACATACACACACGCGGACATTTTTGTAAAAATGCTTTTTTGGATTCAAGGGGACCCAAAACATGTATTTCCGGTGATCTCGGTATCGAATAGTACGTGCAGAGAAAGTAAAAATCGTATGTCTTCCATTCAAATCACTTTCTCTGCCCATTCTGGAAACAAACTATTCTTACAAAAAGTTGTTCTTCTATCTGCTCCATACTAATCAGTTAAACATTACCAGCAAAACCCTATTTCTTGGTGCCTTGTAACTACTAGAGGCGTTAAATAAGTCCTTAGAAAATCTAAGAAATTACACTCGGGCATCAGAAAAAGGTTGTAAATAGTAACCGTCGTTTCTTACTAGGTGGCAGTTAAAACTTTAGCTATATTTACCACATGGCTTCGCTGCCACATACGATTGAATAAGCAATTTTGTGTTTTCTTTAGATAGATGGAAAAAAGAGGTCCGTGTGGTGATTAAACACTTCAATTTAATAGGCTTAACACTGCAAGAGATGAAGTATAAGGCACAACTGCTCCTGCAATTGCAACAATTTACAATTGGATAAATGAGTTTAAACGTGCCGTGCATCCACTCATGAACATCGTTCCGGACGTCCAGAAGAAGTGACTTTCTCCGAAATGACTGGCAAGATCCAGGATATGGTTTTAAGTGATCGACAAATCAAATTTCGCGAAATAGTAGAGGCCGCAGGTATATCACAAAGTACAGTGTTCTCAATTTTGCACCAAAAATTAGATCTGACAAAGGTATCACTAATGGGTGCCGCGTTTACTCTCAATGGAGAAAAAAAAAAAAAACAATCGTGTGATCGATTCGAAAGCTGGTTTGGCACTTTTTCTTCGCTATCCTTTTCTGTGTTGATATATAACTGTGGACGAAACATGAATTCACTACTACTCTCCAGAGATAAACGCGCAGTCGAAACAGTGGGTTTTTAAAGGTGAACCGGCTCCGAAGAAGACATAGGTGGTGAAATCTGCAGACAAGGTGATGGCCTTGGTTTTTTGGGATGCACGCGGAATCACGTACATTGATTACCTGCAGAAAGGAAGAACGATAAATGCAGAGTAATATGCAGTACACCGATTGAACGCAGAAACCCACTAAATCACATTCATCTGGTAGAGGAGAAGATTTTCCTCCGTTAATACAATGAAGGGTGCACACCTGCGCAGTTGCAATGGCGAAAAGTGTAGAATAAGGTTCGAGTTACTACAACATCCACCGTATTCACCAGACTTGACCACCAGTGACTTTGTATTACTTTCAAACTTGAAAAAGTGACACTGCAAAAAAAGATTCACGTCTAATAAAGAGGTCGTCATCCAAACGGATGCCTATTTTGAGGACCTTCCGAAATCCTACTTTTTGGAAGGCTTAAAACAGTTGTAGAAACGCTGGGAAAAGTGTATCGAACTAAACGGAGGTTGTGTTGGAAAATAAAAAATATACGAGGGTAATTTGCTTTTCTATCTTTTTCTAGGAATTATTGAACGCACCGTGTAAGAGAAATAGGGGATAGCCAAATCTTTTAACAGCTGTCGTGATGCGATTTCACTGAAATCAGTTCTCTTTGTATGGTCAGGAGTGAAACAAAAAACGAATGATGACTTCCTGTTTGAGTAAGGTATAATAAGTATTTAAAAACCGATGACAAGGAATATCTCGAAAATAATTAACTCTCCAACAATTGGGTGCTTTTATTTTTGTGCACAGTAAACTTTTCTCCAACTCTTATGGTTTGTCGGTTACGCAAAAATTATCTAGAATGAAGAGGTCTTTTCATTTAAATATCTTTAATATACGTATTGGAATCAAAATTGTTGGAAACATTTTTGAGAATATCAATATTTTCGAAACTTTTTCCATGTAAAGGGTAGTTTGAGGAGGGGATTTTCTTATAAAAGTTCGTCTTGCATCCTTCAGAGATAATAAACTTAAACACCAATCTTAGTATTTAATGGATTTTCCGTTTTTGAGCAATGTTGTCCACAGACAAACAAGCACGCACCTTTTTCTAAAAATGTTTATTGTGGATTCAGAGACACGCGTATTTTCCGTGAAATCTTGGTATGGACTTTTTGGGCGGAGAATAATACCTCCTCTACCTACTATGTGCATTGTACATACGTGCTAGAGAAAGTAATACGTTGATGAATGCTGTAAAAGCAGAAAAATCTTATGTTTTTCAATTACATAAATTTGTCTGCCTATTTAGCAAATAGCTGTTCTTCAAAAGATTGTTTTTCTATTTCATACTAATCCATATAAGCATTAGCAGAAATAGTCACATTACTTAGTTCCTTGTAAGTAGAAAGAAAATATAGAAACATAGTAGGTTAAAGTGATAGTCAAATTAAAAGCTGTTGCTATGCGGTTACTGTAAAATTGTGCTTTCTTGCATGGCCAGGTGCGAAACAAAAGAAAAAGGATAACGACTTCCTGTTTGAGAAAAGTATAGGTACTTAAAAACTGAAATATGCTAGCTCCGTCACAAAGTTAAGCTAGTTAATGACAGTTTCAGAATTAATATAAATAATCTGATATCCCTAAGTTTACATGATTTTTTCTAGCTACTCTATTTTCTCTTTAGATATATTTCGCTAACTGTTCATTCAAAAGGATTATTTATTTTTTTACCACGTACGTAGTGGTTATAGAAGGTATTGATTTCAAGATTTTATATTGCAAATCATAATTAGAGGCCCCCTAAATAAAAGTACGTCACTGTGTGTGTTTATATGTAAGTTATGTAAGCGCGTGTCAGTGTGTAAGCACCATAACACAAGTATAAATATCAAAATTTGTATTTATGTTCAGTATTTTCCAAAGTTGCCTCAAAATTTCCTCCTGTTCAAATTACCCTATAAAGGAACTCTTCTTATTACCTGCTTCTAGAAATAGTTTATTTCCTTAAAAACGACTGCAACGATTTTGATTAAAGTACGGCATATAAAATATATGTAAATCTTGAATTTTATGGAAACTGCCTGCGAATTTCGCTTATTCGGAAGGAATTTTGATAATCTTGTATATAGTAACCGTTAAGCAATAGACAAAAAATAATTATAAAATTGTTTTGTTCCAATTAGATGACTTTCTGTCCCTATTATGCAAGAAAACTGTTCTTAACAAAAAAAAAATTATTGTCCTATCTACCTGATGTCAATCATGAAAAATATTATTAGAGGACTGCAGCATTTTTATTTCTTAGTTCCTTAAAAGTGGTAGGGAAATAGGAAATACACTTGTCTAAGGCGATACTCAAATGTTTTAAAAGAAGTCGCTGTGTGACGAATTCCCTATGTATGTTCAGAAGTAAAAAAAAATGACTTCCCGTTTGAAAAGAGTATAAGTAATTTAATAAATACTTTCCATTTTCATTCTGGAGTACTTTTTCATAACAAGAAATAGACAAAATCTTACTATACAAAAAGTGCAGATGCCGTTAAAATATACAATTTACATAGATATATTTTTTGTGCGGGGAGATATTCCGTAGTTCTTGTAATTTGTTTTATAGTTTAAAATACTTAAACATGACGTCCGTGTTAAATTTATGTTACTCTTGGTCATGCAAAGAAACGAATTTCAATGACAGTCACATAGCAACAGGTTTTAAAACATTTGACTATCGCTTTAGCATTGTGTATTTATCTCGATTAACCTGGAGTAGAAAGGAGAATAATCTTTCGTAAGAACTTTGTGTTTAAAACAGCTATAGAAAGTCAGGTGAATGGAACACGCAGATTCTTTTCTCATTTGTACATTTTAAACAGCATTAAAGCAAATTTTGAGAAAATAAAAAATAACGAAATATTTTCCGCATAAAGGGTAATTTGGGACGGGGGATTTTTTTGAAAATCTTCCTTGTCGCAACCTTGGTCGATACTGAACTTAAATCTAAAAGTTTCGTCAAATGGCTTTCTTTTTTGAGTCTCTTGAGCACCTTAATATTTACTCTTTGGATAAAAAAAAAATCATTGCAATAATGACTTAAATCCCAATATAGGATTTAATTTTAAACTTATCTTAATTTGTTTCTAGTGAGCTAATAACTAATGTAAGCATATAGACTTATTATGATTCTACATTATATACATAAGTACAGAAGTCTTCCATTCCACACAAAAATCTATTCAGCGATTTCACTGAAAATACACGCTTTAGGGCCCCCTGCATCCGAAAAGAATTTAAAAAAAACTCCTTTGTTCGTCTATGTGTATACCTATCTGTGTGACATGTGTCTGTGAATACGATAAAACATAAAAACCAAAGTTGGTTAAACACCAAACTTGATATTTAAGTCTAGCACCTTCCAAGAATGCGACAATAAGATTTTCAATAAGATCCCCCACCTCAAACTACCCGTTACATGGAAACAATTTCGAAAGTTTTTATTTACCATAAGTGGCTGTTAAAATTTTGTTTAAAATAATTACATTCAAGACATTGGCAAATAATATATATATATTGAATTTTCTGGGAATAGCCGTTAAAATCTATTCATTCCGAGCTACTTTGGCATAACTATTAAAGTAAGAGATAGACAAAAAGTTATTACAAAAAATGTAGATCTCGTTAAAACACACAATCTCTCTAACATTTGAGTGGAAGCTATTCCCGAAAAATCAACATATACATTTTATTTGTGATTGAAGTGGAATTAATATGGCATTTTAACCAAAATTATTAGAGCAATTTTTGATAAAAGTAAAATTTTCGAAAAATGTTCAATGTAAAGGGTAGTTTGCGGTGGGGGGATTTTCTTGAAAATCTTCGTGTCGCAACCTTGGAAGATACCAAACTTAAATACCAAGTTTAGTATGTAACGCTCTTTTCGTTTTTGAGCTATGCTGTTCACGCTCTCTCACACACTCACACACACACACACACACACACACACACACATACATAAGGACCTTCTAAAAATGATTTTTTTTGGATTCAAAGCATATATGTCCGGTGAAATCTTTGTATGGAATTTTTGGGTGAAATACAATAACTTCTCTATACGCTAGAGAATGTAAAGTGTAGAGAAAGTAAAAACACTCAATTGAGAATGTTCATGAGGTATTCGATCTGCGGACCTGCCTTAATGACTTTGGTCTGTCGTATGGTTAAACCATTCTCTGCAGCTATACATATGTATATCGTCAAATGACTCAAGAAGAAAACATCTGACGATTCATTTACACGACTTTCTTTACACATTCTACAAAAAATTCATTCACATTAATTCATTCATTCATTCTCTATTCCACAACAAACTTATTACAACAATTATTATTTTCCTACTTCAGCTATTAGAAATAAACATTCGCAAACAACATTTTATTATTTAGTACCCTCTTAAGTAGAAGTGAAATAAGAAAATACACTAGGCTAAAGGGAAAGTCAATTATTTTAAAAGCTGTCGCTATTTGATGAGAATCGCTTCTTTTTGCATCACCAGAAAGAAAACAAAAGAAAAACAAATGAGCATTACCGTTTGAGAAAAGTATATTTTAAAACTAAAATCAATAACAAAGAGTATCTTGGAAATGCTCAGTTCCATAAAAAGTGTATCCGACATAAAATGTTTTAACGAGGTCTACAGTTTTTGTGCAGTGAGTATCTCTTACGGTTTACCAGTTATACAAAGATTATCCAGAACGATGAGGACTTTAGAGGTTATTTCCGAAAAATTCAGGATTTGATATGTAAATATATTTAATATACGGCATTTTAATTAATATCATTAGAGCAATTTTTGATAAAATTTAAAATGTCAACAATCTTCCATGCAAAGTGTATTTTGGGGAGAGGGGATTTTTTTTGGAAATGTTCGTAACGCATTCTTGGAATATACAAAACTTTTTATTTTTGAGTTAGGGCATTTTTATAATTTTTGTATGACTCCTCAAAACTGAGAAATCTTGATATGAAATGTTTGCGAATAACGCAATACCTTCTCTACCTACTATATACGTACTTAGTGTTACGTAAAAATACTGACCTAGTCTATAAAATGTCCATCATATCGTAATGTATAACTTTTATGCTTCTCTGCATGCATATGTATGAAGATGTATTTTTACATCCAAGCATCTTGAGGAAGAACTTGACACATTTCAACATTTGTTGAGAAATTAAAATATCTGATGTATTGTATTCACATAACTTTCTCTGGCTGCTCTGTAAACAATATTCTTACAAAAGATTATTCGTCTGCTTTCATCATACTAAACCAGATAAACATTAACAGAATTGAATGATCTGAGGCTTTCGCGGCGATGGTTCATGAAGAAGGCCATAGAGCACCATGGCCGAAAGCTTGGAGAATTTTATAAACATGACATGGCAGATCACCCGAGGAAGCTCTCATCAGTAACAGAATTACTGCTTAGTTGCTTATAAGCAGAAGGGAGTCAAGGGAATATATTAGGCTAAAGCCATAGTCAAATCTTTTAAAATCCTGTTGATATACGACAGTTGAAGTTCGGTCCGCTTGCATTTCCAGAAAAACAAAGGAGAGATGAAACGAAAAGTGACAGCATTTGAGAATAGTTTAAAATTGAAACCAATAACAAGGAATATCTCGGAAACGGTTATGTTATAAATTGTGTGTTTTAACATTTTTGTAGAAGTAAGCGTTTGTCCATCTCTTACTGCTTACCAGGTATGCAAATTTCAGCAAAATTTATCCAGAATGACCGGGTCTTCAGAAGCTATTCCCAGAAAGTTGAGGATATAAATTTTAGTTGTAATGTAAATAGATTTTATATACGTTATTTTAATCGAAATTGATTAAAATTGATATTTAAAAATGTTTCTATGTAAAGGGTACTTTACATTGGGGGGATTTTGCTCAAAATCTTCCTATCGCATCTATGGAGATACCAAAGTTTGGTATTTAACGGTCTTTTAGATTTTAAGTGTGCTGTTCACAGACACACACACTCGGACCTTTTGCTAAAAATGTATTTTTTGGACTCTGGGAACCTCAAAACATATATCTCCGGTGTAATCTCGGTATCGAATTTTTGGATGAAGCCAATACCTTCTCTATACACTATGTAGATAGTACCTTTAGGGAAAGTAAAAATAAATTCAAATTAAATCAGAATTGTCTAAAAGCATCTACAATCAAAGTAGGTAATATTAGCTAAGGTATCAATTCCTTTACAAAATGATCCCTTCTGGATGACTGTCTGCATTAAAATCTCTATTAAGAGTTGCATCACAGTTCTGCATTGAGCTGATTTCTCACTTGGAGGTCACGGGTTTGATTCCCGGCTGAGGCGGGGAATTTTACTTCAAGAAGAATTTTTCCCTATCTCCCAAAGAGTCTGGCAGTATGAATGTACCGGTGTTTGAGGAAAATAAAGAAAAAACTACTTAAACACAAAGTAAAAAACCTACAGACAGCGAGTTGTTTCTAATGCCCCCGACATGACCTTAGATGTTAAAGGGGGCTATATAAATGAAACAAAAACAACAAAACAAATTCTGTATCGCAGCACATATTTGAGAATTGGGAATACAAGTTACTGTTAACTCACCAAACGAACTGGTCTCATACTGTTTCTTCTTGACCTTCTAATAAGACGGGATAGGCGCTCTGTCCTCTGGATGGTCGTAAGTTTGGTTCCAGGCAGTTCTTCCAGCACATCATCCTCTTCTTCCTCAGGCTCATCATCTTCATCCTCGTCTCTTTGGAGACGAAAGTTGCTGGACTCTGAACCGAGGACTCTCACTTTTTGGAAAGCCTCCTCCACCACATCTCTGGGACCATCCTCTTCGTCGTGAGAGAAGTCCTTAGTTTTGAACATAGGGCTGCCAGGAGACGTGCCTCTTGAGGTGACCGTCGAGAGGGGCATGATGTTCTCTGAGCAGCTCCTTAGACTCCAAGTGCTGCCCATGACGTCGTTCATAATATCCCCGATACAACCGCTACTCGTCCCAGGCCTGGGTAAAGTCGCGTACCTGCGTGGTGTGCCAGGACTCTGAGGCACCGAGGAGTACCCTACGCGGAGATGATGGCCACTAGACCTGGAGTTTCCGGTTCCTACGGCACCTTCCGCGTCGCCACATCCTCCGAATGTTATTGTCAACTTATCAATGTCAGACATGCTCGATCGCCTTCGCATCCGCATTCGCGAGCCGCTCGCGAACCTGACAGGAGGCTCTCCGTCATCTTCCTTCTGTTCTTCTTCGTGAGGAGATGTCGTGGGAGAGGTCTTGATGAGAAGCAGGGCGGGTTTCGACACCAGGTAGAGACCATATTGCGTGCACGGGGCATCAGTGCCCGCCATGTTTTGACTGCAACTATACACAGCGCTGCTGTTATCATAAACTCACTTCCTTCCGCTTGCATACGCCACACTTTTATCCATTAAACACTCTCCATAGCACACAGGGCAGGCAGTTTATGCATGATCGCCCTCGGCAAGACAAATCCATTGACAAAAGAAAACAAAACCGTAGCAAGTGTCGGCTTGAAATGCGACGTCTGCTAGCCACTTGTTGGTTACGTCGCGTGTGTTAGGGGAGGGGGGGGGGCGGATAGGAAGGGAGAGCGTCGCTTGGAGGTGGGGACTGGGTTGCCATAGTGTGTAAACACTAAGGGATATTGCTACGGTCCCAAAGTGTTTACCTGCCCTAGTGGAGAATGTGACAAATCCTTAAACATGGGCGTCACTTTGTTTATCCCTGTCCAGCAATAATAATAATAATAATAATAATAATAACAAATAACAATAATAACCTAGGTAAAATAACAACATAAAATACCAACAATAGCATAAATAAAATACCAGCAATAGCATAAATAAAATAATAATAACACATAAAATAACATAAAATAACAATATAAATAAAATAACAATAATAATAACAAATAACAATGATAAATAAAATAATAATAACAAATCAAATAGCAGTAATAATAATTAAAATATCAATAATAATAGCATAAAATAATGATAGCTTCATAAAATAAAAATAATAATATCAAATAGAATAACAATAGCAACATAACTAAAATAACAATAATAGCAAATAACAATAAAACACAAATATAATAATAAAAACAACAACAATAATAATAATAATAATAATAATAATAAAAATCTCGTCTATACACAGAATCAACTTAATAAAAGCCTAGTTTTGAAAATACACTTCAATCGAAACTGTAAACAAAAATCTGTATTGCATTCATACGATTCTCTCTCCTACGAAAGCTTTTCCCTATGTCTGCTTATTATTAATCCAGATAAATATTTGCAGAACTGATTTCTCAGCACATTTAGAGAATACAAAGGGATAAAGAGATACTCAAATCTTTATAACCTGAGTCCCTATTGATTTTTCTCTGCACGTACTAGGTACATAGTGTATAGAGGAAGTATTGTATACCACTGAGAAATTCGATTCCGAGCTTTCACCGAAAATAGACCTGTTAGGGTCTTCTGTATCCAAATTAAGCATTTTTAGAAAAAGGTCCGTGTGTGTACACGTGTCTGTAAACACGATAATTCAAAAACGAAAAGTTCCAAAACTTGGTATATAAGTTTAGTAAGTTCCAAGGATGCGACACCAAGATTTTGAGGAAAATTCCCCACCCCAAACTACCCTTTACATGGTAAACCGTTGGAAAATATTAATTTTATCAAAAATGGCTAACAATTTTGATTGAAATACTATATATTAAAGATATTTACACGACAAATAAAATGTGTATCTTGAATTTTCTGGGAATAGCCTCCCAAGACCTCTTTATTCTGAATGAACTTTGCTGGATAGTAAACCGTAAGATATAGACAAATCCTTACTACATATAGAAATTTGGCAACTGCCAATTCAAAGAAACGGGTTTCATCCACATGGCAACTAGCTTATAGAAGATTTGACTATGGTTTTCAGCTAGCGTATTCCATTATTTATCTTCTACTTTCAAGAAAGCGTTTGTGCTAAAGTTTATCTCAATTAGCATGAAGTAGACTGAAGAATAAGCTTATTAACAATAATTTGTTAAAGAGATTTAAAGAAACACACGTGAATGGAGCATGTCAGATTCTCTATTTATTATTTATGTTTTTATTTATTTAGAAGAAAGCACTCCTGTACACCAGAGTTGAGCTAGACCAGAGACAGAACAGAATTTTAACATATAATTGGGGCACCATCCAGCGATAGTTCCCTTAAAAAGAGTATACAGAAAGTTTGCAAAAATCTTATGTGCTTAATTCACATGACTGTCTACCTATTCTGCAAACAAGATATTCTTACAAACGATTATTCTTTTCTCTGTTTCATCCTATTGAAAAAGGTTTAGCAGAAATGGTCTTATTACTTGCTTCCTTGTATGTAGAAGGGAAATAAGGGAATACACTAAGCTAAAGCGTTAGTAAAATCTTTTAGAAACTGTCGTTATGCAATTGATATTTAAATTCGCTTCTCTTTGCTTGGGCAGGAGTAAAACAAAAGAAATAGGAAACGTATGAGGACTCCACATTAGAGCAAATAAGTATTTTAAAAGTGAAACCAATAACACGAAATATCTTCGAATTGCTTAGATTTAATAAATAAACAAATAAAAAATGACAAATTGTTTTAACGAGGTCTACGAATCTCTGACGGTTTTTCAGTTATGCAAAAAACATTCAGTTGAAGAGGGCTTCAGGGGTTATACCTAAGAAATTGAGGATCACATTTTAATTTCTATCTAAATATCTGTAATATATGGCATTTTAATCAAGATCGTTAAGATACAATTTGGAGAAAATCGAAAATTTGGAAAAATCTTTATGGTAAACGGTAGATTTGGGAGGGGGATTTTCCTGAAAATCTTCGTGTTGCATCTTTAGAAAATAGTGAACTTAAATACGAACTTTGGTATATAACCGACTTTTCATTTTTCAGTTATGCTCTTGACAGTCACACACATATGGAACTTTTCTAAAAATGCTTTTTGGAAACAATGGTCCTCAATACATATACTTCCGCTGATATTTCAGGATCGAATTTTTGGGCGGAATACAATACCTTCGCTATCCCCTATGTATGTTGCACATACGTGCTAGAGAAAGTAATAAGTATAGAAAATAATCAGCGAGGTAAATGTTCAGTCTAAATCGACATGCAATTAACGCTCCTTATTGCGGGCTTTGAAGTTCTATACCCTCTCTAAGACATGATAGGAAACAGAAGAAAGGCAATTTAACGGAAGTATAAGCGTTAGAAAACTTGAAATAACTCGGGAATTATTAATGTAATAAGGAAAAATGTCATATATTGTGTATTCTAACGAGGTCTGTGCTATGGTTGATCTTTATTTGAGAATATCAAATATTGCGAAAAATATTCCATGTAAAGTAGGAGTAACTCAGAGCAGGTGGATTTTGTTTTAACTTTGCTGTTGCATTCGTGAAGATGCTAATAATTATTAATGATACAACTGCGTACATTTTCGTTTTTATTTTGGTACACGTACTATGTGCATAGTGTATAGAGTAGGTATTGTATTCCACCAAAAAATTCAATAGCGAGATTTCACCGGTCCCCCTGAATCAAAAAAACATTTCTGAAAAAAAGGTCCGCGTGTGTGTATGTGTGTTTGTATGTGTGTATGTGTGTGTGTGAGAGAGAGAGAGAGACAGAACGACGAAAACGAAAAGACCGTTAAATACCAAACTTGGTATTTAAGTTTGTTATCTTCCAAGGATGCAACACGAAGGTTTTCAAGAAAATTCCCCCACTCCAAAGTAGCCTTTACATGGAAAAAAATTCTAAAATTTTGATTTTCTCAAAAACGGCTGCAACGATTTTGATTAAAATCTCTTATATTTAATATACTTACATGACAATTAAAATGTATATCTTGAATAATCTGGGAATAGCCTCTAAAGATCTCTTTATTCTGGTAGATTTTTATTGTATTTTGCATAACTGGTAAACCGTAAGAGATAGACTAACAATTACTGCACAAAAAATGTACATCACGATAAAACACACAATTTATGTCATATGTACTTTTTTCGTGGAGTTGATTGTTTAAATAGTCCTTGTTATTAGTTTTAGCTTTAAAAACTTATACTTTTCTCATACAGGAATTTGTCAACTCCTGTCCATACAAACAAAAGAACTTCAGTCACGTAGCAACCAGCTTTTCATTATCACAAAATATATTTTGTTGATTTTCTGTAGAGATAACTTTGTCTCGCACTGTCGTACAAGCCTCTCCAGTAGTAAATGCTCTTAATGGTTTGACGTACTAATTTAATTCGTGAAGTCGAAGCAAAGACAATCCCTTCTTTTCTGCAAATTTACAATAAAGTATCTGAATTAAGAGTAACTAAACAGAAAGGAGGAGGTTGCTGTTTAATTAAATTTCCGAAAATGAGTTTAAACCTAGACTCATTTTAAACTAGTTAATGTATACTACAGTGTTAAAAGTAAATTGTTTATAATTTCATATGACTTCAAATTTATTTCCAAGCAAAACTTCCTTGCGTTTGTTAAAACGATTGGAATAACACCTTTCATTATGTGTTTCATTTTGGCATCATTGTCACTAAGGGACAATGGTGATTGATGATCAATAGTCAAATACACGCTACTTATGTACATATTACTCAAACTGACTTCTTTTTATCCATTTTTTACATCCTGTACTACGTACATACTGTAAGTAGAGAAGGTATTGCATTCAGATAAAAATTAAGTTTCGAAAAGTTCCGAAAATACATGTTTTGAGGTCCCTGAATCTAAAAGAGCATTTTAAGCAAAAGGTGAGTGTGTATGTGTGTTTATTTGTGTGTGTGTGTATGACCCCAAAAATTAACTTAAATACCAAGCTTGGTATATAAATTCTGCATTTTCCAAGGATGAGAATCAAGATTTTTAAGAAAATAACAAAACTACGCTTTGCAAGAAACATTTCTAAAAGACTTTTAGCAGATTCCCTCAAAACAAGCTCTAGATTTTGATTACACCACCATATACACATATATAAAGTAACTTCTTGTAAAATGAAAACTATATCTTACATCTGGGAATAGCCACTGAAGTCCTCTTCATTCTGAATTATGTTTACATAACTGGTAAACCACAAGAGATAGACAAAAGTTAGTATACAATGTAAATCCCTTAAAGCACACGGTTTATTGAAATCTATTTTCAGTGGCATTAACCATTTTAAGGTATTTCTTGTTAATTGTATGAATTTTCAAAAACATAGCTTTTCAAATAAGAACTCTCACGTAGTAGATGGAGAAGGGTAATATATTCTAACCACAACTTCGATACCAAGATTTCACCGAAAAAACACGTTTTGGATATTCTGAATTAAAAGTATTAGATAACAGTTCATGCCATGTGTCTATGAACAACATAAGTCAAAAATGAAAATCCGGTTATATACTAAATTTGGTGTTTAAAGTTTAACATTTTCCGATAGTATTGTTGTGACAGTTAAAAGGTATAATTTAAGAATTTTCTGGGTAAATTCTCTAAAATCCAGTTAATTCTGGACGATTTTTGCATAGATATAAAACTGTAAGAGATAGGAAAAATCATTCTACACCAAACTGTTTTTTTTTTTTTTTTTTTTTTTTTTTTTTTTTTTTTCTTCTTCGTACGTGGTACATAGGTAGAGAAGTTAGACAACCGCAAAACGTCAGCTTTAGAAAGATTTGAATATCACTTTAGCCTAGTCTATTCCCTTATTTCCTGTTACTTAAAAAAAAACAAGTAATAAGACCATTTCTGCTGATGTTTATCTCGATTAGCTTCAAGTAGGAAAATAGAATAATGTTTTAGAAGAATAGTTTACTTGCATAACAGGAGGAAAAAGTTATGTGAATGGAACACATCAGATTTTTACTTTATGTAACATGTATGTAGTACAATTTAAATAGATATTTTACTCCACCCAAAAGTTCATGTCGAGATTTCACCGGAAATATATGTTTTGAGATCCCTTGAGTCCAAAAAAGCATTTTTATAAAAATGTTAGTGTGTGAGTGTGTGTGTGTAGGTGTGTGTCTGTGGATAGCATAGATCAATAACGAAAAGGCCATTTTGGAAATGTTTGTTTTTCTGAAAATGGCTCTAACAATTTTAATAAAAAGACCGTATCTATTCTGTATGACTTTTGCTGAATTTTACATAACTGGTAAATATAGATAAAAACTTTCTGCAAAGAAAATGTAGAGCTCGTTAAAACACATCATTTATGTTAAATAGTTTCTCTATTGTTTTATTTTTTGTTTGTTTTGTTTTTGTTTTGTTTTTTATTTTATTTCGTACAGCTAGTTTCCGAGATATTTATTGTTATTGGGTTAGCTTTAAAACACTTTTCCAATACGGTTATTTTTCAACTCCTGGTCATGCAAACAAAGGAATTTCAATTACATAGCACTCAGTTTTTAAAAGATTTGACTATCACTGCAGCTTATTTCCTTTCTACTTACAAGAAAGCAATAATAAGACAATCTCTGCTAATGTTTATCTCGATTAGCGTAATTGAGATAAAAGAATAGCATTTTCTCTGCCTCTAGAATGCTAGGCTGTATTCTTGTAAGGGAATTGTTCTTGAAGGATTTCCTGCAACATTTCGAGTTTTTCACATTGACATTATAAAAACGACACTGCACATAAATTGAAGACGTTTATGTAGTACTTTACGAGATACAAGCCATAAACGAGTTGCCAACAATCAACGTGATTGAAAACCAACCTGGATGGACGGACATGCTACCGATAACAGCGTATCGTCACAGACAGGTGAAAGTCACTTTAGGGTGACAAACACGCCATTTGTGTTTCTACTCTAATCAGCAGCTGATTATAATTGAAGGCGCGGCTACTTATGAGCCCCAAAGTCTTTGTATTCGATGCACAGTGTACAAATTAGTTTTATTAAGTCACAAATCACTTTACGAGGGTCATCCAGAAAATAATGAACGAGTTGGAATAATTAAATAACGAAACGTATCAACATAAACAGTTATTTACGATACAAGAATTAAAAGTGTAGTTTTATTTTGCGAGAAGGAAAGTTTGCGTAAGGCCGAGTATAGCAGTTGTACGAGCAAAATAAAAACACCTTTAACTTGAGTGTCACACTATTTTTAGACAGCTCAATATTTCTAGATTTATCAATAACTTTATGATACAAGGATCAACATTCCTTTTGTTCAAGGAATAGTACGCTTTCCTATCGCTTGGAGGCGTGTGTGTATGTTGGAATAGAATTCGTATATCGACATAGATTGGTAACCGATGTAGTAATGTCAGTTCTTTAATCTTTACCATATATCTTATAAATTAACAATTCCATTCCTTCTGCTATTAAATGATAAACTAGAGTATGTTACAACAAAATACCAGCAAACTCGTTTTATATGTTTGAAGTTGACAATCGAAGAAAATTGTTGTCTAGTTGAGCATGTTTAGACACGAGAACGGACTTGTAAAGAAGGCGTGGTACTGTTATTGATTTTATTTTGTTTCTCAGAAACATAACCTCATTTACTTTTATACAGATAAATAACAGAAAACAAACATATACAATTCTTATTAATAATAGGCAACATTAAGTTTTTAACTGTACAATTATGATGAAAGTGTGATATTTATTGTACAATTATTACAATTGGAAATGTTGATTCCTTGTGATGAGGTACTTGATGTGTTTGTGTTGCTAAATTCAGACAACATACTATTGTCAGGTGGTATTGCAACGTCAGCAGAAGTGTTTGGGAGGATGAATGCAGCAACGTACCTCTTTCAAAACCACAACATTTTATATAACGGATACAGTGATATAACAAAACTTAAGTTGGTGACATTGGAGTGCTATAAATATTTATAAATCTAGAGCTATAAAGAACAATTTTAATTCGAGTGTTTTGTGTTAAAAAGCTTACTTTTAACACTGTGTCTAAAAACGTTATTTACAAAGTTACAGTACCTTACTCTATTTCTCAATGCAATCTTCATTTATTGTCACGTGATACCAGTTTTTCAATGCCGATATTATTCTTTTCTACCAGCAAAGAACCTATTCGCTTTTTGAATGCACAAAATGATCGGCCAACGAATTTTATAGGCAAATAAGGCAAGTGTATGGTGATAAAGCAATGAATGAATTTTCAGTAAGGAAATGGCGCATAATTTACGAGTAAGCAAGGATGAACCAGAGTGTACGAAAAAGACTGCAGTGAAAGTTCATCAATCGTTATGGAGAAGTTGAAAGCAAATGTTGAAAAAAGAATTAAGAAAAATCTGACGTGTTTCATTCACATGATCTTCTTTACATCTCTGTAACAAATATTATTATAAAGCTTTATTCTTCTGTCTACTTCATGCTAATCGAGATAAACATTAGCAGAAATACATTCTTGTAAGTAGAAGGACAATAATGACATACACTAGGCTAAAACAATAGTCAGCTATTTTAAAAGCTGGTTGACATGTGGATGAAATCAGCTTCTTTGCATTGCCAGAAGTTGACAGATTGCTGTCTGTAAAAAACTAAGTATTTTAAAACTGAAACTAATAACTAAGAGTACCTCGAAAACGATCAACTCTACGAAAAAAATGTATATGACTTAAATTCTATATGTTAATGAGATCTATATTTTTGTCTATTTCTTACGGTTTACCAGTTATGCTAAATTGAGAAAAAAATCATCCAGAATAAAGGGATCAAAAATGTTTCCACATAAAGGTAGTTTGGGTGGGAGTTTTCTTGAAATTTTCGTGTCGCATTCTTGGGAGATACTAAACTTAAATCCCAAGTTGGTATTTAACGGATGTTTGGTTTTTGAGCTGTGTTGCCAACACACACACACACACACACACACACACGGACATTTTTCTAAAAATGCATTTTTGGTTTCAAGGAGTCCCAAAACATGTATTTCCGGTGAAATCTTGATACCCAATTCTTGGGCGCAATACAATACCTTCTCTATACACTATGTACATGGTACGTATAGAGAAAGTAAACCTTTAGCTCCTTATAAGGTTATTAGTGTTTGATAATTCAAAACTAATCTAAGAAATATCACGCAATAGTTAATTCTATAAAACTGTATATAACATAAGCAACTTGCTTTAACGAGATCTACGCGTTTTTAAATTCTCTACTAGTACATTGTACATATTTATATTGTAGGCAGTAAAGATATTGTATTCCATAAAATTCGAATTTGAGATTTCACTAGGAATACAATTTTTAGGGTCCTTTGTATTCAAGAAAGGCATTTCCTGGATGGCTTTTGAATAACTTTTAAAACGTAGAGACAAAAACTTACTCCTCAAAAATGTGTGCATCTGGTTAAAACACACAATTTATACAATAAACCTTTGTTGTATGGTTAGTCATTTCCGAGATATTCCTTGTTATTGCTTTCAATTTTAAAAAACATAAATCCTTATACGTTTCATTTATTTTTTGTTTTACACTTTGCCATACAAAGAGAACCGAATTTAAATTGTTCACATAGCGACCAGCTTTTAACAGATTTGACTATCACTTTAGCCCAGTTTTTTTTCTTTCTTTAGCCTAGTGCATTCCCTTTAGAAGAAAGCAAGTAGTAACTGAATTTCTGCTAATTGTTTTATAAGAATAGTTTGTTTGCACAAAGTTAGAGAAACACGTCAGTTTTTTTCCGTGTGGTGTGATGGTTTTATTTCCTATAAAACTTAAGATTATTTTGAAACCTGTGAGGTGTATCAAAGGAGCAAAAAGACGTCGATGAAAGCTTAGAGCTTATGGTAGAGCAGGAAATTCCTAAACCACAGGACCGCCGACTTGTTACATACATTTGATCTACTGACTACAAGTTACATTTCCTACGTCACATTTAACTTTTATCAGGGCTGCCATGTCCTTATTTCCTGCTTACTTCCGCCTGCTGCGTTCCCACGTGCTGTGATCAGTTTTTTCTAACTTCGCATTTTATTAAATTCTATTACATCATATTGTAACTCAGAATTACAGACTGAATGTACCAGGCTAATTGCTATACATTTCTACAGTGAACCAGAGTTGTCTTGTATCCTTCATCATGACTACGGTCCCCTTCACTGAGCTGCAACGAACTGATTAACTGCGGATTTAAAATGTAATTTCACCTCCAGGAATCGGAACTAAATGAGATCGACCATTCAGTAATGGACGACGTGAACTGCCAAATCCATTCGCTCACGTAAATTGTTTATCTTATTCGCTCTCTATGACTGTACGAGATGCGTTCAATAAATCCTTAGAAAGAGATATAAAAACAATTTACTTTTGGGAGATTTTTTGTTATTGTTCAACATAATCTCCCTTTAGCTCAATACACGTTTCTCCAAATGTTTTAAGCCTTCCAAAAATAGGATTTAGGAAGGTCCTCAAAATAGGAATCCATTTGGGAGATGACCTCTTCGCTATACGTGGGTCGTTTACCACCAAGACTCTTTTTCAAGTTTGGAAATAAAAAAGCTGGATGCTGTAGTAATTCTAGCCTTAACTCTACAATTTCCACCACCAACAAAGGTTTACAGATATACACTCTTTCATTGTCTTGGTGGAAGAGAATACTTTTCTTTGGCAGATTATGACTTGTTTTTTTATTATTTATCCGTTCAACCGGTGCAGTAACGATGCATAATACTCTCCATTTATTCTTGTTCCTTAATTGCAAGTAATCAATGTAGATGACTCCGTATGCATCCCAAAAACCGAGGCCATCACCTTATCTGCAGATTTCACCTTTTTTTGAGTCCGTTCGCCTTTAAAAACCTACTGTCTCGACTGCACCACTGTTGTCTCTGGAGTGTAGTAGTGTATTCATGCTTCATCCACAGTTATGTTATCGACCCAGAAACTTGACGGAAAAGTGCCAAACCAACTTTCGAATCGAACACACGATTGAGTTTATTCTCCATTGTGAGCAAATGCGGTACCAATCATGCCGAGACCTTTGTCAGACCTAGTTTTAGGAGCAAAATTGATGTACCTTGTGACATCATTGTGGTCTCCACTATTTCGCGAACTTTTGATTCGTCGATCACATTGGATTTTGCCAACAATTTCTGAAGAAGTCACCTCTACTGGACATCCGGAACGATGTTTATCATTTGCAGATGTATGGCCACGTTTAAATTCATTTATCCAATTGTAAATTGTTACAAACGCAGAAGCAGATATGCCATGGAATTCAGCCAATTCGGCTTTTATCTCTCTCGGTGTTAAGCCTTCTAAATAGAAGTGTTTAATCACCGCATGAAACTGTTTTTCCCCACCTTTCTAAAGAAGCACAAATTGATTCAACGTCTATGGCAACGAATATCCACGTGATGGATATAGCTGAACTTTAAACTTTAACTGTTATATATTGAGAGGCGACGGTTACTAGATACAAACTTTTTTCGATGCTGCGAGTGTAATTTCTTTGATTTTCTAGGGACTTAGCTCCAATTTTGATATGAAGAGTAAAATGTGTACCATAAATCTATGAGAGGCTGGCTCACATTTGAGCGCAAACATTGCCATCCCTTCCTTACCTAATCGAACAATGTGCCTCTATAGTTTAGCACATGACGAATAACAACAGAAAGTGACTTTTCATTAAGGCTGGCATACGAGTATGCTAGATATAAATTTAGCATGCAATGAGAAATTATTGTGTTCGTTATAGTAAAACATTGAATGTTTATTGAGTTATAAACGGTTGTGCTACGTGAAAAAGTTTAGTAACACACGTTATTTTAATTCTGTGCATGCTAATCATGGAAAAGCTAAACTTTCAGGTATGGTTTAAAAAAACTGAACTATACTAAGGGCGATAACAATCAGTTTAAATGATACACATCTATCAATATTGCGTCTCTCGTTTAGCCTGATATTGATAAACCCGTGTCGATAAAAAGTGTCAGTTTTGTACCATCGGACCCCCCCCCCAAAAAGAAGGTTTGTAAAACCTTATTGAGGAAGAGAGATTGCAAGATCTATTTCGGTAGCCGGTCATTCGCCTTGAAATCGGTCAGCTCCGCCACTGCCGAGGTTTACATACCGAACAATACTTTCAATAACAACTCTAGATAGAATGGGGAGACTCGCATCTCTCTTCCGTGAATCAGCTCCCCAAGGCTCCCCTATTATCATAAAGTAAATAGAAGAATATGCTGTTTAACAATAATTTGTTACAGCAATTAAGGGAAAGTAAAGTAAATGGAACACATCAGATGTTATTACTTTCTCTGAACGTACTAAGCACACAGTGTATAGAAGGTATCGTATTGCACCCAAAAATTGGATACCGAGATTTCACCGGAAATACATGTTTTGGGACCCCCTGAATCCAAATCTTTTTATAAAAATATCCGTGTGTATGTCTGTCTGTGTGTGCATATGTGTCTGTGTGTGTGTCTATGGGCAGGATAGCTCAATAACGAAAAGACCGTTAAATACCAAACTTGATATTTAAGTTCAGTATTTTCCAAGGATGAAACACGAAGATTTTCAAGAAAATCCCCCCACCCCAACTACCCTTTACATGGAAACATTTTTGAACATTTTGATTTTATCAAAAATTGCCCTAACAATTTTTATTACAATCTCGTATATAAAATATTTACATGAGAAATAAAGTGTATATTTTCAATTTTCTGAGAATAGCCTCTGAAGACGTGTTTATTCTGAATGAATAAATTTGCGGAATTTTGCATAACTGGTAAATGGCAAGAAATACACATAAACCCACCACACAAAAATGTAGAGCTTGTTAAAGCACACAACTTATGTTACATACATTTTTTTCGTGGAGTTGGCCGTTTTTTGAGATATTCCTTGTTATTCATTTCAGCTTTAAAATTCTTATACTTTTCTCGCACGGGAATTTGTCAACTTCTGTCCATACAAACAAAGGTGCTTCAGTCACATAGCAACCAGCTTTTGACTGTCACTTTAACCTATGGTATTCCCTTATTTCGCCTCTACTTACAAGGCAGTAAGTAATAAGACTGTTTTGCTATTTTTTTTCTCGATTAGCATGAAGTATAAAGAAACATAAGCTTTTTTTTTAAAATTAATTTGTAGCAGCGATATAGAGAAAGTCATGTGAATGGAACATATCAGATTTTTTTTTACACATACTCTCTCGTAATAACTTAGAAAATCAAAGCTACCCGTGCATTGTGATGGATAATTTGTTGAATATTGAAATATTAGAGAGAAATAAATCAGTAGGGTGTGTCAAAGCCCGGACTTTGTCAACAAGGAGGGTCACTTGAACCCGAGTTTAATGATTGTAACTTTGTACCCGGAAGTTGCTGAACTAGCACCACAAAAGTAAATAGAGAGAAAATTCGACGTGTTCTCTCTCTTTGTGATGTTTGACGCTTTCAGCATTCTCCGCGTCGCTTTGTGGATTTAGCCACATGATCATGTGGACATAACCACCATGACCCTTCCTCACAGGTAAATGCAACCGTTCCACTAATTTAACGCAGATATTTTGAATTGTAACTGATGGTCGAGTTAGGCGGCGCCGTGGCTGAATGGTTAGACCGCTCGCCTCCCACCTAGGCGGCCCGGGTTTGACCCCAAGAGCACACGTCATATTGAACTCTCATGGTGGACGAAACAGCGTCTGGGCAAGCATTTCTCCGGTCCCCGCCACCAACTGCTCCACCATCAGCTTTACTATCATCCACTTCTTCACGCTCACGGGCCAACCACTCGTTCAGGTTCTCCATTCTGTGGTTAGATATCGCTAACTCCCCGACAGGCTTCTGACTCCTAGGCAACCGCTTATAAGTCGTATGGTGGTGTCAGTCCATAATAAGGGGAGGGGACTGTTAAAAAAAATCTCTGATTTGATTATAAAAAAAAAAATCTTACAGTAGTGATTAGTGTATGAGTTGTTGCTCGTTGTCAGCACCCTGGCTCCCCTTCCTTCACTTCTATGTACCCCCGATGTATCTGTAAATTTTAGAAAATCCACAGCTTGTAGGATATTTGTACTTTACCCTTAATAATGGTTAATTTTGTGGTAGCAACCTTTGATTGCATGTAAGTCTGAGACGTAGAAGTGTACGGCTTCCGCTTTTAGCCAGATGATAAATCAGTCGTTTGCCACGAACCTCGTATGGATCGAATATCCAATGACATCATAACTGTTTTCTGTGAAACTGTGCGCTGGCTACCGATGTCAGTTATGCCTTAGAGGTTAGAGCATGTTAACGACGGGGACACCTCGGCAACTGCGAACAAATACTGATCTATTGCGGCCTACTACCACTCCCAGGTGAAGGGGTCAGAGGAGGCGAAATCACAGACGAGCACACGGGAAACGACGGGGCCAAAGCACAGAGGCGCACGAAGTCTCTTAACAGTCATTAGATGGCAGCCCTGGAGCGCCAAGGGGGTTATACAGGCGTCGGGAGGCGGGAAGGAGGTTTCTTCAACGTCACCTAGGCTTAACCAGCGCAACCAGGGGGAAGAGGGTTTTACTCGGAGCAAGCAACCGTGCCATCGGCGTGCAAAGCCTCAAGCTACACCTGCGCGAACCTGAAAGATGAAGAAGGGAAATTAAATGAAAGAATGAAGAGGAAGGAACCGTGGTAGATATGTAGCACCCCAGCATTCGCCTAAGCGGCCCCAAGAAAACTACGAAAAAATCCAGGACCAGAGTGCACAGTCAACGGGGATCGAACCAGGACCTCCCGAATGACAGTCCCAGACGAAAAGCCTGCGCCACGTGGCTCAGTCAGTTACTCCTTATGGGATAATTCATATATTGCTGAGATGAGTTCTGAAAACATATTTAAACTCAGAGTTTTTATAGTCCTATGTCTTTTGGGCCACCACTGCCATTAGAACCCACGACATTCGGATCTCTGAAGGGAGTTTATTTTATTTTGATATTGAAATACTTCAAGACCTCCCGCGATGCATCGGAACCAACGACATTCACCCCGGATCAAAAATTATAAGGGACCACAATCTAAATTACCATAATATATTTTGATAGAAATGGAAATGGAGTTTTATTTATGGACGCTCTTTAACTGCTAGGCGTGACAGACCGCTTATTTTGCTCAGAGGCTTCTTTTATCAGGCTTTAGGTTCTTTTACGTGCCGAAAATCTACGAGGCGGAACCAACGGTTTACTTCCCTCGAGAAGGAAACCAAAAACGCCCGGAAAAATCCATCGTCCTCCGCCAGATTTGTATCTGCTGGGTATATGAGGTTATCATGGTAACCATTACACCACAGATAGCGACTATTTTGGCAGATAAGATGATAGTTGAAGCACAAAAAAGGCACAAAATCGGGGTTGTTTTATACGACACATAAAAATCAAATTGAAATTTTTCGTCGATTACACTTACAGTACAAATTGTTTGATCACACGATACAATCTACAACAATACTTATTAGCCGTACACATTGAGTTCTTTACATTGTTATATCTGAAGGAGGTTTTGCTGTTATACGTGAGTAGCTGTACCAATTGTTTAGTAGTACTAGTACAAAGCGGATATGTCCGCTAAATTGAATAGCCAACACTACACTTTTGTAAATATCCAAGATCATTAGCCGAACCAGTGTCTACGTTATTATCCAGATGGTCACTGTTATAAACTAAATTTACAGGTCGTTGATAGTTTGGGATCATCTTATAGGATTTTTATAGTGTTCAACGCCCGCTTTCACTACAAATGGTACCGCAGGCGATGACACTGTTGATATATGGAATAAAGATGACAGGAGAAACCGGAGAAAACCCGCCCCCGCGGTCGCTTGGGATCGAACACGCGGCCACTTTTATAGGTGGACTTAGGTAAAACTATATATCTTTGACGAAAATGTATACCTTTTCTTATCTGAAATTGCCTTATCCGCCGAAATATAACGTAATTATCATCAACATATGAAAAGCTCATCATCTCTTTGTAACATAATGTAAATATAACTTAGTTATCCTGTGGAGTTATCTCTCTCTAGCGTCCGATTTCAAGTAAGGCATTACCTTTCACAACAGCTAGTTCTGTTCTCCTACCTTTTAGGTTAGATAAATAGATAGTTTATACTAATTAATAATAAAACATACATATAAATTCATATAATTATTATGAAAAAGATAATTTTGTAATTTTACAAAATTTTGGTTAAATTTCACAGACACATCACTTCAAAGTGGTTAATTCGTCGTCCCTTAAACCCCAACCATAAGTCAGCCCAGCTGTATTAGATCTCAGACACCCTCTCTCTTTTGGGTGAAAAGTGAACTGACGTGTACAAAATAGGACCCTTAATGGACCCGTATCTCTGTTTTCGAGATTAATTCTAGCCATTGCATTGGCAGTGTACTTTACCTCCGTATAACACGAGGGGCACTATTTATATTTTGAGCCTAATAATAATAATAAAGACATAATTTCTCATTCCAAATTGGTTTGCTATTTCTCGAAATATTCTCCTTTATGAGCAAAACATTTCTACATGTTTCCATACCATTTGTCATAGCAAGTTTTCCAATTTGCTTGATGCACCTCAAAAAAATATTTGAACGCGTCAACGGCTCCTTCTGCCAGCAAAAATCGTTGTCCTCGCATTTTATTCTTGATTTTTTTGAACAAAAAATAAGTCTTTGGATGCCAAGTCAGGGGTATTTGGCGGATGAGTCATCAATTCGATTTTTGAATGTTGAATTGGTTGTTAGACAAGATGTGTGAGCGCTCGCATTGTCTTGAGAACAATCGACGGCACGTGTAAACAAATGCTTGTGTACCATTCAGAATTGAGCGTTTTACGTTCCTCTAAAGGCACTGTTGCCGCACGGTCAGTTTTTCTGAAAAAAACAGGTGACCATTTGTTGGATTTTCTTCATCTTGAAACACCCATACAGTCCACTGCTCTTTACGTTCCGGCTCATATGCATAGATCCATGATTTGTATGTTACAGTCTTAAGAAATGGAGTTTTATTTATGGACGCTCTTTAACTACTGTAGTTCTCAGCGTTCCATTCTATATTGCGCGTGAAAGGCCGCTTAATTTTGCTCAGAGGCCTCTTTAGCAGGCTTGAGGTTCTTTTGCGTGCTGTAAATCAATGACACGGGACTAACGCGTTTACTTCCCTTCCGAAGAAAAAAATGCTATGGATTTTTACGTCCAAAAATATAAAATATCCTCCGGGGGGTTTGAATCCGCGACCTTGGGTATGAGGCTGGCATGGTAGGATTTAGCGAGAACAAATCTATTCCTCTGATAAAGGATAATACAATATTTTACATATATGTATATACAGGTGTTAATGAACTACACCGAAATAATTTGCGAGATTGTGCACGTGACTAAGATCGGCATGGTCCCCGGATAAACATAACGCAACTATATAGCGTTAAACGTGTGGGTATCAGGTGCTGATAAGTCGGTGTTAAAGCAAATCAGGTTGATAAAATGGCTTAGAATGTCTTTAAAACTGCTTCCGAGTATAGAAATATCGATTTTTAGCAGCTCGTTACTAGCGTTCTCAAGATTTAATGTCGCAAAAATCTGTAAAATCTCGAACTAATCACTTGACAGTGCGACACTGAGCATTCATTAACTACGTTCTTGAGCTATGTAGCCTATTCTGGAGGCATTTTTTTTTTCAACTCCTCTGGTGGCTTAATGTGTAACGCGGGAAGCTGCTATCCCAATGCTAACGAGTTCATTCCTGTCATAGAGTAAATGTTTATTATTGTTATTATTATTATTATTATTATTATTATTATTATTATTATTTTCATTCCAGACGAAGTACCGCGATTATAATTGGCCAGTGCATTAACACTTATCACTTCTTTATTGCTGCTTACTGAGATAGTATGCCGAAGATTGTCTGAGGCAACATGGAAGTTGCTTATTTAAGTAATCTACATATCCTGTGAAAATATTTCGGTATAGCTCATTAACACCCTGTGTATGTATATGTGTGTGTGTATATGCACCATCTGTTTTTGCACAGCACCAAAGGTATCTGGCACACCTGATTTTAGTAGACGACCTTCACGCATTTCGTTAGTGAGCGAACGGCGGCCAAGATTAAACTGGTTATACCAGCGTTTCATGATGGCAAGGGATGGAAGCTTTATCGCCAAATGCAATAGTAAGTTGATCAATGCACTCTTATCTTGATCATCCACATTGAAACTCATAACGTGCTCCATTTATATAATGTCCTCTACCTTTTCGGCGAACAAACCTTTTATTCAAAAGATTATTCTGTTATATACACCATGCTAATCGAGATAAACATAAGCAGAATTAGTCTTATTATTAGCTTCCTTGTTAAATAAAAGAGAAATAAGAAAATGCCCAGGCGATATTCTCGTTCTTTAAAAGCCGGTCGCTTGTCAAGAGTAAACAAACGAGAAACGAGAGGAAAGATGTCTTCCCGTTTGAGAAAAATACCTCAAAGTGACACCAATAATCCGGAATATCTCGAAAATGGTTAACTCTACAAAATAAGGCATATCACAAATAGTGTGTTTTAGCGAGATCTACATTTTTTGTGTAGCAAGTTGTATACCTCTTACGATTTGCCTGTTATATAAAAGTCAGCCAGAATGAAGAGATTTTCAGAGGCTATTAACAGAAAATTCAAGCCATACTTTTTTTTTGTCATAAAATGTGTTATAATGCAAAACTTAAAGTTTGGTATTTAACGGCATTTTCGTTTTTGAGCTATACTGTCCAGAGACACAGTCAGACATACACACTTTTTCCTAAAATTGCTTCTTTTTTTTTTTTTTTTTTTTTTTGGATTCAGAGGATCCCAAAACATGTATTTCCGGTAGAATCTCGGTATCAAAATTGTCAGTGCAATGCAATACCTTCTCTATACACTATGCACATAAAACGTGTAGAGATAATAAAAAGGGATTCTTGTTCTTAAAGAAAAATATGTTCTACTTGACTTACACACATACAGCTGTTCTCTCTTAAGTTTTACTGTAGATTTCTATACACAAGAGATGCTTAGGGTTGCTGCATCTCAATATACACGTGTTGTCAAGGTATAATGATCTCGTCACATATAATACAGCAGATGTTATTTTAGAATCAATGCTGTTATCTTTGAACGTCACCTGTGCCGTTACGTGATGTATTGTAATGTTTAACACCTGCACCAGATGCAGACTCCTGATGTCATGATTCTTTGGTGATTCGTCACCTTTTTTGTTTAGCAGCAACGCGGAATTATTGTTAAAAAGCTTATGCCTCTATTTACTTCATGCTAATCCAGAAAAAAATAGCAGAAATGGTCTTATTGCTTACTTCCTTTTAGGTAGAAGCGAAATAAGGGAGTACCATAGGTTAAAGTGTTAGTCAAAAGCTGGTTGCTATGTGCCTGAAGTTGAGAAATGTATACGTTTTACAAAGCTGAAACCAAAAACAAGAAATATCTCAAAAACGATCAATTTCACGCAAAAAATGTATGTAACATAAATTGTGTGTTTTAACGTGCTCTACAGTTTTTGTGGCGTAAGTTTTTGTATATCTCTTACGGTTTAGCAATTATGCAAAATTCCGTAAAGTTCATCTAGAATAAAGTAGGTTACTCCAAGAAAATTGAAGATATACATTTTATTTGTCATATAAATATCTTTAATATACGGTATTTTAACCAAAACCGTTAGAACCATTTTTGAGAAACTAAACATTTTCGAATTTTTTTCCATGTAAAGATAGTTTGGGGTGAGGGATTTTTCTCAAAATCTTCGTGTTGCATCCCTGGAGCATACTAAACTTAAATACCAGGTTTGGTATTTTACCGACTTTTCGTTTTTGAGTTACCGTGTTCACAGACACACACGCACACACGCACGCACACACAAGGACCTTTTTCTGAAAATACTATTTTTGGACACAGGGGATCCTAAAACGTGTATTTCCGATGAAATTTCGGTATCGAATTTTTGGGTGGAATGCAATACCTTCTCTATATACTACTTGCATAGTACGTGTAGAGAAAGTAATAAAAACTGGCGAGCCAATATACGAGACACGTTCTTCTGCCATTGGAAAGTTTAATCAGATTTGAAACCTTGAATTTGTCTTACATTCAGAAGATGTTCTCTCCTCGCTGTCGCTAATTTAGGATGTATTTATTACTTTCTCTACACATACTATGTACATAGTCTATAGAGAAGGTATTGCATTCCACCCAAAAATTCGATACCGAGATTTCACTGGAAATAGACGTTTTAGGATCCCCTGTATTAAAAAAAAACAAACACATTTTTAGAAAAAAAGTCCGTGTGAGTGTGTGTCCATGTGTCTGTGAACACGATAACTCAAAAACGAAAGCCGGTAAAATACCAAACTTGGTATTTAAGTTGTGTATATGCCAGGAATGCTACAAGAAGATTTTGAAAAAATCCCTCCACCCCAAAATGCCCATGGAAAAATGTTCGAAAATGTTGATTTTCTCAAAAATGACTATAACGATTTTTATTAAAAATCCTATATTGAAGACATTTATACGGCAAATAAAATGTATATCTTGAATTTTATGGGAATAGCCTCTAAAGATTTCTTTGTTCTGAATGAATTTTGCTGAATTTTGCGTAACTGGTAAATCGTAAAAGATAGACAAAAACGAACTGTACAAAAAATGTAGAGCACGCTAAAACACACACTTTATGACATTTTTTCGTCGAATTGACAAAGCGGGTTTTTCCTGAAAATCTTCCGAGTCCTATTCTTGTATGATTCTGAAATTAAATACACCCCCTCATTTACTCATTTCTCACGCACAGGGACATTTTTCTAAAAATGCTTTTGGGGGAAACTAAGATAACCTAAAACATGTATTTCCAGTGAAATCTCGGTATCGAATTTTTGGGTGCAATAATATACCTTCTCTATCTGTGAAAAATGATGTGTTATTTATGGACGCTCTTTAACTGCTGTGGTTCTCAGCGTCCAATTCTAAATTGGGTGTGAAAGACCTTTAATTTTGCTCAGAGGCCTCTCTATCAGGCTTGAGGTTCTTTTACGTGCCGTAAATCTACGACACGGGACCAACGGCTTTACGTCCCTTCCAAAGGAAGCCATGCTGAGGATTTTTACACCCGAAAAAATCCATCGTCCTCCGCCGGGTTTGAACCCGCGACCTTGGGTATATGAAGTTAGCATGGTAACCATTACACCATGGAGGGCGACTCTGTGATAAACATTGTACATATGCGCTAGAGAAAGTATAAATATGGTCGCGCTGAACTCCTTTAGCCCCTCAAAAGGGATAGTCTATGATTGTCTTCTGCCTTTACAAGCGTTCATAACATGTTAGAATGAAATGTTACCTTTTGTTACAAAATAGCGGTGCTCCAATTAGTTTTTCGTATTATAAGATTGATGTTTAACTAGGGCCAGTTTCATAGTTTAGGCCTAATTTTTTTTTTTTTTTTTTTTTTTACATTAGGATTCATTATCGTACAGAATGATACAAATTTTCGCAACTTCAAAAGAAAGAAAACTAGGTTGTTTTGTTTTCTTTTTTTTTCTTCAGTATAGCTACTTAGCTTCGGTCTTGTAAGTTTTTAACTAAATAGTGTATTTTTTCCATCAATCCACGCTCTAATACTATCCAGCGGCAGAGCGGTAGAAAAGCAATACATTCCGTTTACTCCATCCTCATAACATCACGATTCACCTCCAATACCCAATAAAATGTAGCAAAAATGAGCCAAGTACAGCAATTTCGCAATGAAAGTGGTTTTCTGGGAGCTTCTAGTAAGCATAACTCCAATGGGCGATATATTTGTCGGTTCATTCCACTCCTTCCATTCGGTTCCACCCTGGTCCACATTCTTGCAATACAACAAAGGGTGGTGTAGAGTGGTTTTGTGCAAAATCCACAATCTCCATGTTTAGGTATCCCATTGTTTCTCATCTGTAAGTGTGGACTAGGGTTGCCAGGTTTTCTAATTGAAAATAAGGGAGATTTCATGAATGGTTTTCCCGACACCTTGACACGACCAATTACTTCATTGCAGCCATCGTCTTCCATGATTTTATTTACTGTATAGAACCCAAACAAACAGAACACGTGTACCTCTCTTCAATTGAAAGTCGCAAGTGAACGAGACGCGTGCTGCCATTGCTACCAACAGTTAATTAAAATACTGCTGCCAACATCGGGAAAAAGAAACTACCATTACGATATATAACATATTTTAAATATCCTTCTAAAACCCAGAATTCATGGCAATGTATGAAGTACAGGAGAAATAGTCTAAAATACGGGAGCCGGGAGACTCAACCAAATAAGGCTGAATACGGGAGAACCCGGGAAATACGGGAGACCTGGGAACCCTAGTGTGGACATAACTATAACCAGGCTTGTGCTTTGTTTCAAGCTTTGCAAGTTTCACAGTCGAGCAACCAAGCTCAGCTTTACTGATTGAAAAACATAAGGAAACGCTAAAGTTGGTAACGCTTGGCCTGCACATTGAGTGATTTTCCATTGTTTGGTATGACGCCGCTGTTCGTAAAATAAGCTTCTGTAGGTTAAAATGCAACATGTAGTTAAAATGACGAACGAATCAGATCAAAACACAGTCTGAAATTCACTTCTAAAGAAGCCATAATGCTTCTACAAATTGAGAAGTGCATAAGCAAGTAAGAAAGTTCAATCGGTTGTACAAAAGAAAAACCAAATGTGGAGGAAAATTGTGATGCAAAAAGTGGATAAGAACAGTGTGAAATGGTATTGGCAGCTATGCATGCTGTAATTTCGAGATACCGGGAAAATGTCCAGCAGTAATCAGCATGCTTTCACTTACATATTATAACGTTAACATTTGTTTCTGACGAAACAATTTTTACTTCCTCTATACGCGCTATGTATATAGTGTATAGAGAAGCTATTGCACTCCACCAAAAATTCTATACCGAGATTTTACTTTCGGAAATGCGTGTCCGTGCGTGTGTGTGAACACGATAACTCAAAAACGAAAAGTCGGTAAAATACCAAACTTGGAATTCAAGTTTAGTATCTTCCAGGGATGCGACACGAAGATTTTGAGAAAAGTCCCCCCACTCCCAACTACTCTTAACATGGAACTTTTTTCGAAAATGTTGATCTTCCCAAAAATGGCTCTAACGATATTGATTAAAATATCGTATATTAAAGCTATTAACCTGACAAATAAAATGTATATTTCGAATTTTCTGGGAATAGCCCCTGAAGAGTATTTTATTTTTGACGGATTTTACGGAATTTTGAATAACTGCTAAATCGTAAGAGATGGACAAAAACTTACTACAGCGTATGTTAAAACACACAATTTAAGTTATATACACTTTCGTGGAGTTCATCAATTTTGAGACATTCCTTGTTTTTTGGTTTCTGTTTTGAAAAACTTATACTTTTCTCATACAGGAATTTGTCAACTCCTGTCCATACAAACAAAGGAACTTTAGTGACATAGCAACCAGTTTTTGACTATCCCTTTAACCTATGGTAGTCACTTATTTCGCTTCTACTTACAAGGAAGCAAGGAATAAGACTATTTCTGCCTATTTTTTTTATAAACATGAAGTAAATAGAAATATAAGTTTTTTAAGAACAATTTGTTGTAGGTATATAGAGAAAGTCATGTGAATGGTGCACATCAGATTTTTTACTGAGTAGTAAAGCAATAATGGAGCGACACAATGCGACAAATGATACGACAAAAGTATGAAATGTATTAAGTTTGTTTAGCAGTCGATTTTATTATACTTTTATTTATATAATGAATGATTTCTGGTACCATTTTGCTGACTGTTTACTTAATTGATATCTCTAGAAAAATTCTCAGTCCTCCATGCGTGAGAATGTTTTCCATTCTTAGCATTTTAGATAGTCTTCTGTTATGCATAGGGTAACCAGGTGAAATTCTTCAAAAAAAGAGGGCATTTCCAGCTTCAGATAAAATTTGCAAAAGTGTTATTGGTTACTCGATATTTAGCTAAGTGGCATTAGGATAAATCATTTTTATAACTACTACACTCTTATATCATGAAAATGTTGATACTATTTATATTGTACTGAAACATTTATAATGGATAGTATTTCCAATGTCATAATTATTTATTTTACCTCGAACAAACGGCAGCAAGATAATAAATCTTACTTTAATTAGCAATTGTACCAAGTGGATAAATTAAGGCATTCTACCTTGAAGTTAATTATTCCCGGCCTGAAGTCAGGAAATCGTTTTGATAATTCGTCAGGAAAGGCATATTTGTTTTTGGTATGATTTCTATTAAACTTTAACACTGCTTTACTTCACAGCCAACAAGCCACTCAGGGTAGAACAAATGAAAGTAGGTAATCATTCTAGAAGCCGAGCCAAGGTCTCTCTTACTGTTGCATATGTAATGCTTTCAACTGGCCGCCTTTCAGCTCGTATTCCACGATAATTGTCACGCCAGTTATTTCAATCGTAACTTGAGCTCGGCACGGCGGTAATATAGAATGTGAAAAATCTAGGAAACATATACATTAGAAGAAAGTTTAAAATGTTTATGTAACTATAAATTCTTTATAGCTTGCGATTGTGAGAAATCAGCGAGCTGTATTTCCGCACTTTCCAAGTTGAAGCACTTGTACAACTCAAAAAATCTGATGTGTACCATTCACATGACTTTCTCTACATCTCTGCAACAAATTATTGTTAAAAAGCTTATGCCTCTATTTACTTCATGCTACTCGAGAACAAATTAGCAGAAATAGTCTTATTACTTGTTTCCTTATAAGTAGAAGCGAAATAAGGGAGTACCATAGGTTAAAGTGATAGTCAAAAGCTGGTTGCTATGTGACTGAAGTTTCTTTGTTTGTATGGACAGGAGTTGACAAATTCCTATATGAGAAAAGTAAGTTTTTCATACCTGAAACCAAAAACAATGAATATCTCAAAAACGAGAAAAACGTATAAAACATAATTTGTGTGCTTAAACGTGCTCTACATTTCTTAGTTTTTATCTAAGCTTTACGGTTTAGCAGTCTTGCAAAATTCCGTAAAATTCGTCCAGAATAAAGTAATCTTCAGAGGCTAGTTCAAGATATACATTTTATTTGTCAGGCAATATTTTCTAAAATACACTCAAACCATTTTTAGGGTCCAAAAAAGAGGACGTGTCCGGGGAAAAGAGAATATCTGATAATCATGTTTGTACATATTTATGGGTTAAAGTAATGCATTAATTCACCACTAATATCGTCTTCTTCAGATAATAACATGATTCCTTAGATTAAACCGCAGTTCAGCACGATTTAAGTTAAGCCATGGATAAGCTAGCCTTATTGCTTGAACTATATAGTGTATAATTCCACTGCAGCTTAAGCTTGTGCACAAGGCCAATTAGAAGCTAAAGCATTAGCTGTAAAACCGGGCCTAAATGTTACAGCAAATCTAAACAGTTTTCCCTACCCTTTCAGTTAGAGCTAAAAACCTATGACGTGTAAACAATGCACAATGAAATTTTAGGGGCACGGCGTTGCTACTCCACATACAGTGTGATTATTACTTGTTTTGCTGCCTAAACGGATCAAGCGAGTGTAGGTCGCAGTTTGGTGTCGCCCTGTGAAATGTGAACAACAATTTTCCATTAGCCCCTGCAGCGAAGTGCGATCCAATTTCTCTGATGCAGCCAATTTGAAAATCTGCGGCCGCGCGCGCTCCCTCTCTCTTCCTCCTGATACAAAGAGGTCGCAAGTGAAAGGTATTATTATTACTGGACACTGCAATCTGTTTCCTCTTTGTGCTTAAGAAAGCATGCATATTATATTCCATACTGCACAACTCCATCAATGAAAATGCAACACCTGAAAAGTTGATAGCTACACAGGTATCCACTACCGCGCTCCATTTGGTATGCTTTTAAGGGAAGATTATAAACCCAATACCCTCAATCTTAATTTCACTAAATGTATGACCCAATTATACGTATTTTGGAGTATTTGATTAAGGGTACAAGGTAGCCTGAACATACAGAAATTACACTTTGAGTTAAATTAAAACTGGCTCTAAAATGTTCAATGATTTTTCCTCAAATTTTTATGAACTGTTCTATAACTCGTGATAATTATTTAAGGTGGTTGTTTGCATTGATAGGTTGTGTGTTTTAATCTATAACAAGTATCTTATTCAGAAAAAAATAAAAACATTTACTCTTAAAACATGTACCTTTTTTTCTGATGTTAGTTGCTATTCATAATCACACTTTTACATGTTTACATACTTGATCTTAGTATAATCAGCTATCTTCTGAACCTGAAGATAATTTAGTTGTTTATATCAATTCACTAGAGGTTAAAAAAATTATTTGCAAATTAAAAAAGTGAAAGTGTGGAAAAATTGCCATGTCGCTCTACTAATATGCTAATATAATTATGATTGTAATTCAGAAAATCCAAATGTGTGTCCGTCACTGAAAATAATGACATGTATGAACAACAATACAATATCCGGGATGCTATCTTCTTGTCTTCAGTAGGCATTCACTAAACGATATCCGGGAATTTGTACGGGGGGAAAGTTATATTAAATGGAGACGCGTTCTATACACGTAATGAACATTTCAGCTCTCTCCTCTCTTAGTTCCTAAGAAAAAGGCGTGTAACTATCCAAAAATGTTGATTTTAGAAAACAAAATTTAAGGTTTCAACATTAAAATTCTAGCTCTCTTCAATACATTCTAGGGTCCTTAACACCTGTACCTTCATTCCTGGATTACTTCAACTTAAAATCAAGTCTATACTAATAACTATATTGCCAAAACTACTATTATTTACATTTCTATCTACATTAAAATTTACTATAATTTCAGAACTTGGATCATAGTGTTTTTCTTTAAAGCACTTAGAATATTTAGTTATTGCTCTTGACCAATTGGTTCCTCGCATGATGTTTGGAAGTTATCTTGTTCTCTGTATGTTTGTTTCCACGAAACCTCCGCTTTTTACATAGTTTTCTGTTTTGAAATAAAACAAAAAAAACATGAGTACTACTACTACTTTTAATTATAACCTTGTTTTCACACCCTTCCCAAGAAACAAAACACAGAAACATTATAAGAGGCATGCTATAAGGTATTTTAAGTCTTGTCGCCCTCCGAGGTGTAATGGTTACCATGCTACCTTTATATACTCAAGGTCGCTGGTTCAGACCCGGCGGAGGACGATGGATTTTTTTCGGGTGTAAAAATCTTTAGCATGGCTTCCTTCGGAAGAGAAGTTTAGCCGATGGTCCCGTATCGTAGATTTACGTCACGTAAAAGAACTTCAAGTCTGATCGAGAGGCCTCTGAGCAAAATTAAGGGGTCTTTCTCACCCAATTTTGAATGGGACGCTGAGAACCATAGCAGTTAAAGAGCGTCCATAAATAGCACGCCATTTACATTTTATTTTAACAGTTTCAAATCAAATTTATTCGAAGTTTTTATCGTTTCAGAAAAGAAAGATACAAATGTTCAAAAAGGGGCGTTACATTACATCTTTAAAGGAACGTACACTGGAATTTGAATGATATTTAAAAGTCTTAAAAACTGCTTAACCCAAAAAGTATATATTTTCTGAAAATGCAAAATTTTCGTTTTTGAGTTATCGTGTTCACAGACACAAGGACACACACGGACCTTTTTCTGAAAATACTTATTTTGGATACAGGGAACCCTAAAACATATATTTCCGGTGAAATCTCGGTATCGAAATTTTTGGTGGAGTGCAATACCTTTTCTATACACTATTACATAGTACGTCTAGAGAAAGTAAAAAGGGTAGTTTTGTGAATGTTTGTAGCGCACATCATTAAGTACGAGTTTTAAGGCAAGAATAAAGTAATGTATAAATTAAATTCCTGTTGAGACTATGGACATAGATCCGAAATATATGCCTCTTTCCTTTATTGATTTCTGCCCAAGTTGCAAGGCGGTAGGATTAACACACTTTTACAGCCACTGTATTAAGAAGTGCAGTGCTAAGAAGAATTAACTTGACTAGAAATAGTCGGGCCGAATACCAAGCCCCACTTGGGAGTGTTCGGATTGGGTTGGACTCGGCGTGGCAGTGGCCGATACCCGTGGGAGATTGGGTACCCTTGGGCTTTGTCTGGAAGGGGTTGTGAAACCCCTCAATGTCCTCTTGCACTAACCTGGAAAGTTAGAAGACACAAGCTAGAACATTTCGACCTCACCAAGGTTGTTCGGTAGTCTTCCCTTCGGGGTTGACATGTGTAAGTGGCGTATCCACTTGCCCTTGCTGGCATGAGGCAGGCCGGATTTCCACTAGGCTTTCTGCACGCCTGCTTAGATCAGGTATTGCGTTTAGAGTAGATCGCTTTCTACCGCAGTGAGCTACTGCCTGGAGTCATTTAATTTACAATTGTTCTCATAAAGCGTAGGAAAGAGGTTTCATCATTCGAGTACGCTTTGCAGTGTGCACGCCGTAAATACATTTGGCCTATAAGCCAATTAAATCATATCATTTGCGTATGTGCAAGCGCTGCCTAAAACGTGCACAAATCAAGAAGTGCTACCGACACTGACGTCACATTTCATCGAGCTTAGAGTAGCGCGGCATGTTTTAACGCCGTATATTTTAAATTGTCGCATATACGTTACGTTTAATTGCATTCAAGAATAATATCCAATAAATTCAAAAGGTATCAAGAGCTAAGCTGTTTCTGTTCTCTCGTGCTCTTATGCAACAGCCAACACTGTTTGTAACATCGTAACAACTTTTTTCTCAAATTTGAAGGTCTCGGATTTCAGTGGCAATTGTTCTTTAGCCAGATTTATTCCCTATCCTCTCAGTGTCTAGAAGTATGAAAGAGAATGGACATGTATGTCAATTTAAGGTAATGCATCTCCAAAATGTGAAAAATCCTTAGCATGTAAGTTATCTTATTGAAACTTAAGCCAATAGCAGTTTTGCCATGTATGAAAATTCTAGAATGCATGGTTATTTAAATAAGATGTTCTGTCTAAATTCATTGCTTCAATAAAAATAAACCACACTGAATTTTAAAAAATATTCATATTTAGCATTTATGTTTTACTATAAATGGGATTACAAATAAGCCTATCATATAATTTTACTTTATTTAGTTATTAATTTAATAACATAGAATGTCCCAACGAGAACATTTCTCTAGGTAGGGACTACATTTAGTGAGGTGGTAAGTAAAATACAAAAAATAAAATAAACATATCTAAAAAGGAGAGCATAAATATAAATTAGTTATATACACACATATATAAATTATCTCCTCTAGCCAGTAGGTACAATGTACGTAGTGGATAGAGAAGGTATTGTATTCCACCTAAAAATTCGATGTCGAGCTTTCACCGTAAATATATGTTTTGAGGTCCCCGAGTTAAAAATTATGAAAAGGTCCGTGTGTATGTGTATCTATGAACACCATAGCTCATAAATGAATAGACTGTTAGAAACCAAACTTTGTATTAAAGTTTAGTATCTTTCAAGGATGCAACTTGAAGACTTTCAAGAAAATCCCTTCCCCACCAAACTACCCTTTACATAAACAAATTTCGAAATTTTTGATTTTCTCAAAAATGGCTCTAACTGTTTTGATTAAAATCTCTTATATTAAAGATATTTACATGACAAATAAAATGTATATGTTCTATTTTCTGGGAAAGGTCTCTGAAGACATATTTATTCTGAATGAATTTTGCATAACTGGTATTCCGTAAGAGATAGACAAAAATCTACTTCACAAAAAATGTGGAGCTCGTTAAAACACACAATTTATGTTATATTAATTTTTTCGTGGATTTGGCTGTTTTTGAGATATGCTTTGTTTTTAGTTCCAGCTTTAAAAAACCTATACTTTTCTCATGTGGAATTTTTCAACTCCTAACCATACAAACCAAGGAACTTTGGTCACATAGCAACCTGCTTTTGACTATCATTTTAGCCTATCTGCCTTATTTCGCTCCTACTTACAAGGAAGCAAGTAATAAGACCCTTTCTGCTAATTTTTTTCTCGATTAGCATGAAAAAAACAGAAGAATAAAGAGTTTTAACAATAATTTATTGCAGAGATTTAGAGAAAGACATCTGAATTGACTACATCAGATATTGCAAAAAGCGTCACTCTTGCTGTATAGCAAGTTGGTATTTCATCAACCTCAGCTCCTATAGCTGCTAAACTTTTAAAACTGTAGCTCTATAGAGTAGCACATGGCCAACACATTTTGAATGGTGGAATAGATTTTCTGAGGATTGCATCGCGAACCCTCATGATGCGCAAGTAGAGCAATATTGAGAGCAGCATGGTATAAGGGCCGACCTTCCAACCAAGGTCACATCCAGCACCTGAATATACAACATATGTTGCAGGTGAAAGTATCCAAAAACACGTGTTCAAACCATCTTTATCAACTAGTCACTTGCCTGCTTAGTAAGACTTGACAGAACAAGTTTAATATTGAGACTTTTCAGAGGCTTCATACATGCCAAATTCATAAAATGGCCTTTTACTTTCTCTATACGTGCTATAAACATAGTGTATAGAGAAGGTATTGCACTCCACCCAAAAATTCGATACCGAGATTTAATCGGAAATATATGTTTTTAGGGTCCCCTGTATCCAAAAAAAGCATTTTCAGAAAAAGGTCTGTGTGTGTGTGCCCGTTTGTCTGTGAACACGATAACTCAAAAACGAAAAGTCGGTAAATTACCAAACTTGGCATTTAAGTTTAGTATCTTCCACAGATGCGACACGAAGATTTTGAGAAAAATCCCGCCACCCTAAACTACCCTTTACATGGAACTTTTTTCGAAAATTTTGAAATTTTCAAAAACGGCTAACAATTTTGATTAAAATATAGTATATTAAAGATATTTACCTGACATATAAAATGAATATCTTAAATTTTCTGGGAATAGCCTCTGAAGACTACTTTATTCTGGATAAATTTTACGGAATTTTGTATAACTGCTAAACCGTAAGAGATGGACAAAAACTTGGCCCAATACAAATGCAGAGCACTTTAAACCACAATTTATGTTGTACATATTTTTTTCGTGGAGTTGATTGTTTTTGAGATATTCCTTGTTTTTGGTTTCAACTATAAGAAATTTATACTTTTCTCATACAGGACTTTGTGAACTCGTGTCCATACAAACAAAGGAACTTGAGTCGCATAGCAACCAGTTTTTGACTAACACTTTAACCTATGGTAACCCCCTATTTCGCTTCTACTAACAAGGAAGTAAGTAATGAGACTATTTCTGTTAATTTTTTTCTCGGTTAGATGAAGTAAATAGAATAATTTGTTGCAGTGATGTAGTGTCATGTGAATGGAACACAAGATTTTTTTTTTTTTTGATATCACCTTTAAAAAACTTATACTTTTCTCATACATTAATTTGTCAACTCCTGTCCATACAAAGGAACTTCAGTCACATAGCAACCAGCTTTTGACTATCCCTTTAACCTATGATACTCCCTTATTTCGCTTCTACTTACAGGGAAGCAAGCAATAAAACTATTTCTGATAATTTTTTCTCAATTAGCGTGAAGTAAATAGAAGCATAAACGTTTTAAAATAATAATTTGATGTAGAAATGTAGAGAAAGTCATGTGAATGGAACACATCAGATTTTATACTTATTTTATGTTATTAATTACTCTGACTCATAAATGAGTTTGCTAGCGACAAGAATAAAATATACATTTAGGGATTTTAACAAAAAATGTTATAAGTGAATATTACAAAAAATATTTTACCATACATAATAGTTATATAAAATATGATGTGTTCCATTCACATGACTTTCTGTACATCTCTGTTACAAATTATTGTTAAAAAGCTTATGCTTCTTCTTTTTCATGCTAATCGAGATAAACGTTTCCAGAAATGCGTTCTTTAAGTATAAAGAAAACAAGGGAATACACTAGGCTAAAAGGTCTGTAAAATATTTTAAAAGCTGGCTGCCATGCGGATGAAATCCGTTTCTTTGCATTGGCAGACGTTGAAAAATTCCGATACGTGGAACGTTTTTAAATTTTTTAAAACTGTAACCATGACAAGAAATATCTCAAAAGCGGTCATTCTCACGAGAAAAAAATGCATATAACATAAACTTGATGTTTTAACGAGTGTACAGTTTTGTTAAGTAAGTTTTTGTATATCTCTTACGGTTTGTTAGTTATGTAAAATCCAGAAAAGCTCATTCGAATGAAGAGGTCTTCACAGACTATTCCCAAAAATTCAAGATATACGTTTTATTTGCCATGTAAATGTTTTTAATATATGGTATTTTAATCAAAATCGTTGAGGAAAATCAATTGTTTTCGAAAATATTTCCATGTAAAGAGTAGTTTGGTATGGGGAGATTTTCCTCAAAAGCTTCATGTCGCATCCTTGGAACTTATACACAAAGTTTAGTATTTTACCGACTTATCGTTTTTGAGCACTGTGCTCACAGACACACGGACACACACGCTCGGACCTTTTTCTAATAATGCTTTTTTGGATACAGGGGATCCTAAAACGTGTATTTCTGGTGAAATCTCGGTATCAACATTTTGGATGGAATGCAATACCTTCTCTATACACCATGTACATAGTACGTGTAGATAAAGGAAAAAAAGTGTAAACTTTGTAGAGAAAGTAAAAAAAAAGTAAAAAAAAAGCAAACTTCATTTGTGGAGCTTAAATCACGGAAATACATTATTTACGCTCTATTGCGCAAAACTGTTCTTGTAAAAGAGAAAGACAAAGAGCGAAAGGAAGAGAATAGCATAATTCTGATATACACTAGACCTCGTCCTTAATTTAACATTTTTCATAGATCCAACACAAAGACCATAAGAATTTCAGAAAGCAAAAAAAAAAAAAAAAAAAAAAGAATCTGATAAGCAGGATTCACGTTACCTTTATCACCCATTCTTTTACAGATTATTTCTACAAAGGATTATTCTTTTTTATATTTACTTATTTTAATATAAATAAACGTTTATTACTCATACTGTATGCATTCCACAGTAGTTAAAAGAATAAGACAAAATGCTGCAGGAATGGCTAAATATTTAAAAGCGGAATTCATGCCGACTTTGAAATCTAATTTGCCTTCCTTGACCACGAGAGAAACAGAAATAGCTAACGGCACTAACATTTTACAACATTTTTAATAACTTTATTACATTCAAGTAATTAAATTCAGGGAAAGTCAGTAAGCAAAAAAAAAAAAAAAGAAATAAAATAAAAAAAAAAAAAACAACAGTAAGTTCAATGCTCAATACTTGGGGGCCAATAAGCTCTAAACTTTAAAGATGTTTGGAAATCTTATATCTCTTAAGAATTAGCAAAGGCGAAAAGCATACTTAGGATTAAACAGTCAAAGAGAATGACGATTATGTGTCAGATGCTAATATGAAGTTTAAAATTTGGCAACGGAAAACATAGCACATATGGTAGGTTAGACAGAGTAGGTGGGTCTTACGTTAATAAAAGAATGTAAATCGCTAAAATGTATTTACTCTGGCGTATCTTGCCCTCCAAGTTACACTTTCCTGCACCTCAATTAATCTTGCCACAGTTTTTACAAATTACGAAAGTACTACTGCCATCTTAAGGCACTGCTAGGCTCATCATCCGCTTAGCGGCGATTGGCAAGAGATTCGCCGTATACCTGTTTAGCGAGTCGGGGTCTTAAACTCTTTACTTCACTATGGAAACAAGTTTTGCTAGCAACATAGTTTTTATTATAGCAGATATAATACGACGCAGTTATAGTAATCGCATTTTGATTCAGAAACAGTTGAATATTCATCTTAAAACAATCCACAACTCTTCTAAACAGATCAGTTATTAGCCTCCGTTAAATATTCTCAGTAAATTTAATCTTGTACATTCCCGCCACACACACATACCATGAGAGAAAAATCTTACACCTTATCACTGGAGCAGCCTTTTTCATTTTTATAACTGTGTCCTTAGCGTGGTGGTAGCGCAGCTGCTTACCAACCGGGAGACCTGGGTTCGATCCCCAGTACTGGCGTGGGGATTTTTCCCCCGCTGGGAGACCTGTCACGGGGTGCACTCAGCCTAGTAAGGTCCCTGGGGGGCCAATTGAGGAGCTACTTAATGGAGAAGTAACGGCTTCAGGTCATGAGGACCGCATTAACCAGCCGGGGGGAGGGCTCGAGGCGCTGACCACGTCTCACCCTCCAATACTGCACCCCATCCATGACGTCTGTAGTGGACCGAGATGGGGGACGCAGCGGCCGGGCGGTAGGCCAAGGTTCCCCGTGAGCTGTCGTGCCATGGAGTTATTATAATTTACATTTGCTTTAATCCTTGAGCAAGTGATATCTCTCTCACACTCACTCACACACACACACACACACACACGATCGTTTGTTATTACCCGTTCGTGTCTTCAGTATAAAACTGCTACTAACATCTGTCGTTTTTATTTATTTTTGTTACTGAATTAAATTAAAGTAAAACATAATTTAGTTGTTTATCTGTTAAACCTTATAAAAGCATTTTTTGAAATTTTGGACGGTTAACAAAAGCAAGAAATAAAAACATTCATTAATAAAAATATTTTCTTTGTTAATGACACTGTCAATTGCCGCCGGTGAGCCGAAATTTCTTCCCGCAGGAGTTACATGTCAGAGGCCATCGCTTTTAAACACATTTAAGAACATCGGTTTGAGCACGCAACCTTAGTATTAGCCAGCGTATGATCACCTAAACATTTTTGTTTTGATAATTAAACTACTTTACCTATTATTTTCTACATTGAGTAGACAAGGGAAGATTTAACCTAAAACGTTTTTCTTTTGTTAGGACTATCTTGGGAATGAAACCCGACTAATAAAGTTAATGTCGTTCTGTAATGCAGTATACTATTCGCGGCTCCATCTAATCCGCATGTATTTTCTCACCCACGGCAAGAAGTATTGTGCTGTTGCCACACTTTTCTGTATTTCAAAGCCGTTTTCTGTAAATCAACAAAAGGTAGACCATAAAACTGCCCTCAGCTTGCACATTGAGATCCACCTTTAGCTTAAGTATTGCCGGTCCCCAAGGCCACGCTCGCTAACGCGTCTCGCTTTGGTGCTTCGTGGGCAGGGGATCGTGGGTTCGAGTCCCGCCTTGGGCATGAGTGTTATATGTTTGTGCAATGTGCATATGTTTGTGTAAAAGGAACAGTAAAACCAGTAATCATCAAATGTATATATTTCTGATTGAAATTAATTCTGAAAATTTTACTTGATTTAATGCTTTTATGCTAATACAAATGCCACATTTAACTCAAATTAGATAAATCTTTACAAGACATAATTATGTCAACAATTGTATTATGTAAATATATGTTCCACGCGCCTCATAATTTTGGAAATTGGTTGATATTTTCTGAAATGGAATTTTGAACTACGCAGAAAATCTTTAAGAGGCAATATTTTAATAACTTTGATACTGAATCACTATACATGGTGGGAGGTGAATAAGTGCAAGTAATTTTATAATTAGTGGAGAACAATGTGTATAACAGATAAGTGTATCTCATTTTATCTGCTTACTAATAGCATTGTTACAAATGAAGCACAAATTTCAGGGTTTAATGAGTTTTGAACGGCCCCTAGAAAAGGGTCAGAATAATAAATACATAAGATGTATATTCCAATCATTTTGATTAATTCCAATAAGGTATGTAACACTTATTATATACTTACAGTATATTTTTATACTCATAGATTCCATTTTCTTTGCTGTGTTTACATACAACACTCCACCTATAGTCGGGCAGAGCAAAGGAGATCCAAGAGTGTAAACTATTACGTAAACAACTGAACGTCTGAGACAGGGAATAATAGCCATCCTAAAACATCGTGACATTTTCCGTACGCATATAACTTTAGAAAATAGTGCAGAAAACTGGTTCGCCACATCCTTCGCAAACGCTGATACAAATATCTTCACTTTGTCACCTCCCAATCTCTAAATCTTTCTAAAAGTTAGACATTTTAATCTCTTTGTCATAAAAATATATTCTTAAAAACAAATTAGTGTTGGTAATAAGATAATTTTTGTCATATGTTTTGTAATGTTTTGAAAGTGTGAAAACGTAGTTTTGAGAAAAAACGCTGTTTAACCATCTATACTATGAAACAGATCTATTGGCTTTAAATGGCTGTAGAGCCGGAAGTGAGCGGGCAGATAAATGTTGATTCTTTATAGATGCCCAAAGATTCCAACACCTTTTGCTGTAAAAAGACAAATTTTTAATTTGTTGACAGATTGTAGAAAAAATATCATTCCCCGTGTTCCTTAAAGCACCCCTTTGACCCCGTGTAACAGCTCTGCACTTGACTTACGGAAGGAGAAAGGTTATGTGTACTTACATTGAGTTGCATGACGATCTTGTTGTACGCCCAATGCCATCGCTCCTTTGCTGTCATCTTCCTCCTCTCTGGCTGGGTCGGGGGTTTTACCATGACTTCCGCTTCCTCATCCTCGAAGGACACGCTCTTGGATTTCTCGCCCTGGGACTGCGAGGAGGGCCTACCTCCGGTGCCGGTAGCGACCTCGCTGGTCGTGGGACTACCGACAAGAGACTCCGGGGCGTCCCCGACTTGGGATTGCTCGTCCAGACTCTGCTGTTTCAGCATCATGCTGGGCGGCGGCGAAGGTGACTCGGGTGCCTTATGTGGGGCGGGTTTGTACGGCTCTATCAGACTGTTCTCCTGCGGGAAGCCCCTCGGCGGGGGCGAGCTCGGGAACGGTTCCACGGGTGTTTCCGACACGCTATAACGATCCATCAGAACGGAAGGCGGCGATTCTCTAAAGTTCATGCTCTTGTTGTAGTAGCCGTCCATTTCCGCGGCGGCGTTGTGAAGGGTCACTTCCTCGGCGCAGCTGTCGAGGGATTCCTGCGGCCGGAGATAACCCCTGTTGCTCTGTGAGGAGGAGGGGAGGACGGCATTGCCCGCGGTGGTGATGGAGGTGCTACTGGTAGTGGTCATTGTCATTGTGGTGGTCACGACTGTCGCCGAAGAGGCCGGTATCACGCCTGCTGCCACGGGTTTAGATGTTTCTTGGTCCCAACTGCCCCTGTGCGTGGCGGAATGCTGCTGGTGGTAACCGGCCGAGGCCGTCGTCGTGGTAGTCGTGGTGGTGGGGAGCGACGATGTGGCGGAAGACGATGCCGGGGGCGCCAAGGGCTCCGTCTCCGCGGCTGGGGTGGTGGTGGTTGTGGTCTCGCCCGTCGTCGAGTAGTCGTACACTCCTCGCCGGTGCTGCTGCTGGGCGTGAGCGGACGAGCTAATGGAGGACACGGCTGTCTCGAACGAGTCCCTGAGTTCATCGTCTCGTGACTCGAGCGAGTCCGTGTTCTGTTGTAGAAGAGGACTGGAAGTGCCACCACCCCCCGCTCTTCTCGCAGCGCCTGCCAGAAAGTTCTTCCTCGTCTCTGCCATGGCGGACATGGCAGTGCTCGGCCTGGACGTCACCGCTGCAGTAACGACAGTTGTGGCGGGCGGTAAGGTATCATTATAGTAGCCTGCATCTTCCTCCTCCTCGTTCACGTAGTCCTCCTGGGCGTTGTAGTAATAGTCCTGTTGGTGGTAACCCACTTTCCCCGCACTTGTCACTACCCCATTAGTCCTCACTTCCTCGTCTACACTGTCTTGCGGTAAGTTATCTATGCTACGGTATGCGTAATTATAGTCCTCGTTATAGCCATCGTCCTTGCTCGTCTGAGGAGTCGCGTAATAACTGGAATAGCCGTCTTGACTATCTGCGGCAATGGGATAGCCGTCGTGATCATACTCTGCAGAAGTTGTTCGTGAGATGGGTGCCCTGCCACGCCTACCAGGGGTAACGACGGAAGGGGTCGGCGCGGTGACCGTCGAGGTCGTCACGTCGGTGGCACTGTGGTACTTGTTCAGCCTGGAGGCTGTCGTCGGCGTTGGAGGCAGGGTTTTGTGCGGAGTTTTGGGCAACTCTTTACCGGGCGGTCGGCCGGGGGGCACCGTGGTGTTGTGGTACGAAGACGTGGCTGTACCGACGGCAGCCGTTGTCACCGCAGACCCGTATTCATCGTAGTAGCCCGAGTTCGTGATAACCGGAGCATAATCATAGTCCTCAACAGAGCTCTGTCTGCTGCCGGAGCGCCTGTGAAGGCGCCGTCCTGCTCTGGGAGTGGACGTCGACGTGGTGTTGTTGATGACGGTACCATACTCGTCCTCGTACCCTTGCGTGCTATAGTAGTCTTCTTCCTTGTACTCCTCGTCCGCCGGCTTGGTGCTGCTCCGGTTGGCTGAACGCCGGGTGTTGAGGCGGTTCTCGTACTGATCTCTACTGTCCGTGCCGTATTGGTCCTGGTAGTAGTACCCTCCGGAGTCCCATTGGCGATCTTCGTCCTCTTGACCATATCTGTAACACGCAATGGAGCCCTTAGTAATTATTCGCCTTCCCAACCTTTGGGATCATCTTGGTTAATCCTCAAGTGCAGAGTGTTGTCATTTGGCAACAAAGATGATTAGTCAAAGTTTTAACATATTTTAGAGTATATTTGCTGTTTTCACATTATGTAGTCTTTAACAATAAAACAAAAGTGTATGTATCTCACCCGGGGTACCGGGTTCGATTCCCGGCTGGAGCGGGGAATTTTTCTTTAACCAGAATTATTCCCTATCCTGCACAGAGTCTGGAAATATGAATGTGAGAGTGGATGTGCATGTGTTCAATGATACAAAATGATTAACCATAAGTTCTAAACCTACAGTAATATAAGAGTTGTTTCACAAGTCAGAGCCCCACATATGACCATTGAAGTTAAAGTGGGATATACAAATGAAACAAAACAAAGTATATGTAACTATTTTATGTCATACATATATAATTTATTTCAATATTATTGTAGTATTTCTTTTATTAAAAAAAATTAAAACCCATGGAGCTGTAGTTAAAAGTAAACCTGTCATCAATCATGCATGCCATTATATAATTATTTTATGTGGGCCATCCCCATCCTTTACCACAAGCACATTTGACTGCAGTTGGTGGGATTCATGGTCGCAATGGTTGGGTTTGAATGGATGGTCAGCCCATTATGTTTCATCCTAATGATCATGTCAGTTCAAACCACTTACATTAAAGACCCTGTGATAGACATATAAAACCAGTTCAAGAATTAGGAGAAGAGTGGCATATTTAGCAAATTAATTCTTACATTAGAGGGTTAAATTTTACACATCGGCAAACGGAAGAAACTGTGCATAATGCTCATCAATTAACAAGCAAGCATTGATTTGTTTTACATATTCACCTTGCCTACCGAGTTTCTATTTTAATTTGGATCTTATTCATTATTCACTCTCTCACAACATACACATACCCATTCACTTTCTACTTTCAGACTCTGGGGAATAATCTTGGCTAGAGAAAGACCCTACCCCAGCTGGGAATCGATCCCAGGAACCCTTGCACAACAGGCAGGGGTTCTAATGACTGAACTATGGGACCAGCTGTTAAAAACTGTATAATCGTTCTAACAACAATATTCAAATGAGCAACATACACAAAGTTGATTGTCGCATTTTCTATAGCCTTTTATTCCTATTCCTGCAGGAAAATCGTCTGTGAAACATGCTGTGGTAAAAAGGTGGTTAAGCAGCCATAAAATTAGACAACCTCAGTTTTTCCAAGGGACACTGCCCTACAGAAGACAACTGTTCAGTAGTGGCATCTCTGATAATGAATTTCAAAGTTTTTTTTTTTTTCAATTTATTTCTGTACTTCTCTTTCCACAGTTGTGAATATCACACATCGTAGCTGGTGAGTATTACTGGAGAGGAGCCGAAGCAGATATGTATTAACTTATACACAGCCACTAGCAGAGAGAGAGAGAGACAGACAGATAGACAGACAGACAGACAGACAGACAGAGACAGACAGACAGAGACCTAAGGTATTTATTTACACACCTACTCACATACAATTACATGTTAGGTATACAGAGAGAGAGAGAGAGAGAGAGAGAGAGAGAGAGAGAGAGACAGGTAGACATACAGAGACAGAGACAGACAGACCGGGACAGAGACCTAAAGTATTTATTTACACTCCTACTGACATAAAATTAGGTGTCAGATAGAGAGAAAGAGAGAGAGACACACACAGAGAGAGACCTAAAGTATTTATTTCCACTCCTACTCACATACAATTAGGTGTTAGATAGAGACAGAGAGAGAGAGAGAGAGAGAGAGAGAGAGAGAGAGAGAGAGAGAGAGAGAGACACAGGCAGACAGACAGAGACCTAAGTATTTATTTACACTCCTACTCACATAAAATTCGGTGTTAGAGAGAGAAAGAAAGAGAGAGAAAGAGAGAGAGAGACAGAGAGACAGAGACAGAGAGAGACCTAAAGTATTTATTTATACTCCTACTCACATACAATTAGGTGTTAGAAAGAGAGAGACAGAGACCTAAAGTATTTATTTACACTCCTACTCACATAGAATTAGGTGTTAGAGAGAAAGAGAGAGAGAGACAAAGTAGCCATTTTGTGCTTTGAATATCATCCACTATTATGCAGCAGGTGGAGAAACGAAGCCAAAGAAACTATTTACCCTCTCATAAAACAAGATAACATTGACTTCAAACTAATTTTGAGTTACAAGAAAGATAGATAGATTGCTTCTGTGGTAGAGTGGTCAGCATTCTGGCATCTAATCCAGAGGTTCCATATTCGATTCCTGGCTGGGGCGGAGAATTTTTCTTTAACCAGAATCATTCTCTAAACCCCACAGAATCTGGAAGTGTGTATGTGAGAGTGAATGTGTGTATGTTTGAAATGGAAAATTATTAGAAACCCAATGTCAAAGAATCTACAGTTAGGGAGTCGTTTCTCAAGTCAAAGCCCCTGATATGACCATAGATGTTAAAAAGGGCTACAAAAATGAATCAAAAAAATAAATTAAAAAAATAGGTTGTCACAGTCATCAGTTCTATTTTTCATGAGATTTCTAAATTATATGTATAAATTATTTTGAGCATGCACTATGATTGGTTAGTTCTGCCAATTTTTCAATTTTTGTATTTTTTCAAGTAGACGGGGAGTGTAATCAGAGATCAGAATGAGTGTTAAAGCTAAAAAACAGTAACAATCGATATTTTAGGGAACTGTAACACTTATTAGAGTAACTTTTGAAATCATTTATGTCTATTCAGCATATTGCTTACATTGTAGAAGTGTGAATTATAGGTGTCACTTTGGGATATAGTCAAGACATAAAGCAAATTCTGATTTCCTTAAGCAAATTAGTTTGCACTTTATACCAGCTTTTTATAATAAATTCTATAACAAATTCCAAATTTGCAGCTCAATTTCTTGAGAATGCCTAATAAGTAAATTAAATTTTTCTCATTTTTTAATGATCTACAAGAAAATCTTGCAGTGGAATTTAAAACTTTTGAACCAAATTTTCAACTGTGGTTCAAAATAAATTATGTCAAATTATAACAAATTTAAAAAATTATGTTTCTTCCCTTTTATGCTTTTAAATTATAAGCCTTATCGAGCATAGATTTTTAATATTTCAGCTCCATTTATGACTACATAAGCCCTGGGTGTAGCTTATTATTTGATAGTGTAATGAACAAAGCAATCACTATGTCTTTGGTTTCAACAGTTGCTTAGCTGGAATTTAACTATGTAGTTTTGTAACCTCTGATTACTCCACTAGATGGCCTGACTTCCAACTGAAGACAAAAGCTGACACCTCACATAACCTAATTGGCTATTCTCTTGCCATTATCAGATCATTGTCAAGCCAGCTGGAGAGTTAAATCTTGGATATGAGCACATGAAAATGTCTACTGCTATAAACTCTTCAGGAAAGTCCAGAGACTTATATTTCAATAGGCACAGGGGCATAATGCAGGTAACTTTCACTACAAAATGAGCCATGGTAAGATGAAAACTTAATGAGATGGCATGGTGCAGCAAATTTAAAAAGATGGACGAACAGACATTCTTGATGAAGGTTGCCAGGGACAGAAGTGTTTGATCACCCTCCCTTGAGCAACTTCCATAGTTGCTTAGGGGCTTTCCACTCCAAAGAGCTTAGAGATACCATGCAGACTTGACTAGGGAGATAACCAGCAACTGTTTTTGCAGAGAATATTAAAAAGCAGTGTTCAGTTAGAATAAATGTTCAATTCTTATGGTGGTTATATTGAAAAAAATCTTATGTTAAGCATTTACAAGAAATGATTTAAACATTAGCAGAAATGATTTTATTTCATATTTGTTAACAAGTTTAAGGTGAATAAGGAAATACACAAGGCTAAAGTGACAGTCCAATCCTTTAAGAACTGGTTGCAATGTCGCCACAAAAAAATTCTATTCTCCTATGAGCAGGATGAAAAAAAATGAGAAAAGCATTTAAGTATTGGAAAATTTAAATCTATAACAAGAAATATCTTGAAAATGGTTAACTCCAGGGAAAAGAAATTTATCTCATAAATTGTGTGGTTTAATGAGATCTACATATTTTGTGTTTTAAGATTATGTCTATCTCTTATGGTTTACCAAATGTACAAAAGTCAAACAGAATAAAAAAGGTTTCAGAGGTTATTCTCAGAGAATTTAAAATATACATTTCATTTAGCAATTAAATATTTCTAATTTACGACATTTTAAAAAAAAACCATTAGAAACATTTTTGAGAAAATTAAACATTTCAAAAAGTCTTCCAAGTTAAGGGTCTTTGGAAGTGACTGATCTTTCTAAAAATCTTTGTATCACATTCTTGATTCTTGAAAATGGAAATGATGTTTTATTTATGGATGCTCTTTAACTTCTGAGGTTCTCAGCATCCCATTCTATACTGGACGTGAAATACCGCTTAATTTTGTTCAGAGGCCTCTTTCTATGGTTTCAGGTTATTTTATTAGCCATTAATATATGACATGGGACCAACTGCTTTACTTCCCTTCTGAAGAAAGCCATGTTAAAGATTTTTTTTTTTTTTTTTGTAGTTTAACGTCCTGTAACCTGGTTTGGTCATATCGGACGATGAATGCAATTGATGATATGATGCTCAAATGATCTCGGGGTCCATGGTGCTTAAAGCTACTCGACATTCGTCTTCTCAGGATAAGGGAAAACCCCGGAAAAAACCTTACCCGGGTAACTCGCCCTAAGCGAGATTCGAACTCACGACCTTTTGAACGTCAGCGGTTAAAGATTTTTATGCCTGAAAAAAATCCATTGTCCTCTGCCGGCTTTGAACCCGCAAATTTGGGTATATGAAGTTAGACTAGTAACCATTACACATCAGAGGGAAATTTTTATTCTTGGAAGATACAGAATTCAAATATTTGGTACTTAAGCAGATTTTTGTTTTTAGTTATACTTTACTCACACACTCACACACTCTCTCCTTCCCTGTCTTTCTCTCTCTGACACACACACACACACCCACACACACACACACACACACACACACACACACACACACACACACACACAGAGACAGAGATGGACCTTTTCCTGATAATTTTGTTGATCAAGGCTCCTCAAAATATGTATTATCAAAGAAATCTCGGTATCAAATTTTTTGGGGAGTGCAACACCCTTTCTACGTATCATGTACATTGTACATGGTAGATAAGCTAAAAATAGCTTATAGATTTAGTTACATTTTTGCAATAAAACTATTTCACTGTTCACATTGGTTTTCATGGCATAACCTATCAGAACTTGAAAAAATAGTCCTTATGCTGGTCTTGATTTGCAATGCCATGTTGCTATTGATGGTGATTTGAATTGAATCACAGTGCATTGAAACACAGAGGTAAAATCATCTAAGCAACAGAATTGTCTTCCTTGGTCTAGGGGTAACATGCGAACCTCTAGTCCCAAAGATGGTGGGTTCAAACCCAGTAGAGGGGGAAGAATTTTTTTGGGTGCAAAAATCCTTAATATGGCTTCTTTTTGAAGGAAAATAAAGCTGTTGATACTATGTCAGAAATTTACAGCAAGTAAAACAGCCGTAAGCCTGATCAAGAGGCCTCTGAGTAAAACTGAGCAATCTTTCACGCCCAATATAGAATGGGATGCTGAGAACTGCAGCAGTTAATAGTGTCCATAAATAAAACTCACTTTATTTATTTATAAGCAACAGAATTAATACTTGAAATAGTTCTCAGTATATGCTAACAGTGGTTGAATCACACTATGTAGGCTCTACCACTGAGCTATAATGCGAACCCAGACTGTTCGATGAACTTTTCTCATCTGAATCATGCATCATAAGGTACCCCAAAAACAGTATTACTAAACCTGAAAATGATGCATTTTTAAGTTGGCTTCAATGTTGTGCACGACAGGTAATAGCCTTCTGCATATGGTTAATTTATCTCTTTTACTAATAATTAGACCTTCGATATTATGCTTAAGGCTGATTTTATGTTACAAGTAAGCTATAACTATTTATGTATCATCAATTTTATACAAAATATAAACTTATGGAAGGGTTCTGTGGTACTTAAAAAAACTATTTTCATCATTGATGCTTGTTTTAATGTTTAGGGTCTAAAAGTGCCTGCTTTATCATTAGTGTAGTTTCATAATTTTTTTTTTTCATGCAGAAATTGGTCTCTTTCAAAATGTTATAACATTCCAGAAAAAAGGCTGATTTATTTTAGCAGGCAGATTCACTTTTTTATAGAAGAGAAACATGTAGATCTTTTTTAATACCATCTCATTATTGGGTGATTGCAGTATGGCAGACATTTCTTTCATAGAGGAAGAATATTCAGTGGCATATTGCCACCAATCACATACCTCGTCCCTTTCAATAATTATTAAAATGCTCACATTCAAAAGGTTTATCCTTGTTTCCTCTGTTGTGTATTTTAAGCAGCTTTTTCACCTTCTCTACTGCATATAGTAAATTTGGAAGTACTGAATTTCACCAAAAGATTTTATGTCACTTTCACTACCAGAAATATGTTTTGGGCACCCTGAATCCAAGAAAAAGCACATTCAGAAAAAGGAGAGGTGTTTGTTTATCTCTCTCAGTAGCATAACTCAAATACAATAAGTCAATTAAATACTAAACATGGCATTTAAGTTCAGCATCTTCCAAGGATAAGACACAAAGACTTTCAAAAAATTTCCATCTCAAACTACTCTTTAAAAGTGTTAAATTTCCTAAAAACAGGTTTTAATGATTTTGATCAATATATCATATGTTTAAGATGTTTTCGTGGTAAATAAAATCTACAGCTTGAATTATCTGGGAATAGATTCTGAAGTTCTCTTCATTCTGAATTATTTTTGCATAACTGGTAAATCATAAGAGATAGACATAATCTTATTAAACAAAATAAAAAAATATAGATTTTGTTAAAGAACACAAATTATGTCAAATATATTTTTTGTGGAGTTAACAATTTTTGAGATATTCCTTATTATCATTTAGACTTTTGAAATAATTATACTTGTGTCAAATGGGAAGCTGTTATTTTTTTATTTCTTTCTCATCCATGTAAAGAGAACAGAATTTCATATCCATCACAACCAGCTATTAAAATATTTGACCATTTCTTTAAGGCTACTGTTCCCCTAATCCCCTTGTACTACATGGAAGTATGCAAGAAGACAATTTCTGAAAATTTTTGACTTAGAAGAGTAAGAATTGTTCGTACAAAAGTGAAAAGAAAAATTCACATGAAAGCATAATTAATACCTTATAAAATGTTTCTAACCATAAAAATGTAATAAACCTGCTGATTTTTATTACCGAGTATTTTTAAACATCTAGAAAGTGAAAAGACAGTTTAGATAAACTGTCATAAAATTAAATGTTTAGTTGTGGAAACGTAATTTACATACCTAAAACTGTGTATTTACTGTAAACTTTTATAATTTTAGAGCCCATTTAAATGCCTAAAAATGTGAGACTTAAGTATAACTATTCCCACACTGGCCACATGTGGGCTAACATGAGAAGAATTCAATACAATACCATAGCTGTGAGGCAAATCAGTATTCTTTGACTTTCTGTTGCAAATGCAATCAACACTAGAGCAACATGAAGGTGAGTATACAACATTTAATTCACATTTGTGATTGGCTGCACCGAGGCCAAATGGTTAGACCAGTTTTCTCTCACTGGGTTCGATCCCAGGCAACTGCATGTGGGATTTGTGATGGACAAAGCAGCGCAGGTGTGGGTTTTCTCTGGGTTCTTCAGTTTCCCCCACCATCATATTCCACCAGTGCATCATCTTCATTCCATGTATCATCAGTGTCATCATCAGTGGTGCCTAAGTAATAAAAGCAGGGATTAAACACTATTGAAAAAAAAAAAATTATTTGTATTCACAGATGTTTCAAAATGAACCAAACCAAAATGTGGATGTCGTTGCTCAGTTCCAATATAATATGGAAATATGGTCTTCAGTGCCAATAAAAGTATATCAACAAAACCCCTCATGATTAGTGGAATTAGGCATTTACCCAGGAACAAAGTTAAATGTCTGGTCCATGCTATCTGAAATAATGCTGTAAAGTTGGGAACCACTGAGTCATAGCAGTGTTTCATAAATATATCAACATGCTGCACAGTGGTTAGCTAATATAAAAGGATGCCATGTTTTATGAAATCCTGCTAAGGAACCTATACCGTTGGATAGGTCAAGTCAAACCTACCAAGGATTTGAACCATGGATTTCTTGGTCTCTAGCCAGTTGCTCTATCCATTGAACTACCATAGCAACATTCCGGTATGGCATTAAACTTCTCAACTGACTTGCATGTTGCCATGGTAGCTCAGTTGTTAGAGCAACTGCCTAGAGACTGAGTTCTGTGGTTCAAATTCCGGCTACATCATTGAAGTTTTTGGTCTGACTACCTGTCCAATTCCTATCCTACACATGCCTTGTGTGAAAAAAACAAATTATTTAACCTATAACTTTATTTGTTTATTCCTCCATATACAATTTCATAACAACTGCCAATGAACAAAAGGAAATGACTCGGAAAATAACTAACTCCATGGCACGACAGCTCACGGGGAGCCTTGGCCTACCGCCCGGCCGCTGCGTCCCCCATCTCGGTCCACTACAGACGTCATGGATGGGGTGCAGTATTGGAGGGTGAGACGTGGTCAGCGCCTCGAGCCCCTCCCGGCCGGTTAATGCGGTCCTCACGACCTGGAGCCGCTACTTCTCCATCAAGTAGCTCCTCAATTGGCCCCCCAGGGACCTCACGAGGCTGAGTGCACCCCGGTCCAGGTCTCCCAGCGGGGGAAAAATCCCCACGCCGGTACTGGGGATCGAACCCAGGTCTCCCGCTTGGTAGGCAGCTGCGCTACCACCGCGCTAAGGAGACGACCTCTCGGAAAATAAGCTACATACATATTGTGCTAGCACAATTCTTTTAGAGGCAATTTAACATTAGTGATCTTGAGTAGAGGCAAGAATCGGATAAAAACAACAGAGGCAAGTATATTATCAGAATACTACCAAAGTATTGTGGATAAAATTAAGTATAAATCCTTTTTTAATGAGACAAAAGCTTTATTCTGTTGTGTTTAAATTGTAATATTAAATAAAACATTTATACATTTAACAGCATCTTCTTGTACAATAAGTTTCTGAGAGTTTACTATTAAGATAGGTAATTACAAAATTATTAGGATAATAAGTCAGGATACTCATGATTAGAGCAAATTATATATGTTTCACATACTAGAATATATGTTTTGTATTTGCAAACTGTTTCAAGTCATAAGTTGTGTTTTGAGTAGGTAACTGCCCTTTGCTCCTTTACATGAAAGCTAGGAAAGTTTTGCTGATAATGAACAAGGAGAAACATATTTGTTTTCATGACACAAGGCAAACTCTCTGCCTTGCTTTATCCTAAAATGATGTAATTTTCAATGTCATAAAAACATGTCTAAAAGAGTTTTCAAGCAACAACTCAAACTTCAGGCTAGCTCAAGTATAGGCAATTAGACTTGACTTGTGTGCGTTTTGTGTCATTCTAGAAAAGCCTGCAATGTAATGTAATACTTGATTAAAATAAAATGTTATCCCATTTTGGTTATCAATCCAAAATTAGTCTCCTGTTAAAACTGTCATAACTGAACTGTCTATTTGGGAATGATTTCCTTGTTTGTAAGTACTAAGTGGTCATTTTATGGTTCAGCCACAATCACATGTGTGCATAATTTGCCTGCACTGCAGCAACTCTAATATGTTTTGTTGCACTAGTTCAATAATGGTAAATAGCCCACTCAAACTGCACTTAGAAGCTGTGAATGTCAACTTTCAGTTGCTACCTACTGCTTTGTTGTAAAGAGTAGAGCTGGTTCATTGTGCATCTCAAAGATGGAAGTTTAATCCAATATCTATGTTGTGTGTGAATTTTTTTAGAGTGTTGTTATCGTTGCTGTTCTTGTTTTATTATTAGTCCACTGAAATGCCTACTGAAAGGTTCACACACATAAAGCCTGAACTACAGATATGTGGATATCTAACTGGGTTAGTTTGGAGCTAGCCTTCTGGACACAAGGTCACAGATTCAAACCCAGCCCAGACCATGTTTTTTAAGTGGTTTAAAAGCAACAATATCCTAAAGAACTCCTCTGGGATGAAATTCCAACAAACCAGCTGATATGAATCCTGGCAATTGAGAGCATCATTAACAAATCAATTCTTATTTTAAACATAATTTCAGGAGAAATTATCCGATATTTTAGTTTCAAATACTGATATGTCTGGCTAATAAGTTTAGGTAAACGGAATTGCTAAATGCTAAACCTAAGAAGCATTCTCTGATGGAGGAAAAATATTGACATAATTGGTGCACCATTCCAACTCTCTTCAAAGAAGCCTCTAAGACATTGGTTGTTTCACAAAAGCCTCTCTTAATAGAGCTGCTAAATTTTGAAATTGGAACTCTACACAGTGACTATTGTTTATGACAATTGTGACAACAGAATGTCAGGAACACCACTACATTTTACATTTTCACGTTACTATTACTCCTCAGTATATGACACGAGTGTAGGGATGATATGCAGAGCATGCACACATGCAATTTGGGCTAAGCTGCAAAATGGTCACTCATATTTTGTCTCATTACCAGTTAGTTTTAATAACAGTGACTTTAAAGCTTGTCAGTATTTCATTATACATTTCAGGATATTAAAAAATATCATTGGAAACATACAAGTAAATTCTATTCTGACAAAACCTCCATATGTACTTTCTAAATTACATGGATCAATCTGCAGACACTTACAGTAAAATAGGAATTAGAATTACTTTGCGCAGAGGGAGTACAACAAATCTACCCTGGTACGATTCTAATCAGGAGTGTAAACTCACGTGGAGAAAGGCTTACTAAATTTTATGGAATTTTTGGGCACATGTTGTTGTAAGACACTCAGACGCACGCACGCACACACACACGCACACACGCACGCACACACACTCAAGGCATGCATATGCTTTAGCTGGCTTTCTATTCTTGTATGATCAAATTATCATCCAATGATTATTTTCTGATTTTTAGAGGTAATCAATTTAATTCTCTGTAAGCAGTATTCATGAGCTTCACAAGGAAATTTACTTGTATTGCTGTAACTGACTATATTAATAATAACTACTAATTATATAACAGGTCTTAATTCTTGTAGTTGTATGCTGTTTTGAACTACTTGATTCTTTAGTGTCCCCATAGAGTTGAATATTTTACTCACTAAAATTGTGTCTAATTGAAAAATAAATCAAGAATTAAGCAATAGTGAAGCCTTCCAGGTGAGGGAATGAAATGAAGTACTATAGATTCTAAGGGCACATTTGTAAATTACCCTAAAGTTTTACATAAATTTTATGAGAAAAGAGGTTGAAACACTAGAAGACTGGAAAATATATACCGAGTGAGTCTAAAACCTCGGAACTGGCTGTGTAGTGTTTTTCCACTGGGTGTATAACATGATTCTGCACTGCTGCTGTAAACAAGGTCACACTTCTGGCACAATTTTGCTCTGTTCTGGAAGTACAGTAGTGAGTTGACAGTGAAATGATATTGTTCAGTTTTTACGAATGATTTATTATTTGTCTGTACTTAGTCACAAAGTGTGTTATGGCTCAGTATATGTTTTTTATTGCACAGCATGTATTTATTTATAATTCATGTGTGTTAACTCAGTCAGCTCACCAAGTGAAAGTATGATTTGCAGAAAGATTTCCAGGCGTAAAAGTTTCAGGTTGTACAACAATCCATGAACTTTACAATAAATTTCAGGCTACAGGATGTATTCAGGTTAAGAAATCTAAAAACAGCATACAGTTCTTAACCAAAAACCATTAGACGACATTAGTGATTGTTTGAAGACTTTCCCCAAAAATTGCTTGGACTTCTTTCAATTCTTTCTTATAGCTTTGTGCAAAGAGGTACTAAATTGCTGACGTTAAAACCATAAAAAAATAACTCTGGCACATGCTCTTCCACCAGGTGATTCTGTAATTTGGCACACATTTTGGGACTGGACTTGCAATAGTGCTTACAATGGCAAAAAAGTCCCACATTAATATTTTTCATGGACAAGGCTTGGTTCCACCTCCATGGATATGTGTCTACTCAAAATCATATTGAAGCTCTGAGAATCCTAATATTGTTCATGAAGCACTGCTTCATGACAAAAATATTGGTATATGATGTGCCCATTAGCAAAGAAAGAGTTAAAGGCCCAATTTTTTTTTTCAAGTCAACAGTTGACCTCCATTTTAACTCCATGGCACGACAGTTCACGGGGAACCTTGGCCTACCGCCCGGCCGCTGCGTCCCCCATCTTGGTCCACTACAGACGTCATGGATGGGGTGCAGTATTGGAGGGTGAGACGTGGTCAGCGCCTCGAGTCCCCCCCGGCCGGTTAATGCGGTCCTCATGACCTGGAGCCGCTACTTCTCCATCAAGTAGCTCCTCAATTGGCCCCCCAGGGACCTTACGAGGCTGAGTGCACCCCGGGCCAGGTCTCCCAGCGGGGGAAAAATCCCCACGCTGGTACTGGGGATCGAACCCAGGTCTCCCGCTTGGTAAGTAGCAACACTACTACCGCGCTAAGGAGACGACCGTTGACCTCCATACATACAAGAATACAATTGACCATTTTTTTTTTTTTTAGAGAAGTAACAGACAGGTAATGTGATTTTGCCTTTTTCAACAAGATTCTCAGTCAATCTTTCGATGAGAACAATTGAAAGCGTGTTCAGGACACAATTATTAGCCTAACCCCATGTAATTTCGATCTCTGGTGTAAATTAAGATATAGATTGTACAAGATAAAGCCACACCTCTGGAAGAATTAAAACAAAATATCTGCCAGCAAGTTGACAGCATTTCTCAAGGTGAACTACAGTGAGTGATGAATAATTTCCAAAAGAGATGCCAAAAATGTATGGACAACTGTGGCCAGTTTCAACATCTTTCATAAAATTGGTAGGTAAAGCCTTTAAAAGAAGCTTTAAAAATGTTGTATGGCTTCATTTGCACCATTCTAATGATAGTGGCAGACTACAATGAGCGCTGACATGTAGACAGGCAAAACAGTACAGCCAGTTCATATTTTTTTGACTCACTCATTATAAAACATATCTATCTAAGATTATATATTATTATAACTACTAGGAAACTAACACTGGAACTTGATTCCTAAAAAATAAAAGGAGAAAAGGATTGAGACTCCACAAATGAATTTCCTTAATTTAACATCAGGAGCAACATGGAAAAAATTAACAATTAAACAGAGATGAAATAAAAACAAATAGGGATACACACATTGAACTAAACACGCCTTTAAACACTGAGTAATTTCCACTTATGGTCTTCAGGTAATGTTAAAGGCTAGGCAACAACAGGACATACCTCATGCACTGAGACTGACAGAAATCTGTTCAGTGATTACACCTCCAAAGAGGAAAGGATGAAGTGAGGGAACTACAAGAGACCACAGGCTCAGACAGAGAGGCTATAAATATGTCTGAGAGTCCCTAACTCAGGGAACACAATGTCACCTCAATACTGAGAATAGCATTTACAGAACACATGCATCTGCACCATCTGCCAGTGCTGCCACATACCACAAGCCTAGAAAATGATATGGTAAAAGGAAATCAGGATAAGGAAATTGTGATATTTGCTTATGTGACATGGGGAACCGCCATAAAACCTCATGTCAGAGTGCATGGTTGACAGAGATCAAACCCCTGGTTCCTGAATGCGAGTCAAACATATTATTGCAGCGTCACCATGCTCAGTGGTTTTCAGGTAAGTATAGATAAAGAAAAATCTGACTTTCTCTATATCCCTGCAACAAATTATTCTTAAAATCTTATACTTCTATTTACTTTATGCTAATCAGAACAAAATAGCAGAAATAGTCTTATTATTTGCTTCCTTATAAGTAGGAGCGAAATAAGGGACTACCATAGGTTAAAGTGATAGTCAAAAGCTGGTTGCTATGTCAATGAAGTTCCTTTGTTTATATGGATCGGAGTTGACAAGTTCCTGTATGAGAAAAATATAAGTTTTTCGTAGCAGAAACCAAAAATAAGGAGTGTCTCAAAACGACGAACTCCACGAAAAAAAAAGTATATAACAAATTGTGTGTTTTAATGTGCCCTACATTTTTTGTGTAGCAAGTTTTTGTCCATCTCTTACGGTTTAGCAGTTATTCAAAATTCCGTAAAATTCACCCAGAATAAACTACTCTTCAGAGGCTATTTCTAGAAAATTCAAGATATACGTTTTATTTGTCAAGTAAATATGTTTAATATACAAAATTTTAATCAAAATCGTTAGAGCCATTTTAGGGGGATTTTTCTCAAAATCTTTGTGTCGCATCCCTGGAAGATACCAAACTTAAATAGCAAGTTTGGTATTTTAGCTACTTTTCGTTTTTGAGTTATCGTGTTTACAGACACACACACACTCACACGGACTTGTTTCAGAAAATGTTTTTTATGGATACAGGGGGTCCTAAAACATGAATTTCCAGTGAAATCTCGGTATCAAATTTTTGGGTGGAATACAATACTTCTCTATCCCTATGTACATTGTACATATGGGGCTAGAGAAAGTAAAAATAGAAGCAGATACATTTATCCTTTTTTTGTTTTATCATAATAGAATGACAGCTTGAGCAAATAAGGGAAAGTGAGAGAAAAATATTTAGGCTTTAGATAGCTTGATCAGGTTATTACATTGATCATAAAGATTATCCTAAAGTTAAACTTGTGATTTTTATCCATGAACCGTTACCTATAATATTCAGATGCACTCTGATGCCATTCACTTCTCTTTTTTCGATTTAAGATTAGTGGCAACAGTACGACATATAGGGATTTATATGAGCAATTGAACCAAATGTGGAAATGGTTTGGTAGAACTGATATTTCCAGCAATAAACATGTGGCATATTGCATGCATAAATAGACCACTAAAAATGATAGTTTCATATAATTCCTTGTCATTGTCACAAAATGGTATGTATAAATGAGGTCTTAGTCTTAAAGAAAACTATCTTCTTCAATATGCTTGTAGGTAATTTTGGGCTCCTCAGCCTTGTAGAAAGTATTTAGTGATTTTAGAATGGATATCTAAAATGCCTACAAGTTTAGAAAATGGCTATGTATGTATACAACGAGAGCCATCCAGCAAGTAACACAGTTTGGCATTGCTCAATAATGACAAAAGGTATCAATACAAAACTTTACTTACAAAGCTATAGTACCTTACTCTATTTCTCAACATAATCGCTATTGCTATCAGGTATTTAATGTCACACAATATAATTCTTTTAATATTATACCCTTCTACTGACAAAGAACTGAGCCAAGTTGTACTGCCACTTTGAAGTCTTCATTGGTTGGGACATCTTTTTCACCCAAAAGGTCATGTACATATTCAAAGCAAAACACCGGTTTCTCTGAATTTATGGACATTTGCTATCAACACCTCCATAATGATTGATGGACTTCCATTCCAGTCTTTTTTGTGCATACTGGTTCTTTCATGATTACTCTAGATTATGCGCCATTTCCTCACTGAAGATTTGTTCATTGCATCATCACCATACACTTGCACTATCTGCCTATAACATTCAATTGACCGAACATTTTGTGCATTCAAAAAAACAAAAAATTTCTATGGCAGTAGAAAAGTGTAACATTGGTATTGAAAATCTGGTATCATGTGAGAATAAATGTCTTCACAGAATAGAGATTATGTTGAGAAATAGAATAAGGCACTGTAACTTTGTAAATAAAGCTTTGTGTTGATATCTTTTGTTATTTAGTTATGCCAAATCATTTGTTATGTTCTGGATGGCCCTCTTAATAATAGTTATTTACCATGAAAACTACAAGGTAAAGAGATAGAATAAGTGTTAGTTCTTTAATAAAGCAAACAGCAACAAAGGTGCAGAGGTTTGGGTGTTTTCATGCAGACAGTAGGTAAGATAGCCACTTTTGGAATCATTCCTAAAGATGTGAACATACAGTTATACCACTTCCTTGGTTTTCTGTGGAAAAATACATCAAAAAGAAATATTTTATAGTGCAGGAACAACACAACACCTAGCGTTAAATGCTTTCAATTTTTCTTTAAATAAGATTTGCTATAGATTTTGGATGGAATACATTTTGGAAGAAACACAGTGATTCCTTTTCAGGAGCTTGTGTAAACCACTGGAAGCATTTAACTTGGTACAAATATATACATGGGGAAGTGCAACAACCCAAAGTGCTGAAAAGTGGTGCGTGACACAGAGAACAACACGGGGTACTCCACTACCGACCTGTCCTCCTGGTACCCGTACTCGACACTCGTGCTGTAATAGTCCGTAGAGCTGTAGCACTGCGTATGATCGTAACTCCTGCATTCAATTCAAAATAACATAAAATAAATATACAAATTCCATGCCAATCTTCCTCCAAAGGAGAGCTACAGCTAACCTTCAAGAATTACATCATGCCTTTGTGTCAAAAAAATTTAATCCTTAAGTAACCATTTCTTAAATGATAAACATAGAGAAAAATACATAGAAGTAATAATACTGTATGACAGAGGACTAAAGACAATGATGTGTTTATCATTAACCCTTTTAGTGCCCAACACAATCTAATCGTGTTCTGAAAGGTCTGCGAGAATTGCCAATCATGATCTAATCATGATGCCATTTTCATATGTTTTAACTCTTTTCTGCAAAGAAAATCTGCAGTAGCAACCTTCAGACTACTAACGGGACATGACATTTACAAAAATACTTATACAGATTTGGTATAGCAGAGACTCCTATATATCTTTTCTGCAACTTAAATGAAGAAATGAATCCTGAGCATCTTCTAAACTGTCTGACTTTTACAAAAGATTACAACCTCCCACATAAATATTGGAATGCAAGAAAATGATTTCTTTATCAAGTGTTTAGCATTAGATCCCAACCAAACAACTCTTTCCAGCAGGAAAGCATGTGTACTTTCTATGTCATAGCCATAGAAAAAGGTTTTCTGGAGTGCTTCAGTTCCTTACCTTAACATTCCAAAGCACATATAAGCTCCAAATTTAATTTCTCTAGCCAATGTTTGTTTATGGGGTTGAAAAATAGCGTCATTTAGCAAAAAATTATGAACCAAGAAGATATAAGAGCTCCAATTGCAATGTTTTAGAAGCAAATGATTTTCAATGACGAAAGAATTTCTGACATTGATGTAAGAGAGGAGGATATATATTCTAGTTTCAGCAATGAAAATGTATCTGATAACAGCGGTCCTCTTATGCATGCAAAATATAATTACTGTTACTGATATTGAGGATATTGTAATGGTGATCTATAGTAGTGATGTATACTATATATAAATATTATTTGAGTCAATTGTAACAGTTTATATTATTTACATTTTGTAATTAAGGACATGTTTCGGAAGCAACAGAGATTCTGAATCATGTCCTTGATTATAAAATGTAAGTTACGTAAAAGTGTTACAATTGACTCAAACAATACTTATATAATCAGTGTGCTTATCAAAAGAATTTAAGGAGGTATAACCAGATGATGCAGACTATTTGAATGAACCATTCAGCTATGCTACAACATAAATGCTAAATTGTACATAATCTACTTTACATCTGTATCCTATTGCTTTATGTCATTTTCAGTATTTGCTTTATTATGCTTGTGTGTGCATGTGTATGTTTTTTTTTTTGTTTTTTTCCCCCCTCAGTTTTCAGCCTTCAGGTTACAGGAATTCTTTTTTTGTATTTAAAAAAAAAAATACACCAAAACAAATTGCTGTATTAGTAAAGAAATATCTGTGCTTTCATTTCATTAGCCTGAACTTTCTGTATAGTAAGGTTTTGTATGTTTAATTATTGATTATTTTTGTTTTGTTTTTATTTTCAAATTTATTTTTCGTTATAATTTTTTAAAAATATTGAATAGATTCCTCATCTATATAACACATATTATATGGCAAACAAAATACTTTACTAAAAATGAAAAAAATATTCAGTTCCCTGTGTCATTTGGTATCATTTTATTACTAATAATTTAAAACCCTGCATACTGCACTAAAATTGTTTGGCACTTTTCAGGCAGCAGTCTTATTTGGACTGGCACTAAAAGGGCTAAATGATGGTGAGTCAGGTGTAGTAACACTAATATCATCATTTAACATAAAAATAATGTGCACTACACTGGAGTTTCAGAATATTATTATATTAAAGTTAGCAAGTTTTGCTGTCTTATGAATGATTTAAAGATTGCTTTTTTTTTTATGAATTATTACTAACAAAAGACTGTAATTTAACATCTGTATTAAACGCACTAGAAAACTTTATTGCATAGAACAGAATTATACCAATGGGTATGCATATTAACACTTTTAAAAGGCTTTTAAAACTTTAAAATGTAATAAATTTAGTAATGTGCAGTTTCAGTCAAACAAATGTCATCATTTCTTTTGTATATAGTTTAATTTAATTGGTGTTGGTTAAGCTATCCAGTTGAAAGCATACAATTTATTTTGTATTAACACATCAAGATGACCAAATTTGAGAAAAATAGCGTTCCCCTGTCTATTTATTTTTCTTTGCATAACTATGATATCATATTACAACAGATCTGCCAATACCTCGTGTAATGGTATTTGGTTAGCCTTTTGGCTCTCAACCATCTTCCACATATGTATTAAGTGTTACGCTACTGTACCTCTGCTTCAATGCATGAGGAAAGATGGCAGCTTCAACATGTCAACAGTGGCCTTAGTGCTAGGCAACAGTATCTGTTTGTACACTTGCCAGGCACATGGCATCGGGGTGCGGCCAAGTCTTTTTCCTTTTATTATCTGTGGATAGATTGTAGAGGATTGCCTATAAGTATATAATTTCATTTTTATTGTTGCTTTAGAGGTGGCACAATGGCAGAGTGGTTAGACCACTTGCCTCCCATTTAGGTGGCCCAGGTTCAATCTCAAGTGTCTGCATGCGAGATTTGTGGTAGACAAAATGGCAACTCGACAAGTTTTCTCTGGGTCCTTTGATTTTCCCTGTCATTCATTCCACCATTTACTCCATCTCACCTTTCCTATTATCCATTTCGCTATCATTTCATACCATCCCCTTTCTCATGCTGATACCTGGCTTTAGGCAGACACTTATTCTAAGTACTTCATTCTGTGGTTACATGCCATTGGCTCCCCGACAGGCTTCTGACTCCTTAAGTCCTAGGGGCCTTTAAATAATATTGTAACTGAAGTGCTTAAGATTTAAACCATAGCTCTAATATGAAAAGTTATAATCAATTTGGCTAACAGGAAAGTTTTTATTCATTGGAAAAAATTGTAATTTTTATAAGTAACTTTTTTAATTAGGTAGGTTTTACTATCGGGGAACCGTTTACTAGTGTTACCAGTGGTATATAAAATACTCTGATGCAGCTATTGCCTGAACTTATTGCATGGAAGGTGACAAACTGACCAGTTAGAGAGATAAGAAGATGAAAGAGTGCTATTACTTGCATAAATTTGATGTTTTTTTATAGAAAATTCTTTCTCCCTGCTTCCACAAACATTCTCTAGAAACACCATATATATAAGCAAGCTTGCTCTTGACACAGCTAGTGAATGAAATGTTGAGCTATTGATGTAACATAAAAGAGCTGGTTACTTAGTATGTTCTCCGAGTGAGGTTAATGATGACAGTTGTGATACACAGTGATTGCTGTTTCTAAGAAAGATTAAAGAGGTCCTGCATTTAACACCTCAGCAAGTGGAGTAGAAGGTGAAATGACTGTACTTCATTATACTGCTATGAGTGAGGAAAAGTAAAGTGACAGAAAAACTGTACTAAAACATATTAGTAAAATGGCGGTGAATATTGACAGACACAATATTATGAAATACACAGGGTGCTTCAAAACAACCCTGAACCAAGATGTGCACAATTGCTTAAATCCTATGTGATAGTTGCCGTGGCACAGCAGAATGATTAGACCACTTGCCTCTCACCTAGGCTGCCAAGGTTCGATCCCAAGTGTCTGCATGAGGGATTTATAGTAAACAAAGCGATGCAGGGGTAGGTTTTCTCCGGGTTCACTTGTTTCTCCCACTATCGCATTCCACCAGTGCTCCATCTTCATACCATGATCATCAGTGACATTGCCTGCAGTGCCATCCCCCCAATCCTATATAATAGGAAATATAGTTTTCAATGCTCGGTAAAGGTATGAGGCGCATCCAGAAAGGCACATCCAGAAAGTAAGTTCCAATGACCGACAAAGACAACAAAAACATCATTAGTAAGAAATATTTATTGAAATAATTTAATAGATTCACTGGTTACTGTTCAATATAGTCACCACCATTGTTGAGGCATTTATCATAACAGTGCACCATCAATTGTATGCCTAAGTTATAGGAGTCTGCCGCCAATGTCTGAAGCCACAAAATCACTTCATTCTGCACCTGAGCATCATTGTTGAAACATTTTCCTATCAGAAAATGCTTCAGGAGATGAAAGAAATGAAAATCACTTGAGGTGAGGTTGGGGCTGTAGGATTAATGGTCAAAGATCTCTCATCCAAACTTATTCAACACATTTCATGTGGCATTGCCTCTTTGGGGTCTTGCATTGTAATGCAGTAGCAGAATGCCTCGTGTCAACATCCCACATCTCTTGTTCTGGATTGCCCTCCTCAGTTTATGCAATGTCTGACAATACCAATCAGCATTTACAGTGTCCCCTCACGGTAAAATCTCACACAAGAAAACACCATATCGGTCCCAGAAGACAGTTCACATGATTTTTTTTGACAGATTTTGTCTGCTTGAATTTGGTCTTCACAGGTGAACCACTATGCTGTCAATGCAAGATTGTGTTTTGTCTCTGGTGTGGCATGCGATATCCATGTTTCATCCCCAGTGGCATTATTGCCAAGCTTTCTCTATGTACTACTGTAGGAATGTCAATGCTGCAGCCAGTGTTCATCTGTCAGTTACCTATGCATCCATCTTGCACACACTTTGTGAAAACCAGGCCATCAGGAGACAGTTTCATGCAAAAAGCAAGTAAGACATCTGCGAGAATTGACAAGAGAGTTCTGGAATTGTGAAGTGCTGGTTCTACAAAATTGCTTGTTACATACTTTCCAACACTTCTGGCCAGGGACAGTCAACCACTATGGTCATCATTGCGAGTGTTGTTTCGTCCTTCATTGAATTGCCTGCACCATCGTCTTTCCATTCTTTCGCTCATAATGGTGTGTCCTTACACATGATACAATTGGCTATGGATCTCTGCTGGAGATTGCTTTTGAGCATGCAAAAATTGGATGACAGTATGAACCTTGCAGTTGTCAGAAGACAATATCAGAGCAGCCATTTTCTCATAGCACAATGCGATAACCACTGCCATCATAAGACTGAAACTTTACTGCATTATTCCCACAATCTTCCACTCTACTCCTATCATACACATTCCTATTTGACTTGTGGTGCCATCTCTGGATGCGATTGGGACTTAGTTTAGGATTCACCTTGTATATCAACAAAATGCCTCGTGGTCAGTGTGGACTAGGCATTTACCAAGGAAGATATCCTGGTCCATGCTGTTGGAGGAAAAATGGAAATGGAGTTTTATTTATGGATGCTCTTTAACTACTGTGGTACTCAGCATCCTACTCTAAACTGGGTGTGAAAGAACACTTAATTTTGCTCAGAGGCCTCTTTATCAGGCTTGATGTTCTTTTACATGCTGTAGATCTAAGACAAAGAATCAAAAGCTTTGCTTCCCTTCTGAAGGAAGCCATGCTAAGGATTTTATGCCCAAAAAAATCCATCATCCTCCACCAGTATTGATCCCGCATCAACAATGGTTAGCATGGTAACCAATACACCACGGAGGGTGACATTGTTGGAGTTAACACAGGTAGGTTGTTGCACTGAAACAGTGTTTTCATAAACATACAGGCATAGTCATCAGCTAATATTAGCTAATATTAAGGGATTTCTTGTTTACTAAACACCATTAAACAACTTATATATTTAGAAAAATGTAAATGGAGTTTTATTTATGGATGCTCTAACTGCTGTGGTTCTCAGCATCCCATTCTACACTAGGCATGAATGACCACTTAATTTTGCTCAGAAGCCTCTCTATCAGGCTTGAGGTTCTTTTACGTGCCATAAATCTAAGACATGGGACCAACGGCTTTACTTCCCTTCCAAAGGAAGCCATGCTAAGGATTTTTACACCTGAAAAAGTCCATCATCCTCAGTCAGGTTTAAACCTGTGACCTTGGGTATATGAAGTTAGTATGGTAACCATTACACCATGGAAGGTGACATCTTTAGATATTTGTTTATTCTTCCAACATACAGTTTCATCATAACAGACAATGAATGAAAGGAAATGTCTGGGAAAATAAGTTGAAATACATAAGCTGCCAATAGTATCTTTTAGAGTCAATTTAAAGTTAGTGGCCTTGAGGATGGAGACAAGGAACTGGTAAAGACAACAGAGATAACAATACTGTCAGAATACTACCAAAGCTAGTAAACAAAAATAAATCCCTTTTTTAGCAGACAAGAACTTAATTTTACAATCTTTAACTTTTAGTACTAAATGAAACATTTGTTATTTAACAGCAAATTCTTGTTGATATTTTTAGTTAGTGGTTGAGAGTTTCCTTATTAGAATACTTACAAAATTATTAGGATAATAAGTACAAGATACCCATGGTTGGACAAAATACATATGCTGTGCATTCAAGAGAAACTTAAAAAATGTTCGCGTCATTAGTAGTCTTCTGAGTAAATAACTGCCCTTTGCCTCTTTACCTGAAAGTTAGGACAGGCTTGCCGATAGTGATAAAAAACAAGAAACCTGTTTATTTTCATGATATGTGCTTGCCAAGAACACCCTCCGAGGTGTGAATTTATGGGCATTACACACCAGCTTCATAGCTGTTCAATCTCAAAATTCTGTAATTTTCAATCCTACGTAAAACATACCTAAAAGAGTTTCAAAGCTGCAACATCAAAATTCAAACTAGTTCATGTACAAGCTATAAGCTATATATTTGTTTGGAGTAATTTTGAAAAAGCTGTATAATTGTTTAGATAAATTAATGATATTTTAAAACTAGGAGGGATGCACTTTTCTTTATAAATGTTGTCATCCAATAAAGAGTCAACATAACCAGTCAATTCCTGTAAATTCTAATACAAATAGGTCCAAAGCTAGGACAAGTTAATGACCTCAGCCTCAACTGAAATTATTATTCTGGGTAAATGAAATTAATAATTTAAAAATAAATATGAATCATGCCTGAAGTGTTTGTTCGATTTCTTTGGAGCTAATAGTCTGAAACGTAATATAAATAAAACCAAAATAAATCAGTTTCTTTTAGGAAATAAATCATTACAAGAGAAACTTTATCTTCACATCAAAAATAATAGCATAGAAGTGTACAAATTCAAATTCCTTGGAATATCCTTAAACAGCATATTAACTTGTGCTAAAATATAGACACTTCATGTAGTATAATTAGTTTATCAGTTTACTTATTAAGGTATTTAAAGCCAATATTACTATAAACACACTTGAAACTAATATGCTATCGAGTTATTCAACCTCATATATTATATGAAATTGAACTATGGGATGGCGCAGGCCAAAAACATGTAGACAAGATTTTTTATTTTGTAAACAAAAAATGCTTAAGAATAAATTACAATCTTAAACCAAGGAAATCCTGTAAAGAAACTTTTATTCAGAATCAATGTTAATTCAAAGAAAAACAGACTATCATAAATTAATGCAGAAAAAATATATAAAAATATAGTGCCAATGTGATGGGAACCAATCCTTACAATAGATTACCAGTGGGATTAAAATTGTTATTTGGTATCCTTTTAAATATCATCTAAAATAATGCCTTATTCACAAATCCTAGCATAATCTTAATAAATTTTAAATATTAAGGTGTGATTTTTAGGTAAACATTTTATTAGAGTAAAGTTATTCCTTTTATTTCTCTGACATGTTTATACTAACAAAGCAAAAATTCTGTAAAGCATGTACAGCTAATAAAAGTACTGCATTGAACTGCATTGAGCTGCATTGAACTGCATTGAACTGCATTGAGCTGCCTCTGATAAAATATGAATTTATTTATGTGAGTAGATTTTCACAATATGAAACTTAAGTTTTATATTTTCTATGTAAATTATTTATGTTTTGTAACTTTATAGTTTTCAAATTAATTTAATTTATGTAAATCCCATATTTTAATACAATACTGCTAACCTTAAGAATTATATTCCAACATAATTTATGACTCAGACTGAGTGCTGTAAATTAATGTATGCGTTAAATAAAGAAATGAAATGAAACGACATACATTGCCTACTAAATGCTGACTCTGGCTTAGATAGCAGCAGTGGAAGAGGCCAATCTTACAAGTCGTTTGCTTGTCTTCTATACAGTACTGCTTTTGTGTGTCAGGTGCCAAGTGCAAATAATTTTATATGTAAAGAATGATATTAACTTTGGTGTATAAAAATCCATAATCATATATAAAGAATGCTATTGTATGGTTTGAAATATTTTGTTATAGTTTAAGAAGTTCATAAGCAACAGAGGACCTCTAATTTTTTTTTATGTTGCATTTATACCGTATTTTTAAATGTATGGGATTTCTATTTATCTTAAATTTTAATCATCATTGAATCACACATTCACATTTACAAACTCTGGGGAGGATAAGGAATAATTTGGGTTAGAGAAAAATCTCATCACCACCGGGAATCAAATCTGTCATCCCTTGCACAACAGGCAGGTGCTCTTACCTGTTAATTTTAATGGGTATTTAATGGATGTTATTGAATTTCTGATTATCCTTGCCTTTCTGAGTGTGCAAAATGAATATATTATTCATTTATCATGTCCTTTCCAAATGAAAAAGCCTTTAAGGAGCATAAATTAAAATCACAGACAATTTCAGAACCTTTCATGATCAGCACATGAAATGTTTAAACAGAAAGATAAATATATATATATATATATATATATATAAAAATAACATTTAAATGATTAAAAAGACGCATTCCAAATATATATGCAAAACCTTACAGCATTCTATACTTTAAAAGAAAACTCTCATTTTATTTGTAAATGTTGCAAAAAAAAAAAAAAAATAGCAACCATGTCATTGGTAAATTTATTTTATTTGCCATCTTTCTGCAATTCAAGCAATTCCTTTGCCCATTAAAGTGCAATAATTTTGCAATTACATGAAATTTAGAACATGTAAATATTCAGGGCAGTAATTAACAATCATTTCTTGTAAAAATAAATAGAATTCAATTCTATAACAATCTTTGACCTGATAAAACTCCTTCTGTCATGTGCCATTCTGGTGCATTTATTGTGTGTGTTTGCGGGCTTTGTCATTTCTGTATTGCCTGGTGGAGTGTTTGACACACTCATGTTATTCTGCTTTTTGCTGCATGAGTCAACTATTGCTTGAAGGAAACATGATTAGTAGCAATTAGATTTGGTCTGCAGTGATAAGTTCTCTAGCTGTATACTCCACTAAGGCACATTATTATGATTCACTGGCTTCCTTAATTCTGGAAGAGCCAAAATTGTGTGGCATAGCTCACTATGATATTTTTTAATGCCTAATCGTTAGAGCTAATTTTCAAATATGCAGCTATCGTTAAATTTATATTTCTTTCAATTTTGTAACGGTACATAATGTCACAAATGTGACAAACAGTCTCTAAATGTTTACTCCTGTTGCCAAGTAAGCTAAGTTTGTCTTTTGCATTTCTGCCACACAGTAGTGCATATTTATTCAATTTGTTTTGTTTTGTATATGGGCAACTAATGCACAATTTAGTTCCTTAATTCTGGATGTAAGATTCTGTTACTAATTTTGGATGCTGTCAGCAAAATTTGGGACTTGTCAAAGGGAAACCTTGTTAAATTTTGAGTCTGAAGCTATTTTGAATTATTTTAATGAATTATTCAGAGGGTTCTTTCCTAAACATTTGTGTTATATAGTTATTGCCCATTATAGTCTATCATGTTAATTTGGATTACAAGGTTTATTTGTTAAATGTTTATTTAAGATTGTTATTGCTTAATATTGCTGATGTAATAAACAGGAGTTTAATGGAAACCTTTTTCATTGAGTTTTCATTATTGGGCTAGGTGTTATTTATGTATCCATAATAATAGGATATTATTATATATGTGACATTACCAAAAACCAATCCTGACTTCCTCAAAAACACTTGTTAACCCATTCTCCACTATTCATGTAAGCTTTTGTGATTTTCCTCAAGGACATCAGGACAGTCACACATGCTGAAATTCTTCCTGGTATCATGTTAAAAATGCATTAAAGAAAAGAACACCACTTCAAAGATATGTACAGATTTCAAGTCCACATTCTGGGCTTTTAGGTTGTCAGAAAAGATGGAAAAGTTATATCCTGCAGCCATAGAATGCAAACAAGGTAAATAATTTAAGTGAGAAGTTAAACTTTATGATGTTTGCACCCATTTAATACTGGCTACTAGAGGTCAGCAAAAGTGCAATCAAATTTTAAATCCACACATTATGCATTTAGTTGGAGTTGAGTGAAGGGGAATCATGATCGTAATGAAGGATAGAGACACAGATAAGTTTTGGCCTATCATATCACCATGGTAATCAGTCTGTAATCTTAATTTACAATACATGCATTAGAATTTAATGATTTGTCATTTCCATAGCAACAAATCTATAACACTTTTTTTTTGTTTATTTAATGTTGCTTTAACAACAAATCATAAAGTTTTACAATTTCTTACATAATTGAGTTTCATTAAGAAAGTTCAGTACATTCTTTGGGAAGCTGGATCACCAAGAGTGGTTAATATGGTTGCTGGAGTAAATCATCATAGAAAGGGCAGCTGATGAGAATATGAGCGACTAAGTGGAGAGTGACAATAGTTGCTCTTAGGTGGAAGATCATTGGACAAAAGTAGGAATGAGTAAGAGCAGTATGTATGAGATGAAGGCAAGATAGGAGAACTTGTTGAGGATGCTTGAAATGCATGAGAGGATAAACAGAGGAAGAGGACAAGCATCATACAGCATTCAGAAACTGCTATGCCAAAATTTAAAAGATCCTATCCCTGCAAACAAAAAACTGGGAATTTATGAAATTAAATGCTCAGACTGTAATCTAGTATATATAGGAAGAACAAAGAGAAGTTTGGAGACCAGATTAAAAGAACACATGAGAAGCCTAAAATACAAGCAAATAGAAAATCAGCAGTTGCCTATCATTTTTAGACATCAGGACATGAAATCACGCCAAATATAAAACCGCTAAAACCAGCATATAAACCCACAGAAGATCTACTGGGAGAAGAAGATCTACATCATGAAGAAAAAGAGACATATCATGAATTTTGATTTACCACAATACAGCAATCTCTGGGAGTTCACAGATCCAGCAGCAGAAGCCTCCACAAGTGATACACCACCACCACCATCATTGATGCCAACGGAATCAAGAGTTGAAAATGGGAAGTGGTCCCAGTAAGTAAAAATAAGTGATGTTTGTGTTACAAAATCCGACCCAAATTCTTTTATTTTTTATCATATAGTTTGTTTTTAGTAGAGTTGAACCACTGTTGTTTCTATTGCTGCAGAATGGAATCATGCACAAAGCAATTGAACTCTTGGTGAAGAATCTTGATGCATGATAAATAGAAGATTGTCATGTTACTTCATTAGCTGCAGCATTAGCATTTTATTCCCGAGTATACCAGCATCGAAAGTTACCCACACAAGGAGGACCTGCTTACCCAAAGTTGATAAAGTAACTGAGTGAAGCACCAGGCTCAAGGCTGGAGCTCGCTATTGAAGACTGAGAGCACTCATTGAGTCCATGAAGATAGTATAGGAGAGAGCAGTGGCCTCAAGGGTATAGTCCAAGCAAGACGAATAGCTATTGGTTCACAAGAGAAGATAGATAGGAAAGGTAAGTCATATAACAGGTCTTGTGGTAAAACCACTGCTCAACCATAGAGAATTTCACATTTGGAACCATCAGTTTAAATTGTATGTATTAAGGCTTTAATGGTTGGCATCCATTTGAAGCAAAACTTCTTCCAGACTTGTAGGCTGTGGTCAAAAAGTAGGATTTACTCCTGGCATTTTGTTGAAAGCTGTGTTGAGCACCATTAGACTCGAAGAGTGAAGTGTAGACTACATGCCCCCCTTATAATGCATGAGAAGTACCACCTCCTCATTACTGATTGGCTGGTGGACTTCTAATTTCCTGGATTCCTCCTACACTATCCTTTCCTTCCCTACCACTGGTTCTGGTTGTTTTGATTATTTGTAGGTGTTTGGTTTCTATGCCTTGTGTATCCTGCCCATCTCATCTTTATGATTAAAATTGTCCTTATGCTTAGATTTTATCATGAGACAATAGAAATATATAACATGAGATTTCTCCCAGGAACTAATAAGTTCCACGTCTCTAAAACAAATGTCATGGCCACTTTGGAGGGCATGTTCTGCTATTGCTGATCTGTCTGTCTCTCCTAATCTGCAATGTTGTTCATGTTCTTTTAACCTAGTATTTATGCTGCATTTAGGTTGCCTATGTAGACTTGACCACAAGTACATGGTATCAGCAGTAGTGGAACATGCCTTCCAAAGCAGCCATGACATTTGTTTTAGAGACACGAAACTTATCACTTTCTCAGAGAAGTTTAATGCTAAATTTTAATTGCTAGAAAATGGAAATATTCAAGCATAGAGACAATTTTAATTGTAAAGAAGAGATGGGTAGGTTACACAAGGTATGGATACCAACCAGCATTAGAACACCTACAAATAATCTAACAACCAGAACCAGTGATAGGGGAGGAAAGAATATTGTAGCTGGAACACAGGAAATTAAAAGTCCACCAGCCAATCAGTGAAAAGGAGGTGGTACTTCTCATGCATATATAAGGTGGTCTGCATTTCACTCAGTCCTCTGAGGATGCTCAACACAGCTTTGAGCAAAATGTCAGGAGTAAATCCTACATTTCGACTACAGCATACAAGCCAGAGGAATAAAATCAGAGTAAGTTTTTTGTAATGTAGAATGAGGAAACAGAGATAAATTAAATTATGGTCTTTGTTGTAATGCTTTTAATCTGTCCATAAAGCCAAAAATATGCCTGCCCCTATGTCATAATCTTACAAAAAGATAAATTAAAACAGAACAGCATTCAGGAAGTATGCTACATCCAAACTACAAACGTGATCTTTATTGTTTCTAGTTAATATAGTAGAAAGTAATTTGCCAAAATAAAATTCAAGATTACAAAGTTCCTAAGTAAATATAGATTTGTGGTATACTAAATTTTGAGAAAGACATGATCTAATTCTGAAGTTATCGTTTAGCTCTGTATTAGCATCTACTCTAAATTTATAGAACATAACAAGCATATTATTGTTTAGTTCTTAGAGCTGTACCACGGCACAAACTGGATTCAAATAAATCAGCAACCAACTGAGTATTAGGCTTTAACCTTAATTATGCCAAAAATATTCCTCTCCATTTTAAAAAATTCTAGTATCCAAGTTAAGATATAAATTTGTCATTTTTGTTATACAGAATAGCAAATATGTTACAAGCTTTTCATCATGTAATTTTTCAGATTTTTCAGTTTATTAGTGCTATAATTTTGAAAAATGTTTATTAATTTTTCAACTTGTATAATTTATAAAGTTGAAATTGAGTTTTATTTTTTGGACACTCTTAACTGCTCCAGTTCTGAGCATTCCATTCTGTACGAGATGTGATAGACTGCTTAATTTTGCTCAGAGGCCCCTTTTTCAGGCTTGAAGTTCTTCTAATTACTATAAATCTATGACACAGGACCAGCGACTTTACTTCCGTTTCAAAGCAAACCATGCTAAAGATTTTTACACACAAAAATATCCATCACCCTTTGCCAGGTTTGATCCCTCGACTTAGTAACCAGGTGGAATTTATAAAATTGCTTTTCAAGTGCTTGAAAAAAAAAATCTGACATGTTGTGACATTTCAACAGACAAACTAAACTGATGAAAAAATAAATTTGTAAGAGGATGACATTTTTTCCTCCATTAGATCAATCTTAAATCTTATTAACACCACAACTCCAGGGATTATTCCAAAAAGTGTTCTTTACTAAATGCATGTAAGATAGTTTCATAAACATCACACCTAAACAATTTTTAAAATCTCTGCAATTGAAAAATCTGAAGTTACAGGCACTTAACTTTCTTTAGCTACTCTGTAAAACTCTATTGTTACAAAATCTTAGTCTTCTTATATGCTTTTTGCTAATCATGATAAACATTGGCAGAAAAGGTTTTGTTTCATATTGGTTTGTAGTCACCCTCCTGTGTAATGGTTACCATGCTAACTTCACATACCCAAGGTCGCAGGCTCAAACCCGGCAGAGGACAATGGATTTTTTTGGGTGTAAAAATCCTTGGCATGACTTCCTTCAGAAGGGAAGTAAAGCCATTGGTCCCGTGTCATAGATTTACAGCACGTAAAAGAACCTCAAGCCTGATAGAAAGGCCTCTGAGCAAAATTAAGCGGCCTTTCATGCTCAGTATAGAATGGGGTGCCAAGAACCACAGCAGTTAAAGAGCGTCCATAAATAATACAAAATTTACATTTAAAGGGGACACACTAGTTTAAAGTAAGGATAAATATTTTAAGAGTGAGTCCCTATGTAATGAACTTGCATTTCTGTTCTCCTTCCATGATCAGGATGAAAAAAAAATAATTTCTACAAATGTTTAACTCTATTAACATGAAGTAGACAGAAAGGAGGGTCTAAGCCTATGCCCTATATGGACAGCTGATTATATATACATTCAATACATCTAATGTTTTGTGATAAACAAAACTGACAATTAAAAATCATACTTTCTCAAAAGTTTACGTCTCAACAAAAGTGAGTTACTCTAGAAAAAGCTAAATCAATAAGCGCTGAATAAGGTATTGTTCTAAACAATTCTCTTATAATCTTATCTATTATATTATAATATTCTTTACATCCAAGGATACATGGTGTCCTAAATGAAGACTGGTTAATTTCAGTGAGCACATTACATTTTCATTATAATTTACATATTCATGAGATAATGAATCCGATCTCTACTGTGAGTTATAGTAAAGGAATTAAAAATTCACTATGCAGTCAGTAAAATTGTGTTTCTTTTTATTATACACATTCAAGTACCTAAACTTTAACTAGCATCTGTTAAATCTAAAATGCCATGCTTCATTTGCAATTGCACCTGGAATGTTTTCAGAGGCATGCTCACAGCCAAGCCTTGCAGTTTAAAGTGAATTTTTAAGTAGCATTAAAGAAAGGACCTATGACAAAGTCATGCAAGCAAAAATAATCCTTAATATATGTATATTTTTCATAATTTTTATAAATATATTCCTCTAACCATTGCTTCCATGTGTGTTTTTTATTTCACATACATATATAGAAATTCCCTTTTATTACAAACTAATTGCCCAATTTTGAACCAAAGTCATGAAAATGTATAAGTATAAAAACTGTAATACTTTGCCTCTATAGTTACTGTAATACTTAACTATAAAATGTAATTGACTGCGAGGGTGATTCAATGAGTATCTGTTTCAAAATAGATGATGGTGTTAAGGCAAGTTGGTGATGCAATTGTGTATTATCATTTGTTGCACATCACCAAAATAAATTGGATACTGATTCATATATAGTATGGAACAGGCAGGCATTCAAGTTAGTCATTTAATGTGTTTTCCCTAAAATGAAAAAAGTACAGTATCATTTAGCGATTTGCTTTTTACTTTTGAATGCAAAAATTGATGAGCTGTTTATGAGGACCTTTTACTATCTATGACAACAGTTTCTTTGATAACTTTAAACATATAATAAGAGCTGTAGCTTTCCTGGCAGCATAAATCTTCGAAGTTCTCTTGGGCTTCCAGTCAGATGTAGATATGGTGAGGCACCAACATTTCGGGAGCCTACATTGTTCCGTCTTCAGGGTTACTGAATGAATTGAACTGATGTGGTCTTATTAATATGGAAATGTTCATGGGTTCCATGCGGCCAATCAGCTTGCTGAGGCGTGGTGAGCGAGGTGGAATGGAGCACAGACGTGAAAGAAAACATTGCGAAGAGTCTCCTGAAAACTTTAAACATGGTTGAACTTCGGTTTATGATGAGCATCCAGGATGCCTGGAAGATCAAGGAAAATCATTGAAAAATACTGCAATAAGATTCTTGTTTATCATCAAATGAAAGTTTGCAAAGTAGCGGAAGTCATATGATAAATTGGAGATGAAAAACTAGCCAGACTGATGGATGCTCACTGTTCACAAGGGGTTCCGGCTTTCAACTTCTAAGCTTTCTTGTAGCTATTTAGATGAAATCCTAAGGATCTTTGTTTTGAATTGTCACTCTTGATGAGACCTGGATTAATTGTTATACTCCGGCAACTAAACAACAATCAAAACAATGGGTTGCTTGCAGTGTATCTACTCCAAAGAAAGGAATCAGTTAGAAAAGCAATGGTAATGATTGTTTTGGAATACGAAAGGTGTCATACTCACCGACTTCTTAGAAAAAAGAAACAAATGACTGGACAATACTGCAATGAGTTATTGGCCCAGTTTGTCAGGAAGTTGAAATAGACACAGCTCCATTTGGTGAAGAAGAAAGTGCTGTTTCACCATACACCAGCACATTCAGTCACAGTTGTTGCTGCCAAACTGGATGAATGGCTGCCATACCTATATTTGCCTGGCTGCTTCCTGTGATTTCTTGTTCCCAAACTTTAAGAAATAACTTGTGGGGACAAAATTTATATCAAATGAGGAGATTATTGTTGAGACCGGGGCATACTTTGCAGAGCTTGATACAATTCCTATTTTGGAGGGTTAAAATTGGTGGGAATGTTGCAAGAAGTATATATGCTTAAAAAGGGACTACGTTGAGAAATAAAAAAATAGTTTTTTAGTTTTTAATTGGTAGTCGAATATACACACATGTGCTTCACAAAAACTTACTTTTACGCAGAACTAGTTTCGCATGCGTGTTACATGCATTGTCTACTGCTTTCGACTATCGGATACAACACGAGGATCCTTGATGTACGACTGTCTACCCTCTGGTGTTGGATTGATGAACTTCATTAGCGGGTTCTCTTCAAAGGGACGATCAAAATTCATGAGGTGCGCTTCATGTTTTTTCATCTTTTAAAAAATGTACAACGGACAGTAGAACTCTACGCATGGGAGAAAATATACATGAAAAAACATGAAGCGCACCTCATGAATTTTGATCGTCCCTTTGAAGAGAACCTGCTAATGAAGTTCATCAATCCAACACCAGAGGGAAGACAGTCATACATCAAGGATCCTCGTGTTGTATCCGATAGTCGAAAGCAGTAGACAATGCATGTAACACGCATGCGAAACTAGTTCTGCATGAAAGTAAGTTTTTGTGAAGCACATGTGTGTATATTCGACTACCAATTAAAAACTAATTGCTAGCTTCACAGTGTACCACTTCCAGTATTCAAAATTATAAAAAAATAGTGTTTAAAAAAATTGTGTTTTCATTCCTAGCATGCTTACTTATTGAACCACCATCATATGGTAATATAATTAACAAACTTATTGTGTAACATAATAGTAACTGGTACCTGCGTCAGAGACAATCTAAGCATGAACAGTGGGGTTACACAGGTAAACCCTGATTTACAACAACCAAGAGTGGTAATCAGAACAAGAATGATGAAGTTCAATACACATATTTTAATGGGATGTTCCGAATGATGGAAAGCTTTATCAGACCTTGGGAGTGGGAAAGAAGAATTTGTTGAATTTTAATTTCTTTCTTTCTTTCTTTTTCTTGTTCTCCTTTCTGTAGATGGCATTTGATATCCATATTGTGCTCTTTACGGCAGAGCACTTGGAACAATCACTAGTAGGCACTCTAGTTCTCTTGAATTTTGACATTGATTAGTCCTTGTTCAGTTGCCTGAATTGGTCAGTTAAAAACATATGAACCTAATTCACAAAATCCACTTTCCTCTTTGATATTGATATGGTTATTGATATGCATTTTCTTTCTCATTACCAGGCTTGTGAACCAAAATCTTTTATGCTACATCGTTTTCTGTTCTCGTTTCCATTTTGTTTACCTTTCTCAGGTTATTATATACCAGCCTTAATTCACATTTGCAGTAGTGAGAGCTGCAATTAAAATACCTAGAAATGAATTCATAAAGCACGGGTTGGATAAATGAATTAAGAAATAACTTAGAAAATAATCTATTAGGAGATGTCAGAGGAAACGAGAAACAAGCCATAAAGCAGCCCTGTCCAATGCAGTACCCACAATGTATTTTTCTGGTGCCCTACTAAGCAAATTTCTGCTTCGATGACTTCTAATTTTAGTTCAATTTCAAGGCAAAGCTATTTCTTTCTGAACATCTTCTCAGTCACACCCATGAAGTATGTTTATATACAGCTATTTCATTATGATGTCATAAATATTTCTGCCCTAGGCAAGAAAATACAAACCGATACCTATCCCCTTCTTCCTCAAACTGAACTTGTTAGGAATTTGGAACATAGCTTTTGTTGTAAAGAGTAAGTTCACACTTTTCAAAATGTTATTTGCACCAATAATAAGGGAAGGGGGTCTATTTTTGAAACAAACATTCAGTATAACTTGAGAATTTGTGAGCTTAAGTTCAGTTACATATTTTGTGCTGTGATTGATTATTCTGAAAACAATATGAAAGACTGGGAGGAGCAGCATTGCTTTGTCGAACTCAGAGGAAAACTTTTATGTTTTCTTTGTAAAAGTAGTGTATCTATTCCTCAGAAAAGTAATGTTGAATGTCATTTTTCAACATATCACAAGCACATCTTTTGTGAATTTTCTGTTAAATCTTAATTACAAAAATTTAAGTTAGAAACTTAACATCTAAATTAGAATTATACCAATGTACGATGGACACAAAGATAAATCTGCACTTATGTGTTCCAAAAAAGGGACTTCAATTACTGTCTCACTGAACTGTAGTTAGATGTGCTGAACAGATTTTTAAAAATTTGGAAGAGCTGCAATCCTGTGGATATTTGTAGCTTCAGTTTGATGAAAGTGCTGATATTTCAGATATTGGGCAATTATGTATATTTATTAGATTGGTCTTTCATGATTTTATGGTTAAGGAGGAGTTTGTAAAAATGCTGCCTCTTCATAAACGTACTAGGGGAGAAGACATATTTAATGCAGTCCTGAAATTTGTGAAAGATAGTAACATTTCACTCTTTAAACACTCTTTGCTATAACAGCAGATAGGTGCCTTCAATGACTGGTAGGTTTCTTATTCTTTATGCTAAAGATGTTCTTTTCCAAAATTTGTTTCTTATGACTGCTTTATCCACCAGGAAGCTTTATACTTGTTGTGAAAGTTTTAACTTGTGTAGTAAATTACATCAGATCATCTTCGGTCCTCCCTGACCTTTACCACAAGCATATTTGACGGCAGTAGCTGGGATTCAAACTCATGACATTTGGTTTTGAATGGATTGCCAGCTCATTACCTATTACCTTAACACTTACAGTCACTCAAACTGCTTCAGTGATAACACCTTCAGAAGAGATATGAAACTTCTATCTGTAGTATATACAAGAAAAAACTCTGGATGTGCAGTTGCAACTATGTAATCACTCAAGAACTACCACTATTTGAAAAGCTTTATTAGAGCTGAACCAATGAGACTGATTTAAGTTGGCTATTAGGGACTGGTTGCTCAAACCAAACCAAACATTATATAAATACAATCGACAACATAATAAATTTCAAACAAAGCTTAAAAACGGGACACACAAAGGTAAAATAAATATAAATTTAAATAACTTTAAGTAATGTATGATAATTAAAAAATAATCCTGCTTCCCTAACTCGATACATGTAGCTTATGTTTACAGGCTTTACTTGGGTCTGATGAGCAGAGAGGAGAAGCTGAGGACTGAGAAAAATTGCAGTACAAGAGTAACAGCTCAAACAACGTCCTGATTCTGACAGTTCTGCTATTCTGCCATCACTCAGTGGTTATATTTACCTTTTTATGTGGCTTAAGTCTTACAAAATTGCTTATTTCATTAATAATAAAAATAATAATAGTGACAATCAAATAACAATAAAAAAACAATAACAATAATAACAATAACAATAATAATAACAATGATAAGGAGAAGAAGAAGGACTGAATGATGAGTAGAGCTACTTCTCCAAAGTAGAGCTAAGGAATGAAACAGCTTCAATGTTAGTACAAGAACTTGCACAAATTGAGGTTATGCCACTGATGTCATCTCCCTCTAAACAGATTTGTTGGGCAAAAACCCAGAAAGATGTCATTCACGTAAAAATATATGTAGCAAAGAAGGATTTTTTTAACTCTCTACATAGGTACTCTGTTTTTGCATAAATCAAGTATTCTTGTTTTTAAACGTAAGTAAAAGGACCAGGATTTTTTATACTTAATTCAATTATTTTAGCACGTTTACCCTACTATAATACTCTTCATTTAACAATTCAAAGTGTAATAAATATTATTAGCATCAGATGTAGTATTAATTATCTTGCTTATTTTGCGACATGTTTCTCTAAAATTGTTTCTGCATATTAAAGATATTTTAAGTCACCTCATGAGAATAACATCACATTAAGTAGGCTATTGTGCCACTAGAGAGACAGAATTCAAATAGCGTCATCAATCGTAAGCTTTGCATCACCTTAAGTATGAACTTTATCCAATAAAGGGCAATATATTATAATCTCACTTATTTAGTGATATGTCATTATAAATAACATTTCTTGTGCAGGAAATGATGGATAGCATAAAATTAAATAAAATATGACAAATAGGGACACTGATTTTTGTCATGATGTGTCCATAATTTTTATGCTGGTGCAGAATTTAAAGTGTTGATTATTTCTGTGTGTGCTGTCCATGCACCTTTTCTTGGGTTCTTAGCTCCCTAGTCTTATTCAGTAGGTTTTGTGTAATGTTGAAAGCAGAGCAGAGTGATACCATTGAGACATAAAGTACACTGTACACCTTGATATCCAGTGGCTTCAATGCTAAGATTTCATTCTGTCTGTACATCCCCGAGTTCATGCACATGTATGTGCATTATATTTTGTTTAATAATTTTGATAGTTTGCATAAATTGAATAGCCTATTCACCATAATGACAGATCCTCAATGAAAGAAACTTTTTTGGTTGACAACACTTCAGAAAGACTGGCCTTCATTTCCTCGTAAAATTAGTTCTGAAGAAACATTGTGTGCTTAGTAATAATGTTTTACATGCCTATAGGTTATTTCTTTAAAGGAATAAATTGTTTTATTTTCTCAAATATTGATTTTAAAACTAAATGATTAAGAAATATTTTGAGAAACAATTTGTCAAAATAAATAAAACTTTTAGAATAAATTTAATTTCCTAAATTAATATTGATTAGTTATAAAACTTCCAATTAACTTTCTACAAATATTTTTATGTGGCATACTTTTTTGTAAAAATCATTCACCCATGAATTGTTTCCACGTTTGCTTTGGTTTAAATTATTGCATTTACATAGCAACACTGCTCACTGAGCTGCAGGTTTTCTTAACATAGGGTTTTATCAGTACTAACTGTTAAACACTCTCACATTCACCAAAACATTCCTATTTCCAGGCAAAATTTTAAAACATGAATAGATATATGAAAATATGGTAGAATTATAAATCATGCTTAAAGCCGAGCAACTTTCCAAGATTATACAAGTGATAAGTGAAGCATCAATCACTCTCAGTGAAAAAAATTCAAAACATTCTGTGCATAGCTGTTGTTCAAGACATGCTCTTCCATTCATTTATGCAATATAAAGATTTACTGCAAGCCTGCAATTGAACCCACAAGTTGAATGAGGTTAAATGGTCATGAAGGAATGACATTGCGGATAAAAATTAGGTTATGCCTGAAAGCAAGAGGGGGAGGAGGCACTTGCAATTATTGCATGAGGAAGCAGGAATTCTGGAGCCAGCCCTGGAGATAGAAATAATAAAGAAATATTCCTCTGCCTAGGATTCCAAGTTGGGACTTCTAGGTTAACGTATTGACCACAAAGACAGTCTGCACGTTTGTTAAAAACTTCTTAGTATTTAGTTTAATTACTGTTTTTTCATCATAGTGGCAGCGTGTAGGCTGAAGTTTGAAAGTAATTCAGATTTGATAAGGTCAATGCCCAGGCTGGACTAAAATTATCTGACTTTGGCTTTCCAAAACAATGCTCAGTCTCAAAGTTAACCATGGAGAGATATACAAAAATGCATTAAACTCTCTCATTTTGTTCCTGGGAAACCTCTAAAGAAATTTCAATCAATATCAATAGTTATACATATGTATTTTGATAGCACCACATGAAAGCTCAGGGAAAGCAGAAAATTGGTTCTGTATCAAATAAACATTTAATTCTGTGATTTTCATAATTTGAGTACAAAAGTTAGTAACTGTGATGTATTCGAAATAGAAGTTTAATTGAGTTAGATCATAGCAACACTATAACATCACTAACAGATAATTTTTACCTGGACATGTTTCAAAGCATGTGTGCGCTTTATCTTCAGCAGACTCCAACCGACGCAGTATTTCCTCTAGTGGTTTTTGACGTGTTCAGTTTTGACCTGAGTACTGTTTGCCGGCAAATCAAAATTCAAGTTATTTTGGTTGTTAATGATGTGGAGCTTCTCCCAAACATCCAACTCAGCTGCATATCTTGCTGGTTTTGGTTTATTTCATGATTTAATGACCAAAAGTGGTGGGCAATGGCAGATCTGCTGAAGATAAAGTGCACACACACTTTGAAACATGTCCAGGTAAAAATTATCTGTTAGTGATGTTATAGTTTTGCTATGATCCATCTCATAAACTTCTGCAATTTTTATTTAACATTTTTTTTCACAAAAACACCTATCTTACACTGCTACAATATAAGCATTTGAGATGTCCATGTGGTTTGCTGGGAAAAATGTAAGTTTAACTTTCTGCTGGCATGTTGTCATGGTAACTCTGTTAGAACAACCAGATAGAAACCGGAAGATCTGAGGCTGAAATCCCAGCTATGGTACTGAATTTTTCAGTCTGATTCTACCTTTCCAAACTTATTCTACACATGGCCTTTTGTGAAGAAACAATGAACTAGCATTGATTGAACTAAGAGCTGGCTAAACTATGAAGCCCAGAACTTGATAGTACTTATGTTGTTGTAAGTCGTCATTATGAGTATGTCATCTCAAAATGAATTTGAGATCTCTTTCTGGTCCGGGGAAAAATGCGAGTTAGTTGAAAAATTTTATGTCGTGCTGCCATAAACGCTATGTGTTGTGAAAGAAAAATTAATTACCAGTACAATGCTAATTTAGCAACTTGTATATGGTATTTTACAATTATTAAGCTTCACTTATTTAATAAAATTGTAACATAATTGCTTATGATTACATTTTAGAGGCAAAATTCTGGATGACAGTGTTTTAAACCTTAACCTGAGTTCCTGTCATGCTATTAAATAATAGTTGCATATCTACAGAGGTTGATATACCTGTATGAGTCCTGCTGTTCGTAGTACTCATCTCCATAATATTGATCATCATACAGTGTGGTCTGTCGCTCAAGACTGGGCCGTCGGTTTGTACCTGTAACACAATTCCACTAGTTACACACAATTTCTGTTTCAGAGAGACATTGTCATTTGTGCTAAATTATTGTTAAGTAAGCTAATTTAATAACTAAAGAAAATTTTGCCTAGCCAGTTAATATCATTAAAATAGGAGTGTTTTGAGCAGAAAGTTGTATTTTTATTTTCTCTACCTTATACATACTAAGTACACCAATCACTAAAAAAAAAAAAGTCATGTCTGGAATGCCAAATTTATCTAAGTCCCTCACAGCGCTTGTGTACACCATTTGCGATACAGTTGTGTAGCAGCAGCATCAAGTTGCCACAAATTCAAAATCCTAATATTACTAACCCATATGATCAATAATTATAACCAAAATCATAACAAAATATCAATATTAATTAATAAATTGACGACACAAAATGTAATACAGTTACGATTGTAAAACCAGCCACTTTCGATGAGTGTTCCCTGTAGCACTGTAACAAAATGTAGGCTGCTACTCTGGTGAAAGTCATAGGTTTGCTCTTGCGTGTAGCAAACACTTTTTTTTTGTTCTCTTAAGGATCCTGAATCAACACACATGGGCTATTTATTTCAGAAATACTTATTTCATACATGAATTTGGTACAATTAATAATATGACAGTTATTATGATGCTTCTTTGAGTGTTTATTCTACCGAACTAAAGGTATTGCTAAGAAAACCAATGTTTTGAAACATTTTTTAAGATTCAATTTTTTTTAAATTAACATACCCTTCACAAAGCAATCAAACACACTGTTCAAAAACCGATCCATGGTGATATTCTCATGAGGTAACATTCTCTTCCTCACGTATGGGAAAGGCAATTGTCTTATCCTCCAAAGGGGACTGGATGTGATGCAAAATTTGTGGTTCGCAATTCCATCATGGTCGCATACTTGTATCGTGTTGGAGTTGGATATCAAGGGATGGTTCTAGGTTTGCTGTGGCAGCTGGAAGATACAATGAATGGTGTGCAATACAAGATAATACTCAATATTTTTATTTCCTCTGTGGCAATGTGTGGGCTGAGGTAAAAAGGAAGCTAAACTCCAATTACCTCTATTATTGCTTCTGCGCTTTTGTAGATTCTCGTCCACATTACTGTAGGTAATTTATGTCAATACCCCAAAGTTTGAGCGCAGTTATATGGGCTGAGAGTTCATATACCCAATATTAATTGTGTTTATCTTTTCTTTTTCAGTTTTAGAAGATAACAGTTTGTTTACACATTTTTTTTACTTTCTCTATATGTGCTATGTACATAGTGTATAGAGAAGGTATTGCACTCCACCAATAAATTCGATACCGAGATTTCACCGGAAATATATGTTTTAGGGTTTCCTGTATCCAAAAAAAGTATTTTCAGAAAAAGGTTCGTGTGTCCATAAACACGATAACTCAAAAACGAAAAGTTGGTGAAATACCAATCTTGGTATTTAAGTTTAGTATCTTCCAGGGCTGCGACACGAAGATTTTGAGAAAAATACCCCCACCTCCAACTACCCTTTACATGGAACTTTTTTCGAAAATTTTGATTTTCTAAAAAATGGCTCTAACGATTTTGATTAAAATATCGTATATTAAAGAAATTTATCTGACAAATAAAATGTATATTTTGAATTTTCTGGGAATAGCCTCTGAAGACTACTTTATTCTGGATGAATTTTTACGGAATTTTGCATAACTGCTAAACTGTAAGAGATGGATAAAAACTTACCACACAACAAATGTAGAGCACCTTAAAACACACAATTTATGTTATATACATTTTTTTCGTGGAGTTGATTGAGATATTCCTTGTTTTTGGTTTCAGCTATAAAAACCTATACTTTTCTCATACAGGACTTTGTGAACTTGTGTCCATAGAAAGTAAGTTCAGTCGCAGAGCAACCAACCTTTGACTATTACTTTAACCTATGGTACCCCCTTATTTCGCTTCTACTAACAAGGAAGCAAATAATAAGACTATTTCTGCTAATTTTTGCTCCATAAGATAAAGTAAATAAAATAATTTGTTACAGTGATATAGAGAAAGTCATGTGAATGGAACACACAGATTTTTTAGTTATTTAACACAAATGTTAGTGGAATTATGTTTTTGTGTGCATATATAGGTCATAACTTGGTTGCTATGTGACTGAAGTTCCTCTGTTTGTATGGACAGGAGTTGATAAATTCCTGTATGAGAATTGTGAAAGTTTTTCAAGGCTGAAACAAAAAACAAGGAATATCTAAAAAACGATCAACTCCACAAAAAAAAATGTATGTAAATAAATTGTGTGTTTCAATGTGCTTTACATTTTTTGTGTGGTAAGTTTTTGTCCATTTCTTACAGTTTGACAGCTATGCAAAATTCCACAAAATTCATCCAGAATAAAGTAGTCTTCAGAGGCTATTCCCAGAAAATTCAGTATATGCAGTTTATTTGTCAGGTAAATATCTTTAATATACAATATTTTAATCAGAATCGTTAGAGCCATTTTTTAGAAAATAAAAAATGTTGTAAAAAGTTCCATGTAAAGGGTAGTTCGGGGTGGTGGGATTTTCTTTGAAATCTTCGTGTCACATCCTTGGAAGATACCAAACTTAAATATCAAGTTTGGTATTTAATGGTCTGTTCGTTTTTGACAGACAGACAGACACTCTCTCTCTCTCTCTCTCTCTCTCTCTCTCTCTCTCTCCTAAAAATGCTTTTTTTTGGATTCAGGGGGACCTAAAACATGTGTTTCTGAAGAAATCTCGGTATGAAATTTTTGGATGCATTGCAATACCTTCTCTATACACTATGTACATAGTACTTATATAGAAAGTAAAAATGTTTGTTATAGGTTAACTTAATGAGTTGAGAGCAATTATTTGAACCCAAGCAGCCAGTATGAGCTAAAGCTGGAATCATAAATGCAATAAATAATAACCTAGGTAAGTTTTGTCACTGTCACTATTATTGCTATTAACATGTTTGTTCTCTTCAAAATCAGATTTAAGTCTGTCTTTAATGTTACATTAGAAAAGGAACTGGCAGAACACTGCAAAGATTTACGGACTGACTCAAAGAAGGCTTATGCATATAGCATACCAATTTTCTAAGATAAAAACAGATTTAATAAAAAAAAAAAAAATCTGATATGTTCCACTCACATGACTTTCTCTACGTCTCAGTAACATATTACAGATAAATAGCTTATTCTTCTATTTGCTTTTTGCTAATCAAGACAAACATTAGCAGAAATGGTCTTATTACATGTTTTCTTGTAAGAAGAAAGGAAATAAGGGAATAAACCTGGCTTCGTTTCAGCAGACAAGAAACGAATCAAACATTACATAAAGATCAAACACCTATTTGATAATAAAAAAAAATCCAATAAAGAATATCTTCTAATTAAAAAAACAAAAGATAGTAAAATGAAATCTAATCTTTCTTCAACTGTTTTAAGCCTTCCAGGAAGTAGAATTTCGGAAGATCCTCAAAATAGGCATGTTTGGAAGATGACCTCTTCCTTAGACGTGAATCGTTTTCCGAGAACCACTTTTCCAAGTTTGGAAATAAAAAATAAAGTCACTGGGGCAAAATCTGTTGAATACGGCAAATGTTGTAGCAATTCGGACTTGCTTATACAATTTTCGCCATCGAAACTGCGCAGATGTGCACCTTAGCATTGTCTTGTTGGAAGAAAATCTTTCTCCTTTTCTTGATTTCTCTCCGTTCAAACGGTACAATAACGATGCATAATACTCTCCATTTATCGTTCTTCCTTTCTGCAAGTATTCAATGTAGATGGATCCGCGTGCATCCGAAAAAACCAAGACCATCACCTTGTCTGCAGATTTCACCAACTTTGCCTTCTTCGGAGCCGGTTCGCCTTTAAAACTCCACTGTTTCGACTGTACTTTTGTCTTTGGAGTGGAATAGTGTATCCATAGTGTTTCATCTACAGCTATGTATTGATAAAGCAAATGCATTAAAATAATTTCCGTGAGTATGAATTATAGATTCTAAAATTGATAAACCTAAAGCCCCTCATAAACAACAAAAGATAACAAAATATACAATTCTCTATTCATTAGCAGAATCTCGTTAGAATTGCGACGAAAAAGTGCCAAACCAGTTTCAGATTCTAACCCACGATTTCGTTTATTCTCCATTGAGAGCAAACGCAGCACCCATCTTGCCGAGACCTTTGTCAGACTTAATTTTTTGTACAAAATTGATAATATTATACCTTGTTATATGCCTGTGGCCTCTGCTATTTCACGAACTTTGGTATGACGAACACTCAATACCATATCCTCGATTTTGTCAGTGATTTCGGAGGAAATCGTTTCTACTGGACGTCCGAAACAATGCTTATCATTTGTGGATGTACGGTCACGTTTAAATTCATTTATCCAATTGTAAAGTTATGCAACGCGGGAGCAGATGTGCCATGGACTTCACCCAACTCAGCTTTTATCTCCTTCGGTGTTAAGCCTTTTAAATTGAAGAGTTTAATCACCGCACGAAAATCATTTTCTTCCATCTTTCTAGATAAGCACAAGCTTGTTGATTCAATCGACTAAGGCAAAGAAATCACGCGATGGATATAGCTGAAACTTTAACTGACGTCTAGCAAGAGAAGTCGGTTACTAAATAGAAACTTTTTTTAATGCTACGAGTGTATTTTTTTTTTTTTTTTTTTTTTTTGGATTTTCTAAGGACTAATTGAACGCTCCTTGTATATATCTAGGCAAATACCTACTTCCAAAAATGTTGGGGCGTATTTTATTCTGCTGAGGCGACTGAAAATTCTGGTTATTAACATAGCTGCATTTCATAAAGAAGAAGCAGGTAAGCAGTTTCTTAAAAAAACATTTTCTGCAGAAAAAAATGCATTACATTTCCATACACCGTTAAACAGCATTAATATTACATCAGATGTGCGCATCGCAGCAACAGGGCTATGTTTTGCATATAAACTCGGTTTCTATTTATAGCGGTTGTGAAATCCGTGTCCCTGGAAATGCAGCATGCAACATAAGCCGGTGACTGATAGCAGATCTGTGTAAAAAGTACACGACAGTTTCTGGAACTGCCATAAAGCGATACTCGCGTGATGGACAGCTATTCATGGCAGCACGCAGCGTTATGCTTCTCGTACTCTTTGTAACAAACATAATTATGTTGTAGTACCAATTCTAACCAGAAGAGTTCTCCCCATACGAACTAATTATTCCATCTTGATGAATAGTGAAATGTCAAATCGTATACAAAATGGACCCTGAAGCGGGAGCTGAATTAATAAAAAAAATCTTGTGTTCTATTCTCATCTCTGTAACAAGTTATTATTAAAAACGTATTCTTCTATCTACTTCATGCTAATCAATTAGCAGAAACGATCGTATTGCTTGCTTCCTTGTAAGTAGAAAGGAAACAAGGGAGTACACTAGGCTAAAGCAATAGTCAAATCATTTAACAGCTGGTTGCTATATGATTGAAATCCGTTTGTTTGCATGACCACGAGTTGACAAATTCTCGTATGAGAAAGTATTTCAAAATTTAAACCAATAAAAAGTAATATCTCAGAAACGGCCAGCTCTACATAAAGTATACGACATAAACTATGTGTTTTAACGAGATCTACATTTTTTGTGTAGCAAGTTTTTATCTATCTCTTACGATTTAACCGTTATACAAAATTCTGCAAAACTCATTCAGAATAAAGAGGTCTTCAGATGCAACTCCCAGAAAATTAAAAATATACTGTTTATTTCTGATGTAAATATCTTATCAAAATCGTTGGCGCCATTTTTGAAAAAACTAAATTTTCAAAAATTGTTCGATATAAAGGGTAGTTTGGGGTCCCCTCCACCGCAAACTACCATTTATATCCCTTGAAAATCTTCTGTCGCATCCTTGGAATATACTAAACTTAAATGCCAAGTTAGGTTTTAAAGGGTCTTTTCGTTTTTGAGCTATGCTCTGAAACACACGGACCTTTTTCTAAAAACACTTTTCTGACTCGGAAGATCTCAAAACATATTTTTGGGTGGAACACAATACCTTTTCTAGCTACTATGAACATAATATGCACCTAGTTACAGAAGTGCTAGAGAAAGTAATAATATTAATGCTGAAGGTATATATTTGTATATTATTCTACATTATAACTCAAAATATCAGGAGGGAAGTGCTGTGGTGTAGCAGTAAAACATGGATGCGAGATTTAAAAGACGAAATGGAAGCTACGGTGAAAGGTGAGATACAAAAACAAAAAATGTCCGCCGTTTTAATATAGAGGTAGCTGTCTGCTTCACATTCAAGAGGTCCTGAGTTCCATTCTCAATTAGAGCGAGTTTCCAGATAAGATTTGTTGGCGGGATTTTCTCAATTGAGCATTCATTTCACACATTTTATTCCATTTGGCTTAATAGGTTAAAGGACATCAAACTAAAAAAAAAAAATACAGAACAAAGCAAACAAAAAAAAAAAACAAAAAAAAAAAACGAAGAAAATAAGCGCCACGATTTTTTTTCTTGTTTTATTTATACAGCTCCCTGTAACACCTAAGGGCATATCGGGGGCTTTGCACTTGAAACAACTCGTTGTCTGTAGGTTCTTTTACGTTTCGTTTTAGATAATTTTATTTTCTTCACACACACACACACACACACACACACACACACACACACACACACACACACATTCACTACTCCTAGACTCTATGGGGGATAGGGAATAATTCTGAGTAAAGAAAACTTCCCCGCCCCAAACGGGAATCGCACCCGAGACCTGCGGATGAGAAGTCAGTTTGCAGACCACTCGACCACGATCACATGTTTTTGGTTGTAGGTGTGAAGCTATAATAACCAGAAAAATACAATAAGTCGTTCGTTTTCAGAATATTTGCACTTCTAGGTTATAAATTTGGTATTTTTATTATTTTTTTCGAACCAAAGGATTTATCCTATGAGAAGATCCTCAAACTGTTTGAAGAATTTGATAATGAAACTAATTTAAGTTTTAGTGAACTGAGGGAAAGTGGTGCAGATAGTGGCGAGATCCTGAACTAGAAGACCGCAACAGGGAATCTGAACGGAAGAGAGTGTGGTGAAGATATGTAGAAGCTCTTTCAAAGAGACAAAGATATTCAATGGTGTAAAAACGATGTTGTCATGGTGGTTCAGTGGTACAGCAAACGACTAGAGAACGAGATGTCCGTGGTTCAAATCCCGGGTATGGCATTGAATGTCTGCCGGTCCCCACGGTCACTCTCGCTAAAGTGCCTCACTTGGGTGCTTCGTGGTGCAGAGGATAGAGTTCGAGTCCCTCCTCGGGATGTGTGTAAATGTGAATATGTATGTATATTAGAAGCAAAAAGCAAACGGTAATCAAATAGAAGAAAAAGAGGTAATGATAGGAAAAAAGAGGAAAAAGGAATACAGAACCGGAGTCCCGACAAGAATACAGTCCAGAACTGTATTATATACTTTCTTCAGGCTAATCAATATAACCATTAGCAAAATTGGTCTTATTACTTGCTTTCTTGTAAGTAGAAGGAAAAATGGGAATATAATCTAAAGCGAGAGTCAAATCTTTTAAGAGCTTCGCTATACGATTTCCATTGAACTTGAGTATATTTTAAGATTGAAACTAATAAGAAGAAATGCCCAGTAAATGGTTAACTCAACAAATAGAGAAAAAAATAGCTATGACATGAATTGTGTTTTTTAACGAGATTATGCTTTTTGACTAACAAGTTTTTATCTATCTATTACGGTTTACAGTTCTATAAAATTCCTCCTGAATGAAGAAATCTTGAATTGTCAGCTTCTGAAGATATCTATATATTTTATTTGTCATATAACTGGCTTTAATATACGGTATTTTGATACAAGCCAATAGTCATTTTTGAGAAAATCAAAATTTTCGACAATTTTTTCATGTAAAGAATAGTTTGGAGTGGAGGGATTTTCTTGAAAATATTCGTGTCGCATACTTGGAAGATACTGAATTTAAATACCAAATTTACCATTAACAGAATTTTCAAGTTATGCTGTACACACACACACACACACACTGATGAACCTTTTTCTAATAAGGAATATATTGGAAACGGCCAATTCTACAACAAAAATGCACAAGTCATTAATTGGGTATTTAACGAGATCTACATTTTCTGAGCAAAAAGTTTTTGTCTACCTGTTACGGTTTAGCCGTTGTGCAACATTCTGATAAAAGCAAACCAGAGGATATTCCCAGAAAATCAAAATATACATTTTTATTTTTGTTGTGAATAACTTTAATATACGGTCTTTTAATCAAAACCGTTAATGACATTTTTGAGAAAAATAAAATGTTCAAAAGATTTTCCTGGCATGGGTAGTTTGGCGTGTGGGGATTTTCTTGAAAATCTTCGTGTCTCATCCTTGGAAGATGATAAACACCAAGTTTGATATTTAACGGTCTTTTAGTTTTTGAGTTATACTGCATACACAGTAGGTAGAAAACAAATTAAAATTACATGAAATAAACATAAATGAAAAATAATAAAACAAATAACCCTCCCTTGGTCCCGCCTTTTCTACTGGATCTTCCTCTCTCTTTTTCACCCTCTCTCCCAAAAAAATCAACCCTAAAAATAATAATTAAAAAAGCTTCAAGAAGCAATTCTACTTCAGATTTGACATCCTGTAAAAAAAATTAATAGCAAATCACATGATCAAGCACAAAACAAATGATCAGGATGAAAAAAAAAAAGAAAAAGAAAGAAAGAAAGAAAGAAAGAAAGAAAAACTAATGAATCTCATTTGAGAAGACTTTAAAAAAAAATCTGTGTTCGATTCACTTGACTTTCTCTACATCTCTGAAACAAATTATTTTTAGAAAGCTTATGCTTCTATTTACTTCATGCTAATCGAGAAAACATAAGCAGAAATAGTCTTATTACTTGCTTCCTTGTAAGCAGAAGCGAAATAGGGAGTACCAGGTTAAGGTGATAGTCAAAAGCTGGTTGCTATGTGACTGAAGTTCTTTTGTTTGTATAGATACGAGTTGACAAATTCCACTATGAGAAAAGTATAAGTTTTTAAAGCTGACGCCAATAACAAGGAATATCTTGAAAACGACCAACTCCACGAAAGAAAAGTATATAACACAAATCGTGTGTTTTAGCATGCTCTACATTTTTGTGTGGTAGGTTTTTGACCATCTCTTACGGTTTAGCAGTTATCAAAATTCCGTAAAATTCATCCAGAATAAAGTAGTCTTCAGAAGCTATTACCAGAAAATTCAAGATATGCATTTTATTTGTCAGGTATATCTTTAACGATTTTGATTAAAATACCGTACATTAGAGGCATTTTTGAAAAAATAAAAAAATTCAAAAAAAGTTTCATGTAAAGGATAGTTGTGGTGGGGGATTTGTTTTTAAAATCTTCGTGTCGCATCCTTGGAAGATACGAAACTTAAATACCAAGTTTGGTAATCAACGGTCTTTTCGTTTTTGAGCTCTGCTGTCCACAGACACACAGACGGACATTTTTTCAAAAAGGCTTTATTTTTGGATTCAGGGAGTCCCAAAACATGCATTTCCTGTGAAATCTCTGTATCGAATTTTTGGGTGCATTACAATACCTTCTTTATACACTATGTGCATAGTTCGTGTAGAGAAAGTAAAAAATGAGATCTTTCACTTCGTTCCTGTATTCTAAATCCTACAAGATGAAACAGTCGAATGAAGGGAAGTTAATTTACAGGTGCTGAAGTAAAAGAAAAAAAAAAAAGTGAACAATTATGATGGTTACAAGAAAATAACGGTTCGTTACTCGCTGTTCACGTGGCACAAAGGCACTGTAGCGTTTGCGATAGATGCAAGCAGGTGAATGATCTAGGCACGGTATGAAGGACTCTACGCGCGGGGAGGAAGACGGTGTTACTATCTTGAAAGAAACGCTAGGGGAGAATGCGCTGAATTTAAATTAGCACTTAGCTGTAATTCCGTCAGCTGAAAGCGTACACGGTAATGACCGTCACCATAGTAACCAGCTCATCATTCCCTTTGTCGTCGCCACTCGTCACAAACATTTCTTAGTCGCCAAAACGTCTAAACAAAGCGACCATCCCACGGCGTGTAAATTCAGAGATAAAAATAATATAAACCCGTGGAATTCAAGGTTGACGAAGTTGCAGAAGGCGTGGGATTCAAATTTCTATTGTCTTTGATCTCACAGAGAATTCTAAAAGGTTATTTAATGGCGTTTTGTTTTTTTGGGGCGGGGGATACATTCCACATTTGGATAAAGCTTTTCTGTGTATGAACAGCATACCTACATCAAAAAGAAAAATTGGATAGTTACAAATCTTCATAGTCGAATTCGGATGCAATAGATGTACAACTGGCTGTCCCAGAAGTACTCGACCTGACGTTTAGATAGTTGTTTACAAGGAAAAACAAATCTCTTGACTTTCTCTAGCTACTCTACAAACTTCTTACAAAAGATAATTCTGTTTTCAACACCATGCTAATCGAGATAAACATTAACAGAATGTTATTACTTGGTTCCTTATAAGTAGACTGGAACTAAGGGAATGCAATAGGATTAAGTGATAGTCAAATGTTTTAAAAGCTGTCGTTATGCGATTGTCATTGAAAATCACTTGTTTGCTTGACCAGGAGTAGAACAAAAGAGAAACTGACACTCCCGTCGGAGAAGAGTATAAGTACTTCACAATTGAAACTAATGACAAGGAACACCTCGAAAACTGTAAGCTCCATGAAAAAAAGTATATAACATAACTTGTGTATTTTAACAAGATTTACATTTTTTTGTATAGCAAGATTTGCCTATCTCTTGCGGTTTACTAGTTATGCCAAATTGGGCAAAATTTATCCAGAATAAACACATCTTTAGAAGCTATTCCCAGAAAATTCAAGATATACATTTTATTTGTGATAGAAATGGCTTTAATATGTAGCATTTAAATCAAAATCGTTAGTCATTTTTAAGAAAAACAAAATTTTCGAAAAATTTTCCATGTAAAGTTTGGGGGGATTTTCTTGAAAATCTTCGTGTCGCATTCTTGGAAGATACCAAAATTAAATACCAAGTTTGGTATTTAACCGTCTTTTCGTTTTTAAGCTATGCTGTCCCCCCTCACACACACACACACACACACACACACACACACACGCGCGCGCGCGTTTCTGATAATGCTTTTTTTTTTTGGACTCAGGGGGTCCTAAAACATATATTTCCGGTGAAATCTCGACATAGAATTTTTGGGTGTAATACAATACTTCTCTATCCCTATGTACATTGCACATACGGGGCTAGAGAAAGTAATTACCAACCTTAGAAAGCAGAACTTTAAATTTTGACGATTTTACACTGTTTAGCAGCCATCACCAAAGAATGCTCTCAGCGAATTTGTAAACATGGATAAAACTGGCCACCAATATGTGATACAATACTTACATTTGAAAGATCTTAGTCCAACTAATATTAAACCTAACTTCTACTTTGGAGAAGTATGGGCCATTCGGGCTGCCAAGACGAATATCGGAGTGGTCGACCAAATGAGCTAATCAGTCCAGAAATTGTAAAGAAAATCTACAACATAGTATTGGATGACCGTCGACTGAAAGTGCGCGAGCTAGCAGACATTGCAGACATTTCAAGAAGTTCTGTATATTGCATACTGACTGAAAATTTGGATATGAGAAAGCTGTGTGCAAGGTGGGTATCGTGTTTGCTCTCAATAGAACAAAAACAGCGTCGTGAGGATGTTTCGCTGCAATAAAGCTGAGTTTTTGCGTCAATTCATAACAATGGATGAAACCTGGGTCCATCACTTCACACCCAGACGAAGGAACAATCAAAAAAGTGGAATTGGCTCCAAAGAAGTCGAAGACAGTTCCATCTGCAGGCAAGGTCATGGCGTCAGTTTTTTGGGACGCACGCGGGATAATTTTCATCGATTATCTCAAAAAAGGAAAACTAATCAATAGCGAATATTATGCGAACTTTATACAGCGTTTGAGTGATGAAATCGGGAAAAAACGGCCGCACTTAGCGAAAAAGAAGGTTTAGTTTCGTCAAGACAATGCACCAGCTCTCACGTCTATTATCGCCATGGCCAAAATCAATGAGTTAAAGTTCGAATTGCTTCCTCATGCTCCCTTTTTGCCAGATTTAGCCCCCCTCTGACTATTTTCTGTTTCCAGACTTGAAGAAATGGCTTTGTGGTAGAAGATTTGCTCACGAGGAAGAGATGGGAGTCTGCAGTTGATGGCTATTTTGCAGACCTTGATAGTTCTCACTATAAACAGGGTATCGAAGCTATCGAACATCGCTGTGAAAAGTGTATCGACCAGAAAGGAGACTATGTAGAGAAATAAAGATGTTTTTGTGCTTTCTGTGTTAGGTCTGGTACTCCTGGGACAGCCCTCGTACTATGATTGGGCGCGAAGATTTTCAAGAGAATTACCCCACTAATATACACATACATAGGTGATTCAAAATACTTTTACAATGTTTGGGGATATATTTCCGACATCTAAGCAAGAAAATATACCCCAAAATGCTTCGATTTCGTTATCAATTTTGTTAATGAGTAACTTTGAACGGCTTTCTGGGTCCAACCTAATAACTTCATTTATTTAGGCACTCATTCATAGAAGGCTTTGATCCATTCTACCCTGCGGAGGTGGCCTTGTGTTGCCATGGCTACTTGTTTACGTTTGACATATTTTATCACATGTGAAATACATTGCACCAACACCCTTCACAATTGCTGTCTACAGGGACTTCATTCAGCACACTTTCACAGACTTATTAGAAAATGTACCTCTGCAAATAAGAAGAAACATGAGGTTTATGTATAGTGCTTTAGTACATTTTAATCTCATTGTTCGAGATGCACTGGCTAACATCTAGCATGGCAAATGTTTAGGTAGAGGAGACGTGTTTATATGAACATTTTTTCTTGTTTTAATGTAAGGAACCTGTCCCCAAAGTTTGTAAAATATTTTTGAATTATCTTTTTCGCACACGCACACACACACTCGCACTATAATATACATATTGCAATAACTTCTCTACCTGCTATGAACCTTGTAATTGGTGTTCGAGAAAGTGAAAATGAATATATTTTTTCCAAATTAAATAATCACTAATTAATGCTCCTGTATAGTGAGCCAGGTTGCTCAGGCGTTTTGTCCGAGATTGGGATCCGTGCGATCTATTCCTACGACTAACATCTCACCAATGGGTGTTGGGGGGGGGGGTTCGCATGACTAGGCAACTACTGGGGAGGTTTCTTCATTCCACGAACTTCCTTCTCTTCATTTCATCCAACCGGTCTTTTTCTGAGTTGTAAGTGTCGGCGAGGACTGCGGTGGTAGCGCCCTTTCGTGGTGGCGACTACACTTTGGTAATACAGCTCTGTGGTGGGATGGCGTTCGAAGTCGTCTATATGCCCAGGTAGTTCAGTTAGACCTGGAGTACGGGCTCCTAGCGTTTCCCGCGTTAAGCTAAAGACTTGATTGGAAAATGTTATGGGCCCTCCATGGTGGCTCCCTCCCCGCCGTCCGGTTTCACCTACCCTTTATAATTACTCCTATCTCGTCCTATCCTCCTGGAGTCTGGTGTATAACAAGTCCACGGCTGCAGTGTGAAATTCCCTTCTGCATTATAAACACACACACACACACACACACACACACACACGTATTACGTACCGCGTGTCCTTTTTGGCGGCGCGGTGGTGGAGTTATAATAGCCGGAGTCCTGGTAGATCCTATCGTCCTGCTCTTGGGGGCCATACGTGCCACCATAGTTGGTACCGCTGCCATACCACGCATCAGGGCTATCAACATAAGCAGTAACAAGTTATATATGTACTTATATAGCTATTAAACATTACAACACATTTGATAAGTGTAAATAATCATACGATGTCCATATACTAAAATTTTCTGGCTATAACTTCAATAGTAAATAAATGTGCTTTATAGTAGTTTTGTATTAAAATTAATAAACAGCCATCTAAGTATAAACTGGATATATTAATATCACTCTTAGCCTTTCAGTGTTACTATATTTGGACACTAGCGACGGTGCTGACTCCGACGATTGGACGTTGATTGTTGTACTCGATTTTACACACCAGAAAGTATTCCTCTCTACTTTAAGCATATTAATAGCCAAATTAATTGTGACATTTGTCATTTTAATAGGCAGAAAATACTGGTAACTATAATTTATGATGTTTTATGTTTTTCGAAACTTAATCAAGATAAATATGAAGGCGCGCTTCATAACATAACTGGTATTTTATGTCTATATAAAGACTGAAAAAAATTATAATCCGGTACTTGAATGGTGTCTTAGTCTAGAATGGCACTTACAATTTAAGTAACATTATTGTATTTAGGTTCTATTTACAACTACCTAAAAACCATGTCTTGTTACTTAAACTAATTTATTAAACCTAATGTACATAGGTTTGAGTACCGCTTAGGTAATACATCCACATAACTCCCTGGCTGTTAACGAGTCTAGCTCTACGGTTTGTGCTACGTATGCCACACCAATCTCTGCGTTTTCTTTTTTGTTATCTCTCTTTCGTTTTCCTTGTCCACTTTTCTTTTACCTTTCCCAAATATTGCCCTATGTCTTTAATTCTCTTCCCTTGACATTCAATACTTTCATTGCTGCCATTTCTCCTGACATACTATCCCATCTGTGTTCCCAATTTTTTTCCTTCAATTTCTTACCTCTTTACATTCTCTTAAGCAATGAACAGTACTGTCTTTCTCCCCGCATAAAATACAACGTTCTAATTCATTGTCCCTCGCCCCTTTCAAAAGTAATGTTCCTGTCCTCATCCATGCTAATTCTTCCCTCTGGTTTTTTAGCTTGGTCAAGTTTGTGAGTAACGCTGGGTACTCGCTGTTGTCGCGTGCTGCACTAAGTGTATCTTGGTCAAAGAAGAACGCCAGCATAACCTTTCCTGCACTCGTGTGGTGGTGACCCTGGAGACTTTGTCGTTTTGACACCACGACTCATCTCCAGCCACCACTCGGGCAGAAACTCATTCCCTTCCCTAGCGCAGCAGATGACCCAGGAAGTGTGAACACTTCCGACGTTCAATTCGACCTCTGCGGCTATGGCTTTCACTGTCGCCAGGCGGTTCTGGGTAATGAGTGCATCAACCAGCTGGAAGATGTCATCAGGTGGTGCTCCAAACCGTGCATCATCGGCTAAAGATACCCGTCCTTCCCTGAAGTGCTTGTGCCACGCCTTGACCCTTGCAAGGGATATGCAGCGCTCGCCGTTACTTGTGACATTCGTCGATGAATGTCCGTTCCCCCTACTCCTTCCGCTGTCAGAAAACGTCAATTTCAACGTTGCAATGCGACTGGCATCGTTGGACGATTAATGCATGCTGGTGCTAGCTGTGTAGTCACGTGACGTGCACACGTGCCCTCTAGCGACGGGCTGTGAACTTCCACGCTCTGGTCGGAACCATACTTCGTTACACACGTCACGATATTACCATCCTGTCACCGTTTGCGCATTCCAGACTCCGGCTCGTTTCTTTTGTACGTTCCTTATAATATATTTGAGTGGACAACAGTCGTTATGTGGTTGAAATTAAGGTACAAGGTGAATATAGATTAACAGAATGCTGAGGCCTCATAGCGTAGGATGTATTAAACTGACTACCTCAACACCCTAACAGAACGTTTCCATACCGTTCGTGGTCAAGAGGAATATTTTATAAGTTGTGAATAAGATTTAGCAGCTAAGCTCTCTCCTATTCAGTCAGGTCTACTTCCTGGGCCGTCGGAATATGTCGGTTTTTATCCTCAATATCACACCTTTTGCTTGTACTAAAATAGCTCTCTTCTCCAGTTTAACTGTAGATGGCTGTTTAAAAAAAAGCACGTCTTGGTGAAGTTCAGTCAAACCAAGTAATTAAACACTTATATCGTATATCAACTTAATACAGTACTGCTTTAATCACTCTATTTCATTCTTAAAAATATTTTCTGATACGCTTTGATAAGCCACGTCTTTGTTATTATTTTAGACAAAACTGCACACATATTTCAATAATTCCATTTAGTTCATTTCTCCAGCTGCAGGAAAATAGAATACATCATATACCTGTAATTAACTGTATAAAACACATTGTTTTATCTACCGACACAATAGATACCACACTACTGTACTCCTTATCAAATCTAAACGAAAAACTATAGGTAGGAAAATAAACATGGCGCAGGTTCTAAAAGCGTTGAATGCAAAATAAACAGAAAATACTAAGGGGTGTAATTTGAAAAGTTTTACTAAAGCAATATTAGCGAAATAGTTTCAAAATTACACTCCGCACACAAAGGTTATCTTACCTGTCTTCTGTATCCCAAGCACTTTTCCTACGCCTATCACAGGATGCATGAAAGGAAGAAACAAAAGAACCAAACAAGGAAAATAACAGTGAACTCTAGAGAGAAACTAAACGGCATTCTATTGCAAAACTAAACTACACCAGGAAACATCAAATATCCATTAATATCAGTGTTGCCAATGTGATGGAAGCTTCTTTTAATTCAGTAGATAGAGCAACCGATTCAAATCCCGGTTATGGCATTCGATTTTTCAGTCTGACTCTACCTATCCATCAGATATTTAAGTTGTTCATTTCTACAAATTAAATCAGATGGAAATTTTGATGGATAACTTTGCTATTATTTTGCATAGTTTTCAAGTATAAATGCTTAGAGATATATTTTATTCCACGACTAGTAATATTTACATTTATATTTAAAATGACAAGAGCAAAACTTCAGGTCCTTTAATTAAAATTTTGATGTGTTCCATTCACATGCCTTTCTCTACCTGTTCTGCAAATAAACTATTCTTACAAAAGATTATTCATAACTACACCATGCTTTTGAGACAAACAAAGTATAAATTGTCTTATTACTTGCTTCCTTGTAAGCTGAAGAAAAACAAGGGATTACAATATATCAAATATTTTAAAAGCTAATCGATGTGGTAAACAATTGAAATTCTAGCCTTACGTGGCTAAAAGTAAAACAAAAGAGGTATGAAACGAAATATGGCTTCGCATTTAAGGAAAGTTTAAGTAGCTTAAAATTGAAAACAGTAACAAAGAATATGTAGGAAACGGTTAACTCTACGAAATTGAATATGACAAATTATGTATTTAAACGACATATATTTTTTGTGCAGTAAGCTTTTGTCTACGTTTTTGTAAAGTGATTCAGAATGAAGATATATTCAGAGTGTATTTACAGAAATTTCAAGATATACATTTTATTTGTTCTGTAAATACCCAATTTAATCTAAATCGTAGGAGCCATTTTTTGAGAAAATCGCAATTTTCGAAAATATTTCCATGTAAGTGGTAGTTTGGGGTGCGGGAATACTCATGTCGCTTCCTTGAAAGATACTTAAATTAAATACCAAGTTTGATACTTTACGGACTTTTCGTTTTTAAGCTATGCTGCCCACAGACACACACACACACACACACACGAGCGCTCGCGCATACACACAGAGTAAACAGATTTTAAAACATGTGCTTCCGGCGAAATTGCGGTACCGAATTTTTGGGTATACTTGTACATACGTGTTACAGAAAGTCAAAACTAAAGGTATTACAGTAGAACAAATATTTTTATGCATATCAGGAATCTTTAATGCCTTATTGGATAGAATTTCCTTGTGCATTTATTCATTAACTCTTATTGCCAAAATTATTTTAAATTTCAGATAGTAATATACGAGGGTAGTTCAATACGTACCCATATTAGAGGACGACGCCATTTTCTCAAATACATATTATTTATTTCTCAATATGGCCACCTTTTAGAGACGTACACTTCTTCCAAGGTTTCGGTCATTTTTTAATCCCTCCAAAATAGAATTGTCAAGCTCTACAAAGTATGCCTCTGTCTCGATGATGACACCTTCTTTGATCTAAATTTTTACTGCAAGTCATTTCTTCATGTTTGGGGAAAGACGAAGCTGCAGGGAACCAGGTCGGGCGAATATGAGGGTGCGGTAGCAACTCAGTGCAATTTATGCAGTTTGGTAGAGTTGAAGTTCTGGTGCTTTTTTGTGGCAAAATAGTACTTTCTTTCTCGCCAAATGGGTCCGTATCTCCTTCAAATTCTTATCGAATCGGGCCAATAGCTTAGTCTAATATTGTCCAGTAATAATGTTTTTTCTTTTTTCCAAGAAATCAATGACCATGACACCTTTCGCGTTAAAAAAAAAAAAAAAAAAAGAAAATCCGCCATCACTTTTCCGGCTAATTGTGCAGTCTTTGACTTCTTTGGAGCAGATTCACCTGAAGCAGTCCATTATTTTTATTGTTGATTGGCTAATAATGACTAATTTAGGCCTCATCGGTGATGAGAACTGGACGCAGAACGTCCTTCAGCATTTGCTTCTTAAGTGTGAGCAATCGTGGAACTCATCACACCGATAACTGATTCATCTCCAACTTATCATGCAAAGTATGAATTGTTGTTCTCTTGGACACACCTATGACCTCTGCCATTTCAGAACTTTCGTTCGAGGATTACTGAGAATCATATCGTGAACTTTTTCAATGATTTCCTCGCTAACCTCATCTGCCGGGGGTCCTGGGTACTTCCCATCAAAAATGCAGTCCAATTGCAGTTACAGAGGTTGAACCAATATGCAACTGTTGTCATAGATGTCGAAAAGTTCACATAAACAGCATCCAATTTCGCTTTTATCTCCTCGTAATTTTTTCCGTGCAAAAGTAAAAAGCTAATTCCTGAAAGATACTCCATTTTATACATTTTAACGAAAACACATCGAACTAACTCAAATGACTTCCAAATCCAAATTAATCAATGAATCAATGCCAAATTTGCTTTGTCGTCGAGTAACAAATGACAGTTCGTGATGGGAACACTAACTGGCTATTTGTTTTGAAACAATATAGGCATGCGTGGGACGCCAGGCAAAAGGGTTACCAGTTTTCTTAAAGATTCATTAAGACTATAGCTTGGCAAGGTAATTAAAAATACTACTCTTTTCGATTCACGCATCTCAAGTCTTCAACTGTCTCCACTCTTCTCGTTTTAGCCGGCTGTGCTTGCAGATAGTAAGAAAGGTAGGAATGGAGGGAGAGTTTGCCATCAACCCTGTATCATTGTTACAATACGCGCGTGCATGGCTGAATGTAGGGTGAGAACAAGTACTTGTTTTCCTAAATGGTAACAATGTAAACAATCTCTCTAGCCTGTCCTGTAAGGGACTTGCCAGAAGAGAACTTAAGTGTTGAAGGTCCCGACAATATTGTTAATAGTCCTCAGTTTATATAATCTTACAGTAAACAGTACACTTGAGTTTTTGATCCCTCACTGCCACTTACAATGCCCTCTCTCCCGCCACTGACAAAATCCTCGCGATGCGCATGCGAGTGTACACCCACAACCTTTTTCATTACCTTGCCAGAGAATAGAGAACGTGACTTTAGTATGATAAATTGTCTACGGTATGGCCATAGCAGATAATGAAAGCACTTTTTGGGGGGGGGTTTAGTCTTCGTCCATAAAAACAAAGCAAACTACCTACATATTTGACAGTAAACGTGAAGGAAACAAAGTTATATATATTTTTTTCCAGTTAACTTCCCTATAGTTACTCCCATAGAATTCTTTTTCCTTACTGACATTTTCTGTTAGGTAGCGCAGCTAAAAATGGGTTTCCTTACATTGTGACCTATCCGATTAAAACACAAAGTTTCCCTTACAAAGCACGCAATGAGTACAGAAAAGTTGCCTACACATTGGCAGCACGATATAAGTACCCGACATGTAATTATTCGAAAATCAACTTACATGAACTGTTTGTAATCCATTTTGTTTTGAGTGAGTGTTTTCCATGGAAAAATTAACCAAGAAAATACAGAGAAACTTCAAACTGTACATTTTTTGTAGAGTTAACCGTTTCGGAGATATTCCTTGGTATTGGTTTCAATTTTAAATTAGTTACTTTTCTCAAATGGAAAGCTATCTTTCATGTCATATCTCTTATTTTAACCCTAGACACGCAAAGCTCAATTTCAATTGTTTCATGTAGCGAGCAGTTTTAAGGATTTGACAATACTTTAGCTTAGTGTATTCCCTTGTTTTCCTTCTACTTACAAAGAAGCATATAAGAAGACCATTTCTGCTAATGTTGATGTTGATAAACATCATGTAGATGAAACGTGTATAGTTTTCTCCAAAACATTCTGGCCCTCAAACGCGATCGCTTCCCCCTACCACTGGACAATAACCATTAGCAAACAAAAGATGAACCTGTACTAGGGGGCGAGCGGCAATGTAGTAAAATCTGTTTCCTGGAGGTACTGCTTGCAAGCTGAGAATCGCGTCTCAGTTAAGGGACCAGTAAGTGAAAGACTTTGAAACAACGAGGGTGGTTTCCAACCGCTAACCTCCTAACCGCGGAAGAAGGGCGGAGCAAGGCCATCGTGTTCTGAAAAATAATTTTGTAAGAATAGTTTGTTTGCAGAGCAGCTAGAAAAAGTAATGAGAATGGAATACAGTAGATTTTTTAACCTTTGGGGGAGGTGGGATCTGCCAAGGTTAGAATGTTTTACTTTACGAAACCGAAAGCAACAATGATTGGATATTTGCATTGATTATGTTTTGAACGTCCTGCGCCATGGCACAGGTGTTAGAACTCTATGTTTTGGTTTCCGGTCACGAAATGCCGCTTGTTGGAGCCCACCCGTTGGGGGGGGGGTGCGTATTTTCAGTCCATGTAGAGGATCTGGTACGTTGCAATCACTGGGGTTGTGACTGGCCTTCCTGAAAGCTTAAGATTTTATGTGCTTAACGTTTGACGTGCGCTGCAGATGCTATTTCCAGATTTCATAACACAATTATTGTTTCGCCAGAACATTGGAGAAAATCTTATGTGTTCCATTCACATGACTTTCTTTACCTATTCTGTAACAAACTATGTTTACAAAAGACTATTCTTATATCTCATCTAATCGAGATAAACATTAGCATATATTTTACTTTTTTCCTTGTAAGTAGAGGAGCAGTAAGAGTATACACTTTGCTAAAGCGATAATAATGTATTTTAAAAGCTCGTCGCTATGTAAAACAATTGAAATTTGGTTATCTTTGCATGGTCACGAATACAACAAAAGAGAAGGACTCGAAAGATGACTTCCCATTTGAGAAAAGTTTAAGTTATTTAAAATTGAAATCAATAAAAAGAATATCTCGGAAACGGTTAACTGTACAAAAACTATATTCATATAATATATAAATGGCATAAAATGCGTCTTTTAAGGAGATATAAATGTTTTTTAGTAAATGTTGATCTATTATGATACAAAAGTCACCCAGAATTTCTTTTGATAGTGTTTAACGTCCGGTTTTACTACATGACACCGCACACAATGCCACTGATGATACACCGTTGGAATGCGATGGCGTGAGAAACCAGAGAACCCGGAGAAAAACCGCCCATGCGCCGCTTTGTCCACCACATAGGTATCCCACATGTGGTCGCCTGGGATCGAACGCCTTGATGAGAGGCGAGTGGTCTAACCACTGAGTCACTGCCAGGGCTTAGTCATCCAGAATGAAGAGGTCTACAGAGGCTATTTCCAGAAAATTCAAGATAAATATTTCGTTTGTCATGAAAACATATGGCATTTTAATCAACATCGTAAGTCATTTTGGAGAAAATCAAAATGTTTGAAAAATGTTTCATGTAGAGGGTTATTGGAGATAAAACATTTTCGTGTCGGGATCCTTGTAAGATATTGAACTTAAATATCTAGTTTGGCTTTTAACTGACTTTTCAATTTTGAGTTATGTTGTCCATAGACACACACTGGCCTTTTTCTAATTTTTTTAGGTTTATAGGGTTTCAAAACGTGTATTTTCGGTGAAATCTCTGTATCAAAATTAAGTGAAATACAATAACTTTTACTATCTACTATGTATATTGCACACGTGTGCTAGAGAAAGTAAAACGTTTAGACAATATTTATTACACTGAGGTCTATTGACGAAACTTAAGTCAGCGCAAACCTTTGCTGAAATTTATATGCTTCTGTCCACTGGGAACTGAACTTAATTGACATTTCCTATCAAGCAGTTCCCGAGAAAATTTATGGGAAGCTGATATGGGGTGACTTTGGTGGAATGATTCTTTCACGTATCCTGCCATTTTGTTATAACCAAGAACACTCGCACGAAACGAATGGAGCACATCATATAATCACAAAACAGACATGCAATGCAAACAAACCGTCATTAGAAAAATCCTGCCTGAGAATCACAAAAGACACACATTTTCTCTTTTACTATTCTCTGCCAATTCTTTGTACAGATATGCTAGCTTTATACACTTTCCAAGGCCCGGAAGATTCAAGTACACTTGATGCTGTAAATATAAAACTTTGCCAAAATTAAAAGCTATCTAGCATTATCAGAACCAATAGAAACTAATCTCTAATTTAACTAGCCTAGAGGATTTTCGGATTATCTACGCTCTAGTCTAGAATTATTCAGGATTTATCACCCTTCAAAATAAACAATGCATAACACTAAAGTAGTGATGGCTAAGAACTTTTAGTCAAGAATCACCCCTAAGTTTTACATGCTGATTTTCCGCCATGCATCAATCATTCTTTGTTGCATAATCTTTACCCTATGGTGAGTAAGTATTAGTGTGATACTAATATGTAAATCAGTAGGAAATTTTAAATAGTAATGCAATTAAACAGCAAAATTATTTTCTTCAATTATTAAATTCGTAAAAGTATGTATTTTATATTAAAATATTTAATATATGTAAATTATTTCAAAAATATGTTCAAATTATAGAATAAAAGAAATAGTAAATCATATTTAACAGTTATAAATAAATATTTATTGAGGGATATCAATTAAATATAAGAATAATTAAACAATTTTAAATTATTCTAATATCGTGTGGCTAAAAAGTCACTTGAAAGTTGGGATATTAGACAATGTTCAATTTTATTAAAAAATGGATTGCAAAATAATTTTTACGTTGTAATTTAGCAACATATTTCACATTTGTTATTCACTGTAATAATTATTTATTGTTTCCATAATCAACAGATTGGGTCTAAACATAACATTTCTTTCAAATAAGTAAAAAGCATCGAACAATATTGGCTTTATCAACTGTCTTATGGCTACACTGTTCTTACATGAATACCATAAACACATGCGAAAACGGTTCACGTAATCCATTTTACAATGTAAAACTTATTTTTCAATCAATTGTTCGATAAAATTGAACTTTTCTAATTTTCCCTAATGTCAGGTGACATTCAGGCCACATATAAAATAAAATATGAATTGATTTAAACAGAACAAAGTAAAAATATATAGCTAAATATAAATAAATGATTATTAATACAAGAACACATTGTAGATAATTAAATAAACTTGTAATTATTATGTACCTAGTTCAGTTAGTGCTGAATACCAGCACTTTTCCCTGTAAATTGTTTGGTATTTCTTTTTCATATTCCAAATCTTTGTTTACCGACTTCGAATTTAAAAAAAAAATGCAGTATAATTAAATATCTGAATAAAACCTAATAGATAAATCATTTGTAATGTTTGTATATATGCTACGGTGGTCCCACTTGTGCCAATACCTCTTGTGCGTTAAAAGATTTGCAGACCTCAACGGGGCTTTTTCAAGTTATAACCCGCCAGAGAGGATCTGGCCTGACGACCTTCCTATCACACTTCTTCCTTATCAGCGGGGACGATGAGCGGCTCGCGCTCACTTAGAGGGGTAAAAGAAGGTCGCACAGCGAGTTCCGCACTACTTTAAATATCCCCGTTGACTACTGCAACTCTTGTAAAGTACGAAGGGATATCGGCACATGTCAAACTCGAGGCAGTTAGGCCACTTGGGATTACCTAGGTACCTGGTTTGCATATTCAGATTTTATTTATTTATTTAGTCTTTACCCTTTTTCCGAAGGATGAGCAGAAATATGGAGGCTTGTATCTAAGGAACGCAGCTCTTGGCGGAGGTATAATGGGAGTGATACTAATATCACTGTTGGTGATAATACGATGAATACATGTTCGTCTTTCAATATATTCTTATTTACTGCAAAGAAACGGCTAATGTTGCCTAGAATTCTTCACTATTCTGTGTTATACATGTGTTTAAATAATTAATCACTTCTGTTCTTACATAGCTCGTGAGCTGAGACAAGAGCAAAACCGTATATTGCGCAGTGACAACTCTTTACCTGGAGGACTGATGAAGAGAGAAATTGCGCCAAGTCAAAACGTTTCAGTCCACGCAGGAGGAAAGTATGCTAGCGCTAGCTTTAGTGCGGCGTTCTAGATTTTATGCAAATAAACACTAGCAAATTATAGTTAAGTTGGAAGCAGAAAGTGATCAATAGCAATGCTGGTTATGAGAGTGAATATGATGGTGCAATGAGCGGGATTAAGTTTCTGTAGAAACACGTGGTGAGTGCAGTAATACTGCGTATTGCTTGTCTATGTTCATGGTTGCCAACTCGCTCTGTGATAAGCAGAATCGCAACCAAAAATAAACATTTTGACATTCCTCCAAGCAAAACACTGTTTCATGCTCTACAAATTACTAATGACTTAATACATATGAAAACAATAGCTTTATAACGAACAAAGTGAGTTTGCTGTAACTATGGATATGCGGCAACAATTACTTTCATGTGAACTGCTGACACTGCACGGTGTTGTGGTTGTGTTTAGTCATTCGCTGGTACCTCTATTTCCCCTCTCAGCCGTTGAAACGAAATGGACGCTTTTTAACTACTGTGGTGCTCAGCATCCCATTCTATGTTGGGCATGAAAGACCGCTTAATTATATTCAGAAGTCTCTTCATTAGGCTTGAGGTTCTTTTACGTGCCGTAAATCTACGACACGGGAACAACGGCTTTACTTCCCTTCCGAAGGAAGTCATGGTAATGATTTTTACGCTTGAAAAATTCCATTGGAGAGAGGGAGGAAAGGAAAGCAACTTCCCTTATGCGCAAGATTTGTTCATGTCTCACCTCACGACCTATACCAAGTGTTTTTTGATAACCAATTCAATAGTGACTACATTTTAAATAATTTTGGTTGTTTACCACTGCAACCTTGTCCCATCTAACGTCAACTTATGAAATTATGGCAGCTGGTTTTCAAATACTCGTGGATAATTATTTAAGTTACTAAATTGTTTGTGGTAGGTTTCAACAGAATTTGTACATTTTTCTCTTATGGAAAACAAGCGCATACCTGGTGTATTCCTTGTAGTTCTTGGGACGGCTGTTGTAGAAGAGGGGTTCCGACTCGTTGTCGCTATACCGGCGACCCGTGGTGTCAGCCCCATAATAGTCATCCTGTTGCTGACGCTGCTGCTGATTGTAGGGGGCGTCGTCGCGCTCGTACGAGTTCTCGCGACTCGTCTCCAGCGACCGCTGTGGTGTACACATCTGGTGCGCAGCGCTCCGAAACTGCGAAGCAGAGGAGTTGGCGTGTTGGCCACCCACGGGGTAGTTGAGGTCACTCGTGTAATCGCTGTCTTCCGAATAACCCGCTGTAACACACGAGTGCATCTTAAAACAGATCAAACATCTCTTATTGGCAACGTAAAACTCATTTGATCTGAAAGAGTCCCAGAAATATCAGGCTGCTGAACAGGATCGTTATAATTTTTATTATAAAGCGCTTTTGTTTCAAATCATTCCAGTCTAAATACCAATTTATTTAATTCAATTTTAAAAAAGGAAAGAAAAAAAAAACACCTCAGTTTAGTTGTTGAAGGCGAAGAATAAATGTCTTAATTATATTTTAGGTTTCCGGTCCTTACCCCCCGCCACTCCCACTTTGAAATCTCAAATGACACCGCTATATTTTATATCTAAACATGAATATGTTTTCAATTCTTTATTCGTCTAATTGATTTATTTTACATCTTCTGTTTCAAATCGTTGTCTAGCAACTGATATTGTGAAAGATAATTTTGAACCCATCTTGTGCATTATATCTTTGTAAAATTGCATATTCCATTCAATAGAGAACATAACAGATTTGATATTTTCTGTCAAATTTGGATTTCTTCGATTCTCTGAAACATTTGTTCACCAAATCCTACTCTATCAAAATCGTCTTCACTGAGCTGTAGCTGAATTTGTACTTTGTGGGGATAACATTTGTTCATTTTTAGCACTTTATGTATGATGTTAACCGAAGTGCTTGTTAGAACACATACGTCTTGAATGGACGTGGTGTGTTCAGTACTGAGATTACCCAATATTTCAATCTACAGAATTTTATCTGCAAAGTTTTCTGGGTTATTGCACACAGATCCAGTTTCTTCAAATTTACATGTAAATCTATGAGTATCGATAACTTAGTATACCTCAAAATGCCCCTCGTTAAAAGCAAGTTCTTAGGGCACAACGGTGTAAAAATAAATATGATTTCTGTTGAAGAAATGCTGAAAATGGCCTGCCACTACAACAATAATGCAGGTTGCTAAGCGACGATTTAAAACAAAAGATTAAAATAAATGAATGAGATGAATAAACAATTCAACAATCTTTCATATTTAAGTGACAACTTTAGGAGTAGCATTTGAAACTTCTAAAGGGGCTGGCTCGGAGTGAGGGGGTGAAATCTACAATAATATGATTCGTTTTAAGCTTCCCCTCAATATCTAAGTTGATGTGTTTTTTGGGAGGTTTAAATTAAATTAAATGAATTTTTATTTAGACTGGGAAGTTTGGAAATGAAAACCGTGTGTCCAGAGTTTGCAGAGTGACTTGATACATTAGATTCTCGGAAGGAACTCGATGACACTTTCGTCTTACAACCAAAGCTACACGTCTTCAATATCTCGATTCATCTAGGAGATTTATTAGACAACGTAATATTGTGCATTCTTGACATTTTGGGCTTGAAATCGTAAGGTGTGGCTTAAATATTTTGGGAATGATAAACAGTTTGACGTGAACCAATAGATTGGACGTCACTTTTGCCTTTGGACACTTGAGAGAGCCATATTCACTAGTTCACCGTTCAATATTTCCATACCTCAAACCTCTTTTTATGTAAACTGAATTTATGATTAGTGTATACATGAAAAAATATACTATTCAATCAAAATAGAAAAAGCTTGATCCATAAAATCTTCACTGACCTTTCAAATACATAGTGTGGTTCAAAGTTGATGTTATACGAAGCCGTGCTAGTGAAAACAAATATGACCCCTCGTGAATTCCAAACAAAGGTCCTCAAAGATTAGAAAACTGAAATTGTCAAAGTCTGCAAATGACCTGTGTAAAAACACAGCACATATTTGAGTTTGTAAAAGAGCAGGTATACTCACAGTGGCCGTAATACTGCAGCTGTCTCCTGGCCTGTTCTGCACGAGCCTCCTGGTCCATGATGCTGTTGAGAAGCTCGAGCTTTCTCTGCAGGTCTGCACCCTCCGTGTTTTCCGGATCTGCGCAAAGCACAAACACAAGCACAAACCCAGTGTTCAGCTCTGTTTGGACACATTATATCTCCCAAATACCGTGCTGTACATATATACAGTGGTTAAAGTGGATTCTTCCATGCTCAAGGAGATATGTCTGTGTGTGTATGTCCTCCAACTTCTCTCCATATCGGTGTAACACATCGCTGGCAACAAACTACTACAGCAAAAACATATTAGTGTTTGAGTCCTTGTTTGAAGAGTCTGAAATAGAGTGCCTGACTTTAGCATTATAATTTACATGTTCCAAAATGTATTAGACTGTGTGAAGCATGTTTCAGATACTATCACGGGTGGTGAACGAATAGTATTCTAGTCTGGGTTTTTATGGAGTCTGAGTAAAAATAAATCCCAATTATCATTTTTGGATGTTTGCTGTGGCAATTTTCACTGTGATGTTTTAACGCTGGCTTAAAGGCGAATGATATAAGCATATTTTATAAGTCATGGCAACAAATTATTTACTGCCTATATTCATTTTATACCCAAATTCCAAAACCTATCGCTTTCATGGATATAAGGAAATAAAGAAAACGAAAACACAATGACAGAAGGTTTGCCGTGTTTTTCTTTCCTGAAGCATATGTTAGTAGGGTATAAGGACAATAAAATCTTTACCTTTAAGTGCACGCAAATAGTCTGTGAGACCAGTGAGAGAATTTTCACATTAATACAGTATTGGACAATTCCTTCCAAGAAGATATCTTTGAGCATCTTTAAGTAAGAATAACAGGAGTCCTTACTCCAATGTAATGCGTTTTTAAAACCATTCACATTTTACAGTAAACGTGTTTACAAATAGATCATATAATTTTATATTGACCCTAATTATTGTAGAAAAATTGCTTTCAATACTTTCAAAAACTTGATTTTTTCAAAATTAAAAAAATTATTTTTCAAAATTTTATCATTATTTTGAAAAAAAATATTTATTTAATGTGCGTTTGAGAGACAGTATAAAAATTTGAAACAAAATTAAAAAGTTGCATCTAGTGAAGGATTTTGAGTATGAAAATGTGTAGCAACAAAGTTTGAAGTTGAGCGTCTCCTCATTTATAGTTTTGGTTATTTGGTATTTAAAGTGGACCAAGTGAGAAGTACGATGTATTTTTTTTAAAGTTTAGAATTCATTTTGTTTTATTATGGAAAAAACATTTATCTATTTCTATCAATTTTTGTCAAACTTCACAGATACATCACCTTAACGTCAACTGACACTTAGCGAAATCATTCCATGATTCACCATTGCCATCGTCTGCGGTGCCACAAGTAGTAAAAGTGGACGTTAAAAACACTACAAAAATGGAATGGAACGAAATAAACGCGCGGAACTGTAGCACATGTACTTGTGGAGTCGTAAACTGTATCGCAATAAGAGTATCACATTTAAGCGTAGGGTTAAGAAACAAGAAGTAAATAATGCAATAAGAAACGGAAATACTGGATTCATTATACATCTATTATTAACAAAGGGTACCCATAGTTCCAATTAATTTATTAATTTCACTCCACGCGAATAATATTTATTAGTTTTGTCATGGGTAACTTTCAACTAGCTGTATTAAGTTTCCTATGTTAATTTTGAAGAATTGCAGCACATGTAACACAATATTCGAGCACTGAGCGAGGTAGCTATGGCGGTAACCTCTATGGCCCACATTCAGGAGGTCTGGATTCAAAACTCATGAGCAAACCAATGGAGCTGGAGTATTTCTTGGTTTCCATCAGCAGCCAAGGTAAATACAGGATTGGATATTTAATTACCACGATCCAAAGTTCCATCTTGGGTCTAAAACAATAGTAAAACTGAAAATAGATGATTGCATTGGGCTGCCGTCTATCCACAGATATTGCAAACAGTATGGATGACACCCCTAACTCCATCTGCCTGTCGTGGAGCTAAGTGGTAAGAATGGTTTGAGGAGATGAAACCTTAGAAGGCTAGCTGAATTTTGCTATCTTACTATAGATGTTACTATCTGACTACAATAGCGGTGCAGCTAGGCTGGACGGCCCTCTAACACCATCTGCTTGGCGCTGAGGTCATATGGAACAGGGATGAGGCCTTAAAAGGCAACTGTCCACCTCATATCTAAACCAGGTACCTTACCGAGCAATTCCGTCGTGATACGTATCACCAAGTTGTTAAAGAGACGTAAAATAAAATAGAATTAAAAACATTATTCTACCCCTAGCCTCAAATAAGCAAACGTATTTGAATTTGTAAACCATTGCGTGTTCTTTTGTTTACTACAAGAGACTCAGGATGGCTAGCGTTTGTAAGCGAAACAAAATGTTCCAGTGCTGTTGAAGAACAAATATTCTTGCCATGAATTCTTTTCTGTTCGATTCGACGCGCCTCCTTTTGTTTCTTTCCATTTAAAACTATGGAATTGGAACTCTGTTCGGTTCGATTCGATTCCGCCAAGTGTGAACAGATTCTTACTTTGCTTTCTTGGCTACTATTTTTTCTGCGCTTTGTTAGCCTTGCTGAGGGTAATTTCTTCAGAATTTTTATTGGGACTCCCTATATGAACATGTTTTTGTGTTACTTGTGTTCTTATGTGGAAACGTCAAGCAATTGTGGACAACTTTTGATAAACGCTTCATATCACATATATAGGTTTTGAGCTAATCGAAAATTAACTTTTTTTAAATTAAATTCCAAGAATTTTTTTTTTTTTACTTCCAGGAGTACTTTGTAAATAGTCAATAGTGCTGTAAATCCTTTTCAAATAAACATTATTATCGGCTGAACCTTTGTTCTGAGAGAATGTTGCCTCCTCTAAATACCCAACATGAACATTACATAGAATATAAATAAACCTCAATAAAAGAGGCTTATTTCCTTCGCCATAATTTAGCTAGTCTGTGGCAGTATTGCTACGTGCCAAAGAAGAGTGAGTACTCACCCTCAGGGTATACTGGCACTATTCAATATGCTTCAGTATTAGGGCAAACTATTGTCAGGGCTGGATGGAGTAGCAGAAAGCGCAAAATCATGTGCTGCCTTCGTCTAGCGAGATATTGGCAATCATGCTTCCCCTTAAGCCGTGCTCCGTGGTTATTGAGTATGCACGTGTAGTCTTGACTCAGACGAGTAGAGTTGGAACAGCTTGTGAACTCTCCTGGACTGGTTGTGGTCAAAAGTACAAGAATATAAAATTAATTTTTTAATGTTTTCAATATTATTGTACTTTTAAAATCTCAGTATAGTATAAATTGTGTGTGTTGAATAGTACTCTGTAGAGAATGTCGTTTACCACCGTTTCATTTTTCTTATTGCTGTTTCTAATTTAGCGTTATTTTTTGTTAATGGTTCTGTTTGATTCACGACAGATTAGGATTAGTCTTATAAAGATCTGATTATGACTGGTCAAAGCTTTAAGAAACAAAATCGCCAACCATATTTTCCGGTATTTCAGTCAGCCTGTTGACTGTTATTGAGCTACTGGTGTCAGTTGCTGCTAGTTCGTACTCCTGCCATCATGTAAAATGCACTAGTCTCAGCTTGAGCTGCACTGCAAGTTAAGATTCTTCCTGATGGGAACCAACTTTTTTACAACCTGAATAGTGCTGCCAAACCTAACTAATTGGAAGCTTAATTTGGAATGATTTGAACTCGTCGAGAAGAAGACTTTCAAAGACGGCGGCTAATGCTTTTCCCGACGATTTTATGGTCCATTATAGCCAATTCTGGAAGATTTAAATTTTTAGTTTGACACACTTGATAAATGCAGAACAGGATGCTTTAAATATCTAGTAAAAGTATACATTGTAATAAACATTTCCTTTTCAAGGAACGCAACTAAATCAGTGATGAAGCTTACATGTTTCCTAATGGCAAAGGATTTATAGCACGATGGACTTCTGGATAGAATATATCTATATAAATAACATAGATTTTGTAAATGCAATTCTCTCCAGTACACATTAAAATCCGGAGGTGGAATGGATTTTTTCGTCAGATGAATTTGCCAAAACAATGATAAGAATTTGTATACTAATTAATCTATATAATATAAATATTAGTAGCATAAATTAAATATTTTACTAATTAAATGATTCTCCCTAAAATTCTAAAATTATACTTAAACGTTTTAATACACAAATTAAAGAAAAATTAAAAAAACAAGAATTAAATATTAACATCCTTAAACTAATAACAAATTCTAACCTTTTTGCAGAAATATTTTTATACTTTTAAGAAAAGCATATCAGTCCTATGAACTCCAAAATAAATGTGCGTATAATTGTTATAATATTAGCATATCCACGTCCCGGCAAGAAGGCAGTTCAAGTGCAAACTTCAACATGAAGGTGGCTGAGAAGGCATTGAAAGATTTGACTATTTTATCTCTTGATGTTTAAGACAAGTTTGCTGTTAAGAAGTAGTTATTAATTTTTAACTATTATGGTAATTAGTTTGCTTTAGTGATTTTATAGTGACATACTTTAGGATATGGAGACTTCTGGGCTAATGCTAGTTGGCAAACCTGCACCTGGATCTTGTTCTTTAAAAACCCGGAAGTATTCGTGCTTACCTGTCTATTCATCTTGTAAAAATATACGTTAAACTTTGACAACTCTATTAACCTTAGGGCTTCAGTGATTACACTAAAAGTATTTTCTCTCAACATATAAACATGCAACTACAATGACCTTCTTTATCGTACTATCTTGGCTCCAATAAATTCCAAATTAGCATTTATTATTTAAGAACCTCCTCAATAATAACTACTACTAAACCTAGTTACAAACATAGTGTTTCAAAATTAGTTGCCATGACTTATGAAATAGCTGTCATATTTTGAATATGAAATATTACGTATTTGTGTCTGGAGATGTTTTCGGGCTTAGCCCATTCTGTGTATACCGTGAGTACAAAACGAATGTAGAAGACTGAAGAGCTGTCCTCTGCATCAATTCCTTTCGAAGTTGTTTTCGAAAAAAACGTAACTTGGAACTATGGTCTGATTTTCGTAACCTTAGGCTCGACATTTTATTAGATTTTTCAAGTTGTTGGAGATAAATGTAATCTACTGCTATATTAATAGGGAATTACGCTAAATTAGCTGCTGGTGGCATGCTGAAAAACTAGTAACTACTTAGAATAGTAACTATAAATAGTACGCCAAGGAATCGCATTGTTGCAAAAGTCTACTGGCAGCTCAATCTAAAACTGACTGTCAGTTGTCGTCACAATCGCCATGCTACCAACTTAACAAAGAGCCAATCCTAAAGTTAGTGAAAATCAGACCATGCTTGTAATGGTTGTTAGTTCGCAGATACGCGATGTGCAGTTGAAAGGGCTGCCACATAGCGGCCGAAACTCGGAACTAACTTGGAGCACTTTGCCCAGACAATAAATATGTTGCTACTCCCACCCCGTTACTGACACGGTCTCTTGGTAGTACGTGCGCGGCCTACTCTATTTCTTTCGCACGTGCACAGCTGTGTTTGTTTGCTATTCTGTTGGGTACATAAACATCACACAATTATGGCGTTTTGCACACAGGATGGAACACGTTAGAATACTCCTTTGTTAACCAACTGTTTAAAATGTATGCATAAACCGAAAGCAAACAGCAGAACGTCTTTTGAATTTATAACAAAAGCATCACGACTAATTTTGAACATTGGTTACTAACATGTCGTAGCATTTTATACTCTTTGAACAAATTACAAAACGTTGAGCAATTTGCATGCAACACAAAAGACAGTAGTGTGCAAGTGTGAATGTCTGAGCTTAGGGCATATTCTGCAGATTCCATCCTGTGCTCTCTAATTACATTGACCGCATGCAGTGCAAAGACAAGAGCGTGTGTTCTGAAAACGGGGACAATTCTGTCTCCCGCATAGAGAGAGAAAGAGAAAGAGATATAGAGATAGATATACTTTAATTGCAAGTGACGTCTGGACAAGGCCTGCTTCATCCGTGATAGCCGCTATTATCCCTTGAAACATGTCCTCACAATTAGCAACCATTCCAAAACGTTAACACACCGTCACTTGTTTTCTTATGTTATTAGTATCCATTTTTAACCTTGAGAGTTCATTTAGTGTTTTATATCAGTAAATTAAACCTTCTGAAGAATATACTTTATTCAGATTTGTGTTTATTGTGTTAAGGACTGTATTATAAATCTAATTTGGTGCATTCACAGGACTTTCTCTACCTATTCTGCAACAAACTATTCTTACAAAAAGCTTATTTTTCTAACTACTTCATTCATAAACATCAGCAGAAATGGTTTTACTACACAACTTCCTAAATGTACGAAGGGTATAAGGGAATACCTAAAATAGACTAAAGTGAAAAGTCAAAAATTTTTGAAAGCTGGTTACTGTAAGTCCTTGCATGACCAGGATGAAGAAAAGGGGGAACGATTTCTCATTTAAGAAAAGTGTGTGTTAGGAAATTTAAACAAAAAATAAGGAATCCCTCCAAAACAGGAAACCTCACAAAAATAAATGTGTTTGACGTAAATTTGTGCTTTAAGAAAATCCAGGTATTTTGTGTAGTACAATTTTGTCTATCGCTCACAATGTATGCATCCTCCAGACTTCAGAGGCTGTTCACAAAAAATTCAACATACAGATTCTATTTGTGATGTAAATAGTATTAACATGTATTTTAACCAAAATCGTTAGCCATTTTTGAGAATCGATCATTTCGAAAAATCTTCCATGTAAAAGGTAGTTCGGGAGGGGGATTCCTGAAAATTTGCGTCTCGAATCCTTGGAAGTTATTAAACTTAATTACTAAATTTAGTATTTAACCAACTTTTTGTTTTTCACTTATGCTACACACAAATATAGACACACACATATGGACCTTTTTCTAAAATGACTTTTTTGGATTCAGGTATCCTCAAAACATGTATTTCCGATGAAATATAGATACCGAATTTTGGGATGGAATACGATATGATATCTATGCACATGTGCGTGGTAGAGAAAGTAAAAATGCAAAAATAACAGTATGACATCCTAGAAGTAAGCCGCCTAAATTCGAACCCAGGCCTAACACCTATAGCAATACATTTGTGAAATTTGTAAAATCCACAACATACAAGAAATCTTATTGAAATTTATACCAGTATGCACAACAATAAAGATATTCTTGCCATGTATCTAAACTCTAGTTCGCATGATAATTTGAAGAATAATTCTTTAGTGTCTAAAACCATTGTTCTGATAAAAATGAACAACGTGATGCATTTTAAAAAAATATTCACATTAAAAATTCAAAATTTACATTAAATGACTTTCTAAATAGATTAATCAGATCTTATTTTGTTATATTAGCCTACCTTTATAGAAACAGTTTTATATTTCGTATTCTCCAAATTTGATTTTTCAAAATTTAATAATTCGTTTTTAAAAATTGGAGCTTTATTCCAAGAAATTTTATCTGTTCCATTCACATGACTTTCTAATCCTGTTCTGTAAACTATTCTTACAAAAGAGCATTCTTTTATCTATATCAGCTAATATAGTTAACCGGTAGCGGAAATTGTCTTTTTACTTGCCTCCTTGTAAGTAGAAGGGAAATGAGGGATTATGCAAACGTCATTCAGAATAAGCAGGACTTCAGAGGATATTCTCAGAAAATTCAAGATGTATATTTTATTTATTATGTAATTATATGCGATATAGAATGTTTTAATCAAACACGTTAGAGGCATTTTTGAGAAGATAAACATTTTCGAAATTTTTTCCATGAAAAGGATAATTTCGGGTGGTCACATTTTCTTGAAAATATTCGTGTCGCATTCTTGAGAGACGCGCACGTGCACACGCACGCGCACACGCACGCGCACACGCCTTTTCCCAAAAATGCTTTTTTTTTATTTAGGCGGACCCAAAACATGTATTTCCGGTGAAATCTCGGTATCGATTTTCGGGTGGAATGCAATACCTTCTCTATAGACCACGTGTAGAGAAAGTACAATTTTGATGTATTCCATTCACATAACTTTCTCTAGCTGTTACACAAACACAGTTTTCTTACAAAAGATATTCTTTTATCTACTTCAAGATAATCTAGATAAACATTAGCTGAATACGTCTTATTGCTTGTTTCCTTTTAAGGAAAAGGAAAATAAGGAAATACATTATGCTAAATGATAGTCAAATCTTTTAAAAGCTGGTCATTATATGAATTAGTTGAGGTTCGGTTCGTTTTGCATGGTCTCGCTTGAGAAAGGTTAATTAGTTTAAAATTGAAACCAATAATAATGAAATGGCAAACTCTACAAGAAAAACGTGTCTGACATAAATTATTTGTGTTTACGAGTTCTAGATTTTTTTGAGTAATACGTTTTTTTCCTTCTATATCTTACGGTTTAACTGTTTTGCAAAATTCTGCAAAACTCAACCTGGATAAAGAGCTTTTCAGAGGCTATTTCTAGAAAATTCAAAATATACATTTTATTTGTGATGTGAATATCTTGAATGTACGGTATATTAATCAAAATCATTAGAGCCACTTTTGAGAAAATCAAATGTACCATGTAAATTGTAATCATGGGTGGGGAGATTTTCTTGAAAATCTTCGTTTCGAATCCTTGAAAGATACTGAACTTAAATACCAAGACTTTCGTTTTTGAGATATATATATATATATAGCATATATAGCATATATAGCATAATGGCCGAGTGGTTACACCACTCGACTCTCACCTAGACGGCCGGGGTTCGATCCCAAGTGACCGCATGTGAGATTTGTGGTGGACAAAGAGGCGCTGGGGCGGGTTTTCTCCGGGTACTCCGATTTCCCCCGCCATCGCATTCCACCAGTGCTCCATCATTCATGTATCATCAGTGTCACCGCCTGCGGTGCCATAAGTAGTTAAAGCGAGCGTTAAACACTACCAAAAAAAAATATATATACACACACACACATAAGAACCTTTTTCTACAAATGTGATTTTTTGGACTAAGGGGGTCTCAAAATTTATTTTTCCGGTGAAATCTCGGTTTCAAATATTTGGGCGGAATACAATACCTTCTCTATCTAATATGTACGTGCTAGAGAAAGTAAAATGCATCTATAGTTTTTGGTAGGGTTTAACGCCCACTTTTCCTACTTATGGCACCGCAGGCGATGCGACGGCCTGGCAAACCGGAGAATCCGGAGAAAACTCGCCACTGTGCCACTTTTTCCACCACAAATCTCGCATTGGACCGCTTGGGATCGAACCCGGGCCGTTTAGTTGAGAGGCGAGTAGTCTAACCACTCGGCCACGGCGCGGCCCAAACGCATCGGGTGAAGCAGTTTGAGTATGCAAAAGTGATGGGAAAATGTTCACGAAAAAATAAGAGTTGAGCGTGCCTATTTATAAACCATTATAGCTTACGTTAGTTGGTAGTTAAAGTGCGTAAAGTGTGAAAAATGAGAGTTTTTCTTAAAGCTTAGAATTCGTTTTACATTATGAAAAATAATATTGTTTACAATGTCTAGTCAAATTTTACCTCTGTTCATATTTTCAAACTGAGCATAACATTCTTGTTGATTTCCAATGGATCGACACCACTGACGCGACATGAACGACAAGTCGCTTGATCAATAGTAGTTCAGCATGAACACGATAAATCCGTGCGATGAAAGTTAAATTGAATTAACTTTTACCGCACGACAAGGTGGCAACCATAGAAGAGGTTATGTTTTGTTATTAAGAAGACATCAAAGCATGCACTTCGAGTTGAATGCACTGACTTCGAATGCATTACTAAAAATCTGATGTGTACCATTCATATGAATTTCTTAAAAAAGCTTATACTTCTATTTACTTTATGCTAATCAGAAAAAATGAGCAGAAATAGTCTTATTATTTGCTTCCTTGTAAGTAGAAGCGAAATAAGGGAGTACCATAAGTTAAAGTGATAGCCAAAGGCTGGTTGCTATGTGACTGATGCTCCTTTGTTTGTGTGGACAGGAGTTGACAAATTCCTGTATGAGAAAAGTACGTTTTTCAAAGCTGAAACCAAGAAAAAGGAATATCTCAAAAATGATCAGCTCCACGAAAAAAATGTATATAACATAAATTGTGTGTTTTAACGTGCTCTACATTTCTTGTGTGTTAAGTTTCTGTCCATCTCTTACAGTTTAGTAGTTATGAAAAATTCATCCCGAATAAAGTAGTCTTCAGAGGCTATTGCCAGAAAATTCAAAATATACATTTAATATACATTTAATATGATATTTGAATCAAAATCGTTAGAGCCATTTTTTATAAAATCAAAATTTTCGAAAAAAGTTCCACGTAAAGGGTAGTTTGGGGTGGGGGGATTTTTCTCAAAATCTTCGTGTCGCATCCCTGGAAGATACTAACTTAAATACCAAGTTTGGTATTTTACCGACTTTTCGCTTTTGAGTTATCGTGTTCACAGACACACTGACACACACACACACACACACACACACGGACCTTTTTGTGAAAATGTTTTTTTTTTACTTTCTCTATACGCAATATGTACATAGTGTATAGAGAATGTATTGCACTCCACCAAAAAATTCGATACCGAAATTTCACCGGAAATATATGTTTTAGGGCTCTTTACCAAAAAAAAAAACCTTTTTCACAAAAAGGTCCGTGTGTGTGTGTGTGTGTGTGTGTGTGTGTGTGTGTGTGTCCGTGTGTCCATGTGTCAGTGAACACGATAACTCAAAAATGAAAAGTTGGTAAAATACTAAACTTGGTATTTAAGTTTAGTATCTTCCAGGGATGCGACACGAAGATTTTGTGAAAAATCCCCCCACCCCAAACTACGCTTTACATGGAACTTTTTTCGAAAATTTTTATTTTCAAAAAAATGGCTAATGATTTTGATTAAAATATCACATATTAAAGATATTTACCTGACAAATGAAATGTATATTTTGAAGTTTCAGGGAATAGCCTCTGAAGACTACTTTATTCTGGATGAATTTTGCATTACTACTAAACCGTAAGAGATGGACAAAAACTTAACACACAAAAAATGTAGATCACGTTAAAACACACAATTTATGTTATATACATTTTTTTCGTGGAGTTGATCGTTTTTGAGATATTCCTTTTTCTTGGTTTCAACTTTGAAAAACATACCTTTCTCATACAGGAATCTGTCAACTCCTGTCCACACAAACAAAGGAACATCAGTCACATAGCAACCAGCTTTTGGCTTTCACTTTAACTTATGGCACTCCCTTATTTCGCTTGTATTTACAATAAAGCAGGGAATAAGACTATTTCTGCTAATTTTTCTCGATTAACATGAAATAAATAAAAGATAAGCTTATTAACAATAATTTGTTACAGAGAGATAGAGAAAGTCATGTGAATGGAACACCAGGTTTTTTAGATTAAGGGGACCCTAAAACATATATTTCCGGTGAAATCTCGGTATCGGATGTTTTTGGTGGAGTGCAATACTTTCTCTATTCACTAAGTACATAGTGCGTATAGAGAAAGTAAAAATTGTATAGATTTCATTCACATGACTTTCTGAACAACACACTATCCTTAAAATAGTTATGCATTATACAAGTGGATAAACAGAGTTTATCCATGAGTAGAACAATTTAAAACGCGACGCAAAGGGGAGTTAATGATTTTACAAATATAGTAATAAATTAAATAAGGCATTGAATTGCGGCGTTCTTATAGTTATAAAAGATTGTAGGCTATGTATGAATACTAATTTTATTTTTATTGCTGCTAGTTTCAAATTGATTAAGTTTACGATAAAAGTTGAGAACGTTAATATATCGGTTGTAAATGATATATTACATGAAGTCAAAGATGCATTTGAGGCTTTATTACCGTCGACTTCACGGAAATTATACGAAAAGGAGTTTCAGCAATTTAAGGATTGGCAGATACGAAGAAATGTTCAGGGCATTAATGATTACTTTATCCCACTCGATATCGGAGCAACGAGTGAATTTTGTTTACGTTATCCCACCCGTTGCGCTAATAACTATCACTGATTTAAAGTCAAGTTTTCTTATGTCATTTCTGCATAGCAACGGTGTCTATTATAAGTATCTGTAGGATAAAGGATTATTTTTCTACTTTATGATAATCGAGGTAAACATTACCATAAATTACATAGAGTCCCTAATTAAATAACTTAGTTAGAAAAATGTTTAAACTATTAATAACTCCGCTTACAGCTGTGCGAGAGGTCCCGGGTTCAATTCCCGGTTGCGGGGTATGCATCTTCTTTAACCTAGATTATTCCCTACCCACCCCAGAGTCCAAAAGTATAAACGTGAGCGTAAATGTGCTTTGTGTGTATGTGTGCGCGTGATCTAGTGTTTAAAATAAGTTAAAATGGAGACCCAATGACATTAGTACACGTGTTAGCACCGTTGTCAATAGGTTACAAAAGAAAATGCGGCCGATATGGCCATGCCGTTATAGGCGGGTTATAAGTAGAACAATAACAAAAACATTAGATTGGTTCAGTGATTTAAGGTCTACTTTGGCAAACTATGGCTTTGGAGATATATGAAGAATCAGGTGCCTGGATTTAAGGTATAGAAATACAAAAATTACGAGGGGGTTCAATAAGTCCTTAGAAAATCCAAGAAATTATACTTTTAGCATCGAAAAATGTTTGGATCTAGTAACCTTCGTATCTTACTGGAGAACGGTTAAAGCTTCAGTTATATCCATCACATGATTCCTATGGCATATGCTGTTGAATTAATAACCTTGTGCCTATTTAGAAAGATAGAAAACCCGAATTTCTTGCGGTGAATAAGCACTTGAGAAGTTCATGGCACATCTGCTCCTGCGTTTGCAACACTTTAAAATTGGATAAATTAATTTAAACGTGGCTGTACATCTACAAATGATGAGCATCGTTCCGGATGCTCAGTAGAAGTGTCTTCCTTCGAAATGATTGACAAAATCCGGATGTGGTTTTGAGTGATCGACGAATCCTAGTCCGTTTTACCTTTTGATATGCCTCAGACATATCGCAATGTATAGTGTTCTCAATTTTGCTCCAAAAATTAACTCTGACAAAGATGGATGGAGAATAAACGCAATCATGTGATCAATTCGGAAACTGGTTTGCCACTTTTCAGTCTCAATTCTGACGATTTTCTGTGTCAACATAACTGTGGATGAAACATAGATACACTATCACACTCCAGAGACAAAAGTACAGTCGAAACAGTGGGTTTTTAAAAGAGAACCGGCTCCGAAGAAGACAAAGGTGGTGCAATCTGCAGGTAAGATGATGGCCTCGGTTTTTTGGAATGCACACGGAATCATATACATTGATTACTTACAGAAAGGAAGAACGATCTCCCAAACAGATGCCTATTTTTAGGACGCTCCGAAATCCACTTTTTAGGAAGCTTAAAACAGTTGGAGAAACGCTGGGAAAAGTGTATCGAGCGAGCTAAAAGGAGATTATGTTGAAAAATAAAACAAAAATCTACCAAAAATAATTTGTTTTTCTATATTTTTCTAAGGACCCATTGAACGCCCCTCGTATTAGAGAAGAGGTTTTTATGTCTCAATGAACAACAGTTGGCAAAAAGAGAGATAGGTATATAGAAAATACAACTAAATAGGAAAGATTGGGGAGTTCATGATAGGAGCTGCTTGGTGGAGGGTTAAAAAGGCAAAAAGTTGATTCATGTAAGGCGAATGTCATATGTAGGGAAAAATGTGAAAATAACTTGTTTAAATATAAAGAAACTAAGATATGGAGAACACAAAGTTTCGTTACAACTACCTTATAATGAACAGAATACTAGCTTTAAAGTGTATTTATGAAAAAAGATAAAAGAACTATCCCAAAACTTCTTCAAATAAACAGCAATTTCAAATGGACAGTAAAAGAGTAATATATGCACATACGTGCTTGTATATATAAATATAAATCAGATTATGTCCATAATTTAAATGACACACGCAGGATGGTCGTCTTAACTAAGTCTTCAGAGTCAATTTCGGTGGGCAGTGTAATAGTGTGTATTAACTTAGCTCTCATGTCAAGAATAAATCAGTCATTTATAAATAATTTTGCTGATAAAACAATAAAAATAAATAAATATGCTACTATTTACAGATGATATGATGTTAATACAATATAGAGAGGATAAGCTGCAAATAAATATGTAAAAGTTAAACAAAATTGATCCACGATTATGGTGCTAGTACATCAGTTGAAAAATCAACGGTTATTGCATTTATAGGAAAACCAATAAAAAGATTGAAGATAGCGTTCAATAATAAAGTGTTATAACAGGCGGGAAAATTTAATTTCAATCTCACAAATACTTTAAATTTTACCATGCGACATTTGCAATTCTAACCAACTTTAACATACATGTTTGATGGATAGATTAATTAATTAACGATTGTAATTTTGTTATCTATTCTGCAGTGCATTATTAAATTCATTTGTACAATCGTTTGTTACATGGGTGTAACAGGGTATTTCTAATTCTGAAAATAATATAAAAATTGATAGTTTATTATCACTAAACTTTAATGATATATAATGCAACGAGAGAATAATGGTAGTAATTAAGATGCAAGTACATTTATGAAACTTGTTCTGCTCATTTCATTATTTTCGTACCAGCATCTTAATTGCCATTTTGGTCAAGTTTTATACGACGATTTACGATCAACCATATGTGTAACATTAACATATTTATAAATAATTTGTAATATTCTGCGAATAAATAAGGGTATTGACCTTACCTTACGCAGTAAAATATCTAGCAGATGCATGTATTGATTTCATTCTGATCTCGATCTCAAGACAATGCTTTGTGATACTTTACATATACAACGTATATGCTATAACCTTAAAAAGGTACACAACTTGAATTAATTATATTATTTACTATTAACACTAATCATAATATAAACAGATGTGGTTTTATTTCAAATACAGGTTGTTTAATGCCTAACTGTTGAAATGAACTTGTGCGAATATGTTTTGTGGAATATTAAAACTTGATAGTGGATTGCTACATGTGAATCTTCTAATTGGTGAAAACCTTCACCTTAATGAACAGGTGCACTGCAATGAGGTCCATTACAGTGGTACCATTCCTACATTTAGGCATGGTCGAGCATAAACAAAACCATGCAACTCTGGTTAAACAAATTAAATAATTTAAATTTTTAGGTATTTATAATGGATTGTTTGAAAAGAAAATGTTTAAGTTTCCATACTGATATCTTCAGAAGGCTTATAACATTATAAACACATTTCTAAACATTGAGAGTATATTTAGGGTATGATTTTAATATAAGTTTTTGTATTAAACGACTGTTCATCAGATATGTATACGATATTTTGCATTGATTATGGTTATTGTTGATGTTGATGAAGCAGACCATGTCTGACCAATACTGTCCACTAACATATGGACCGTTTACAAGATGCTGTAGCACTCAACAAATTAATGCTTGTTTTCAGAGGCTTCGAGATACCACAAAGAGCTACGATAGAAATGTTCTTCAGACACATAACAATACAGGATAATGCAAAGACAAAAGGCCGTGAAAATACTTAATTACTTGACGCGAATGTGCTTAACATATGCAACGAAGAGTGAAGAAGAGAAAGATAAAGTCTGACATTCACGAAGAACTCTCCCGTTTTCCTGTTGTGAAGTGGTCCAATGAGTATCTGAAAAAACATGCTCCATTTTTTTGTTAATTGTTGTTCATGTGCTCTTAATAATTTCTGGCTCTTTTGACTCGTCATTTGCATAGCGGTGAATGTAACTTTTACATTGAACTTGAGTAACTTTCAACTGTTGGAATTTTTTTAATTGTTTTAACAAATCAATCTGATAATGTGTAATGTGGGAGGGAGGGGATTGGGGTTTCTTTGGACAAACACTTCAATTTGTGACAATGAGGTCCGTCTAATTAAAAAAAAAAAGTAAAAAAACAAAAGCTTAATACATTCTAGCTCCACCGCCGCATATCAGAGGGAACATGAAAGCGTTCACATACACGGACGGCATTGTCACAATATTTATATACAATAAAACCCCGCTTAACCGAAATCAAATCAATTGAAATAAAAAACATAAAAAATAATACTTTAATGCACCAAAAAAATTGAGGGTGGAATGTACTGGCCTAGGGCTAGCGGAGAGAAATGGACATCCAACTTTAGGTAGTTTCTCAAGCCACCGACTCAATAGTCTAAATATAACTACACTGCCAATTTCAACTCCCTCCCAAGAACAGTTCACTCAACGTAACAAATTAACCTGGATCACCAACGTCACAGTCTTAGTGCACAACACAACTGATCCGCCGAATCGAATCACAACTGAATCACTGAGTCTCAACTCAACTGTACTGTCCACCGTCAACTTTCTACACACATTGATACCGTAACTCATCAACTGCACTATTTTTAACTGCACTGACTTATTGTCTAACCGGTACTAGTCGGCCCCCTATATACATCCCGTGTATCAGTCCGAAGGCTTTAGTCATCTAAATTACTAGACGCACGCATCATTCACTGGCTGTCAATAAATAAGTGTGGGTCTGTGATAGAATAATGCATTCAAGTAGTTGTTTATTTCCGTTGCGTGTGTATTTGTGTGCTTTGGCGACTAGACGTTCCTACTTTTGCTGGTAAATTAGCTATCAAAGAAGCTAAATAAAGAATTTTTTTCGAAAAATGTTGTGAACAATTACGGAGTTAGTATTTCTACCAATTTAGAAGTCTAAGAGAAAGTTGAGCAGACCGTTATATGGATGTACTATAATCTTAAAAATGTAAGATCAATTTAACTAAGAACTTTATGTGATTTACAAAAAAGTTTTTGGATTCATCTAACCTTTGAAACTTTTAAAAACACGTGCTGTAATTATGTAAAATACCAAGTTCAGTTAAACTGGATATTCATTATTTAAACGAAAAAATTATTTTCCAAACCGGCCTCTTATGTAATTTCTGGTTTGACGAATCTTCAAGCTGGAATTCTGTTGTTTTAAACCAAATCTTAACTTTTAGTGTTTCAGAAATCGTGAATGTTAATAATGGAGGGAAAAGGAATTACATATTACATGAAATACATTACTGTACCTCCATAAATGAGCGAGATGGCTTAGGCGTTGGTGAGCGAGGCCAGCGTTTGGAAGGTCATACTACAAATTCCAAAATGACGGTGAGATTTTTCATGGGTTTCCCTGGTCGCTAGAAACATGCCCCAATTTTCCAGCTTTTATGCTCTTCATTTCGACTTTCAACTACTAGGGTTGCAGGGCTGGGCTGTGGTTGGGAATATAGGGCATGCTAGGGGAAATATTTCTCCTCTTACGTTATTATTCCACTACTCAAACCTGTCCCTTTGTATAGGGGAGCATCGAAGGTACACAATTGCTCTCGAAATTATAACATTAGGAACACCGCCTAGATAGGAAGGGTACCTCACCTCATTTCTCCTCCTCAAATTTAATATGGTGCATATAGGAAAACTAGTGGTAACAATTAACTTTCGCTTTATGGTTTAGCAAGACGTAGGTCGTTTGAGTAAACATGTGGATAGCAATTGTGGTTGAAATTGCTTCCAAAACAAATTTATTGTTAATTTTCACTATTTTCTTTAAAGCATGTCTGCTCTTGAAGACTTTAATAAAGACAATTTTAATCAGAGCTAAAAAAATAATTAGGGTTGCGTTAAATTATAACAATAGATATAATTGATTTAACAATAGAATATAATTAAAGGATATTATATTTGTATGGTTGCTTTCAGTATCTGGATGTCATCAAGTGTCTATAATGTTTCTTTGGATAATGGTATGGAATATCTGCTCCAGAATTTATCTAGCGGCCGAAGATATTCATGTTAAAGCCCATCAGAATGGTCCAAACAGGTAATTTAACCCTCTATAGTATGATATTGCCATTTGGTAACAAAGATGATTAGGTTCTATATTTTTAGTTTTTTTTTGTTTTTTTTTTTCTAATTTTGTATTATACTAACCTTCAGCAATATAGTTAGGCTATCTATAGCCGTTTTATATTGTAAAATTCTGATGTGTTTAATTCATGCTAATGGAGAAAAAATAGCCTTATTACTTGCTTCCTTGTAAGTAGAAGTGAAATAAGGAAGTACCATAGGTTAAGTGACAGACAAAACCTGGTTGCTATGCGACAAGTTCCTTTGTTTGTATGTATGGACAGGAGTTGTTTTTCAAAGCTGAAACCAAAAACAAAGAATATCTAAAAAACTATCAACTCCACGAATATATATAAACGCCACAAAACGCCACCGATTAGACAGTCAATCTACGACTGTTATAGAAAATTCGAGACAACTGGATGTTTGTGCAAAGGGAAGAGCGCGGGAAGACCAAGAGTTTCGGAAGAAAACGTTCCTTCTGCCTACACAAGAAGCCCACAGAAATCGACATCTAGGGCAAGCATGCAATTACAAATTCCACAGCAAACTGTATGGAAAATCTTGCGGAAGTGACTGCACATGATGCCTTACAGATTACAGATGTTGCAGTTTCTGAGTGAAGAAGATAAGGTCATACGGCGTGACTTTTACATCGACATGTTGCGACATGATGAAGACGATGCTGGTTTTTGTGAGCGCATCATTTCATTTTTGTGGTAACGTGTTCTAAAATGTCGTTGGACAGCAGTTGCTGATTGCGTTCTAGCAAATTCCAACATGCAATATGCCTTTTCCACAGGATTTTCCACCATTTCAGCTTCTCCAACAACAAACAAAACACTACAGCGTTACCAATAGTAACAAACGAAACTTTGAAAGTTTCTCAACATACCTCCAAAATAATTAGGTTGCTATCTCTAATAGTTTTTGTTTCACAGGCAGTTGAAGTTGTCTATTTCTTTTGTAGTAACCCTGTATATATATATATATATATATATATATATATATATATATATATATATATATATAAATAGTGTTTTGTAACGCGCTCTACATTTTTGTGTGGCAAGTTTTTGTCCATCTCTTACGGTTTAGCAGTTATGTAAAATTCCGTAAAATTGATCCAGAATAAAGTAGTCTTCAGAGGCTATTCCCAGAAAATTCAAGATATACATATTATTTGTCAGGTAATATCTTTAATATACGATATGTTAATCAAAATCGTTAGGGCCATTTTTAAGAAAATCAACATTTTCGATAAAAGGTTCATGTAAAGGGTAGGGGGGGTTGAAAATGTTCGTGTCGCATCCTTGGAAGATACTAAACTTAAATAGCAAGTTTGGTATTTAACGGTCTTTTCGTTTTTAAGCTATGCTGTCCACAGGCGCACACACATGCACACACACACGGACATTTTTCTAAAAATGCTGTTTTTGGATTCAGGGAGTCTCAAAACATGTATTTCCGGTAAAATCTCGGTTTCGAAGTTTTGGGTGTATTACAATATATTTTCTATTCACTACGTATATAGTGCGTGTAGAGAAAGTAAAAACCACCAAAGCTTCAACTCTGTACCTTTAATAGCTTCTTAATGTTTTTGTATGAAAGCGCGTGTTTTCAAAATCTGTTTCCTCCGCCAATTTAATGCTATGTGACCGGAAATGTTATTGAACATTCTGGAAAGCTTCATTTAAATATTTGAGTGGCAGATTCTTTTATCTGATTCCTGTGCATAATAAACTATTTACTGTATTGATGACAAAAGATTTACATTTTTTGCTGCGTATCGATTACTTTCGATGCTTAATTTTATAAGTCACTGTGTCTGAATATTCAGTGCAATTTTCAGCCCCTTTGCATCAAAATTGCAAGAGGAGATAGTTTTTGATTGCAGGAAAATGCTACAAATATGAAATGGAAGAAGATTAATTTTAAAATGTGTATGTGAAAAGGATCTAAAGGCTGCAGACTTTTAAAATGATAAATTTTGTTAAGTTACAATGTCATGGTGTCACAAAACTTTGGAAATACGTAAACCAAGATTTATAGTTCTCTCTGTGGAGGGGGTCCCGGGTTCAATTCCCGGCTGGAGCGGATAAGTTTTCTTTGACCAGAATTATTCCCTATCTCCTACAGAGTCTGAAAGTATGAATACGTGAGTGAATATGCGTGTGTTTAATGATATAGAATGATTATACTTAAAGTCCTAAACCAATAATTAACATCGGCCGCATGGGTAGAGTGGTGGTAGCGTGTCTGCTTAGAATTCAAAAGGTCGTCGAGTTCGAATCTCGCTTAGGGCGAGTTACCTGGATAAGGTTTTTTTTCGGGGGTTTTCCTTATCCTGTGAATACGAATGTCAAGTAATTTTAAGCTCCGTGGACCTGGAAATTATTTGAGCAGCATTTCACCAAGTTCATTCATCGTCCGATATGACTAACCAGGTTAATGGATGTTAAACTACAAAAAAAAAAAAAAAAAAAAAAAAAAAAATAATAATAATATATATATGAGTTGCTTTATCAGTGAAAGCAAGACCACAACATTGAAGTTAAAGGTGCTAAACGAATACGAATGAAATAATTAAAATAAAAGAAAAGATTGGTAGATGATTTTTTAGAAAATAAAACACAAACAAAACAAAAATTTTCTCCCTTAAGATGACAAATCTGGTCTTTGGCTTCCAGCAACATTTTTACCCACTAAAATCTGTGTGCATTATCTTATCTTCATAAAATAGGAAGTTGATGTTAATTGGTGTATGTGTATGCCCTCAGTATTCTTTTGGGCTACGTTCACGTTAACATTAAAGGGTAGTTGTATTTGGACTAGCGCCCAGCCAACTATAATTACGGATCCTTTTTCTCTGTCATTACATTACAGTATAAAGCCTTTGCACTCGCAGGATGGCCACTATTATTTGCACTTTCCCCCCCGAGTGGACCTACGGTTATGCATGGAACATTTCTCCGATATGTTGGCAAAACCCGAGAAGTGAGATCCTTAAACTATAAAAGCAGCTACAATCTTGCGCTCGTGGAAAAGGACCTACGTTTTGTGAATGGGCTGTGAAAATGACAAAGGTATCCAATTTTCTCCACAAATGACGCTGCCTTCTGTCTCCATGGCTTCTCGGATATCCGAAATCTTCTCTTAGGGAGATGTCTGCACGAGTCGGACTCGTAGAGAAGAGGTTCCCGATATTCCGGGGTTCCCAAAATGTTCTCTTCGGTGGAGCTGTAAAACACGGTAATGTCTCCCATTTAGGTTTCGTTTCGTAGTCGACTTACTCTCCTCTTAAACAGGACTGACACGCCCCTAGGACTTGCAAGCAAATGCCTAGGGGTCAAAAGCTTGTCGAGGAGCCAACGGCACGAAACCTCAGAATAGAAAACCTGGAACGCCAGGCATGAGCGTGATATGAAATGCAAGCGAAATGGATGATAGGAAAGGTGTTGGAGCAATTAGTAGAATGAGTGGCAGGGGAAACCGGAGGACTCTTGAGAACACCGCCCAGAAACCGCTTTGTCCACCACAAATCCCACATGCAGGTGCTTGGAATCAAATCCGGGCCGCCTGTATGTGAGGCGAGCGGTCTAACCACTCCACCACGGCACCGCCTAGCGGGAAAGTAATTCTAGAAAAATCTTAATATGTTCCATTCACATAACTTTCTCTACCCATTCTGTAAACAAACAATTCTTACAAAAAGGATCCTTTTTATCTTCGACTTGCTAATAAAGATAAGCATTAGCAGAAAATTGTCTTATTACTTGATTCCTTGTAAGTAGAAGGGAAATATGGCTAAAGCGATAGTCGTATCTTTTAAAACCTGGTCGCTATGTGAACAATTTAAGTTCGATACGCTTTGCAAGGCCAGCAGTAAACTAAAGCTAGACGAAAAGAAAAGTTACATAATTTGAGGAAAGTTACGTAGTTTAAACTTGAACAAGGAATATCTTGGGAACAGTCAATTCTACAACAAAAAGTATATAACATAAGTTGTCTGTTTTAACGAGTTCTGCATTTTTGTGCAGTAAGTTTTTGTCTATTTCTTGCGGATTCCTAGTTATTCAACATTCAGTAAAATTAATCCAGAACGAATATGTCTTCAGATGCTATTCCCATTAAATTCAAGATATACATTTCATTGACCTGTAACTATTTTTAATATACCATATTTTTATCAAAATCGTTAGCGCCTTTTTTTGATAAAATCAAAATGTTCGACATTTTTTCCATGTAAACGGTAGTTGGTACGATTCTTCGTGTCGCATCCTTGGAAGATAAACTAAAATACCAAGTTTAGCATTTAACCGACTTTTAGTTTTGGGGCTCTGCTGCCCACAGACACACACACACACACGGACATGTTTCTAAAAATGTTTTTGGGGGATTCAGGGGTCTCAAAACATGAATTTGAGATGAAATCTCGGTTTGGAATGTTTGGGTGGAATATAATATCTTCTTTGTCCACTATGTTTATTGTACATGCGGCCTAGAGAAAGTAAAAAACATTTGGTAAATAAACATGGTCGAATGCGTCATCTACCATTTGAGAGCTAGTGTAAGTATTTCAATCATAACCTGATAAAATCTCACTTCCTATGTATTATAAATTATTATTAATCTATTTCGTTGATTTGTCTTTTCAAATACAACTCATGTTTTCACTTCTTAGGACAATTCACTCATATCGCTTCGCTCCGGTCATGAATTATCGACAAGATTTAAATGCTCGTCGAATGGCTGACAATTTAACTCAACTATTAAAGTACCAACGTAATGGCAACATTAGGCAATTTTAACCAATCGCGGTTATCTGACTGGGGCGATGTTTTCGAAACATCTGATCGCAGCTGATGTTCATTCCTTTGAAATCTTGTCGCAACTGATGTTCTTTTGTTTAATCTCCTGACTTGTTGGTAACAAGGTGATAATCCAGGCAGCCAACCTTCACTTTTAATAACTGTTAGTTTCACAATTGTACTTTCAATTAATTCAATTAAATGTATATTTAAAGTTTTATCCAGTTCATAGTGTATTTGGTTCAAAAAAGGAATGAAAATAATCATTTGTCTCTCTTATGTATGAGAGGAGTGCTATAACCTCAAAATAATGTTTGTTTCCATTGCATGTATTACTTATTAAAAGCTGAAATAAAATAATTGTTTCTATTGTTGCTATCGATATTCGTACAATGTGTGTAGATACGGTGGGTCATATCATAATTCAGGAGGCAGTGAAGAAAGAAAGAATAAAAAAAAAAACACAATCGGTAAATAAACATGGTCGAATGCATCATCTACCATTTGAGAACTAATGTAAGTATTACAGTCATAATCTGATAAAAGCTCACTTCCTATATATTATAAATTATTAATAGTCTATTTCGCTGGATTGTATTATCAAATACAACTCGTGTTTTTTATCTCTTAGGACAATTAATTCACTCCCATCGCTTCGCTCAGGTCGTGAATTATCGACAAGATTTGTGGTATTACTTATGAATAACTACTTTACTGCTTTTCTAAAGAAAGCTGAAATTATTTAGCTCTCAAAACGATGAACATTTAACAGCAAAAATGAACTACCTACCGCAGCTACAGACATCGCGGAGCGGTAATGTTACCATGCTAGCTAGCACTGAAAGCAACACTTCCCGCTGAAGCTAACAGCCCAGAAAGCAACGGGGGCCGTCCCAGTTTATTGCTATGCCTTTCCTTCTGCAATAAAGAAGCTTGTTTCTGCGTTAAAACTCTGGCTTTTCAACAGATGCAATGCGGGGCTAACAATACCTGCTGGTAACAAACATATCACACTGGAACACCCGCGATTGTGGCCGTCGGTCGGCGCCGATAGTGTGTGTCAGGAACAAGAGAATAAAAGGTACTGCACCATTGTTCTCACATTTGGCTGTGCGAGCACTGAATCAAATGTGATCATTAATCACAACCTATGCTAATACTTGATAAGTCTTTAGGGGACTCAAAAACCGCCATTGTAACTACAAGTTGCGAAGTGTATTAAAAATATGATTTTTTTTTTTTCAATTCACACGACTTCCTCTGCCTTGCTGTAACAAACTAGCATTTTCTTCTTTCAATTTCGTGCTTATCCAGATAAACGTTAGCAAAACTGGTCGCATTTACTTATTTCCAAGTAAAAGGGAAAATCAGAGAATATACTAGGTTAAACTGATAGTCAAATATTATGAAAGCTGGTGGTTATATGTATGAAATTCAGTTCTCTTTACACAGCCAGGAGTAAGATAAAAGAAACTGTAATAACGAATTTAAATATTTTAAAATTGAAACAAATAATAAGGAAAATCTCGTAAATGTTCGTTCCTAATCGGCCTACCCCACCCCCCTTGGACTTACAAGTCAATGCCTAGTGGCCAGAAGCCTGTCAGGGAGCCTAACGACACGAAACCACAGAATGGAGAACCTGTTACGAGGGGTCGGCCCCAACTAGGCATGAATATGAGAAACTGGATGATATGAAATGTAAGCGAAATTGACGATTGGAAAGGTGATGATGGACCAGTTGGTGGAATGAGTGGTAGGGGAAAGCGAAAGACCCGGAGAAAACCCGCCCAGACGCCGCTTCGTCCACCACAAGTCCAATATGTGGGCGCTTGGGATCGAACCCGGGCCACCTAGACGGGAGGCGAGCGGCCTCTCCACTCAACCATGGCGCTGCCGTAAAAGGTTAGCACCACATAAAATGTATAAGACATAGATCATGTGTTTTAATAAGTTTGTGCAGCAAGTTTTTGTCTGACCTTTGCAGTTTATCAGTTATGCAAAAGTCATCCAGAATGAGGATGTCTACAGAGACCATTCCCAAAGAATTCAAGATATGTTTTATTTTTCATGCAAATACCTTCGGTATACAGTATTTTAATAAAACTCGTTACGGATATTTTTGAGAAAATTAAATCTGTCAAACACTTTTTCCATGTAAACGATAGTTTGGGGTGGATCATTTTCGTGAAAATCTTCGTGTCGCATCCCTAGCATATGCTCCACTTAAATATCAAGTTTTGCCTTTAACCCACTTTTCGTTTTTGGATTTTATTGTTTACAGACAATATCTACTTACCTACTATGTACCAAGTAGAAAAAGAAAATACATAGCATCAAATTTTCCATTCTAATATTGGCTAAAGTTTTCATATTACGAAAATCAAAAGAAGATAGAGATAACTGAGTTTGGAATGGCTTACACAATACAACTATATTATTTCTAAAAGTATTTTGTTTAAGGGACAGAAAGGTAAATTTCAAATTTATATATTTATAGACAGATATTTATGAAAATGTTACTATGATTGGATTGTTGTTATGTTAAAATGAATACCAAATGCCATTTAAATTAGATAAATATTTTTCAAGATATAAATTATTTCAAAGGGTTTTATGTAACTTTGTTGCATAATCAAAATTTTCCAAGCGCTTCAAAATTTGAGACAATTTGTATTGAATTTGTTGACATTTACTGAGTTGGAGCTTTGAATCACACACAAAAAGGACTTTAACGGTGATATTTTAGTAACTTTCATTACTGAACTATAATTTTTTTATAGAGTTAGAACTTGTAATATCTAAAATAATTAGTTTTATTAACTTTTGAAAAATTACTATTGGTATTAAGGTAATTTTGTCGATTTAAATATTACAATTGATTCTTCTGGTCATTGTGGAAAATTTTAGTAGAATTTCAGCAAAAACTGAGACCCGCAAATCATTTTGAATGTTTGAAAATATAGTTTTGAGAAAAACGCTTTTTCTATGAAATATTATGTTATGCTGTAGAGATAAAAAAAAATATGCCCAAAGGTTCCGGCAATTATTTGCTATACAAGCCAATTTTAGATATTTTGACCGGTCGAGGCCAACATTATATTCCCAGTGTCTCTTAAATAACGTTAGGATATGACAAAGTTAGTTGAAAACTTAAGATTTACTAAAATCCTGTATTTTGCATACATCTGTGTTGCAAATTCTAAATCCATATACTAGGTTGTCAAGCGTTTAGATTGTCAAGCCAAATCAAGCTATCTATAGAAGCACTTTCTAAACTAATATACTTCAACTTTTACAGTTAGAGGCAGATTCTAAATGTACTGGGAGTGGGTAGGTTTGTTGTTTTTGAACTTTGTAATTATTTGTGACACTAAGACTCGAACATTAGTTTAAATGGTATGTATAATAAAGAAAATGAGTAATGTTGGTACGAGGGACATCCAGAAATTAACTAACAATTTGGTATCACTAAATAATAACGAAAGATATCCACACCAAACTTTATTTACAAAGTTACAGTACCTCACTATTTCTCAAGCTTATCGAGATGACTATAAAGGTGTTGAATGGCAAGGTATCCGTTTGCAGATGTTATACTCTTCCATCGCTAAAGATCATCGCCCCTTCATTAGATAAGAAATCTTATCTTCCCAAAAATGTATATACGGTGTCCAAAGTGAAACACTGGTTTTTCTGAATTCTTTTAACATTTGCTTTCAACTCCTCCATAATGACTGATCAATTTCCACTCCGGCCTTTGTCGTGTACACTGATTCTTCCTCGATTGCTCATAAATTATGCGTCATTTCCTCATTGCATTATCACTATACACTTGCGTTATTTGCCTAAAAATTTAGCTTGCCTATAAATTTCGATAATTTTGTGCAATAAAATAAAAAAATCTGATGTATTACACTCACATGACTTTCTCTAGCCGTTCTACAAACTTCTTACATAAGATTCTTCTTCTTTCTGCACCTTGTTAATCGAGGTATACAGCACAATGTTCTTATTACTTAGTTCCGTAGAAGTAGGAAGTAGGAAGAAGTAGGAAGAAAATAAGGGAATACACTAGGCTAAACCAATAGTCAAATGTTTTAAAAGCTGTCGCTATGCGATTGTCAGGACAAATCGCTTCTTTTCTTGGTCAAGAGTAGAACAAAAGAAAACCGGACACTCCCATCTGAGAAAAGTATAAGTACTTCACAACTGAAACTAATTAACAATGAATACCTCGAAAACGGTAAGCTCCACGAAAAAAAAATATATGACGTAAATTGTGTATTTTAACAAGGCCTACATTTTTTGTACAGTAAGTTTTTGTCTATCTCTTACGGTTTACTAGTTATGCCAAATTAAGCAAAATTCATCCACAATAAACAGTTCTTTAGAAGCTATTCCCAGAAAATTCAAGATATACATTTTATTTGTCAGGTAAATATTTTTAATATACGATATTTTGATCAAAATCGTTAGAGCCATTTTTAAGAAAATCAAAATTTTCGAAAAAGTTCCATGTAAAGGGTAGTTTGGGGTGGGGGAATTTTTCTCAAAATTTTCGTGTCGCATCCCTGGAAGATACTGAACCTAAATACCAAGTTTGGTATTTTAGCTACTTTACGTTTTTGAGTTGTCGTGGTCACAGACACACACACACACACACACACACACACACACACACACACACACACGGACCTTTTTCTGGAAATGCTTTTTTTTTTTAGATAAAGGGGACCCTAAGACATATTTCCGGTGAAATCTCGGTATGGAATTTTTGGGTGGAGTGCAATACCTTCTCTATACACTATGTACATAGTGCGTATAGAGAAAGCAAAAAGGAATACGTTTTTAATGGTAGAAACGTATAATATCTGCATTGAAAAAACAGTTACCTCGTGACAAATACCTTGACAGAATAGCGATTACATTAAGAAATAAAGTAAGATAATGTAACTTTTTAAATAAAGCGTTGTGTTGATATATTTCGTTATTATTTAGTTATACCAAATGTTCGTTACTTTCTAGATGCCTTCATATTTAGAGCAGTACAAGCAGCAGTTTAATGTGTCATGCTTTTTTCGCATTTTTTTAGGGGAGAGGGGAGCCTTTGATTCCCAAGGAACCAATCAGGGTGTCATTTTTATTTTAAATTTAAATATTTTATTTTAAATCCACACAATATGCATATTTATTCTCCCACTCACACCTCCATCTCAAAGGGGAATAGGGAATAATCCTGTTCTATTTTTATTCTAACTTTATTTTAGTACATTTAACTACATTATCAATCGCGAGGATCTGATAGGTGAAATACCTCCCCGAGTTAGGGTCATCTGTTCCGTTCGTCACCATATTGGATTCCAGTGGATTTAGCACAAATTGAAAATCCCTTGCTGTTTAATTTAATCGATTTAAGTCATGTGAAAAACAAAATGAGCACGCGATACGATGAGTATTCAAACACATCTGAAGGACTTTCATGAATAAATTGTTTTATTATTTTATCAACTCAAAAAATTGCTCCATTAATATTAATTTTCTAAATATAATTCACTTTTGTCCATTATACAATCTAAATAAAAATATAATTTCATCTACCAAAATTAAAACGGTGCCATTCCACTTTTTAGCTTCACGTCAAGCATATGATACTAGGGTGCCGCCCACTTTAGTTGCTTTCACCATTCTGTAGATAGATGGCAGAGCAGTCGCTATTATAGAATATTTTAATTTTTGGTGTTGTTTTAGACTTAGAGTGAAACTTTGGGTAGTGGCATTAAATACTCAACCGGTATTTACCTTAGCCGCTAATGAAAACAAGCAGATTTGTCGACCTATGGGTTTTGCACCCAGGACTACCCGAATGCACAACACAGACGTTACCGTTTCGGTTATATTGTTATGTCACTATCCCTGGATTTGGCTGCTATAATGTAACTTTAGGTTTCTGAGAGACACTGAGAGGCATATTGAAGTGAAATATGACCGATTTTGTATCTATTGTAATCCGTTGACAGTCAACGGGTTTCTCACTATTTTAAATACAGCAAGACGTGAGTAGGAGATACATAATCCCTGCAATGAAAAACAAAATACAACGCTATTTATTGGTTGTTGAGAAATGGGAATGGTTAGAATAGTTTATGTTTTATTAAAATATTTCAAATACGCAATACTGATTAGTGATAGAGTTTTCCATTTGAGCGTCAGCTACCAAAAGGAAATAATTATAAATATCAAACTCCTGCGTTTTAAAACTTGCTACAAATCTTTTTGCATATAAAACATTTATTTTTAATTTATTATTCTTTCCATATTGTTTCAAAATGTTTATCAATTTCTGTAAAACAATTTTGTTCCTCGTCGCTTCGACGCTCGTCCACTCAGCTGTCAATTGTTTCAACTGTCTCTAACTCAACTGAAATCTGTTATCGCCACTAACTTCCTTCGGCCCTGGCAGCTCTCATTGCTCTCCATATAGGGTCTCAAAACATGTACTTCAAGTGAAATATCGGTATCGAATTTTGGGGTGGAATATGTTGCTTTCTCTATACCGTATTCACATAGCACTTGTAGAGAAAGTAAAAAAAAACTATTTTCGATTTTTGGCAAATTGTAGTAAAAATTTCATTCCCACTGTACCTTAAGGTCTGTTTGGAATCCTGCTTATGCAAGATCTAATTCACATTACTATAAGAAATACTTTTTCTTATTCGCCTTACTTTTTCATATACAGAATTTAAGAGGTCGCCCTCGTTGGAGTACTTAGTGTGGTGTTAGCCTCTGGTTTTTGAGTCAAAGTAAAGGCTAAATATTTAATTGAATTTCAAAACAGCTTATAGCAAATCTCTTAGGTCTATGTGACAACGTTTATTAGATTATTTAAGTGATTGTAGTTAGATTTTTTCATAATAAAAAACGGACCTTTCCTGTTTCATTAAAAGAATTTCAGATCGCTAACTTTGAAACTTGTTTCGGATTGAAATATGAAGGTGCAAGCTTCCACGACTGTATCCATTGGGTTACTTTGGCTTCCGGTGTAGGCCGTGTCATTTGTTAGGCTGCTTTCTTCCGACGTTTGTGTGGCCACTGGCCCGAGGAAGAAGCTCAACACAGGTTGCAGCGAAAACTCGACAGAGAGCATCCTAAGAAATGACCTACACCAGAAGCCAAAGTGACTGTTCGTCCTGTTGCAATACCGCAATATAATATCTATTACTTCTAAGGACATCATTCATAATTATAATTTTCACGCACTGATTTCCATGTTCTCACGTGCAATAGATTGTAAGACTTCGATCTCTAGGAGTACTGGTAAAAGTAGAATAACAATATATCTTGTATAAACTTTTTTCCTTTTTTTTTTTTTTCCTATGTTTGAATTTTATATTAAATACCTTTAACATTTATGATGAAACCGATTCTTTTGAAAATAGTTTTATTTAAGGAAAGTACAAGAGGTTACTTTAAAATATAAGAGAGTAGACTGTTTATATGTCCTTCCTAATACCAACATTCCTAATGCTAACCTAACATCAAAGAAAATAGGGAGCTACTATGATGTACTAATTTTTCAAAACAACTTAAATGGATATCGCTTTCTTCTGTTTTTACAACCGTATTCGAGAGTCATGTAAAAAGGTAAACACTCGCAATGTCCTATTTTAGTACCGAGGAGGATTGCTCCGGCGGTTTTTTTCTGTGGCCCCTATTCGGGAGGTCGCTTTCCGTGGCCTCGTTAGTCTCCCCGGTTGTCGGTAGGTGTCTTTCAACCCTCGAATGTCCTATTCCTCTAACGTCATTTCATGCATCCTTCATTCCGATGGTTTCTTTCAAGGTTTGGAAGCGTCAGCGTTGGACCCTATATGGGGTGGGGGCCCCGGTCTGCCTGTCGGAGAGCTTTAAACTGGAAATTGTAGCGACCGTATCGTTTCTGTGCCGTCGTTCCTTGTTCTGACCACCTGGTGTATCCTCATACCTCAATCACCGGTTCAGTGGCGAGTCCTATCAGTCGGTATCCTATCCTACCCTATCACATCCTATCCTATTTTAGCGGAAAACGCTGAGAAAAAGATAAATAATTCTTCGAAAATAATACGTACAAATATTTTGGTATTGCTGAGCACCGTCCTTTACTGTAGTATATTTAGCAGCCATGTGGTTAACCATACGGTTTCGTTACTTTCAAGGGCGCAATATTTGTCAGTTGTAATGTGATTCTCATTCTGCATTTATGAAGCCTTATCTAACAAGTTTTTATACAGCGATGATATACATCTGCAGTCGTATGTCAACACTGTAGTAATTCAAGGTACAAAACTCTGATCAAGAATGTTCCTCCGAGCCATTCTTGTTAGTTATTGGAGTAAGCTTCCATGCTTGCATGTTGCTGAGAAATAAGATACTGTAATCAGACATGCCATGTAATAGCTATTGACTTCTAAAATTGCAGTGGAAATATTTTTCTAGCTCTAAGCACACAATCGATCGTCATTATTATTCATCAAGAGTGAAAATAATTTAAATTTGTGGTTCCATGCTTCTCGTCAATTTCGCTGTTCTCTTTTTTCTTAGAGTATATAGCTCAATCTTATCAAGAGTATTCTGGTAGTTGTCTAGCCAAAATTTCTTCAGATTTTTTATAGCTTTCTACTTAAGGTTGTGTGGAGCGTGCACACTTTTCACGAGGTTGAACTTCCCCAATTATTGAAATGAAATCTCTAGTCCAAAATGATCATTAATTAATGTGAAAGTAATAAGAATGCCAGTTCTAGAATATTGGGCACATTGTAAATTCCACCTGCAATGGTCTACATCTCGACCAGTAAGCACCTTAAGGTGCACTAAGACGAGAGAATAGTGTAATAAGAAATAAAAATAATTTGTGCAGCACTGTGGGTTGATAGAACCGTTGGTGAATACGCTCTAGTTTAGTGCGCTACAACCCAAATATGACAATCAGAAGTTTCCAAAAGATGATTCAGCAAGCGGAGCAGATGTATGTAAACCCTTTGGGATGGTGCTGTGCATTGCCGTAAAGTTTTGCTAAATTATAGTAACAACAATAAAATAAGATACACTAAATAAAATGGAATTTATCCAGTGTATTAATGCTTGTATTACAGCTGCTTCCTCTATCGCTGTTCATGAGGCGGTGCAGTGATGACACGGTATGTGGTTACAATGTCGAGTTATATTCGATTTTCCGGGCTGAAGGTGTGTACCACAATTGTTCCAAAGGACCTAACGAAGCTGATAGTCAGAGCGAAGAATGGCTCATGCCGATCCAAGGATGCATGCAACCTGGGTTTCACACTTCCTAGCCATCATTACTATGCAGCATCACCACCACGGGCTGTATCATTTTTTGGAAACTTTTGACTGTTTCTTATTTAGAACTCCTTACCTTATATTATGGAATCCACAAATTAAATTCCTAAGCTACGACTTTTAGATCGGTCATAGTCTGTTTTGGACACAATTCATAAGGTCTGGTACGTGCTAAAGGTGCATAAGTGTGCTACATCGGATTACATCTACTGACCGTGAGCTTTGTCGACATTTTCAATAGATGAGGTGGTTTCCTACACGTTAATAAGTGAAGGCTCTTTACTTCTTAGCTCTGTTTTGCTTGCAGATTGGGCTTTGTCTGTCCGTGGCATTAGCTATCCTCTGGGCGGCCCCACATACACCCTTTGTTAAGTTGCCCTACTCCCCTCCCACTCAACAAGGCTTAAAGCACAAGAAAGGCAATCAATGTCTCGGAGAGCGGTGGGTATACGTGTGTGTGTGTGTGTGTGTATGTGTGTGTGTGTGTGTGTGTGTCGGACGGGAGTGAAACAGAGAGTAGTTAAGATATACGAAGTGAGGAGTGAGACAGGAGCGGCAGTGAAACAACTTACCCAAAAACATTCGCTCCACGCTTCTCTCTGGGGAGTGAAGGGGACAAGAGACACAAGTAGGTACCAGAAGGTTAAGGCCACTAGGCATAGAAGGTGTGCATTAAGACACAGTGTGTCAGAGATTGTGCGCAGAGAAAAATATAGTTCCCAGAGTGGCCGCCGAGTCTACCTTAACGGATACTTTGGCTGTAGCAAAATTCTTACACAATTTACGCTTATTAATATACTTTTTTTCAAAAACCAAGTAGTTATTTGTACCTTAAGAACTGCAGGGGAAATGTTCCGGTAATATTCTTTGTGCTAACCATCAGATACTATGGCTGCATCATGTAACGTAAAATGTTAACACATACCAAAAGTTTGAACTTAGACTCTTATTAGGAAGTATTTTGTTAAACTATAATTGTTCATAGAGCTGTAACGGCAGACCGGCGGCCACTCTGATGGTGTAAGTACATTCATGATTGCATCCAACCAATGCAGAACTTGCTTGCTTTGCTTCCCAAATTGCTTGCTTGGCTTGCTTGCTGTGGTCATTACAGTACAAGAAAAAAATAGTAAATTTGGTAGCACTGTTTTCTCTGGCTGGACAAAGTTCTCCTACCTGACCTGACCGAATCTGAACAGGCACGTGACTGCCGGAGTTGTTGCAGTCTCATTACGTCACTGGTGAGGCAACTTCTCCAGCCAGTTGGAGGGTCGCAGCGCCCTGAAGTGACAATCGTGCGGGGTCAGCCTGGTTTGTGGGAATCTGCTGATGCTTTAACCGAACCACTAGTGAAAATCCTATGGCATCTCTATCCCTGATAACCGTAACTCCCATCAGTATCACAGATATATGCTGCAGAGAAACACTATTTGGTTGTCTGAATGCATGAATAGGGCTTTCTTCACGCAGGGCACATACATCCTTTGTCAGAAAAGTTCCAGAACAAGTTTTTTATTTCTAGGTTTGTATTACTAAAAAGGAACAAATGTTATTATGCTACCTCATATGTATGCGTCCTTGAAGTGAGCTGGGTAATTTTCCACGCAAACTCACTAGGTGCTAGGGCCATACTTAACAACTCACTTTTTGGGTTCTTGGCGCATTAGTTACGGTGACGATACAAGACACCATACTGCTTTATCTGTTACCGAGTATCTGGCGTGCCAGAAGTTCTGTTATTGCCATCCCACATCAACCACGCCTTTTAATTCTTTCTTGTTTCTGCGAGTGAAAAGGCGACTAAAAGGAGAGCTTCAAGTTATCACAGACATCCAACTGGCTAAGACAAATGATCTTACAAGTATGATAGTTGAAACTTTGCCTCCAATACCTCCAGAAACATTAGTCATTGTGTATAAATAGTAGAGGAGCTAGGATCATTACCTGGTAAGTGAAATGTTCTATTTTTACAAATTTTCTGACAAAGTTTTCATTTAGAATAGGCAGTTCAAGGTCACGTATGATGGCCATTCACGCATCCCCTCCCCCTACGACTTCCGTGCGCCAGCCTACACGCCCTCCACTCTCTTCAAGGTACAACAAACCAAGAACAACAATAATGTCCAAGAATGGTAAACCAATTCTTCCATTTAACCATAGACAAGATAATAGAATCAAGAAACATCGCTACTAAATTATCAGTTTGATACTGTAGTAACAAAAGTTGTTTTTATCCTATTGATTTTACACCGCTTTAAGTGGTCATATTGCGACAGATCTGTTATATGAGATACCCATTGATCGGTATTTAGTGGATAGTGAACCTTTTAGGTATCATCCCGTACCATACAATTTTCGCTTCGCGATGAGCAGATCCGTTAGGCTGCCATCCAGTCCAGCTGCTTTCAGCATCTGTAGTCAGATGGAGTACAGCAGGCCTAATAGAGCAGTTACTGTAGCATGTAACTTGATATTTTTATATGTACAAATAAAAGATATATATATATCTTTAACCATTTGGAGGAAAAGCAAGGCTCTTGAAGAGAGCAGTCATTGTTTCATAGAATATGTACATTTATGCTTGAAAGAAGCTTTGCTGTAAATTTTAGTGTCTTGAGATCCTAAGTGAAATTCTGTTTTGTTAAAACAGTGCATTTTTATAGCATCTATAGACATACTTTAAAAAAATTGTAATAATATACGAAGGGAGTTATGGATTGAGAGATTCATTAATAGGTGTAGACGGTCTTAAGAATTAACCTTAAAGTCAAACCAAAATATCAGTACAAATAATGTAAATAGCAGTAGTGAGTGACCTGGAAGTGAGCACGGTCTGCGAGTGCTGTTGCAGGCAAATGTCAACAGACTAGAGGGATGGGATGACTTAATCTGCGACGTTACTGCGTAACAGTTAAAACTCGTTCAAGGGGAGATAAGTGACTGAATTAAGCAAAACTACCCAATTTAGTATCATTTTAGTAGACAATCATCCTCTCTTAAACTATTGTATATAAGCGGCAAATGTCCTATGCATGTTTACTAATGTATGCTACACACACACACTAATATAATGGTGTATACTTGATCCGTATATTTCATGATCAGATATTTTTATCCTGAGGTTATCAATTTTTAATTAGAAATTTATATTAACTATTAATTTATATTAACGACTTAGAAATTTAATACAGGGACTCTCAACAGGCTATTTAATTTTGACTATAATTAATACAATAGCTTGATTGATTGGCGTCGGGGAGACAAAGTAAGATGAACCGACTCAACTTGCCCAAACCGAAACCAGGGGCTTGTTGTGCAATTAACACACAATATTTTAATTAAATATTTTCACAAAAGAATTATAATTAATGGCAAAAATATGCTCGAGGAAAAAATGCAAATATATTTTACTAATAGTAGTCAGTAATGCCCATATTATTCAAGATTCACAAATGAGCGATCTATTTACTGTGACATAAGAACCCATTTTCGAGCCTCTAACAGCTTCTTGATTGATGCCATTTCTAGTTCGTGAGCTGAGCACTATGCGTACATGGTTGTGAGGGATCAACTCATCCATCTTTCATAAATGGCACTATAATACGAAATTAGGGTTTCTGGATGTGAAACTGGCAGAATTTACCCCAGGGTTCTTTTGCAAGGAACAAGAATATTTTATCTGATGAGCGTACACGCGACCAATTGCTTTACTTCCCTTCTGAAAGAAGCCATGCTAAGGATTTGTGTTCGAAAAAAAGTCGCCATCCACCGCCGTATTAGAGGCTAGCGAGTTAACCTTCCATTTGTGGAGGATGTGATTAGGCGCCGGGCTGAATATTTATATGTCAAATCTCTGGGGAATTACTTGCCCATTGAACGCCGCTGTAGGCAGTACCGGGTTTCCCGCATGGCTTGTGGGCACCTCCAAGTGCATTCAACCAGCCAACAGCTAAAAAGCTGAACGTAAGTGGGGAAGTGAACCCTGTGGGAGTAGTCATCAAAAAATCACTCGAACTACTTTTGAAAACAAGACACCAGCGGAGGAGTGGCAAGGATGCTGCTCCTGAAATGGCAACAGTTGAGGGGCCCTCACTGTAGGACTACCTCCTTAACACCTTCAACTTTAAATCCACAACGTGAAAGCTACAACCATCCAAACCATTCTTGTGGCTAAGTCCGAACAAGGGCAGATGCAGAGCAACGCTTACCACGAGCTAATCAGACAACTGGACTGGACTGGACTACACCAGGAGAGTGACATACAAATTATCGAAATTCAAAGTAATCAGACATTATGACTACATTTTCTTGCAACGTTACCGAGCGGAATGCTCAGGCGTCTGTGGTTCGCATTCTGGGGGTCCGGGTTTGCTTCCCGTGGCCGACCAAACATGACCCATGGTTTTGTCTGGGGACTCCCTGGTTTCCCAGGCAAATGCTGGGTATTTTTCTTTCATCCCCGAATTTCCTATCGCTCCATGTCGTTTCCATCGTCGCTTATTCATCGTTCATCCCTTTGGCTTCTTTTGAGGAATGAAGTGTCAGAAATGGTGCTCGGTGTCAGGGAAAAAGGCTGCTCTGAGTAAATTGTATTTCGTCCCCTGATTTCGGCTAGTTGCCAGGATTCAGCCCCTAGCGGAGGTATTGGAACCTATGAGGGCGGGAGGCCTTGGTCTCTATATATTCGGCTATCGGGGTGCTTTAATCTGGAAACTATAGAGATACAATCATCGTGCCGTTCCTCCTAATTCCGCGCGTTGTCTCCTCTTACCTCATTCTTCCTTCCTGGGCCCCCCCCCTCTCATGGGTCATCCATAAGTAAAATGGTCTCAGGTTCGGTGCCGAATATCCTCCGACAAGTGTCCTGTCCTGTCCTGCAACGTTTCACTACGTTTGGCCCACCACATAAAGGTAGGTTTGAGAAGAAACAAAATTAAAGTGCAGGCATGGCAAGTATTTGAATGGCGAAATGACTTAAGTGGAGATTTAACGGGTTAATGAAATTGCAATTATGTAAACCCATATATATTCTGTTCAGCTGGAATTGCAAACATTTTGAGACTTCAGTCGCTTATCTCCCTTATTTTGTCCTGGGTTTAAGGATCAATGATTGGCTGTGTGACTGTGTCAAGCACTGTAATACCCCGGTGCGAAAGCCCTATTTTATGGCAATAATATTTCAATCACTGACTGAAAAGCCAATGATTTAGACAGTTAAATAAAAAAACTCGCTATATGCTTGCCTAGATTTCTGTAAAGAGATGACAGAAACCACATTTTATCTAATATTATACAGCTGTACAAGTGATGGGAGTTTCGGTGGATGACTCAGATGCTGAGGACTGCCACGTGATTGTGGGGGCACAGTGTAACAAAACTTACATGTGGCAATCTTTATATCAAACAGTATGTATTTAATGAGTGCTGGTAAAGTAAGTCCCTATGTCGCAACTTCTCTGTTGTATTTCAGAGTTACCATATATATTAAATGTGTGTTTTCTGTCGCGCAGATCTCAACAAACCAGGCTACACTAGGGAGATATACACAAGCACCTGGATCGCCGCTTTCTTCGTACGCACTTCTCTTGCTGCGTCAAAATCACATGATTAACTTGATGAAGGTGGGGTAAAGAAAAAGGTTCAAATAACTAGAATCACGAGATAGCTAGAGAGCCATTACTATAAAACTGTACTAAAATATTAACGGTGTAGAGATGGCGATTTAATCTATGAATTTCCTTCTATAGTATCTAGTTTTGTTCCTCTGTTATCTTGAATTACAAATTTAGTACCTGTTGCTTGGAAATGAACAAACTATGGTTCAAATTTGACCCCATTTAGCATCACGGATTATTCAGATACTCCATGAAAGACATTAAAACTCTGATATGCTCCATTCACATTTCTTTCTCTACGTCTGTGTAACAAATTATTGAATAACCTTATTGCTCCATCTACTACTACTGTCTAATCGAGATAAGCATTAACAGAAACGGTCTTATTACTATTTCTTATAAGTAGAATGGAGAAAAACGAATGCACTAGACTAAACCGACAAGTTGCTCTGAGATTGAAATCCGGTTCTTTGCGTGGCCGGGAGTTGGTAAGTTCCCGTATGAGAAACCAATAACAAGAAATATCTCGAAAACGGCCAGCTCTACAAGAAACACGTATACGACAAATTATTTGTGTTAACGGGATCTACATTTTTGTGCAGTAAATTTTTGCATATCTCTAACGGCTTAACCGTTATGCAAAATTCTGCAAAACTCATCCAGAATAAAGAGGTCTTCAAAATCTACTCCCAGAAAATTCAAAATATACATTTTGTTTGTTATAAAAATGTCTTTAGTATACGGTACTTTAATCGAAATCATAAGTATTTTTGAGAAAAGGAGAATTTTCAAAACATTTTCCAAGGGTAATTTGTAGGGGGAACATTTTCTGGAGAAACTTCGTGTCGCATCCTTGGAAGAAACTAAATATAAACACCAAGTTTGGTATTTAATAGTCTCTTCGTTTTTGAACTATGCTGCCCAGAAAAACACACACAAGGACATGCACGGGTCTTTTTCTAAAAATGTTTTCGAGCTCAGGGGACCGTAGAACATACATTTCCGGTAAATCTCATATATTTTTTTGGGGTGGAATACAATACTTCTCTAGCTACACTGTATGTGCATACATGCTAGAGAAAGTAAAAATGTGCATTTATATTTCTGTCGATCCAGTCGAGATTAAGTCAGAATAAGTCTGAATTAAAGTTTGGAAAGAGAGGCTGAAGATGTCGCAAAAAAACAAAGTAGTATATAATTTGGCAATGCAAATGAGCGTATATGGAGGATTGCAGAGTTGTTTTATTTCAGTATAAATTACAATGTACAATGAAACACTATATTATACATATATCCTGGACGAGAAGACCCTATAGAGTTTAATACATATATAGATTATTTGGGTTAATAAGTAATTTAAATTATTGTAAAATGTATTTAATTGGGCTTGATTACCAGCTGCTATAGCAGCTCCTACTCCTGTATCTACATTAGTTCATGCTTCAACGTTAGTTACAGCAGAATTTTATTTATTAATTTGGTTTGTATTCCCTAAACGTGTTATTAAAAGATAACCTGCAATTACGTTAGCGGCTAATCGAATTGCTAATGTACCAGGTCGAATAATATTTCTAATTGTTTCAATACATACTATAAAAGGTATTAAGGCACCTAGGATTCCTTGGGGAACTAAAACTTTGAGAAAATGTAAAATGATCTCGCAGATCTATTTGTTTATTCTGGCCAATGGCACGTCCAATCTTCCCCTTAAGATCAGTAATGATTTATTAATATTGTCATACACATGCAGATTTGAAAAATTCTTAGAAAATAGTTACAAAGCGCAAAATAACAAAGAATTCAGCTGGCAATTCTCATCACCGTTATATTATATGAGGCGGACAAGGTATTTTTGTACATGTTATGTTTTCAATTGTTTCATTTGTATAGTCCTCTTAATCTTACTTCATTATACAGGAACGTTTAACTTGAGTAACAATTTCTTATGTGTAGTTTCTCACTGCATTGTACATTGTCTTCACTTGTGATGAGATACTTGCACGTTCATATTCATATTCCAAATACCGAAGAGGGTAGGGAATGACTATGATGAACGAAACGATCCCTCCACCTCAGCAATGAACCCACCACAAGACCGTGGCCGCGCCATAGCCAAGTGATTGGCCACTGGTTCTCATCAAGGGTTCGCTTCCGGTACTCCAATTTCAATCCATGAATCACCAATGCCTGCGGTGCCTATGTAGTAAAATCGGGCGTCAAACGCTACCTTCCTCCCCCAAACCAGGACCTTTGGTCTAGAGTGTCAGAATGCTAACCACTCGACCGCGAAGAGTTTAGGGCCATGCTATGTATTGTCATTCTAAACTAGCCCATATACAACACCATTAGAATTGCATCAATAAGTATACAGTTTTACTACATTTGGAGACTAATTCTGTAATGAAATCCTTGACCATCAGGCAAGCTTGTGGATACACAATAGCTTTTTGGAATTCATAAGAGATACTATGATTCTTCGGATGTTTGTGATGTTGCAGTGTGAGATGTCCAATTGCTACTCAGATGCTCAGCGAATATGACTCAGGGTTTGGTTATTTGTGATAAGACGTAGGCGTAGAAGATTTGAAGTCCAAGTTTCAAGAAGTTATTTCGCTCTTTACGTTTACTCATTTATTTTCTAGGGAATTCCATCGAAGTTTCTTATACTCCATATTAAGAGAAAATAACATTTCCATTTGGAGAGTTTCAAAGAAATCACAGCTTAAATAAATTTCTGTCGTAACAAGTCAGTTATTTCATTTCCATGCCATGCCAGATCCATACCGTTTGCTGATGCCGCAAAAACACACTTTGATAACGACGGTTACTCACTGTTACTGCACTTCTGTTTTCATTTTAATCAGCCTCCAAACTATTGACACATTAATTGCTCTCTTTTGAGTGTCAGTGTGACGAAATGTATGCTCATAAATAATTACGGATTGGTCCACTGTATTAATTGCGTGTACTGTTTTCTCAAGTTTATAACTAGGAATTGCTCTCACATAGAGATTCATGACAATTAATAGCAACAAAAATGATGTGATCGGCCAGTTTAGTAATAAAAGACCTGCAACTTTTAATAAATAGCTACTTTTATTGTCAAATTACATATTGCGTCCTTATGGAATTATATTTATGATAAACTGTTTTTATGATGGTTGTGATTTAATTCGTTTGTGATGATCAAACGAAGAAAGTAAGATAATGAGAAAGAAAGCAAGATTACAAATCGGTCACTTAGTTGAGCTTTACTGAGTATTACCACCAGGCAGAGGAATTTAATCCACTTGTTTCCTATTTTTAATATTGGTTGAACTAGGATTATCCAAATTGTGTCCCGCCCATCTAATGTAACAAAAGTTGACGGTAAAAGTTCCTCTGAGAGAGAGGGAGGGAGAATAGAAAAGACGCGAGGGGCAACCACATCCAGATGACGGGCGCAACCTGGATTGGTTCCCTAAATGTTCAGTTCGAAGGCATCCGACGCCGGCCAGGTACTCTTATAAGTCCCTATTCCCTGCAGTCCCGCTGTTGGAACCACTCGGGGACGGGGCCTAACTGAATAATTAAGCAACAACGCCAGGAAGGAATCCTCTACATAGCGCTCATCCTCCGCTGAATCCAGTCGTCTTGTCTTATAACAGTGAAGGAAATTATGCACAGGAAAGTCGTGGTGGATGAAAAGTCATCCCAACATTCATCTACCGACCCACGGAAGCCACGAAAAACCCATGGGTAGAGCGAGTGTTTGCTCACTCTTCCACCCAAGCATCTGCGAGTCACACTTTTACCTCAACTTCACCTTGCCTGGTGTAGGTAACCTAAGTCCTCATTGGAAATGTACTTTCGTGCACCTTTCTTGGGCCCTCGGTTAACTAGTCTTCATTCGGTAGGTTTCGTGGAATTTGGAAGCAGTGCAGAGCTACAACATTGAGAACATGAAGTACGTTATACGCTCCGATATCTAGGGACTTCAATGCTAAGGTTTCATTCTCTCTGTAGATCCCAGAGATCATGTTCATGTGTTCTGTTTTGTTTAATAATTCAACTAGTTCGTCGTCGTGGATTGGGACATTGCTGTCCCATTGCGAGACTAATATTGCCTCTCTAACGCGTTCTTAGTCGTCCTAGGTCACTCTTTCCAACACGATGGTAAGATAATGCTTGCCTTTGTAGTCTGTCAAAGGGCATTCTTTCCAGATGGTGGTGCTATTTTCTTTGATAATCATTAATTTCCTCCATTATACTTTTAGTTTTTAATCTATCTTTTATTTTACCGTTTTTAATTTTGTGTAGTAAGGCAATATTTTCAATAGATTTGAGAAACCTCAATGTGCAACTTCAATTCGCTTTTTATCTTGGGCTCTCAAAATCACTTCCATTCAAGTACGGACTAATTATAGAATCATTGTTTTTAACATCTTTTGGCATATTTTTTCCAAAATGTCTTTTCTTATTATTCCATTTACTCAATTATACTTCTATACATTTTCTTCTTGATCAAGATTTATTTGATTGATATTTAGATTACACTCAGGATATTAAAACTAGCAGTTTGGCCCTCAATAATTACCCTTACATTTTACCCTTAGCATAAGAAAATTCCATATTGTTAGTTTTTAAAATGTTATTAAGCTGTCGCGGTAGATTAGATACTTATGCATCATAAGGTTTGAGGGACTCCAATACACTTTCTTTGGTTAACTACACTGCGGAAAGACAGGTGAGCGACGTCTCTCTTCTTCCCCATAAAACTCGCGTATAGTACATAGTGTCATCTCTAGAAGGTCGTACACGAGTAGTCTTCCTTTGTATCTGTCACTATCACTGTGTAACCTTTGTGTTCCAACTTTTAAACACAAAATTCTGGATCGGCGAGCTGTGGTTAAAGAGGATATGAAATAAAAGGTTGTAGTTCCTTTGACCCCAGGGGGACCTATTTATGGCAAGAGTGTGTGGGCCCGTACCACTGCACTCGTACGAATGTCCCTATGATATCCATGCAATAATTTAGGATGAATCATCTACAATAATACACGAGTGCATCCCTCTAGCCCTGGTACTTTGGTCTGTAAATAGCTAACATTTATGTTGTGTTCTTTGAAACAATTTTATTGTATAAATTTTGCAGTAATGTTCCAAATTATTTCCACCCAATATTTTTTGTAGTCATCGCCGTTATTATAACCTCAATCTTTCAACACGTGTGCGATCTGTAATATTGAAGTTTCTGCTGTTAGTTCGTAATAACGCTCTACATAAAACTGTTGAAATTGTTTTGTTCTTTTCATTTTTTGGGAGGGGGCAAGTTGGAATCATTAATAACATAATCAATATCTTCTATTACAGCTTGGCCGAATCCCGAGTTCGCCATGTTTCTCAATTTTACGGTGATTACGTAATCACTGATTACTGAGTTCAGTTAATATGTTCAGTATCGATAAGACGTTTATTATATTGTGGTGTTGTCGCCTAAGACAGGTATGTTTGTAGTTTAACAGTTTCTTTTATTTCATTGGTTCATTTTCTGATCATACGACAAACAGGGGGAAAGAAATCAGGATAACAGCATTGAACAAATGAGGAACTGCAAAAGTTGACAATTCCAAAATGATTCCAAATGCAGCATCGAGGTTGTGATTTAAAGAACATGCTCTGGGCTATCCGAATATTTTACGTATTCGCATTTTATACATGAAATGTCTCAAAGATCCCTGCTATCAGAGAAGTTATATGTTAGCGATAGGATAGAGAATTCCTTAGTGGAACTGATATCTCTATTGTCCTCATGCCGAACAAAATGTCAACTGCAGAAACCCTTTGACAGTTCAAGCCATCTTCAAATACAGCAATGTGCATATCATGGAAAGGTCAGAATCGTCTGTACAGAACCTGCATTGAAGAAAAAAACCTATTATGTACACGTATGAGGAACATGGGACATTAAATGGATAGCACCATTTCAAATATTTATTGACTGCTATTATAAGATAAAATGTTATTGACGTAATTTACACTAGACACAACATTAATAGTTTTAAAGTAATAATGGTGGCAATGGCAGAGGATGATATTTTTGATGACGATTATGGACGTGAAATGTGTTTTGGTAGTGGTCGCGGTTTTACAGATGATGTATGGTGAAGGGGAGGTGATGTAGTAGTAGTATTTAAATTACATAAATTGTTTTGTTTGCTAACAACGTTGTCATTTGCCAGAATTAATATCAGCGCCGCTGTCTGTCGGAATTTTATCCGGCAGGAGTTTTTTTTTTTTTTTTTTTTTTTTTTTTTTACATACCAGTAAATCTACTGGCATGGGGTTGTCACTTTTAGCCACACTTAGAAACAATCGATTTGAACCCGCACCTTGAGATCGGAAAGCCCGAGTTTAACCAATTGAGCTATCCAGACTAACAGTATTAGTAGTGGTGATAGCAGTCCTGGAAGTGGTGGTTATAGTAGTGATGGCGGTGATTGTGGAATGGTAGTTGTGGGGTAGTAGAGGTAATGGTAATGGTGTTGATATTAGTGATAGTGCTGGTGGTGTATTAGGAGTATCAGAGGTGATAGTGTCGTCGTCGTAGTAGTAGTAGCAGCAGCAGAGGTGGTGATAGAGTTAGTAGTGGTGATGGTGGTGATGGTAGTTGTAGTAATAATGGTGGTAACAGAGGTGGTGATAGAGGTGGTGGTGGTGGCAGCTGTCCTGGAAATAGTAGTAATAGAGGTGGTGATAGAAGTGGTGGTGGTGATGGTAGTGGTGATGGTAGTAGCAGTTATAATGACAGTAAAATGTAGAGTTGGTTATAGAAGTAGTAGTGATAGTGGTAATATCTAGTGGTGGTGATACTGGTTGTCATGGTAATGGTGGTGTCGGCAGTTTGGGTGATCCCGGATGTCGTTGGGGTACCACCCTGTTAGGACCCGTCTTCAAGTGCTTTAGGACGGGCGCCTTTTTCGGGGTACCTTCAGAGACTCGGGGCTTGTTGTAGGACCCGGTCACATAGGATGCGTTTGGTCTGGAAACGTTAGCGAATCTAGTCGCCCTCCAGGTCTCTCCTCTCATCCCTTCCTCTCAGGGATGACGTACGTATTAAAGGGACACTATGGCCTACTTGAAGTACTCTGCCGCAGTTACTGGGGACCATTTCCGCGGCAATCCTAACCCTAACCTGGTGGTCACGACGATGCTATGAGCAGGCACAGGAATTCTCAAGCAGTAAGAGTGAAAACCCATGCTAATGTTAGTCATGTAAACAAAGGCAGCCACGGCTCACTGATGGGCAAGTAAAACGGCTAGCTAGTACTGCCTATACATACCATACTTATGAGCGTGTGTTTGTAACCTCTGATGTCCCTGAGTAATCAATTTGCAGTTCAACATTATTTCATTTCGTTCTGGTTTTAGTTAGACTTTCTTGTGCCCGTTTATGACAATGGAGGCCTGAATGTGGTGTCAGGTTTTGGCTAATGATGTATTGGTGAAGCCACTAATTCTTCTTAAAACTCAATTTTCCCCTAAAGAAGCAAATGTTTTGAAGCTGAACTTTTTTTCGAAACAACAGGTCGTTTTATTTCATTGTTTAATTCTGCTATAAGGGGAAACTTAACTATTGATCATCATGTGAGGCAGAATGAGGTTATCGCCATCTCTTTGAACATTACCTTAAGCCTGCGCAGTTGAATTACCATAAAACCGATGTCATCTACTTCTTAACACAATTCCATTCAAACTCTGCTTTAAAATCAAAAAGCAATTCATTGCTTTAGCTAATACTATTTTGCTCTCTGCTATCAAAGTGATTCTAGTTATTTCGGTTAAGCAAAGAAAACTATGTGCAATACAAAGAAAATGAAGTAATTTCATTCTTAAATTTGTCATAGGGACACTTAATATTAAAAGCAGGGTACTCTTTAACAAATGAAACTAAAATTATAGAAATGGCGCTCAGCATGCTGGAAATATCACATGATCAACTCAGCTAGAAATTCTTGACTCCATTTGATACTAAAAGTAATTTCATACTTATCAAGCATTTCCAGAATGCCACAAGTTTATACAAATATACAGCTCTTCTTGCTGAAAGAAAACACGCTCATCTTGAGGTTAGAATCACACAAGCTAACGCTCAAATATTTACATTTGTTGCAATCTGAAAGCAGTGCTGACAACCCAATGTACGTTCTCAGGTGAAAGTTTAATTCAACTGCAACCTGGTAGTTGAAGAGCGATATTTATATTGCATTAAATGTTGCATTGTGAGATTAAAGTATCCGAGTTTAGAGGAAAGAAAGTGAATTGAGTTAAAAACCACTGCTGAAGATCATCTCTTGGTAATTTGCGTGGTTTCTGCTGCAGATTTCCCACCATGCTTTGCGTAATTTGCAAACGAAGTCACAAAAACCTATAATCGTCTGCCACGTGTTTCTTTAACATAATTAAGGGAACATTAAGGATATTGCAAGGAACATAACCGTGTTAAGGCTACCTCCCCCTCTCCATAAAATGTTAATGCCGCATTTCAGGATTAGCCTGAGTCTTTATATGTATATCAAACTGAACAGTTTTGAATATATAATTTCCCTCTCGAAGGCAATAATATTAAAATTACCTGAGTGGCTTTGCAAGGCTATAAATCAAAATCATGTGTGTACTCCTACCATTATAGCATTGTGTCTATCAATGTACATTGTTTGTTTATGTTTGTTATTTTTTTTGAAGTGGTCATTAGACGTACGGCCTGTGTAAGCCTATTTTTTGAAGTGAAAACGTTTTTTGAAATAGAATGATTTAGTTTCTAAACTTAATAAATTGACTATCGCATAAGAAATAAGTTAAAGCCAACTTTCTAAAAGCCAATAAAAGGATTGTGCTGCATTAACAGTATAATATTACTTATAAAATACAAAACCGTTGATTCATGAAAAATATTAGGACACAGATGTTCCTATCAATTTGCCATGAGTGTGACTTAGAAACAAAAGTTAATAGAAAATTATAATTAAAAAAATTGGTATTTTTATTACTTTTATTATTATTATGATTATTATTATTATTATTGAAGCTTAAAAAGTGAATTAATTGGTAAAAATGATATTAAATATTATAAATCCATGTAAAACAAACAAAGCAAGACATCCTAGAAACTAAAAAAATTCAACATACTCCATCACATGTATATCAAATATCACATACTTTATCAGCTGTTCTGAATAAATGTATATGCTGAAATGTACTGAATTGCAATCCATTTATGACGATATTGCAGTTTGATTCTTCATATGTAGCTCATTAATTATTTCAAATTGGAAACTTATTAATGATTTTGTATTCATGCACTTCCATCATTTTAACGAGTTACTTATTTATTTAAATTTCAACATAAATCTAACACAAACGTTCAATAAGTTCCAGTAGGAATATTTAAATTTCTTAAACGCTTTAATATACGGTTTATTAGGAATGAATCCCTGTATTGTTAAGACATTTTCAATCAAACATAATGGCTAACCTTTTTTAGGTACACATAATGCATACACTGGTAGTGCAAAGATCAAAGAATGGCTGAGTAGTTGCTACTTAGGAAATAAAACCATTTATTCGAAATTGTCTCCATCCGATCCTCAAATGAATCCATATTTGAACTCTTCAATGCCCAGTTGTGCTAAACATTTTTATATTTTCCTAGAAACTCCAACACATTGTGTATGTATTTCACGGCATATTTTCTCTCAAAATATTTAAGGGCAGAGGAAAATTTGAAGTACAAGGGAGAAAATTATGCGACAATTTCTGTCAGTATCATTTAAGATATAACACTGATTTGCCTCACTAAAATTCCAAAGTGAATCTCACTTGGTATATTTAAAATACATGAAAATACCTAGTTCCAAAAAGATAATAAATTTTCGAAACGCATGGAAGATTAAGATGTGAATCTCCAATTATTTATATCAAATTTTAGTTTGAAAAATACACTCGGTATTTGTAACATAATTGAAAATAATGTACCATTGATATTAACATTGTTCATATATTTTTTTCTCAAAATTTTGTAGGATCTATTATTGAATACATTTCTAATAAGTTATTATAGCGTTATCTTCACCTATAATAAAATGAGATGAAAGTTCAAATTTATACTTTATATAAGCAGGCGCGCGGGGGTTTAAATCCCCTGGCTGAGACTATTAGTAAGGATTCGTGATAGTCTATGGCATTATCAAAAACTTTTATCCTTTGCGTCCCTAAATTCTTTTGTGAATTTATTGTATATCTTCTTCACACTATATAGTCGGCCATGTTTACTGATGTTACAATAAAATGGAGCAGTCGCATAGTGCCATATATTAGATTATCACTTATCATTTGCAAAACATATTACTACAGTTCTTAGTGCAACATATAGAAATTTGGTATTTTTTATTCGTAATTCATCTTACTTTAACAATTTAAGTATTGTGTTTATTTTATATAACGCATTCGTCAGATCAAGACTTGAATATGCTTCAGTTGTTTGACGTCTCTCTTCAGTTTCTTATGATTCATATTTGAGTTTAGAAGTTTATCACAGAGAAGAAATTTCCATTCGTTAGTTTTCTTTACAAACTACTACATAATAGGTTTGATGTTCCTACCTTAAGGCAATTCAGATATTTTTATTTACAAATATTACGTACAATAATTTCATGATATGCTTTTATTCCAAGGGTTAAAACTTGATTCATATATTATTCATCTACACTTAGAATTCAATCTTTATGTAATAAATTACATCATTTACCTATTGATATATTTAGTATAAAAGTCAAAAGACTTGCTTTATCATATGATAATTTATTGACAATAGTTGATTAATATATTGTATATATGTATCAATATTACCAATATCTTTTTTTTTTATTTAATTTCTGTATTCATATGTGTTGTTCTGTAGTTCATTCTTTAGAATTTTAGTAGTTTTCTTAATTGTTTTACAGTTATTGGAACTAAAATGATACTGTATTCTCTTTTTTTTAAGTGAACATTGTAATTGGGTAACCTGTAATGTTCATAAAGAAAATAAAACAAAAACAATCCAAGTGTGTCCTTCGATTCCCACACCTTTATCAGTGTAAACCAGTGTGGACACTTGTCACTCGTAGCTCGTGAAAAATCAATGGCAGTTCTCACCACACTTATTATTCATTATGACAGAAGTGGCTTGCGCATTTTTGGAAAAGTAAGAGGCACACGCTTCAGTGCAGAGTATCTCGGCCAGGCTTAGAAAAATATCGAATCTTTACAAAAGAAATCTACTGGTACCCGAGTGGTCTTGCAGACTTTTGTTTTAGTGTGAAAGTCAGCAGGCGAAGGTAACGCAAAACATTGTGAGACCTGCAGCAGAATCCACACCAGTACCACTACATGTTACCGACTTTTGTTGTGCTGAAAGTGGTTGTGCTTACCGAAGGGCAGTTCGAAGCGGCAGTCCACCAACAGGGAATGCCCCGTGGGGTTCTTGGTCCCAACAACCTCGCCATCCCGCATCACCAGCTCTGCCTCCAGAGACAACCACTGGCCCGAACCCTCCTGCACAAACATACAACTTCCATTAACAAGGCTCAAGCAAAAATCATTAAAATTTCAGTACGACTGTAAATAAAATAAGGACAATGTAAATACATTCTCAGGCATAAGCTTAACAGTTTCTGGACATTATTAATAACATCATATCACACACATTGTAAGGCAGTGTTTTCCAACCTTGTTCATCACGGAGAACACTAAAAGCGATTAAACAAACTGCGGAAAGCCCCTGAAAACTTAGACTGTAGCACAAGTTTTTGTTGTGTAATAGGTGATCCACGTCACATTTATATGTTTTAAATTATTTAATTATACAATCCATAGAAATATTTCATTTAAACTTAAAATACATTAAGTCAACATTATTACATGCTGCCGAAGTCCCTGTCCACAGTAAATCCTCAATCCTTAGCTTGATTTTCATCGGCAGTGTAATGTCAAAATTGTACTTGTTTTTGAACACAATAATTCTATTCTAGACAGCAATTTTGCTAATACTTCTTCGTTAGACAGAAGTCTATTTTGGCTGCCTAGCTTTAATCTTTGTCAAACTAGAATACACCTTTAAAACTGTATTAAACGTCCATATTTATACTTTTTCGCTGGTCGATTGAGTTGTTGATCTGACTAAGGACGCATTTCGATGTTACCATGTCATTCTCAGCTTGCTGGTTGGTCGTCTAATCTCTCTGCTTTACCAACGTTATAGATAAACTTGGAATCCAACAACTCTCTGGTAGTAGTGGTGGAAATATAGCAGATGTACTACTTTAGACCTCTGGACTGCTAACTGGTTTTGAATACTCAGCTTGACTTTTTGATTGAATGAATTGCAGGATAATATTAGAGGAGAATATTTCAAAATACATGACCTGGTGTCATCACTAAGAATGTGAATTTCTCCCAAATATCTCATAAATATGGACATCTCATACAGTTCTTAACTATAAAATCTACATTGTTAAAAGTACTTCTTTTTATTTTCTCTACATGAACTATGTGCATAGTGTGAAGAGAAGGTACTGTAATGCACCCAGAAATTCGATAGCAAGATTTAAGCGAAAATACATGTTTTGGGACTCCCTGAATCCAAAAAAGCATTTCTAGGAAAAGGTACGTGTGTGCGTGTCTGGACAGCATAGCTCAAAAACGAAAAGTCCGTCAAATACTCAACTTGGTATTTTAGTTCAGTAGCTTTCAAGAATGCGACACGAAGATTTTCAGGAAAATCCCCCCACCCCCAACTACTCTTTACATGGAAACATTCTGAAATTCTCAAAAATGGCTCTAACGATTTTGATTAAAATATTATATAAAAAAGGTATTTACATAAATAAAATATATATCTTGAATGCTATGGAAATAGCCTCTGGAGACATCTTTATTCTGAGCGAGTTATGCGGAATTTTGCATAACTGGTAAACCATAAGAGATAGGTAGACAAAAACTTAAGACACAAAACTGTAGAGCTCATTAAAACACACAATTTATTTATTAATTATTATTATTATTTATTTATTTTTACCTTAACGTCCTTTAACCTGGTTGGTCATATCGGACAATGAATGAAATTGGTGAAATGATGCTCAAATGATCTCGGGGTCCATGGAGCTTAAAGTTACTCGACATTTGTCTTCTCAGGATAAGGGAAAACCCCGAAAAACCTTATCCGGGCAAATCATCCTAAGCGAGATTCGAACTCACGACCTTTTGAATGTGAAGCAGATACGCTACCACCACGCTACCCAGGCGGGCACCATTTATTTTGTATGCATTTTTCCCCTGGAGTTGACCGTTTTAGTATATTATTTGTTATTGCTTTCAGTTTTAAAATACTTATACTTGTCAACACCTGGCCACGCTAAGGATCGGAATTTTATATTATAGAAACCACATTTTAAAACATTTGACTGCCGGCTTAGCATATTGCATCACCTTATTTCCCTTCTAACTATAAGGAACAAAGCAATAAAGTCATTTCTGTTAATGTTTCTCTCGATTAGCATGAAGTAGATAGAAGAATAAGCTTAAAAACATTTGTTACAGAGACGTCGAGAAATTCATGTGAAAGGAGCACATCAGAATTTTACCTTAATATCCTCAGGGCTAACAGGCCGCAAAAGCTAGGTGCATTTCAAGTTATGTGTTACAAATTTTAACGTAATGACGGACCAAGGAACATAAGAATTGCATGAATGTATTAAGCCGTTTAATCAGAAATTGAATTTCATAACATTTATTAAATTATTAATAAAACGAAGGCTACAATGGCTATTATTAAGTTTCTCAACTCATGCCTCAGCTACAAGATCACAATAAAATTTTTCAAGAAATATGTCACATTTAACAATCATCGTCGGCATCAAAAAATGGTAATAAGAGCATCATTAAAGTTTAAAATATCATTAAAGCTTAATATGTTCTATTCACATAATTTCCTTTAGCTATTCAACAAACAAATATTTATTACAAAAAAAATATTCTTTTACATAAGTCACGCTAATCTAGTTAACTATAAGCAGAATTGTATCACTTGTTTCTTTGCAAATAAAAGGGAAATAAGGGAATAAATTAAGCTAAAGAGATAGTCAAATCTTTTAAAAGCTGGTCACCTTGTGAAACAATTATTTACTTAGTTGAAGACTGAAACCATTAACAATGAATATATCGAAAACGTTCAACTCTACAAGAAAAAACGTTTATAAGAGAATCTGTGTTTTAACGATATCTACATTTTTGTATAGCAAGTTTTTTGGCTATCTCTTACGGTTTAAGTGTTATGAAAAATTCTGCAAAACTCAACCAGATTAAAGAGCTCTTCAGAGGATATTCCCACATAATTCAAAATATACATTTTATTTCTGATGCAAATATTTTTAATATACGGTATTTTCAAAATCATTAGAGCATTTTTTGAGAAAATCAAAACTTTCGAAAAATGTTCCATGTAAAATGTAGCTGAGAGTGGGTCGGGATTTTCTTGAAAATCTTTGTGTCGCATACTTGAAAGACACGAAACTTAAGTACTAAGTTTGGTATTTAACGGATCTTTCGTTTCTGAGTTATGCTGTCCAAAGAAACACACACGGAGCTTTTCTAAAAATGCTGTTTTCGGACACAGAAGAACTCGAAGCATTTTTCGGTATTGAACTTTGGGTGGAATGCAATACCTTTTATAGCTACTATGTACATTGTATATATGGGCTTGAGAAAGTAATAAAAGGCGAGGTAAAATGTAAAGGTACGAAATATGGGAGATTTAATTATTCTTCTCAGCACTCCCCTGGATACACGGGCAACCCCCCCAAAAATTAATGTGTCACATAGGCCGGCCGCGGAATACGAACCCATGACCTGCTGTGTGCACCACCTCGCTCGGTTGGGTAGAAGTAAGCAATATAGTATTTTAAATAAAACGCCCTCCCTAATATAGAGAAAAATTCTGATGTGGCCCATTCACATGTCTTTCTCTACCTCTCTGCAACAAATTATTATTAAAACACTTATGCTCCTTTTTACCCGATGCTAATCAACAAAAATTAGCAGAAATAGTCTTATTACTTGTTTCCTTGTAAGTAGAAGCGAAATAAGGGAGTACCATAGGTTAAAGTGATAGTCAAAAGCTGGTTGTTATGTAACCGAAGTTCCTTTGTTTGTATGGACGGGAGTAGACACATCCCCGTATGAGAAAAATATGTTTTTTAAAGCTGAAACCAATAACAAGGAATATCTCAAAAACAACCCATTCCACGAAACAAAAATGTATGCAACTTAAATTGTGTGTTAACGAACTCTACATTTTCTATTAAGTAAGCTTTTGTCTATTTCTTACGGTTTGCTAGTTATGCAAAATTCAATAAAGATCATCCAGAATAAAGTAGTTTTCAGAGGTTATTTTAGAAAAGTCAAGATAGTAGGCGGGGGCAAAGGTGCGCACTTAACTCTTTTTTATTTTTCCTTCTGCTATTCTGGTTACATCATAGTGAAATTTTTACACAATACACCTAGGAGCATACTTTACACGATACAATAAGTTCAAGGTTGGTTGCATGATGTGTTAAAATTATATTTAACAAAATATTAGAAATGAAAAAAATGGATCCTTGCCCCAGGCCTGGGGTAAAGATCCTAAAATTACGGGGCAAAATTCTGACACAAAAAGAAATTATTATAATTATAACAGACTAAAGGACTAATTATAACTATTTCTCAGTTAGTGTCATTATTAATTTGTATAATGCTCTACTATATCAGAATCATCACAATCATTGTGTAAGCATCGTGATCGTGTTAGGCACAAATTCTTCAATCTTTTCCTTTTGAAGATGTACATCGGCGATAGGTAATGGCCCTGTGGCGCTCATGCAGCAAGCCACAGAAACGGTTTCGCCTTGATCGGCTGCAACTGCCTAACTTGCACATCTTTGGCCTTTTCTTGCCATACTTTTCGGCAATTTTCCAGGTACAGTTTGTATTCTTGTTTCGTCTTCATTATAGACTCAATGGGGCGGAAAAGTATATTTAGGTCGCAAAGTTTCCAGTTTCTGAAATAAAGCTCCATTTGTGCTTTATTGGATCCCATTATCCTCCCGATACTGATTTTCTCCGGTTGCCTCAAACTTAAATTACGACGAGCAGTCTTCCCCTGCCAATTGGATTTCATTATTAAATGGGTGGTTGACGCCATTACTTTCGGCAAACCGGTATACCAAATGTCGGAAGTGTTTAAACGTAAGGCCATAGAACATAGAGCCCAGATTGATAACAGTGCTCCGCCATTCAGTTTCTCCTGTCTCAGAAAATACTCTCTTGAAACGCCCCAATAATGCTACTCCATAGCCTGCTTTAAGTATTTTGCGTAATGTGGATCCAGTACATCAAAGTCCTGCAGCAGCATTTCTAATGGAATACCCATTTTCTATTAGCTTTCTAGCCTCCTCTAACGTTTTAGAAGACAACGGCGTGGAGGACGTTTTTCTCTTGTAGTTTCTGTAAAATGAAGTTTAACTAGTCTAATACTGAATCAGTTGACGTGAAATAGTGGACTATAAATTAGGGTGCATCAAATATGACAAATAAACCTACGCGTTAAGCATTAAAACCGAAGAAAGTAAAAACAAACGTTTCGGGCGAAGGTACGCATGCGGACTTTTACTCCAGCTAATGCGTAGGATCTTTGCCCCGTGGCGCCGATTTTTTAACTTCTTGTATCAGTTGCCATGTATGCAACTTGAAAAAATAACAACTAAGCTTAAAGCGTGAGTTAGGCTATGTACTTACATACAAAGTATTGGTAATTATTTTGTTGTTTGTTTAGTAGACAGAACACTATCAATTACACCGTAAATATTTAGATCAAAAGTTCCAAAAAATTAAGTTACCTCATTTCTCTAAAGCTTTAAAACGCAAATCAACAATACAACACCACGGACACTTCCCGCCATAACAGCTCTCAACTGAAGGAGCAGGGCCGCCACACTACACTTCAGAAATAGGAAAACACTAGATTCGGATCTTTGCCCCGTGCGCACCTTTGCCCCCGCTTACCCTACATTTTATTTGGTATGTAAATATCCTAAATATAAGAGGTTTTAATCAAAATCGTTAGAGCGATTTGAGAAAATCAACATTTTCGAGGTTTTTTCCATGTAAAAGGTAGTTGGGGGTGGGGGAGTTTTCTTGAAAATCTTCGTGTCGCATACTTGGAAGATACCAAACTTAAATACCAAGTTTGGTATTTAACGGTCTTTTAGTTTTTGAGCTACACTGTCCAAACACACACACACACACACACACGCGCGCGCGCGCGCGACTTAAACCATGTATTTCAGGTAAAATCTCTGTATCAAATTTTTGGGTGCATTACAATACCTTCTCTGTACACTATGTACATACTACGTGTAGAGAAAGTAAAAAGACGAACAAAATGCTGGTATTAACCAGATTATTGCTTTTAAAATAGCTGCACGCTATTGTAATATTTACGCTGTCACTTTCTTAACACAGTAACCCTTATTTCTGATGCAAAAGATGTAGCTTTTAAATGCATCACAACCGCATCAACAGGGTAGAAACCCGGACGAGATGAAAAATGGCAACATTAAACATGTACTTTAAATGCAAACTCTTGTATAACACAACATTTATATTCGTAGTTAAAGTGAAATAAATATTAAAGAGAAAAATAAATGGAGACATCAAACTTATGAAATAGGGGGATGGTGTCGCGTATGTGCGCTGAAACGGAAATAGACTCTACGCAGTGGAGTCAGAAACGGGCTGGGGAGGCGCAGCTAAAATAATCTGATATGTTCCATTTACATGACTTTCTCTACATCTCTAACAAATCGTCGTTAAAGCATATTCCTTTATCTACTTCGTGCTAATCGAGATAAATATTTAGCAGAAATTGTCTTATTACTTGCTTTCTTGCAAGAAAAAGGGAAATAAGGGAATACATTAGGCTAAAACGACTGTCAAATCTTTTAAAAGCTGTTGCCACGTGATTGAAACCGTTTCTTTGCAATATCAGGAGTTGATAAATTCCCATATGAGAAAAGTTAAGTGTTTGAAAACTGAAATCAATAACAAAGAATATCTCAACAATGGTCAATTCCACGAAAAAAGTTATATAAATTGAGTGTTTTAACGATATCTACATTGTTTGTGTAGTAATTTTTTATCTATCTCTTACGGTTTACCAGCTATGGAAAATTCAGCAAAATTCATCAAGAATAAAGAGATCTTTAGATGATATTTCCAGAAAATTCAAGACTTACATTTCGTTTGTCATAGAATTATCTATATATAAGAGATTTTAATCAAAATATCTTTTGAGAAAATCAAAATTTATGTAAAATGTTCCATGTAAGGGTAGTTTGGTGTGGTAGGAGTTTCTTGAAAATCTTCCTGTCTCATCCTTGTAAGACACCAAACTAAGTACCCAGTTTAATATTTAAAAGTCTTTTCGTTTTTGAGCTATGCTGTCTACACACACACACACACATAAATACAATGGCCTTTTTTCTAATTTGTTTTATTCAGGTGGGTGCCAAAACATGTATTTGCGGTGAAATCTCGTTATCGAATTTTTGGGTTTATTACATTATCTTCTCTATACCCTATGTACATAATATGTGTAGAGATAGTAAAAATAGCGACAAAGATGTACTTTAAATGCAAACTCTGGTATAAGACAAAATTTATATTCGTAGTTATAGTGAAATAAATATTAAAGAGGCTATTTCGTTCGAGACAATCCAAGCGCGTAAAATTCCAAGCAACCGTAACTCATTATCTCTGCATTTTAATCGTTTTATCACACCCTTGTGCAACTGTTTTTCTAAATTTATCGTACCTACGTGCATTTTTTTTCTCTCTCTCTGTTCGTCTCTTAATAGTAATATCAGTGTGCAATGATATTCCCGTACATAATGGCGGAAGTTCCAAAACGTTTTAGGGAAAGGTCTAATCGCTGAAATAGACATATGAATTGAAAAGTCAAAACCGCAGAATACTAAAAACAACAGAGTGTGTGTGGAACCAGTTCAACGAATTCTATAAGCAACGAGGCCATGTTTTATGATATGGACAAGTTTCAGTGGTTTCGGTGCAAATGTACCACAAGACAAATGAGATTTTAGGATTATTATTCTGGTTTCCATATAGGCTAATAGTCTTATTAAATACAACTCGAGCTACAACTTTCTCTCGCAATTGTTGCTCGCAAATTTATTCATAAAAGTTGGAACTCTCGTTATATAACTTATGTAAAATATAATGGAATTCCATAAGCAAGATTTATAATATGGACATCAAGTTGCAGCGATTTCGGTGCAAATATCCGTCAAGACAAATGGGGTTTTAGGAATATTGTTCTTCGTGTCCATATAGGCTAATCATTGTCATGGCTTCCTTCGGAAGGGAAGTAAAGTCCTTAATCCCTTGTCGTAGATTTATGGCACGTAAAAGAACCTCAAGCTTGATAGAGAGGCCTCTGGGCAAAATTAAGTGGTATTTCACGCCCAGTATAGAATGGGACGCTGAGAACCATAGCAGTTAAAGAGCGTCCATAAATAAACCTCCCGTGTACATTTTTACTTTCTCTAGCCCCGTTTATACAATGTACATAGTGTATAGAGAAGGTATTGTATTGCTCCCAAAAATTCGATACCGATATTTCACCGGAAATACATGCTTTGGGACTCCGTGAATCCAAAAAGAAGCACCTTCAGAAAAAGGTCCGTGTGTGTATCTGTCTGTCTGTGTGTCTTTGGACAGCATAACTCAAAAACGAAAAGATGGTTAAATACCAAACTTGTAATTTACGTTTGGTATCTTCCAAGGATGCGACAGGAAGAGTTTCAAGAAAATCCCCCACCCCTAACTACCCTTTACGTGAACAAATTTTCAAAAATTTTGTTTTTCTTAATAATGACTAACGATTTTGATTTAAATACCATATATTAAAGCTATTTCCATCACAAAATGCATATCTTGAATTTTCTGGGAATAATTTCTGAAGAGATGTTTATTCTGGATGAATTTTGTTGAATTTTGCATATTAGTAAACCGTAAGAGATAGACAAATACTTAGTACAGAAAAAAATATCTCGTTAAAATACATATTTTATGTCATATACATTTTCTTCGTGGAGTTTGCCGTTTTCAAGATATTTCTTGTATTACAATCACATGATTTTCTCTATCTGTTCTACAAACACTTCTTACAAAAGATTATTCTTCTTTCTATACAATGCTAATCGAGATAAACATTATATTACTTAGTTCCTTGTAAGAAGGAAAGTAAAGGAATGCACTAAAGTGACACGAGTCATACGTTTTAAAAGCTGTCGTTATGCGATTGTCATGGTCAATCGCTTCTTTGCTTGACCAGGAGTAGAATAAAAGAAAAACGAGATCTCCCTATCTGAGAAAAGTACAAGAACTTTACAACTGAAAAAATCTGATGTGTTCCATTCACATGACTTTCTCTATATCTCTGCAACAAATTATTGTTGTAAAGCTTATGCTTCTATTTACTTCATGCTAATCAAGAACAAATGGGCAGAAATAGTCTTATAACTTGCTTCCTTAAAAGTAGAAGCGAAATATGGGAATACCATAAATTAAAGTGATAGTCAAAATCTGGTTGCTATGTCACTGAAGTTTGTGTGTTTGTTTGTGTGGATAGGAGTTGACAAATTCCTGTATGAGAAAAGTTTGTTTTTTAAAGTTGAAACCTAAAACAAGGAATATATAAAAAACGACCAATTCCATGAAAAAAAGTATATAACATACATTGTGTGTTTTAACGTTCTCTACATTTTGGTGCAGTAAGTGTTATCTATCTCTTACGGTTTAGGAACTATGCAAAATTCCATAAATTGCATCCAGAATAAAGCTTCAGAGGCTATTCACAGAAAATTCAAAATATATATTTTATTTGTCAGGTAAATATCTTTAATATTCGTTATTTTAATCAAAATCATTAGCCATTTGAGAAAATCAAACATTTTCGAAAAAAGTTCCATGTAAATGGTTGTTTGGGATAGGGGGATATTTTGTCGCATACCTGGAAGATACTAAACTTAAATACAAAGTTTTGTATTTTATCAACTTTTCCTTTTCGAGTTATCGTGTTCACAGACACACGAACATACACACGGAACTTTTTCTGAAAATACTTTTTTTTGGATACAGGGGGCCCTAAAACATATATTTCCGGTGAAATCTCGGTATCGAATTTTTTGGTGGAGTGCAATATCTTCTCTATACACTATGTACATAGTAGGTGTAGAAAAAGTAAACTTTACATTTTTATTGTTTTATTCACGAAATAGTCTTATTAAAAGCTATAACTCTGCTCTAGATCAATTCGCGAGCAACATAAAAGTTGGAGCTCTCGTTATATTACTTATGATAAATAAATGGAGACATCAAAGTTATGAAATATGGGGATGGTGTCGCGTATGTGCGCTGAAACGGAAATAGACTCTACGCAGCCCCGACGTTGGAGACAGAAAGGGGTTGGGGCGGCACAGCTAAAAATAACGCCTGCTCCGGTTTGACTTTTTAAGGTCAACTGCGATCTGGAATGAAGCGTGCGTCATTAAAATGCTAAACTGATAATAGACAGCGTTCATAAAGAAACGGATAAACAGCGAGAGAACGCTCCCAGATATTTGAGTCGAGCATTAATATGCATACAGCGTAACTTGCACGAACTGCGGCATGCGTGGGAGTGATCGTAAAGGAATTGTTTCTGTGCTAGCCAGCCCCCAAGTGTGTTCCTGGGCCTTTGGAACCTCATTGCCCATTCAAATTGGACAAACCTAATGCATATTCCTTTAACAAAAATAGCTCTGATTGCCTCCATTATGCATGGCGGTATCACTGCCTCTGAAACCGCAAAAATATCTTCTGTTCTCTAGCTGTTCCGCATACAAACATTTTATTCAAAACATTAATCCACATCATACTAATCAAGATAAACAAAAGTAGAATTGGACTCATTACTAGCTCCTTGTAAGTAACGGGGAAAAGTAAGAAAATGCACAGGATAATGCGATAGTCTCCTCCTATGAAAGACGGTTGCTATGTGAAACAATTGAAATTCAGTCTCTTTTCTTGTCAGGAGTAACCAAACAAGAAACGAGAAGATGGATGCCCTCCCTATTGAAACGAATACTCCGGAACGTCTCGAAAACGGTTAACTCCACAAAAAATGTTTATTACAAATTTCGTTTTTAGATGAGCTCTACATTTTTTGTGTTATAAGTTTTTGTATATCTCTTACGGTTTGCCAGTTATATAAAAGATCTTCAAGAATGAAGAGGTCTTCAGAGGCTACTCTCAGAAAATTCAAGATATACATATCGTTTGCCATAAAAATATCTTAGACATACGGTATTATAATCAAAATCGTTACAGCCATTTTTGAGAAGTTAAACATTTTTGAAAAATGTTCCACTTAAACGGTAGCTTGGGGTAGTGGGATTTTCTTGAAAATCTTCGTGTAGTATCCTTGGAGGACGCCAAACTTAAATACCAAGTTTGGTATTTATTGGACTTTTCGTTTTTGAGCTATACCGCCCACAGACACAAAAAACACACACGGACAGTTTTCGAAAAATGCTTTTTGCCTTCAGGAGTCTCAAAACATATATTTCCGGTGAAATGTCAGTATCGAATTTTTGGGTGCAATAAAATACCTTCTCTGTACACTGCCTGTGAAACCGAAAACATATTTTCTGTGTTACGTTTACATGGTGTTCTCTAGCTGTTCCACAAGCAACTTTTCTTCCAAAAGATTATTCTTTTATCTACAGCATGTTAATCGAGAAAAACATACACAGAATTAGTCGTATTACTTAGAACCTTGTAAGCAGAAGGGAAATAAGGGAATATACCGGCTAATGCAATAGCCAACCTCTTTAGAAGCCCCCTTTGGGTAACAACTGAAAGTTCATTCTTTACTTGCTAAGATTAAGCAACTGCAGGTATAATAAATATGTAGATCTGATTAAAACACACAATTTATGTCACATCTTTTTCTACAGCTGACCATTTAAAAGGTATTTCCTATTATTTGTTTCAATTTCAACAAATTTGAACGTTTCTCAAAAGAGAAGCCCACATTCGTTTCATTCCTACTCATGGAAAAAGAACTGAATTTCGGTGAATTCGCAAAACGACCTCTTTTAATGGATTTGGCTCTAGGTTTAGTCTAATATTTCCGTTCTACTTATAAGGGCTAAATATACCTGCAATAAGACCGTTTCTGGTCATGTTTATTTTGATTAGCACGCAGAATAATCTTTTGCACGAATGGTTTGTTTGCAGAGCAGATACAAAAACTTACGTGAATGGAACACAGTCTGTTTTATCACGAGGCCAAGCAATGAAAATGGAATTTCAAAGATCGGATAGCGTTTAAGCCTACCATGCTGCCATTGTGTTTGCAAAGATAAACTGAAGAAAACATTTCAATACATATTTATCCCAAATAACGTGAAGCAGATAGAAGAATAAGGGGTTTACTTTCACTAGCACGTATGTATATATCATGTACATAGTAGCTAAGGAAGGTATGTATTCCATGCAAAAGTCTATACAGAACTTTCACCGGAAATACATGTTTTAGGGTCCCCTGAATCCAAAATCTCTGACGTGATCCACCCCATGACTTTCCATTGCTGTTCAGCAAACAAACTTTACTTAATGGACACTATTCTTTTGTCAACATCATGCTAACCAAAATAAACATTAGCATAATTGGTGTTATTACTTGATTCTATGTAAGCAGAAGGGAAATAAGGAATACACTAGGCTCAAGCGATATTCAATTCTTTTAAAAACCCACCTGGGTAGCGTGTTTGCCTAATATTCAACAAGTCGCGAGTTGAATCCCGGATAAGGCTTCTATCGGGGTGCTCCCTTATGAGAGGACGAATGTCGAGTAACTTTAAGCTCCATGAACCCAAGATCATTTTAGCATCATTTCATCACATTCATTCATCATCCGATATGGCCAGCCAGGACGTTAAGCCAAAAAAAAAAAAAACTTTAAAATCCGGTCGCAAGTGAAATTCCATCCTCTTTGCTTGCCAGGAATAAGCAAAAGACAGCCGAAAGAAAGATGATCTTACTTTTGAGAAAATTTTAAGCGGCTAAAAATTGAAACCAATAAAAGGGAATGTGTCAAAAACGGACAAATCTGACATTACATTTTTGTTTTCTAAATGTTTGTCTATTTGATATGGTTTGCCAGTTACGCAAATTCCAGCAAAATTCATTCAGAATGAATAGGTGTCCAGAAACTATTCCCAGAAGATTCAATATATATTATTTGTGATGTAAACATCTGTAAATACGGTATTTGAATCTAAATCGTTAGAATCATTTTTGAGAAACTTTTCATACCTTGTTCCATGTAAAGGGTATTTTGGGGTGGGGGAATTTTTATCTTTGTTTATATTCCTTATTTTATAAAGGTCTGTTGGACCTTTGGAATTGATGGTGATAAAATTATGTATACTTTGAATTAAATACACAAACACTTCACTCATGGATGGATTTTCCTCAAAATAACTAAACCAAAGTTTACCTTAAGCAAAATAGAATCAAACACAGCATAAGAAGGAGAGTGAATGTAAAAAGGTGACAAACAGATATGGATAAGAATGAAATGTAAAAGAAAGTAAAGGTATATTTAACAAAAGAGATTGAGAATAAAATGAAGGGGAGGCACAGAGTAATTAGTGAGAGGTGCCTCATTATCTGGGTCAAGGGTGCCAACCGCATTTGAATATTTTCACTCTCAGCACCGAGAGGGGTTTTTTATTAGGTCATTGCTGGCAAATAATCTTTATGACGTGTTCCTGGCAGGCTGACAAACTTTAAGCATTAATTATAGCCTTTCTGTTTTGCGAGTTCGTGAATCTTTGGCGAAATAGTAGACAAGGTTGGTAGCCGTGGCATATTAATGAACAGGGCACAGCGCGCCTCCTTATAACAATGGCACCTTTTCTTTCTCGACCAATTACTGTATTATTAAAATAAGTTTATAATTTAAGGACTGCAAAATTATGGAAAGAGTACCTTTTTATTTATAAAAGAAATTTGGCTTTGTTAGAGCGAACATTCTTTGTTGCCAATTATCAAAACGCAAAACTGTCTAGGTGTATCCTTAGCAATTAACCATTCAGATAACAGTACTCAATATTGAAATCAGCATACTTTTTCTACACGTAAAGAAGTTATGTTGGCCAAACAAAGACCGTGCCGTGGTTAGACCACTTGTCTCTCACCTAGAAGGGCCAGATTCTACCCCAAGCGACCACATGTGAGATTGGTGGTGGACAAAGTGGCGCAGGGGCGGTTTTTTTTCTCTCCGAGTTCTCTAAATTCCCCCGCCATCACATTCCACCGGTGTTCCATCTTCATTCCATGTATCACCAGTGTCAATGTCTGCGGTGCCACAAGTAGTAAAAGTGGGCGTTAAACACTACCAAAAAATCTGATGTGATCCATTCACATGACTTTCTCTACATAGCTGCAAATAAGTATTGTTATTCTTCTATTTACTTTCATGCTAATCGAGAAAAAAAAAATAGCGAAAATAGTCTTATTACTTGCTTCCTTGTAAGTAGAAGCGAAATAAGGGAGTACCATAGGTTAAAGTGATAGTCAAAAGCTAGTTGCTATGTGACTGAAGTTCCTTTGTTTGTATGGACAGGGGTTTACAAATTCCTGTATGAGAAAAGTGCTTTTTAAAGCTGAATTTAATAACATGGAATATCTCAATAACAACCCATTCCACGAAAAAAAAAAAAAAAAAAAAGTATATAACTTAAATTGTGTATTTTAACGAGCTCTACATTTTCCATTAAGTAAGTTTTTGTCTCTCTCTTACGGTTTAGCAGTTATGCAAAATTCCGTAAAATCCATCTAGAATAAAGCAGTCTTCAGAGGCTATTCCCAGAAAATTCAAGATATACATATTATTTGTCAGGTAAATATCTGTAATATACGATATTTTAATCAAAATTGTTAAAGCGATTTGAGAAAATCAAACTGTTTGAAAAAAGTTTCATGTAAAGGGTAGTTTGGATGGGAAGGATTTTCTTGAAAATGTCCGTTTTTAAGTATTTATATTGGTATACGTTTTCGGCTACCTTTTCTTAAACGGCACCATGGAAACCGAACCGATCCTTAATTGTTTCATGTAGCGATTGTTTTTAAAGAATAGACTATTTCTTTAGCATAATGTATACCCTTATTTCCCTTCTACTTAGAATGAAGCAAGTAATGGTGTAACGTTTACCATTGTTAGCTTGATATTCCCCAGGTTGCAGTCTCAAACCCGGCGGAGGGTGATGATTTTTTTTCGGGCATAAAAATCCTTACCATGGCTTCCTTTGGAAGGGAAGTAAAGCCGGTGGTCTCGTGCTGTAGATTTACAGCACGGAAAGAACCTCAAACCTGATAAAAGAGGCCTCTGAGCAAAATTAAGCAGTCTTTCAGGCCCAGTATAGAATAGATCGCTAAGAACCACATCATTTAAAGAGCATCCGTAAGTAAAACACCGTTTTATTTTCATTTTTAATGCAGCAAGTAATACCGACCTATGCTGCTTATGTTTAAGTCGATTAGCAGGATGCAAATTAAAAAATGATTCTTTGAAGAATAATTAGTGTTTGGAACAGCTAGAGAAAGTTATGTGAATGGAACACCGGCATTCTTCTTCCTTTTCTTGACATTTATCTTGCATGTATGTACGATCAAACGATCCATAAACTTAAGTATGTAATAACTTTAATGTGACAGTGACAAAGATAGGTTATCAGGGAACTGTCTTAAGGAAATATGGCGACAAAGAGGGTGCAAAAGCTCAGTGCATCAACATGACATATAAGGGTGTTGTTCCAAACACGTTTAGATTCTTGATGTGCCTGAATTAAGTGAAGTGATATAGGCTATAAACTGCTCGAAGGAGTTTTGTTGAGATCGCGTTTTAATTCAGCGGAGCTCCTTTCTAGTCTTTTTCTTTGAGGGAAGTTCGAAAAGTGCCTGACAAAGGAACAACAGTCCGCATGACCGGAAATAATATGCGGCTGCTTAAAGAACAGACGCCCGTTTTTCATCACACTATGGCGTTGCCTTGTACCTGCTAAGATTTGTCTTCTCCCTTTTCTTTCATTAACCAACCACGCCATTTCTTTGCTTATGCCATCCTTATGTTTTATGTTTATTCTTCTTTTGTTCCATTTTACTTTTTCTTATCGTTTTCCTTTCTTCCTTGACATTTTTACGATTTCGATAACGACAACGTACAGAAGTCTTCAATAAAATCATCTTTGTGTAGTATTTTTATGTTCTCTACACGTACTATGCATACAGTGTATTGTACTGCAGAAAAGGTATTTTATTGCACCCCAAAAATTAGATACCAACGTTTCGACGTCCCCCGAATTCAAAAAAAGCATTTAGAAAAAGGTCTGTGTGTATGAGTGTCTTGTGTAGCATAGCTCAGAAACGAAAATTCGGTTAAGTACAAAACTTGATATTTAAGTTGAGTATCTTCCAGGGACGCGACACGCAGATTTTTAAGATAATTCTCCCATCCCAAACTACCCTTTACATGGAATAGATTTAAAAAGTTTTGATTTGCTCAAAAATTGCTCTAACGAATTTGATTAAAATACCTTATATTTAAGATATGTTTGAGGCAAATAAAAGTATATTTTGGATTTTCTGGGAATAGCCGCTGAAGACCTGTTCATTCTGGATGACTTTGGTAAATTGGTAAGCAGTAACAGATATACAAAACATATATACAAAGTATGTAGATCTCATTAAAATACATGTTATATACATTTTTAGTAGAATTAACCGTTTTCAAGATATTCCGGATTATTGGTTTCAATTTTAAGCCACTAACTTTTCTCAAACGGGAAGAAATCTTTCTTCTCGTTTCTGGCTTGTTTTCTCCTGGCAAGCAATTGTTTTACATAGCGACCGACTTTTAAAGGAGGAGAATATCACTTTAGTCTGCGCATTTTTTTTTTATCATTATTTCCCTTCTACTTACAAGGAAGGTAAGACTAATTCTGCTAATGCTTACCTTGATTAGCATGATGTAGATAAAGAAAATCTTTTGAATAAAAACTTTGTTTACCGAACAGATAGAGGACATCATGTGAATGGAACACAATATACTTTTCCCCTTCTTCTTACAAGGAACAAAGTAATAAGGACGATTTCTACTGATGTTAATCTCGGTTAGCATGATGTGGATAGGAGAATAAGCTTTTTACTTTCTCTAGCCCCGTGTCCAAAAAAAGCATTTTCAGAAAAAGGTCCATGTGTGTGCCTGTGGACAGATAGCTCAAAAATGAAAAGACGGTTGAATACCAAACTTGGTATTTAGGTGTGATATCTTCCAAGGAGGCGACACGAAGCTTTTCAAGAAAATCCCCCCACCCCTAACTACCCTTTACATGGAAAAATTTTTGAAAATTTTGTTTTTCTTAAAAATGGCTTGGTGTTATCAAGTTAAACATCAAATGCATTTTGAACATCGTTACAAAACCACAAGCATTCAGAATAGACAAAAACAGTCGTGTCAAACATGGGGCCCCTTAACAGACTACTAATCTAATTGATAACCAAAATACATTTATTAATATACCAATTCCTATTAAATATTCAAACACCCGTAATAATGCAGTGATATATTTTTACTTTCTCTAGCCGGTATGTAAATGTACATAATAATGTACTTTATTGATACCGTAATTTCACACGAAATACATTTTTTGATAACCTCTGAATCCAAAAGATACTATTTTTTAGAAACAGGCATGTGTTTTTGTGTGTTTAAGTTACGGAGGGATATTCCACACTGCAGCCGTTGACTTATTGTACGTGGAGGAGAGGATGAGATGAGGGCCGCCGACAACCGGACAGGGTTAAGAGCCGTCGTGGAGGGCCCATGACAGTTCACAAGCAGTTCATCTCGACGCGGGGAGCGCCAGAAACCCGGATTAGACCACCTGAGTCCACAGACAACCACCAGCACTAGCCCCCACGAGAGGCGTACTTCTAGAATGGCGTCTTTGCCGCAGTCCTCGTCGACACTTATAACCCCGAAAATGGTATCGCTTGGGAGGAAATGAAGATGAAATGAAGGAACAGGAAGTTCGGGGGAATGAAGATATCTCTCCAGTATTCACCTAGTAACTCGGGAAATCCCACGAAAAACCTCGAGGGATCTGCTGTGGAGAACCGATCCCACGACCTCTCGAAAGCCAGTTCCAGACAAAACACCTCAGCCTCATGACTTGAACTTTCTGACGGTAATTGTATCAGGATTTGGCATCGTTGAGGACATAACGGGCAAGTGAAAATTCAGCTTGTAGTTTCATTGTTAAACAATATTAAGGCTTTTAAATTAAAGTTTTAAAAGACAGATAAACCAAGGCATTTTAAGAAAGCTCACAATGATTATGATTTATTCAATATGTTTCACACATAAAAAAAGGAATTAATCTCTTTGAAAATAGTTTTGAATACTTCAAATCGTGTTTCTATTGTTCTTGCTCCATAAGGCAGATACTAACATCCAAATGAAACTGATTTAAATTCAGTGCAATACAGGTTAAAAGACAAATAAAATGAAATATGGATTCCTTAACTCGTTTCTTATTTGCAAAGCCAACACCCTGCAATGGGTCGGATTGTTGTGAGAATACTAGACATGTTTGGTTCCAATCTCTGTGAATAGTCGTTTTCCCTTATGAAGGCAAACAACATTTCTCACAGATCAGGACTTAGAGAAGAAGTCTTCCATTCTGACAAGAGCATCTTTACAGAATCAAGTATCTGATATGTCAGTCACAATGTATGCCAGTTCTCATTAATATGGGTCCTTTAAGGCAATGCAACTATGAAATTTGGAAAAAAATCTAGCTTTGATGGTAATTTTAGTTGTTTAAATTCATTGGTATAATACATAAGAGAATTTTAAAACTATCTACATAAAACTCAAACTCCATAGTAAATGAGTGTGCAAAATACATGTCGTATAACGTAACTCCATAACACGACAGTCCACAAGGGACCATGGCCTACCGCCTGGCCCCTGCATCCCCCATCTTGGCCCGAAGGTGTTATGAATGGGGTGGAGTGCTGCAGGGTAAGACGTGATCAGCGCATTGAGTCCTTCCCAGCCGGTTGATGCGGTCCTGGATCTGGAGCTGCTACTTCTCAATCAATTAGCTCCTCAATTGCCCCCCCCCAGGGACCTTACGAGCCTGAATGCACCACGGACCAGGTCTGCCAGGGGGGGGGGAATTCCCCACGCCGGTATTGGGAATTAAACCCAGGTAACTATATGCTGAACCAATCGAAAATGTGCAAGCAGCGGAGAGAAAAATATTAAAACTGCTACACTGCCTCTGTTGAATAAATGTTTTCGTTCTATACGAGTAAGTCATCATGTTGTCAGCACTGATAAGCAAAGCAACAACTGAATATCGCAGACCATTAAGCATGAAGTCCATGAAATATGTAAAGCAATCTAATTATAATTATAATATGTCTATACATATTGAGAATTGTTAATGTGTGACATACGTGTTAAAATTGCTTCCTACTCACAATATAAAACATCATTTTTACTTTCTCTATACGTACTATGTACATAGTGTATAGAGCAAGTATTGTATTCCACCCAAAAATTCGATACCGAGATTTCACCGGAAAATTCATGTTTTAGTACCCCCTGAATAAAAAAATAAACATTTTCAGAAAAAGGTCCTGTGTCTGTGTGTGTGTGTGTGTGTGTGTGTGTGTGTGTGTGTGTGTGTGTGTGGACAGCATAGCTCAAAAACGAAAAGACTTGAATACTAAACTTGGTATTTAAGTTTGGTATCTTCCAAGGATGTGACACGAAGATTTTCAAGAAAATCCTCCCACCCCCAACTACCCTTTACATGGAAAAAAATTTCGAAAATTTTGATTTTCTAAAAAATGGCTCTAACGATTTTGATTAAAATCCCGTATATTAAAGATATTTACATACCAAATAAACTGTATATATTGCATTTTCTGGGAATAGCGTCTGAAGATCCCTTTATTCTGGATGAATTTTGCTAAATTTTGCTTAACTGCTAAACGGTAAGAGACAGACAAAAACTTACTAAACATAGAATGTAGATCTGATCAAAACTCTCAATTTATTTCTTTTACATTTTTGTTGTGGAGGTAACCGTTTCCGAGATATTCCTCGTTTTTGGTTTCACTTGTGAGTACTTATACTTTTCTGGGACAAAGTGTCCGTTGTTCTTTTGATCTACTCCTAGACAGCAAAGAAGTGATTTGCAATGACAATCGAATAAAGACAGCTTTTAAAACATTTGACTATCGGTTTAACATAGTGTATTCCCTTATTTTCTTTCTACTTATAAGGAACTAAGTAATAAGAACATTCTGATAATGATTATATCATTAGCAACGTGCAGAAAGTAGAATATTCTTATGTGAGAAGTTTGTAGTTTTTACCACTTGTATTATAAATAACTATTTCTCAGACAGGAAGCCGCTTCTGTTTTTCCTTTGTTCCTGACTATACAAAGAAACTAATTTAATTGACAATCGCATAGCGACAGCTTTTTTATCGCTCTACTTTGGTGTAATTTTTTAGCTACCTTCTACATATAAGAAACTAAGCAATAAGAACATTCTGCTAATCCTTATATCGATTATAAGGGAGTAAAAAGAAGAATATTTTGCAAGTTTTAGCAGGTGATGTGAGCGTACCATATCAGATTGTTTTACGATATATTTTGAATAAACAACATTACGAGAATGGCTTTCATGGAAAGTGAATTTCAGATTTTGAACACCACAGCAACCGCTAGCACAAATGTGCATAATATTATTTACTTTTGTCAATATGAAGTCGGGGCCAGGATAACTTGTTTAGTGCGGCTAGTATTGCTAATGAGTCCTTATGACAGCACTAATGAGCAGACCATAACGTACACAATGGTGGAATATTCGCGTGCAAAGAAACCAGCCAGCCAGCCAGCGGATAAAACAACAACAAAACAAATATCGACCGGTACTTTCGCTCTCTGCTGTTGCTTTGTTTAAGTTTAGCGGCGCTACCAACCTACCAAACAACTAAATCACACCGCATAGTTAATCAAGCGACCAGTGAATCCATTGTGACTGCCCATATCCGGGGTATTCAAGGCGCTCAATACAAACTAGGCGCCTGTTGATGTAATATATACCTACAGTATTTCCAATCACTTTCCATTTTGGATACTAACTCAGCTTAACTCAAGCATAAAATAGCATTTAAATAAATACGAGTAGCGTTCAATAAGCCTTACGAAAAGGAAGAAAACATTTTTCGTATATTTTTACTTTATCTAGCACGCATGTACAATCTACATAGTGGATATAGAAGGTATTTTATTCCACACAAAAATTCGATATCAAGATTCCAACGGAAATGTATGTTTTGAAGTCTTCAGGGTCCAAAAAAGCATTTTTAGAAAAATATCCGTGTGTATGTCTATGTGTGTGTGTGTGTGTGCGCGCGTGTATGTGCGTGTGCGCGCGCGGTGTGTGGACAGCATAGCTCTAAGACGAAAAGACCTTAAATACCATACTTGGTATTTAGAATTAGTATCTTCCAAGGAACATCTTCAAGAAAATTCCCCCACGACAAACTACCCTTTACATGGATAATTTGTCGAAAATTTTGATTTTCTTAAAAATGGTTCCAACGATTTTGATTAAAATCTCGTATATTAAAGATATACATTCCAAATAAAATTCATATCTTGAATTTCCTGGGAATAGCCTCTGAAGACCTCTTTATTCAGGATGAGCTTTGCTTAACTGCTAAACCGTAAGAAATAGACAAAAGCCTACTACATAAAAAATGTAGATCTCATCAAAACACAAACTTTACGTCCTTTACGTTTTTATTGTGGAGGTAACCGTTTCCGAGATGTTCCTTGTTATTGGTTTCAATTGTGAAGTACTTATATTTATCTCATACAGGAAATGTCCGTTTTTCTTTTGTTCTACTCCTGGGCAAGCAAAGAAGCAATTGACAATGACAATCGTATAGCGACAGCAATCGTATAGCGACAGCTTTTAAATATTTGACTATCACTTTAGCCTAGTGCATTCTGCTAAAGTTTATCTCGATTTGCATTGTGTAGAAAGAGGAATAATCTTTTGTAAGAAGTTGGTAGAGCAGCTAGAGGAAGTCATGTGATTTTTTCTTTATTTTTCAACATAATGTCCTTTTAGTTCGATACATTTACTATTTTAGGCCTTCCAAAAAGTAGGATTTCGGAAGGTCCTCAAAATAGGCAGATGTTTGACAGACGAGATTATCGTTAAACGTGAATCGTTTTCCGCCAAGCCACTTTTCCAAGTGTGGAAATAAAAGTGTCACTGGGGGCCAAATCTGGTGAATACGGTGGATGCTGTAATAATTCGAAAATTCTACAATTTTCGCCATTGAAACTACACAGGTGCCCATCCTTGCGCTGTTTTGATGGAAGAGAATATTTTTCTGTGCCAGACGAGGGCTTCCCCGCCCCCTTGATTTCTCCGCTCAACCGGTGCAATGACAAAACACAAAACTGTTCATTTATCCTTCTTCCTTTCAGCAAGTAATCAATGCAGACGATTCCGTGTGCGTCCCAAGAAACCTTTGACTGCAGATTTCACGCCCTCTACCTTCGGAGCCGGTTCACCTTTAAAAATCCACTGTTTCGACTGCACTTTTGTCTCTGGAGTGTAGTAGTTTATCCATGTTTCATACACAGTTATGTATCGACGCAAAAAGTCGTCAGAAAAATTGCCAAACCGGCTTTCAAATCAATCACACAATTGCGTGTATTCTCCATTGAGAGCAAACGCGGCACCTATCTTGCCGACACCTTTGTCAGGCCTAATTTTTTGTGCAAAATTGAGACCTGTGGCCTCTACTATTTAGCGAACTTTGATTCGTCGTTCACTCAAAACTATATCCTGGGTTTCGTCAATCATTTCGAAGGAAGTCACTTCTACTGGACGTCCGGAACAATGTTCATCATTTGTGGATGCACGGCCACGTTTAAATTCATCTATCCAAATATATAGTGTTGCGGGAGCAGATATGCTATGAACTCTATTCAACTCGACTTTTCTCTCGCTTGGTGTTAAGCCATTTAAATAGAAGTGCTTAATCACCACACGAGACTCTTCCGCCCCCCCCATCTTTCTCAAGAAGCACAATATTGCTGATTCAATCGCCTACGGCGATAGATATAACTAAAACTTTAACCATCATCTAGTAAGAGAGAACGGTTACTAAATTCAAACTTTTTTCGATGCACCGAGTGTAATTTCTTAGATGTTCTAAAGACTTATTGAACCCTCTTGAATTTGTGCATCAAGCATGCAAAATAAGGCCATAGTGAAGAAATACTGAATGAATGAGCTAAAACTTTTGCGTGCGTGGTGCACAGTACAATAGTTTTTAGTAAAAGATCTGTAATGTAAATTAATTAAAATACATGTAAAATAAGCGATACATTTAACGATCATGGTCATTTATTTACTGATATATCCACATGAATCCTAGTGAATTTATGCTTCCAAGCTAAAAAATTACGCTAATTTAGCGAAAATTGTCCTACGTTCACTAAATCTTAAGACAATTTTTGTGCACATGATTATATAAAATAGAAATAGCTTACCTGTATGTGTACTAGGTATTTCAGGTATTATTTTATTACTGACCAATGTATACAAACATTTTTAAAAATAAAGCACTATTTCATTATTTACAGTCCCCTATGTCAGGTAACATAATTTAACTAAATAAGGATCTTATTTAATTACTGCTCATTATTTGATGTGTGCAGGTACCTCTATGTGCGCCACGAGATGCAGAATTGCACGGTGATATTTCAAGTTAAAACCGGCAAATGACTAACTGGCTAAGCGACCCTTGTTTTACCTCTCTTGCTTATCAGCGGATCCGGCAAGTCAGTCACGCTCACTTGGAGCGATAAAACGAAGATCGCTCTTGCCAGTTCTCCATTGGGCAGGAGAGATTGTAGAGCTAACCTTTTCCGAATTATTGGTTTAATTTTAAACAGCTTAAAATTTTCTCAAAAAGTAACATTTTTCGATTCATATATCTTTTGTTGTACTCCTGGCCTTGGAAAGAGAATCGAATTTCAATAGTAAACCCATAGCGACAGCTTTTAAAAGAGTTGACTGCCTCTTTAGTCTTCTATTTCTACTTAAAAGGAACTGAGTCATATGACATTTCCGAAAATGTCAACAGTCCAACAGGCAGCTGTTGTAGAGAACGTGAACTAAAATTTTGTGTTATTACATTCTCTTCCGCGTGCAAAAGAGTGGCTAAATGGAGGTATTACATTCCAATCAAATATTCAATAAAACATTTTATCGTACCGAGGTCCTCTGTAACAAATGAAAACTAAATGATCTGTTCAATTCACATAACTTTCCCTACCGCTCTGTAACAAATAGTTATTCTTCTATCTACTTCATGCTAAACATTAGCATAAATGGTCTTATACTTGCTTCCTTGTAAATAGAAGAAAAATAAGGGAATACACTAGGTTAAAGCTGCTTACTATATGATTGAACAATATTCGTTTATTTCCATTGCCAAGACTTGAGAAATTTCCGAATTAGAAAAGATTTTAGTACTTTAAAACTTAAACCAATAACAAGAAATATCACGAAATTGGCTCACTCCACGAAAAAAATATATATAGCATAATTGCGTGTTATATCGAGATATACATTCGTTGTGCAATAGGTATTTTTCTATCTCTTACGGTTTACCAGTTATGCAAAAGTCCTCTAGAATGCAGAGGTGCTTAGAGGCTATTCTCAGAAAATTTAAGATATGCATTTTATTTATCATGTAAATTTCTTTAATACACAGTATTTTAATCAAAATCGTTAAGACGTTTTCAAAAAAATAAAAATTGGACTTTATGCCCGTAGTTTGGAGTGGAAGGTTTCCCCCCAAATCTTCGTATTGCGTCCTTGGAAGATACTAAACATAAATACCAAGTTTGTTATTTCACCAAATACTCGGTTTTGAGTTATCGTGTTCCACACACGAACACCCACATACACACACAGACTTTTATTTTCTACACTTTTTTTTAAAACAGGTGACCCTGAAATGTAGGTATCGAATTTGTGGATGGATTGTAATACCTTCTCTATGTATTATGCACTAAGTAGAGAAAGTAAAAATCGGATGCATAGCATTCCTATACTTTTTCTATTTACTCCTCTACAAATTATTTTTACAAAAGCTTATTACTCTATTTCTTGTTACTTCAGATACTCTTTCAATTCATTTTTACACATTTTGTTGTACGATACAGCATAAAAAGTTGGTCAGATCTTTAACGAGCATGTTATTGTGTGATAGCTTTGAAATCCCTTGCTATTTTTATGACCATACCGCATAGCCGTTTACATACATTGTTGGAAAATATCCGTGTTTGTCTGTGCGTGCGTGTGGACAACATAACGCAAAAACGAATAGTCGATTAAATACCAAACTTGGTATATAAGATCAGTATTTTTCAAGGGCGCGTCACGAAGATTTTAAAGAAAATCCCTCAACCCCAAATACTTGATTAAAATATTATAAATTAAATATTTTATATTATAAACAAAACTTATATCTTGCATTTTATGGGAATAGTATCTAAAAATCTCTTCATTCTCGATCAATTTGCTTAATTTTGCATAACTGGTAAACCATAAGACAGACAGACAAACTTACTGCACAGAAAATGTAGATTTCGTTTAAACACATGTCATATACTTTTTGGTAGAGCTCACCATTTCCGAGATATTCTTTGTTATTGATTTCAGCTTCAAAATACTTATTTGATTACCGCTTTAGGCTATGGTGCTCTTATTTCTTTTCAACTTACAATGATGCTAGTAATAAGAAAATTTCTGGTAATTTTATCTCGATTAGCTTGAAGTAGATAGAACAATATGCTTTTTAACAATTTGTTACAGAGATGTAAAGAAAGTAATGTGTTTGGAACATAACAGATTTTTGAAAATGTTTATTGCCTTTGGATGGTAGTAAATTGCAAGGGTTTGTGCGGTAACCTAGGCAGACGATGCCTTATCCGATCTTACAACACCCTTCTTCCAGGTGTGTCTCATGCAGTTTGCTACTGTTCGTGCGACTCTGAAATGTGGCCAGAAAACTTGTGAACTCAGCCTTTATGACACTTTTCCAAGTTTAAATTCCTGTTGATTATAGTGTTAAGAGTTTTTAATGATGTTCCTAACTTGCATGCAAAGGCTCGTTGTATGGCGGGGTTACTGCCCGAGACAAAAGTTTTGACTTTCTTCATCCTGGAGTGCGGTTAGTTGCATGTTCTTTTGTCGCTGTCACGTAGGCCTACTTTGGAGTCGGTCTGAATTAGCGCCACCGAAATACTTGATAAACAAACGTGTACATACCTCTTTGTAGTTCTATGGTGCGCCGGCTATGCTCATCCATGTAGAACACAAAATTTGACTCTCACTAAGGGAAGAAAGAAAGATTGGGGTATGAGACACGAGGTGGACTTACAAACAGAAGTACTTCACTTCAAGATTCTTCAGTATAGATACTTTTATTCACCTTTGTTACTTGAAATAATAGTACTTGAAGACGTAGAAATAGGTGTTAATAACTAGTGCTATTTTCTTCTGCTTACTAAGTTCTCGTTGTCTACGGTCATTGATAATTACCGCGGATTTTCCCATTACACGACATATCAACTTAAGCGATAACTAATGTTCACGTAATATCATCACATCCTCCAGCACTAACACTGCCGCATTTACGTACATACAACGTACAGCCTACAGCATGTCGCACACATATACAATTATAATCACCGTAACAAGCAAGCCCTATTTCTTGTAAGCGCATCGTTTATATACCTAACATATCCAATCTTGAGGCTCATTCCTGATTGATTAAAAAGAAGCGCGAAAATTTGTTGTCACGTGATTAATTTTGGAAGTCCTTTGTATTAGACTCACGTGAAAGCACTTTATAATGGAAAATTTCCGAGCTGCTAGCTTTTAGGGAAAAGACCTTTCTCTATCGAACTCTTTGTTACTTATGTATCTAATGCACTAAAATCTTGCTCTCACAAAAGTCTTTATGCTACAGTATTAACAAAGAAAGGTTTTGTATTCTGGTATCTGCTCATTCTTGGCTACTGAAGCAGATATATATCTTATATTAAACCTGTGTAAATTATTAATTAAACTAATAAAATATAAAGCGTACTAATATACAGTTGCACTTTACTTTTTACTTTCTCGATACGTACTATGTCCATAGTGTATAGGGAAGGTATTGTAATGCACCCAAAAATCCAATAACGAGAGCTCACCGGAAATATATGCTTTGAGACCTCTTGAATCCAAAAAAATAAATATATTTTTAGAAAAATGTCCGTATGTGTTTCTGTGGGCAGCATAGCTCAAAAACGAAAAGTCCGTTAATACCAAACTTGGTATGCAAATTCAGCATCTTCTAAGGGTGCGACCCGGGCTCGATCCCAAGCGATCGCATGCGAGATTGTGGTGGACAAAGCGGCGCAGGGTCGGGTTTTCCGGTTTCCCCGCCGTCACATTCCATCTTCATGTATCATCAGTAACATCGCCTGCGGTGCCAGAGCAGTAAAAGCGGGCGTTAAATATTACAAAAAAAAAATAAGGGTGCGACACGAAGATTTTGAAAAAAAATTCCCCCACCTCAACTACCCTTTACATGGAAATATTTCCTAAAATTTTGGTTTTCTACAAAATATCTCAAACGATATTGATTAAAATATCGTAAACTAAAGATTTTTACATGGCAAATAAAATGTGATTGTATATATTGAGTTTTATAGGAATAGCCTCTGAAGGCATCTTTATTCCGCATGGATTTTGCGGAATTTTACATAACTAGTAAACCGTAAAAGGTAGAGAAAAACTTATTAAACAACAAATGTAGAGCTCGTTACAATCCACATTTTTTCGAGCAATTGACCGTTTTTGAGATATTCATTGTTATTGGTTTTAGTTTTAAAATACTTATACTTTTCTCATACGGGAATTTGTCAACTCCAGGGCATAAACAAAGGAACTTCAATCACAAAACCAGCGTTTAAAAGATTTTACAATCGCTTTAGCCTATAGTACTCCCTTATTTCCCTTCTACTTACAAGGAAGCAAATACTATAAACATTTTTGCTAATTTTTTCTTGATACACGTGAAGTAGGTAGAAAACTAAGCTTTTTAACAATAAATTGATGCAGAGTTTTAGCGAAAGTCATGCGAACGGAATACGTTGGATTTTTATAATTAGCCTTATACGACTTTGTCCATTCTGTTGAACACAGAACTTATCATTTTCTTGGAAACAAATAAATTTCACTTCTCATGTATCTCATTAACAGCGTAATGGCCCTAGTTTGTATCGGAAAGGACGACAATGTAACCTTCCAAAAATGGTTAGATTTACTTCGGCATTGTTGCAGCTGGCACATACCAACTCCAGGCAGGCAAAGATATGCATATGTTTGTCGTGCAAAGCAAGGTTACCAAATCGAAATATAAATCTGTCCCTTAAGGAGTATAAAACCCCCTTTCCAAATTGTCCATATTTTTTTTCCAATTCTCCCGAATAATAGTTTAATTTACTATCTTTAACTCTAGATATTAAATTAAATTCTTGTCGAAAGTTGGAAAGTTTCATATTGGGATGATTACAAACTGATTAGGATAATAACTACAAGATAATAGTGGTTACGCTTCGTATTTTACAAGCATAAAATGTCCAAATAATTAAAACTTTGAGTGGATAAGTCATCCTCCGTCGATTTAGGGATTTCTGGTTCCCAAGGTCACAGTTTAAAATCCGGCGGAGGACAATGGCATTTTTGTATATAAAGCCTTGGTCCTGGGTCATAGATTTATAGCATGTAAATGAACTTCAAATCTTAACCTCTAACGTTGTTAAAGAGCAAATTAAGTGTTATTAGCGGTTCGATTGTTCAATATTTTAAGGTCCTGTCGATGTTCAGTTGTTTCTCGAGAAGGCTCAAAAGAAAATAGAATTTGGTTGCCAGCCTATAGCGTCCATTAAACATTTGACGGTCGGTAACATCTTCGTATTTATAACGAAATGTGTAATATAGCATTTCTGTAAAAGTTTATTTCGGATGACAAATGCAGGATGACAAATGTAAACGTAGGCAATAAGCAATCAGAAATTAAAACAAGTGAACAGCGCCTTGCGAGAGAATAGCAAACTAAAATGGCTGGCAGAGACGAGAGTGTGGCAGCATTCGTGCACATGCAAACTAGAGTAGCAAATTTGCTTGGTGTTTTATTAATATTTTAAAGAACGGTTGTCTCGTAGACGATGGGTGGTTCATCCCCTTAATGAAAGTCAAATTAACGGAGGAGATTTTCATAATCTACTAAGTGAAATGAGAGAGAATCATTAAGCGAAGCCATTTTAATAGCACATCGAGCAGTGGTTCTCATTGGCTGATTCCTACGTTGCATGTTAACTTTGACGCAAAAACTCAGCGTTGTCTGCGGTTATGTCTACGTCAATGTGAATGCAACCGTCGTGAATGAGCCTATACATATACTGACTACAAGCTTCTGTGCCTACGTTACGTCTATGGTTGATTTTCTATGTGAATGGCCCTTAACACTTGACTGTCTTTATCCATTTGTTTATTCATGTTAACAAACGCAACAGGTTGTGCCTCACTTGTTTATGCAGTGGAAACATTATGTTGATAGGAATTCCAGCTACACGTACACTCAACATATTTCCCATTACATTGTTTTCAATTTGTGTATGTTTTAATGTTGATTATCGATTGTTTAGCACTGAAATCTCGACTTAAGAGAAAGAAACAACTGACTCCGAACTGACTTTTCATCCTAGACCCCGGGTTCGATTGCCGGCTGGAATGGAACATTTTTTCTTTGATTAGAATTAGTTCCTATCTCCCAGAGAGTTGGGAAGTATGTATGCGAGAGTGAATGAGTATGTTTGAGGGAAATAAATAGTTTTAAACCCAACTTAAAGAACCTACAGACAACGAGTTGATTCTAATGAAAAGCCTTAGATGTTAAAGGGGGGCTATATAAACGAAACAAAAAATCCGATGTGTTCCATTCACATGATTTTCTCTGCATCACTGCAGCAAATTATTAAAATGCTTAGGCTTCTATTTACTTCATGCTAATCGAGAAAAAATTGGCAAAAATAGTCTTATTACTTGCTTCCTTGTAAATAAAAGCGAAATAAGGGACTACTATAGGTTAAAGTTATACACAAAAACTGGTTGCTACGTGACTGAAGTTCCATTGTTTGTATGGACAGGAGTTGACAAATTCCTGTATGAGAAAAGTATGTTTTTAAAGGTGAAATAAAAAACAAGGAATAACTAAAAAACGATTAACTGCACGAAAAAAATGTATATAACAAACTGCGTGTTTTAACGTGCTCTACATTTTTATGCGAAAAGTTTTTGTCCACCTGTTACGGTTTAGCAGTTATGCAAAATTCCGTAAAATTCATCAAGAATAAAGTAGTGTTCAGAGGTTATTCGCAGAAAATTCAAGATATACATTTTATTCTTCAGGTAAATATCTTTAATATGTGACATTTTATTCAGAATCAGCTATTGTTGAGAAAATCAAAATTTTCGAAAAAAAATCCTTTTAAGGGTAGTTGGGGGTGGGGGAATTTTCTTGAAAATCTTCGTGTTGCATCCTTGGAAGATGCCAAACCTAAAGTTCGGTTTTTAACGGACTTTTCGTTTTTGAGCTACGCTGCCCACAGGCACGCGCACATACACACGCACAGACCTTTTTCTAAAAAAAAAAAAAAATGTTTAGATACAGGGAACCCTAAAACATATATTTCAGGTGAAATCTCGGTATCGAATTTTAGGGTGGAGTGCAATACCTTCTCTATACACTATGTACATAGTACATAAACAAATAAAATGTCGAGATAGTATTTCCGAGATATTAATTGCCGTTTTCAATACACCATCATTCAGTTTTTGTAGAACCAATTCAGCAATATCGTTCAAAGAGCCTTGCATTTCAAAATCAGCATATAGTGCACCGCCGAGTGGCCGAGGGGTTAGACTACTCGCCGCTCACCAAGCGACCGCATGTGACATTTGTGATGGGCAAATCGGCGAAAGGGCGAATTTTCTCTGGGTTCTCCGGTTTCCCCCACCATCACATTCCATTGGTGCTCCATTTTCATTTCATGTATTATCAGTGTCATCGCTAGTGGTGCCAAAGTAGTAAAAGCGGGCGTTAAATACTATAAAAATAGTGAACCGCCTTTTAACGTTAATTAAATTGCTCCATCTTCCTGTATCTGCTTAAACCAAGCGAATTGGCTCTGAGGTAACTTACAAAATATTGTTTGGAAGATCTCGGGATCAATTGCCGTCCACTGCCCACTCTTGACTATCCATGGTTTGCTGTGCTCGATAGACGAATGCTGGTGGTTTTTCATCTACCATGATTTCCTTTCCGTTATTTCCTTTTAGTACTTCATGTATGCTTCCAGGTTTCGTGGTATATGGCGAAGCCGGACAAATGGCGCGGGGCTTGATCAAAGAGATGTGTGCTTCCCGGGCACACTAGAGGGCTGCTTGGTCGACGTATCGTTTACCGCTCTCTCTAGGTAATTCAAATAGGGAGGCTGAAACTATAACGCACTTCCTTGCGTTGCTACCTCCTGTAGATCCTTTACTTCATTCCTTTCTCCTGAGGAGTAGTAGTCGCCATAAATCTGTTTTATAACCAATATACTATTCACCTGGTACCTATAAAAAACTGTGTCGTGAAAAATAAAGCTACACATTACAGAAGAGGCCCCCACAATGGGCCGGTTTTGTTTTGGTAGTGTTTAACGCCCGCTTTTACTGATGATACATGAAGATGGAGCCCCGGTGGAATGAGATGGCGGGGGAAACTGGAGAACCTGGAGTAAGCCCGCCCCTGCACCGCTTTGTCCACCACAAATCACACATGTGGTCGCTCGGGATCAAACCCGGGCCCTCTAGACAATGGGCCGGTGAACCCAAGTAAGCCATGTGGCTTATTGCGCTTCTAATGTAACCCCTGGGAGGAAGGGATGAGGGGAGACCCGAAGGGTAACCAGATCCAGAGGACGACAGGCCTAAGTTTACACGGGGTTCATAACGTTATCACATCTTGACCCCACCAAGGGACCCTGTAGTGGGCGTCACTCAAGAGATCGGTCCCAACTGAGCACTCTCGACCGAGGAAAAAAAAACCCACATTCACCACCAAACTGCAACCTGCTGAAAAACTTTGCCTGAGCCTACAACCCTAAAACACGATTGCAATGAAGGCAAGTCGTGGTAGAAGAGAAACCCTAGCATTCGCCTACAAACCCGGGGAACCTATGAAAAACATTGTTTCGGAATGGACGGTCGCCAGGCGAACCTGGGACCTCCAGAATGCGAGTTGCCCACGTTACTGCGATAACTATGTGAAATCAAACCTCTGCATACGTTTATTTCGATTAGCATGCAGAAGATAGAAACTATCCAGCAGGATTTCAGGCGGTTACATCTGTGGCCCGCATTCAGGAGGTTCCGGGTTCAAATCCGTGTGTTGACAAATCTGGCTCAAGAATTTTCGTGTTTTCCCTCGGTCGCTGAGATAAATGGGGCATTGGATGTTTAATACCACGACAGAAAGTTCCACCTTCACTCTAAGAACAACAGTACAACTGAAAATAGTTGACAATAGCAACTGTGTTATTCCATTAAAAAATAGTCTAAGCAGCTAGATTGAGTGACACACTAATGCCATCTTATTGTCTGGGAGGAAAGAAGTATGTATAGTTGTGGGGATATGTCTTCGAAGAGCCGGCTGAACTCTACTATCTGATGGTGGAGGCAGCTAGGCCATGATGTTTAGCTGCAGACGCCATCTGACCAAATATGTGAAAGCAATTGCACTGTGACTTCCATCGCCGTCTGCTTGGCAGATACGAAGGTGGTGCGGTAAGGTACGGGGATAGTCCTTAAAGGCTACTGTCCACCATATACAGTCTACGAGTTATTTTACAGAATAGATCCATCGCGATACGACGTAGAAGTTAAAGAGATGTAAAATAAAATACATTAAAAAAAAGCCTTATGCATTCTATTCACATGGCTCTCTAGATATTCTGCAACAGATTATTCTTACAAAACCGCATTCTTCTGTCTACTTTGTGCTAATCAAGATAAACAGAATATAGCAGAAATGATCGTATTAATTACTTCGTTATAAGTAGAAGGGAAATAAAGAAATAACGTGGGCTTAAGCGTTAGTCAAATAATTTAAAAGCTGTTGCTATGTGAATTTAGTTTGTTGCATGGCCAGGAGTTGAAAGATTGCCATATGAAGTATTTTAAAACTGAAACCAATAAAAAGGAATAACTCGGAAATGGTCAATTCCACAAAAAAAATGTATATGACATAAATTATATGTTTAAGTAGATTTTATGTGTAGTAAGTTTTGTCTGTCTCTTACAAAATGAAATGGCGTGTTATTTATGGACGCTGTTTAACTGCTGTGGTTCTCAGCGTCCCATTCTATACTGATCGTGAAAGACAACTTCATTTTGCCCAGAGGCCTCTCAATCAGGCTTGAGCTTCTTTTACGTGCCGTAAATCTACGACACGGGACCAACGGCCTTACTTCCTTTCCAAAGGAAGCCGTCCTTATCTCTTATAGTTGATCAGTTATACAAAAGCTATCCTGAATGAAAATGTCTTCAGAGGTTATTCCCAGAAAATTCAAGATATACATTTTATTTGGTATGTGAATATATTTAATATACGGATTTTAAACAAAATCCTGTCGCCCTCCGTAGTGTGATGGTTATCATGCTAATATAATATACCCAAGGTCGCGGAGGTCGATGCATTTTTTTCGGGCGTAAAAATCCTTGGCATGTCTTCCTTCGGCAGAGAAGTCAAGCCGTTGGTCGCTTGTAAGAGATTTACGGCATGTAAGAGAATCTAATAAAAAGGCCTCTGAGCAAAACGAAGCGGTCTTTCACGATCTCTGCTGAGAATTCATACCTTTAACTATTACAAATTCACGAGAACTGCAATACTATCCAATTAACCAATTTATATAAGAGCATCCATAAATAAAATTATTTCCATTAATCAAAATCAGATCAAAATTTTCAAAGCTGTTTTCATGTAAAGGGTAGTTTGGGGATGACGCATCCCTGGAAGATATTACACTTAAATACCAAGTTTGATATTTTACCGACTTTTCGTTTTTAATTTATCGAGTTCACAGACATAGGACACACACGGACTCTTTTCCACTTTTTTTTTTTTATACAGGCGACGTATATTTTGAATGAAATCTCGGTATCGTTTTTTGAGTGGAATGCAATGGGTACCTTCTTTACCTATATGTGAATTGTACATACGTGCTAGAGAAAGTAAAAAGGATATAAAGTGAATATAACGGTTAGAACTGTTGTAGCGAGTGCAGGGCACCAATAATGAGGGCGTTGACGTTTAGCTCCGTCGTTAGGAAGCGCACTGATGCCCCATTTCTTTCTGTTTCAGAGCGAATCGTTTACCCGAGTGAGAAGATGTATCCGGCCCTTAAGGAGTGACGTCAGCAGCAATGTATCCTAACTTACTAGACAGCACTTTCACAGTTTGTGACCTAAGATACTATTTGCTCTGTCGTTTTAAATGTCACAAGCACTCGCCTAAAAGCGAGGAGAAACCTACCTGTGACGTCACGCGATCTCTCTATATATGAAATCGATGTCAAAGTTCCGCGGGTTCGTTGTCCCAGTACGTGATGAGGAAACGTAGTCGAGAAATTTGGGTTCTCTCACACGTAAAGGGTCTTTGGGATCAATTTCTGGTAACTACATACATAAATAATTCCGTACACGATATCTCTTGCTTAGCCTGTTATCTGCTGAACTATGACATTTTACTTTCTCTGCTGCTTATCTTTTGCTAAACTAGAAATAATACCAGCGTTCATTGACAATTTAGCTCAAATATTGAAGCACCAATGGAATGGCCGATCGTGGTCATCTGACTAGAGCGATATCGCAGCTGATGTTCATTTCTTTAAAATGTTTTCCCACCTGACGTTCGTTTGTTTAATCTCTTGTCTTAGTTATTGATAAGGTAGTAGCCAACCTTCACTTTTAAGAGCTGTCAGTTATTGTACTTTAAATAACTAATGTTCGAGATGACCGCAATAACCTCAAATAAAACAACGTTTGCTTCCATTTCATGTATTAGCTATTAAAAGCAAAAATAAAATAATTGTTCCCAATTTCTATTGTTGCTATCGATACTCGTACATTGGGTGTAGACACGGTCGATCATATCGTAATTCAGGAGGCAGAGATGAAAGAAAAAATATTTGGTAAGTAAACATGGTCGAATGCATCATCTAACATATGAGAACTAATTTAAGTATTACAATCATAACCTGATAAAATATCCCTTCCTATATACTATAAATAATTAATAGTCTATTTCACTGAATTGTCTTATCAAATACACTCGTGCTTTCATCTCTTAAGACAATTCACACCCGTAGCTTCCCTCCGGTCGCGAATTATCGACAAGATGAAAACACTCGTAGCATTATTCATGGCAATTTAGCTGAACTAATAAAGTGGCAATGAAATGGCCGAAATTAAGTAATTTCAACCAATCGCAGTCATATGACTGGAGCGATATTCACGGAACGATATTACAGCTGATATTCGTTTCTTTGAAATCTTGATGCACCCGACGTTCGTTTGTTTAGTCTCCCGTCTTGGTTATTGGTAACAAGGTGACAGTCAGCCGTGACATTGCGTGATGACGGAAAGTTTGAAACGGTTTAGTCAGGCCACCGCACAAGAAATAAAACAAATAATTGAGAACTAATGCATTAAAATCATAACCTGATAAAATCGCCCTTCCTATATATTATACATTGTTAGTCTATTTCGCTGAATTATTTATCAAATACGACCATCTCTTAGGACACTTCAATCTCGTCGCTTCTCTCCAGCTGTGAATCATTAACAAGATGAAAACATTCGTGGTACGAGTATTAAATACGAAAATGTATGCTGTAAGATTCTAAACGCCCATAAAATAACGTGTTAACATCACATGGCTTTCTCTACCTTCTGTCGTCTATTGGTGAGTATACAAACTATTCAGAGGAAAGTTTATTACTTTCTCTATACGTACTATGTATATAGTGTATAGAGAAGGTATTGCACTCTACTCAAAAATCCAATACCGAGATTTCACCGGAAATGTATGTTTTAGGGTCCCCTTTATCCAAAAAAAAGCATTTTCAGAAAAAAGTCCGCATGTGTGTGTCCGTGTGCCTGTGAACACGATAACTCAAAAACAAAATTATGGGCTAGAGAGAAAAAGTTCATCACTTAGTTAAACTTTGAAAGACAGCAGCTAAGTAGCTATACTGAAGAAAGAAAAAGAAAAAAAAAATTATTTCCTTTGAAGCTGTGCAAATTTGTAATGCTTTTGTATAATTCTCTATGAAAATAAATCCTAATGTAATAAAAAAATATGGGGAAGAACCTTGATGTGAGAAGAGTCTCGCGTTCCGAAGGATCCTATTGCGGCGCGTCCTTATTTGCGCATCCAACTGCGATGTCTCGCATTCCAGTTCCTCCGCCGCGTACCAGAGCGAACATAAAAACGATCACCTCCCAAACGCCGTTACCACAGTAGTATACATAAATTTATCTGTAAGATAATGGATGTAAGACATGTTTAAATGTATAAATATATAATAAAATTTTGGAATATATTGCCCTGGTTCAAGAAATTAGCTGCCCGGTTATAATATTGCAGACTTTTGTTATATTGTATTATATTGGTAGGGAGAGTAAAAAATAACTTTTATATGTATAACCATTATAATTTGGAACAAATAGTCACAGGCAGGCACGAGTATTAGACTGTTACACGTCAATTTCGTTCACAAGAGTTTGTCGCGTTTAACAGCAATTTAACAAGGACCATATTTTAAGGCGATGGTAAGTGTATGGTTTGACCGGACAAAGCCGTGATTAGCGGTCGTTTATTTAGCCGCTGGAGTGGCTACACGCGACGGTGCGTGTGTACACGCGTGGGCAGTGCAACTAAGTCCAATGTCACCCCAACATCAACTGAGATGTGGTAGCAACAACGGCAATGTGTCTTATGCATATCATTACCAACTCCGTCGAGAGTCGTTGGCTTTTTGCATTAGTCGCAGAAATAATGGAGCTTTATTCAATATTCCAAAACACATTCCGTCTCTCGCTTTTCACTGACATTTTATCGCTTCGGTCCCTCCATTATCGAGCGAGGAGGCGTCAGGTAACGTTGTGACTTATTCGAAAGTTCGTGGGTTTGATCCCCGTGGTTGGCATTTTTATCTTTTATTTATTGTTTAACGCCCGGTTTTACTACATACGCATTGTAGGCGTGACACTGGTGATACTTTGAATGAATATGGAGCACAGGTGGAATATGATAGCGGTGAAAACTGAAGAACCCAGAGAAAACCCACCAACATGCGGTAGCCTTGGTGAGAGGGGAGTGGTCTGACGGAATCATTTATTTTTCTTTAATGTATGCGAAAATAAAGAATATTTTATTTTTAGGTGTTGGCAACGGCCATAAAAACACTTCATTCCAACGTTCATGCTAATAATGAATGAACAAGTGTATTTATTGAAATAACAGTATCATACATTAAGCTTCATCAATCTCGCGGGTTCACAGACCGTACGTGCTTTGCAATACACAGAATAGTAAGCAATATTACAAAAACAAAGAATTAAAAGAGTGAATACGAAAATAAAAGGACAAAGATATTCAAATACAAAAACTTAAATTTACAACAGAGTACACCTTATTCAGATGCAATGATTACCGTCTTTGCTAGGCAACTAGTTTTTGCTGTGTATGTATGTTTGTAAATCGCATTTCATAATTGGTAACGGAGCACGATTGAATATAAAGTTTTGTTTTGCTAAACAAATCTCCCTCAGGGACATTGAGCATGAGGGAAGAAGCTTAATGTGAAGCAGCGACGAAGAAAACAGATGTATGAATGGCATAAACGTTTCAGTCAAGATTTTCGAACGCTGAAGAAATAGTATCTAATTGAAGTTAAAGGTTAAATAGCTTTTTTTGAACATAAATTGTAACTTGTATTTTTATGAGTTTTTACCAAATTTCAGCTGTGGGTGCCCATACGTGCCATGAGAGATCTTTAACATTGTATTTTCTGGATATTAATAAAAATTAAAATAGACGTAAAAGATTTAAAAGTACAAAGGCATGTGTTTCTTTCTTATGCTTAAATCGCGATCGGAAGTGCGTCTCATCGTAAGAGATTTATATACACTGAGTTCATAGAATCGTGCCAATATAATGACAGTGGTTTATGTTAGTAAGAAAATAGCTACTCCCCAGTACACACCTTTTTTCCCCGATTGTAGCACTCCACTTAATGTTGGTCTTACTCCCCCTTATCCTTTCATTTCTGAGCCAGAAACTGAATTTTGTTTATAGGTTAATGTTTGAATGCCAGGCTTTTGACATTAAACCAATTCAAAACAGCTTCATTCAGGGATTGCTGGTGTGGACCATCGTCGCGAAGCATGCAATCCAGTCACTCAGATGAAGGGTTTCCGTCCACTTACTCGCTTAGGATTGGCTTTTGTTTATAGGCTAACGTGTGTCGGACTTGAATTCAAACCAACAAGAGACTGACTCACCCAGGGCTCTCGTGGAACACATAAGAATTTCAATTAACAATGATTAAAGAAAAAAGCTATAGGAGCAGGAGAATAGTCACGTTTCCTATACTCGACCCTGCATGAATAACAATTATTAAATGCCCTCCTGGTTGCGAATCATCAGGTCGCGAGTTTGAATCTCGCTTAGAGTGAGTTACCTGTATAAGCTTTTTCTGGGTTTTCCTTTATCTTGAGAAGACGAATATCGAGCAAATTTAAGATTCATGGACCTCAAGGTTATTTGAGCATAATTTCACCAATTTTATTCTTCCAATGTGACCGAACCACTTTTCGACAAACTAAAAGAGCAAATGGCAGGCAACGGAAAGGGACATTCCGCGTACTGTGACCTATGCAAATACATTTTAGCTCACACCACCCAGTAAGATGAGATGAGGAAAAAATAACATAAAAGGCCACAGGTCACAATCAGACAGACTACCAGAGACGCGCGGAAGTCCCTAAATTTTCCAAGTTCAATGAAGCGTCCCATGCCGGGTTGCCAGATAGGGTGTGCAAGCGAACCATCGACCTGGCACCACCTAGAGTCCAAGGAGAGAAATCTTTCCATTGAACATGCATCCCACCATCTGCCTGCACTGCCGCAAACTATGAACCTGTAAGCACACCTGAAAAGCGAGAGGGAAACTTAGAAAGATTTGAAAGCAAACCAGTCACCCATCGCCTGGCGACACCGACAAACCATGAAAAACGCATTGTTCAGAATGACGGTTGCCGGAAATTGAACCTAAGACTCCTGTATGCGAGTCACGCCAGTTACCGCAAAGCCTACCTCGATTTAGACAAACTAAACAAGATGCTGTATGGTCTATTTTCTAAGTAGGATCTATGATATGTAAAACACAAAATGTTATAACAAATAGCCATTTCAGAATATTTCCATGGCATAAGCAATACTATGTCTTGAATTTTCCGAATGAACTCATCTCTTCTTTTAGAATTAATTGTTTATAACTCGGATAAATAAAAGGAAGATATCACCAAACATACATACAAAAACTCATACACACAAACTTAATTTTATCTGAAATACGCTTATTACTTCCTGTACACGTTCTATGCACATAGTGTATAGAGAAGGTATTGTAATGCACCCAAAAATTCGATACCAATATTTCATTAGAAATACATGTTTTGAAACCCCCCGAATCCAAAAAAAAACATTTTTAGAAAAATGTTCATGTGTGTGTCTGTAGGCAGCATAGCTCAAAAACCAAATTTGGTATTTAGGTTTAGCATCTCCCAAGGATGCAACACGAAGATTTTAAAGGAAATCCCCCAACCCTAACTACCCTTAAATGGAACTTTTTTCGAAAATTATGATTTTCTCAAAAATGGCTCTTAACGATTTTGATTAAAATGTCGTATATTAAGATATTTATCTGACAAATAAAATGTATATCTTGAATTTTCTGGGAATAGCTTCTTAAGCCTACTTTATTCTAAATGAATTTTACGGATTTTGGCCTAACTGCTAAACCGTAAGAGATGAACAAAAACTTACCACACAAAAAATGTAGCACGTTAAAACACACAATTTATGTAGTTACATGTTTTTCGTGGAGTTGATAGTTTTTAAGATATTCCTTGTTAATGTTTTTAGCTTTAAAAAATTTATACTTTTCTCATACAGGAATTTGTCAACTCGTGTCCATGCAACCAAAGGAACTTCAGTCACATAGCAACCAGCTTTTGACTTTCACTTTTAACACATGGTACTCCCTTTGCTTCTACTTACAAGGGAGCAAGTAATAACACTATTTTTGATATTTTTTTCTCGATTAGCATAAAGAAATAGAAGCATAAGTGTTTTAATATTATTTTCTGCAGAGATGTAGAGAAAGGCATGTGAATGGAACACATCCGATTTCTTTAGTATCGAAACTGCTTGGATATTCGCTGTTATATGAAGTTTCAAATACTTTATACAAAGTGATCATGAAATTGTTCAATGTAGTCATAAAAAGAGAAGAATGAATGGCAGCATATAGGACTCGCTTTTTAATGACTTGCCTTACGATGCTCTATCACCTCCAGTATCTCTCTTGCACCTACAGAAAGTGTATAATGGAACTACTTATGTAAAAGTTTATCTCCATTAATATGAAATGGATGGAAAACACAGAGATTTGTACCAGACAGGACTTGCCCTGTATACGCAGCAATAAAAGAGGACATTAGGCTAAAGCAATAATAATATTCCGCATCTGTAGTGTAGGGGTTTCTGTCTGTCTCAAACTCAAGAGGTCCTGAGTTCGAATCACAGTTATGGTGAATTAATCGGATATGTTTTCCAATGTCGAGTAATTTTAAGCTCCATGGACACCCAACTCATTTCAGGATCATTTTACCGATTTCATTCCTTGTCCAATACCCTATCAGGTTTAAGGTCGTTAAAATAAAAAACAAAAAAAATCATATCTTTCAAGAACTGGTAGATGTCTGATGATATTGAAATTTTCTTTGCTTGCCCAGGAGAAATAAAAACAAATAACCTCAAATTTAACAAATTCGATAGTATTTTAAACTTGGAACCACAACAGAAATATCTTGGAAATGGTTAACTCCACAAAGGAATTAATATATTTAACCTAAATTATCAGCTTTAACCGGATCTTCATGTTGTGTAGCAAGATTTACGTTATCCCTCACGGTTAACCAGTTATACAAAGTAGTTCTGAATGAACAGGATAGCAGAGGATATTCATTAAGCATAAAATATCTTAAATATGTAATATTTTAATTAAAACCGTTAGATCTATTTTGGAGAAAATTATTAAAAAATCTGATGTGTACCATTCACATGACTTTCTCTAGATCTCTGCAACAAATTATTCTTAAAAAGCTTATACTTCTATTTACTTCCTGCTAATCAGAAAAACAATAGCAGAAGTAGTCTTATTACTTGCTGCCTTGTAAATATAGCCGAAATAAGGGAGTACCATAGGTTAAAGTCATAGTCAGAGGCTGGTGGCTATGTCTGAAGTTCCTTTGTGTGTATGGACAGCAGTTGACAAACTCCTGTATGAGAATAGTATAAGTTTTTCATAGCAGAAACCAAAAACAGGGAATGTCTCAAAGACGATTAACTCCATGAAAAAAATGTATATAACATAAATTGTGTGTTTTAACGTGCTTTACATCTTTTGTGCAATACGTTTTTGCCCATCTCTTACGGTTTAGCAGTTATTCAAAATTCCATAAAATATGTCCAGAATAATGTAATCTTCTGAGGCTATTCCCAGAAAATTCAAGATATACATTTTAGTTGTCAGGCAGATAGCTTTAATGTCCGATATTTTAATCAAAATAGTTAGAGCCATTTTTGAGAAAATCAGAATTTTCGAAAAAAGTTCCACGTAAAGGGTAGTTGGGGGTGGGGGGATTTTTCTCAAAATCTTCGTGTCGCATCCCTGGAAGATACTAAAATTAAATACCAAGTTTGGTATTTTACTGACTTTTCGTTTTTGAGTTATCGTGTTCACAGACACACGGAACTTTTTCTCAAAATGGTTTTTTTGGGTACAGGGGATCATAAAACATATATTTCCGGTAAAATCTCGTTGTCGAATTTCTTGGTGGAGTGCAATATATTCTTTATACACTATTATATAGTACGTATAGAGAAAGTAAAAAACTGTTCCACTAAAGGGTGGTTTGGGGTGGTGTTTCCCTTAAAATCGAAAACCTTGGTAAATACTGAACTTAAATATCAAGGTCGCTATTTATCGACTATTCGAAAATTGCATTTCTTAAATTAGGGGACCTCAAAATGCGTATTCCGATATATTGACAACATATTTTAGGTGGAATATATTCTCTATCTACAACATACATATACTTGTATTTTTACTTTAATGATAGCCCCACTTTTTTGTGTAGGTAGACTGTGTTTGGCAATTTATGCAAAAGTCACTTACTGGACTTCAAAGACTATTCCCAAGATATTCAAGATATACATTTTGTATTTTATGGAAGTATCTTTAATATATATTATCTTAATAAAATTCGTTAAAGGCGTATTTTAAGAAAAATAAACAATTCAAAAAATTGCTACATACAAAAGATAGTTGGATATGGGGTGATTTTCCTGAAAATTTTTCATCGCAATTTTGAGTTTTTCTGTTCATAGACACACCCCTACACAGTGTCCACCACATCCACTCTCACACATTCACGCGAGCGGGGGGACATATTTCCAATTTGTTATTAAGATATCTCAAAACAATTTTATAAAAGTATGACTTCACTGGGAGGGTAGGCAGTAGTTAATTTTTCTTGATCATCCGTTCATAAACAGTGAACGAAAGGATGGACGGGCGGTTGAGTAAACGGATGCATGGATGGATGAGTGTGATGTATCAACTACCTTTGCTGACTGTACATACATATTTTACATTCAAGTGAACAGTGACAAAAAGAAATGAAAGAGAAGAATAAAGGAAAACAACAAAAATCTGATGGGTTACACTCACATGACTTTCTCTAGCTACTCTACAAACTTCTTAGAAAACATAATTCTTCTTTCAACACCATGCTAACCGAGATAAACATTAGCAGAATGTTCTTATTACTTAGTTCCTTATAAGTAGAAGTGAACTAATGGAATACACTAGGGTAAAGTGATAGTCTAATGCTGCCAAAGGCTGTCGTTATGCGATTCTCATTGCAAATCGTTTCTTTGCTTGGCCAGGAGCAGAAAAAAACAAACGGACACTCCCGTTTGAGAAAAGTATACGTACCTCTCAATTGACACTAATGACAAGTAATACCTCGAAAACGGTAAGCTCGATGAAAAAAATGTATGTAACATAACTTGTGTATTTTACATTTTTTGTATAGTGAGTTTGTTTCTATCTCTTACGGTTTACTAGTTATGCCAAATTAAGCAAAATTCAGCCAGAATAAACAAGTCTTTACAAGCTATTCCCAGAAAATTCAAGATATACATTTTATTTGTGATAGAAATGGCTTTAATATATGGTATTTTAATCAAAATCGTTAGAGCCACTTTTAAGTAAAACAGACTTTTCGAAAAAGTTTCCACATAAAGGGTAGTTAGGGGTGGGGGAATTTTCTTGAAAATCTTTGCTTCCTTGGAAGATACCAAACTTAAATACCAAGTTCGGTATTTAACTGGCTTTCCGTTTTTGAGGTATGCTGCCTACACACACACACACACACACACACACACACACACACACAGGGACATTTTTCTAAAAATGCTTTTTTTTTTTTTTTTTTTGATTCAGGGAGTCTCAAAACAGGTATTTCCGGTGAAATCTCGGTATCGATTTTTGGGTGGATTACAATACCTTCTCTGTACACCATGTACATATTACGTGTAGAGAAAGTAAAAACTAGAGGTCAAATTTAAACTGCCTGCGTGAACTTTTGTCTCGTATGTGGGGGTTTGTGAGTGCGTAGTAATAATAATAATAATAATAATAATAATCCCATACGATATCAGCCCTTACGAGCCTGGAGCTACCAATCGGACTAACGACTCACCCCACTTACACGGGCAAAGGTGGGCGGGAGGTGATGTGGCCATCATCACTCATTTTCCAGCCGGTATAGCTGACTTATCACAGGGAAGAAGAGCATCACAATTTAGTAAATTTAGTAAATTTAGACTTATGAAGGGAGGTAGCTGTTGAGTAAAATTCTGATGTGTTACACTCACATGACTTTTCCTAAATGTTTTACTTTTTTTTCCTACAAAAGATTATCCTTCTTTCTACACAATGATAATCGAAATAAGCAGAACGTACTTATTGCTTAGCTTCTTGTACGTAGAAGGGAACCAACCAAAGGAATGCGCTATGCTAAATTGATAGTTTAACATTTTTTTTAACAGTTATCGTTATGCGATTGTCATTGAAATTCACCTCTTTGCTTGGCCAAGAGGTGAACAAGAGAAAAACGGACTCTTCCGGATGAGAAAAGTAAAAGTATTTTAAAATTGAAACCAATAACAAGGAATATCTTGGAAACGGTCAATTCTACAACAAATTATGCATATAATAGAAATGGTGTGTTTTAACGATATCTACATTTTTGTGTATTAAGTTTGTCTATATTTCTTACGAATTAACCCTTGTGCATAATTCTGCAAAAATTAACCGGAATAAAGTGCTCTTCAGGGGCAGATAATTCAAGAAATACATTTTATTTGTGATGTAAATAACTTAAATATACTGTATTTTAATCAAAATCGTTTGCAAATTTTATATTCTCAAAAATGGCTCTTAACATTTTTCCATAAAAGGGGTAGTTTGGAAAGGGGAGATTTTCTAGAAAAATCTTCGTGTCGCATCCGTGGAAGATACCAAACTTAAATACCAAGTATAGTATTTTACGGTCTTTTAGTTTTTGAGTTATGCTGTCCAGACACACACGGACCTTTTTCTAATTTTTTTTGCACTCAGCGGACCTCAAAACATATATTTCGTTGAAATCTCGGTATCGAATTTTGGGTGTAATACAATACCTTTTCTATACACTATGTACATAGTACGCGTAAAGAAAGTAAAAAGAAACAAACGCCTATCATATCAGAAAATTAAAGAAATTTCCATGTTGTCAGCCAACAGATCCCAATAACGGTTCTTAAGGTTGTTCTTATTAATTCCTAGTAATACGTACTAGCACATAATACAATATGCATAGCATATAGAGAAGGTATTGTATTCCATACAAAATTTGGTTGTCGAGATTCTGCCGGACATATTTGTTTTGAGATATGTGGTATATAAACTGAGTATCCCCAAGGATGCTCGAAGATTTTCTAGAAAATGGCTCCACTCCAAACTACTCTTTACGTGGAGAAAGTTTCGATTTTCTCCAAAATGACTAACGATTGTGTTTAAAATACAAAAATCTCGGTAAAGCGCACAATTCATGCCCTTTACATTTTTGTTTCCGAGATATTCCTTCTTATTGGTTCCAATTTTAAAAATACATATACTTTTCTCATCAGGAATTCTTCCGAGTGCAAAGAATCGAATTTTAATTATAATTGCATGGCGACAGTTGATCAACATTTGACTATCACCATAACCTAGTGTATTCCCTTAGTTACCTTCTACTTATAAGGAACTAAATAATACGAACACTCTGTTAATGCTTATTTCGATTAGTATGAGTACAAAGAAGAATAATGTGGAACAGGTAGACAATTTTAAAATGTGTGCCAAATTCTGGCGCAGTACTTTCGAACCACCACAAGGAAAGTCTTAATCGAATTTTGCGGGTTATTAAATGCGACTGGCTCGTGTTAAATCGAATTTCGCACGTTATGAGCGTATATCATGGCGTTAGGTAGCGCCAGTGTTGCAGGTAGCATACCGGCACGGCGTGCAGTGAAACCGACCGCTGACTGACACCCACCTACCCACAACTTCTACAGCAAATTACATCAATCAGCGCGTTATGGAGGACTGGCACGCAAAAGATAATGGATCATGTTAACATGAGTTGTCTAATAGACATAGCAATGTCACAGCTCTCGATGTTATCTCGCAAAGGGTCCTTTGTTATCCATTTACTCTCAAAGTGGCTTTGGTGTTTCGTGGCGCAGGGGATCGTGGGTTCGAGTCCCGATTTTGGCATGGATGTTTGTGTGTTTGTAAATGTGTATATGTCTGCGTATGTGCAGGTAAAAAGCAAACGGTAAATAAATATGTCAAAGGAAGTGTAGGAAACTGAAAAAAAAAGGAATACTGCGCCGGAGTCCTGAGAGAAAAAAAAAATGGCAGTGACTATAGTTCTGTTAGGTCATCTCTCTTTTACAGTTCTAAAGTAAAATTTATTATGTTCTTAAAAAGCAGTGAACCGAAATTTGGAGAAGCTTAAGCTATGATAAAGAAAATTTACTTTCTCTTCATGTACTATGTACATAGTGTATAGAGGAAGTATTGTGTTCCACCCAAAAATTCGGTATCGAGATTTCACCGTAATTATATTTTTGAGAGCTCCTGAATAAAAAAAAATATTTTCTCTACGCGTACTATATACATGGTGTGTAGAAAAAGTATTGCATTCCACTCAAAACTTAGATACCGGGATTTCACCAGAAATACGGGTTTTAGGGTTCCTGTATTCAAATACAGCATTTTTTAGAAAAACGTCCGCGTATGTGTCCGTGTGTCTGAACACGGGAACTCAAAATCGAAATCGGTAAAATACCAAACTTGGTATTTGATCTTACTATCTTCCAGGATCGCGAAACAAAGATTTTGAGGAAAACTCACCACCCCCAAACTACCCTATATTTGGAAACATTTTCGAAAATTTTTGATTTTCTCAAAAAATCCTGTAACTATTTTATTTAAAATACCGTAAATTAAATCAATACGGCAAGTAAAATGTATACCGTGAATTTTCTGGGAATGACCTTAAAGACCTCTTTATTCAAAATGAATTTTGCTGAATTTTCAGCATCTGGTAAACCGTACGAGATAGACAACCAGTTGCTACACAAAAAATGTATATCATGTAGAAACACTCAATTTATGTCAAGCACGTTTTTTTTCGTGGAACTTACCATTTCCGAAAAATTCCTTGTTATTTATTAGAGATTTAAAATTCATTAACTTTTCTAACACGGAAAGTTGTAAAGTCCTGGCCCTGCACAGAAACGAATTTTACCACATGGCAACCAGCTGCCATTTTAGTCTAGTGTATTCCCTTATTTTCCTCTTACTTACAAGGAAGCAAGTAATTAAGACAATTTCTGCTAATGTTTATCTGGTTTATCATAAAGTAGACAGAAAATGTTTTTATCAATTATTTGTTGCAGCGATAATTAGAAATTCATGTGAATGGAACAAATCAGATGTTTTACAGTTCTAAATGAAACTTTAACATTAAGTTCTCACAGTGCAGTGGACCGAAATTTGAAGCAGTTTAAGCTATGAGAAATAAATGTTATTTTCTCTACACGTAGGCTCTGTACATAGTGTATAAAGACATTATTGCATTCCAACCAAAACTTCAATACAGACATTTCACGGGAAATACAAGTTTTAGGGTTCCCCGTATCTAAAAAAAAAAATATAAAAACCATCCGCATGTGTGTCCATGTGTCTGTGAACACGAACTCAAAAACGAAAAGTGGTTAAAATACCAAACTTGGTATTTAAGCTTACTATCTTCCAGGAATGCGACACAAAAATTTTGAGCAAAATTCCACTACCCCAAATTACCCTTTATTTGGAAAATGTTTCGAAAATGTTTATTTTCTCAAAAATATTTCTAACGATTTTGTCTAAAATACAGTATATTATAGATATTAATACGGCAAATAAAATGTATATCGTAAATTTTATGAGAATAGCATCTGAAGACTTCTTTATTCAAAATGAAGTTTTACGTACGAGATAGACAAAAACTTACTACATAAAAAATGTAGATCATATAGAAACACAGGATTTATGTCTTAAATGCTTTTTTTTCGTCCAATTTACCATTTCCGAGTTATTCTTTATTATTTATTTCAGATTTAAAATAATTTATCCTTCTAAAAGTTGTAAACTCCTGGTCCTACATGGAAACGGATTTTACCACATGGCAACCATATTTTAAAGGATTTGGCTATCGTTTTAGCCCAGTGCATTACCTTATTTTCCTCCTACTTACAAGTAATTAAGGCAATTTATGCTAATAATTATCTCAATTATCACAAAGTAGATAGAAAAATATGCTTTTCAACAATAATTTGTTACAGCGGTATAGAGAAGGTCATGTGAAGGAACATCATTTTTTACAGTTTCTACGTTCTAAAGGAAATTTATCACTAATTTCTCATAGTGCAGTGGACCGAAATTTGGAGCAGTTTAAGCTATGATAAAGAATTTTTACTTTCTCTACACATACTATGCACATAGTTTTTAGAGAAGGTATTGAATTCAAACCAAGAGATGTTACCAGAAATACACGTTTTGAGGTCCCTTAAATAAAAAACTTATGATCTCCATTCATATAACTTTATACAAATCTGTAACAAATTGTTAAAAACTTATTCTTCTATTTACATAATGTTAATCGAGAAAAAATCAGCAGAAATTGTCCTTATTACTTGGTCCCTTATATGCTATCTTGATTATACTAATCAAGATAAACATAAGCAGAATTAGTCTTGTTACTAGATCCTTGTCAGTGGAAGGGAAATAAGAAAATGTACGAGCTAAAATGAAATTGAAATTCCGATTTCTTCGCTTGCCAGGAATAAACGATAAAAGTGAAGAAAGATATCTTGCCGTTTTAGAAAAGTGTAAGTGGCTAAAATTGATAATAATTCGTTATACATCGAAAGCTGTTAACTCTACAAAAATGTGTAGTATACATAAACTGTATATTTTAACGAGATCTACAATTTTGTGTAGTACTTTTTTGTATATCTCTTACGGTTTGCCAGTTATGCAAAAGTTCACAATGAAGTGGTCTTCAGAGGCTATTCCCATAAAATCCAAAATATACATAAAAATATCCTAAATAAACGGCATTTTAATCAAAATCCTTACAGCCATTTTTTAGAAAACCAATTTTTTCTAAAACTATTCATTGATGGGGATGGGGGATTTTCTTGAAAATCTTCGTGTTCCATCCCAGGTTTGGTATTTAACGGTATCTTTGTTTTTTAGCTATGCTGCCCACAAACACATACACCATACATACATTTTTCTAAAATGTTTCTGTTTATTCAGGGATCTCAAAACATGCATTTCCAGTGAAATTTCGGGATCCAATTTTTTGGTGTAATACATTACCTTCTCTATACACTATATACTTCTCTATATACACATAGTACGTGAAGAGAAAGTAAAAATCTGATGTGTTCCATTCACATGACTTTCTCTGCAGCTCCAATAGATTATTGTTAAAAAACTTATTCTTTTATTTACTTAACGCTAATCGAGAAAAAATAAGCAGAAAGGATCTTATTACTTGCTTCTTTGTAAGTAGAAGGGAAATAAGGGAGTACCATAGGCTAAATCGATAATCAAATCTTTTAAAAGCTGGTCGCTATGTGACTAATGTTCGTTTGTTCGCATGGACAGGAGTTTACAAATTCCCGTATGAGGAAATTATAAATATTTTAAGACAGACCAATAACAAGGAATATCTGAAAAACGGTCAACTTCACGAAAAAATGTTGTATAAAATTTGTGTGTTTTAACGTGCTCTACATTTTCTGTGCAGTAAGTTTTATCCATCTCTTACGGTTTATCAGTTACACAAAATTCTGCAAAATTCACCCAGAATAAAGAGGCTCCCAGAAAATTGAAGATATACATTTTATTTGTCACATAAACATCTTAAAGACAAGAAATCAAAATCATTTGAGCCATTTTTGAGAAAATCAAAAATTTTGAAAAATGTTTCATTTAAAGAATAGTTGGGGGTGGGGAGATCACCTTGAAAATCTTCGTGTTGCATATTTGGAAGATACCAAACGGTCTTTTCGTTTTTGATTTATTCTATCTATCGTCACACACTCAGACACACATGTAACATTTTCAAAAAATATATTTTTGTTTTGGATGCAGGGGGACCCAAAACATATATTTCCGGTAAAATCTCGGTATAGAATTGTTGTGTGCAACACAATACCTTCTCTATACACTACGTACATAGTACCTATAGAGAAAGTAATATGAGAAGACATGTCACGTGCTTGATCATTGTAGCACATGGCACAAGCCTATTTGCTGTAGCACAAAATCAAGCGTGTTGGTGATATCTGGGTTAAATAGTCACATTGGCTGCAGATCAGAGTGCGAAAAGCATTACTTCCTCTGTTACTTCTCTTCCAAAATCATTGTTATATCTTAGATTACTTGCTCATTAAATTTAAATAAATTACCGATTGTAAAAATCGATATACCTAATTGACAGAATGGCCGAGGTAGTTCAGGCACAGAGTGTTTTCCAAGGATGCGACAAGAATATTTTAAAGAAAATCCTACCCCTAAATACCCTCTACATGGAAACATTTTCGAAAATGTTTTTCTTAAAAATTGCTCTAAACGATTTTGATTAAAATGCTACATATTACAGCCATCCCCATCACAAATAAAATGTATATCTTTGAGTTTTCTGGGAATATTTTCTGAAGATCTGTTTATTCTCGATGAATTTTACTGATTTTTGCATAACTAGTAAACAGTAAGAGATAGACAATAAATAACACCACAAAAAATGTAGATCTCGTTAAAATACACAATTTACGTCATCGGTCATATACGTTTTTTACCGTTTTCGACATATTCCTTGCTATTAGTTTCAATTGAGAAGTACTTATACTTTTCTCGGAAAGGAACCTCAAGCCTGATAGTGAGGCCTCTGAGCAAAATTAAGCGGTCTTTCACGTCCAATTTAGAATGGGACGCTGAGAACTACAGTATTTAAAGAGCATCCAAAAATAACATTTTTATTTCGGACAGGTAGTGTCCATTTTTCTTTTGTTCTACTCCTGGCCGTGCATAGATGCAATTTGTAACGACAATCGCATAGAGACACCTTTCACATTGAAGCCTTAGCCCGAGTATAGCTCGGGCCGTGCGAATGTTCATGAGGCCCACGCCCGAGGCAGGTATTTCCAACGCTTTTAATGCAATTCCACGACCGTAACTCGCACTTGGGCTATGCGGTAAAGAACATATATCAGTTATCATTTAGTTTTCTGATTTGTGCTACCATCTTTAGTTAACTTAGAAAATTTAGGAGTTAGTAATATTGGCTGCTCTCAGGTAGTCGCGCCATTTTCCATTTGTTTGTTACGTTTTGTTTTCTTAAATGTTAAAATGCTACAAAAAATATGCTCTGGAAAATTCGGAAACTGAGGGAGTTTTTCGAACTTTCAATAAATGGAGTGTAAGCAGCTTTACGCAGATTTTTTCAAACTCATATTTGATACTCGTAAATTTAAAATAAATTATTAATACGGAAGTTATGACTATTTTCTTACTTGTTCAGAAATCCTTGAATACCTTAATTTTAGATTGTATATATACTTTGTGGCAGATTTGATTGGTGTACTGTAAATAATAACTCAAAATAGTCGTAAAAATCCTGGGTTTCTTGGCTCAACTATAGAATTGCCTGGGTTTCAATGTATTAAATATTTGACTATCACTTTATCATAGCGCATTCCTCTACTTCCTTCTACTTATAAGGAATTAATAGGAACATTCTGCTAATGTTTATCTCGATTAGCATTGTGTAGAAAGAAGAATAATCTTTTGTAAGAAGTTTGTTTGTAGAGCGCTAGAGAAACTCATATGAGTGTAACACATCAGATTATTTTCAGGGTTTCCTAAGTTTCCGGGTAGATATCCTACTAAACTTAGATGTTCTCCACTCAAATTTTCTGTGCCAAATAAATGCTCATCCCATGTATCAGTCAGTTTGAGCTTCTGGTTAGCTAGGTGCTAGCCTTCTAATCTCAAGCTTTTAAGTGTGCTTAAAAGCGACAGACTCATTCTAGTAGGTTTGACAAGTAAAAGAGATCTGGGACGAGATTCTAGCACACCGGCTGCGATTTAATTTTCGAAATTAACAGCGTATTAACAATCAAAATAATTATTTATCATCAGTGCTCATCGTCTGTTGTGTCATATTACAAAGTAAGAGAGAGTTTAACACTTCTAAAAACCATCGTTCACAAAACTCTTGTATTCTTGTTAGATCTGCCCACACAGCCTTCTTTTCTTCATCGTTCACAATAGGATTAGCTTCTCTCTGGAACTCTACAGGACGACAAAAGAACTTTCGGAATATCGTTCGGTTTAAAAGAAAAAAAATCTGATGTGATACGTTCAATGGATTTTCTCTACCCACGACCGTTTATTTTTATACAGTTTCCACAGACTATTCTTATAAAAGCTTATTTTTCCTTCTATTCATATTAATCCATATAAATATTTGCAGAAATAACTTCATTATACAATTCCTTGTATGTACTAAATTAATGCAATAAGTGACACTCAAAAGTTTAAAAAATCTAATATGACTCTCTACGCCTCTGCAAAAAGGCTTATGCTTTTGTTTACTTAAATTGACAAAAATTAGCAGAAATAGTCTTATTACTTGCTTCCTTGTAAGTAGGAGCGATATAAGGGAGTGCCACATGTTAAAGTGATAGTTAAAAGCTGGTTTCTGTGTGACTGAAGTTCCTTTGTTTGTATGGACAGGAGCTGACAAATCCTTGAGAAAAATAATGCTTTTCAAGGCTGAAACCAAAAACAAGGAATATCTCAAAAACGATTAACTCCATGAAAAAATATGTAAATGACAAATTGTGTGTTTTATCGCGCTCTACATTTTTGTGTAGTACGTTTTTGTCTATCTCTTACGGTTTACCAATTATGCAAAGTTCAATACAAATCATCTAGAATAAAGAGGTCTTATGACGCTATTCCCCGAAAATACAAGATATACATTTTATTTGGTAAGCATATATCTTAAATATAAGAGAATTTCATGAATATCGTTAGAGCCATTTTAAAGAAAATCATTAAATACTAAGTTTGGTTTTACTGGTCTTTTCATTTTTGAGCTATGCTGCCCACAAACACACAAACACACACACACATTCACACAGACACACACTTACAGATACACATACGGACATTTTTCTAAAAATTCTTTTTTTTTGGATTCAGAGGGTCTCAAAACATATTTTTGGAGAAATCTCTGTATCGAATTTTTGGGTGCAATACAATACCTTCTCTATACACTATGTACATAGTATGTATAGAGAAAGTAAAACTATTATTGAAATGAATGACACAGTAAAGTTATTTGAAGTGTATTTATGTGCAGTAATATTTTCTCCATCTTGCATGGTTTACCATTTATACACAATCCATTCCGAATGAAGAGGACTTCAAAGATTATTCGCAGAAAAGCAATACATAATTTATATTTACCATGTGTATACCTTAAAAATGTCGTTTTAATTAAATCCGTTAGAGCCATTTTTGAGAAAATAAAAGATAATGACATGTTTTTCCGTATAAAGAGTGAGGTGATAATTTTTTTAAAAGTGTGATGCTTTAATCTTTGGATTATACTGAATTTAAATACTAGCCTTTTTCTAAACATGCTTTTTTACTTTCTCTACACGTACTATGTTCATAATGTACAGAGAAGGTAGTGCATTCCAACAAACTTCGATGCCGAGAATTCACCGGAAATACATGTTTTTGGGACTACCTAAATCCAAAACGAACATTTAGAAAAAAATGTCTGTGTATGTGTAATGATTTTGATTAAAATGTCCTATATTTAAGGTATTTACATGCCAAATAAAGTATATGTTGAATTTTCTCGGAATAGCCTCTGAACACCTCTTTATTTTGTATGATTTTTTCTGAATTTTGCATAACTGTTAAACCGTAAGAGATAGACCTGATTTACTGCACAAAAATGCAGATATCCTTAAAACACACAACTTATGTCATACCTATAATTTTTTGTGTGGAGTTGATCGTATCAAAGACACTTTGTTATTGGTTTCAGTTTTAAAATACTTAAAAAAGTTCTTCATACCGGAACTTGTCAACTCCTGGCCACACAAGGAAACGGATTTCAAACCCAGAGCAACCGCATTTTTTGAATTTATCGTTAGCCTAGTGTATTGTTTTATTTCTCTTCTACTTATAAGGAACTAAGTAATAAGACTATTTTTTATTTCGATTAGCATTAAGTAGATAGAAGAATAAGCTTATTAACAATTGGCTACAGAGATTTAGGGATAATTATGTGAATGGAGCACATCAGATTTTTTGATTTAGTAAACCCAAACTTATTTTTTATTATTATTATTATTATTATTATTATTATTACTATTATTATTGCATTTTCATTCACAAAATGTATTTTACCAACTTTTAGCGGTATTATCACTATTTTAACAAAATATTCTAACTGGCGCACAGCTTTGCATATTAGTTTTTTGAATCTGGAATGACAAAATTTAATTTATTTATGTCCTTTCCCAATAACGATTTCATCATATATTCTTCTGTTAACCACGTAGAGCTGCAAATTAATAAAGCATAATGATACTTGTATTGACAAAGCAACGATACGATAATTCGTGAAATGGAGGAATTAAATATTTACGAATCCTGTATTTTTATATACCTAACCTCTTCTCCTCTCCTGACACTCTTCCAACTTCTGGAAATGTTGAATGTGTGTGGCCTTTAAGTATCTTTAGCGATGTATACACTGTCCAAATAAAAAACAATGTATATAAGCATATTAGATGAAATTTTAAATGTTATTACTTTCCCTATTGCCAGTAGTTATTTGATAGCTCTACAGCTGACACTAAATACAGAAACAACTAACATGAATACACAAATAATAGGGATATCTGAGCAAATTAAAATTCCTTAACCTTACATCAATTTAAAAATTTTGGACATGGCGTCAGGTGCGTAGAAAACACTGAATTATTAATGATAAATATTACTAACTTTTACTTGTAGTAACCGAGCGTAAATTTTTGTGGTAACGTGTAAGGCTCTTATTTGGGATGTCCTGATTTCGATTCCCGCCAACAACCTACTCTAAATTTAAGTATTCGTCTCAGGCCAATAGAGGGGTGTTTTCTCACCTACGATTTTCTTACCCTTATTTCCTTTTCATAGTTCCTTTCTCATATTTCAGGCTGTTTCCAAGTTTCGTGGCGTGTGGTGTGCCAAGCAGACAGCGCGGTAGCTTGCTCTAAGACACTTGGTGGCTGCTTGGTTGGGCGGGTCGTTTGTCGCACTCTGCAGCTTCGATCCAGTAGCTGCTACACTATAATCCATATTAAAATGATCAACAAGAAGGAGCGCACTCACCTCGCTACAGCTTGCTTTGGCGCTACAGTGTGCGCATACGTTTACAACATTGGCTGTAGCAGCACCAACTTCTTGACAATAAAACAGCTAACATTACTAGTAAATTATTACATATTCGTCCGGTAGCATAATGGTTACGTTCGGCGTTTCCTTCTTAACAATACGCGATCATTTGCCTCTCATCACTAAGGTTTGCCTCAGTTGTGTTTCATTGCGATAGAATGACAGACGTGCTCCATTACAAGTAAGTACCAGCGTGTTCGGAAGGTATACACCATTTCGTTCTACCGCAACCACAACGCTAGTGTCGCTGTTGCACGCATGCGTATTCGTCTCTGTGGTTCATTGTCCACTAATGTCATTACACGTGGCTTTCCTGGGGCCGCTTAGGCGAATGCTGAAGTGCTGTATGTCTCCCACGGTTCCTTTCCCTTTCATTCCTTCATTTCATTTCCCTTGTTCATCTTTCAGGTCGGCGCAGCTGTGACTTTAGGCTTTTCAGGCAGATGGCACGGTTGCTTGTTCCGAATTTAACTCTCTTCCCCTGGTTGAGGCAATGTGTCGTTGAGGAGGTCTCCTTTAGGTCTTCTGGTGCCTGTATAGCCTCCGTGGTGCGCCAGGGCTGTCATCTAGTGAACTGTTATAGACTTCCGTGTGTCTCTACGTTTAGCACCGTCGTTTCCGGTGTGCTGGCCTGTGGTTTACCGCCTCTCAACCCTTCCCCTCAATAGATTAATACCTTGTTTGCCGTCTACTCTTTACCCTCTACACAATTGCAGCCGGATCATGTTGTGGCTACAGTTGTTAGTGATCGTTCAAAATGTTTAACACAATTTCATTTTCTGCCTATGGTGAAGTGCGTTCTGTATTACTTTTTTTTTGAACGCAGGGAATGTTAACCCAACTGTAATTAATCGTCAACTTATAGAGACTTGCGGTGAAAATGTAATGACAGATGGAATGATGAGAAAGTGGGTTAGGCAATTCCCCGATGGACGATACAATGCTGATGATGAAGTACGGAGTTGGTGGCCTTCTGTTGTCACTGATTGTTTGGTCGAACAAGTGAATGAGGCACTTCCTGAAAACAGACTGTTTATAATCAGAATGCTTTGTGATGTTTTTCCACAACGGTGTTCAGCAGTGTGTCTTCACTGGCAGCAGCTTCTTTGAAGAGGGCGTATAAGGTTGATTTCCCGCTATGACAAATGCCTGAACAATGCTGGCAACCATGTCGAAAACAAGTTAAGGAATTATCTTTCTCGTGTAAATAAATGTGTAAATAATTTTTTTAGCATTTATTCCAAACCGGTACTTACTTTCCGGACACGCCTTGTACTTTTCTCCATGACATGAAGAGATGGTTTGTGTTCATTTACCACATAACATAATATAATCGAAATAACTAAATTTATAAAGTAACATCCCGATAACTCAACTGAATAAAAACTAAGAGGGTGTCTAGGAATATGTGGTCTGTTATTCACAGCTTATAACAAAATATATACTACAAGTTACATAAATAGATCTATTTCAAGTATAATTTGGAGTGGGGGATTTTAATGAGAATCTTCGTGTCCCATTCTTACAGAATGCTGAACTTGAAGGTCAATACGAGTCAGCCCTTTTGTTAGTAAGGGAGAATACGGTAGGTTGTAGTTCCACAAAAATAACAAAATGTCACAAAATTAGTGTCAAATAAATTGTAACATCTGAAAAAATCATACGATACCAAATACATGAACAGATCAGAAAAACACGAACATTTATATGCATGAATATGAACACATCTATTTATACTGCATATTCTATTCACATTCTTTTCGGCCAGCAGGTGTGAAAGAGAAGGGAAGAACGGTTACTGCATCACGCGACACCGTTCGCCCTTCTACAGGCCTTAGCCGAAAAGAAAACGAATGGACTGTATAGCAATTATCAGGTTTAACGAGTCAAAAATTTAAACGTCGTCAAGCTAACGGAATTCTACTGTACTACTTAATTTTCTACATATATTATGCAAGAAAGAAGTGACATGCCGAAATTCTTACCTTGGCTACGTATCGGTCGTAAACGTCTAATCTTGACGACCTTGTTTACATGTTCTAGAGATAACTACTTCTATATTTAAGTTTCTAAGTTCTCTAAATACGAAGGGCGTCCAATAAGTTCTTAGAGAACTCTAGAAAAACATTCTTTTTGGTAGATTTTTTTTATTTTTCAATATAATCCCCTTCTAGCTCGATACACTTTTCTAAAATTATTTTAAGCCTTTCAAAAAATAGGATTTCGGGGGGGGTCCTCAAAATAGGCATTTGTTTGAGAGATAAGTCAATTCGTTAGACGTGAACAGTTTCCCGCCGAGCCACTTTTTGCAGATTTGGAAATAAAAAAAAAAGTTTCTGGGGCCAAATCTAGTGAATTTGGTAGATATTGTAGTAATTTAAACCTTAATTCTATAATTTTCGCCTTTGACATTGCGCAAGTGTGTATCCTTGCATTGTGTTGATGGAAGAGAATCCGTTTCTTTGCCTGATGAGCGCGTTTTTCTTGATTTCTTCGTTCAAACGGTGCATTGATGATGCATAATACTCTTCATTTATCGTACTTCTTTCTGCAAGTAATCAATGTGGATGATTCCGCGTGCATCCCAAAAAACCGAGGCCATTACCTTGTCTGCAGATTTCACCACCAATTCCTTCTTCCGAGCCGGTTTCGAATGTGCTGTCGTCTCTGGAGTGTAGTAGTGTATGCATCTTTCATTCATGGTTATGTAACGATACAGAAACTCTCAGGATTGCGACGGAAACCTGCAAATCAATCATAGATTGCGTTTATTCTCTATTGAGAGCAAACGCGGCACCCATTATTGCTGAGACTTTTGTCAGGTCTAATTTTTGGTGCAAAATTCAGAACACTGTACTTATGATATGCCTGTGGCCTCTACTATACTTTGATTTGTCTATTACTCAAAACCATATCCTGAATTTTCTCAACCATTTCGAAGTCCCTTCTATTGGGCGTCCGGAACGATTTCATCATTTGTGGATGTACGGCCATGTTTAAATTCATTTATCCAGTTATAAGTTGTTTCAAACGCAGAAACAGATGTGTCATAAACTTTACCCAACTCGACTTTTATTTCTTTCACTGTCAAGCTGTTTAAATAGAAGTGTTTAATCACCACAGGAAATCTGTTTTCCCCCCCATCTTTCTAAAGTAGCATAAGATTTTGTATTCAATCACCGATGGCAATCAATCCACGTGATACATATAGCTGAAACTTTAACTGATATTTATTAAGGCATGAAGGTTACTAAGTACAAACTTTCTTCGATGGTACAAGTGCAATTTCTTGGATTTTCTAAGGACTTTTTGAACGCCCCTAATAACTACTTCTATATCTGAGTCTCTATGTTCTAGTTATAATAAAAAAGATAGTAATAAAAGATACACTTACACCACCTACCTCATTGGAGTACTTGACGCCGGGTAAGGGTATCCAGTGGTATCCCATAGCGCGATCCCACAGCATCCCCTTACTCCAGACCTCTATCAGGAGTCCCGTGTTCACATCGTTCGTTTCGCTGCGGACACAAGCCAAGTAAAGCTTATTAGAAAGTGCCACAAAATCTCAAGTGTAAATATACTTATAATATATACAGTAATCCCATTTAAATTAATGTAAATGTGAAATTTGAAAAATCCATAGTATGCAAGATATGTTGTTGAAAATTTTGTCAAATATTACTTATAATAATAGTGATACTTTTGCTTTGTTTCAAAATTCTACAATGCAGGTTGTTTAAATAACATTTTACTATATACATTTATTGTTCTAATAAAATTTTCTTACACGACGTAAGTAACATTTTGATACGCTTTACTCTTGTGTTTCTTCTACTTCATGCTATATTAAAACACGCGCGCACACACACACACACTCAACTTTTTCTAAAAATACACATTTTTTTGGAATCGGATACCTTCAAAACAAGTATTTCCGATGAAATTTTACTGAATTTTTTTTTTTAATGAAATACAATAACCAAGACTTTCTGATCCCAAGGTCACGGGTTTAAACCCGGCACTGTCCGAGGATTTTAAGTGTGCTTTAAAGCAACAACTTCATGTCAGTAGATTTACTGTCATGTTAAAGAACACCTGCGGGGCGACATTTCGACACACCGGCGCCAATAATATACTGGCAGTTGGTAGCGTCGTTAATAAAAAAAAATAATTGCATTTAGTACTTTCACTACACGTACTAAGCATATAGTAAGTAGAGAAGACATTGTACTCCACCCAAAAATTACATGTCGAGATTCCACTAGAAATATGTGCGTGAGGCCCCCCCCCCCCCAGTGCGTATCTGGTAGGCTCACGGTGAGCCTAGGTGTTGTTGCTGTGTACCTACCCTAGTAAGGGTTTAACCACAGGAATGAGGTGAAGGTTGAGGTTTTAATTTTGGAGGTTTCGAGTGTTGGTGTTAAGGAGGTAGCGCTGGTAGGCTCCTCGAGCGGTTGCATTTTCAGGAACAGCATCCTTTCCTCTGCTCCGCTGGTGTTTATTTTTTATTTATTATGGTGGTGAAATTTTGATGGATCTCTCCCAATGGGAGGGGGGAGTGCTTTGTTCAGCTATTACGCTATTGGCTGGTAACCCCCGAAAAAGCAGTTTTAGAAAAAGGTCCATGTGTGTGTGTGTTTGTGGACGGCACATTCAAAAAGCACTAAACACCAAATTTGGTATTAATTATAGCATTTTCCAACGATGCGATACGAATGTTTTCTAGAAAATCTCCAGATGCCAAACGACCGTTTATATGGGATTCTTTTAACGTTTTGTTTTTCTCAACAATTGCTACAAGTATTTTAATTAAAATATCTATATTAAATATATATACATAAGAAATAAAATGTATATATTGAGTTTTCTGGGAATAGTCTCTGAAGAGCTCTTTATCCTGGATGAATTTTACATAACTGGTAAACAGTTGTGTAAGAGAAACAAAAACCTACTACAGAAATAATGTAGAACTCGTTAAAACACACAATATCTGTCAGATGAATTTTAAAGTTAACCATTTTCTAGATATTCCTTGTTATTAGTTTATATATTGTAATGATTATACTTTATCTGAAACGATAGGTCGTCATTCCTTCTTTTTCCGATTTTATTCTAATCGTACAATTACATCATATAGTTCTTAAAAGATATGCATATCGCTTTGACCTAGTGTATTTCTTGACTTCCCTGTCACCTACTAGAAATTGCATAAAAAACATTTGTCCTAGTATTTATCTTGGTTAGTGAAGTATATGTACAAATAGTTTGATAAAAGTTTCAGGAATGTAACACTTCTGATTTTTTCGTAGTCATGCAAAGAGATTGGACACGCATTTTAAAAACCTGACCAACGCCTTGCCTTCTATAATTTACAATAAAATGTGTAAATATGGTTGTTGAATGTTAGAATAGTTCGTCGAAGAGTGAATAGAGAGTCATGAGAATAACACATCGGATTTTTACTTTCTCTAGCGCATATACACAATGTATGTTGTAGGTAGAGGAAGTACTGTATTGCATCCAAAAAACCGAATCTGAGATTTCACCGAAAATATATCTTATGGAGCATTTTTACTTTCTCTACATGTACATTTTGTATAGAGAAGGTATTGCATTACACCCAAAAATTCGATACCGAGATTTCACCGGAAATACAAGTTTTACGGTCCCCTTGTATCCAAAAACAGCATTTTCAGGAAAAGGTCCGTATGTGTGTCCGTGTGTTTGTGAACACGATAACTCAAAAACGAAAAGTCAGTAAAACATAAAACTTTGTATTTAAGGTTAGTATCTTCCAGGGATACGACACGAAGATTTGGATAAACATCCCCCACCCCAAACTTTACATGGAACTTTTTCCAAAATGTTTATTTTCTCAAAAATGGCTTTTAACGATTTTGATTGAAATATCGTATATTAAAGATATTTACCTGACAAATAAAATGTATATCCTGAATTTTCTGGGAATAGCCTCTGAAGATGCCGGTCCCCATGGCCGCGCTCGCCAAAGCGTCTCGCTTTGGTGTTTCGCAGCGCAGGGGATCGTGAGTTCGAGTCCCGCCTTGGGCATGGGTGTTATATGTTTGTGTATGTGTGTGTAAAAAGTAAAGCAGAAATTCAGTAATCATACAGTAATCAAAGCAAACAAATTAGGCAAATAAAAAGTAGGATATACAGCGCCGGAGTCCCGACCAGACTCCGGAACTGTATTTAAAAAAAAAAATTATTCTGGATGAATTTTACGGAATTTTGCACAACTGCTAAACCGTAAGAGATTGACAAAAACTTGCTACACAAAAAATGAAGAGCACGTTAAACACACAATTTATGTTATATACATTTTTGTGGAGTTGATCGTTTTTAAGATATTCCTTGTTTTTAGTTCTGGCTTTATAAAACTTGTACTTTTCTCATATAGGAATTTGTTACCTCGTGTCCATACAAATAAAGGAACTTCAGTCACATAGCAACCAGCTTTTGACTGTCACTTTAATCTATGGTACTGCCGTATTTTGCTTCTACTTACAAGAAAGCAAGGCATTTCTGCTAAGTTTTTCTCAATTAGCATGCAGTAAATAGAAGCTTAACCTTTTTAATAATAACGTTTTTATTGTTTCATTTATATAGCCCCCTTTAACATCTAAGGTCATATCGGGGGCTCTCCACTTGAAACAGCTCGTTGTCTGTAGGTTTTTTTTTTTTTTTTTTACGTTGGTTTAAATCATGTTTGTTTTACTTAAAACACGCACATATTCACACTCACACACAAACTTCCAGACTCTGTGGGGGATAGGGAATAATGCTGGCTAGAGAAAAATTCCCCGTCCCAGCCGGGAATCGAACCCGGGACGCCCGGGTGAGAAGTCAGCTCACTCAATAATAATTTGTTGCAGAGATGCAGAGAAAGTCATGTGAATGGAACACATGAATGAAGATGAATCAGATTTTTAGAAGAAGGTCTGTGTGTGTTCGTGTGTGTGTGTGTGTGGGTGTATGTGTTTTATGGACAGCATAACTCAAAAATGAATAGTCTGTTAAATACCAAACTTTCAAGGATGGCACACGAAGATTTTCAGAAAAATCCCTCCACCCCAATCTATCCTATAGAAGATTTTTCGAAATTTTAGACCTACTCAAAAACGACTAACGATTTTTATTTATTTAATACTGTATATTAAAATATTTAAATGTTAAATAAAATGTATATCTTGAATTTTCCGGGAGTAATATATGAAGATCTCTTTATTCGAGACGACTTTGTATAAGAAGTAGACGAAAATTAGTTACAAAAACTTTGATCTCGCTAAAACACACGATTTATGTCCTATACATATTTTTGTAGAGTTAATCGTTTGCCAGATATTCTTTATTATTTGTTTCAATTTATCCTTCACTTCTACTTATAACGAAACAAGTAATAAGACCAATTCTGCTAATATTTATCTCGATTAGCATGATGCAATAAAACAATTTACTTTCTTTAGCCCGCATGTACAATGTACCTAGTGGATAGAGAAGGTATTTTATTCCATCTTAAAATTCGATGTCGATATTTCACCGGAAATATATGTCTTTGGGTCCCCTGAGTTCGAAAAAACGTTTTAGAAAACGGTCCGTATGTGTGTCTGTGGACAGTGTAGTTCTAAAACGAAAAGAACGTTACATACCAAACTTGTTAATAGGTTTGGTATCCTCCAAGGATATGACTTAGAAATTTTCAAGAGCATTCCCCCACCACATTCTACCCTTTTCATGAAAAAATTTTCGAATATTTTTATTTTCTAAAAATAGCTCTAACGATTTTTATTACGAAAATCCCGTAATTTAAAGATATTTATATCCCAAATAAAATGTTCTGAAATAGCCTTTAAAGACCTCTTTATTCTGAATGAATTTTGTTGAATTCTGCTTAACTGCTAAACCAAGAGATTGACAAAACTTACTGTACAAAAAATGTAGATCTCGCCAAAACACACAATCCATGTCTTTTACGTTTTTTGTGGAGGTAACCGTTTTCCGAGATATTCCTTGTTATTGTTTTCAATTGCCTTTTTTTTTATGTATATCGGATGATGAATGAAACTGGTGAAATGATGCTAAGTTATTTCGGGGACCATGGAGCTTAAAGCTACTAGACTTTCGTCCTCTCAGAATAAGGGAAATCCCCGAAAAAAACCTTATCCGCGTAACTTACCCTAAACGAGATTCGAACTTGCAGCCTGTTGCATGTGAGGCAGACACAGTTTTCAATTGTTAAGTACTTAGACAGGAAGAGTCGTTTTTCTTTTGTTCTACTCTTGGCCTAGCAGAGAAGCGATTCGCAATGACAATCGCATAACGACAACTTTTAAAACATTTGACTATCACTGTAGCACAGCGCATTCTTTTAGTTCCCTCCTACTTATAGGCAGCTTGAGAAAGTCATGTGAGTGTAACACAGATTTTTTGTAAGATAAGTTTATTTGCGGAACAGCTAAAGAAGGCCATGTGAATGGAATACATCAGATTTTTTAAATTCTACAATAATGCAATTTTGCGAAAACATTAGTAAAATAAACAGTTAATTAGTCTCAAATTTTAATTAACACCATTGCTCTACGTATAAACAGCCTCATTAAGCCCTCGCTTACTAACACGGAATTAATTAGTGCTGAGATAGAAATTACAATGACTGAACGAACTCCTAATAACAGTGTTATATTAAATACTGATTCAAGTTAATTAGCAAAGATTGTCCCTGTATTTTATTAACAGAAGTAGATGTTAAAGAAATTCAAGCTAATATCCTGGCCATATCTTCCAACTGTCCTTCAGCAGCATGACGACGCTATACGATGTAGAATATTGGATGAGAGGGAGAAACCGCTCACTGCAATATCATGATGGATTTATTGTGGCAGAACCACAGAGACGCGCAGAAGTCCACTTCTAGTTAGAACATTCGTGCACCACTAGAGTTAGACGTATTGAACCTAATAGGTGAGACAATTCACTTTGTGTCCACGGGGGAAATTTTTCCATAACGCAAGCATCTGCGCCATCTGCCCGACTAGTTGAATACACCATGGCGACCAAAAGTAAACCAAGAAAAAACTTCAAGCTCAGAGAAGATTGGGGCCGGTAATAGAAGCCGGGGACTGCCGAATGTGAGCTCATACATTACCGCGAATCACTCTAGCTCGATATTCAATGCTCTAAAACTATCCAGAAACAGTACCTATTGCACAGATGCTTTGAAACTTTAAAACAGCCATTTTAAGTTACACTCATTTCGATCAAAGCTTCATTATAGTACATTGTTTTAAGAGTTAAGTCTCACTAATTCGACTTTTGGCAGTGTTTAGATGCAAATATTTGTCGTATGTTTGTGCTGATAGTGTTTTGTGAATTCTCACAATAGCCTCAAGCGATATATCGATAGGTGTGCCGCTACCGAGTAATGGGCGATTAGAGCGTTCTAGCGCCACAGTCATCGGGACGCTTGTTGGACCACCCAAGGACCAGGTGATAACCCAAAGCATCTACTCTAACAAGGGTTGTGAATGATGGCCCCTGTCAGAAGAAGACCTCTACCAGTGTACATGTGTGTTTTTATTTAGGTAGAAACAGTTTTCGATTGAACAGCATATGCCTTTACTATTAATGTTGTTAGAGACGATGGTAAATATATGAAAAATTGATCCAAAATTTACAGAGCAGTTTATAAATTCCAGATTTCAGTTTTGGATACTGTTGATTTAAAAAGTCTGACATAACTTTCTGTAGCTGTTCCACAAAAAAAAAAAAAAAAAAAAAAAAAAAATATATTCTTACAGAAGATTTTATTTGCATTATGCTAATCGAGATAAATATTAGCAGAAATTTTCTTATTATTTGCTTCTTTTTAACTAGAAGAGAAATAAGGAAATAAACTAGGCTAACCCGAATGTCAAATCTTTTAAAAGTTATCGCTATGTGAAGCAATTGAAACTGGGTTGTTTTTGCTTGACTAGGAGCTAAACAAGAGGTATAACACGAAAGATGATTTCCCGTTTGAAAACTTTTAAGTATGTAAAATTGAAACCCATAACAAGGAATATTTTAGAGAGGTAAACTTGAAAAAAAATGTATACGACATAAATTGGTACCTATTGCAACGTGTAGTTATTTTTGTAGTATAGTTTTGTCTTACAGTTTTCCAGTTACACAAAAATCAATAAGAATGAAGAGGTCTTCAGAGGCTGTTTCCAGAAAATTCAAGATATGCATTTCGTTTGCCATACAAATATCTTAAAAATATGGCATTGTAAACAACATAATTTTTGAGAAATTAAAAATTTAAGAAAAATGTACCATGTAAAAGTAGTTGGGCTAGGGAGGATTTTCTTGAATATCTTCGCGTCGCATTCTTGAAAAATACCGACTTAAAAAGGTACAAGTTTGGTATTTAAATGACTTTTCGGTTGAGTGTCCACACCCACACACATACACAAGCGGACCTTTTTCTATTTTTTTTAATTCAGAGGTCAGAAAACATGTATTTCGGTGAATATCGGTATAGAATTTTTAATAGAAGACAATAACTTCTCAGTCCACAATATACATTGTACATACGTGCTAGAGAAAGTAAAAATAACTTTCACGAGACTGTTTCTATTCATGAATTTAAAGGTCCATAAACAGAATTCAAAACAATACATGAGGTGAAAATGGTGGTACTAATTGAGTGACAAAATCTTTAATCAAATATTTAACAATAAAATTAAACATGAGAATCTGTTACTGAAATTGATGGATGGAGTTTGCAATATCTTTTGTCAAAGTGTTAATTTTGTTTTGATTTATTTGTATTCTTTGCTCGAAATTCGTTCCAACCAGTCTACATTCTCCCACCATAAATGCACGGAGTCAGATATTCCAATATTGTGGAGGAATTTAAAAATCATACTGTGTTTTCTTTGTTACACCAACACTATTATTTGACTGGTAGTAATTTAATTGCTGCTTTTATTTTAAATATTGTTTCAGTAGGCATTTTATAAGATTATATAATTGAACCAGCCATTGCAGAAAGGTCATAAGTAAACTTTTTTTTTTAGGAAAATGAATTTTATACTGGTTTGGCTCGTTTAGGGGAAAAACAAAAACGACCAATTACTGGCTGAAATGTGGAATCCCCTCCGGGACACCTACATTACACTAATTCACTGGTTGATATTTATATCAATGTGTTTTTCACGCCAATCATATTAAGTACTGATCCCGGCTGGCTATCTTAAGGTGGAAATCTGTTGGAGATCTGAGGGAATTGGCCACATTTTATGCACACAAGTGTACATATGCGGAGATTATCATATGAGTTACTGAAGAATACTTACAAGAGGAAGTCTTGTTCCCAACACGGATTGGCTCCTTTCACCGTCACCGTCGTCGACTTGACGTTCTGCAGCTTGAGGGTAACGTACGTGTTGTACTGAGCGGCTGGAAAACAAAAATACAAACACTGTAGTCTAGGAGTTACAAGTAACAGTCAAAATGGTAGACAACGATGATAAAAACAGAAAATTAAAAGAGAGTATACAAAATAAAGTGATAAAGCATCACAAGCCAAAAATCCAAATATGTGATTATGAGGAATGAAAAATTAAAACATCTGATATGTTCCATTCACAAGACTTTTTCCAGCTGTTCAAAATACTAATTATTCTTATAAAAATTTATTCTATATATATCATGCTAATCGATATAAACATTAGCAGAAATGGTCTTGATTACTTGCTTCCTTGTAAGTAAAAGGTAAATAAGGGAGTGCATTAGGTAAAGTGATAGTGAATTTTTTAAAAGTTGGTCGTTATGTAAAACAATTGAGGTTCGGTTCAATTTGTATTGTCCTGTTTGAGAAAAGTTAGGTAATTTAGAACTGAAACCAATAACAAGGAATAGCTCAAAAATGCCAACTCTAAAAGAAAAAAATATATGACATAAGTTATATGCTTTAACGATATCTACATTTTTTGTGTATTAAGCTTGTAACCCTGTCGGGTCCAGCTGCTTTAAAACCATTAGGGTGTGACGCCTAACTAGCAGTCGATAACTAATGCCCCTTTTGCTCTACAAGCTTCACGCTTTACCGCGGCCTGCAGAAACACACATTTTCTTCTGAACCACGAAACAGCCATACGTTTGACCAGATTAGCTCGTCGCGACCCAGGATTCGACTTTCCCCCAAGTCTAACAGTCATCGTAGTCTCAACAGATTTCTAATAGATTGGATGTCCACAGGGAATTGTATTCTACCAATTTAAACACAGTCCGCTTTTCTAGGAAGAATGCTATATTCAACTTTCGTAACAATTACAAAAATATGATATGCACTCTTGGATTACCCACGTAAGAATGAGACACACATTGCATTTGAGTAATACTTTTCCCCACATAAAGCCATCACCACACTTACAATATAAAAAGTATTAAGAAACGACAAGATATATATATATATAGCGCGTAACTAGACCCGTAATCGTTTCAAGATTACTTTCACTTAACAGTAAAAAGGGGAAATACTATCCTCCTACTACACTTGTGAAATTTTACTCCGAATGCACCGCTTACATGCTCCTGTGCATCAAAGGTTTAGTGGAATGTACTTTATCTTGGCTTAAAACTGCATCTCATATACTGAACTAAAACTAATATATTTCGTAGTATATGGCCTACAATATGCCATAAATTACTGTCTCGCGCACCGAACAACCACTGCACTTCCAGCGAGACTTGGCCAGGGACATTTAAACAGGAACATTTACTTCCTACCTTGATTTCTACCCGCCAAGTTAAGCAGCATCGGGCATGGTCACGACTCGGACGGGTGACCATCCAGTTGTACTCCGACCAGATCTGCAACACTGGCTTCCCCCACCCCGTACCTACATCCCTTCATGTCTCCCCGCTAGTCGGCACTGCTTTCCTTGACAGCCCGCCAAGGTAAGCAGCATCGGGCCTGGTCCCTCTCTGGGTGGGTGGCCACTCAGATAGGTAACCCAGCCCGCGCCGGCTGCACAGAGGGAACACCCTGCCCAATTACTTCGACACAGACATAAACGCTTGCACAAGACTACATCTTTTATATCACACGGGTAAATCCGCGAGAAAAGCGGATAGGTACCGTGGTGATTTGCCCCCGCCCGAGTACACTCGGGCGACTAGTTCCTGCTCCTGGCTCCTCCTACCTTGATTTCAGTAGCTGTACAACACATCTTAAACAGAAATCCATGTGGAACTTGTAGATTTACCCAATATGGCGGCTGCCAGAGATCCTCACCCTTACAGGGAAAATTGCTGGTAGAAGAATCACTTGTTCTACTGCCAAAGGATTCCATCTTGTCAGCACCTTATTCCATCGAAGAAAACCCAGAGCGAAAGCCGCTCAATCTCACAGCATTACGACGACAGCAATTGACACATACAGGCAGGCTGACTTCCAATGGTTGCTATGAACCTTCAGAACTTGACCTTTGCACCGGTCACACCACACGTGGGGAGAAATACTTCTTTCCTTCCCAATCGAGAACATAACTTTCTCGTAAATGCTCTAGACGACTTACACATTGCGTACGCAAACATTTTCAAAGGTCATTTGGCCTTTAGTAATGCCAGTGCCGTATATCCTCGTGATGAAGAGCTCTTTAGAAAATGTCTGCCTCACACTCAGTCCCTTAACCGCATACCACTGTATGATATTACGTCAGGCACAACGCTCACCCACTGACTGCAGACCAACTGAATTCAAACTAATCTGCCTCAGGACTCAAACTCAAGTGAAAGAGGCATTCGGGATTCGATTCCCCCTTCCATCGTCTCAGGAGTGCCAACCTTTGGCATTCGCAAACTGGCGGCTTTCAGACCTACCATACTTTCGCGCTAACTGACGACCCGCGCCATCTGTTGCAGGAAACATCCTGTGGATTTCCTGCAACGTTACAACCTTTTGTCTATCTCTTAGGGTTTAACAGTTAAACTCATCAAGAATAAAGAGATATTTAAAGGCTCTTCCCAGAAAATTCAAAATATACATTTTATTTATAATGTAAATAGGTATTTTGATAACATCGTTACAGCCAAGATTTCTAAAAGTTTTCCACGTAAAGGTTAGTTTGTGGTTTTTGAAAATCTTCGTGTCGCATTCTTGGAACATACACTAAACATAAGTATAAAGTGTTTACGCTCTTTTTGTTTTTGAGCTATGCTGTCCAAAGACACACACACATACACACACAGAGGCAGACAGACTCAAATGCAGACCTTTTACTAGAATGTTTTTTCGGACTCAGGGGACCTCAAAACACATATTTCTGGTGAAATCTCGACATCAAATTTCCAGGTGGAATACAATACCTTTTCTAGTTATTATGTCATTGTATGTACATATGTGCTAGAGACAGTAAAGAAGAAGACTATCAATAATAGGCAAATAACCACACTTTATTTAGGATTGTGAAATGTATAACGTGACCTAGAAATTAATTTGAAGAACAGTAAATATACAGGGTGTTAATGAACTTCGCCGAAATAATTTGTGAGATTGTGCACGTGGCTGCTTAAAGTAATTTGAGATCGGCGATGCATGGTCCCCGGATAAACATAACGCAGCTACATAGCGTTAAACGTGTGGATATTAGGTGCTGATAAGTCGGTGCTAAAGCAAAGCAGGTTGAAAAAATGGCCTAGAACGTCTTTAAAACTGCTGCCCGAGTATAGAAATATCGATTTTTAGCAGCTCGTTACTAGCGTTCTCAAGATTTACTGTCGCAAAAATCTGTAAATTCTCGAACTAATCACTTGACAGTGCAACACTGAGCATTCATTGACTACGTGCTTGAGTTATATAGCCTACTCTGGAGGCGTTTTTTCAACTGCTCTGGTGGCTTAATTTGTAACGCGGGAAGCTGCTATCCCAAAGGTCATAAGTTCGATTCCTGTCATAGAGTATTTGTTTTATTATTATTATTTTTTTCATTCCAGACGAAGTGCCGCGATACGTGAACGAGACCCGAACTCCGAAGCTATCTTTCACTTGAAAACCGGTATCATAACCACTACGCTAGAGAGGTACGCTGTAATAGGTCCCTTCGTTTTTCGTGTTATGCTCTCGAATGGCTGAAAAATTAGCTAGTGGTGTACTGGCATTTCAGAAACTTATAGCCGTTACTTCGAAATTTCAATAAACAGGCCATAAGTCTCCTATCTCAAATTACTTATTTAAGTAATCTACATATTCTGTGAAAATATTTCAGTATAATTCATTAACACCCTGTATAGTTATGAAACATAAGTACATTTACACTATGTGAGGGTATTAGATTTACAGATTTTTTTTTTTTTTTTAAACAGAACCGGAGTCTGGTCAGGACTCCGGCACGGTATCCCCTGTTTACATTTTCCCCTTAAAGTTATTGTATGATTACTGGTTTTGCTGTTCTTTTACACAAACATATACACATTGCACAAACATATAACACCCATGCCCAAGGCGGGAATTGAACCCACGATCCCTTGCCCATGAAGCACCAAAGAAAGACGCCTTAGCGTGCGTGGCCACGAGGACCGGCATCCTTGAGGTTTTACGTTCTCTTCCACCAGAAATATGTCCTAAGGTCTCTTGAAGGTCCGTACTGGCATGTGTGTGGGTGCACGCGCTTGTGTATACTCAACATAGCTAAAAACATGCTATGTTATGTTCATGTGATCGTTCACATTACTTTTTCTGCTTATTCTGCAACAAATTATTTTTACAAAATTCTGAATTGTTTTTTAACACACTATCCGTGTGTAGGATAGGAATTGACAATGCAGAGTCAGGCTGAAAAATGCAATACCACAGCCAGATTTGAACCAGGGATCTCGTGATATCCCTGTAGTTACTCTAAATACTGAACTACTACAACACGAAACCGACATCACATTAAATTCCCCAATTAACTCGATGTTTTCCGATAAACCCAAGCTGATCTTGATTTTATTTTTTTATTATATTGATTTTTCAATATGTATGTACAATGTACACAGTATATAAAGAAGATATTGTATTCCATTAAAACATTTGATACCGGGATTTCACCGAAAGTACGTATTTTAGGGTCTTCTGGATAAAAAAAAAACATTTTAGAAAAAGGACGGTGTGTGTCTGAACAGCATAACTAAAAAAACTAAATGTTAGTTAAGCGCAAAACTTGTAATTTAAGTTTTTCCAAGGATAGGACACGAACATTTTCAGAACAACTTCCCCACCGAAACAGCATGGAACATTTCTCGAAAATTTTGATTTTCTCAAAAATAGCTCTAATGAATTTGATTAAAATACCATATGCTATGTTTATACGAATTTATATCCTGAATTTTCTGGCAATAGCCTTTGAAGACCTCTTCATTTTGGATGATTTTTGTGTAACTTTTGTATAAGTGGTAAACCGTAAGAGATACACAAAAAGTTACTACACAAAAAAATCTGATGTGTATCATTCACATGACTTTCTCTACATCTCTTAAAAAGTTTATACTTCTATTTACTTCACGCTAATCAGACTAAAATAGCAGAAATAGTCTTACTACTTGGTTACTTGTTGCTATGTTTGCTTTGTTCCTTGCTGGTTGCTATGTCATTGAAGTTCCTTTGTTTGTATGGAAGCAGTTGACAAATTCCTATATGAGAAAAGTATATTCATAGCAGAAACAAAAATAAGGAATGACTCAAAAACGATGACTCCACGAAAAAAATGTATATGACATAAATTGTGTGTTTTAACGTGCTCTACAGTTTTTATGCAGTAAGTTTTTGTCCATTTCTTACGGTTTAGCAGTTATTCAAAATTCCATAAACTGTATCCAGAATAAAGCAGTCTTCAGAGGCTATTCCCAGAAAATTCAAGATATACATTTTATGTCAGGTAAATATCTTTAATATACGAAATTTTAATGAAAATCGTTAGAGCCATTTTTAAGAAAATCGACATTTTCGAAAAAAAATTCCATGCAAAGGGTAGTTTGGGGTGGGGTATTTTTTTTCAAAATCTTCGTGTCGCATCCCTGGAAGATATTAAACTTAAATACCAAGTTTGGTATTTTACCGACTTTTCGTTTTTGAGTTATCGTGTTCACAGACACACGGACACACAAAATGGAAATGGCGTATTATTTATGGACGCTCTTTAACTACTGTGGTTCTCAGCGTCCCATTATAAAATGGGCGTGAAAGACCGCTTAATTTTGCTCAGAGGCCTCTCTACCAGGCTTGAGGTTCTTTTACGTGCCATAAATCTACGACACGGGACCCACGGCTTAACTTCCCTTCCGAAGGAAGCCATGCTGAGGATTTTTACACCCGAAAAAATCCATCGTCCTCCGCCGGGTTTGAACCCGCGACCTTGGGTATATGAAGTTAGCATGGTAACCATTACACCACGGAGGGCGACTAGCACGGACACACACCAGACACACACACACACACACACACACACACACACACACACACACACACACACACACACACACACGGACCTATTTGTGAAAATGCTTTTTTTGGATACAAGGGACCCTAAAACATATATTTCCGTTGAAATCTCGGTGTCGACTTTTTTGGTGGATTGCAATACCTTCTCTATACACTATGTGCATAGTGCATATAGAGAAAGTAAAAATCTGATGTGTACCATTCACATGACTTTCTCCATATCCCTGCAACAAATAATTCTTAAAAAGCTTATACTTCTATTTACTTTATGCTAATCAGAAAAAATTAGCAGAAATAGTCTTATTACTCGCTTCCTTGTAAGTAGAAGCGAAATAAGGGACAACCGTAGGTTAAAGTGATAGTCAAAAGCTGGTTGCTATGCCAATGAAGTTCCTTTGTTTATATGGATAGGAGTTGACAAGTTCCAATATGAGAAAGGTATACGTTTTTCATAGCAGAAACCAAAAATAAGGAATGTTACAAAAACGACGAACTCCACGAAAAAAATGTATATAACATAAATTGTGTGTTTTAATGCGCTCTACATTTTTTGTGGAGTAAGTTTTTATCCATCTCTTACGGTTTAGCAGTTATTCAAAATTTAGTAAAATTCATCCAGAATAAACTACTCTTCAGAGGCTATTCCCAGAAAATTCAAGATATACATTTCATTTGTCAGTTAAATATGTTTAGTATCCGAAATTGTAATCAAAATCGTTAGAGCCCTTTTTGAGAAAATCAAAATTTTCGAAAAAAGTTCCATGTAAAGGGTAGTTGGAGTTGGGGGAATTTTTCTCAAAATCTTCGTGACGCATCCCTGGAAGATACTAAACTTAAATACCAAGTTTGGTATTTTACCAACTTTTCGTTTTTGAGTTATCGTGTTCACAGACACACACACACACACACACACACACGGACCTTTTTGTGAAAATGCTTTTTTTGGATATTGGGGACCCTAAAACATATATTTCCGGTGAAATCTCGGTATCGAATTTTTGGTGGAGTGCAATACTTTCTCTATACACTATGTACTTAGTGCGTATGGAGAAAGTAAAAATGTATACCTCGTTAAAACACATAATTTATACTATATAATTTTTTTTTAGAGTTAGCCATTTACGAAATATTCTATATTATTGTTTTTAGTTTTAATCTCCTAAACTTTAACGACAAGTAACCTTTCTTTTCGTCTCTCTTTTGTTTACTCCTATCAAGCAAAGAGAAACGAATTTAAATTGTTTCGTATAGCGAACGGTTTTAAAATATTTGAATATTGCTTTAGCCTAGTGCATTCCCTTATTTCTCTTCTATTTACAAGGAACTTAATAATAAGAATATTCCTGCTGACGTGATGTAGATAACATAATAATCTTTTTTAATAAACGTTTTTTGCGGCACTGCCAGAAAAGGTCATGTAAATGGAATACATGAGATTTATTGATGTATATGCAGAGATAAAGCGTGATTGTGTGTGTGTGTGTGTTTGGTACCTTAGTAGGTTATGTTACAAATACAACTGAATAGCTGTTTCAGCATTACATAAATGTCATAACAAAACTTTATATTCCAGATTATTTCTGTCATTGTTTACATACATATCGTTGTTTCCGTTTCTGATACACACATTTGAAATATCAAAACCAATCCTTCAAACTCTGTGTAAGGTTATAATTAAACTAAAAGGTCACAAAATATTGGGGGGAAAACAACCGAGTTGTCATGCTTTATAAATACCAGCAACTTTGAATATCAGTTTTTCTAAATATTAAATGAAATGTGACATTATAACAATGCAGTTTTAAACAGAAGGAATATTAGTTTATATTAACTGGCATGCTGGACGTTGTACACACTTTTGGCAACCGAATTACAAATTAATTCATTTCGTTTATCCCCCAGTTTTTAATTAAATTACTATGCTATTCGTAAAATTATATAGAGGATGTTTATAGTGAAACCTGTCCTTTAGCCTTTAAGTGGACAGAAGTGCCTTTTTATAGCGATTGCGGTAAAAAGTTTCGATTTTTGTATTTCGGTACAAAAATGCACCACACTTCGAAGCACAAATTATCAAGGCTTAATTCTCATATGCTTTTAAAGATATTTTAAAGCGTTGTGCTGAATAAATGACTGTCTATAATATGTCAAACTTAAAGATTCAATCTATTTTGCTTTTTTCAATATTCAAGATAAATTGTCTTCCACGAAAATATAAATAGAACTCTGAAAACATTTCCCAAAGCACTGCAGAATGTGTGCAACAAAGTGTTTAATTCAAATTTTGAAATTGGTCGTAGAATAGTTTTAAAAACAGTTTTCATTAGTATAATTAAGATATGTTTAACTTTCTCTTGTACGTAAGTACATACAATGTACATAGTGAAGCTACCTGTTGAATTCCAGCCAAAACTGCTATATCGAGGTTTCACATACACATTTTTAGAAAAAGGTTCGTGTGTGTTTTGGACATTAGACTTGGTATTTTTGTTTAGTATCTTCCAAGGATGTGACACGAAGATTTTCAAGAAAATGTCCACAAATTACATGGAAAATATTTTGCAAATTTTGTAATTCTCAAAAATGGCTCTAACGATGTTGATTAAAGTACCATATACTAAAGATATATACACCACAAATAAAATGCATATTTTGAGTTTTCTGGAAATAGCTATTGAATAACGCTTTATTCTTGATGAACTTTGTTGAATTTTCCATAAGGTTTAAATAGTCAAAAACTTATTACACAAAAAAATGTATATCTCGTTGAAACACACAATTTATGTCATATAGGTTTTCCTTGTAGAACAGACCGTTTCTGAGATATTCATTGATATTGGTTTCAAATTTAAACTACCTAATATTTCTCAAAGCGCACCATGCTAAGCGAACCGAACTGCAATTGTTTCACATGGCGACCAGCTTTTAAAAGGTTTTACTATCACTTTAGCCTAGCGTATTCTCTTATTTCCCTTCTACCTATAAGGAAGCAAGTAATGAGACCATTTCTGCTAATGTTTATCTCGATTAACATGTTGTAGATAAAAGAGTAATATTTTATAGTGTTTGTATATGGAACAGCTAGAGAAAATTATATGAATGGAACACATCAGAGCTTTTTTTCCAGTTTTTCCACTTTGTGATATAATTTGTTTTTTCAAAATGTATTCACGTTAGGAAATTTTCAAACGGAAAATTTATAGTAAATATATTAGAAAATTAAATTTAAAAAATCTGATGTGTTTCATTCACATGACTTTCTGTACAACTCTGCAATAACTTATTGTTAAAAAGCTTATGCTTCTATTTACTTCCTGCTAATCCAGAAAAAATTAGCAAAAATAGTCTTATTACTTGCTTCCTTGTAAGTAGAAGCGAAATAAGGGAGTACCATAGGTTGAAGTGATGGTCAAAAGCTGATTGCTATGTGACTAAAGTTCCTTTGTTTGTATGGACACGAGTTCACAAAGTCCTGTATGAGAAAAGTGTGTTTTTTATAGCTGAAACCAAAAACAAAGAATATCTCAAAAACAATCAACTCCACGAAAAAAAATTATATAACATAAATTGTGTGTTTTAAGAACGCTCTACATTTGTTGTGTGGTAATTTTTGGTCCATCTCTTACGGTTTAGCAGTTATGCAAAATTCCGTAAAATTGACCCAGAATAAAGTAGACTTCAGAGGCTATTCCCAGAAAATTAAAAATATACATCTTATTTGTCAGGTAAATATCTTTAATATGCGATATTTTAATGAAAATCGTTAGAGCCATTTTTTAGAAAATCAAAATTTTCGAAAAACGTGCCATATAAAGGGTAGTTTGAGGTGGGGGGATTTTTCTCAAAATTTTCGTGTCGCAAACCTGGAAGATACTAAACTTAAATACCAAGTTTGGTATTTTACCGACTTTTAGTTTTTGAGTTATCGTGTTCACAGACACACGGGCACACGGACACACACACACATACACATACACACACGGACCTTTTTCTGAAAAAACTTTTTTTGGATATAGGAGACCCTAAAACATATATTTCCGGTGAAATCTCGGTATCGAATTTTTTGGTGGAGTGCAATACCTTTTCTATACACTATGTACATAGTGCGTATAGAGAAAGCAAAAATGTTACAGTTGCTCTACCTCTGTATGAGATTGCAAATTTTCATTTTAGCTAATTAAATGAAATGAATTAAGCAGATAATATATCCAGACTGAAAAGACATATTTGAATGAAACTTGGTATGAATGCTTCTTTTGTTACCGGTAGTGACTGGTAAAAAAATTATAGCTGCTGTGACACTTTAGAAAATCACTTTCAGCACTTATAAATCCCTTGATATCCATACAACAAAATGTGTAACATCCACAGAACGTCTGACTTCCATAATTTCTCCCCGGTAATCTTCCAAGTTCTGGAGCTACTACATAGCTTCGAACAATTGGCGGTGGAACAATCCTCTATCGAAATGCTCGAGTAACCTGTTATATATAATGGCATAATACTGCAACAGCCCTTAACATACAGAATCTATTTCTATTGGGGTGAAGTATTTCTCAATATCACAACAGTAAAACAAATCTGATGAATTACATTCGTATCATTTTCTCTATCTATTCTGCAAAACACTTTTCTTAAAAAAGTTTATTCACCTTCTACTTCATGTTAACTGAGTTAAACAGTTATAGAAATTGTCTTATTACTTGCTTCCTTGTAGGTAGAAGCGAAATAAGAGAGTACATTAGGCTAAAGTGTTCTCAAATCTTTAAAAAATTGGTATTGAAATTCGTTTTCTTTACATGGCCAGGAGTAAAGCAAAATAACAACAAATGAAAACTTTACATTTGAGGGAAATATTGGAAAATTTAAATAAACAAGAAGTAATTCGAAAATGGTTAATCTCCCCCCTCCAAAATGTACTTTACGTATTTTTGTTCTGTTTTAACAGTATATACATTTTTGTGTAGTAACGGTTTGTTTATCTCTTAGGGTTTATCAGTTATGCAAAAGTCATTCACAGGGAATAGAATTTTAGAGGTCCTTTATAAAATAAATCATGGTGGCATCTACAGATAAAGATCAATATAAAATAAATATAACTAAATCCTCGTTTGAAAAGTTACCTTTGAATAAACATTTAAAAACCTTATCTACCGCTCGGTTATCATCTGCCAGTATCCTTGCAAGACTGTCCTCTATCTGCAAGATACGAGGTGCGTTCAATAAGTCCTTAGGAAATCCAAGAAATTACAGTCGTAGTATGATAAATTATTGGACAAGAACTGAAAGAGATATGAATAAAAAGATTTCAAGATTCTAAATGATATGTGGAACTATACATAGATCAATGAGAAATAAAACATGAAAGGAAACTAGGTTAAAGTTTTACAAAACAATGGTGGTTCCTACACTATTATATGGAAGTGAGACATGGGTCACCACAAAGAAAATGAAAAGCCGTTTACAAAGTGCAAAAATGAACGTTTTAAGGTAAACAAAAGGATGTACAAAATTAGATCAAATCCGAAATGAAGATATAATGGGAGCAGAACTTAATATAGAATCAATAAATTCCAAAATTGAAAAATATCAGAACCAGAGGATGCAACATGTTCAGAGAATGACAGATTCAAGACTGCCTAGGATTGAATTTGAATATGAACCAAAAGGAAGGAGAGATGTCTGTCGACCCAGAAAAAGGTGGAGGGAACAACTGTGAAACGGAACGGGCAAGCTGCCCATGCCGTGAACTGAAGAAGAAGAAGTATGACAAAGCTTGTATATAGTAATCGTCGTCTCTACTAGATGGCAGTTCAAGTGTCAGCTATATCTATCCCGGGTTCCGTTGCATAGGGGATTGAAAACGATCTTGTTCTTATTAAGAAATATGGAGAGAGAAAAAAAGAAAAAAAGACACGAGTTTCCTGCAGTGATCAAATCTGTCGGTTTAAAAGCCGAGATGGATCAAGTTCATGGCACATTTGCTCTTGCAACAATTGGATAAATGAATTTAAACGTGGCCCTACATACACAAATGATGAACATCGATCCGAAAGTACATTAGAAGTAACTTCCTCCGAAATGATTGAGAAAATCCAGGATATCAAAGTTCGCGAAATAGTGTAGACCACAGGCATATCATAATGCACAGTGTTCAAAATTTCGCAACAACAAAGATCTCGGCAAGATGGGTGCCGCGTTTGCTCTCAATGGAGAATAAACGTTTTCGTGTGATCGCTTCGGGAGCTGGTTTTGCACTTTTCCGTCGATACACTGACGCGTCTCTGCGTTGATACATAACTGTAAACAAAACAAGGATACACTACTACACTCCAGAGACAAAAGTATAGTCTAATCACGGGTTTTTAAAAGCGAACCGGCTCCGAAGATGGCAAAGGGTGACATCTGTAGACATTGATTACTTGCAGAAAGAAAGAACGATAAATCGCTGTTGCAACGGTTGAATGGAGAAATTAAGAAAAAACGCCCTCATATGGCAAAAAATCTGATGTGTTCCATTCACATGACTTTCTCTATATCTCTGTAACAAATTATTGTTAATAAGCTTATCTTTTATTTATTTCATGCTAATCGATAAAATTAGAAGAAATAGTCTTATTTCTTGCTTTATTGTAAGCAGAAGCGAAATAAGGGAGCACCATAAGTTAAAGTGAAAGCCAAAAGCTGGTTGCTATGTGATTGATGTTCCTTTGTTTGCATGGACAGGAGTTGACAAATTCCTGTATGAGAAAAGTATAAGTTTTTCAAAGCTAAAACCAAGAAAAAGGAAAATCTCAAAAACGACCAACTCCACGAAAAAAATGTATATAACATAATTTGTGTGTTTTAACCTGCTCTACATTTTTTTGTGTGTTAAGTTTTTATCCATCTCTTACGGTTTAGTAGTTATGCAAAATTCTTCCAGAATAAAGTAGTCTTCAGAGGCTATTCCCAGAAAATTCAAGATATACATTTTATTTATCAGGTAAATATCTTTGATACACGAAATTTTAATCAAAATTTTCAAAAAAAGTTCCATGTAAAGGGTAGTTGGGGGTGGGGGGATTTTTCTCAACATCTTCGTGTCGCATCCCTGGAAGATACTAAACTTAAATACCAAGTTTGGTATTTTACCGACTTTTCGTTTTTGAGTTATCGTGTTCACAGACACACGAACACACACACACACACACACACACACACACACACGGACACACACACACACACACGGACCTTTTTGTGAAAATGCTTTTTCTGGATATTGGGGACCCTAAAACATATATTTCCGGTGAAATCTCGGTATTGAATTTTTGGGTGGGGTGCAATACATTCTCTATATACTATGTACATAGTGCGTATAGAGAAAATAAAAAAAAATCTGATGTGTACCATTCACATGACTTTCTCCATATCCCTGCAACAAATACTTCTTAAAAAGCTTATACTTCTATTTACTTTATGCTAATCAGACAAAATTAGCAGAAATAGTCTTATTACTCGCTTACTTGTAAGTAGAAGCAAAATAAGGGACAACCGTAGGTTAAAGTGATAGCCAAAAGCTGCTTGCTATGTCAATGATGTTCCTTTGTTCAGATGGATAGGAGTTGACAAGTTCCTGTATGAGAAAAGTATACGTTTTTCATAGCAGAAACCAAAAATAAGTGATGTCACAAAAACGACGAACTCCACGAAAAAAATGTATATAACATAAATTGTGTGTTTTAATGTGCTCTACATTTTTTTTAGTAAGTTTTTGTCCATCTCTTACGGTTTAGCAGTCATTCAAAATTTAGTAAAATTCATCCAGTATAAACTACTCTTCAGAGGCTATTCCCAGAGAATTCAAGATATACATTTCATTTGTCAGGTAAATATGTTTAATATCCGAAATTGTAATCAAAATCGTTAGAGCCAGTTTTGAGAAAATCAAAATTTTCAAAAAAAAGTTCCATGTAAAGGGTAGTTGGGGGTGGGGGGATTTTTCTCAAAATCTTTGTGTCGCATCCCTGGAAGATATTAAACTTAAATACCAAGTTTGGTATTTTACCGACTTTTCGTTTTTGAGTTATCGTGTTCACAGACACACGGACACACGGACCTTTTTGTGAAAATGCTTTTTTTGGATTTTGGGGACCCTAAAACATATATTTCCGGTGAAATCTCGGTATCGAATTTTTGGTGGAGTGCAATACTTTCTCTATATACTATATACATAGTGCGTATGGAGAAAGTAAAAATGATTTTCTTCCATCAAAACAATGTAAAGGGCACACCTGCGTAGTTTTGGTAGCGAAAATTGTAGAATTAAGGTTCGAATTACTACTACATCCACCGTATTCGCCAGATTTGGCCCCCAATGACTTTTTTATTACCAAACTTGAGAAAGTGGCTCGGCGGAAAACGATTCACGTCTAACGAAGAGGTCATCTCCCAAATAGAAGCCTATTTTTAGGACCTTAAAAAATTCTACTTTTTAGTAGGCTTAAAACAGTTGAAGATATGCTGAGGAAAAGTGTATCGAGCTAAAAAGAGATTATTCTGAGCAATAAAAAATCAACCAAAATAATTTGTCTTGTATCATTTTCTACAGACTTATTGAACGGCTCTCGTAATATAGATACACTTAACCCTTTGACATCCATTGTATAAAAGCTATCTTCTCACAGATCTATGACCCATGTAAATTGGCCTTTACATATTAGCTGTGCCATTTTTTGTTTTATTTTAGCAGAGAACAGCAAAAGGCCTCTATGTTTCCTTTCAGCTGGAAGCTTTAGGTATTCCATTACAAAAATTTGTTCGCCACATTTTTATTTTACTTTGTTACATTAAAAGGTAGATACACTCGTATCTGGAACACCGGAAATCTATCCTGGCTAGGATCCAACGCTCTCGTGCCAACATCCGCAGTTTGACATTACATATCCCACTAAAGCTTCCCCTACAAAAATTGAGAATAAATTTAAATGGCAATCAAAAGAGGCAACAAAAGCATAACAGTGGATTCTACGTTAAAATTATACCAATTTCGAAAGTTATTTTTGTACAACGATGTAAAAAGTCAGTTTATAAGGCAACGAGGGAAAAACAGGACAAAACAGACATGAAATACCAAAGGTTTGGCTTATTTGCATTTAAGATAGTCTTCCAAAGGTTTGAGTAATATTTATCTCTAGCTTTCATGGAGTTTTTGAAGAATATCCTGATTTTTTCTTTCTTGTGGGGAAATTGAAGCCTTTTGTTGTGGAACTAAAAAGATTTATTTACTTGTATGTCATGGGAAGATGGACTTGCTTGTTTTTTCCAAGTTTTACTATGTACTTTAAGTTTTTAAGTGCACTGTTTGGTGCATAATGTTAACTCTCAATTTTTAGGTTAAATGATTCAACATATCCTGTCAAAAACCAGAATCCAGAGGAAAAAAGATGGCTGTAAGTCATCAAGTGATTCTTGGACATCTGATCCGTTACATTCATATAACTTTCTTCATTCTCTCTACTACAACCTGTTCTTAAAACATTTCTTATTTATATTTCATTTGCTCGAGTCAATATTGCATCAATTATTTTATTGCACCTTTAGTTGTAGGTACAACTAGACAAAGGACGTAGAAGACACACCCAAAAGTTTCAATAGCAGGTCACTGCGAGCTAGTTTTCAAGTTCATGATCTTTCCTTGACACCACAAGAAGGAATATAATAGACAGTTAGGATTTCATAAAAGTATAAATATTTAAACATTGAAATTAATAACAATGAGCTTTTTGGAATTGGTTAATTTCATAATAATTAGGTAGGTATTTCATAGATATGTTCAAACTAGTTTTGTATCGTTGTTCGTATGGCATTCAGTCAATCAAAATTACACAAAAATATCTGAAAATGAAAATGAAAAGAACTTCACAAGCTATTCCATAAAATAATACACATACGAGTATATATTGTTCAATTTCTTTTATTGTTTCATTTATATAGCCCCCATTAACATCTAAGTTCATATCGGGGGCTTTACATTTGAAACAACTCTCTATAGGCTCTTTACGTTGGGTTTAAATCGTTTTATTTTCCTGAAACTCACATTCATTCACTCTCACATATATACTTTCTGTGGGGAAAGGGAATAATTCTGGTTAAAGAAAAACTCCACGCCCCAGCAGGGAATCGAACCCGGGACCTTCGGGCGAGAAGTCAGCTCGCTGACCACTCGACCACGGAGGCAGCCCCTTGTGTTCTTTGTTTGGTCGTTTAACTAGCTTTTCAGTTTTGAGAAATGCTGCCCACAGACGCAAACATGGACATGTTTCTAAAACAGTTTTTTTTTATTCAGGTGGTCTCAAATTGCTTTTCTTATTCCGGTGAAACCTCGGTATCAAAATTGTGGACTATGTAGACATGTAATATACGTGCTATAGAAAGTAAACAAGTTTGAAAACTACGTGTGAGTGTTCTTTGTAAATCTATACCAATTGTTGTTTGTTATTGATTTATAGTATTTGGCTGTATGAATATGAACTAAGTTTCAATACATTTTAAAAATATACACAGTTTTTGTACAGAGAAATCTTTAAGAATACATTCAGAAACATGAAGGTGTAGTTACTAAACATACACACCAAGCGAGGTGGCGCTGCTGTAACAGATGCAACTTGAATTCGGGAGGTCTCGGTTTTGATCCCCTCTCCATCATCCATTCTGACAATTGGGCTTTTTCGCGGTTTTCCCCGGGTCTCCAGGCGAATGCTGGAGTGGTTTCTCATTTACCACGATTTATTTATCATAATTTCCGTTTCCTTCTCATATTTTGGATGCGTTTGCCGCTTCGTGGGCAGATGGCGCGGATGCATGTTCAATGGAAAGATTTCTCCCCTTAGATACTAAGTGACTGTCAGGTCGGCGGGCCTTCTGCACGCCCTCTCTGGTGGCACTGGTAGGATGAGTCATCGAGTTTGAAAACATTTGGGACTTCCGAGCGTCTGGTGGAATGTCTGTGACCTACTATGGTTCCTTCACCTCATCCCCTCCTTCTTCGGGTTTTGCCACAATAGATCTATATAGGTCATAGTACGCGAGGTTGTTTACCCTTTTCTTTGTTTTATATTCTCTAGCCCGTATGTACAATGTACATAGTGGATAGAGCGGGTATTGCATTCCACCCAACTTTTCGATATTGATATTTCGCTGGAAATGTATGCTTTGAGGTCCCCTGAGTTCAAGAAAAGCATTTTTACAAAAAGTTTCATGTGTGTGTGTCTGTGTCTGTGAACAGCATAGCTCAAAAATGAAAACTCGGTTAAATACCAAACTTGCTTCATTATCTTTCAAGGATGCGACACAAAGATTTTCAAGAAAATTCCCGCGCTCTAACTACCCTTTACATGGAATATTTTTCGAAAATTAGATTTTCTCAAAAAAAAAATCATTACGATTTTGATTAAAATACCGTATATTAAAGATATACCTACAAATTACAAACAAAATGTATATTTTGAATTTTTTGGAAATAGCCTATGAAGACCCATATATTCTGTTGAGTTTTGCATAAAAGTTAAACCGTAAGAAATAGGTAACAACTTACCACACAAAAACTGTAAATCTTGCTTAAAGTACATAATTTATGTCATATAGGTATTTCCTGCAGAATTGACCGTATTCGAGATATTCATTTTCATTGGTTTCAATTATAAACATATTAATTTTTCTCAAACGGATCCATGCAAACGACCAGCTTTTAAAAGCTTTGACTATCGCTTTAGCCTAGTGTATTCCCTAATTTCTCTTCTTCTTACAAGGAAGCAAGTAATAATACCATTTCTGCTAATGTTTATCTCGATTAGCACCATGTAGGTAAAAGAATAATATATTGTAAGGATAGTTTGTATATGGTAAAGCTAGAGTAATTCATATGAATGAAAGCATCAGATGTTTTATAGTATTTAAGCCCGCCTTATTACTATGGCACCGCAGGTGATTACTCTGATGGTACATGGAATGAAGATGGAGCGCAGGTGGAATGTGTTGGCGGGGGAAACGGGAAAACCTGGAGAAAACCTGCTGCATCACAAATCCAACATGCGGTCACTAACCTACCATTTGTTCTTACCTATTTAGTATAAGTGCAAAATAAAAGTTAACATAGTTTGAAAAACTATTATAGAATTAAGACATTTCGCCGGTTCTTTAACACAAGCAAAGCCCACCACGGCGTGCTGAACTCTCCTAGAAAGCAGTAATGAATTCTCCAACTCTAGAATCATTTGCTGCGGTCTACAAAGTCTTTTGTATTTGGCCATTAATGCTGCAAAAATTAAGCATAATGAACCTTATGATTTGAATAAAACACAAGGAAAATGAGCTTTACGAACAACGGCTGTTGCTATGGTAACGGTGAAGAGGACAGAAACAAAAGAAGTGAGAATCTGCATGACCTACTCTATGCAGGGGAAGATCTCTCGATGAGTACTCGAACAATTGAACCTCACGTTCTCGTTTAAAAACAGAGAATATAAAAGGAGAAAGCAGATGGGCTAAATCCTGGAAACGGTAGCAGGGATCTTAGATGACAATGTTCCCACCCCAGTCCACTTTATTTGCGACAACTGCAGATTTACTTTTTTCAATTTCTCTACCACGTACAATGCGCATAGTAGAGTAAGTACCGATTGCATTCTGCCAAATTTTCGATGCCGAGGTTTCATCCACAATATTTCTTTGGAGGACCCCTGAATCCAAAGAAGCATTTTACAAGCTCTGCGCGAGCGAGTGTGTGTGTGTGTGTGTGTGTGTGTGTGTGTGTGTGTGTGTGTGTTGTGTGTCTGCGTTATTTGTGACACATAACTGAAAAACGAAAACATCAGATGAATACAAATTTTGTATATAAGTTCCGTAACTTCCAAGAAACGCGGCGCCGTGGCTGAGTGGTTTGATTCCTCACCTCCCCTCTAGGCGACCCGGGTTCGATCGTAAGCCCCCGCATGTAGGATTTGTGGTAGACGAAGCGGCGGCTGGGAGGGGTTTCTCCGTGGCTTCCGGTTTCCCCCGCCACCTATTCCAACAATTGCCCCATAATCATCTTTTCTATCATCCATTTCGCTTTCATTTATATTATCCCCTTCCCCACATCCATGCCTGACTATGGGCCGACCACTCGTTCCAGGTTCTCCATTTTGTGGTTTCGTGTCGTTGACTACTCAACAGGTTTCTAGATATTCGCTTATAAGTCCTAGGGGAGGGGGTTCAGTCCTACATACGGGGAGGGCTAACCGACTACGAAACGAAACGAAACGAAACTTCCAAAATGCGATTGGTAGATTCCCATGAAAATGCCGCCACAGCAAAATTTTTTTCGTAATTATCGATTTTTCAAAACTGGATCACACGAACCAATAAAACATGAGTCGGTACCACTATAAAATATATTTACTTTATGTATAAACTGCTGATAGCCTCTGAAGTCCTCCTCATTCTGAAATACTTTTGCATAACTGGTAATAGGAACTTCGCAGAGTGAGATATTGGATATCACCTTCTTCAGGTTTGTGGATGAGTACTTCGACTCAAATGAGTGCAGTTAGAACAGATTTTGTAGGATAACAAAATATTACTACACAAACACGTAGATCTCGTTAAAACACAATTTATATCAAATACTTTATTTTTTGTTGAGTTAACCATTTCCAAGAGATTTTTGAATTTTATTTTGGTTAAAATTTCACAATATGTACTCACAGTTTTTCTCAAAAGAAAAGACGTCAGCGTTTTTTTTTTTTTTTGCTTTTTTTATACGTCATACAAGGTACTTAGAAATTCAACGCCATTCACATGTCGACCACCTTTTAAAAAATTTCAATATCGCTTTAGTGAAATGTATTTCTCTTATTTTCCTTGTATCCACAAGAAAATATTTAGTAAAACCATTTCTGCTAATTTTTATCCCGAAATAGTTTAAAGAATAACCTACTGTTAGAGTAGTTTGTTCAGAATAGCTAGAGAAACTCATTTGAATATAACATATAGTAATATTTACTGCCTCTAGTACGTACGTACATACAATGTACATAGTAACTAGAAAATTAAAATATTCCATCAAAAAATTCGATGTCGAAATATATGTTTGAGGACCCCTGACTAAGAGAAGAATATTTTTACAAAACTTCCGTGTGTGTATGTGTGTGTGCGTGTGCAATTCCTTGTTTTGAAGTCAGCGTACCATTTATGGATACTGAGGCCACTGGATAGATCAATACCAAATTTTCTTGTAAATTGCGTTGTTCAGTGACAAAAATTGGAGTACGTGAAAATCTAGCACCAAAATGACTTCTCTCATTTGCAATAATGTTTCTGTTATGTCGTCTCCTAGCAACGAAATTAATAAATATGTAACAGGTTCACCAATATAACAAAACTATTTGAGTTTCTTTTTCCGTTGATACTAATATCATGTTTCTAAGTGTGTCCTAACGATAGATATTCAATTTTGTAATCGAAAAAATAATTTACAGTAGCACTGTATTCTTTATAACTGTCTAGATTCCATTTTGTATATCACAGAAGGGACTATCGCATTTAAACTCTGTCTTCTATTTGCTGAATTGTTGTATCATGGCCATCTATACAACTTCCTTGCAATCAAATGTAACCTGATTTTGTTACACTTTATTGTAATGAGTCCTGTGCAGCAACACTTTTATTCTGTGGAATAACAACAAATATTTTCTATTCCATGACTATCTCAAAAAAATCTGATGTGTTCCATTACCATGACCTTCTCTACACATCTGCAATAAATTATTGTTAAAAAGCTTATGCTTCTTTTTATTTAATCGAGAAAACCGAGAAAAAATTAGCATAAATAGTCTTATTATTTGCTTTCTTGTAAGTAGAAGCGAAATAAGGGAGTACCATAGGATAAACTGATAGTCAAAAGTTGGTTGCTATGTGACTGAAAATCCTTTGTTTGTATGGGCAGAAGTTGACAAATTCCCATATGGGAAAAGTATTTTATAGCAGAAAGCAATATCAAGGTATATCTCAGAAACGATAAACTCGACGAAAAAATGCATACGACAAACTGTGTGTTTTACAGATCTATACATTTTCTATTAAGTAAGTGCTTCTATCTCTTACGGTTTACCATTTATGCAAAATCCGCAACATTCATCCAGAAAATTGAAAATTCTCAGAAAATTGAAGATATGTGTTTTATTTGTCATGCAAATATCATAAATATAAGAAATTTTAATCAAAATCGCTAGAACCATTTTTGAAAAAATCAAAATTTTCGAAATTTTTTACATGTAAAGGGTAGTTGGTGGAGAGGGGATTTTCTTGAAAACCGTGTCGCATCCTGATGATACCGAACTTAAATACCAATTTTGGTACTTAACGGTCTTTTCGTTTTTGAGCTATGCTGCCCACAGACATACACACACACAAAGACGCACACGGACATTTTTTTAAAAATGCTTATTTTTGTACTCAGCGGGACCCAAAACATGTATTTCCGATGAAATCTCGGTATCGAATTTTTGGAAGCAATACAATACCTTCTTTATACATTATGTACATAGTATGTGTAGAGAAAGTAAAGATCAAGAGCGTCATCGCAAGCATGTCTTATATATTGCCCCATTCACAATGAAATATATGCACAGACGCAGCGTAAGCGCAAGACTTTGTCCCATGTCATTCACATAGACACACAACACGCTACGCAATGCAAAGTAACGCAAGAGTTTGCAAACTCCAAATTTTATCCTTGCGTTGCGTACAGAGAGAAAGAATTCTGCTTTCTTTCCTCTATGCATTGTCCGCTGTTCAACAACAGACTACTGTACATATGTACTCTTCTAATTAATCGTGCCATCTCTCATTTCCCTCAAGAGTTTATGACAGTGTTTTTGCGAATCCTCCTTTTACCGCCATCTATTTCATGGCTCTCATAAATGGTAAGGCGCAAAGAGATATTGCGCAGCTTTATCACTCTCTATAGTCTGTATGCTTGCATTATTTCCAATCTTTTTGGATAAAAAATTGTAACGTAATTGCGCGAGCGTCAGTTGTTAGTATGCAATATCTATAATATATTTATTTATAAAAGATTGAGTGAATTAATTTATATGGTATTGTTGGTTATGCTATTCAATTTGAAACTTGTGGTGCGCTTGGAAAATATCAATATGCAATTTACAGATTAAAAAAAAAACTTGCTTTCGACTGAGTGATTTTGAATGGTCTTTTTTCGCGCTTGCGCTTACGCTTATCTGTGTTACGTTTCCGCTTGCGTTTCATTGTGAATGTACATTAACTCCAAAGGATTTTCACTCAAGTACAAAGGCTTTGTAAACCCTATTAATATGTTCATAATTTATGAAACTGTATTAGGCGTTAATAACGCCAAGTTCGTCAGAACTAATGAAGTTTTTCAATGGCGTAAGAATTATCAAAAATCAGTGTAATAATTATTGAAATTACCTAACACACATACACACGCTCACAAATATTTGCTCTCTTTATAACATTATTATAGATATACTCACAAATAGGCAATTAGCTATTTATATATGTTTCAGATATATTAATTATTTCCTCTTGATTAAATCAATTTATATTTTCATTAAACAACGCAATATGACAAGATTATTTGCTATATTCCATTAATTATTTTATTTTGAAATACCTTTATTCTCGCATAAGGGTCGAATTATTCCATTTTATTTTCTCTACCGAGTACTATATACAGTCTACATAATAGATGAAGTTATTGCAATCCACCCAAAAATTCCATGCCGAGATTTCACCGGAAATACATGTTTTGAGAGGCCCTGAATTCAAAAAGTCTGAAGGGTTTTAACTACTAGACCTTCTCTACATGTTCTGTTTACAAAGTATTCTTACAAAAGATTCTTTTATTTTCATAACACTAATCAAAATAAAGATTAACGTGATAAATTGTCTTATTACTTGATTCCTTGTATATCGAAGGGAAACATGGGAATACACTACGCTAAACTGATAGGCAGATCTTTTAAAGGTGGTCGCTATGTGAAACAATTGAAACTCGGTTCTATTTATACGGCCAGAGGTAAAATAAGAGATATAGGAAACGAAAGATTACACTCCGCTTGAGAAAAGTTTAAGTAGTCTAAAATTAACTAATAGCAAGGAATATCTCGGGAAATATTAACTCTACAAAAACATGCACATGGTATGAATTGTGTGCTTCAACGAGATATACATTTTTTTGTGCAGTACATTTTTGTCTCTCTCTCTCTTCCGGTTTACCAATTATACAAAAATCATCCGGAATGAACAGCTCTTCAAAGATTATACCCCAAATAATATCAAGATATACATTTCGTTTGAAATAAAAATGCCTGATACATGTAGTATTTAATAAAAGTGGTTAGAGCCATTTTTGAGAAAATCAAAGTTTTCGAAAAATGTTCCACAAAAGGGTAGTTGGGGTTGGGGGAATTTTCCCGAAAATCTTCGTATCGTATCCGTGGAAGATGCTGAACTTAAATACCAGGCTTCGTGTTTAACAGATTTTTTCATTTTTGAGTTTTGCTGTACACACACAGAACTTTTTCTAAAATGCTTTTTTTTTTATTCAGAGGGTCTCAAATCATGCATTTCCAGTAAAATCGCGGTGTTGAATCTTTTGGGAGAATTCAATACATGTACGTTGTATATTCGCGATCGTGAAAGTAAAAAGGGTGGCATTCTCCTTCCATGACGATACAGAAATGGTGCCTTACCACTTCAGAAAGATATAAAAAACATCCATGCTAATAAAAACCACTATCTCAGAAATAGTTAATGTCACAATAAATTAATCTAACTATGCACATAAAGTTGAATCATTTTGAAGCGTACTTTACATACTATTGGTAAAAAAATTGAAGCGTTGCTTTCACATAACTCTATCTACCCTTTATCGTTTGTTAGTAAATGTACTATGAGTAACTATTCTTATTTTACATCTACTTCATTTTAATCCCCATGAACAATTGCTGAAATAGTTACGTGAAAAATGTCGTTATAGATGCAAAAGGAATAGTGTATGCTTAAAAACTGTACGCCTTAACTTTTCATGCGGATTTTATGCCATAGTGGGAAACATTGAACATCGAAAAGGCTTCAAAATATTGTTTAAGTATTAAATGATTTGAAGCATTAATTACAGATGTGTTTTAAACGGCTTATAACACAAAAACCGTATTTGGAGTAAATTGATTATTTTAAAACAATCAACACTCTTTGTATGGTGTATGCTTAGTAATTTCCAGTTAAATAAGGTTACACAAAATTCCTTCAGAAAGAAGAGGAATTTAGAAGTAATTTCCAGAACATTTAAAATATACATTTTATTTGTCATGTAAATACCATTATTTATTTTAATGAAAAGCATATTAATCATTATTGGGAAAATCGCACATTCTGAAATTCATCCATGTAAAGAGTAGTTTAGAATGGCGGGGGGGGGGGGGATTTTAGAGAAAATCTTCCTTGAAGGATGTGAACTTAAATTCCAAATGTGGTATTTAACCGTTTTTCAGTTATGCTGTTCACAGACACAACACATACGCAAAAGGAGTTTTTGAATGTTTTTGCAGTCTTAAAACATGTATCAACATTTCGAGTAGAATGTAAATAATCAAGATATGGATTTAATTTGACAACATGTTTAAAAAATCATTGGTGTTTTTAGAGAAAACGAAAAACGATTTTGCACGTGTAAATGGTAGTGTAAGAATTTTTTCGTTACCTATTATTTTTAGAGAACGCCTGAAATTTGGCATATATCAGACCTATATTTTTCGACTAGTCTTCGATATTATTTCTTAGGATCAATGGATTCCAGAAATGTCTAACCTAATCTCAAGAAATTAAATTAACATGTCTTTATGGACGCTCTCTTTTGGGGCTCTTAGCGTCCGATTATATATTTGGCATGAAAGACCTCTAAACTTTACTCAAAGGCTTCTTTATCGAGCTTGAGATCTTTTAGGTGCCGTAAATATTACGACCAAATGCCTACCAAAGGAAGCTATGCTAAGGATTTTTACGCCCCCCCCAAAAAAACAAAAAAAAAAACGTCGTCCTCTGCCGGGTTTAAGTTTTTTTTTTTTTGGTAGTGTTTAACGCCCGCTTTAACTACTAATGGCATCGCAGGCGGTGACACTGATAATACATGAATGATGATGGAGCACCGGTGGAATGCGATGGCGGGGGAAACAGGAGTACCCGGAGAAAACCCGCCCCAGCGCCGCTTTGTCCACCACAAATCTCACATGCGGTCGCTTGGGATCGAACCCCGGCTGTCTAGGTGAGAGGCTAGTGGTCTAATCACTCGGCCACGGCGCGGCCCCTGCCGGGTTTAAGGGGACAAGGTAGTCTGAACATATCGAAATTACACCTCAAGTGAGTTAATTGCCATTGCTCTTAAAGTATTCAATTGTTTTTCCAGAAAGTTTTAAGAATTATTCTATAAATCATGACAATTATTTCAAGTGGCTGTCTGCATTAATAGCTTATGTGGTGGAGTCTATAATAAACAAATCATTCAGCAGAAAAGTAATAAAACTTATTGTTAAAACATGTGAATCCATGTACATTTTTCTCTGATACTGCTTGTAATACATAATAACCCTTTTACATGCTTATCCTCAGTATAATCAGCTATCTTCTGAACCTCAATTATTTAGTTATGATACAATTTCATTAGAAACAAAAACAGAAATATATTTGCAAATTTAAATAGTAAAATTGTGGAAAATTTGCAATGCTGTTGCTTTTTTAATATGATACGATTATACCATAACATCACAATTGTGGTTCAGAGAGTTCAATTTTGTGTTGTATATATATACATATTTTCAGCACGTATATGTATGTGTGTGTGTGTGTGCTGAAAATTTCAGATTTCCAACTCTCATAGTTTCTGAGAAAATGGTACAATGCTATCCAAAAATACTATTTTGAGAAAACCGAATTTAAAGATACAAATGTGGTAAAAAAGTTTAAAGAAGTACAGATTAGCATTTAAATTATATTTAAATTGATTAAAATCCTCTTAATTCACCAAAAGTATACACTTTCTGAAACTAGAAATAATAGAGGTTTTATTAGTGTGTAAAACAAACAAAATATGTTAATGTTTACCATTTCAGAGTACCTTGTCCGCTTAAACACGCGACCTTGAGAACCACAGATTAGCATGTAACCTCCTGATCTTGGAGGACAACTAATATCTAGAGAATGTAAAAGTAGAAGATGTTAAACTTGATGGCTTGCTGGTTTCAACAGTATTTAATTTGAATGAAAACAGTGATCAGATTGGGCGAGGTCGAGAGAACCAGGAACCGTGGGAACAATACAAGGCACTTTGCGAGTCAGTTGGTCAGTTACATCTTGTGCTTGTGAGGCTTCTCCACACTTTAGGATCGTACTTCAGTGGCGGACTGTGCATTTTTCTTGCAAGGGAAGGACTTCAGTTCAAATAGTAGTTTTACTTTATCTAACACAGTAGGGAGAGAAAGTGTTGCATTCCACACAAAAACTTGATAATGTAATTTTACGGGAAACATATACGGATCCCTGAATCAAAAAGTTGATGTATTCAATTCATATGACGTTTTCTACCTATTATTCTACAAATAGTGTGTTCCCTTATTTCCCTTCTATTTATATGGAAACAAGTAATATGACCAATTCTGCTAATGCTTATCTTGTTTAGAAGTGGATAGAAGAATAATCTTTTGAAAGAATAGTTTATTACAGAATAGGTAGAAAAATTCATGTGGATGGAACATATCAGATTTTACTTTCTCTATACACTATGTACATAGTGTATAGGTATTGAATTCCACCCAAAACTTCTATACCAAGATTTCACCGGAAATACATGTTTTGTGTCCCCCTGAATCCAAAAAATTACTTCCAGAAAAAGGTCCGTGTGTGTATGTGCCTGTATTCTGTATGCCTGTGTGTGTGTGTATGTCTGAACAGCATAGCTCAAAAACGAAAAGACCGTTGAATGCCATTTGCTTGGTATTTAAGTTTGGTATCTTCCAAGGATGCGACACGAAGATTTTTCAAGAAAATCCACCACGCCCAACTTCCCAAAAGTGTTGATTTTCTTAAAAATGGCAAACGATTTTGATTAAAACACCGTATATTAAAGATATTTACCCAACAAATAAAATGTATATCTTGAATTTTCTGGGAATAGCATGTGAAAACTGCTTTATTCTAGACCAATTTTACGGAATTTTGCATAACTGCTAAACCGCAAGAGATGGACAAAAACTTACCACACAAAAAATGTAGAGCACGTTAGAACACACAATTTATTATATGTATATACATTTTTAAGGAGTTGATTGTCCTTTAGATATTCCTTGCTTTTGGTTTCAGCTTTGAAAAACATACGTTTCTCATACAGAAATTTGTCAACTCCTGTCCATACAAACAAAGGAACTTCAGTCACATAGCAACCACCTTTTTATTATCACTTTAACTTATGGTACTCCCTTATTTCGCTTCTACTTACAAGAAAGCAAGTAATATGACTATTTCTGCTATTTTTTCTCAATTAGCATAAAGTAAATAGAAGAATAAGTTTATTAGCAATAATTTATGGTAGAGAAATAGAGAAAGTCATGTGAATGGAACATATCAGATGTTTACTTAGTTGTAATCAAATTAAAATGAATCAACATATTTTCTTAAACTAAGCTTCCTGAGTTGTTTCACGCGTACAAATGCACAAAGTGATATTAATAGATGTTCGTAGAAACAAAATCATCCAGAAAGACCAACACCACTCTTGGTGAAAACGGGAAATAACTGTTCGCCAGGAAACTATTAACACAGTTATGTGTAAGGATGAATTTGCGTCCAGTTTTTTTCATGGTGCTCAACCGAGCGGAAATGTAATTTCGCTCCTATATACTACGTGATTTAGCCAAAGCATACACAGCTCTGTTTCATTAGAATCAATTCTGAAACGTTCCAGGACAGGGATATTGGTAACAATGCGGGCTGCATTTCCCCCTGTTCCTCTCCCCTACTTAGTCGCGAATTCTATCTCCGTAGATTTGTGAAACATAAATTCCTGTATACTAAGGAAGAACTGAATATAAAACTCATTCAGGAAGCAGCGTGCAGTTCCCAGAAACAGTGTCATTGGGTACCAACGTGCTTTAAAAACATGTTATAAAATTGTGGTCACTAATTCGTTAATCTCATAGCTTTGTAAGCAGTTTTAATTTTGGCAAACTACCATGACAAATAATTGATGTTGGTGAAAATAACTAGCTAAAAATATTCTCTAAATTTGGAGTATATAAAAACTAATCCATCATATATAAAACACCGATAAATCATAAATTTACTAAAGCTATGAGCCTTAATTATTGCGTAAATTGTGCTGACCGTCTGGCCGGTTGAAGAGATAGAAAGAGATTAGAGGAGGAGCAGCGCTTCCATCCAACGTAAGTACCACAAATGCCACCTCCTTGCACCTAACGAATATTCTAGAACTCTCTGGATAATTCCAGCTGCTGTATTTAAGCGGTTGTGCTAATTGTTGTTCTTGATGTGACATAAAATCTTGGTTAACTGAGTAAAATTGTGAGAATGGTTACAAAGTACAGTGATTGATGCCACTGAGAGATTAGAGAGGTCTTGTGTTCAACGCCCCCCCCCCCCCCTAGTGGAAGGAAGAAGAGATTGCTTCAGCCGTTTTTCTTTTATCGCTGTCACGAGGAAAAGTAAAGTGACCGTGAAGCTTTGACAATCACAATCTCTTTCTACTTATCTTAATAACTAATAAAATCAAACCAAATTTTCTAAAGAATTTAATCTCTTTTCTTCAGACATTTGCTACCTGCTTGGTGGAGAAGGCAGGAAATGGAAGGATAGAATTCAGTTAGATTCTTAGCTGCTATCTAAAGTAATTGTTACTGATCTCTTTATCTCCTACGGTTTAGCAGTTATGCAAAATTCCGTAAAGTTCATCCAGAATAAAGTAGTCTTCAGAGGCTGTTCCCAGTAATTTCAAGATATACATTATATTTGTTAGGTAAATATCTTATATATATTATATATGATATTATATTTTATTATATTTTAAACAAAATCGTTAGAGCCATTTTTTATAAAATCAAAATTTTCGAAAAATGACCGTTTTCGGTATATCACTTGTCAGTTGTTTCAGATTTAAAGTAAATTTTTCTCATACGAGAATTTGTCCACTCCTGGTCGCGCAAAGAAATAGATTTCAATTCAATAGCGATCACATTTGTAAACATTTGAGTATCGGTTTAGCCTAGCGTATTCCCTTACTTCCCTCCTACTCATAAGGAACTAAGTAATAAGACCGTTTTTGCTAATGTTTATCTTGATTATCATGAAGTATGTAGAAGAATAATGTGTTACAGAGATGTCGAAAAAGTCATGTGAATGGAACGCATACGATTTTTACTTTCTCTATACGTAACATGTAAGTAGTGTGTAGAGAAGGTATTGCACTCCTACCAAAAATTCGATACCGAGATTTCACCGGAAATATATGCTTTAAAATTCCCTGTATCTAAAAAAAACATTTTCAGAAAAAGGTGTGTGGAGTGCGCGTGTGTGTATGTGTGGGTGGGTGTGTCTCCGTGTGTTCCCCACCACAAACCACCTTTTACATGGAAAAATTTCGAAAATTTTGATTTTCTCAAAAATGACTAACGATTTTGATTAAAATTCCGCATATTAAAGCTATTTATGTGCGAAATAAAATGTATGTCTGGAATTTTCTGGGAATAGCCTCTGAAGACCTCTTTATTTTGGATGAATTTTGCCGAATATTGCATAACTACTAAACCGTAGGAGATAGACAAAAACTCACTACACAAAAAATTTACATCACGTCAAAACACACAATTTATGTCCTTTAAGCTTTTGTTGTGGAGGTAACCGTTTCCGAGATATTCCTTATTATTGGTTTCAATTGTAAAGTACTTAAACTTTTCTCAGAAAAGAAGTGTCCGTTTTTCTTTGGTTCTACTCCTGGCCGAGCAAAGAAGTGATTTGCAATGACAATCAATTAACGATGGCTTTTAAAACATTTGACTATCGCTTGTAGAAAGAAGAAAAGTGTAGAATGATGAATAATCTTTTGTAGGAACTTTGTAGAGCAACTAGAGAAAGTCATGTAAGTGTATCGCATACGATTTTGTTTATGAAACTCTGAAAGAGAGGAAACGAAGGTGATAGAAGGGCAGTAGGAGAGAAATAAATGTAAATAGGGTGTTATTTATGGACGCTCTTTAACTGCTGTATTTCTCAAAGTCCCATTCTATATTGGGGGTGAAAGACCGTTTAATTTTGCTCTCTCAGGCTTGAGGTTCTATTATGTGCCGTAAATCTACGACACGGGACTAACGACCTTCCACCCGAAAAAAATCCATCGTCCTCCCCCGGGTTTGAACCCGCGACCTTGGGTATATGAAGTTAGAATGGTAACCATTACACCACTGAGGGCGACTAGGTAGGCGAGAGAGTGGACGGATAGAGTTGTAGAGGAAAAGAGTTTAAGAGAATGAGAAAGTGAGATGTAGAGAAGAACGTCGCAATAACGCAGGCAGAGCCGCGGATGCTGTCAAAAGGAAGCAGTTCCATACATGCAGATCGTCCCGTTATCGACTGTACGTTGAGGAATGGCTCCGAGGCAACAATCAGAGGAACCATGTTGCAGCTGTCACATTCATGTGCCTCGGTAGTATATCCTGTTAAGTGGACCCAGCAGGACTCATTAGTTATCGAAGAGTAATATATGCACCGCACTGGGTGTGTGTCCGATAACTGAGGCAGCAACCATGATTTAAGGATACCCAACCCATCTGTGAAAAACCTAAAACCTACAATAGTCCCTGTGATATTCGCATATTGATAGTGTTTTATTGTCATTTAAATAAATCATTCCACACGATGCAATTTCAGTCACAGAAATATAACACCTTGAGTTATACTAATAAATACAGTATTAGTAAATTAATGAGATGAAACTTTTATATGACTATTGGTTTAGGAGGAAAAAACAGTATTTAATTGTCATTTTATTAAGTTGTTATTTTTCCTATTGAATATGAAGTTTATTATTTAATTACACAAGCACTGGCGACATTAGAAAAAAATCAGCTCACCAATTTTCTTTTGTACTATTTTTGTTCCAAACATAAACATTTTCAAACATCTGTTTCGAAAATTGCATCGTGTGGAACAATTTAAAGTTTTGAAAATGCTGAAAATAGGTTTTAAGGTTTAACATATAATTTAACACTATTTTTTGTAAGTCTTAGAATTTCATAATCTCCTGCAGATATTTTTAACCAATAATATCTTTAAGGCCAAATGTTATTGGTCAAAACCAAATTTGGATTTTTAACAATTTTTCACAATAGTGGAAAGGTTAAACATCACACCCACTTACAGTCATCCATTTAAATCGTCACGTGATACGGTATAAAGCGCCGCATGGTAATAAAAAAACAGCAAATTGAACTACAAGCATTATAGTAATTAGGCAAAAAAAAGTTTTTTATATTTTTGACACTTTTTGATCAATTTTCACAGATGGGCATCCTTAACACCACTAATACTGCTGCTAACTTATATATTGTAACAAAAACTCTCTATTGCTTTAGTAAACATCTCTTTATTTCTTCTAGTGATTGCAAATGAAAATCTGTTCACAAGAATTTTTCTTCAGTGCTTCTATAGCAATTTTACCTTCCTTTCGATGTTTGCTGCGGCAGTTTTGTCGTCGAAACTGACTCAACTGCTGCACGCTTTGTATTCCCAGTTAAAACTGAACTCTCTGTGACGACGAGCAGTTGGCGGGCCGAAGGCATGAATTTAACCACGTCCTGACGGGAATGTGAAGTTTGCAGGATGTCGGGTGTAAATGAGGTTGAGGAGTGAAAGGAGTTAGTAAGATTGCTCTTCAATGGTTGCCCGTCATGATGTAATGGCTCTTGTGCACCGCTGGTGTAATGTTGTTGCAAAATGTCTTTAATTTTGGGGATTTCGTTTTAAATTTTGATCTCCAAGCAACTCTTGGGATAGTTTTAATTGTCTTCTCACAGAAACCGTGTGTGGGATAGGAGTTGGAATGGTGTAGTCAGACTGAAAAATGCTATGCCATAGCCGCGATTTGAATCACGGATCTCCTGGTCTCTTCAGTCTAACTCTACCTACCCAACTCCTGTCCTACATATGGTTTCTGTGTGAAGAGAATTAAAACTATCACAATTGTCCATAATAGTTGGACAATAATATATATATATATATATATATATATATATATATATATATACCGAAACAAAATGAACATAAAGGACAACAAGTAAAATATAAAGTTGTGAGAGGAAACATTTGAGAAAAAGTACAAGAGAAAACAGAATTAGAAATAAAGAAATGAGAAAATAATTAGAAGTAGCAGCTGTTAACTCAATGAACAGGTGCGGAACAAGATGATTAGAACGTTAGGGGAATGAAAGATACCACACTGCCAAAAATAACTTCCCAATTTGTCCCTGGAAAGGCCGAGGAGATGGAAGGAAACCAACATTAGCCTAATCCGTGAAGTGGAGAAGAAGATATAAAATTAATTTAAATAAATAACTACGTAGGCCCAAGCTTTTACACCTTAAATGACCGTCAAAGAGCAGCGAGTTATTCACTTACTCACAGGAATATGCCTGCAGTATGCAATACGCCTCATCATCTTTGTCACGGCTGAATCATATGATTGTGCTATGTATGGACCACTATCTTCCTCTCTGCCCGGTCTAAGAGGTTTGTGATTGAGTAGTCACGAATACTCCGACTCAGACGTGTATACTTTTCTGCAAAACAAAACTATCCTCAAACGAGACCACTCCCCCCCCTACCTCTGGGCAGTAGCTATTAGCAAACAAAAGACGAACCTGTATTAGGGGCAAAGGACAACGTAATAAAATCTGTTTCCTGGATACATTGCTTGCAAGCCGAGAATCCCGCAATAGTTAACGGACCAGTAAGTGGAAGACTTGGCAACAGCGATGGTAAGTTTGTAACCGCAATCATTTTTACCTAAGTCTACAAAATAAAAAATTAATACATAAAAATGATTTATTCCAATGAATTAAAATTTGCTATAAAAGAAAGAATTGGAGACAAATAAAAAAACAATAACATTAATTTTACATAAAATATGAATTTAAATCTGAACCAAGAAAGATAACACATATTAATATAATCATATATTAAATACTAAAATATTCTCCTAAAAGTTAATGCAAATCCAAGAAAGATAATACATATTAATATATTCATAAATAAAATACTAGAATATTCTCTTAAAAAAATTAATGCAAATCCCCCTCTTCTATACTTAACATTAAATCCTAAAACCAATTCAGATTCCACCCCCCCCTAACCGCAAACTTTAAAGACTTCGGAAGAAAGTTGGAGCAGTACCTTCATGTTCTGAAAAATACTGTAGAACTGAAGCAGCCTGTTGTAGGCAATTCCAGGAAAATTCAAGATACCTATGCATTTTATTGACCGTGTAAAGTTTCTTCAGATTCTTAGCGTCGCTTTCTCATCTCACGGCGTGTGGACACTTTAAATTAGAGTAAATCTCTCCTCGGTCGGGTCCGACCTGCCTTTTTCTAATCCCGCCACAGAAACCTGCAAGCCGGGTGATTCTGTTGTACGCACTAAGGCTGGGACACTGGGGACGGTGACTGTGGTGAACACTCCTAGATCACTGGTGTCCGACACTGCAGGTATTGCCAACTGATTAGCTAGTGAAATGGACCGTATTTTTCGGACCATAAGTCCTTAACACGACAATAAAACGCACCCTTAATTTTCTTATGAAAATTTTGAAATAAAAGTATTTTTTAAATTTTCTCTTCGTTCGTCCTGTAGGGTGAGTTTCCACGTTCATTTATTTTTTGATTTCATTTGTTGTTGTAGCTTAACGTCCTTTAATCATCCATTTTGTCCATTCTTCTCGTATTGAGACTACATAATGGTACACTTGCTATTTGGTGACACAAAATAAAGGTGGTGAGGGATGCAAATGTCCTTGAATGTTATAACCTCCTAGCCTCGTACAGGGGTAAAAACTAAATTTCACTAGTCTTATGGTACAAAAATACGGTATTAAAGGGTAAAAATAACATAAAACTTACCAATTTTATTTTTTTCATCCATGTTCTTCTCATTGAAATCAGGCACAAACTTATTTATAATTTATAATCTCTTTCACTACTTTGTTTCACGCTTTTAATGTCCCAAATAGACTTTCTACTTCACTTATAAAATCTTCCGTAATAATTAAATCTAAACTTATGGTTACAATGTGTGCATATAATGTACATCTTTTGTAGTGTTTAACACCCGCTTTTACTGCTCTGGCATCGCAGGAGATGACATTGATGATACATGAAGATGGAGCCCCGGGGAAAACTCGCTCCTGTGCCGCTTTGTCCACTACAAATTTCATATGCGGTCGCTTGGGATCGAACCCGGGCCGTCTAGGTGAGAGGCGAGTAGCCACGGCCACATTGAATGTTTAGCTGAGCTCAGAAATGACTGTCTGTTGGCAAATCTTCAACACTCAATTTCAGCCTAATGTACGTACGTCCGGCGGTGACTGCACTGACCCTGCCCGACACAGTGACTCGGTGAGGCAGTGTAGTGTCCAGGTGAGAATGCTCCAATTCAAACGAATACATCTCTATCAATGACCATCACCGATGACCTCACTAGTGTTCCAGTGTGAAACAAGCCTAATGACATTGCATCGGGGGAATGGAGTAGAATGGGTAAACAAAGTCTTGCTTCTTGGAAATAAATTTATTAAGATCTGAACAGATGTAAATATCTTAAACATATTATATATGAATCAATAGTTTAGAGCCTCTTTTGACAAAAAGGAAAACGTTATGTAAATAGTTGCTTGAGCCGGGTAGGTTTTCTCGAATATCTTCAGGCCACTAGAATAGATTCGCCCAGATACCTTCGTAATACTGTCTGGGTGTTCTTCAAATTCTAATTATGCTTTATGGTGAAGAGCAGGAGCTAGTCTTCTATAATAAAAAGCTGGAGAAAGTGATTCCAAAAAGAAAACTTCTGAAAAAATATGAAAGGACCATTCCTCATCATACTTGGAGGAAACTTAATTTAAATATTAAGTTTGGTATTCATCTATGTTTACGGTTAGGTGTTGTGGTATTTATGCTCGCAGACACACATTTACACTTACATGCTTTTTTAAAACTTGGTTTAGGGGATGCAATGTACCTCAAAACTATTCCGGTGAAATGGTATACCGAATTTTTGGTTGGAATACAAAATGAAGGAATAAAGTAACATCAACACTTTCCATTGATCAACTTTACTTCTCTGTCTGTGTAATTCATGATGACTGCCTCATAAACCATAGATTTCGTTGACAAATTGCAGCAATGTCTCCTTTAGTTCTGGATTCTTTTCTGGATTGATTAACATAAACCAATGGTTCAACATAAAAAGGTACAAAAGAGTAAATGAGATATCCTTAGGGACATTCCTACTTAGGGAGATGAGTGCATTCGGCAACATAATTGTTTCATCAAAAGTATGACACGCCGCACCATCCTGCTGTAACCACAACCCGTAAATATTTATTGCATAAAAACGAGACCATATGAATTTTTCATTCTTTATCTTTGTTACAGAAGGAATTTATTCATTAATTCGATTCAGGAAAGCTCTTCCTGGATGACTACCAAATGTATTACTAATAATTTCTGTTTTAACAATATTTATATCAGGACTATCTCTTTTCTTTTACTCCCAGGAAGAGAATCGAATTTCAATTGTAGCACATAGCGATGAGCTTTTAAAAGATTTAACTATCACTTTAGCCTCGTGCATTCCTTTATTTTCATTCTTTTTAAAAGTAAGCACGTAATGCGACCATTTCTGTTATTGTTTATCTCGATTAGCATGATGTAAATAAGAGAGTAAATCTTTTATAAAGCAAGTTTGTCTGTGAAACAGCTGGAAAAAGTCACGCGAATGCAACATATCATATTTACTTTACTTTCTCTAGCACATATGCACCCAACATTTTTATACCGAGATTTCATTAGAAATATATATTTTAAGACCCCTGAATCTATAAAACGCATTTTTAGAAAAAGGGCAGTGTGCATCTGCGAGTGTGTGCGTGTGTGTGTGTGTGTGTGTGTGTGTGTGTGTGTGTGTGTGTGTGTGTGTGTTTCTGAGGACAGTATAAGTCAAAAACGAAAAGTCCGTTAAGTTGTATTTAAGTTTAGCACCACACTTTACATGGAAACATTTTCCAAATGTTTGGTTTTCTCAAATATGGCTCTAACGATTTTTGTTAAAATACCGTATATTAAAGATATTTACAAGATAAATGAGGTGTATATCTTTAATTTCCTGGGAATAGTTTTTGAAGTCCTTTTCATTGTGAATTACTTTTGTATAACAGGTAAACCGTAAGAGATAGACAAAAACATATTGCACAAAAAATATTAAATCGCATCAAAACACACAATTTATGTCCTTTACATTTGTATTCTGAAGCTAACCCTTTCAAAGATATTCCTTGTGGTTGCTTTTATTTTTAAAATATTTATAATTTTCTTAAACCGGAAGTCGTCCTGTTCTTTTATTTTAGTTCACGCAAAGAAGTATATTTCAATGATAATCGCATAACAATAGTTTTAAAACATTTGACTGTCGCTTTTTAGCATCTTTTGTAAGAAGTTTGTAGAATAGCTAGAGTAATTCATGTGAAGGTAACACATGAGATATTTCATCCTGTACAGATTACTTGTAAAAAGTGTAATCAGTAGTAAATGATCTAGATGATGTATAAATAACAAACGAGTAAAAGTGACCGATTTCAAAAATATGAATTTCAAAAGTAATTTTACTTATAGCGTAGGACTCAATACGGCATGCTTCAAATATACATCGTACAGATAAGGCCAAATAGTGCATACGGTTATTATTATTATTATTATTATTATTATTATTATTATTATTATTATTATTATATTATTTATATTATTATAGTATTTCAACAAAAGTGCGTTTATCTCGTCCTCTTTTTCCCCTATTTCTTATATTTTGTAATTTATTTAAATGAAAGGTGAAAAGCAGAAAACAATATCTAGTAGAAGAGGAACGGAGTACGTGAAGAAAGATCCCAAAAGGAAGAGCTAACAGAAAAAATTAAGAACTAAAACAAATTGGACCAAGGGAGGGTTTTTAATTTCTCTACACGTACTATCTACATAGTGTATAGAAAAGTTATTGTATTGCACCAAAAAAATCGATACCGAGATTTCAATGGAATACATGTTTTAAGACCTGAATCCAAAAAGAATTTTTGGAAAAAGCTCCGTGTGTGTATGTGTGTGTGTCTAGGGACAGCATGACTCAAAAACGAAAAGACCTTTAAATACCAAATTTGTTTGGTATCTGCCAAGGATGCGACATGAACATTTTCAAGAAAACCCCCCACCCCAAACTACCCTTTACATGGAAAAAAGTTTTGAAAATTTTGATTTTCTCAAAAATGACTAACGGATGCGACATGAACATTTTCGAGAAAAACCCCCCACTCCAAACTACCCTTTACATGGAAAAAAGTTTTGAAAATTTTGATTTTCTCAAAAATGACTAACGATTTTGATCAAAATGTGGTACGTTGAAGATATTTACATGCCAAATAAAATGCATATCTTGAGCCTCTAAGTTCTCTATTATTTTTTATTAACCCCATGGCACGACAGCTCACGGGGAACCTTGACCTATCGCCCGGCCGCTGCGTCCCCCATCTCGGTCCACTACAGACGTCATGGATGGGGTACAGTATTGGAGGGTGAGACGTGGTCAGCGCCTCAAGTCCCCCCCCCCGGCCGGTTAATGCGGTCCTCATGACCTGGAGCCGCTACTCCTCCATCAAGTAGCTCCTCAATTGGCCCCCCAGGGACCTTACGAGGCTGAGTGCACCCCGGGCCAGGTCTCCCAGCGGGGGAAAAATCCCCACACCGGTACTGAGGATCGAACCCAGGTCTCCCGCTTGGTAAGCAGCTGCTAAGGTCTCTAAATACCTCTTTATTCTGGGTGATTTTTATTGAATTTTGCATAACTGGTAAACCGTAAGAGATAGACGAAAACTTACTACACAAAAAATGTGGATCACGCTAAAACATACAATTTAAGTTGTATACATTTTTTTCGTAGAGTTGGCCGTTTTCGAGATATTTTTTGTTATTGAAATACTAAAACTTTTTTCATACGGGAACTTGTCAACGTTATAGCAACCACATTTTAGAACATCTGATTGTTACTTTAGCCTAGTGTGTACCCTTATTTCCCTTCTACTTATAAAGGAACCAAGTAATAAAATCGAGATGTAGAGAAAGTCATTTGAATGGAGTAGTAATTAATATTTTATTTTTTATTTCATTTTATTTCATTTTCGTCGGTTGGCAACCTTGTGCCTTTCAAAGATAAGCTTGGGGAAGGTCCTCATTAAAGATCGGTGTCCAGATTTAAAGCAGAAAACTTGCAAAGGTGAACAGTCGGTCGCGGATGCCAGGGTTGAATGGCAAAGGCTTCCCTCACCAAGTGAGATTACTGCGCGATAATGTCATTACACTGAAACAAGAATAACGAGATTTGCTGAGTAAACACTCCAGGCTGCATATGTACCATCGCGTTAGCCACCACTGCATTACCGGAAAAGTGTCCTTCTCAGCGAAGTGTCTGTCACATTGCACAATTGCTGCACAGGCTTCTCTAAGGTCTTAACGTTTACGTCAGCTATACCAAAACAACACCAGCTCAGCGACATGAGTGTGGGAAGAAAACAGAAATAGAATATACTTTATCGCACAAAAAAGTTAAACATCATGGTCTCTTGAAAACCTTATTTTATACAATATAAAATGTTAAAGTTTCCTTCCATTTATATTTTTAAGAGCTTGCTGGTTTTGAAATTAAACGAGAAATTATTTTAGAAAAACTCAGATTTTCATAATTATAATATATAACGAGAGCTACAACTTTTATCGATAAATTCGCGAACAAGTTGTTGCGATCGAAGTTATCTATCTGTGGACAGCTCGAGTTATATTTAATATGATTATTTCGTGAATAAAATAACAATGATTAGCCAAAATGGATACGAAGAATAATATTCCTAAAATTTAATTTGTCTTGACGTATATTTGCACCGAAATCATTGCAACTTGAAGATTATATCATGAATTTTAGATTTCTCTGTATTGCTACATTGTATTATTGTGGTGTAAAATAAATACACATCTCTTTGTATTGCTACATTTTTATTATTTTGACTTCTAAAGCATGATTGCAATTATTATATCTATTGGAACTTTCGTCATTATTTACGAGAATAAAACAAATGCTCGTGGGTGCGATAAATTTAGAAAAACAAGTGTACGTAAAATGCAGAGATAATGAGTTCCGATTGGTTGGAATGTTACGCGCCAATGTACTGGATTGGCTACTTCCTAAGTCATAAACTTACAAAGTATGAAAAATCACCTGCACATTTTGGCGTTGTATTTTTCAATTAGTTACTGATTCATATACAAAAATTGCCTGATAACAGGTTTAACCAAAATGTAAAACAAATTTTAATGGATCAATGTTTCCATTTAGTGAAAGAGTTTTTTAGTTAAAAGTTTAAAAATGTTATTAGTCATACATTTTACCATGTTATCAGTTATGTATTTTACTATGTTATAGTTATGTATCTTATGTTTTTCCATTTTTACTGTAAGTTACAAATAAAATTCAATAAATTAATCAATAATTAGGAAAGAGGGAACGAAGTAGACTGACTTTGAAATTTGGTTCTCTCTGCACGACCAGTAAAGAAAAACTGATGCCTTTCAGTTTGAGAAAACTCTTAAGCATTTTAAAATTGAAACCAATAACAAGACATATCTCGGAAATTGCTAGTTCCACACAAATATATGACATAAATTGTGTGTTTTAACGAGATATACATTTTTTGTGTATTAATGTGTTATATAACTCCAAGATCAAAATCTGGTCCTCCAGACTGGGGGTCATGGTAAATGGGTTACTACCACTTCCACGTAAACAGCTTCTCACTCATAAAGCTCAGAGATATTTGCTGAGCCGAAACAGGCGACATTGGCCAATCTTGATGATGATGCATTTTGTATACCTCTCATAGTTTACCAGTTATGCAAAAGTCTTCAGCATAAACAGGGGTTTAGAGGTTACTCCAAGAAATTTCAAGATACACATTTTATTTATCATGAAAATATCTTTAATGTGCTGTATTTTAATCAAAATCGCTAGAGCCATTCTTAAGAAAATAAAAATTTGCGAAAATTCCTTCCTGTAAAGGGTAATCTGTACATAGTGTATAGAGAAGGTATTATAATGCACCCACAAATTCGATACCAAGGTTTCAACGGAATCCAAAAAAAACAAAACATTTTTGCCAAAAGGTCCGAGTGTGTTTGTCTGCCTGTGTGTGTGTGTGTGTGTGTGTGAGTGTGTGTGTGTGTGAGTGTGTGTGTGTGTGTGTGTGTGTGTGTGTGTGGACAGCATAGCTAAAAAACGAAAAGACCGTTGAATACCAAACAAAGTATGTAAGTTTGGTATCTTGCAAGGATGGGACACGAAGATTTTCAAGAAAATCCCCCCCCCCCAAACTACCCTTTACATGGAACTTTTTTCGAAAATTTTCATTTTCTCAAAAATGGATCTAACGATTTTGATTAAAATATCATACATTAAAGATATTTACCTGAGAAATAATATATGTGTATAATTTTCTGGGAATAGCCTCTGAAGACTCCTTTATTCTGAAGAATTTTATGGAATCTTGCATAACTGCTAAACCGTAAGAAATGGACCAAAACTTACCATACAAGAATGTAGAGCACGTTAAAACACACAATTTATGTTTCATGCATTTTTTTTCGTGAAGTTGATCGTTTTTGAGATATTCCTTGATTTTGGTTTCAGCTTTGAAATACTTCTACTTTTTTCATATGGGAATTTGTCAACTCCTGTCCATACAAACAAAAGAAATTCAGTCTCTTGGCAACCAGCTTTTGACTATCACTTTAATCTCTGGTACTCCCTTATTTCGCTTCTACTTGCAAGAACCAAGTAATAAGACTATTTCTGCTTATTTTTTCTCGATTAGCATGAAGCAAACAGAGGCATAAGCATAATTTATTGCAGAGAAAGTCACGTGAATGGAACATATCAGATTTTTTATCTTGTAGGTATACTTGTTCCTGGTGTATGTCTACATTTTCAGTTAATTTAAATACTTAATTTATTGTTGGTAGTTAAAAGGGTTGTACTGTTTTGATAGGCTTAGCGAATTTGTTTTAAATTTGTCTTGAAAAATCTTATGTGTTACATTCACATGACTTTCTCTACTAGCTGTAACAAATTATTGTTAAAAAGCATATTCTTTGACTAGTTCATGATAATTAGGATAAACATTTGCAGACAGTTTGTTAATTACGTGCTTCCTTGTAGGTAGAAGGAAAATAAGGGAATACAATAAGCTAAAACGATAGTCAAATCTCTTAAAAGCTGGTTGCCTTGAGGATGAAATCCGTTTCTATGCAGGGGCAGGAGTTCACAGCTTTCCGTGTGAAAAAAGTTTTACATATTTTACATTTGCAACAAATAAAAAGGAATATCTCAAAAATGGTCAATTCAAACACAAAAAAAAGTATATGACATAAATTGTGTGCTTTAGTGTGATCTACATTTTTTGTGTTGTAAGTTTTTGTCTATCTCTTACGGTTTACCAGTTACGCCAAAATTTAGCAAATTTAATTCAGAATAAAGAGTTCTTTACAGGATATTACCAGAAAATTCAAGATATACATTTCATTTACCATATAAATATCTTTAATATACAGTACTTTAATAAAAATCGTTAGAGCAATTTTAGAGAATATCAACATTTTCAAAACTTTTCCATATAAATGGTAGTTTGGGATGAGGAGATTTTTCTCAAAATCTTCGTGTCGCATCCCTGGAAGATACCAAACTTAAATACCAAGTTTGACTTTTCGTTCACAGACACACGGACCTTTTTCTGAAAATACCACTTTGGGGTTCAAGGGACTCTAAAACGTGTATTTTCGGTGAAATCTCGGTATCGAATTTTTGGGTGGAGTGCAATACCTCCTCTGTACGCAATGTACATAGTACTTATAGAGAAATAAAAATGGAGTATAGTGTTCGAAATGTTGGCTGTAGCTTTTGGGAAATCTATTATGAGTGAGACAAGGGGTTTCGAGTGGATCGACCTTTCAAAGAGGGTCGAGAAAACTCTGAAGACGACTTCAATTACTGACGACAATGTGGAATATGCAAAGAAATGGTTCTGCCATATGGTTATACAGTCAATAAGGAATACTGCCTAGAGGCTATGCGCCGTTTACAGGGAATAATCCGAAGAAAACGAATTTTTGGAAAACCATTTATGGATAGGATAGTGCTCCTGCTCACACCTCAACGCTTGTTCGTGATTTTTTGGCAAAAGCCAGAAACATTATGTTGCCTCAGCCACCTTATTCGCCGGATATGTTCTTCTGCGACTTTTCTATTCCCGAGGCTGAAGAGAATATGAAAAGACGTCGTTCAGCTACTACTTGTGCGCTAAATACAGAATTGCTGAAGTAGCTGAACACCATAAGGAAAATTGAGTTCTAGAGTTGCTTCCAAGGTTGGAAAAATAGCTGGCACAAGTATATTATATCTGAGGGAGTTTTTTTTGAAGGGCGCATCTTAAAGATTGTTTAAGAAAAACAAAAATTCTCGTTATTTTGTGATCACCCATCGTATGGCAACACCGTAGGTGCATACATGTAAATATACTTCTGCAATCACCCATATTAACGATGAAGCCTAAACGATGGGACATACAAATGGAGCTTATGACTTAGCTACATAAATGTGCTAACGTCAAAGCCATAAAGTGGGCCACATTTACATAACATCACTAACCTAGCTTAATATGGTGACGTGTCCCAACCGGACAGTATACTAACTATAATTTAGTCTGTTTCAGAGGCGTAGTTGACGGGTAAGACAATCAAGGACGTATGCAGGACTTCCCTCCCCACCAAATTTCAACAATCAACCCTGCACAAGAAAATTTCCCTCAATGTCCTCCTGGAATTCGCCACGGGGCAGGCAGAGCCACGGTTACCACCTCCTGCAGTACTCCTTCTCCCACCTACTCAAGCACCCCTGGAGGTTTTCAGAAGGTATGGCCTCGAGAAATAAGGTGTGGTTAGGGGTGAGAGAACCCAAAGGATTCCCAAACTCAATTCAACTCACCTGGTTCATCGTAGATCCTGCAGTTTACACTTTTAAATAAAACTATGCGTTCGGCCAATACGTCGGACAACGTCAGCAGCTCAGATGAACAAGGCACCTCTGTCCTAGTTATTGGAGCTTTTAAAGTAAAATCCATGTTTTATGCCGATTGCTTTAGAAGGACATAGCTATGTCAGTATTGCATCTTTCCACCAATATCGATTGCTGAAACTGGTGCAACATTTGAATTAGAATTAGCCCGTAGAAGCCTAGTAGGGCAAGGGCCTTTTGAGTTGGCAAGGTGGCTGTCTTGGTAATCCCGCGTAGCCAGTTTGGGAAAGATCCTCATTCTTTTGTTGCTACCTCTATCAGTAGTCACCATTTTCTGTGTTCCTTGACCGTTGTCATCCAGTTGTGTCCATAGCGAAGTTTCAGATCGTTTCCCCAACTGTTTTCCTGCCGGCCTATTCTCCTTTGGCCGGTTCTTGTATCCCAGGCTGTCGTCTTTTGTGTGCCCAACTGTTATAGTTCATCCTCATGACGTGGCCTGCCCACCTCCATTTGATGGAGGTAGCTGATGTTGCGTCTTTGTTATGTCATCTTTCTCAGTTTTTCGTTGCGGGTTCTGTCACGGAGGCTGACGGCTACAATCCTTCTCTCCAACTTCTTTTGGTATGTTTCCAACATTTTTCTTTCTCTGTTTATTAAGGCCCAGGTTGGACTCCGTATAGCAAGAGAGGAAGGATGAAGCTGTCCAGGATGTCTTTTTTTGCATTCTTATACTGCATTCTTTGCTTGTGAAGATAAATTTCAGGCTCCAGAATGTTGACCATGCTGCCGAGATGCGTCGTTGGACTTCTTTGCGGGTAGCGTTGTTGAATGTCACCATTTGTCCTAGGTAGGTGTATTTGGTGATGTATTCAAGTTCTATATTGTTTATTTCCTCGTGTTAAATGAGATATAATTTACTGAAAATGACTATGTCAGGGAGTCTATAATATCTGACAGAATGTACGCTATTGGGAGAAGAATGGAAAAGATCAATAGAGGACAGAGAGAAAGAGTAAAGACAGTGATAAGAGAATCTACTCATTTAAAGCAATAATGTGAGTAGAAATTTGAATTCTGTCAGTCATAAATAAGAGAAAACAGTCAAAGTGTGTACAGTAGAAACCAAAGCAAGAAAGATCAATACATATTTATGCAGTGATTCCTTACAAAATAAATCTAAGTATTTTCATATAATATGGACCAGAGAATATAAAATAAATGGGTTTAATGAGGTAACTAAATGTTTAGCCTAGAAACATTGGTGCGCTTTCACAAAAAGCGTGGCACGGCCCGGCGCGGTGGCTCCACGTGGATGACCGTGAAAACTGCAGCTGGCGTTGCGAACGTGCTCCGGGGCTCATTGCGGCCCCTCCCCCAGCCGCCCCAAATTTCAATTCCCTGCGCCAGCCGCACCATGGGTTTTACTTTAGCCGTTAGCGGGATATCAGCGTCATTAACACGCCGTTATGTGCGTCTGCTATCTTTAACAATCAAACAGTAATGGATTCCAGTCGCTCACTGTTTTGTTCGTCCATGTTGTACGTACTGCCGCTGTGTTTGCACATATCAGGAAGCATGTGATGTTATATTCACATCGCTTTCTCTAACCACCATCCTTTATTTCTATGTAGCTTCTAAAAGCTATTCCTATTTTCGGGTTAATCGGGACCTTTGTAGACATTTTTACTTTCTCTATACGAACTATGTACATAGTGTATAGAGAAGGTATTGTACCCAAAAATTCGATACCGAGATTTCATCGGAAATACGTGTAATGAGACTCTCTGAATCCAAAAAGAGCATTTTTAGAAAAATGTCCGTGTGTGTGTCTGTGGGCAGCATAGCTTAAAAACTAAAGGACCATGAAAGCCCAAACTTGGTACTTAAGTTTGGTATCTTCCAAGGATGCGAGACGAAGATTTTCAAGAAAATCCCCCACCCCAAACTACACTTTACATGGAAAAAATCCCAATTTTTTATTTTCTTAAAAATGGCTGTAACGATTTTGATTAAAATATCGTATATTAAAGATATTTAACTGAAAAATAAAATGTATATCTTGAATTTTCTGGGAATATCATCTGAAGACTACTTTATTCTGGATGAATTTTACGGAATTGTGCATAACTGCTTAACCGTAAGAGATGGACAAAAAATTACTGTACAGAAAATATAGCTGGCGATAAAATACACAATTTATGCAAGATACATTTTTTTCGTGGGGTTGATCATTTTTAAGATATTCTTGATTTTTTGTTTCTGCTTTGAAAAACATACTTTTTTCATACAGGAATTTGTTAACTCCTGCCCATGCAAACAAAGGAACTTCAGTTACATAGCAACCAGCTTTTGGCTATCATTTTAACCTATGGTACTCCCTCATTTCGCTCCTACTTACAAGGAAGTAAATAATAAGACTATTTCTGCTAATCTTTCTCGATTAGCATGAAGTAAATAGAAGCATAAGCTTTTTAACTAAAATTTGTTGCAGAGGTGTAGAGAAAGTCATGTGAATGGAACACATCAGATTTTTATAGTGCAACAAAATGTATGCATGCAACTGAAAGGTATACATCTATAGAGATTTTCACATTATGAAGCCATTACAATTCTTCAGATGCTATTCCCAGAAAAATCAAGATATACACTTTATATGTCAGGTAAATATCTTTAATATACGATATTTTAATCAAAATCGTTACAGCCATTTTTTAGAAAATCAAAATTTTCGAAAAAAAATTCTATGTATAGGGTAGTTGGGAGTGGGGGGATTTTCTTGAAAATCTTAGTGTTGCATCCTTGGAAGATATCAAACCTACATACCAAGTTTGGTTTTTAACGGACTTTTCGTTTTTGAGTTATGCTGCCCATACACACACATACATACACACAGACAGACACGCACACGAACATTTTTCTAAAAATGTTGTTTTTTTTGGATTCAGGAGGTCTCAAAACATGTATTTCCGGTGAAATCTCAGTATCGAATTTTTGGGTGCATTACAAAGCCTTCTCTATACACTATGTACATAGCACGTATAGAGAAAGAAAACATATGGATTATTCGTTTACCTCTATATGCCATGTTGGTATTTAGATTGTATAAATATGCCTAAACATATTTATTAAAAATGAAGTTTAAAACAAAGTGTTTGGATTTATACAATGGCTATTTCTGGTTCTACAAGTCCACGCAAAAACTTCCAGTGACTTCACTATTTCATGGAAATAGTGAAATTATTTGTATGTACACATAGAACATCTCCAAAACCCAGGCATCCATGAATCAACAGTTTAAGGCAAAGCGCGCAAAGCTCACAGCGCCAACAAAACTTAGTCCTCATGTCTTGGAGATCATAAAAACAGATGTGGTATGACAGTTCAAGGGGCGATACGGGGTCGTACTTCAGTGGAGGTTTTCAGAAGGTTTTGGGAATCTGAGGCAGTACAAAATGGTATGGAGTCAGGTAAAGGTATGTGTTGGGCAACCAAAGGTTTTGAATCAGTCACCCAAGATCTGTGGTTAAATTACTGCAAACACGTTGAAGGGATAGAAGACGATATGTGGAAAGCAGATCAGCTGCAGGATGATATCGAACCTCTAATCATTAGATTAACCAGCAATGACTGCAGTTCTTGTGAGGGCAGTGTACAGGTCAACCAGGACTGCTCTTTGTGTGTTGAACCTATGTCCGATTAAGGTAACATTAATTATAAAGTCTATTATATTTAGGTTAAATGTAAAATACTGACAGTTATTAAGAGAATGTAATTGTATTTCACTAGGCCTTAACTGAAAAATATACAATAGTTATTAATCTAATCAAACGGTAATAGTGCAAGTACAATAATGAACACAATGAGTAAATAATAATGATAATAATAATAAAAACCTAGTTGTGAACGAAAGTGCAGTATTCGCGGCGGGGAACATACGTGGCAACGCTTCGCTGATCCTCCATAAGAGCCATTGTACTTTCATAACGTGAAAACCTCTATAGCTGTTCCAACTCTACCTCTCTAATTTACAGTATTCGTGTGTACTCAACCATAAACCTCGGAGTCCAGATAGAGGAGAATGTGACAGACAATGCATCCAGCCCTGGGCGAACGTCATAACACAATGCTTGCGCTGCATTCCAACGTTTGATTCAGCCGTGGCAATGGATTGCCTTCAAAGAGAGGCATATTACATACTTCAGGCATATCCCTGTGAGTATGTGAGTGACTTGCTGCTCCTTCAGGCGCAACCAAGCTGGAATAGCCTGATCTACTGCAAACAGATGCGTTGGATACGGAATAGTGGCAAAAATAAAACAGTAAATATTTTATGTAATTTTTAAATATGTTTGACGAGGAAATTTACAGCTTTGTAGGAACTTATATTAAAAAAGTGAGTAATAATAATGATAACAAGAAAACATGAAGAATCACAACAAATAGATTTGGATTGTCTGGATTGGCTACAAAAACATTTGTTTGAAATAAGTTTAAGAAAATCACATTTTTGGGCGGTACTTTATTATCTATCAACCTTTTCCAGTTATATAAAACTATACACAACCTCTTACGAGAACTTCGCAGTGTTGTTACCCGAAAATTCAATGTTTACATTTTGCCTGTCATTTTTAGAAACTCGAAAATTTCGAAAAATGTTCCATGTAGAGGGTAGTTTAGGGTAGATTTTTCTGAAAATCTTCATGTCGTGTCCTTGAAAGATACTAAATTTAAATACCAAGTTTGGTATTTAACCGACGTTTCGTTGAATTATGCCGTACATACACACACTTAATTTTTCTAAAAAATTATCTCTCTTTTTTTGATTCAGGGGTCGTCAAAACAAGTGAACTGGCGGATAAAATTTTTGGGTGGAATATAATACCTCCATCTACTACATACACAGTACGAAGAGAAAGAAAATGATATGGCATTGTAATCAAAATCCTTAGAGCCATTTTGAGAAAATCCAAAATTCCAGAAAACCCTCCATGTAAAGAGTATCTTTGACGGGGATTTTCTACTGTACTACTAAATTTCAACAGAAAAATTTATGTTTATTCACAATGTGTTTTTGAACTATGTTGTTCAGATGCGCGAACAAAAACTAGGATTTTTCAAATTTTTTGGGGGGATTTAGAGGGCCTCAATACATTTGTTTCCAGCGAAATCTCGGTATTGAGTTTTGGGATGGATTATAATACTTCCTCTACGTGGTAGAGGATGTAAAAGGAGAAGTCTGAAATATTGCAGTAAACATGAATCCGGAAATTAACTGGTTACCGGATATTGCCATTCTGTTGATGGTTGGAGCTTGCGGAATGACTCCTTGGCACAGCTCACTAAGAGCCTTGGCCTACCGCCTACCACCGGTCGCTGCGTCCCCCATCTCGGTCCATTAAGGACGTCAAGGATGGGGTGCAGTATTGAGGGACTTGAGACGTGGTCAGCGCTTCGATCCCCCCGGCCAGTTAATTCTATCTTCACGACCTGGAGTCGCCCTCCGTGGTGTAATGGTTACCATGCTAACCATATACCCAAGGTCGCGGGTTCAAAACCGGCGGAGGACGATGGATTTTTTCGGGCGTAAAAATCCTTAACATGTCTTCCTTCGGAAAGGAAGTAAAGCCCTGGGCCCCATGTCATAGATTTAGGGCACGTAAAAGAACCTCAAGCCTGATAGAGAGGCCTCTGAGCAAAGTTAAGCGGTCTTTCACGCCCAGTACAGAATGGGACGCTGAGAACCATAGCAGTTAAAGAGCGTCCATAAATAACACGCCATTTCCATGTCCATTTCACGACCTGGAGCCGCTATTTCTCCATCAAGTAACTCCTCAATGGGCCACCCAGGGACCTCACGAGGCAACTCCGGTACTGGGCATCGAACCCAGGTCTCCCGCTTGGCAAGCAGCAATACTACCACCGCGATAAGGAGACGAACCTAGCCTGCGGAATACTAAGTGTTAATTCCAACCAGAGCATTTACTATGTTGTATAACAATCAGGAGCATATCGCCGTAAATATATACAACCATAAGTTCTACCAAAGATTGGTTTACAAATTAAACGTTTATTAGGCAGATATTCCATATTGGATTTACTACAACGTTGATATCTTAACTGTAAAGGTTTGGGATCGATGTTTGGGCATCGCTTGCTCTAGTAGTTATAGTATGAGATATGAGTACGCTAGCGGCGGTGGCAACTGTGGCCAAGTACTGACTATTGCGGCGTATCAACCCCGGGGGAAGTGAAGAAAGGAGGAGAAACCACAGCCCAGCATACAGGAGCGGACGGAGCCAAGCGCAGAGACGCACAAAGTCCCTAACGGTGTTACTAGATGGTAGGCCCGGCGCGCCACGGAGACCGTCGGAAGGATGTCTCTACAACGGCACCTAGCCTCAATCAGCGCAATTATGGGGGAGATAATTTTACTCGGAGTAAATGACCTGCCTGCAAAATCCTGAAAGATGAAGAAGGGAAATGAAATGATGGAATCAAAGCACCGCAGCATTCGCATAAGTGGCCCCGGGAAAACCACGGAAAACCCCGAATGAAAGTTACGAGAAACCGCCTAAGCCACCTGAATTGGTTTAGCTATAGTTATGTTAGAGATCTCTGTTCTCATTAGGGGTCCTTCTCACATTGATGTCCTTGATTGAGCTGTTTTTGTTATAGTGAAAATACATCGAAAACAAATATGTCTGTGTCTCGGCTTTCTCTCCCATAAGATCCCATTCGCTGGAAAAAAATATATAACATATTAATTGAATTGCTCACTTTAAGTTTGAATTTCGCTCAATGATCAGCTGTCTGGTTCTATGCAGGCAATAAATGTCGCTTTATTTATGGACACTCTTTAACTCCTATGGTTCGCAGCGTCCCATTCTATACTGGGCGTGAAAGACCTCTTAATTTTGCTCAGAGGCCTCTCTATCCGACTTGAGGTTCTTTTACGTGTCGTAAATCTACAACACGGGACCAACGGCTTTATTTCCCTTCAGAAGGAAGCCATGCTAAGGATTTTTAGGCGGGTTTATACCCGACCTTGGGTATATAAAGTTAGCATGGTAACCATTACACCACGGAGGGAGACTATGTAGGATCTGATAAGATCTTGGTTAACATCGACGACTACAAGCAAGGCTGCTCTAAAGAAAACTTACAAACGAGAGTTATTTTAGTGAATAGAATATTGTAGATGTATTTCATTTTCCTACCGGTGTTAGATGACTCGAAAAACAAAACAAAACAAAACAAAATCTGATGTGTTCCACTCGCATGACGATAACTGCTATTCTTACAAAAGATTATTCTTTTATCTACGTACATGTTAACAAAGATAAACATGAATAGAAATTGACTTTATACTTGCTGCCTTATAAATAAAAAATAGGCTAATGTGACAATTAAATCTTTTAAAAACTTGTCACTATTAAAATTGAAATGAATAAACTCTAAAAACAATATATATGATATAAAGTATGTGTTTTCACGATATCTATACTCTCTATGTAGTAAGATTTTATCTGTCTGATATGGCTTACCAGTTATTATAATAGTCGTGAAGAGGTCCTCAGCGGCTCTCGCAGAAAATTCTTGAAATACATTTCATTTGTCATAAAGATATCTTAAACATGTGATACTTTAATAACAATCGACACAGCCGTTTTTTGAGAAAATCAAAGTTTTCTAAAAATGTTCCGTGTATAGGAGGTGGAGGGTTTCTTCTGGAAATCTTCGTGTCGCATTTTGGAACTTAAGTATCAAGTTTGGTATTTGACGGAATTTCGTTTTACTATGTACATAGTGTATAGAGAAGGTACTGTATTGCACCCAAAAATTCGATACCGAGATTTCACCGGAAATATATGTTTTGAAACCCCCTGAACCCAAAAAAAGCATGTTAGAAAAATGTCCGTGTGTGTGTCTGTCTGTGTGTGCGAGTGTGTGTGTGTCTATGTGTGTGTGTGTCTTTGTGTGTGTGTGTGTGTGTGTGTGTCTGTGGGCAGCATAGCTCAAAAATGAAAAGACCGTTAAAAACCAAACTTGTTATTTAGATTTGGTATCTTCCAAGGAAGCGACACGAAAATTTTCAAAAAACTTCCCCCGCCCCAAACTACCCTTTACATGGAAAAAAGTTAGAAATTTTTGATTTTCTAAAAAATGTCTAATGATTTTGATTGAAATCTCGTACATTTAAGGTATTTACTTCACAAATAAAATGTATATCTTGAATTTTCTGGGAATAGCCTCTGAAGACTACTTTATTCTGGATGAACTTTACGGATTTTTGCCTAACTGCTAAACCGTAAGAGATAGACAAAAACTTACCACACAGAAAATGTAGAGCAAATTAAAACACACAATTTATGTTATATACATTTTTTTTCGTGGAGTTGATCGTTTGTAAGGTATCCCTTGTTTTTGTTTTCAGCTATGAAAAACTTATAATTTTCTCATACAGGAATTTGTCAACTCCTGTCCATACACACAAAGGAGCTTCAGTTACATAGCAAGCAGCTTTTGACTATCACTTTAACCAATGGTACTCCCTTATTTCGCTTCTGCTTACAAGGAAACAAGTAATAAGACTATTACTGTTAATGTTTTCTCGATTAACATGAAGTAAATAGATGTAAGAGCTTTTTAACAATAATGTGCTGCAGATATGTAGAGAAAGTCATGTGAATGGAACATATCAGATTTTTTAAATTAGTATGATCATGACACACACACACACGCACATTCTAAAACTGTTCATTCTTCAGGGGGTTTCAAAATATATATTAGTTATTAGACAGTCATTTTAACCTGTAAATAATATTTTTCTTGCCAAACTTGGGCCAATGGGAGAGAAAGTCGAGACACGAGTATTTTTATTTTCGATCAACTTTCATTAATGGAACTTCCAGATAGATCTCTAATATCAACGTGTAAATGGTCTCTTGTGAGTCAAAGATGTGTTTTATTGGGACGATGATTAATACGCCTACTATGTTTGGGGTATTAGTTGACTTTTGAAGCACAACTGAAACCGTATCCACAAATATGAGTATAGAGGTTCTGTAGAAAACTGAAAAACCCAATGCCATACCTCGGTTCTGGTTATCCCTGCGGTTGCCTAAACAACTCAGCTACAGTGAAAACATTCCGGCATGATATTAAATTCCACAACTGACGTGCATTTTTACCGGAAAACCGCAAGGGTTTACCGTGTTTCAATCCCGGCTATGACATTGAATTTTCGGGAAGCCGCGGGATCAATTCCCTTCGACTTCCCTCTCTCACTTTGGGTTTTTCGTGGTTTTCGTTGTCGATAGGTGAATGATGCAGTGGTTTGTCGAATACAACGATTTCCTTTCTGCTATTTCTCTTTCGTTCCGTTAAGTTCTTATGTTTCAGGAGTGTTTCTACCGTGGCAAGTGTGGCTCCCAACTTGTAGCCTCAAGCGGTTTTCTCACATCATTCCTCCTCTTCGGGGATGATGGCTGCAATAGATCTGTATGAGTGTGGGTTAAAAAATAACCGGAATTACTTTTTTGCACAACAATGTACCCGAGCTGGATGGATAGTATCAAAGCCCGCTTTTACTACTACTGACACTGATGATACATAGAATGAAGATGGAGCAGCGGTGAAATGCGATGGCGGGGAAGCTGGAGAACCCGAAGAAAACCCGCCCCTGCACCGTTTTGTACACCACAAAGCCCACATGCCTTGGTGATCTAACCAATCGGTCACGGCACGGTCACCCGAGCTGGTGTTTAATGTTGGCAGTACTGAAAAGGTCTGACCTTGAGTAATCTGACCTTATGCGTCATTTGCCTAGCTGTCTCCAATTGGAGGGAAGTAGGTTAACCAGAAGAGCGTGTTAACTGTACTACCCGATATGAATCTTAAGTTGCAGCAGCGTGCATTAATTAGATTTTACGTTTTTCTTGAGAAAATTTCATCACAAGCACTGGCAGTGTTGCAGCAAGCCTGCCATAGAAAAATAAGTGACATAAGTGATTTTAAGAGAGTAAAAAGAGCCTTGGAAAAACAGAAGAAAGAACCAAATGCCCTTTTGGACTTGGAAAATTATTAAAACTAAAGTCTGTATCTAGGAATTTTTACTTAAGACTACCTTAAAAAAAAAATTCATAAAATATATACCAATGAATACAAAATTTCCTAAAAAGAAAGAAAGTTTGTAAATAAATACAAACAAAAACTATTGAAGCAGTATTTGCATGTAGAGTGTGTAGGAGTCAACCAATTATTCTTGATTCTTTTAAAAACCAACCTTTATGAAATATTGACCAAAGAGATTGTACACAAAACTATATAATGGTTTAGGCGATATTTGGAGGAAAAGAGAAAAAAAGTACAAAGGTTTTAGGATATAGAATATTAAAAAATTGTTTAATCAGCTATCTGGAAAAAAATAATTTGTATTTTATATACCATAAAAATAGTTGGGAAAGAGAAAGATATATAGATAAGACTAGCCAGAAAGAAAGGAGGGTAATAGAATGGCAAAGAGCAGGAATACGGAGGCTAAAAGGACAACGAAACGGACACTCACAAGATGAATGTCCATTATGTGAGGGAAAGGACGTTCAACATATAAGTTTTGATTGTAAGAAAACTGAGAAATGCAGAAAAGAAAATATATGGTCAAAATAAATAGGAAATCTGATATAAATAAAATTATATATTAAAATTGTAAGATATTCGGGCAATATTTAGAACAAGTCAAAAATAAATGGAAATGGACTGCTAACAGGGAAAATTCATGAGCATTCAGTAATAGTGGTAGATACAGTAATAATACAATATATATATATATATATATATATATATATATATATATATATTGTACAATATATAAATTTCTTAGTGCTTCAACAAACTGAAACTATATAAAACTATAGTTAGACCAGTGTTACATACGCGAGTGAAGCCTGGGTATTAACAGTTGGAAATAAAGAAAATTCCTTAGGAAAATATATGGTACTTGTCTTGAAAATAATGAGCTCAGAAGGAGAAATAATAAGGATTTGATGGAGTTGTATGAAGAAACTGGAAGAGTATCTTTCATCAAAAGCGGAAGACTTAGATTGCTGGGACATGTGGAGCGGCTGGTGTAGGAAACATGGACCAGACGAGCAATATACGGGCAACTTGAAAGAAAAATGAAAAGAGGTTGACTAGAATTGAGATGGATATAGGATTTCGAGGAGAATCTGAAGAGTTGGGAGTAGAAGATGGAGACTGATAGTGCAAGAGACAGCCGAATGGTTTCAATTAATTGAGGAAGCCTAGGCCCTTCATGGGCTAAAGTGCTAAAGATAAATGAATAGCTATAGCTTATTGTATTCCCTTATTTCCCTTCTACTTACAAAGAAACAAGTAATAAGATCAATTCTGCTTAAAGTCCTGGTTGGTCATATCGGAGGATGAATGAAATTGATGACATGATGCTCAAATGAGATCGGGGTCCATGGAGCTTTAAGTTACTTGACATTATCTTCTTAAGATAAGGGAAGTCATTTTTGTTTTCGGCGCTCTTTTATTTACTCCTAGCAAGAAAAGATAACCGAATTTTAATTGTTTCATATAGTGACCGGCTTTTAAAAGCTTTGACTATCGCCTTAGATGGCCCAAACGAGCAATATATGGGTAACCTGGAGGAATGAGGAGAATGAGATGGATTCAGAATATGGAGGAGGACCTCGAAGAGTTGAGTGTGGAAGATGGAGACTTCCCGTGCAAGAGACAGCCGAATGGTTTCAATTAATTGAGGAAGCCTAGGCCCTTCATGGGTTGTAGATAAATGAATGAAAAAGAACCTTGGAAGACCTCAACTTCGAAGACCGACATCTTATAAAGACAACTGATATCATGTTGCGCGAAGACCGATGTTTGTCGTCACCAAAGATTGTAGAGATTATAAATATATTGTATGGATCAGCTGAAGATATTGTACGAAATGTTTTAGGCTATAGGAAAGAACGAATCCTTCATCAGTATAATGAGTCCGCTCATTGTGCCACAAAGAACTCCGGAAACAATCACGGAATTAGGCATTGAGATGATGCCACATCCACCTTATTCACCAGATCTAGCGCCATGTGACTTCCACCTATTTCCTAAAGCCGATGTCACACGGTCAAAATTTGGTCCAAACTTTTTTTATACAACGTGAACGTTGTGTACAATTTCTCCATTCTATTCCCACGGGAGTGTGTATTGGTCCAAATATTTCTCGCATGCATATGAACAGCTGATAGAAAATGGTGGAGGTTGCTGATCCACAATTATTTGCGTTCGCTATCGCAAGCTTAGAAAGAAAAATTAATAAACAGGCTGGAATACACATGGCTGGAACGTAGGAATGCAGGTCAAGGAAGTTGGTGTACTACATATGCTGTAAAATGAACTCGTTTCTGACTCTGTAAACTATTTTAACTTCATTAGAATGAACGAAAATTTGTTTAGAAAGTTGTTGTCCTTAGCTGAGGCAAAAATCACTCACCAAGACACAAATATGAGGCAGTCTATACCAGATGATCAACCAGCATTCGCAATTTTATATTTTTGTTGAGAAAAGAGGTTAGGTACAAATGGATCCGATAAAATACATTTGCAGGGGTTATAAATACCTGAGTCATTATTTCATAAATCTCTGCCGCACAAAAAATGGGAATTTAAACCATAGCTCAGCTACTATAACCCTATTATTTAGTACAAAATCTACAGAATACAGAAAAGTTTCAACAAACAATCACGTTGGCGGGAAGGAAGACCTAACGCTAGCTGCCAACTTATTACGTCATTCCCACCAGGTCGCTCATTGGTTGATTTCATACGTTTGGGCTAAAAATTAGAAACTGCTGTATCCTGTTGTAGCAAAGAGGAATTGGACCAAAAATAATACGGAAATTATATACAATGATATTATGCGATTTCCCACGATCCAATTTGTAGTTTAAAGGGTATTGGACCAAAATATTTGACCGTGGAATATCGGCCTAAGGTAACAAAAAGAGATTTGGTTTCGTCATTTCTATAGTGATAGTGAGTTAAGGTGGTGTATCTGTGAAACTTGAAAAATTTACAGTATGTAAATTATCTTATTGAAATCTATACCACATATTATACACAATAATAGTGATTTTTATGCCGTTTATGAAAATGATAGCTTACATGGTTGTTTAAATAATAATTTTTACTGTCCAAATGTATTGTTCTAATAAAACTGAGCAACGTGATACATTTTTAAAAGCATTCACATAGAAACATGCAGTTTTACTGAAAATGAATTACCAAATAGAGTTGTCATATTATATTCTTAATGTAAGCCTTAATTAGGTAAGAATGATTACTACTTTTCGTACTTTCTAAAACTTATGATTTTTCAAAATTTCGTGATTTCTTTATAAAACTTAGAGCATTATTTAGAATAATTAATATGGTTATTTACTTTAATATGTTTTTGAAAGGCCGTATAGAAAGACTGAATCAAATTAGTTAAAAATTGCATCACATGGAACATTTTGAAAATGGAAAAGTGTTGGAAAAAGTTTGCTAGTGAATAAGGTTTAAAGTTGGAAGGGCCTATTAATGAACATGAGCCTACCTATCTATAGCTTTACTTAATTGGTAATTAAAGTGCTCAAGTAGGAAAATGATATATTTTCTTAAAGTCGAGAATTCATATTATTTTATTCTCAAACAAAGTAATGTTTTAATTTTCCACAATTATTGGTAAAATTGCACAGATGCATCCTTGTCTACTTACTGTTAAGTGCTTGGATCTCTGATCTGAGTGTTTTTAACCATTTCATATAAGACTTAGTTAAGGGCAAATGGAAATGTAGTGTTCTTTATGGTCACTCACTAACTACAGTGGTTCTCAACATTCCATTCTATATTGGACGTGAAAGACCGCTTAATTTTGTTCAGAGGTCTCTTATCAGGCTTCAGGTTCTTTTATGTGCCGTAAATCTACGACACGGGACCAACGGTTTTACTTTCCTTCCGAAGGAAGCCATAATTTTTACACCAGAAAAATCCATGTCATCCGCCGGGTTTGAACCTGTGACCTTGGGTAGATGAAGTTAGCATGGTAACCATTACACCAGGGAAGGTGAATAGTTAAGAGCATTAACACACATACGTTATACAGCTATATCTAAATATATTTTTAAACATTTTTGAAAAGAAAAATATATGTTCCATTCACACAACTTTCTCTACATTTTCTGCATAAAAGTGTTCTTACAAAGGATTATTCTTTTATGTAAATTATGTTAATTTACATAAACAATAGAAGAAATAGTCTTACTTCCTTGCAAGTAGAAGGGAAATATGGGAATACACTAGGCTAAAGCAATAGTCCAATCTTATAACACCTGTGCGCAATGTAGAACAAGTCACACAATTTTGAGTATATCTACTCAACAGACTATCCAAAAGGGGCTTTCGAGGATGTTTTTACTTTCTCTACACGTACTATATGCACAGTGTATAGAGAGCGTATTGTATTGCATCCAAAACTTTGATACCAAGATTTCACCAGAAATATATGTTCTGTAACAACCTGAATCCAAAAAAAAGATTTTTAGAAAAATTTCCGCGTGTGTGTGTGTGTGTAGTTCAAAAATGAAACGACCATTTAAAACCAAACTTTGTATTTAATTTTGGTATCTTGCGACACGATTTTCAAGAAAATCTCCCTACCCCAAATTACCGTTTACATGAACATTATGATTTTCTTAAAAATGACTGTAACGATTTTGATTAAAATCTCGTATATTTAAGATATTTACTTAACAAATAAAATGTATATCTTGAATTTTCTGCAAATAGCCTCTGAAGGTTACTTTATTCTGAATGAATTTTACGGATTTTTGCATAACTCCTAAAACGTAAGGGATAGACAATAACATACCACACAGAAAATGTAGAGCAAATTAAAGTAAACAATTTATGCTATATACATTTTTTCGTGGAGTTGGTCGTTTTTAAGATATTTCTTGTTTTTAATTTCAGCTTTGAAAAACTTATACTTTTCTCATACAGGAATTTGTCAACTCGTGTCCTTACAACCAAAGAAACTTCAGTCACATAGCAACCAGCTTTTGACTATGGTACTCCCTTACTTTGCTTCTACTTACAAAAGCAAGTAATAAGATTATTTCTGCTAATGTTTTCTCAATTAGCATGAAGTAAATAGAAGCCCAAGCTTTTTAACAATTCTTTTTTCAGCCTTATAGAGAAAGGCATGTGAATGGAACACATCAGATTTTTTTTTGACATCCCCTCGTATAAGTCGTAAGGCGACAGATGTCCTCAGCTATAACTAGCTATCTTTCTTTCCATCTGTATCCTACACATGGCTTGTGTGAAAGAGCAATTAATTACTATACACGGTTCGTTTGAACAACAGTGAAGAATCAATTTGTGGACCGTTGGTTTGTTTGTTTCTGTTTTCTGTGATTGTCCCGTGATTGATAAATAACTGAAGTTGTTACTGCTTTTATTGCAATTAGCAGCTGGTATACATCGGGCCCCAACCAGCGTCAAAACTGCATTGTCTCGTAACAGGGAAATGTTGGTACCCACAGTTACTGGAACGGGTTTCATCTCATTTTTACTATTTATTCCAACTTTTAAAACACCTTATGTATATAAATTAGTTTATGTAATTCAATATTCATGATATTAGGGAATAGATGCCAGTAAGTTGATGAATTTTGTTCTCTTTTAACCTGCAACTTTTCTTTTAAGAGTTCATTTTCTTTTGAATTCATGTGTAAGTTTTCACGGCCTGTAAATTGAAATTTATTTTTATTTTTGAACGCCCTTTAACCGCGGCGATTCTCAGCGTCCCATTCTACCAAGGTCCAAAGTGCCCCGCATTTGACGTGTGCAAATATTTCTTCGTGTAGAACTCAACAGGGTTATTTCAAGTTAAAACTCGGCACTGGATAAATGTCGGGACCGCCTTTCGTTTTACCCTGCGTAATGAGCGCGGCCCACTCACCGTTTGCGCTCATATAATCAAAATTGGAAAAGCGAAAGTCACTCTCACCAATTCTCCAATGGCGGTTTTTTTTAGTTGTTTAATTTGTATAGTCCCCTTTAATTTCAACGGTTTATATCGGCAAACATTCACTCACATCCAGAATAGGTAATCATTTTTGTTAAAGAAAAATGTCATGTTCCAAGCGGGAATCGTTCCCGGGACCTCCGGGTGAGAAGAAAGGGTGAGACCACTCGAACATGGAGGCAGTCACTTTAAATTGCCCCAACCCTATTTAACGCACGAAGGGATACCTGCACAGTCAAACACGGGGAAGTTGGGCCACTTGATATATTGGCTTAAGTTTGCTCAGAGGCCTCTTTATTAACCTTGAGGTTCTTGTATGTGCCGTAAGTCTGCGACACATTACCACCTGCTTTATTTCCAATCCAAAGGAAACCATGGTTAAGGGTTTTTAAGCCCGAAAAAAGTCATTGCTCTCAGCCGGGTTTAAACCAGACCTTGGAAACCAGAGCCTAGCACATTACATCAAGACTACGAAGGAGCACTTCACGTACAGTGTCCATAGTTTTATAATCTAAAATGTCCGGGCTGCTTTGCCATGGTCCCTATGTTAAAACATGTTGGCTTGTTAAAGTATTTCGACCCGACATTTCGCTCCTGTCTGTCAGGGACATCTTCGTTGGTTTGAAAGTGCTGCACTCCTAGCCCCTTCTTCAGTTCAGGGAAAAGGTGAAAGTCATTGAGTGCCAGGTTAGGACTGTACGGCGGATGATTGAAAATGTCCCGTTGAAATTGTTCAAGGAGCCGATGGGTTGTGCCAGCAGTGTGTGAACGAGCGTTATCGCGGATCAAGCAGTCAGCATTCCTCTTCGTTTGGTTTGAATGGCTCTCCGCAAATGTCGTGAAATACGAAGATCTTCAAAACAGCGTTAATGCTTATTTTGAAATCATTGGCAGCAACAATTTTTGAAGCGGGTATTGCAAAGCTTGTGCACAGGTACGATAAATGTCTCACGGTGATTATGTTGAAAAGTAACCATAAGTGTACAAAACTTTTAGTAATAAAATAATTGTTTTCTATGAACTGTATAGCCTATCGGAGGTTGAAATATATACATAAACTTACTCTTGGAGCTGTGGGTGGAGTCAAGGGAACGGGTTAAGCTGATGTTTGTTTTTTGTATGGAGATTTCAGAGTTGAGAGAGTAGGTATAGGAATCCTATTTGGTTTAGTTTGAAGTTATTAGTATGTTTGTAAATTTCAATGACCGCTCTGTATAAACGTTGTAGCTAAAACCTCTACTTTATAATGCTCCATTTGATGGTCGTCCAAGGATAAAACACGTTGTGCCACCGCTGATATGTCGCCCTCCGTGGATTAATGATTTCCATGCTAACTTCAAATACCCAAGGTCGCGTGTTCAAACCCGACGGAGGACGATGGACTTTTTCGGGCATAAAAATCCTTAGCATGGCTTCCTTCGAAAAGGAAATAAAGCCATTGGTCCCGTATCGTAGATTTATGGCACGTAAAAGAAATTCAAGCCTGATAAAAGAGGCTTTGAGCAAAATTAAGCGGTCTTTCACGCCCAATATAGAATGGGACGCTGAGAACCATAGCAGTTAAAGGGCGTCCATATATAAAACTCTATTTACATTTTTTACACGGCTGATTTATCTACTTGTCTACTTTTCCTTGGCCGCATAATTTTTTTTCGGTTATGCACGTGCTTATACTTCGCTTTTAGTGTTAATGTATTATTTTCAACATGCTGGTTATTCTGAATATCGTCATTGCATTTATATAGAAAATCTAGGTAAAGTATAAATCAACTGTATGATAGAGATACCAGGTTGCATAACTGCCCCATATTTGATGGTTACAGATATTCCTTCACGAGTTAAAAGAGTTGCAGAACTCAACGGGCTATTTAAAGTTAAAACCGATAACTTGGGAAGTGGCTTAGAAACTTTCATTTTACCCCTCTTGCTTATCAGCGGAAAGGGTGGGCAGGTCGCGCACATTGAGAGGGGTAAAACGTGTCACGCTCGCTGGAATCAACTTGAAATAGCCCTGTTGAGTTCCACAGCTTCTTGAACGCGCGGAGGGATATCTGTACACATAAAATGCCGGGCAGTAAGGCCAACTGGAATGAGAGAAAGAAAAACAGCTGTTAAACCGTACATACCTTGTGCTCCAACATATCTTGCTTTCTTCACTGAAATAGAAAAAACACAATGTTAGTATTTTAAGTATAGCATATAAGTATCAACACATTCTTCATATGAATACAACAAATGCAGGCATAAAAACAAAAGAATTAACTTTACACATATTTGATAAGAAATGTGGAAAAATAATGCGCAAGTAATAAATAAAATTAACTTTTTAAGAATCCTTACTAACCTTGCTTATTATTCTTAGCTTAACTCACAAATGCATATAATTTTCGTTACAACGAAAGCATTCTTTCGTAGTAATTGTAGGCCATAGGAATAGAAACTTCTGTAAAGAGATTTTAAGACTAAGCAGAATAGCAATTACAGAATTAGGAAAACCAGACAGAAGTAATACTGGGGGTAGTGAAATATAGGTATAGATGTATAAAAAACGTAGATGAGAACCTCTAAAAATATGTAGGAAACAGATCAAGATAATCAAGAACGACAAGAGCTGGTGGGGCAGCTGGAGGAAATCTTGATGAAAATAGGAGTGAGTGACATATGGGGGAAGGGAGAGGAAAATACAAAATTATCCTGGAAGTCAGTGGGAATTACAATAGAACACATAAACATGAACCATGGGGTGAACTAGAAAATAAAACGTCACTTTGTTTATATCGTAAAATAAAGAAAGAATGATCAAGAGAATGTAAATATAAGTAATAAGCAGGTTAAGAAAGGATTAGCATAGATGAGGACAGGAGCATAACTTTGGAAACGGATTAGACGGTATTTTATGAAAAAAGTATTATATGCTAAAAACAGTATTGTTCACTGTTTAACTGAATGTTAAGATACAAGAAATTGGAGGAAAGAAATTTGGAAACACAAATGGGATAGCATATACTTCATTCCCCTTTTTTGTAACTTAACGTCCTTTAAATTCATATCACGAAGAATGAAATTGATGCTCAAATGATCTTGGAGTCCATGGAGCTTAAAGTTATTGGATATTCGTCTTCTCAGGATAAGGGAAAACCCCGGGAAACCCCTTATCCGGGTAACTCATCCTTAGCGAAATTCGAACTCGTGACCTGCTGAATGCGAGGCATACAGGCTACCACCACACTACCCAGGGGAAGCTGCTTACCTTTGTTATATTTCAACAAAAATATATTCACTAGAGAAGCTCCAATAAAATATTTTCTAATTCGAACTATTGCATCAAAATATTTGCCTAATACTTTACATTTATATGCCATCTAACTTATATAGTATAAATAACCTTTTCTATAAAATAAAAGAGCCATGTTAGCGATCAAAATGTTGAATGTCAAGCGAAAGAGAAAAATTAAAAAAATAGGGAAATATTTGGGAAAGGTAAAAGAAAAGTGGTTAACAAAAAAGAATTAAGGCCGCCTGGGTAGTGTGGTGGAAGCATATGTGCCTCATATTCAACAGGCCCAAGCGGGAGACCTGGGTTCGATCCCCAGTACCGGCGTGGGGATTTTTCCCCCGCTGGGAGACCTGGCCCGAGGTGCACTCAGCCTCGTAAGGTCCCTGGGGGGCCGATTGAGGAGCTACTTGATGGAGAAGTAGCGGCTCCAGGTCATGAGGACCGCATTAACCGGCCGGGAGGGACTCGAGGCGCTGACCACGTCTCACCCTCCAATACTGCACCCCATCCATGACGTCTGTAGGGGACCGAGATGGGGGACGCAGCGGCCGTCGGTAGGCCAAGGTTCCCCGTGAGCTGTCGTACCATGGAGTTAATTCAACAGGCCGCAAGTTCGAATGTAGCTTAGGGCGAGTTACCCGGTTAAGGTTTTTTCGGGGTTTTCCCTTACCCTGAGAAGACGAATGTCGAGTAACTAAAATCCTTGGACCCCGAGATCATTTGAGCATCATTTCAACAATTTCATTCATCGCCCAATATGACCAGCCAGGTTAAAGGACGTTACGCTAAATATTTTGGCAATTTCCGGAATGCAATTTTAGGGGACTTCTTTATTAGGTGATAATCAGCGTTATGTCTATCATCGGCAATTTTGATAATTCTTAAAAACTGACTCTTTCTTTACATTCAATTTGTGATTGTTTATATTTTGTATAGGTTCTTAAATATATAAATTACTCAAAGTTTAGAACAATAAACGTAACTTCAGTCTTTTAGATATAACATTAATATACAAATCTCTTAAATGTATTCATATTGATCAACATCGTTTTGAGAAAATAGAAAATTATCATGTAAAATGTAGTTACAAATTCCACGGGCGAGTATTTTGGGACATCCAGCTGTGTTTTCTTAGATCGGGTGAAATTTTAAGTTCGCGATTTCCCCACTATGCGCACATGGCTACGAGGAAACAGTTCTTCGCTCATAGATACCACCATCGACGAAATGGCGGCTTGCGGACGTGAAAATGGTGGATTTTTCCCCAATTGCCGTCTCTTTCAAGATATACATATTATACGAGACCAACGGTTTTATATCCTTTCCATGGCTTCTATGGTTGTTTTTTTTTTTTTCATTTTTATAACCGCTTTTAACATCTGAGGTCATATTGGGGGCTTTGATTAGAATCAACTCGTCTGTACGTTCTTTAAGTTGGGATTATATCGTTTTATTTTCCTCAAACACAATCTCACATATATACTTCCAGACTCTGTGGAGGATAGGGAATAATTCTGGTTAGAGACAAATTCCCCACCCCAGTCGAGAATCGAACCCGGGATCTCCGGGTGAGAAGTCAGCTCGGTGACCACTCGACCACGGAGGAAGTCTAATCTATATTTATAAAATGTTTGTTTCTATATACATTACACAAGTATATAGTTCGTAGTCGGCTTACCTTCCCCATGTTTATGACTGACATCCCCCTAGGCCTTACAAGCGGATGCCTAGGGGTCAGAGGACTGTCGGGGAGCCAACGGCACAAAACCACAGAATAGAGAACCTGGAACAAGTGGTGGGCCCAGGCATGAGCAATTGAATGGCATGAAATGCAAGCGAAATGGATGATAGGAAAGGTAATGACGGCGCAATTTGGGGAATGAGTGGCGGTGGAAACTGGAGGACCCGGAGAAAACCCACCCAGACACCGCTTCGTCCACCACAAATCCCACATGCAGTTGCTTGGGATCAAACCCAGGCCTACCGGTTTAACCACTCGGCCACGGCATCGCCCCAGAAGTACACACACTCTTATTATAATGTTTCTTAAGCACATTCCTACAAGAGCGCTTGAATTTTAAATGCAAAGATTCTAAAACAGTGTAACGTGAACTTAGTTTAACAGGTATAAAAGCGCTTGTGTGCAGCACGTTTCTTTTGAAGCACAAGAACTGTTTTATTGATTCAAGCAGCACCTGATGATACGAAATGTCGTTACGTGAGGCTTATAATCGCTTCACGTTGTGGACACGGCTAGTTCAATTATCTGGCTTGTTCCAGACATTGCTGCCTTTATTAACCAGTTATATAACGTGTTACGTGTCCCAGTAACGTGTAATAGATAGAAATTGAGCCAATAGTTTGGTCAGACTACGAGTTCAACATACAAACAAAAACCATCATCACGATGCTAACAGCATTTCAGATACATGCAATACTTGTTTTATGATTGCAACATATGGCATGTAGAGAGTTGAGTAGGTCAATCGTTGATACATATTTTAGTATTTTGAAAACTTGTTTCTTGCCTTCAACCTTTGATTATACTTGGTTTGTTAATCACTACACGTTTTTACTACTTTCTCTACCACGAACAATATATATAGAAGGTAGAAAAATGGACGCTCTTTAACTACTATGGCTCTCAGCGACCCATTCTAAATCTGGCTTGAAATACCGCTTAATTTTGCTCAGAGGCCTCTCTATCAGGCTTGAGATTCCTTTACGTGCCGTAAATCTACGACACAGGACCATTGATTTTACTTCCCTTCCGAAGGAAGCCATGCACACCCGAAAATATCCATCGTCCTCCGACGGGTTTTAACACGCGACCTAAGATATATGAAGTTAGCATGGTAACCATTACACCACAGAGGGCGAAATAGAAGCTAGAGAAAAAGGTATATCTATGTAACAAATTATTATTAATACGCTTATTCTTCTATGTATATACTTAATGCTAATCAAGATAAACATCAGTCGAAACGGTCTTACTATTTAGCTCCTTATAAGCAGAAAGGAAATAAGGGAATACAATAGGCTAAACCGACACTCAAATGTTTTAAAATGTGGTTGCTATTCCGTTTCTTTGCGTGGCCAGGCGTTGTCAAGTTCCCATATGAGAAATGTATAAGTATTTTAAAACTAAACTAAAATCAATAACAAGGAATATCACAAAAATGGTCAACTCCACGAAACTCTACTCTTTATCAAATAAAATATTTCATAAAGATTGGTTTTTAAAAGGATTAAAAATAATAAAGATGAAGATGCAATATCTTGAATTAAAAATATATTTTAATGAAGCTTCGGTGGAGTATATATTTTTATTGGAATTACTAACTTGAAACCATTGATTTAATCCTCTTATCTATATCAAAACATAATATAAATTTTGAGCACCAAAAATTGTCTTTAACATAAGCTGTGTGTTTTAACGAGGATCTACATTGCTTGTTTGTTAAATAAGTTTTTGTCCATCTCTTGCGGTTTGCCAGTCAGGCCAAATTTCGCAAAATTCATTCAGAATAAAGATGTCTTCAGAGGATATTCCCAGAGAATTCAAGATATACATTTTTGAAAAAAGCAAACTTTTCTAAACTTTTTCCATGTAAAGGGTAGTTGGGGTCGGGGATTTTCTTGAAAATCTTCGAGTCGCATCCTTGGATGATACTGAACTTAAATACAAGTTTGGTATTTAACGGACTTTTCGTTTTTGAGCTATGCAGCCCACAGACAACACACATACACACACGGACCATTTTCTAAAAAAATGCTTGTTATGGATTCAGGAGGTCCCAAAACATATATTTCCGGCGAAACCTCGATATCGAATTTTTGGATGCAATACAATACCTTCTCTATACACTATGTACATAGCACATGTAAAGAAAGTAAAAAGGAATAGTGTCAAGGTTTGCTTTAAGTATTTTTATAGAATGTGTGTTAAATTAAGTCAGAAGATGTCGTACTTGTGCACAACCACCACGGAAGGGCAACACTACCGCAGTCTCACCGAAACTTACAATCCTGAAACAGACCGGTTGAATGAAATGGTGATAAATGAAGGGACAGGAAGTTCGAAGAATGAAGAAACCTATCCTAGAGACCCGGGAAATCCCCGAAAAAACACAAATTTCCGAATGCCAGGCCCAGACGAAACGCCTAAGACACCTGTCTCGGTAATTGAGAGCCGAAAATAATAAATCCTTAGACAGTTAAACTGATTCGTTACTTTCCTTTATAAGACGAGATAATTCCTGGGCGTTCGATAGGCCCGCAGTTGCCAAGTGGTAAGCTCACTTGCCTCTCATTTAGGCGACCGGGTTCGATCCCAATTGACCGCGTGTGCGATTTTTCTGGTCTATGTGGTGCTGGCACCGGGTTTCTCCGGATTTTCTGGTTTCCCTCGCTATCACATTCCTCCGGTGTTCCATCTTCATTACATGTATTAACATCATCGCCTGCAGTGCCTATGTATAAAAGAAGGCTATAAAATAATCGCGCCGCCGGGAGCTGTATTTTCTATAGCGCATTCACCACCACGGAAGGATCACATCACCGCAGTCCTCGCCGATATATACAAACAGACTGATTGGAAAATGAAGATCAAACGAAGGAACAGAAATTTCGAGGAATGAAAAACATCTCTGCAGCATTTGCCTAGTGACCCGAAAAATCTCCGAAAAAACCCACGACATTCCGAAAGCCAGTTTCAGACGAGACACTAGCTCGGTAATGAGAACCAAAATTATAGATTCTAAGGCAGTTGAACTGATTCTTAACTTCTCACCTTTTCCTTTATAAAACGAGATATTTCATGAGCGTTCGACCTCTTACGCCCAATTCCGCCCTCTAAAATGAAACCCAACAGAATTTGTGTTTCTCCTTGGTATGCGATGTCATGGGAAGAGGTAGACAGATAGTAAACCGTTTGGGGGCGTTGTGGTCAATAAATCTGGTGGACAGAGATTAGAGAAAAGTCCTGTTAAAAAGGAAATATAATTTCCAGTTTCAGTTTGATGGCAGTCGCTTCGCAGGAAGAAGTTGGCTAAACTGCTGGCGCATCTGTAGAATGGATTTTTATCTTGGGCTTCTTTTTACTCACTCCCCGACCCACACGAAGCGAGCTGTAAAATTTATAGCTGTTTACACATAGAAACGAGCTCATGCAGTGCAGATCTTATGATATGGGTTTCTGTGTGGCTGTTTTAATTGTTTTGTAACGTTTAACGACTTCCATTGGCAGCACTAACATATGCAACAATGTGGAAACTACCTCTTTTGTTTACCTATGAGACTCCGTTAGTCTTTGTATATCATCTACTACGGTTTATTTGCGCTTATAAGTGCATTGCTGCACTATTGCTGTAATTTCCAAAGCAAGAAAAATAAAGCAAGAAAAATAACTCCGCCCATCTCCGTATTGTGTGGGTAGTGTGTCTGCCTTATATTCAAGAGGTACCAAGTTCAAATCTCGAGTTGCTTTTCTGTTTTCCGAGAAGCATCATTTCATTCATCGTACGATATGACCTACCAGCTTAAAAGACGTTAAACTGGAAAAAAAAAATAAATAACTCATTATATGCTAAGCATGGTGGCGTAATATACTTAAGTAGTTTAAATAAAATTATGATTTAATGGTAATGTTTAATATAAAATCTATAAATTAAACTTAAATGTAAATAGAATTAAACCACCAATTTTCACATTTGATTTAATATCAAACAAAATAAATCTGCATGCATTTATAAAATTACATACTTTCCAAAGTTAGGCCAAATTAGCTCCTATTTCTCTAGCACGTATGTACAATGTACAGAGTGAATAGAGAAGGCATATCTACCACCCTAAAATTCTATTCCGAGATTTCAATGGAAATGCATGTTTTAGTGTCCACTGAATCCCAAAAAAAGAAGATTTTTTTAAAAAAAACGTCTACGTGTGTATCTGTGGACACATAGCTCAAAAACGAAATGTCGGTTACATATCAAACTTGGTATTAAGTTTAGTTATCTTCCAAAGATGCGACGCGAGATTTTCAAGAAAATTCCCCAGTCCCAACTACCGTTTAATTGGAACATCTTTCGAAAATTTTGATTTTCTCAAAAATGCTCTAACGATTTTTAAGACATATGTTTAATATATATTAATCACAAACATAATGTATATCTGGAATTTTTTGGGAAAACCTCTAAAGACATCTTCATTCTGAATGACTTTTGTTTAACTTTTATATAATAAGTGAAGTGTAAGAAACCGACAAGAACTTACTACACAATTATGTAGATCTCAATTTACGTCATATACATTTTTGTTGTAGATATAACCGTTCCAGAGGTATTCCATATTACTGGTTTTAAGTTTTAAACTACGGGAAGCGATTTTTCTTGTCTTGTCTTTTGTTTACTCCTAGCAAGCAAAGAGAACCGAATTTTAATTGTATCATATAGCGATCAGCTTGACTATCACTTTAGATGCACCAGACGAACAATATATAGGCAACCTGGAGGAAAGAGAACATGATGTTAACCACGATTGATGTGGAGGAGGACCTCGAAGAGTTGGGTGTAGAGGATGGAGACTGCTCGCGCAAGAGAGAACCGAAAGGTTTCAATTAATTGAGGAACATATAGATAAGTGCGTTTGAAGGACCTCAACTACGGGGTCATCAGCGCCTGTTTAAAAGCTGGTTAAAACCAGAAGAAAATCTGATGTGTTCCATTCACATGACTTTCTCTATATCACTGCAACAAATTATTCATTTTACTTCATCTAATGGAGCAAAAATTAGCAGAAATAGTCTTATTACTTGCTTCCTTGTTACTAGAAGCGAAATAAGGGGGTAACATAGGTTAAAGTGATAGTCAAAAGCTGGTTGCTCTGCGACTGGAGTTCCTTTGTTTGTGTGGACGCGAGTTCACAAAGTCCTGTATGAGAAAAGTATAAGTCTTTATAACTGAAAAAAAACAAGGAATATATCAAAAATAATCAACTCCACGAAAAAAAATGTATATAACATAAATTGTGTATTTTAATGTGCTCTACATTTGTTGTCGGGTAAGTTTTTGTTTATTTCTTACGGTTTAGCAGTTATGCAAAATTCCGTAAAATTGGCCAAGAATAAAGTAGTCTTCAAAGACTATTCCCAGAAAATTCAATATATACATTTTATTTGTCATATAAATATCTTTAATATACGAAATTGTAATCAAAATTGTTAGAACCATTTTTGAGAAAATCAAAATTTTCGAAAAAAGTTCCATTTAAGGGTAGTTGGGGGTGGGGGGATTTCTTCTCAAAATCTTCGTTTCGCATCCCTGGAAAATACTAAACTTAAATGCCAAGTTTGGTGTTTTATCTACTTTTCGTTTTTGAGTTATCGTGTTCACAGACACACGGACACACACACACACACGGACATTTTTCCGAAAATGCTTTTTTTTAAGACAAAGGGGACCCTAAAACATATTTTTCCGGTGAAATCTCGGTATCGAATTTTTGGGTGGAGTGCAATACCTTCTCTATACACTATGTACATGGTGCGTATAGACAAAGTAATAAAAAAGATAAAATATTCTATGGTGGTTAAAATTCAAGATAAAATAAATCAGGATTAAAACAGCCAATGGCGAAAACCATATGGGGGACCGAAAACTAGTTTTTTTTAAAGCAGAATTAAAAAGAACGCATTAAAATCAAATTCTATTACTAAAATGTACAAATGTTAAAATTATAAAACACAGCTACCACAGGAGGATCATGTCACAATAAATAAAGAAGGCTAGATCCTTATAGTAAAAGGCAAGCGGGATAAAAAGGTAAAAATCCTATTTACGACACCGGCAACGGGCGCAGGACCGAAGCCTCCCGTACCCAGGTAAGCTTAGCAGGTAACAACCCTCGAGACTCCCGGGAAACCGGTATAATTAACCAGCAAGTGGGGTGGAATGGGTATGCCTAATTTTTCTCCTTGATTTCTTTGAGTGTGCGGCAAATAAGCTCACATGTTTGCCGACGGGACTGAAATTACGGCGAGTAGGACAGTAAGGTAAAGTCTACTTCGGGACGGTTACACTGTCGGATTCCACAAGTGTTTAAAAAGTGGGGTAGCATGATGGACTTGCAATGTTAAAAGTTGCCAAAGCTATGGTTGGTGACTGTTTTGCTGAACACTTCATGGCAGTGATGCCTGTCTCGGAAAAACTACACGTTTTGCGACTATTTAGTGGAAACTTACATCCACGAAAATGCACTCTTTCCTCCTTCCATGTGAGCAGAGCTAAGTTGCCATAGACAGAGAACTACCAACGTTTGCGACAGTTTCCACAACAAATACAGTAATCAGTTTTATTCCTGTAGCCGAGATCAGTATAGATTTCTTGAAGTACTGAAGCAAATTCAGCTGGATACTAAAATTGCTATTAATTCATCAACAAATAAAAAAAGTAGTACACTTGCATCTCATGATGCAGCAAATAGAAAATTTCAAAGCTGGAAAACTTTCAAGAATGGAATACGTGAAGTCGATTTCATATAGAACAACACCTGGAAATACATGGAAATAAGATCTAAAAGGAAAAATACCGCTAATTTTGAAGACGAAAATAATATATATATATATATATATATATATATATATATATGTATGATGTATGTTTAGAATGTCAAAATAACTAAGGATCTAAATGCGGTACCATTGTGAGTAAATTACAGAAAATAAAGAAGTAATGACGAAGCTGAAAAATGTGAAATCTTTTGGGGTGTGAACCAATTCGCCTCCTCCTCGTGGTGCACCCTGGGTAACGCAAAACGAACTTGAACAACAACCACTAATTCAAATTTAAGCATATGAGGTTCATTTTCTTTTGGTACTAGAGCCGTGTTTCTTTGTTATCAATCATAAATGCAAAAAATGTAACATCTTCCACTAGAAGAATGTAATACTTCATCAAATATTATAAACACCAAACTGCAACTGTTACCTGTTTCAACCGGGAGACTACCTGCTTTAGGGAGTCTTGGGGGCTATGTAATTAGGGACCTTTAAGGGTCCGGGAGGCTTCGGTACCGCACCTTCGGCAACATCCACCAGGAGTTCGTTAAGGCTGCCGTAAAGTTGCAGTGTGGTTCGTACATGTGCTAAAACATCATCCTATCAATAAATGGTGGACCGTCAAATTTTCCCTGCACAGCTGACAGAAGGGGCAGGGTTCTTCATCAACAGAAATAATTGAGGAAGCCCAGACTCTTCATGGGATGTAGTGCTAAAGATGAATGAATCTATTTAGTTTTATGTATTCCCTTGTTTCTCTTCTACTTACAAAGAAGCAAGTAATAACACTAATTCTTGCAAATTTTTTCTCAATTAGCATAATGTAGATAAAAGACTAATCTTTTGTAAGAAACGTTTGTTTGAGGACCAGTTTGAGAAAGTCATGTGAATGGAACATGTAAGGTTTTTATATTTACCATCATCGTTATTATACCACTATTCCGAAAGAAGAAAAGTCGGTACCCTGTATCTTATTATTACTTTTCTGAGCGACAGAAGTTTCTGTTAACTAAATCTCGGCAGGTAACATGGACCACCGGAGCTTGCGAACGCAGTAATGAAACAAAAAACTGGCTACGTCACCTGAGGCCAACCCACTCACCACCCATAAACTCAATATGGTAGAGACGTCGCTGCATTTCCACTGGTAGTGCACAGGAACACAAATAATGAGTACGGCAGACAACGATTTTCCCAGGAAATAAATCTCCTCGTTAAACAGTTGCATAAACACGCTTTTATAAAATATCAAATGGAAATAGATGGGACCCCGATACAGAGAATAAACAAAAGGTTTTTGCAGTTGTCCACACATGATTTAGGTCCGCTCGTGGGTTCCACATTACATTTCCAGCTAATAGATAGGTGCTAATGCTTTCATCTACACAACATATGCTCAATTTTTGTAAATCACCGACTTATATCCAAGATCCGATTAAAATGTGGCTATTATACAGAGAATATAGTGTTTTTTTCATTCAGATCCGAAACACGAACAGTATAATGATGGAAACAATTAATGTTACAATGCTCTTTGATATCTGGATGGAAACCATGTGACTTTTTGTTTAATTTGCTTACGTTACTCTGAAATATACAATAGTATGTAAGCAGTGCTGATTACCAAAGATAGGAAAGAGGCAAAAGCTAAAACTGAAATACTACAAATGAGCAGATAACATTTTAATGGACTGTATTTTATGCATCGTCTGATTTTGTGATATCAAACCCTTAGAAAGAACTCAAATTCTGGTGTACGACTTGCCCATGGACGTCCACAGACGTTTATTGAGACCAAGTTCCAATAGAAATCTTCCACCCAAGCAGATTTATTTATACCATTGAGTTATTACGATACAGTCACAAAACGATCATCCGAGAGATCGTTTTGGAACACTTAATAATCACCATCAAGAAAATTGTTACTAATCTGTTACTACAATTATGACTGGAGGCAATTTGCTGAACATTTAATTTACAATAAGTTTTCAGATATAACATAGCATATAATATTATATTCTTTTTTGTATTTCATTTTACGTCACTTTAACAACTTGGTCATATGGCGACTGAACTGATGGGTATTTTGATATCGTTATTGATATGTGGTGGACAGTGACCTTGAGGCCAAGCTGTGAAAATTGACCAAAATTCTCAAAAATGTTGATAATATGGATTTAGTACACTAATATACAATGGTCCTTGTAGATTAATATTCTAAAGTTATTTTCAGCCACTTACAATTTAAAAACCAACCTTTTAAATGGAAGTTTTAACGGTAACATAATATGATACTTCAAATATTAAAAGACGCGTTTTCCTAAATGCATTTTCCAACCCCGAAAAAAACCCTTGCCAGATCTATCGGTCTTCATGAATGCAGGCCATATGTGCATATGTTCAGTAACATATTCTTGTTGATCACATACGTTGCGAATTCCGGATGCATGGTTGCGTATGGTTTGTTGGGGAATGTTTAATTCTCTAATGGCATTTATGGTGTATTTCTGTGGACTTTATATGAAACTCTCTTTCACATGCTCCATATTTGCCTCACTTACTAATGTACGACCGTTTGTATTCTGCTTACAGATGCATTCCCTCGTTTTGAAGCTAGCGAACCACTTAGGATACTGGGCCCACTGGGTGATGAACAGCAAATTTTCTTCTAAAATTGCATTGCACAGTGAAAACAGACTAGGATAGCTATGTAAAAATCTAGCGTAAAAATGCCCTCTTGTGTCCCTTTGCAGTCATTTTTCTGTTATATCGTCTTCTACCTACGAAATTAATAAATATAATTACTATTAATAAATAGGTTCACCAACATAACAAAAATATTTGAGTTTCTCTTTCCATTGATACGAATACTATGTTTCTAAATGTCTTCTATCAATAGCATTCAAGTTTTTAATTGGAAAGATCTTAGTAACGTTGTATAATAGCTTTAACTCATACATTTATAAAACAATATTAATATGATTAATATTATTGCTTTCTTTATCCGTAATATCACTTTGAATATTTTATGAAAAAGGTACCATTACTATATTGATATTTTTCTCAGTTTACATGTTTTCCTGCCTGTTTATATTAGGAACACATGCAATTCTAAACTGTACGAAATCATAGTACCCTTACGGAATTTGAGCAGCATTCGTTTGCGCTTGTAATTGAATTGTCTTCTACAAACTGCTGTATAACGTGTCAGATAACCAATTTCCAGTCTATCACGATAAATGCCGTGACTTATCTGTTGGTATGGGATTAAACGTAGTTTATTTCAGTAACATAAATTGAAATGTGTTCTAAGAATCTCCTAGAACCAAAAGAGTGGATTCTGGGAAAAACAATTTCCATTAATCTCTAAATTTCAAAAAAGACCACCAAAAGAGAAAGTCTTAACGACCAAAGTATTAATATAAATGAAGTTGACTGGAGGGAACATGTATAATACTCATTACAGGCTTTTCATCTGACAAATATTCGTTTACGTGTCCAGTTGGGAACGTCAAAATCATGGAAATGTGATCAACTCCTATAAAACCACTATGTAAACTTCTATAAATCTGAGCAATTAAAGCTATCGACCATTATTTAAACTCCTAGAATAACTTCGTTGAATTTTACACACATTTGAACCCAAAATTGATGTTGTACACTATGTTGTACACAAATGCTTCATTAATAAAAAAAGTTTACCATCATAAAATATATTTCTAAAGAACGCTGTTTAACTGTTGCCGTTCTTAGCGTCGCTTTTTATTTGGGCATGACAAAACCGCTTAATTTTGCTCAGATGCCTCTTTATCAAGCTTGAGGTTCTTACACGTGCCATAAATCTACGACACGGACCGAAGGAAGTCATGCTAAGGATGTTACGCCCGCGAAAAATTATGTCACTGTTTCCTGCCCATCCAAAGTTTAAAAAAAACTTATATGTTTCATTCAAATTACTTTCTCAACAAACTACTGTTACAAATGAGTATTCCTTTATTTACATCGTGGTAATCGAGATAAGCATTAGCAAAAATGGGTGTACGACCAGAGAGATGAAACGAAAGGTGACCATCCATTTGAAAAAAGTTAAACTAGTTGAAAATTGAAATGAAAAATAAGAAATGTCAACACCACAAAAACATTTATATGACAAAGCTGTGTGATTTAACGAGATCTACAATTTTTTGTCTATCACTGGTTTCCCAGTCACCTGAGATATTTCCAGATATTCAATACATAAATATAATTTGTCATAACATATTTTAATTATATCGTATTTTAATCAAAATCGTTAGAGCCATTTTTGAGGAATCATAATGTATGAGAATTTTCCATAAGGACAATTGGGGATGGGAGATTTTCCTGAAAATCTTCGATTTACATCCTTGTAAGATGCTTAATTTAAATACTTCTAGTTTTGAGTTAACTCAAAATAACCACAGTCACACTCGGACCTTTTTCTAATTTTTTTCAAGGGGTCTCAAACACATGTATTTCAAGTGAAATTTTGGTATCGAATTATATTTTAGTAGAATACAATACCTTCTCAATCTACTATGTACATTATGCATACGTGCTAGAGAAGGTAATAATTAGTTATTTGTGTAATTTATTTATAACTATATTTATCTAACGAGGTGGCGTCCGGGCAACGAGTCCGACTCACATTCCAGAGATCACGGGTTCGTTTCCCGTGGCCTATCTAATCCATGGGTCCTCACTGGTCTTCAGGAGAATGCGCTCGAATTTTTCTCATCTCTCATTTCCTGTTTCCGACATTTCCTCACCATGTGTTTGAGCGGTGACGGACCGTGGACGGTGTTCTGCAGATTGCGGCTGGATGGTGACTTGTGCATAGTATAGGTTAATCCTGGCGACGTCATCGGTACCGTTCGGTTTCGTTGGCTCAGGGCTCGTTATTAGGATCGGCGTTCCATCTGTAACCGTTAGGAATCCCGTTGATGCTTGCGCTCGTCGTCAGCCGGAATCGATTGTCATTCGGGTCTCTCACCTCATCCCTCCCTGGGACCATGAAGACACAAAGGGCCCTCAAGGCTTATGTGTGGGGTTCTCTGACCCAGTATCCGAGTATCCCGTCTGGTGTTTAACCATAGTATATGTGGATGATACACTAATTGGGAGGAATTTGTCATCGTTGTGGTCTAGGGGTACGATCCTAGCTTCTAGTTCCCTAGGTTACGGGTTCAAACTCAGGGGAGGGCGATGAATCTTTTCTTACCAGGGATTCTTCGGAAGGGAAGCATAGCCGGTGGTCCGGTGTTTTATATTTATAGCACGAAAAACAACCGAAACCATAAAAAAGCTTCTGAGCAACATTTCCATACTTCAGGTCCAGTGTTGAATGGTACGCCAAGAACCACAGGAGTTAAAGAGCATCCATAATTTAAAAAAAGCCTTTGAGAATACACCTAGTGAGATGGCTCAGACGAAGGGTCTGTTGTTAGCAATGGGATGCTCACGTTTCACATCCCACGTAATAGCCAATATGAATATGACTTTTTTCGAGGTTTCGTCAGTTGCCAGATAAATATAGTATTGAATGTGCAATACCAGAGACATAACACAGAATAAAAATAAAATTAAATGATACAGAAAGGCGACCACGCCATTTTCTTGCCTACGCTAAACAAAAGAACCACATTACCGAGAAGTTATAAAAACGTTAAAATGTTAAAGGTAGACAACGGAGGAGGACATCTCGCCCATTGTGACCTATGAATATCTTTTGTCGCTAACACGCTCAGGAGGATGGAATGGGGTGAAGGAACCATAGGAGGTCACAAGCCTTTGGCAGATAAACTGCCAGAGGCGTGCGGAAGCCCCTAACTTACCAAGTCCTATGAACCGTCCCACCGTCGGGCAGAGTAGGCGTGCAAGCGACCTATCAACTTGGCTGCCACCTAGTGTCTACGTGTAGAAATTCTTCCATTAAGCATATATCCGCGCCATCTGTCCCCACTGCCAGGAAGCGCAGAAAGATGAAAGGGAATCGGAATGTAGGGGTAATGATGGGAAGGAAATGGTGGTAAATGAGATATTAATCTGGTGATATTGAGGAAACCACGAACATCCCATATATCAGGCCGGGGATTGAATCCGCGACCTCCTGAATGCGAGTTACACAGTTACCGCGGCGCCACCTCGCTCATGACAAACAAACGAAAGAGATTGCGAATGATCTCGAGTATTATTTTTTCTTTATCTTTTCTTTACTTCGAACATTGGTGCAGGGGAAAAAAAATACGGTCATGGATTTCCTATTGTTTTCCTTTCTATTTGCTAAAGCTACGAAAAAAATAAGGGTTCCCCTACCTGCTGCTTTTCTAATTGCAATTCGTAAATACAAAACAAGGATTTGCATTTATATATCACAGAGAACGGAAATTCCGATTGAGGGGTCAGCCTTGGTATATTCATAAGGGAAAACTCTTAGCCGGCTAAATTACCCTATCCAACATTCGAACTTAGGGCCCCTTGAATGTAGAGCAGACACGCTACTTACACACTATAGAGGCTGGCGCAGCTTTATTGAAAATGTAACAACACTGTCGCGCCAGTGGGTCAAGGTAAGACGAGAACCCGGTTCTAAGAGATATGACAAACAAGTGAATTTGCCTCCGTCAGATATGGGCTTACATAAGTCACCCCCTTCTCTGATATCTGCAATCCAATGGCCACTGCTCTGTTTTCCAAGGTCAATCTCACCCTTTCTATCCGGCAATCTTTTGTTTCCCCCTCTCTCCCGCCCTTAACTCCGTACGTGAGCAAATTCGGGGTATTAAATCAACCAAGCGAACGCACAGCAAACGTTCCTTTAGCTACCCAACCCGCGGAAAGAAATGAATTTGGAAAGGAGGGCGCTGCCGTATGGTCCAAAAAATAAACGCTTCAAAAGTTGCTGGCTTTATAGCATAACCCACAGCTCTGCTTGTATTAGTACGTTAAATGTGAGGATCCCTTTCCCTATCTCATTCTATCCCATCTCTCCTTCACGCTCCCACTTTCTCTGGTTTAGCAAAATGAGAAGCAAGAATCTTTACTTTATAAACAACTTCGTAATTTTGAAACATATGAATTTTTTGTCAACCAAAATTCCATAATTAAAGTTAAAATGTATATTAACATTACAAACACGTAAATAAAATGAGGTTTTATTTATGGGCGCTCTTTAACTCCTGTGGTTCTCAGCGTCCCATTCTATGTTGGGCGTGAAAGACCACTTAATTTTGCTCAGAGGCCTCTTTTCAGGTTTGAAGCTCATTAACGTGCTGTAAATCTATTACAGGGGACCAACGGCTTTACTTTCCTTCCGAGCAATTTCATGATGTTTAAGTACACATTAAATATATACTATTTGTGCGCTAGATTTATGGGAAAGCGAGGGCCAGACGAAAGAAGAGAGAACACGCCCACCTGTCTTTCAGCAGTGTTGTCAACCATAGTAAGTTTCTTTTCTTGAGACCCTCAGCCATTATGGTGAATAGGTTATCCATTTACCGCGAACTAGCTAAATTATTAAACGAAATGCAGCGCACGTGCAACTTCATGAACACTGAGATCTACAGACAGAATCAAAGCTTAGCATTGAAGCCTCTAGATAGATAACTGGGTATATAGAGCACTCGTGTCTCAATGTTGTCGATTTGCTTTGCTTCCGAAATTGCACGAAATCTACCGAATAAAGACCACGGAGCCGAGAGCCCAGAAAAAGGTGCGCGCATTGTTAAATATGTATTGTGACACTGTCATGTGCGGCCATTTCCCTTGGTATGTGTGTCGCGGAGGCCTTGAAATTCGGTAACCAAGGAAAGTGCAAAACGCCGGTAACCGGACTTGAAATCCGTGGGATGTCCCGAACGGGTTGGTGGGGGTGGTTCCGACCTGTTCAGCTACTTCGTTGCGACCGCTGCAGACCCCGAGTACCCGTGGTACTTCTGACGTTACTAGAAGTAATCGGGTCGAACATCTGAGGCCCTTAGAGTGTACAAATTGGCTTGAACTCGACGTGGCAGTGGTCCGATACCCGTGGGAGATTGAGAACACCTGGGTGTGACTCCTAGGTGGGTTTGTAAGACGCCTCAATGTCCTCCGGTCTACTAGCTTTCCAGTTTAGTACCGAAGGACATTGCCGCCTCCAACGAGGTTGTTCGATAGTCTTCCCAAAGGGTTGACGCGTTAGTGGCGTATCCATTGCCGTCTTTATTGGTGCAAGGTAGGATGGCTTATAAAATGGATACCGGGCTAATGGAAAAACCCGCGGAATCTCCCCAGGTAAGGAGGTTTAAACCATGGGATGAGTCTGGTGGCTGAGGCGTTCAATCTGAAATGTTAGGGCCCTGCCCATGCTAGCGGCTGTCATTATCCTTATATGGTTGCACTTCCGGTCTTTCATCTCAATCCTACCTCCCGAGGATCACGTAAGTTACAAAGAGCCCAGAGGTGGTGCTCTGCCCCAACGTCTGGTGAGCTTTTCCTTGAGTCAATCCAATACAATTCATGTTTAAGGGGCTTGTGTGTATGTCATGCGCGCATGTTTTATTGGGCTCTAGTTTTATGGGAAAGCGAGAACCCGGGCTAAGAAGGGAGAGCTCGCCCGCCTGTCTTTCCGCAGGGCTGTCAACCAAAAGTAAAAAGTTACCGAATGACAACGAAGACAGACATGCGCAAAGTGAAATACAATCATCGATAAGGGAACCTTCATTGTTTTGTCTCGCACTATTTCTGACAAGCGTCTTGTGTGTGCAGCGAACGCGTAAGCGTGTGAAGTCTATCTCTGACAAAATGACTGCTCTGTGACTGTATCTTCTCAAGCAGAACAAGCCAATCGTAAAGTAGCAATGAATCCCTTGCTCTGAATCACTTCAGCGAATACTTGCAACGATTAAGAAAGTTTAGATATTTATTTTATTTTAACACATAAACCCCGTGAGGGGTTCTGTGCCAGTCCTCCATCGGGCGCGTCCCAGCTGGCGGATCGCGGAATGCCTCCTAGATATACGAGTAGGTGGTACGAGGAAATAAAATACTCGGGGTGGACCAAAACTGGCACAGCAGGTGGATGTGACTCGAAAGTCGAGGTGAAGACAACACTTCCAGGGTAAATGCCCGAAAAGCATCGGCGGGTTCAGGAGCAGAGGTGGCAGCGTTCGTACCGTGGCCAGAGTGAAATGCTTACATACTGAATAGCCTCAAAATAATAGCCGGATTGATAACATCGGATTTCGACCAAGACGATTTTCCTTAAAAGAAAGATACAAATAAATAGAGGAAATGGAAAAATCTTTTACAAAGAATGAATAACTCTCGCATTCCATTTCAGTCATACAAGTATAAACCTCTAGGCTACAGAACGATAGGAAGACCAATTAAAAGATGGGAAGAAATATGAGGCCGAAACAGGAGAATTCTCCTAATCCATGAAGAGTTGATGTTGATGATGATGATGATTTGACACATAAACGCTGCTATGAGCACGCTGTTATATAGGGACATTAAATACATAAGTAAATAAATAATGGTGGAGATATAATAACATATTTCTGTACAAAAACGATAAAAAAGGGGGGGGATCTGATTTGTGCCATTCACATGACTGTCTCTAGCTATTGTGTAAGAAACTATTTTTACAAAAGCTAATGTATTCTTCTATTTTTTTCGTGCTAATTAAGATACGCATTGGTAAAAATGCTCTTACTGCTTAGTTACTCATAAGTAAAAGGTAAATAAACAAATGCACTAGGCTAAAGTGTAAGCCAAATCTTTTAAAAGCTTATATGATTGAAATTCGGTTCTCTTTGCCTGCACAGGAATAAAACAAAAGAAACGGGAATGACAAATTCCCGTTTGAGAAAAATTTGAAGCATTTTAAAACTGAACCCAATAATAAGGAATATCTCAGAAATGGTTAAAAATTAACAAACATAACATAAATTTCATATTTTATAGAGCTCTAAGTATTTTTTACTGTGCTTTTGATCTTCTCTCTCTAATAGCCTACCAATCATGCAAATTTCATCCAGAATAAAGAGGTCTTCAGAGCCTATTTCCATAACATTCAGTATATACATTTTACTTGTCATATTATCTTTAGTATATTTTATTTAATAAAAATCGTTAGAATCATTTTTGAAAATTCAAGATTATTGGAACTTCTTTTTTGTGAGGGATACTTCGGGGTAGGAATTTTCTTGTAAATGTTTGTGTCACAACCTTGGAAGATACTAAGCTTAAAAATCAAGTTTGGAATTTAACTGACTTTTCGTTTTTGAATTATCATGTTCACACACATTCTGACAAATACATAAAGCATTTTCTAAAAGTAAATGTTTCTATACAGAGGACCGTAAAACTTGTAGTTCCAGTGAAATCTTGGTATCGAATTTTTGGGTTGAATGTATACCTGCTCTACTTATGTACCAAGTAGAGAAAGTAAAATCGGTTTATTGTGTTTAATTTAATTTAATAACAATAAATAGCTTGTAAGGTATTAAATAAAACACATTTAAGGGCATAAAATAATACAAAGTAAAAAAAAAAAACAGTTTACAGAAATATAGGATGACGCAGAGTGTTTCATTTTAGAGGGAGTGTAATCTGAAACATTGGAATATGGGCGGAGTGAGGGTTAAGGGGAAATGCCCTATCTTGCCAATGTTAAACTTTGACCTATTATCTCAGCAACTATTTAAGATAATGAGCTAAACTTTACAAGGTATATTCACCAATACCTTTACTGGTGATTGATGAAAAATAAAGCACTTCTGTTCATTAGAATGAAAGATGTGTTTTTTTAATAAAGCTCTTAAAATTTTATTGCAAATTGACGATTTTTAAATTTTAAAAAAATAACTACTCCATATACATAAAAACTCTTTCTTAAAACAAAGCTATCTAGGTGCAAATGTGTGGCGAAAATTTCAGCCCTTAGTTTCATATTGCTTCCGAGATAATAGGTCATTTATATAAAAAATTTCACTCCTTCAGAAATTGCTTTCCAAACACAACTTGCGCAGTACCGCAAAGCTCTCACATGAAGCAAATATGATCAGGGTGCCAATGCTGAACAGCTAAAGAAAAACTTTCCGATCAAAATAAAAATAAGATCTCTTCTATAACACTAATATTTACAAAGTCAATAATGCTTAACCAAGTGAGTGTAATAAAACGTTCTATAAAACTACTTCGCAGAATTATTTTCAACAATATTTTTAAAATATTTACATTTAGCCTACCTCTATGAAAGTTATACCATAATGAGCGGGAGATTCAAAATAACGATGTGCTATTAAAACATGAAAATGGAAAAAAATTATGAAAATCCCATTTCGACTCCCTTTAAGCTTTCCATGTGCCATTTCAGTAAACGTACTAAACATAAGTTCGTGGTCAAAGTAACATTATGTGTTACTTAGAGTCAGTGGTTGCAGCTCAGTAGTTATTCCACCGCAATTTCAACGTCGGGCAGTCCCAACTTGCGAAACCATCAACAAACCATCAGATTTTAAAAATGGAGAGAGTTATTTGTTGGGATCAGTTAGAGATATTGCAGCTCTTATAGCGTAGCTTCACAACTCGACTGCAGAGGACACTCCAAGATGTGATTTAGGATTAAAATAAAGCGCACTATTGTAAAAGCCGGTTAAACACACTGTAACTTTAGATATGTCATATTGTAGGGCACACGATTGCATACGGCAATAATTAAGTCACAATATTCCGCTAACCATATTGGACCATTCTTTTTTTTTTTTCGCTTAACGTCATTTAAACTGGTTGTTCATATCCGAAGTGAGTGAAATTGACGAGATGATGCTCAAATGATGTCGGGGTTAAACGCACTCAACATTCGACTTCTCAGGATAAGGAAGAACCCCGAAAAAAACGTTACCCGGGTAACTCACCTTAAACGAGATTTGAACTCGCTACCTGTTGAATGTGAGGTATACACACTATCACCATACTACCCAGGGGGGTTATTGGACTATTGATGATTTATTTTATATAAAATTTAAGTTGTCTTTAAGCTAGATAGACTCAAATCATAATCACATTATCAAATACATCAAATACTAAAGATTTCTGATAGGCTTGCGTGGCCAAGTATAAATAATAATTATTATTCTTATGTTCGTAATTGTTGTTCATATTATTTGAGAAAAATGCATAGTATCTTGTTAGCGTTTAGTAGTATCTCATAAAACTAAATAATTCGTCGTACGAAATAGGGCAGAATGTGAAATCCTGAACTAGATAATTATTTTCGTCTTCTGCTAAAAGTTTGCTGTGTCAAGTCTGGTCAAAACGGTAAAAATATGTATCACATACATGCATACATTACATACATTACATACATTACATACATTACATACATACATACATACATTACATACATACATACATTACATACATACATTACATACACATACATACATACATACATTACATACATACATACATACATACATACATACATACATACACACACACATACATACATACATACATACATACATACATACATACATACATACATACATACATACATACATACATACGATTTAAACCACTTGCCTCTCGCCTAGATGGCCGGGGTTTGATCCTAAGCGACCGCATGTGAGATTTGTGGTGGACAAAGCGGCGCTGGGACTGTTTTCTCCGGGTACTCCGGTTTCCCCCGCCATCGTATTTAACTGGTGCTCCATCATCATTCATGTATCATCAGTGTCACCGCCTGCGGTGCCATAAGTAGCTAAAGCGGGCGTTAAACACTACAAAAAAACATACGATTTTCGAAAATTTTGATTTTCTCAAAAAAGGCTAACGATTTTGACTAAAATATGTATACTAAGATATTTACCTGACAAATAAAATGTATATCTTGAACTTTCTGGGAATAGCCTCTGAAGACTACTTTATTCTGCATGAATGTTACGAAATTTCGCTTAACTCCTAAACCGTTAGAATGGACAAAAACTTACTACACAAAAATGTATAGCACGTTAAAACACACAATTTATGTCATAATCATTCTTTTCGTGGAGTTGATAGTTTTTTGTTTTTTTTTTTAGATATTCTTTGTTCAGGTTTAAAAAACTTAAGGAATTTGTCAACTCCTGTGCATACAAACAAAGGAACTTCAGTCACATAGCAACCAGTTTTTGATTATCACTTTAACCTATGGTACTCCCTTATCTCCCGTCTACTTCAAAGGAATTTTTTTCTCCATTAGCATGAAGTAAATAGAAGCATAATATTTTTAATAATAATTTGTTGCAGAGATGTAGAGAAAGTCAAGTGAATGGAACACATCAGATTTTTTTGAACTGTGGTACAAATAAGCGGTAGAAGTTACATGACGGAAATGTCTCTCAGGACAAAGTTGTTGAGGTTATGTGTTCCCCGTATGCATGTCGCAGCATCTGTTTTAAGCAAACGGGTAACGAGAAGCTTAGTGTTCCAGCTAAAGGTCAGACTGCGAATATTTCCCACACATATCACGCTTGCTTCTCGGGAGAGACACTGCTGCGATCTGGTGGCCGGAGCTAAGCTATTGCACCCCCCTTCTCCCAGCACTTTGCCTTGTCAGAAAATACATATAACTTCGTGATAAAACTAAAAAGACCGCTGTGCGATATAAACAGGCAGGAAATAGAATCTGAATGTAGAAAAAAATCTGATGTGTTCCATTCACATGAATTTCTCTACATCACTGCAACAAATTATTGTTAAAAAGTTTATGCTTCTATTTACTTCATGCTAATCGAGAAAAAATTGGTAGAAATACACTTATTACTTGCTTCCTTGAAACTAGAGGCGAAATAAAGGAGTGCCATAGGTTACAGTGATAGTCAAAAGCTGGTTGCTATGTGACTGCAGCTCCTTTGATTGTATGCATAGGAGCTGACAAATTCCCGTTAACTTTCTTAAAGCTTAAACCAATAACAAAGAATATCTAATAAACGATCAACTCCACGAAAAAAGTTATTAGGACCTAAATTATGTGTTTTAACGTGCTCAATTTTTTTGTAGTGCGCTTATGTCCATATCTTGCGTTTAGCTGCTACGCAAAATTCCGTAAAATTGTATTACTTTCTCTACCTGTACTATGTACATAGAGTATAGAGAAGGTATTGCATTCCGCCCTAAAATTCGATAGCGAGATTTCACCGGAAATACACGTTTTGGGTCTCCCTGAATCCAAACAAACATTTTTGGGAAAAGGTCTGTGTGTGTGTGTGTGTGTATGTGTCTGTGGACAGCATAGCTCAAAAACGAAGAGACCATTGAATACCAAACTTGGCATTTAAGTTTGGTATCTTCCAAGGATGCGACACGAAGATTTGAAGAAAATCCACCCACCCACAACTACCCCTTACATGGAACTTTTTTCGAAATTTTGTATTTTCTCAAAAATGGCTCTAACGATTTTGATTAAAATATCGTATATTAAAGATATTTACCTAACAAATAAAATGTATATCTTGAATTTTCTGGGAATAGCCTCTGAAGACTACTTTATTCTTGATGAATTTTGCAGAATTTTGCACAATTGCTTAACCGTAAGAGAGGACAAAAGCTTACCACACAAAAAATGTAAAGCATGTTAAAACACACAATGTATGTTATACACATTTTTTACATTGAAAATATAATGTTTTATTTAAACTGTAGGCTTCATAAGATGATATTACGACTTGAGGACGTGAAAACGTTGAAATTTTCCTCAAGGAACCTTCTCTTTCAAGGTATGGTGTTCTTGTAAGCGCAAATAAATATTATACTTCCCTCCAATGAAAGTTGTGCTAAGGATTTTACGTCCGAAAATATCCATCATTCTCCGCTGCGATTGAACCCATAAGTTTGGCACTAGATGATGCTATGAGCAAATTCACCGCCTCTATCACGTCCTCGCCCGGTACCTGAGAAATGGCCCGACTCTAAACACAATGCCTTTAGAAAGTCATCGCCCACGCTGTTAAACTTGCTGACGCTGAAGGGGCTCCTTTCTAATGTACTGTGTACAATTAATTGATTTTTCACGCTCTGATTTACGCTCTTTAATGACGCGCGAAGCAACGATAACGGCATTTCCTCTTAAGGCAAAGCGAGTGTGAAAACCTCCCGCTCATTTGGATGTTGAAACCCTTTCGGCGTGGATTAGTAACCAACCCGAAATGTGTCTTTCCATAACTTTCTCCTACACAAATTCTACATAAAATATTGGTTTAAGTTTACTTCGTAGTAAACGATATTATAAGGAGGGACAATGTATGTTTGTGTGCGTGGGTAGTCCAATCTCAAAAACTACTCAGCTGATTTTGACAATTATTTCACCATTGAAAAGCCCCAATCTTTCTGACGCACATCGGCTATAAATAGTATATTGCGTACTAAGAACTTTAAGTTATACTTATCAGATCGAGAATGTATATTGGGAATACGAGGCCCCAGGGCCGAGATTGATAAGTAACTTACAGTTTGTGATTAGCCAATTACTTTTTGAAATACTTGAAAAAACTGTAAAAAAAAAAAAACAATAAAAAATCAAAATTGCTTTTCAATATTTTATTGCACATTAAGAAAAAAAATCTGATGTGTTCCATTCACACGACTTTCTCTACTTCTGTGTGACAAATTATTGTTAATAAGCTTATTCTTCTATTTACTTATGCTACTCGAGAACAAATTAGCAGAAATAGTCTTATTACTTGCTTCCTTGTAAGTAGAAGCGAAATAGGGGAGTAGCATAGGCTAAAGTGAAGTCAAATCCTGGTTACTAGGTGACTGAAGTTCCTTTGTTTGTGTAGACAGGAGTTGACTAATTCCTGAATGAGAAAAGTATAAGTTTTTAAAAGCTAAAACCGACAATAAGTAATATCTAAAAATGATCAACTTCACGAAAAAAATAAATATAACTTAAATTGTGTGTTTTAACGTGCTCTACAGCTTTTGTACGGTAAGTTTTTGTCCATCTCTTACGATTTAGCAGTTATGCAAAATTCCGTAAAATTGATCCAGAATAAAGTAGTCTTCAGAGGCTATTCCCAGAAAATTCAAGCTATATATTTTATTTGTCAGTAAATACCTTTAATATACGACATTTCAATCAACATCGTTAGAGCCATTTTTATGAAAATCAAAATTTTAGAAAAAAGTTCCATATAAAGCGTAGTTTGGGGTGCGGGAATTTTTCTCAAAATCTTCGTGAAGATACTGAACTTAAATACCAAATTTGGTATTTTACCGTCTTTTCGTTTTTGAGTTATCGTGTTCACAGACACACGGACCTTTTTTGAATACAGGGGGACTCTAAAACACATGTTTCCGGTGAAATCTCGGTATCGATTTTTTGGTGGAGTGCAATATCTCTCTATACACCATGTACATATTACGTGTAGAGAAAGTAATTAATTCTCAATGTAAACAAATGAAAGGCTATATCTAATTTATATGGACAAAGCCTTCTTATACACTCTTTTGTTAATGATTTTGCAATAGATTCTTTACTTGAAGTAATTTCCTAATTGTACACTAAGTATTAATGTTCTCTCAAACTCTTATTATAAATACATATAGTGCTATTTGGCATGGCACTTAATACATGAAATGTAAATTTAGCTTTCTTTACCAAATATGCGTTCAGAATGATTAACTTACATATCAAAGGTTACAAAAACAAAATGTTAGTATCTAGTTGCCTACATCTACGCTAGGACAAAATATTCTATGCATTTCATTTATTCAATATTGTTGTACAAATTCAACTAATTACTAACTAAAGCATTTACGTATATTCATAACAAACAAAATATGCAAATAAATTATTTTAACTAATTAAATTAAGGATTAAAACTATTAAAATAAAACAAAACAAAAAAAAAATACAAGAAAACTAAAATTCAACAAAATATCAATAACTTAGTATTAATATTGGAATACCATATTCAATATTATACAGTAATAATGTAGTCTCTACAAAACTTCAAATTTCAGACTGCCTCTGCGGTTGCGTGGTCAGCGCTCTGACTTCTCATTCAGAGGCCCCGGGTTCGATTCCCAGCTGGAACAGGGAATTTTTCTTTAACCAGAATAATTCCTTATCCCTCACAGAGTCTGGAAGTATAAATGTGAAAGTAAATGGTGTGTGTTAAATAGTATAAAACTGAAAACCAACGCTAAGAAACCTACAATTCAGCGAGATAAACACCAGCAGTTGTTTTTCAAGTCAAAGCCCCCGATATGACCATAAAAGTTAAAAGGGGTTATACAAATGAAACAATTAAAAAAAATGGATGTGTTCCATTCACATGACTTTCTCTACATTACTTGCTTCCTTGAAAGTAGAAGAGAAATAAAGGAGTACCGTAGGTTAAGGTGAAGTCAAAATCTGGTTGCTATGTGACTGAAGTTCCTTTGTTTGTATGGGCAGGAGTTGACAAATTTCTGTATGAGAAAAGTATAAGTTTTTCAACGCTGAAACCAAAAGCAAGGAATATCTCAAAAACAATCAAATCCACGAAAAAACTGTATATAACATAAATTGCGTGTTTTAGTATGCTCTACATTTTTTGTGTAGTGAGTTTTTGTATATATTTTATGGTTCAGCAGTTAAGCAAAATTCATCCAGAATAAAGAGGTCTTCAGAGAATATTCCCAGAAAATTAAAGATATACATTTTGTTTCGGATAAGAATAACTTCAATATACGATATTTTAACCAAAATCACTAGAGCCATTTTTGAGAAAATCTAAATTTTCAAAAAAAAAGTTCCATGTAAAGGGTAGTTTGGGGTGAGGGAAGTTTTCTCAAAATCTTCGTGTCGCATCCCTGAAAGACACTGAACTTAAATACCAAGTTTGGTATTCAACGATCTTTTCGTTTTTGAGCTACTCAAATTACCCTTTACATGGAGGATTTTTCGAAAGTTTTAATTTTCTCAAAAATGGATTTAACGATTGCTATTAAAATATCTTATCTTTAAAAATATATAGGAAATGTATATCTTGAATTTTATGGTAATAACCTCTGAAGGCTATCTTTATTCCCGATTAATTTTTTGTAACTGGTAAACCATAAGAGATAGACAAAAACTTAATGAACAAAAAAATATAGATCTCGTTAAAACACACAATATATCAAATATTTTTTATAATAAGTCGTTTCCAAGATTATTCTTGTTATTGATTTCAATTTTAAACTATTCTCAAACGGAAAGTCTTCTTTCGTGTCATACATCTTTTGTTTTACCCTTAGCCATGCAAAGAGAACAGAAGTACAACTGTTTCACACAGCGAGAGCTCTTAAAAGATTTTATTATCGCGTTAGCTTAGTATATTAACTTATTTCTCTTTACTTACAAAAAGCAGTAACAAGATTATTTCTGCTAATGTTTTATAAGAACAGTTTGTTTGCAATTTGAGAAAGTCATCTGAATGGAGCCATCAGAATTATTATTTTTTATTTTATTTATTTATTACCTTAGCTGTTGAACAGTGACATGCATGTCTTATGAAAGTGTGCCAACATTAATTCGTTTCATCAAAGTAACTGTAATCATGTAAAATATCCTTTCCATTTGCTTTAGTCCCTTTAAGAGCATATAAAGGGGCTTATGCTGTGTTTCTCATATTCAGACCAGCACATTAAACAGAGTGAGATTTGCGTTTACGATTCTGTTATTATTGTAATTAATCCAGCGAACGCGTTCAGCTGGGAATTAAAATGTTTCTCTAATTCGCATCATTAACTCTGCTGAGCTGCACATTAGTTTTTCAGGGCTATATGTTACAGTTCTTCGTTACATAAATGCAATTAATTAACAACTCAGCCCACAGAACCGGGAGGAATGATATATTGTGTGATTCACTGGCGATTTCGATATGTAACACTTTCAATTTTGCCTAGTATTTGTTCACAGTTTATTCTTCGTTCTTTTAAGGTGATGCATGTGTGAAATTGATCAAAACTGTGAAAACATGAAACATTACTTTTACTTTCTCTAGCCCTATGTATAATGTACATAGTGGCTAGAGAAGGTATTGTATTCCACTCAAACATTTATGTCGAGATTTCACCGGACAAATATATTTTGAAGTCTCCTGAGTCTGAAAAAACATTTTTAGAAAAAACGTCCATGTACGTGTTTGTCTTTGGATAGCATAAATAAAAAACGAAAGACCATTAAATACCAAACTTGGTGTTTAAGTGTAGTATCTGTCAAGGATGCGACACGAAGATTTTCAAGAAAATCCTCCCACCCCAACTACTCTATACATAGAAAAAAAATCGAAAATATTGATTTTCTCAACAATGGCTCTAAAGATTTTGATTAAAATACAAATAAACATGTCAAACAAAATGTATGTTCTTGAATTTTGTGGGAATGGCCTCTGAAGACCTCTTTATTCTGAATGAATTTTGCTGAATGTTGCGTAACTGGTAAACCGCAAGAGATAGGCAAGCACTTACTACACAAAAAATGTAGATCACGTTAAAACACACCGTTTATGTCACATACGTTTTCTTCGTGGAATTGACCATTTCTGAGATATTCCTTGTTATTGATTTTAGATTCAAAATACTTAATGTTTCCTCATACGGAAGGTTGTAAACGCCTGGCCCTGTATAGAAACGGATTTTAACCATATGGCAACCAGCTTTCAAAATATTTGACTGTCGTTTTAGTCTAGTATATTCTCTTATTTTCCTTCTACTTACAAGTAAGTAATTAAGACAAGTTCTGCTAATGTTTATCTCGATTATGTTTTAACAATAATTTGTTACAGCGATGTAGAGAAAGTTATCTGAATGGAACACATCAGATTTTTTTGTGTCTAGTAAGTATTTGTGTATCTCCCATAGATTGCCAGATATGCAAAATTCAGCAATATTCATCAAATATAAACAACTCTTCACAGTTATTCCCAGAAAAGTCAAGATATACATTTTTTTTCATGTAAATGTCTTTCATTTCGACATTTTAATCCAATTTGTTAGAGCTATTTTTAAGAAATTCAAAAATTTCCGAATTTTTTTCCATGGAAAGGGTAATTTGGTATTTAACGGATTTTTCAGTTTTGAGCTATGCCGTCCACAAACACACACACTGTCCGTTTTCTATAAATGTCTCTTTTGTTCTGGGGTCTCAAAACATGTATTCTCGATGAGATTTTGGTATTTAATTTTTTTGTTGAATTATCTTCTCTATGCACTGTGTACATTGTGCGTGTAGAGAAAGTAAACATAGAGACATATATACTTGCAGGTATTCCAGAATCTAACCACAAGTCTAAAATACAATCTTCTATCGGAATAATATATGAATTCACCTACACTCAAACAGCACATTTATTTAGCTTAACGTATAGTTTTCCCTCGGTGTTTAATGCTATAGAGGCTACCTTGAGAGGTTTTGCAAACATTCTGTCATTTATGTATGTATTTTAATCTGTCAATAGAAGGTGTGATGGAATCCTAATGGGGATGAGGCTTAATATAACAATTCTCTCTCCCCTTTGCTCTCGCAGAGAAAAAAGCTATTATGATTTTTACACGTACCAAGAAGGTAGCAGCAGCATTATATTCCACTCAACATTACGATATCGAGATTTCAATGGAACTTGTACATGTTTCAACAAAAATAATTTTTTCAAAAATTCGCGCTGTGTATGCAAGTGTGAAAACGAAAAGTTCGTTAAATACCCAATTTTCTATTTAGTTCAGTGTCTTCCCAGAAGTATGATACGAAGATTTTCTTAAAGATTCTCCCAACCGAAATACCGTTTACATGAAAAATCGTTCATTATACAGGATGAATCACCTTAAGCTTGCACTGCAAATATTTTGGAAATGGAAAGTGCTATTGATACGCGGTTTTCACGGCATTAATTGGTAGTCTAGGATCCATACTTTTAACTTATAAACATAACTGATTAATACTTAAAAAGTTTATTTTAAGTAAACATACAATTTTAAATGGAATAATGGCTATTTATATCAACAAATAAAATCAGGACAAATTAGAATGTCAATGGTGTTTGTTGCACGATTCTAGTGCAAGTAGTTAACGAACAATCGTATTTTGAAAATTTTCCACCCCTTCATTTATTTGTTCCATTCAACCGCTTAGTTGCTAGGTGTGATGTTGTTTTTTACTTTTTATTTTAGTTTGCAGAACTCCTAGGTCTTATAGCGACCACATAAATGTCTTATACACTTCTGCACATCCATTATTAAATGAAAAATTAGAACACATGTAAATACTGTCATATCCTGGCTGCCTGAATAAGAGTTGGTAGTACTGAATGGAGTCAGTTTTTCATATGTTGGTGATACTGCCAATTTTGCAGCAAAATAAAAGAAGTGTGAGACAGGACTCTTCCTCTTTTTGTGCTAGGAACTTTGTGTTAGTCAGATGTAAGTTAGGAGCAAGGTAACCATGGAGGACGCCATGCTACATGCTTTAAGGTAGCCAATAAATGATCACTTAACATTGCTTGTAAAGAAGCCTTGGTCTTTCACGCCCAAAGTAAAATGAAACACTATAAACCATAACAGTTTAAGAGCGAGCATAAATAAAAATGAATTTCAGTTTACAAATATTTCAATGAAAGATCACTGCATATATTCAAAATTGATAGGCAAGATCTTCTTTAACCCCTGAAAGTTTTGTTTATGTTTTTATGTATTTTTAGTTTAAATAATTTAAACTGGAAGGTCATATTGGATGTTAAATGAAATGGGTGAAATAATGCTCAAATGATTCTGGGGTCTATAGACGGTTACAGTTACCCGACTTTCGTGTTTTAGGTAAGAGAAAACGCTGGAAAAACTTATCCAGGTAACTGACGCTAACCGAGGTTCTAACTCGGGACATCTGAATGTGAGCCGACACACAAGCGGTTCAAACCCGGCGGAGTACGATGGATTTTTTCGGGTGTAAAAATGCTTAGCATGGCCTCCTTAGGAAGGGAAGCAAACTCGTTGGTCCTGTGTCATAGATTTCTTGTAGTCGCCTTACCCTCCACTAATGTAGGACTGACACTCCTGTCGGGGAACCAAGGTCACAACCTAGAACGAGTGGTCGGCCCGTAGCCAGTCTTGAGCATGAGGAAGTGCTGATATGAAATGCAAGCGAAATAGATGTAGGAAAGGTGATGATAGAATAATTGGAGGAATGAGTGGCGGGGAAACCGGAGGACCCGGCGAAAACCCGCCCAAACGCCACTTCGTCCACCGGAAATCCCACATGCGGGCGCTTAGGATCGATCCCGGGCCGTCTAGGTGAGAGGCGGGCGGTTTAACCACTCGGTCACGGCGCCGTCAGTCATAGATTTACGTCTCTAAAAGAACCTCAAGGCCTCTGTGCAAAATTAAGGGCAACTGAGGTATGCTGAGAACCACAGCAGTTAAAGAACGTCCATTTCCATTTTTAAAACACCCTGTATACACATATTGAAGCAAATAGAGGAAAGGAAGCCATGGCAACAATTTGGCGTCGCTGGATGTATGGTACTTGTTGATGTCGTTATCAAGCACGGGGAATGTTCCGACACCAATTAAATTCAACGCTACAAGCAAGAGTATTCTTTCTAAAGAGGACTACAAATTCAAAACTGCAGAACAAGGAGCTGCAGCGCCGTGGTACATTCTGTAACGAGAGTAATACACCACTTTCTAAAAAAAAAAATGTCGCATTAGAAAGGCTGACGAGTTTTAATTAGGTCGAGAACTCAAGGTACGTTAATTATACAGATACACTGCGTATTATATCATAGCTAACATTTCCAAATAATTATTTATAATACACGACTTAAAAGCGAAGTTTTTATCTTCCCAGTAAGAATGTTTGTGGAAAAAAGCTGAAAGACAAGCGTAGCAATCCTAGACGCACAATAAAATCATATTTAATATGCTAATATATAGTATTACTTTTTCTATATGTAATATGCACAGAGTTTATAGCGGAAGTATTGTATTGCACCGAAAAATTCGATACCGAGATTTCACCGGAGGTCCCCTGAATCCAAAAAAAAGCATTTTTAGAAACAGTTTCGTGTATGTGTGTGTGTGTATGTGTGAGTGTGTGTGGAGAGTAAAGGTCAAAAACTAAACGACCATTAAATACCAAACTTGGTATTTAAGTTTGCTATCTTCCAAGGATTCGACACAACACACAGACATATTTCTACATTTTTTTTTTTGATTCAAGGATCTGAAAACATACATTTACGGTTAAATATCAGTATCAAGTTTTTGGAAGGAATACAATATCTTCTTTATCCACTATGTGCATTGTATATACGGCTTGGGGAAAGTAAAAATCTGATGTGGTACACTCGTATGGCTTTCTCTAGCTGTGCTACAAACAAAAGATTCATCTTCTTTCTACACAATGCTAATCGAGATAAACATTAGCATAATGTTCTTATTACTTAGTTCCTTATAAGTAAAAGAGAACTAAAGGAATACACTATGTTAAAGTGATACTCAAACGTTTCAAAAGCTATCGATATGCGATTGTCATTGCAAATCGCTTCACTACTTGGCCAGGAGTAGAACAAAAGAGAAACGGACATTCCCTTTCTGAGAAAGTATAAGTACTTCAAAACTGAAATCAATTTCAAGGAATATCTTGGAAATGTTACCTCAACAACACAAACCTAAACGACATAAATTGTGTATTTTGACGAGATTTACATTTTCGTGTAGTAAGTTTTTATTTATCGCTTTCGGTTTAGCAGTTAAGCAAAATTCGGCAAACTTTATCCAGAATAAAGGGATTTTCAGAGGCTATTGCCAAAAAATTCAAGATATACATTTTATTTGGAGTGTAAAATGGTTTTAATATACGCGATTTTAATCAAAATCGTTAGAATCATATTTGAGAAAATCAAAAATGTTGAAAACATTTCCTTGTGGTGGGGGATTTTCTTGAAAATATTCGTGTCGCATCCTTCGAAAATACTTAACCCAAATATAAAGTTTGGTATTTAACGGTCTTTTCGATTTTGAACTGCGCTGTCTACAGACAGACACACACACACACACACACACACAAGGACCTTTTTCTAAAAATGCTTTCTTCGGACTCAGGGGACCCTAAAACACATATTTCCGGTGAAATCTCGACACCGAATTTTTTGGGTGGAGTACAATACCTTCTCAATCCACTAAGTACATTGTATATACCGGTTAGGGCAAGTAAAAAGTCGTGTACGTATGCGCATATGAAGAACAAGTCAAAAAGGAACTCGGATAGGTATTGAACTTGGTATCTAAGCTAAAGCTCGACACAAAGATGTTTCTTTGTAGAGTACACAATTTCGATCTAACTATAAGGATGTTTATTAAAATACCATACATTTAAATTACTTATACGACTAATTTTATATCTTGAATTTTTATTTGAAAAGCTTATAAAAGCCTTTATATTCTGAATGATTTTTCCGTAATTCATATAAATAAAAACTTATTAAGCGAAAACTGAAGATTTTTCTGGAACAAACAATTTATGCAAAACGTTTTTGTGTGAGCGTTACAATTGCTGAGATACCTATTCCTTCCTATTTTTTTTTAAATTTTTAATTCGTTAACATTAAGTGCTAGGTCTCACTTTATCTCTCTTGTGTTTATAAAACAAAGTAAAATAAACTATTTCCGCAAATGTTTATTTCGATCCACTTGAAGCGGAAAGAAAACAAATCTGGTGTGTTTCATTCACATGACTTTCTCTACTTCTGTGTAACAAATTATTGTTAGTAAGCTTATTCTTCCATTTATTTCAAGCTAATTGAGAAAAAATTAGCCGAAATGTCTTATTACTTGCTTCCTTGTAGGTAGAAGCGAAATATGGGAGTATCAATGGTTAAAATGAAGTCAAAAGCTGGTTGCTAGGTGACTGAAATTCCTTTGTTTGTATGGACACGAATTGACAAATTCCTGTATGAGAAGAGTATAAGTTTTTCAAAGCTGATACGAAAAACAAGGAATATCTCAAAAACGATCAACTCCTCGAATAAAAAATCATATAACATAAATTGTGTGTTTTAATGTGCTCTACATTTTTTTGTGTGGTAAGTTTTTGTCCATTTCTTACGGTTTAGCAGTTATGCAAAATTCCTTCAGAATAAAGTGTCTTCAGAGGCTATTCCCAGAAAATTTAAGATATACATATTATTTGTCAGGTAAATATCTTTAATATACGATATTTTAATCAAAACCATTAGAGCCATTTTTGAAAAAATCAAAATTGTCGAAAAAAGTTCCATATAAAGGGTAGTTGGGGATGGGGGATTTTCTTGCAGATCTTCGTGTCGCATCCTTGGAAGATACCAAACTTAAATACCAAGTTTGGTATTTAACGAACGGTCTTTTCGTTTTTGAGCTTTGCTGTCCACAGACACACACACGGACCTTTTTCCAAAAATGCTTTTTTTTGGATTCAGGGGGACCCAAAACGTGTATTTCCGGTGAAATCTCGGTATCAAATTTTTGGGTGGAATACAATACCTTCTCTATAACTATGTAAATAGTACGTGTAGAGAAAGTAATAAGTATTTGTAACGTTTAAAATAATAAACGATAATGGCTAGTGAGTCATGTGGCCGTAACATATCAAGATTTTTAGCTTGCTCTGAAGTAATGGTTAAAAAATTTAGAAATATTTGTTTTTAGTCTATATAATATGTTGGTCTAAAATAATCTTATTACTTGTGTTATAGTTCTCTTTAAAACTTGGCACACGTGTGCAAATGCTGTTTCTACTTCCCATGACTGCTTAAGAACTTCGAATATTTCTACACGTTTTACAAGTAACAACCTACTTGAAAAGAATTAATATTTGTAAAGACTCTAAGTAATCCAGTCAATGTTTCCACTTCTAATTAATTTCCAATGTTTTTAACTTGCACAAATTGTGACATTCTTCATAAGACAAACCGCTGGTATTTCTTAAGCCTTTGTTAAATCGACAGCGACTGTTATGATATGCATATCCTCAATGTAATCATTGCAAAAGAAATATATTATTATTTACTTCCCAGACTTGAATGACTGTCGGTATTGGAAACAAAAGACAGCATGTATCTCTGGAAGACTATGACGGATCGTCTGTAAAACATTTAATAACATTCTGGGATTACAAGAGTGTACAGAGCGTGGTTTACGAACCGAATTATGATTATAAATATTGAGGTGCAGAGAAGCATTTTGGATATTTAGTTTGTGAGTCTTCTGGGAGAATGGACATTCTATGACGATATACCATTGTTACATTGTCTATAATCATAACCGCTTCTGAAACATTTTATATAAGGAAAACAATGAATGGAATGTTACCAAACCACACCGTCGCTAAAACTGATTTATGCATTGTCCGAATGCACACCGTGTGTTGAAAGATTGTATCCTACCATTGTAGTCATCAGTGAAATGTCTAGCCATTGCTGCAAATCGCTGTCATATTTATTATTTAATAAAAACAGAAATGTATTACAATAATTTTTCGAATAAACGGAGCTGTACCCGCCATGCCAACCATGGCTGCAGGATGGTTAAGTCAGGCTGCATTAGATATAATATCACTATAATGTATGTAGTATTTGTCGGAATGCGAAATGAGCTGTATGTCCCAGAACAAAAATGTGGAATAGTGCTAACTAGCCGCCGCTGTTGCGTCTCTAAAACAGGCCGCACGTCTCACGCTTCAGCCAGAAGTCATTGTGCACAAACTGTTCTAACGCAGAAAATAGTATAAGGCCGTGTGACCGATTACACCAATCGCTGCTGATTTCCTTTAAGCTAACTGCAAGGTCGCCGTCTTGTTTTGGTCACATTTGTTACATAATATAAGGACCGAAAGCGATATGTGCATTGATAATGTACAAATGTAAACGCTAGTCGCTCTGCGTAGATAAAAGTCGCCACAAGATTGCAGTTTCAGTCTGCGCAATCACGCAGTATATGGACGTAATCGGTACACTAACTGTCCGAATGTAAGTATATTATATTGACCACACTAGCTGCCGTGTATGTGTCCCTAGACGTCGCAGGGCCGCTATTTCAGATCACGTCACATTTACTATACAATATAAGACCCGGAACGTGATCTGAACAGTAATTTTCCGAATGCAAATGCATTATAATGACCACAATGATATGTCCCCAGATGTCACCGCAGGATCGCTGGCTCAGGCTGGGTCACATTTATCATGCAATATAAGATCTATACACTAAATACCCAAATGCAAGTACACTATAGCAACCACACTAGCCGCCGCTGATGTGTCCCCAACATCGACGCAGCATCGTTGTCTCAGACCGCGTCACATTTATCACGCAATATAAGGTCCGGAACGTGATCTGTACACTAATTGTACGAATGCCAGGATGTTATAGCAACCACACTAGCCGCCGCTGATGTGTCCCCAACATCGACGCAGCATCGTTGTCTCAGACCGCGTCACATTTATCACGCAATATAAGGTCCGGAACGTGATCTGTACACTAATTGTCCGAATGCCAGCATGTTATAGCAACCACACTAGCCGCCGCTGATGTGTCCCCAACCTCGCCGCAGGATCGCTGTCTCAGATCGCGTCACATTTATCACGCAATATAAGGTCCGGAACGTGAGCTGCACATTAATTTTCCGAATGCAATCATGTTATAGCAACCACACTAGCCGCCGCTGATGTGTCCCCAACCTCGCCGCAGGATCGCTGTCTCAGATCGCGTCACATTTATCACGCAATATAAGGTCCGGAACATGAGCTGCACACTAATTGTCCGAATGCAATCATGTTATAGCAACCACACTAGCCGCCGCTGATGTGTCCCTAACATCGCCGCAGGATCGCTGTCTCAGACCGCGTCACATTTATCACGCAATATAAGGTCCAGAACGTGATCTGTACACTAATTGTCCGAATGCAAGCATGTTATAGCAACCACACTAGCCGCCGCTGATGTGTCCCTAACATCGCCGCAGGATCGCTGTCTCAGACCGCGTCACATTTATCACGCAATATAAGGTCCAGAACGTGATCTGTACACTAATTGTCCGAATGCCAGCATGTTATAGCAACCACACTAGCCGCCGCTGATGTGTCCCCAACATCGGCACAGGATCGTTGTCTCAGACCGCGTCACATTTATCACGCAATATAAGGTCCGGAACGTGATCTGCACACTAATTGTCCGAGTGCAATCATGTTATAGCAACCACACTAGCCGCCGCTGATGTGTCCCCAACATCGCCGCAGGATCGTTGTCTCAGACCGCGTCACATTTATCACGCAATATAAGGTCCGGAACGTGATCTGCACACTAATTGTCTGAATGCAAGCATGTTATAGCAACCACACTAGCCGCCGCTGATGTGTCCCCAACATCGCCGCAGGATCGTTGTCTCAGACCGCGTCACATTTATCACGCAATATAAGGTCCGGAACGTGATCTGTACACTAATTGTCCGAATGCAAGCATGTTATAGCAACCACACTAGCCGCCGCTGATGTGTCCCCAACATCGCCGCAGGATCGTTGTCTGAGACCGCGTCACATTTATCACGCAATATAAGGTCCGGAACGTGATCTGTACACTAATTGTCCGAATGCCAGCAGCGTCGTGCCTTTAATGGAAATTCTGCGAAGGTTAGCACATACGAAAAAGAATGTCGGCAGAATTACCATTCTTCGCAGTCCTGGATCTTATTGGTTGAGTTTACGAGCAAGCAAGTTTGAACCAGATAAGCCAATTACTGGAGCTGGGTCCTTCGACAGCAGCACCAAGTTTTGGACTTTGTTCCGGGATAACCCCACGCGCAATTCAATAAAGGTGTTCCTTTCCCACAGGATCCCGGGAAACTAAAATTGGTCCCTATCGATGAGCGTATTCATTTCCAGCTTTGGGTAACCTTTGGGGAAACTTCTTTAGCTCCATCCCTGCTGACTAAGAAGAGGCAGTGGCTCGGAATAAATTATGAGAGGGAACATTTTAAAAGAGCACCTAAGGGAAGCCACAGGCAATGTAAAATTTTTGTCGATATATTTTTGACAAAAATTATGCATCTCGTTTCCTCCACATGAAATACATGCATATAATACAATGTTTTATCCTACAGATACCAAAAATTAATATATGAAAAACATTCAGTTAATGATTTTACAACAGATAGTAAGAAATTAAATAAGGAATAAGGCATTGAATTGCGACGTTCTTATAGTTATAAAATATGGAAGGCTATCTACGAATATTATTTATTTATTTTTTATTGCTGCTAGTTTCAAATTGATCCAGTTTACGATGGATGTTTTGAACGTTAATATATCGGTTCTAAATGATATATTCAATGAAACAAAACAATGCAGTTGTGGTATTAACTTCTATGGTAATGTATAACAAGTTTACTTTCATGAGTTAAAGAATAAAAATGTATTATGTTGCTTTAAAAGGTTATAGAAAATGTGCACTTATCAACCATTATTTATTTATTTACTTTATGCCACTGGTTACCGGAGCAACGAGTGAATTTTGTTTACTTTATATTCCACCCGTTTTGCTAATAACTATCACTTTGATATAAAGTCCAAGTTTTCTTATGTCGTATCTGCATAGCAACGGTGTCTATTACAGGTATCTATAGGATAAAAGGTTTTATCCTATCCTACAGACTACATCTGTGCATTTCATGTATCCTAGGAAACAACAAAAACGGGTCTTTATTTCATTGTAAATTATTTTAACTCTTTGACAACTCCCCATTCTTTAAATAATGAAAATTCAATGTCATATAAGTCCTTCGGCTTGCATAATCTAAAACTTCTTCGAGAACATCAACTATCATTCCTTTATTAATTTATTTGGTACAACAACCAGAATTGGGTTACGCAGCAACAAACAAACAAAGCACTGTCTACATCACGACTAAAACTAAATTCCTCGTATTGATGACTCTTATAATATAAATATGAATATTAATAGCTATAAGAATATTACAGTTAATATTATAACCGGATAAAACGTTGTATATTACACGTGGCTATTAGACCATCATTTGCTCATGAGAAATTAGAAGACTGACACACGCTCGTGTACTTAACATCATACTCACAAATAATAGTCTATTTAAGTCACTTATTATATAAATAATTATTTTTAATCAATGCTTTTTGAACAGTTAACAATTTTTATTTCTCAATACAACGTACAATCTACATAGTCGGTAGAGATGGTATTGCACTGCATACAAAAAGTGGATGTCGACAATTATTCAGAAGTATATTTTGAGGTTTTTCTAATCCCCCCCTCAAAATAAGATTTTTATAAAAGCGTCCGTTTGTGTGTCTGTAAAAAATAAAACTCAAAAACGAAAAACCCGTCAAATACCAAAGTTTATATTTAAGTGCAACGTCATACCCTTTACATGGAAAACTTTTCGAAAATATTGATTTTTTGTATACGTTTTAACTATTTTGATTTGCTTTTTGTTAATGTTTATCTCGATTAGCATTATGTTGACAAAAGAATAATATTTTGTAAGAATAGTAAGAATATTCTGTTTGTAGAACAAGTAGAGGAGTAATATGAATGAAAAACATCAGATTTTCTACCAACCTGCCTCTGTTGTGTGGTGATAGAGTGCCTACTTCACATTCAAGTATCCCGAGTTCGAATCTCGATTAGGGTGAGTTACCCGAATAAAGTTTTTTTCTCGGGGGTTTCCTCTTATCCTGAGCAGACATTCATTTATTGTCTCATATAACCTACAGGTTAAAGGAGATTTATTTGTATAACTATATATATTATTTGTATATAAATATATCTAAATGCTCTGTTCATTGTGTAAGGAAAACAGATAATGGCTTATTGTATGAATCCATTGACATTACAGAATTAAAATATATTTTATGAGTAATACACAACAGTATATGACTTCACAAACCAGCTCGAATGAAATGAAAATGTAAGGTACATCTCTGAAATTTGAACAAAATCTGTAACAAAGTAACAAAATATTTCTTCTAGGACCGAGCGTAATTAAGTAGTTTACGAGCTCATTTCAGATCGCACACTTAATTTTTACGGAATCACGCGCAACAAGCGTAAAATGCAAGAATGAAGTAATTTTGTTTCAACTTTACGTTCGCAAAAATAAACAGATATGGACCGTAAGTTTATTATTACTAATACTCCAAATTATAGTAGGCCGTGACAAACCAATATTATTATTGTTCTGTGATGTATGTGCAGAATTGGAAAATTTTGAGAATTATGATATTCTTAGGACTGCGAAAGAACAAGAATGAAATTTACTATCAGCTAAATTCCGAAAAGTTTTTGAGGCATAATGTGAGAACTTTATGAAGTGGTGTTTAGAAAAGAATAAACTATAAAACTTAGCGAATGGCTCAATTTAGTTCGTCTTCGTTGCTCTTCGTTTAATATTAAAAAAATCCCTTAAATATGATACCGAACGTAAAGTTTCTCTTTGATTCTCGCGTGGCTGCATCAAAAACCGTAATTTTACGCTCTCACATAATAAATAACTATTGTTTTCGTAATAAAATAAACTGAGCTCTAAACTTTAAGAAAATATATCGTTTTTCCCACTTGGCAATGTATTTACCAATTAACTGAAGCTAAACGTACAGCTGCTTCCTTTTTAATATCCACTCCCAGTTTTAAACTTCATTTGCTCATGAACCTTTTTACACCACTTTTCCATACTCAAAATGTTCCACACGATGGAATTTTTCAAAAATGTTATGGTTCCTCTCAAAATTACATTAAAGAAAATTGTAGTACTACTTTTTCGGAATAATACCCCAATTTTAATAAATAAATTATTACATTTTCAAAAATAAAGCGTTTTGGTGACTACGGAAAGTAACAATTTTCTACATTAGTTAGGATTAATATAAAAATTATAATAAGACACATCTATTTATAAACCAATTTTGTGAAAAACTGCTTTTTGTTAATGAATATTTTAAAAAACGCAACGTTTGGCTCATGTTATTAGAACAATAGATTTAGACAATAAAATTATAATTTTAATAAATATTCAAGCTATAATTCTGATACTAACATCACTATTCTTAAGGTAAATAACTGGTAAATTAAATTATATAAAATTAAATAAAATTGGCTGAAAGGGTGTGAATATTTCAATGTATAAAATAATTTGAGCTACAATAGATGCCCTAGATTGCTATGAGTAAACAAAAGCAAAATAATGTTGTTATTAGTATTGTAAATACATTTTCATAATCTCAAAGATCAAAATATTTTAGTTTTAACAGCTACCTCGTGCTTAGATGCACATAGAAGTAATTGGATTGGCGTTAAACACATGATATAATGTAACACTCATCCCATCCCTTTGTGGTGGTCTCAGAAAGTCTGAATGTGTTACATTAACATGCCTTTTAGAAGCTCGATCGCTATTTAATTTGTTAGTCTGTATACAAACTCTTTTTACGAAAGCATATTTTTCTGCTTATTTAATTTTAATCGAGATAATTCTTTGCAAAATGTATTTCACTGTAGATACAAAGGGAACAGCGAAAGTCAAATACTTTGTTAGCCTTAACAATCCATATACTTCCCAGGTAATCGCGAGAAACAATCGCAAATCGACAATTTACCTACCTTAGTATTTACTTTTCTTGAGAGTATTTAGTTACCTGTAATGCTAAGACACATACACGTATACGCACATGCATACTAACCTTCTTTTTTTTTAAAAAAAAAAATGTTCGTTTTACTTTCTGTACTACCTAGAGTAAGTAGTGAAAAATTCGATACCGAGATTTCACCAGAAATATATGTTTTGAGATCTATTAAATTAAAAAATAGAAAAAGCTTCGTGTGTGTGTGTGTGTGTGTGTGTGTGCGCGCGCGCGCTCAATAATACTTAAAAACAAAAAGTCCGATAAATACTAAACTTCATATTTAAGTTCATCATCTCCAAGGATACGACAAGGAGATCTTGAACAAAATCCCCACTCCAAACTACCTACCGTTTATGAAGAACAGTTTCATACAATTTATAATTTCCCCCCAAAATAGCTCTAACGATTTTGATTTAACACTCTATGTTTAAGATAGTTTCATTAAAATTAAATACATAATACATATATCTTGAATTTTCTAGGAATTGCCTTTTTTCATAACTTGTGAACCGTAAAAACCAAATCTTACCACACACACAAAAACAAAAAGTTCTCGTTCAAGCACACAATTTATGACAGAGACATTCTTTTGTTGAGCTAAACTTTTCCGAGACATTCCTTGTCATTGGTTTTTTTCTCAAACGGAAAGAGTGACCGGCTCTTAAAAAGAAATTGTCTATCGCTTTATCCGGTGTATTCCTCTTGTCCTACAAGTAAGTAAAAATGTAATTTCTGTTACTTTTTATCTGAACTGCCCTTGATTAAATAGAAGAATAAACTTTGTTAGAATAATTTATTGCAGAACAGGTAGGAAAAGTCATTGACTGAAACTGAATTATGTCGGCTGGTTTCATAATGTCGATGAAATCCCGATATGGAAATTTTGGGTAGAATGCAATGCTTCCTCTACCTGTTATGATAGGGGTAACAGAAGGTAAACATAGGTTAGATAATGAAGCGATTAAAACTTCGTTGGTTACTCCAAATGTCGCTAAATTGAGGTTCAAAAAAGCTGAATTTGTGAGGTCTTTATCATTATTGGGATCAAAATATCATGCTAGAATTTTGGTATAAAGCAGAGGCATTTAAGCTTGTTTAGGACTAAACTCAGAACAGTTGGCAACACTGTTCATGCATAGGCCTGTTTGGAGCTTCCTGAACGAAAAAGCAAAACCCACATAGCTGGACATCCACATCCGTGCAGGTACTGGCATGGTACCGGAAGCGCACATGGAAGGGTAACCCCAGTGACGTCACAAATACTAGGGCTCGTCCTGGCAGGGTCTTATCGTCCCTGGGATCGCGGAGAGAGCGGAGAGGGAAAAAGTGAAGCTCTGGTTTTGTGCTAAATCGGTCAAGTCCGATATCTCGCTTCCTTGTCAGCTCTGGGGAACTTTCTTCTGCTAGCTTTACAAAACAACCGCCTTGGGACAGTCCGCACAGAGACCAGGGGTCTCAACAGGTGCTTATCTGGAATTACTTCCCATTAGGGCTCTTCTTGCTGCAACGGCATAACATTTCCCTGACAAATACCTTAAAGAATATGTTCAGGCTGCGAGTTTGTCTTTCTTGGGCCCCTGCGTTCGATTCTCAGCTGGTTGAAAAACGTTCTGCGTTAAGTAATGCTCTCGATAAATACACAGGTGGGAGGTGAATAAGTGCAAATAATTTTATATGTAGTAGAGAACAATACGTATAGTACATAATGTATCTCATTTTGTCCCCATATTCATAAATAAAGCAAAAGTTCCACGGTCTAATGTCTTGTGTTTAATCAATTCGCACACCGCCGAGCTTCATTTATGGACTCACAGTGAGGTGATGAAGGAGCAATTTAGTCAAAAACTTTCATTTATACAATGAAGGTTTAACATATGAATAAGCAGATATTCATTTAATTTATGGCGCAACTGGGGAATTTGAAAGCCCTCGTTTCTTTCATCTCTCTTTTGCGTTACTCCTGACCATGGGGGAAAAAAAAACAACAAAAAAAAAAACGGAACTTCAATGAAAATCTTAGCGACAGCTTTCGAAAGATTTGACTATCGCTTTAGCCTAATGTGTTGCCTATTTCGCTTCTACTTACAAGTAAGTAATAAGACCATTTCTACCAATGTTTATCTCGATTGGCTTGAAGTAGATAGAAGAATATTTTTACAACAGTTTGTTATTAGAAGTAGAGAGCACATCGGATTGTTTTAAGTTGAAGTAAAATAAAGACGGTGGCGCCTTGGCCAAGTATTTAGACGCTCGCCTCTGCCAAGGCGTCCCGTGTTCGGTCCCGGGGGACCACATGTGAAATTTTTGGTGAACGAAGCGATATAAGGGTGGGTTCGACGGTTTCCTTCACCACTTATTCCACCAATTGCTCCACAATAACCCGCCCTTTCATCCATTTAGTCTTCATTTCATGTCATCTTCTTACCCACTGTCAGGCATCGACGAATCACCCATTCTAATTACTCTTTCCGATCTGTCAGGCATTTGTATCTAGGCATTGACTTGTAAGTCCTGATAGGTTTAACTCTTAGAAGATGTGAAATAAAGACAGAAGTAAAGTAAGTTTCGGTGAGAAATTGTCTACTAAATTATGGATCTTCGCATAGCAAGCGTTTCAAAGCGAAGAATTCGAAGGTGAAGGAAGAACGCTGACCTCCCCGATCCCGTATTTATTCATTAGTCGTAGACGATTCCCTTTTAGAAACTTTATTTCCAACTGTCATTAAAACTGTGTGCTGAGAGTCCGTTAGCATGAAACCTCCTTGTAGAATGGAGTATCTACTTATTTCACAGCACGCTAAAACAAAATAAAATCGCCGCGGGGAAGTTACTCTGGCGCAGCTGTATATCCAAGGTCTATGCCTCCAGTAGAGCACCAACTGTTTGACCCAATATCTAAATGGCTACTTGTACAGAATATATCAGTGCCGATTCGATTCCTGGCTTGGGGAATATGGCAGTTCCCGAATATAGTGAATTCCGGGTTCGTATCCCGCGTGAAGGTTTAGGATATTATGAATAGTATGGAGATGTGGATGCCCTAGCTAAGGATGCGTTGGCATGGAATATTTTTCAGCTGTGGTCAGACACAGGTGATTGGTTCCCTGTGAGTTCAGGGTTTTATTAATTTTCTCGGGCATTATCTGCCATTGAACACACCGCAATCCTCATAAATTTTCCCCTTTCCAACTATGTCTTACGCGACCTCGCGTATCATCTGTTAAGCCGATGACCAGCGGTCAAATATTTTGGTCCAATACTCTTCAAACTACAAATTGGATCGTGGGACATCGGGACTGTCAGCGTCCCATTCTATATTGAGTATGAACGACCGTCTAATATTTCTCAGAGGCCTCTTTATCAGGTTTGAGGTTCGACACGGGACCAACGGCTAAAGATACAAAATACCAAGATCTATCACTGATTTAAATTAATGTAATGACTTTCCTTCCACCAGGTACATATATGTATGTGTGCGTATATACAAGCAGGCAGGCAGGCAGACATACAGACATACAGACAGACAGATAGCAAAAAGCTGATAAAACGGAACTGGGAGTGACATCTCATGTTTCTGTATTACTTTTTTTTTTTTTGTAGCTAAACATCCTTCAACCTGGTTGGTCATATCGGGTGATAAATTAAATTGGTGAAATGATGCTCAAATGATATTGGGGCACATAGGGCTTAAAGTTACTAAGGATTTTACGCCGGAAAAATTCCATCGTCTTCCGCGGGTTTGAACCTAAGTGTGTATACCATATGGGGTTAGTATAGGTATTGAATTATTGAGCGCTCGATAATAACAGCTATAAATCGTTGAACTTCGTTAGGCTAGTCTATTCCCTTATTTCCCTTCTACTTACAAAGAAATAAATAACTTCTTCTCCCATTTCTCTTTATTGAATATGTAGATCAGTACATGATTTGGGCTACGTCGGAGAAAATATGGATAAAATATTTAACTTCTGTTTACAATAATCCTATAACTATTATTTACTTGCTTATTGCTTAATCCTAATAATGGTAATGAGACCGTTTCTGCTAATGTTTATCTTGATTAGATTGAAGCAGATAGAAGAATAAGCTTTTAAGCCATAATTTGTTCATTTGTTACACAGATGTAGAGAAAGTCATGTGAATGGAACATGTCAGATTCTTGAAGTTTAGCTGTTCACAGACACACACACACACACATCTTTTTGATAGCATGAATTCTATGGATTCAAAGGGGATATCAAAATTCATTTTCGTTTAAAGTATAACACTTTATCTACCGGCCGCGTCGTGGCCATGTGGTTAGACCTCATGCCTGCTCTCACCAGGCGGCCCGAGTTCGATTCTAGGTGATCGTGTGGGGATTTGTGGTGGAAAAGCGACGCAGGGGTGGTTTTTTCCGGAATCTCCGATTTCACCCGGCATCGCATTCCACCGGGGCTTCATCTTCATTCCATGTATCATCAGTGCCATCGCCTGCGGTGCCATAGTAGTGAACGCGGCGTTAAGCACTGTCTAAAAAAGAAAAAGTTCCTCTATCTCCTATAAGTTCGTTTGACCAAACCCACAATCTGTATTGAAGTTTCTGACCAGTAAGCTCAGGTGGTTTCATTTCTGGACCGCATTCGGGTGGTCGCAGGTGCAATTTCCGTGGCCGCCTTCCTGATTCATGTTTTTTTCGGGGTTTTCCCTATATCGCCAGGCGAAAATTGGTTAGTTTCTTTCATCGGCAAGTTTCCTGTTCCTCCATGTCATTTAATCAAATCCTTCATCCCGTTGGTTTCTTTCAGGGTTGAAAGTGTCGACAATGTTGCTTTGTTATGCGTGGCAGGATAAAGAATGATCATGGTGACTATCTCCGTCTCAACTTTGGCTAGTTGCCAAGATGGAAACCGCTCTTGGTGGGAGCGTAGAGCCCTGTGGGGCCGGTCTGCCTGTTCGGCTGTCGAATCCTTCTATCTGGAAACTGTAGCGACCCTGGCATTGCAGTGCCGTTGCTCCTAGATCCGATAGCCCAGTGAATTCTCTCACCTCACACCAAGGGCAAAGTTACAGTAACCAACATATGGTTCGGTGAAGAGTCCCCTCCGTTCGAATACTGTTCTTATTCTTATCTGGTAGACAAACGAGTCAAATAGCTTCGCAGTAAGACTCGCATTTCGGGATCACAAATTTAATTCCCATTGATTGCCTACTCTGACTAAGAGTTTTCGTGGTTTTCTCCAGTCGTTGGCGAATTCTGGGGAGCGTTTTCATCTACTACAAATTTTCTCCGTCATTTCCCTTTCATTTTGATCCCGTCTCATTGTTCAGATGTACAACTAGATTTAATGGTGTATGGTAGTGTCAAACAGATGGTACGAGTACTTATTCAGAGGAAGTAGTGCTCCCCCTGTACACTAGAGAACTGTTTTATCTATAGGTCGTTTATATCACACTCAAGGCAAATCCAGCAGTGGGAATTGTCATAGAGCATGGAACTGTGGGTCTATTGCCTGTAGCCTCCTGTGGTTCTTACACTTCATCCCTTCCTCCGGAATTGGTAGTCACAATAGATATATGTGGTTCACAGTGCGCTAGCTGTCCTCCTCTGTTGTATAGGTTGTATCTATACTGGTCGCGGCTGGATGAACAAAAACAATGAGCTGCTTTGTAGGTTTAACTTATAGTACTTAGACACGACATACATGCATTTGAAGGAGGGCGCCACGGTGAAGATGTCATCGTCAAGACGTAGGATCCGAGGAGAGTAACGGGTGAGGCGACAGTGGGAATGTACAGTTGCACAATGAAAACAGTACTAACATGTTGCTGTCTTCAAAGCATCTCTGCATACGTTTTCTTTACATGATCAATACACCGTCCACTTGTTCTGTAACTGTTTAGTTCCTCTTCCCACCTTACCATTCATATCATGGTCGACCAATATATAACAACGGATAATTCGAGCAACTATTTACATGTAGCATTTTGGTCGTCAATTTGTATATCTGTAATAATATATAGCTTGAAGTCTGCCATGTTTGTGACGTTTACGTTTTGGATACGTACGGTTATGACACGTTACTTCAACCTTAAAATTCAGCTAAATTAACTTTGCCCGAGATACAAAACATTGATACATGAACAGTAAATCATAACGCGATGGAATGAGAGCTGTCAGGTGTATTTGAAATTATAGGATGTATCACTGATTACTGCTCTACAGTTGCCTATGTGCATGAAATAACTCCTACACAGTTGGCTGTCCTGTTATCAGTTCCCCAAGTATTCTGACTTGTTCCGATGTTTCTCTGGTCACTCTTTAGTTCCTTTTACTTTCTCTAGTTCTTATCTTTTTTATACTGTTTAACGCCCGCTTTTACTACAAATGGCACCGCAGGCGATAACGCTGATGAAACATGGAATGAAGATGGAACACCGGTGGAATGCGATGGCGGAAGAAACCGTAGAACCCGGAGAAAACTCGCCCCTGCGCCGCTTTATCCATCACAAATCCCACATGCGGTCACTTGGAATCGAAGGAGCGCTACTTCTTATCTATAGTAAGTAGAGGAAGTATCGCATTCACCCCAAAAGTGACTAATAAGACTTAGCTGAAAATACACATTTTGAGAAACAAATAAAATAAGGAATTAAAAAAATTATTCAATTCAATAATCTTCCTCAAAAATCCTTAAACTACCAAAAATGAAATGAAATATGTATATATCATTTTTATGTAATAAACAATCCAAATAAAAAACTTAATTTCATCTTCCAAAATGCAATATTCATGCAATAGCTATTAATAAAGCAACATCCAAAATTACGATTTGTGGTGTCATAGATATAAAAAAGTTATCTTAAGTTATCATATATTTATCGATGACTACTTGAGTCCAAAAAGCTTAGGTTTTCCATTAAAAAGACTTTCTCTACCTATTGTGTAACAAACTGTTCTTTCAAAAGCTTATTCTTCTATCTACTTCATGCTTATCAAACTAAACACTAGCAGAAATGGTTTTATTACTTAATTCCTTGTAAATAAAAGGGAATACACTAGGCTAAAACCAGAGTCAAATATTTTAAAAGCTGGTTGTTATGTGGTTTACATTTGATTCTCTTTGCATAGCATGGTGTAAAACAAATGAAACAGGAATGAAAAATTCCAGTACGTGAAAAAATTAAATTATTTTAAAATTTATACTTATAACAAGAAATACCTCGGAAATAGTTAACCCAAAAAATGTATATTACACATTTTATGTGTTTCAACGATATCTACAATTTTGTAGTAAGTTCTTGTCTATCTATCGCTTACTATTTACCAGTTATGCAAAAGTCAACCCTCACGAAGAGGTTCTCAGAGTGTATTTCCAGAAAGTTCAAGATATACATTTAACTTGTCATGTAAATACCTTAATATGCGGCATTTTAATCAAAACCACTAGAGTCTTTTTCAAGAAAATCAAAAGCTTTGAACATTTTCAGTGTAAAGAGTAGTTTGGGGTGGAGGATTTTCTTGGAAATCTTTGTATTGCATCCTTGAAAGACGCTGAACGTAATAATTATTTAGTTTGGTATTTACCCGACGTTTGTTTTTGAGTCATGTAGATCACAGATACACAGGACCACACAGACAAAAAGCACACATGTATCTTTTTTTAGAAATACTTTTTTGAATTCTGGGGACCCTATGCGTTATTTCCAATGGAATATAGATATCCAAGTTTTGGGTGAAATGCAATACTTTTTCTACCTATGTAGTATACTAAGTAGAGAAAATAAAAAGCTGATGTATTCCATTCACATGACTTTCTCTATAATATTATAACAAATTATTGTTCAAAAGCATATGCTTCTACCTACTATATGATAAACATTAGCAGAAATTGTCTTAATTACTTCCTTCCTTGTAAATAGAAGGAAAATAAGTCAATACACTAGGATAAAGAGATAGTTAAATATTTTTAAAACTGGTTGCCATGTGGTTGAAATCCATTTCTATGATGACCACGGGTTTACAACTTTTCGTGTGAAAAAAGTTTAAGTATGTTTAGTATGTTAAATCTGAAACAAATAACAAGAAATATCTCAAAAATGGTGAATTCCATGAAAAAAAAAAAACGTGTATGACATAAATTGTGTGTTTTAAAGATTTCATGTAAAATGCATCAAAATCCATTCAGAATAAAGTAGTGTTTAGAGGCTATTCCCAGAAAATTCAAAATATAATTTTATTTTTCATGTAAATATCTTTATTTTACGGTATTTTAATCAAAATGGTTTGAAACATTTTTGAGAAAATCAACATTTTCGATTTTTTTTCATGTAAAGGATAGTTTGGGTGGGAGGATTTTTCTCAAAATCTTCCTGTCACATTTTTGGAAGATAATAAACTTAAATACCAAGTTTGTTATTGTTTCCGACTTTTCGTTTTTGAGTTATCGTGTTCATAGATACATAGACACACACACGGACGTTTTTTCCTGAAATACTTTTTTTGGATACAGGAGACCCTAAAACGTATATTTCCGGTGAAATATCGGTATCGAATTTTTCAGTAGAATGCAATACCTTGTATACATAGTACATGTAGAGAAAGTAAAAAGGCATTTGTAGAATGTGTGTGTGTGCGCGTGTGCGTTTTTCCGAACAGTTAAACTGAAAAACAAAAAATCGTTTAAACACCAAGCTTAGTATTCAATTTCTCAACATTTTCCAACAACTGGGTAGGAAGACTGAATTTCATTTTCATTATTTCAAAAACATTTTTGCACTCAACGACGGTGGTCATTAAAGTAGTCTTAAGTAAACATATATTTCACAGTTCTAATGTGGTTGTAGATGGTATGTACCTCTACATATTGTAAATACTATATTGAGCCCACCATATAACACAGATGTGTATTATATTTTTACTTTCTCTACACGTATACTACACTTTCTCTACACTATATAGTGTATAGAGAAGGTATTTTACTGCATCCAAAAATTCAATACCGAGATTTCACCGGAAATACATGTTTTGGAACTCCCTGAATTCAAAAAAAGTTTTTTAAAAAAATGTGCGTGTGTCTATTCAGTGTGTGGTGTCTCTGTGGACGGCATAGCTCATAAACGAAAAGTCCGTTAAATACCAAAGTTGATACTTAAGCTCAGTATCTTTTAAGGATGCAACACGAAGATTTTCATGAAAATCCCCACACCTCAATTACGCTTTAATGGGAAAAAATTCCAAAATTTTGATATTCTCAAAAATAATTCTAACGATTTTGATATTTAAGATATTTATATGAAAAATAAAATCTATATCCTAATTTTTCTGGGAATGAAGACTTTTTTATTTTCGATGAATTTTACTGACAAAAACTTATTTAAAAAAAACGTAGATCATCTTAAAATACAAATTTATATCAATTTTTCATGAACTTGGCTGTTTTCGATATATTCATAGTTAATAGTTTCAGTTTTAAAATAAACATTTTTCAGATGGGAACTTGTCAACTCCTGGCAACGCATAGACATGGGATTCAAACCCACAGCAACCACATCTTAAAATATTTGACTGTCAGTTAAGCCTATTCCTATTTTTCCCTTCCATTTGTAAGGAACTAAGTAATAAGATCGTTTCTGCTAATGTTTATCTCGATTAGCATCAGCATTAGCAGATAGAAGAAAAAGAGTATAGAGAAAGTCATGTGAATGGAACACATGCATTTTTTACTGTTAACCATTATTGTGCTCATTAAACGTTTATTCATGATTTACCCATTGAGTGAGTGATATTTCAGTATAATCCGAGGTTTTTGCAATTCGAGGTAACCTCAATCCTAATTAGCTCGAATTACTGGGGCTCTAAATGTTACTCATTATAACAAAATGGAGCTCTTGTTACGATTGTTAGCTACTTTGAAAATGTAAAGGGTAATTTGGGGTGGGGGGATTTTCTTGAAAATCTTTGTATCTCATCCTTGGAGGATATCAAACTTAAAATACCAAGTTTGGTATTTAACGGTCTTTTCATTTTTGAACTATGGTATCCACAGACACACAGTCACACACATTTTCCTATTTTTTTTCATTCAGGGGTCTCAAAACATGCATTTCCGGTGAAATCTCGGTATTGAATTTTTAGGTGTATTACAATACCTTCTCTATACACTATGTACATAGTGCGTGTACAGAAAGTAATAATAATCACTATTCTGTGAATTCATTGACCTAATACTTGGTTAAACTACAAAGTCCAAAAATCACTATATTTACTTTCTCTACATGTACTATGTACATAGTGTACAGAGAAGGTATTGCATTGCACCCAAAAATTCGATAATAAGATTTCACTGGAAATACATGTTTTGGGTCCCCTTGAATAAAAAGAAAGCCTTTTTAGAAAAAAGATATGTGTGCGCGCGCGTGTGTGTGTGTGTCTGTGTGTGTGTGTGTGTGTGTGTGTGTGTGTGTGTGTGTGGACAGCATAGCTCAAAACCAAAAGACCGAAAATTTTTCCCCACCCCAAACTACCCTTCACATGTTTACATTTTCGAACATTTTGATTTTCTTAAAACTGATTAACGATTTTGATTAAAATAGTTTATATTTAAGATATTTTATGACAAACGAAACGTATATCTTGAATTTTCTGGGAAGAGCCGCTGAAGACCTCTTCATTCTGGATGACTTTTGTATAACCGCAAACCGTAAGAGATATATAAAACTTATTACACATAAAATATATATCTCATTAAAGCACACAATTTTTGTCATACACATTTTTATAGAGTTAACCGTTTTCGAGATATTCATGATTATTGGTTTAATTTTAGCCATTTAAAATTTTTCTCAAACGGTAAGGCATCTTTCTTTTCCTTTCTCGTTTGTTCAGTCCTGGCAAGAAAGATATTGAAATTTCAATTGTTTCAAATAGCGACCGGCTTTTAAAGGATGAGACCAAGTCTTTAGCCTGTGCATCTTCGTATTTCCCTTATACTTGCAAGAAAGCTAGTAATAAGACTAATTCAGCTTATGTTTACCTTGATTAGTATGATGTAGATAATAGATTAATGTTTTGAGTAAAAAGTTTGTGAATAGCTAGAGAATATCATGTGAACTGAACATATTAGATTCTATTTTACATACAAGGAACCAAATAATGACAATTTCTGCTAATGTTTATCTTGACTGTCATGAAGTAGCTATAAGCAGTTTAACAATGATTTGTTATAGAGATGTATAGAAAGTCATGTGAATGGAATACATTAAATTCTTTACTCTACACTGTTTATTTTTTTAATGACACTTAAATGGAGTTCCATTTGCGGGAGGTGTACTATCATTATTTCTAAAACATTTCCTTGAGGAAGTGGGGGTTGGTGGAGTGACAGCGCCTAAGCTCAGAAATTCTGTTGGAGTTTTCGTTTCTAATCCATGTCATCAAGGATTGGTTGTCGCTTGGTCTGGTATCTTCGGCGCAATTTGTCTATCATCTTCTCCATGTCGGCATCCAGGTTTGCCATTCGCTGCTGAAGCTCTTCATAGCTTAGGAACTTGAGAAACTCAAAGTCAACATCAACGAACATCTTTTGGAATTTGGCTTGATTATGGTGGTGTCTTACCTGGAACGATTCTGCATCAATCATTGCCGCCAGCTGATGGTGAACTCCGCCTGCTTCAGATACCTAATGCAGTTGACGCTGATGATGATTCTGAAACCGCTGACTTTCATTATGAAACCCGGTACTTAGAGTAAGTCACCACATGTCGGTGGTTTACCGAGAAAAACGCCATTCATTTGGGTAATTTAATATCATTGGCACGCAATCATGTTAGCTTAGTGTTTGTACAACTGGACGGAGAGCGGATATCCGTAGTTCAATACCGACTATGACATAGAATATTTCGGTCTGACTCTACGTTCTAATTGTTTCTTTCCACCTGTTATTTATGTGCCAGTGTGTACAGCGCAATGTATCATTCTGGTCGGATAAAATTGTAAGGAGAGCAGCAACTATCTTAGACAAATACTTTCTCTACATGTACTACATGTACATTATGTATAGAGAATGTATTGTATTGCACTCAAAATTCGATACTGAAAATTCACCGGAACTACATGTTTTGAGAATCCCTGAATCAAAAATAATCATTTTTAGAAATATATCTATGTGTGTGTCTCTCTCGTCTGTCTGTGAGTATTTGTGGGCAGCACAGATAAACAACCAAAAAGTCAGTAAAAATACCACACTCGATATATAACCTCAGTATCTTCCAAGGAAGATTTTCAAGAAAATGCCACCAACTAAGTATCCTTTACATGGATCAAACTTCATAAATTTTGGTTTTCTCAAAAATGGGTTTTCGGTAAAATCTCGTATATTTACATGACAACTAAAACGTGTATCTTGAATTTGCTTGATTTTCCCCAAATATTTCACCGAAGGACTTGACATACAGTAACTACTTCGCTATTCCTATTGGTGTTTCCTTGATTCTTGACTTCCAGTAATGATGTACTTTATCTGCAAAAACAGTCGCCAGACTTGATATTCCTTATCGTCTGGGCAGCAAGAACATTTTGATGCTAGTTATTTGGTCTCGTGACAAGCAGGAAGAACAGAAGTCTCATGACAACTTACAAAGATGGTTCTATTGTACTGGCTAGTACAATGAATTCACGTCAGGAGCAAATACGAGTTGGGAAGGATGTTTGCCTGCAGTGACGAACAGTCTGCAACGGAACACCTTCAGAAATGGTGCTTCTGGACATTCCCGTTTGTATGCTACTGTAAGTTTGTTGTTCTTTGGGTATTTTCTTAGCTTCTCTTAGTCTCTAATTTTCCGTTCCCAAAATCCAAAGGTATGGTGTGAGCCTGCTTCATTCTCAGCTTCCCATTCTATACTCGGCTTAATTTTGCTCAGACGCCTTTTTTCAGGATTGACACGGACCAACGCCTTTACTTCCCTTCCGAAGGTAACTATGCTAACGATTCTTACCCGAAAAAATCCACCGTCCTCCACCGGGTTTGAGCCCGCAACCTTACGAGCACAGCCGGTCCCCATGGCCGCGCTCGCCAAAGCGTCTCGCTTTGGTGTTTCGCAGCGCAGGGGATAGTGGGTTCGAGTCCCGCCTTGGGCATGGGTGTTATATGTATGTGTATGTGTGTGTAAAAAGTAAAACAGAAACTAGGTAAATAAAAAGTAGGGTATACGGTGCCGGAGTCCTGATCAGACTCCGGAACTTTATTTAAAAAAAAAAAATAAAAAAATATGAAGTTACATGGTAAGCATTTCACCACGGAGGGAGACAAATCTGGTGTGTTCTATTCATATGACTTTCTGTACGTGTTCTACAAACAAACTTTTTAAACAAATTCTTCTTCTTCTTTCTTCGAGATAAGCATTAGCAAAATGGCCTTAATACTTAGTTCCTTCTAAGTGGAAGGGACTAGTGAAATACGTTAGGTATGCTAAAGTAATGGTCAAGCGTTTAAAAACTGTCACTATGCGACTGTCATTGACATTTGCTTCTTTTCATGACCAGAAGTAAAACAAAACAAAAACGACGACTTTCTGTTGCAGAGAAGTATAAATATTTTAAAATTTAAACTAATTCAAGGAAACGGTTATCTCCACAACAAAAATGTAAAAACATAAATTGTGTGTTATAACGAGATCTACAGTATTTTATTCTAAGTTTTTGTCTATCTATTACGGTTTACTAGTTACGCAAAAATAATTCCAAATGAAGACTTCAGAAGCCACTACCGGGAAATTCAAGATATACATTTTATTTCTCATGTAAATATCTTTAATATTTGTATTTTAATCCAACTTGTTAGAGCCATTTCTGAGAAAATCAAAACCTTTGAAAATGTTTCCATATTAAGGGTAAAATCGTCGTATCGCATCTTTGGGTAATACTTAACTGAAATGCAAATTCCGACATTTAATGGACTTTCCGTTTTTAGTTATGTTGTCCCCACACACACACACCATGCTGAAATTTTTATAAAAATGCTTATTTTGGTTTCTGGGGTTCTCAAAATGTGTACTTCAAGTGAAATCTCTGTATAGAATTGTTTCGTGGAATGCAAAACTTTCTCCATTTACTATGTGCTATACATTTGTGCTAGAGAATGTAAAAATGTTCATTAGGGTCTCGAGACATGTATTTCCGTGAAATCTTGACAGGGAATTTTTTAGTGGAATACAGTGTACATTTTACATTCGGGTTTGAGAAAGTAAAATTTTGCTGCTTTGCTGATGATTTTATGTAGGTACTCTTCCTTCTACTAACTATTCTAAAAAACGTTATTATTTTATTTATTTACTGTTAATCGAGATAAACTATTTTTACTGATTCACTCATTTCGCTGCAGCTATAAGAAGAATACAGTGGCTAAGGTCAAAATTTTATATTGCTGTGCAATACTTACTACTTATCTAAAAAGCGACAGTTGATATTGCTTTTTTTATGTTTTCGTTTAACGTCCTTTAATCTGATAGGTCATATCGGACGATCAATGTAATCGGTAAAATGATGCTGATATGAGCTCGAGCTCCATGGGGCTTACTCGACATTAGTCTTCTCTGGATAAGGGAAAAACTCGCAAAAAATCTTATTTGGGTAAATCACTGTAACCGAGACTCGAATTCAGGACCGTTCTAATTTGAGGCAAACCCTAGACTACATTTATCAAGTATTGTAAATGAGTGTAGAATTAAACAGTACTCGAACCTCAAAATAATCTTTACTCTTATATTTTAGTAGTATGCAGTGAAATTTCTGGGTGCCAAAACGATCTAATAATTCTCACGCAAAAAGGTTTTTTCTTTCTTTTTTGTTTCATTTATGTAGCCTCCCTTTAACATCAAGGTCATATCGGGGACTTTGCACTGGAAATAACTCGTTGTCTGTAGGTTCTTTAGGTTGTGTTTAAATCTTTTTATTTTCCTCAAACACACACACACACACACATTCACTCTCGCATATGTGAGACTCTCTGGGAGATAGGGAATAATTCTGGTTAAAGAAAAACTATCCCCCTAGTCGGGAATCGAACCGTGTCCTCCGGGTGAGAAGTCAACTTTCTGACCACTCGACCACGGAAGCCATCAAAGAAGGTTTTGTTTTAGTTCCCTGGTATATATGCTGTAATCAAGTTCTCAAGTAGGGAATACTACATTATTGTTCAAAGAGAGAAAACTGTCACCCAAGATTGAAATTAACTGAGAAGGTTATCTTTCTTGATGTGGTAGACAACGTGCTTCTTTCAAAGAGGTTAACTTGCTAGCCTAGGAGTATTATTTGTATTAGTTAAGGATTTCTGCATTATGTATAATCTAAATTAGCTTTATATTATTAAATAACTATAGAAAAAAGACAAGGTTCAAATAATTGAAATCTCACCCTCTGTAATTATCTGACAATTTAATTGAATAACTTCAATCAATCCATAGCCAAAGGGTAAGTACAGCATTTTCAAAACGTAAGACTGTCAAGGAAAGATTAAAGAAGTTAGGCGTTTTGCGCCTGAATATCATATGATGTTTTGCGTGAATATAAGGGGATTTTAAATATATTATTTGGATCTGTAGGATTAACCATACACATCCTGTAGATCATTAAGCAAAAATTTCATAACGCAGGGGGACATCTCGCGCACTGCAATTTACACAGATCTGTTGTGGTTAATAGGGCCTAGGAGGGAGAGATCAAGTGAGGGAACAAAAGGAGACAATATCTGCAGTCATAAACGCCATGAGCTACGTAAAGAAGTCCTTATCATTTTCAACACGATGACCAGCCTCATTGCTGGAGTATTTTTTCCACTGAGAATGCATCCGCGCCATCTAACCGCACCGCCGTACACTATAAATATAGAAACATTCTTGAAATATGAGAAAAAATGTGCTGTGTTCCATTCACAGGACTTTCTCTGCATCTCTGTAAAAAATTATTGTTAAAAAGCTTATTCTTCTATTTATGATAATCGAGATAAACATTAGCAGTAATTGGCCTTATGACATGATTTCTTGTAAGAAGAAGGGAAAAAATCTAATGCGTTCCATTCGCATGATATCCTCTAGCTTTTTGGTAATCAAACTTTTATTCGAAACATTAAGCTGTTATCTACAACATGCTAATCAAGATAAACATAAGCAGAATTAGTCTTATTACTGGTTTTCTTGTAAGTAATAGGGAAATAAGAAAATGCCAGGCTAAATCGATATTCTCGTCCTATAAAAGCCGGTCGCTCTATGAAACAACTGAAATTCCAATATTTTTGCTTGCCAGGGATAAACAAACAAGAAACGAGAAAAAAGATGTCTTCCCGTTTGAGAAAAGTGTAAGTGGCAGAAACTGAAATCAATAATCTGGAATATCTTGAAAACGGTTAGCTCTACCAAAAAAAAAAAAAAAAAAAAAAAAAAAAAAAAATGCACATGACATAGTGTGTTTCAATAAGATCTTTATTTTTGTGCAGTAGGCTTTTGTATATATTTTACGGTTTACCAGGTACAAAAAAGTAATCGAGAATGAATAAGTCTTCAGAGCTGTTCCCAAAAAATGCAAGATATACATTACGTTTGTCATAAAAATATCTTAAACATACGGTATTTTAATCAAAATCATTAAGCCATTTTTGAGAAAATCAAAATTTTCGAAAAATGCTTCATGTAAAGATAGGGTAGTTAGAATTGGTGGGATTTTCTTCTCGAAATTCTTCCTTGGAAGTAAACCAAAGTTTGGTCTTTTCGTTTTTGGGCAATAATGTCCACACAGACGCACACATACCTTTTTCTAAAAACGCTTCTTTTTTGATCCAGAGGGACCCGAAACATATATTTCCGTTGAAATCTCGGTATCGAATTTTGAGTGCTTTACAATACTTTCTCTACACACTACGTACACAGTAGGTGTACAGAAAGTAAAAATGGAATGACAGGTGAGAAGACCCCCCCCTGCAACATTGACCGGCCACACCGGGTAAATCATGGAGAACGCATGGGTGTGAGTATATAGTCGCCGGAATCGAACCCGGAACCTCCCAAATGCGAGTCTCGAGGCGCCACCTCGCTCGGTATGAGGGTGGGTCAATTAAATGAATTAATTCTTTATTTGGGGTTTAAAAAGGTACGGTGCAAAGTTAAAAGTAACTTAAATAATTTGATACCTTATCTATGTAGAGGTACGATGGAAAATTGGCGATGTTGTGCACGATTTTTAACTGTCTATGTGCTGAGCAAACCAAGAGCGTTTCGGAGAGCTCAGTGAATTTTGCAAAATGTTTGCCTTACAGCTATGGTCAATTAATTTGTGAAAAACGCTCATGTTTTTAGGTCAGTAAGGGCCGAACGTTTCCCTCGCACCACATTTCATAGCCAGCAAGGCTGAAATAACGATCCAGCAAAACTATTTATCTCTTGCTAACGTGGAGAACGTGCGAAGAAAGAGCCGATAAGGTATTACCAGCTAGGTTCTTCAACTCGGGCCTCCGCAGAGGTAATTGAGATGAAAAAGTCGATAGTCATGCACTTAGCCCCTTGGGTTTTGTGCAGATGAGGGGGACCGAATGTTGAGAAGTTTGTTAAAAGTGATCGAGTTCCCTGAACCACCGATGAATTCATTTAGACAGGTAGATTACCCTTCGACCCTGCCCGAATATTGATTAAACCTTAGAGAGAGAGAGAGAGCACTCTTCAATTCAAAACGTTCCTAGACTTTTGCCTTTTGTTCGATTCCTTTCTTTAGCAACCTAAAAGCATAAGCTTTTATCTCAAAATGCATACATTTTCCTTCTTTTAACCGCACATATTTAAATTGGAGGTTTTTAAATAAATTCATACGTGGCGTTACATTTTCGATTTTCTCAACACATGCTTCCCATTAGGTAGAGAACGAATTGCATTCCTCCCAAAAATTCTATTTCAAGATCTAATAAAAATGCTAGTTTTGAGGTCCCAAAAAGCGTTTAGAAAAAATGAATGTGTTACATTCACATGACTTTGTCTAATCTACATGATTTGTTGTGCATAAAAGCTTTCTTACGAACAGAGTTACCAAGTTCCTTCAAAAATAGATTAATTTGTTTCGTTTCCCCATATTTGTAGGACTGACACCTCCCCTAAAACTTAAAAGCCAATGCCTAAGGATCAGATGCCTCTCGAGGAGCCAACAGAATGGAGAACCTGTTTCGAGGGGTCAGCCCGTAGTCAGGCATGAGGAAGTGGATGATATGAAATATAAGCGAAATTGATAATTGGAAACGTAATGATGGAGCAATTGGTGGAATGAGTGGCGGAGGAAACCGGAGGACCAGATTATTTTGTAAGATTAATAATCTCTCCTCATCTTAAAATGTCCCTTCGTTCGTCTTCATCATCAACATGTTGATTTGTTTTTTCACACAAGCCGTGTGTAGGACAGGAGTTGAATATGTAGAGTCAGACTGAAGAATTCAGGGATTTGAACCACGTATCTTCCGGTCTTTAACCGGTTGCTCTACCACTAAACATGTCGGGACAGCTTTAAATTTCTCAACTAACTCGCTAGCACTAAGATCTGAGTCACAAGATATACAGCACCCCAGTATTCGCCTAAACGGCCCACGGAAAAACTCAAAAGCCAGAGTGTGCGGTCAACGAGGATCGAACTCGAATCTCCCGAATGGTAGTCCCAGACGAAACGGTATCAGATGTTTACATGCTGTTACTATTGTATACGAGGTAGATGATTTAGTCAGAACTCTATACGAAACTGAACCATTAGTTTCCAAATATTTCACCGAGGTACTTAATTCCATAGCACAACAGTCCGCAAGGACCAAGGACTACCACTCGACCGCTGCATCCCTCATCTCGGCCCAGCAAGGCGTCATGAATAGTGTGCAGTACTGGAGGGTAGAAGTGATCAGCGCCTCAAGTCCCTCCCAGCCGGTTGATGCGGTTTTCTCTATCTGGAGCCGCTACTTCTCATTCAAGTAGCTCCTCCATTGCCTCCCCAGGGACCTCACGAGGCTGGGTGCACCCCGGATCACCGGAACAGGTATCCCAGCGGGGGAAAGTTCCCCACGCCGGTACCGGGAATCGAACCCAGGTCTCCGGCTTGGCAAGCAGTCGCTATAAGTCAAGAGGTACTTATAAGTCAATAACTATTTGTCTATTGATAATTGTCTGTCATCGATTCTACCCGTACTTCCAGCAAGTGTGTATTTTATCTACAAAATATTCACCAAAAGTAGGCCAACAAGATATCGTGATATTCCTTATCGTCTGGGCAGCAAGAACATTTTGATGCTAGTTATTTTGTCTCGTGACAAGCAGGAAGAACAGAAGTTTCATAACAACTTACAAAGATGGTTCTATTGTACTGGCTAGTACAATGAATTCACGTCAGGAGCAAAAGCGAGTTGGGAAGGATGTTTGCCTGCAGTGACGAACAGTCTGCAACGGAACACCTTCACAAATGTTGCTAGAAATTACTTCTGGACATCGCCGTTAGCATCCTAGAAATAGCATATATCGACCTACTTTTTATTCCCACCACGAACTACTATGTATGAGCATAGAAGGTAGAGAAGTTTTTGTATTACAGTCAAAAATTGATACAGAGATTACATCGGAAATACATGTTTTGTGAACCTCTAAATAAAATAGTATCTGATGTATTCCATTCACATGACTAACTCAACATCTCTGTAACAAATGATGCTAAAAAGCTTATTTCTCTATCTACTTCATGCTAATCGAGATAAACATTAGCAGAAACTTACTACTTAGTTCCTTGTAAGTAGAAGGGAAATAAGGAAATACCTAGGCTAAACCGACAGACAAATCTTTTAAATGCTGTCGCTCTGTGATTGAAATTCGTTTCTTTGCATTACCAAGAGTTGACAAATTACCGTGTCTGAAATGTTTTAAGTATCTTAAAATTAAAACATTTACAATGAATATCTCAAAAATGATCAACCCCACATGAAATTAATGAACGAAATATATATTGAATAGGAATAGACAGACTGAAATGTAAATGTAAATGGCGTATTATTTATGGACGGTCTTTAACTGTTGTGATTTCAGCGACCCATTCTAAATTGGTTGTGAAAGAGCGCTTAATTTTGCTCAGAGACCTCTCTATCAGGCTTTAGGTTCTTTTACGTGCCATAAATCTACGACATGGAACCAACGGCTATACTTCCCTTCCGAAGGAAACCACGCCACGGATTTGTACACCCGAAAAAAATCCATCGTCCTCCGCCGGGTTTGAAGCCGCGACCTTGGGTATATAAAGTTAGTGGGGTAGCCATTACACCACTGAGGACGACAAAGAAACATACTGAAAAAATGCAACGCCATAGACGGCACTTAAACCACGGATTCAAGCTCAGTGGTTCAAATCCCGGTTATTGAATTTTTCGTCTGTCTCCACCTATCCAACTCCTGTCCTACACAGGCTTGTGTGGAAAAATAAGTTTGTAAGTTTTTATCTATGTCCAACGGCTTAGCAGCTAGGAAAATTAGGAAAAGCAATTCAGAGTAAAGAGGTCTTTAGAGGCTATTCTCAGAAAATGCAATATATATACATTTTATTTGCCATATAAATATCTTAATATACGACATTTCAAGCAAAATTGTTAGAGCTATCGCTCTCGCCCAATTCTCCATTGGTTTGTTTTAACTTGAAATAGCCCCGTTAAGTTCTGACACTCTTTTTACTCATCCAGAGATATCTGCACACGCCAAACATGTGGCAGTTGTGCCACCTGGTACATATAATAGGAACAGGGCAATACATTATACTTAAGGGAAAGTTAAAATCTTTTAAGGGATGGACTGCAGGTGCCGGCAATGAAATACCGTTCTCTGAGCATGTCCATGAGAAAAAAATTCTGATGTGTTACACTCACATGACTTTCTCTAGCTGCTCTACAAACAAACTTCTTATAAAAGATTATTCTTCTTTCTACACAATGCTAATCGAAATAAACATTAGCAGAATGTTTTTATTACTTAGTTCCTTTTAAGTGGAAGGGAACTAAAGGAATGCACTAGGCTAAAGTGATAGTCAAATGTTTTAAAAGCTGTCGTTGTGCGATTTTCATTGCAAATATCTTCCTTGATTGGCGAGTAGAACAAAAGAAAAACGGACACTTCCGTCTGAGAGGAGTATAAGTACTTCACAACTAAACTAATAACAACGAATACCTCGAAAACGGTAAACTCCACGAAAAAAATGTATACGACATAAGTTGTGTATTTTAACGAGATCTACATTTTTTGTGAGGTAAGTTTTTGTCTATCTCATACTGTTTACAAATTAGGAAACAAATCAGCAAAAGTCATCCAGAATAAAAATATTTTTAGAGACTATTCCCAGAAAATGCAACATATACATTTTATTTGTCATATAAATATCTCTAATATAGGGTATTTTAAGCAAAACTGTTAGAGCTTGTTTTCCACTGGCAGGTTTTCAGTTCTCCGAAGTTCTAACACACTTTTTACACATCAAAGGATATCAGCACACGCCAAACATGGAGTAGTTGTGTCACTGGTAGAAAGTTAAATATTTTAAGATCTAGGCTACATGCGCCACAATGAAATACCGTTCTCTGAGCATATCCAGAAGAAAACAAATATTTGATATAAACTGCGTGCTTAAACGATATGTACAGTTTTCTATGTAGTAATATTTTCTTACGGCAAGTAATTATGCAAGTCAAAACAAATTCCTGTAAAACATAAGACATAATATTTGTCTTTAGAATATGTTAAACATGTGGTATTTTAATTAAAATTATCAGAACAATTTTTTGAGAACTTCAAAATGTTCGTAAATTTTGTGAAGGATAGTTTGGGGTGCAGAATTTTCTGGAAAATCTTCATGTCGCATCCTCGTAAGATGCGCTAAGTTTAGTATTTAATCAACTATTTGTTTTTGAGTAATGTTGTTCACAAACAACCCACGCACACCTGCACAAGTATTTTTTACACAAAGAAAAGGAATTTAAAATTCACGACTCTCGAAATGTGTATTTCAGCGGAATTCAGTGTTTTCTCTATATATGGTAGAGGCAGTAAAATATTAACCAGATTTAAAACAACAAAGCATCACAGGTATTCACTTGTATAGGAAGATTGAGGCAATTCCTATTTGACTCATAATCATTAGATACACAAGTTATATTTGTCATATATATTTGCATTTATTTCTTCAAGGTGATTTAGCCTAAGATTATATTCCAGATTTACAAGTTAGACTTTTGTTGAACAGAAAAATCAAGTATACAGTGTTTGAAGGTTTACTTAGACTTCTTCGTAAACTACTTATTGCAATGCAGCTAAGGGACTCAGTTATCGCGTAATGGTGTTGTCCGACTGACCGGCTGAAGAGCTAATGTGACAACGTAAATAATAGAAGGGTTACTTAGAGGCACTGAGATTGTTCTTGAAGACTCCTTCTCTCGCCTCTTGAGCAATCTAAGAACTCCGTAGAAAGTTCCAGGTTCGCGAGTAAGTCAGTTAGTGAGTTGTTTCTGTTGCGACATATTTCGCTCAATAGGAGAATAAAAAGCGATATCCTCCCCTCTCTTCAATTTATTTTACACACTTTAACTATCGATCTGTTAGAAGATACATCGCGCCTTGATGCTTGGAAGAAAGCTAGTCTTAATTCTTATCCCAGCACCATATAACCTTACTTCGTCGAGAGTCAGAGACCATAGTATCAGGTAAATGTATCTCTGCTTTAATTCCTACAGATGACATTAAAGGTGCTGCTATGTTTTCATTATCCGTGGATAGATATAAACGCATTATTTTTTTTTGTAGTGTTTAACTACTTTTGGCACCGCAGGCGGTGACACTGATGATACATGAATGATGATGGAGCACCGGTGGAATTTGATGCCGGGGGAAACCGAAGTACCCGGAGAAAACCCGCCCCAGCGCCGCTTTGTACATCACAAATCCCACATGCGGCCGTCTGGGTGAGAGTCGAGTGGTCTAACCACTCGGCCACGGCGCGGCCATAAACGCATTCGTTATTACTATCTGTTTTCATTTTACTATTGATTGTGGACTTAAAGTGGAACGTGGTATCATACATCCAACTCGGTATTTATCATAATACTGACGAAAAGTACAAGAAAATCTCAAGTCAGAATACTCGGCCTACGGGATTTAAACCCAGGACCTCCCGAACGTGGGTCACAGGGTTATCGCCTTAGCCATCTCTTCGGTCACGACAGTTGTAACTTATAGTGAGTGTTGCTCCTGCGAGATATTAGAGAAGTCTTATGTTCGACTCCCCAGCGAGTTAGGTTGTTTAGCGCATATTTCATTACGTCGTGAAGAAAAGTGAGGTAACAGGTAAAATTTGAACTAATCACTTTAGTGAAGTGGCAATGAAAACTGATCTATTCGCATTAGTGAAGTGAAAGTGAAATTTGACTGTCACATATTGATATAAATTTACTAGCTGTAAGAACTGACTTTAATAAATGATATTAATTAATAATAATTTGCTTTATAACTAAACTGAAACTGTAATTTATGCCTCAACGTTTAGTTAATTACGTAATAACTCATGTTATTCCACGAGTAGGTATCAAGTTTTTCTGTGACATTTCTACATTCGGAAGAATAATCGACATTTCCTAATTCGTCACCATAGCAACGAAAGCACCCTGGCAGAGGCATCAGCTTGCACGGTTTATAGCACAAGTTTTCCAGTTCTTCCCACAGCCACTTATAACTTATCCCTTTTCACGTTTGATAAAGTTTGGAAACCCTCTAGTTAGTTTAACGACGTTATGTTGAAGGCAGTGCAAGTTTTGACTGTCCCACTTCAGTGATGGAAGCAAGAAGAGAAGTTGAGTTGGCGCCGGTCAGACAGGCACCTTGATAACCCTGGCCCTTGGAAACCTACACAACACTTATGGTCACTGTTTACACGTGCTTATGCATTTTCAGTTGGAACATTTCAATTTCTATGGCCGAGTAACAGGGGAGTATTAATGTTTTCAAGTACATGCTCTATAACTATAACCATGTCAGGCTTATTCTGTAACTTTCTGGTTAAGAGATTGTTACCGTTAGTCTACAAGATCAAGAAACACTAAGCGCATATCCAATTTCATCCTATAGTGTAGCATGTCTAGCGCTAGCAACACCATCTTGACTCTTGATATCATTGACAATTTTCTTCCTCTCAACAAGATATTGTTACTATAATAGAGAAAACCAAATAGCAAATTGAATCAACACCTAGATGGTCCAAAAAGCTTCATAAATATGCTGTACTACATTCTCACGACTTTTTCTAGCAATAACACATATAGAATTAAAGACATTGCTAAAATAATGTAATCCTAACCATAATTAGAATTGCCAAAGTATTTAAAATATTTTGAATCACCATGATACTTCTCTCATTTCGATCTATGATATTTGCAAATATTTATTTTAATTGTGTTATAATAAGTTTAACAATTATGGTTGAATTAATTATAATTATTAAAAAGCATATTCCATAACATGTGTATGAATTTAAATCATTAGAAATATGGCAACTTGTTGACTAAGATATATTATATTATAGGTGACTGTTTCATATATACTAAATTTATATGCTTAAAAAAAGTTCTATAAGGAACGAAAATACATGTGAAACTGGCTTTAAAAGGAGATGTGTACCTTAGTCTCTAATCCCCTCTTTTTTACTTTCTCTATACGTACTATGTACATAGTGTATAGAGAAGGTATTGCATTGTACCCAAAAATTCGATACCGAGATTTCAAGGGAAATATATATTTTGAGCCCCCCTGAATCAAAAAAAAGCATTTTAGAAACATGTCCATGTGTGTGTCTGTCTGTGTGTATATGTGTGTGTGTCTGTGGGCAGCATAGCTCAAAAACGAAAAGACCATTAAAAACCAAACTTGGTATTTAAGTTTGGCATCTTCCAAGGATGCGACACGAAGATTTTCAAGAAAATCCGCCACCCCAAACTACCCTTTACATGGAATTTTTTTGAAAATTTTTATTTTCTAAAAAGTGGCTCTAACGATTTTGATTAAAATCCCGTATATTACTGACATTTACATACCAAATGTAATGTATATCTTGAATTTTCTGGGAATAGCCTCTGAAGACCTCTTTATTCTGGATGTATTTTGCTTAACTGCTAAACGGCAAGAGATAGACAAAAGATTACTGCACAGAGAACATAGAGCACGTTAAAACACACAATTTATGTTATACAATTTTTTTTTCGTGGAGTTGATCGTTTTTTAGTTATTCATTGCTTTTGATTTCACCTTTCAAAAACTTATATTTTCTCATACAGGAATTTTTCAACTCCTGTCCATGCAAACAAAGGAACTTCAGTCACATAGCAACCTGCCTTTGACTATCACTTTAACCTATGATACTCCCTTATTTCGCTTCTACTTAAAAGGAAGCAAGCAATAAGAATGCTTCTGACATTTTTTTTTTCTCGATTTGCATGAAGTAAATAGAAGCATTATGTTTTTAACAATAATTTGTTGCAGAGATATAGAGAAAGTCATGTGAATGGAACACATAAGATTTTTTAAGACAGTTTTATATGTAAATTCTTCGCGATATGTCAACAAAGCTCTCCATGTTGTCATTAATGACATTTTGTACTTCTTGTTCTTATTGAGTGAGGTGGCCAACTCACATTTGGAAGGTCCCGGCCTGACCCATGAGTTTTTCGTGGTTCCCTCGAGATCGCTAATGAATGCTGAGGTAATTTTTCATATACCACGATTTGCTTTCCAGCATTTTCCCATTCATTCTGCTTCCTTACATGCTTCTGAAGTATTTGCAGATTCGTGGTGTATGGCAGTGCAGGGAGATGACGCGGATACACACTCAATAAAAATATTAGACACTAATATCGTAGACACTAGGTGACATATAAAGTGACGGTTCGCTTGTATATTCTCACCCGACAGTGCGAGATTCGTTAGGAACTTCCGCGTATCTCTGGTGGTCTGCCCTTCTGTGGCCTGTGATCTTCATGGTTCCTTCAGATCATCCCATCCTCCTGGGGGGTGTTACCTACAATAGATCTGTACAAATCAGTCCGCGAAGAGTCTCCCTCCGTTGTCTACCCTTTACACTTTATTTTTATTCTTTTTCTAATACACACAAACTCCAGATTTAGGTTAGCGTCTAAGTTTGCCCTTGCCTCCTTTACAGCTCACTTTTGATATCATACCCGTCACATGAAAGCAATTCACATACACACACGCAATAATCTAGAACTAACCTTGAGCAAATCTCGAAACCAGAGAACCTTGTTAATTCATTGCAGCTTGCTATGGCCTGACGCCCTCCGTTTACCTCAATAGTTTGTTTTGCTAAAGAGATACTACTCATTTTGACCTCACGGTGTCTTCGTTCAAATGTAGGTGACTCTTCAAGATCAACTAAACAGCTTCACAACGAGAACTAACTACCAAAGCGTAAACTAATTAAATAGGGAACGAAACCCAAATTTTCTAACCGTTAAAACAAGACGAAAGGAAATAATTTGGACCATTTATGGACTTTAGGCAGGAACACTACAGGTAGAAAACCCTCCACTTCCTTCTGTAGTCTGTTGTCGTTGTAAACAACACTCATCAGACATGTTTACATCGATTATATGCAATATCACTTGGCCGCTGTTGTTTACATCCTTTGTATTGCCATAGCATTAAGTGTAGACAAATTAAAGCTAATTACTTAAAAATATCTATCCCTGATTATTAGTTGTGAATGTTTCCAAAACAACAAACTAGTGTGCTCACTTATTAACTATTTACATATGAAATTAAATTCATTAATTATTACCCAATAACATATTACATTAATTTAACAATACGCAATCGTACATTAATATTCGGATGAATTAAATTATAAAATACAGGAGCTATATTAACAATAATAACGCAAAATTTACTTCTGTTCAACCTTAAATATAATTGAATGCCTAAGGTTTTGGTGCACTAATAATTATGAAGTTAGGTTTTGTTCCTTTGACCAAATTTTGACTATTTGACCAGTAGCATGTGCTTTGTGGCAGTCAGTTAATCCTGAATCTTGTGCAAGATATTTACAGGTAGCTATCGTGACTTTAAAAGTATATGAATTTGTTAAATTATTTATATAGAATTTATTTCCCCTTATATAAATCTAAAAAATTATATTTTTACTTTCTCTACACGTACTATATACAGTGTATAAAGCGTATAAAAAAGGTGTTGTAATGTACCCAAAATTTCGATACCGAGATTTCACCGGAAATACACGTTTTGGATCCCCTGAATCCAAAAAAGCATTTTAAAAAAAGGTCCTGTGTGTGCGTGTCTGTGGAAAGCATAGCTCAAAAATGAAAAGACCGTTAATACCAAACTTGACATTTAGGTTCAGTATCTTCAAAGATTTTCAAGAATTTCCCCCCACCTCTAACTTCCCTAAAAATGAAGCAATTTTCGAAAATTATTATTTTCTCAAAAATGGCTCTAACGATTTTATTGAAAATACCTTATGTTTAAGATATTTTAATGAAAAACGAAATGAATATCCTGAATTTTCTGGGAATAGTCTCTGAAGACCTCTTCATTCCGGATAACTTTTGTATTACTGGCAAACAGTAAGAGACATACAAGAAATGTAGATATCATTAAAACACACAATTTATGTAATATAGATCTTTTAAGAGTTAACCGTTTTTAAGATATATCGGTTTCAATTTTAAATCATTTTAACTTTCCTCAAACGGGAAGATATCTTTCTTCTCGTTTATCGTTTTATTTATTCCTGGCAAGCAAAGAGATTGGAATTTTAATTGTTTCACATAGCAACCGGCTTTTAAAGAGATCTGTCGCTTTAGCCTGTAGATTTTATTTCCCTTCTACTTTCAAGGAATCTAATAATAAAACTAATTCTGTTTGTGTTGATATTGATTATCATGATACAGATAACAGATTAATCTTTTGAGTAGAAGATTTGTTTATGAACATCTAGAGGACATCATTTGAATGGAACACATCAGATTTTTCCTCTTCTGCTTACAAGGGACCAAGTAATATGGACAAGTCCTGCTAATATTTGTCTCGAGTATCATGAATTAGATAGATTAATAAACTTTTTAACAATAATTTGATACAGAGATGTACAAAAGTCATGTGGATGGAACACATAAAAGTTTATATTAATTTTTACCTTTCTTTTGTTTTGTCTTCTGTGCATTTTCTTATTATTTGATGTACGTATTTCCTGAGAGTAAACAAGGCTATATTTACGTTACTTAAATTGATATTATTTCTTCCCAACTGATATCTTCTCCATAAACAGCCACAGGCAGCCGAGGTTTGACAATCTGTGGAGGTCATTCACATACATTCATAATAAATCATCGTTTCAAACTGTGGTATTTGTGGTTGTTAAAGTGCTTTTGCTAAACATATTACATTGATTCGACAGCTAATACAAGTATTTAAGAAGAGAAAGTGATCTTATTACCCCCTGCGGAGTATAAATTTAGAACTCACGGTGGGTAAAACTTCCGCAGGACGTCCAGTTTGAAAATGTTGAAAACACTAACCTGAACAACGAATATTCACATGGAAGTGTGTCTTTTAGTAGATGTGATCATTTAGATGCAGTAGGCCAATCACCCGCCCTAATTAAGACATTTTCTTATATACAAAATGCGTCGCAAAATGTAAACAACATACTCCATTTTGTATTTTTTATGCACGCACAACTATACTGCCAACTTATTTTTTTTTAATGAAATCCGAGACTCTTCTTTTCCAATAAGCATGTGTTGCCATTTTCTTTTAAATTGTTTATTTGATTCACATAAACACAGGAATTACTAAAAATTAATAATAGTAAAAGTAATAATAAAAATAATTAATAATAGTAATGATAATAATAATAAAAATCTCATGTATACCATTCACATGACTTTCTCCATATCCCTGCAACAAATAATTCTTAAAAAGCTTATACTACTATTTACTTTAAGCTAATCAGAAAAAATTAGCAGAAATAGTCTTATTACTCGCTTCCTTGTAAGTAGAAGCGAAATAAGGGACAACCGTAGGTTAAAATGATAGTCAAAAGCTGGTTGCTATGTCAATGAAGTTCCTTTGTTTATATGGATAGGAGTTGAAAGTTCCTGTTTAAGAAAAGTATACGTTTTTCATAGCAGAAACCAAAAATAAGGAATGTCTCAAAAACGACGAACTCCAGCAAAAAAATGTATATAACATAAATTGTGTACTTTAATGTGCTCTACATTTTTTGTGTAGTAAGTTTTTGTCCATCTCTTACGGTTTAGCAGTTATTCAGAATTCTGTAAAATTTATCCTGAATAAACTACTCTTCAGAGGCTATTCCCAGAAAATTCAAGATATACATTTCATTTGTCAGGTAAGTATGTGTAATATACGAAATTTTAATCAAAATCGTTAGAGCCATTTTTGAGAAAATCAAAATTTTCGAAAAAAGTTCGATGTAAAGGGTAGTTGGGGGTGGGGGGATTTTTCTCAAAATCTTCGTGTCGCATCCCTGAAAGATACTAAACTTAAATACCAAGTTTGGTATTTTACCGACTTTTCGTTTTTGAGTTATCGTGTTCACAGACACACGGTCACACACACACACACACACACACACACACACACGGACCTTTTTGTGAAAATGCTTTTTTTGGATATTGGGGGGCCTAAAACATATATTTCCGGTGAAATCTCAGTATCGAATTTTTGGTGGAGTGCAATACTTTCTCTATACACTATGTACATAGTGCGTATGGAGAAAGTAAAAATAGAAATTTACACACTAATCTAAACTTGACGTAATATATAGTATGCTGCTTTCTTTCACATACTTTGATAACAGTAGTGGAATTTATTAAAATTAAATTCACGAAAATAGTTTATTTGCACAAACACACACGCACTAACCTAGAGCCAACAAAGAGTATGTTTGCTTCGCTCGCATATTTTGATGAAAGCAATGGAAATAACTGAAGGCCCATTACACTAGCTTTGCTCGCATGCTTTAATAAAACCAGACACAATTACTAAAAGGTTACACGAAAATCAATTTAAAACTAATTCCAGGTTAAAACAAACAACAAAAAAACTTGTATATGTCATTCTTAATGTAAAACATCATTACTTAAAGCGCAGAACTAATAGAATTGCTATCACGGAGGACGACGAATGCAGATCGGGTACATATTTTGGCGGAATGCGCATAATGATAGAAGCAGCGAACAATTAAATTCAAATAATAATTCTAGCTAGAAAGAGTTTCGCAAGTTGCCTTCTGCTGGCTGGAACTGACAAAACATGGACAATTTCCTGCTAAAACTTTGCACGCAAAGTCTGACCAAATTTGCTCACTTACAGGTAGTATTTCTATTTGTCTTTCTTATTCATTACTTTTATGTTTTGTTTATTTTTTCATTATAAGGGGACACACAAGTGCTTTTATCAGCGTTTTTGATACATTTTAATTTCTGGTCCAAAAAATGTACCTTACTTTAACGTACATATTAGTAATGTTTGATTCTCCTACATGTTTTGGACACCATCTTAAATCGTTTGGCTCATTCAACACTCTATGTCAAACTTTAAAGCCATTTTCTAAGATTCATTTTTTGTTATTTTCGCATGTTCAACATTTATCTTTTGTAACTAAAATCAGCTAGAGGTCTGAAAAGTTTTGTCCATCCACTGCAGATGTGTGTATAAAAAGAATCTGATGTGCTACACTCACATGACTTTCTCTAGCCGTTCTACAAACTTCTTACATAAGATTATGCTTCTTTCTGCACCTTGTTAATCGAGGTATTAAGCACAGTTTTCTTATTACTTAGTTCCGTATAAGTAGGAAGAAAATAAGGGAATACACTAGACTAAATCGATAGTCAAATGTTTTAAAAGCTGTCGTTATGCGATTGTCATTACAAATGGCTTCTTTTCTTGGCCAGGAGTAGAACAAAAGAAAAACGGACACTCCCGTCTGAGAAAAGTATAAGTACTTCACAACTGTAACTAATAACAATGAATACCTCGAAAACGGTAAGCTTCACGAAAAAACCGTATAGGACGTAAATTGTGTATTTTAACAAGGCCTACATTTTTTGTATGGTAAGTTTTTGTCTATCTCTTACGGTTTATTAGTTATGCCAAATTAAGCAAAATTCATCCGGAATAAACAGGTCTTTAGAAGCTATTCCCAGAAAATTCAGATATACATTTTATTTGTCAGGTTAATATCTTTAATATACGATATTTTAATCAAAATCGTTAGAGCCATTTTTAAGAAAATCAAAAATTTCGATAAAAGTTCCATGTAAAGAGTAGTTTGGGGTGGGGAATTTTTCTCAAAATCTTCGTGTCGCAACCCTGGAAGATACTGAACTTAAATACCAAGTTTGGTATTTTAGCTACTTTTCGTTTTTGAGTTGTCGTGTTCGCAGACACGGACACAAACACACACACACACGGACCTTTTTCTGGAAATGCTTTTTTTGGATTCAGGGGGACCTAAAACATATATTTCCGGTGAAATCTTGACATCGAATTTTTGGGTGGAATGCAATACTTCTCTATCCCTATGTACATTGTACATACGGGGCAAGAGAGAGAGTAAAAATCTGGTAAATTTTATACCAGATATTTTTAAGATTATTTTTTCAAAATTAATTAGTGTAACCATGCACTGCTTTTTCTAGTTAACCAACTTTGTGATATCAACTATTTATACTTTCTCTACACGTCCTATGTGCATAAAGTATAGAGAAGGTATTATATTCAACTCAAAAAAGTTGATTCCAATATCTCACCGGAATACATGTTTTAAGGTCCCCTGAAGCCGAATTTTTTTTTTAAGAAAAAAGTCACTATATGTGTGTGTCCATCTATCTCTGTGTGTATTTTTGTGTATCTGTGTGAGTGTGTGTGTGGTGTTAGTGAACAGCATAGCTTAAAAACGAAAAGCCAGTTAAATACCAAACTTGGTATTTCAGTTTAGTATCTCTAAAAGGATGCAGCACAAAGATTTTTAAGAAAATCCCCCACCCCAAAATAACCCTTTTCATGGACAAATTTACGAAAAATGTTATTTTCTAAAACTGGCTCTAACAATTTTGCTTCAAATATCGTATATTATAAACATGTATATCTTATACTTTCTAGACAGCCTATGAAGATGTCTATATTCAGGATAAATTTTTCTGAAATTTGTATAACCGTAACAGATAGACAAAAATCTGATTAAAACACATAATTTAGGTCACATACCTTTTTTTAAGGTTGATTTTTTTTTCAGGTTTAAAACACTTATATTTTTATCATACAGGAATTTGAGAACTCCAGGCCATACAAACAACGAAATTTCAACCATATAGAAACCAGCTTTAAAAAGATTTGAATATCACATTAGCCTAGTATATTCCTTTATTTCCCTTCTATTTACAAGGAAGCAAATAATAAGACCATCCCTGCTAATTTTATCTCAATCAGTATAAAGTAGATAGAAGAACAAGATTTTTAACAATTTATTATTGAAATGTAGATAAAGTTATGTAAATGGAATACATAAGATTTGTTAAAAAATAGACTATCCACTATAGGAAAATTGCAACCAAGTTCTCACAAAGGTATTAAGAAATATAATCGTAATAATTTGTTTATGTAGTTCAATTTCTGTATAAAATATATATTTTGATTTTATCTAATTAAATTAAATAAATCAATATACTCAGAATGAAAATACACATTTGAATGAAACTTGGTATGACTTTATATACACACACAAATATATATATATATTTTTTTTTTTATAAAATCACTTTTATCGCTTCAGTGTCACCTTAACTTGTGTTCTGAAATATGCATTTACGATCAACGATGCATGCTGGAACGATTTATGTAATTATTTTAATATTTTGACATCAATAAACATACTTTATCTATCTACAAACACGCCCACATATATTTTTTCTGAAATTGCATTTTGGGCTTAGTAAAATAATGTACGCATATTTGGAATGTAATTTTCTTATAGAATGTTTGGATAGAATATGTTTTTTCTACCCGGTATAAGTATATGGTAGGGAAATTGTAAATTTACATATAGTAAACTGTAGAATCGTGCATTCATACCCAAAAGATTTAAGCAGTGTATTGTTTTAAACATGGATTAAAGCCTTAGAAAAGTGATGGTGTTAGCATTTTGGAAACAACATGTACGAAAGCTATCGAAATTCCGAGTTCAGTGGGTCTGCAAATATTGCACGTCCACTGTTGACAAGTTAACGCACTGTGTTTAAACTTCCCCCACTTCTGTACTGGTCGATATTTGGCCTACGGTTTGTTGGCCATGCGTGGCAATCTGCAAGCCCCAATCTCGTTCTATCGAACTTGCCGGCATTATACCGGCTAAGTGTACAAAACCGTAGATAAACGCCATAATTCTATAATTATTGCTATTATTAGCACAAAATTGAACTGGTATTTCCATACCAAAGGTATTAATCGTGCTTTCATATCAGTACAAAACTATTTGAGTTTCCTTTTTGGTACTTGTTTCTTGCAAAGAGCGATGTACGATATAATTTTGATAAACTTCTGGGTAAAAAGCAACGATATACCAAACGCATTCAAAGATGTGTTTTTTCGGTAGAAAATACGTCATATATTTTTATTTTCTATACACGTTCTATGTACATAGTGTATAGAGAAGATATTGTAATACACCCAAAAATTCGATATCGAGATTTCACCGGAAATACATGTTTTGGGTCTTCCTGAATCCAAAAAAAAGCATTTTTGGAAAAAGTTCCGTGTGTGTGCGCGTGCGCGCCTGCTGGACAGCATAGCTCAAAATCGAAAAGACCGTTAAATATCAAACTTGGTATTTAAGTTTTGTATCTTGCAAGGATACGACAGGAAGTTTTTCGAGAAAATCTCTCTCCCCCAACTACCCTTTACATGGAACTTTTTTCTAAAATTTTGATTTTCTCAAAAATGGCTCTAAGATTTTGATTAAAATATCATATATTAAACATATTTACCTGACAAATAAAATGTATATCTTGAACTTTCTGGGAATAGCCTCTGAAGACCTCTCTATTCTGGATGAATTTTACGGAATTTTGCGTAAGTGCTAAACCGTGAGAAATGGACAAAAACTTGCCCCGCAAAAAATGTAGAGCACATTAAAACACACAATTTATGTTATATATATTTTTTTTCGTGGAGTTGATTGTTTTTGAGATATTCCTTGTTTTTAGTTTCAGTTTGAAAAGACTTACACCTCTCTCATATAGGAATTTGTCAACTCCTGTCCATACAAACAAAGGAACTTCAGTCACATAACAACCAGATTTTGACTATCATTTTAACCTGTACTACTCCCTTATTTTGCTTCTACTTACAAGGAAGCAAGTAATAAGACATGTTTCTATTTACTTCATGTTAATTGATAAAAAATAACAGAAATAAAGCTTTTTAACAATAATTTGTTAATATATAATTATTGATGTGTTTAAGTTGGTTTGCTCGCTTTGGATTTCGATTACAAGGTAGCTTGCACACGAGCTCTTCTTTTGCTATACTATCTACAGGGATTTAGATTAAAAGTTAAATTAGCCTTTTGAGCAACTGCAGACATTTGATGCATTAGATGTAGAGAAAGTTATGTAAATGGAGCACAGTAGATTTTTTTAATATCTTATGTGTTCACTTCAGATGACTTCCTGTATCTTTTCTGCAAGTAAACTATTCTCACAAAAGGTTATTCTTCTATCTATTTCAGCTAATCGAAATAAATATTGGCAGAAATGTTCTTACTATTTAGTTCCTAAGAAGCATAAGGGGAATAAGATAACACATTTAAGCTAACGTGATATTCAAATCTTTTAAAAGCTTGTTGGTATGTCATTTACTTTGAAATACATAGTGTCTCTTTGATTGGCGAGGAGTAAAACAAAGGAAAATGAATGACGACTTCCTGTATGATTTTTGTTTAAATTGAAATCACAATCAAGGAACATTTCAGAAATTGTTAATATTAAGTGGAAAATCAGTCTTTTTGTATAGAAATTTTAAGAATACTTGGATTTTGATTGCAGAAAGCTGCTAAAATTGAAATGAGAGAAAATTAAGCTTACAGTTTACATGCGGAGGATATTTTAAGGGTAAAAGATTTTAAAATAGCGTAGTTTATTAGGTAACGTCCACGAAACATCAGAAATACCTAAACACAAGTTGTATAGGTTTTCGTAAAAAGGGATTTTTGAACTGAAAAGAACAAATTGGCACCCATTTGCCACCTTAATTTTATACTAGATAAGAAATGAAAAGATTCGAGGCCTCTCAAATTGTCTAGTTGAGTCTCTGCACTGTGGTTCTTGAAAGACCTTGACTGTGGGTGAATCAATGCAACTTTGCATACATTCTTATAAAACAATAGAGATAAGCATGTAACATGAGGTAATAACTGAGATATAAATGGAGCTAAATTGACGTAAAATCGCGTTTCTGCAACAGGCTGCTTGGTGACTTAATTTCAGACATTACAATTTCCTACCCAGGGACCAAATCCTGTGAATACAGGAAAAAAAATCTGATGGGGTCCAGTCAAATAACTTTCTAGTTATTCTGCTACTTTATTTTAACCTTACAAAAAGCGATGCTGCTCTCTACTCGTGCTAATCAAGATAAACAGAAGTTAGAGAAATGGTCGTATTAATTACTTCTTTATAAGTAGAAGGGAAAGCAGGGAGTATACTAAGCAAGTCAAAAGCTTTAAAAGTTATTGCTATGTGATTGAAATTCGTTTCTTTGCATAGCTAAGAGTTGACAAATTCCCGTGCGAGAAAGGTTTTAAGCATGTTAAACTGAAGCCAATAACAAGGAATATCTCGGGATTGGACAACTCCACGAAAAAATGTACCCGACATAAATTATGTTTTTTTATAAAATCCTTAAGTTTTGTGTTTTAAGTTTTTGCTCAGTTATGCAAAAGTAATCCGGAATAAACAGATACTCATAGGTGATTTTCAGAAAATTCAAGATAAACATTTTATTTTTGTTGTAAATAACTATAATGTAGGTAATCGTTAGATCCATTTTGGAAAAAAAAATTATCACAAAATTTTCCACGTAAAGTGTAGATTGGGGTGGGGGAATTTTCTTGAAAAATCTTCTGTCGTAGCCTTTGAAGCTACTAAACTTAAATACCAAATTTGGCATTTAACTGTATTTTGGTTTTTGAGCTCTGCTGCCCATGCATGCGTACATGCACACAACAGATACACAGGGAATTCACGGGACTTCAAAACTTATATTTCCGGTGAAATCTCTACTTTTAATTTTTGGCTGGCATACAATAACTTCTCTACCTATTATATACATAGCACATGAAGAGAAAAATAAAACAAAAGTACAGCGCAAGGAAATATTAATTGTTCTAGGTTTGGCTAAAACTATGGAATTTATAACCTGTGGCGATATTAAGATAAAAATACCTACTGCCTTAGCAAAGAGGAACAATTTAGGAATTAGCAGACAAAAATTGGTTGCATGCTTTATGCTATACAGAAAACTACTAACTATTAACTACTAACTACTAATAAGAACATAATTCTGAATAAGCTATCGCCTTTAAGTTTTCATAAAGTGAGTATCGAGTATCCAGTATCGGTAATAAAAATTCAGTATCGGTATCGAGTGTGAATAAAAAGTGGTATCATCTGTGAATGCATTTGTGAAATTGCGAAAAATTAAAAAATTATTTTTCCCAAAATAACCTGATATGATTTATAAACTTAAGAAAATATATTTTATCCTATTTTATAGACTTCATGTACATATTTCATGTATCATAGGAAACAACAAAAATGAGTCTTATTTCTTTGAAAACTATTTTAACTCCTGTGGCAGCTCCCCAGTCTTTCAATAATGAAAATGCCTTGTTATGTAAGTCCTTCGACCTACCGAGTAACAAACTAAGTGCAACTTTTTAGCGTAATCTAAAACTTCCTCGGGAATATCTATTTTCAATCATTTATTGACATATTTGGACCGGAATTAAAACTGTTTATTCCGGAGGGATTACGCAACAACGAACAAACAAAGTACTACCTACGTCACGACTAAAATTCAATTCCTCGTAATGACGACTCTAATAATATTAATAAATATAAGAATACTTCAGTTAATATTAGGATAGGATAAAACGTGGCTTAATAGACTATTATTTGCTCATGAGAATTTAGAACACTCGCAATTACGCGCTCGTATACTAAACATACCACTCATAAATAATAGTTTATTTAAGCCACTTATAATATAAATACCTATTTTTCTCATTTGATAAACTTGAGTTAGCAATTAACTGGAGCTATAAATGGATAGGTGTATGTTTATTAATGGGAAATCCCAAACTTTAACCTTATTTTCTATCAAATGCTTCTTCAACACTTTCCAATACATAAAAGGGTCCACATGAAGCAATTCTTCACTAATTTGTTTCACAATTTTATACTGCCTCTCGAAAAAGCGTCGCCCTCCGTGATGTAATGGTTACCATGCTAACTTCATATACCCAAGGTTGCGAGTTCAAACCCGGCGGAGTACGATGGATATTTTCGGGTTTGGTCTACCGCGCCCAATTTTGAGTGGGACGCTGAAAACCATAATAGTTAAAGAGCGTCCATAAATAACACGCCATTTCCATTTTTTCTTGAAAGTGCATTAAAGGAAATCATCACATTAGTTTTTTTTTAAATAATGCTCCTATTAATAAATAAAGTATTAAATTATGAAAAGTCACAGATTTGGAGAATTTGAACCATGATAGTTTTTCTACCCTAATTAAGGTTAATACAAAATATCTGACGCGTTCAATTCACATAGCTTTCACTAGCTGGTCCATATTAAAACTATTCTTACAAAAGATTTTTCTTTTATCTTCATCATACTAATCGTGATAAACATTAGAATTTTTACTTTCTCTATACGTACTATGTACATAAGGTATAGAAGAAGTATTGTATTCCACCCAAAAATTCGACACCGAGATTTCACCGGAAATACATGTTTTAGGACCCCCTGAGGTCCAAAAAAAGCATTTTTACAAAAAGATCCGTGTATGTGTGTGTGTGTCTGTCTGTGTGTGTGTGTGTGTGTGTGTGTCTGTGGACAGCATAGCTCAAAAACAAGAAGACCGTTAAAGCCCAAACTTGGTATTTAAGTTTGGTATCTTCCAAGGATGCGACACGAAGATTTTCAAGAAAATCCCCTCACCCCAAACTACCCTTTACATGCAAAAATTTCGAACATTTTGATTTTCTTAAAAATGGCTCAAACAACATTGATTAAAATATCGTGTATTAAAGATATTTACCTGACAAATAAAATGTATATCTTGAATTTTCTGGAAATAGCATCTGAAGACTACTTTATTCTGGATGAATTTTACGGAATTTTGCATAACTGCTAAACCGTAAGAGATGGACAAAAAGTTACGACACAGAAAATGTAGCTTACGATAAAACACTCAATATATGTCATATACATTTTTTTCGTGGAATTGCACATTTTTAAGACATTCCTTGTTTTTAGTTTCAGCTTTGAAAAAACATACTTTTGTCATACAGGAATTTGTCAACTCCTATATATACAAACAAAGGAACTTCAGTTACATAGCAACCAGCTTGTGACTATCAATGTAACCTATGGTACTCCCTTATTTCGCTTCGACTTTCAAGGAAGCAAGTAATAAGAATATCTCTGCTGATTTTTTCTTGATTAGCATGAAGTAAATAGAAGTATAAGTTTTTAACTACAATTTGTTGCAGCGATGTAGAGAAAGTCATGTGAGTGGAACACATCTGAATTTTTACTACACGCTTCCTCATAAGTAGAAGAGAAATAAGGGAATACATTAGTCTAAAGCGATAGTCAAGGATCGCTATGTGAAACAAATCAGTTCGCTTTGCCTGGTCCTGTTTGAGAAAAGTTAATTAGTTTAAAATTGAAACCAATAACTAGGAATATCTTGAAAACAGCCAACTATACAAGAAAAATGTATATGACATAAATTATGTGTTTTAACTAGATATAAAATTGATGTGTGGTAAGGTTTTGTCTATTTCTTACAGTTTAACCGTTATGTAAAAATCTGCAAAAATCATCCAGAATAATTTTTTTTTTGGTAGTGTTTAATGCCCGCTTTAACTACTAATGGCACCGCAGGTGGTGATGATACATGAATGATGATGGAGCACCGGTGGAATGCGATGGCGGGGAAACCGGAGTACCCGGAGAAAACCCGCCCCAGCGCCGTTTTGTCCACCACAAATCTCACATGCGGTCACTTGGGATCGAACCCCGGCTGTCTAGGTGAGAGCCGAGTGGTCTAACCACTCGGCCACGGTGTGGGCACATCCAGAATAAGGAGCTCTTCAGATGCTATTCCCAGAAAATTCAAGATATACAGTTTATTTGTGATGCAAGTATTTTTAATATACGGTATTTTAATCAAAATAGTGAAGGTCATTTTTAGACAACATTTTCAAAACATTTTCCATATAAAGGCTAGTTTGGGGTGGAGGGATTTTTTTGAAAATCTTCCTGTCGCATCCATTGAAGATACTAACTTTAATACCAAGATTAGTAACAGTCTTTTCGCTTTTGAGCAATGCTGCACACACGCACACAGAGAGACGCACTCACGCGAAGCTTTTTCTAAATCAGGGGACCTCAAAGCATATAATTCCACTGATAGCTCGACATCTTGACATCGAATTTTTCTCATCCGCTATATACATTGTACATATGGGCTAGAGAAAATAAAAATGCATCACGTGGCTCACTTCTACTACAACAACGAATATAGAAAATATGTTTTTATTTAATTAACCATATAAGTTAGAATTTCGATATATTGCATATATATCGCTATTATTGCGTATAATAGCTAGTATAAATTTCAATAAAAATCTTAAATTCCTACTGTAGATTTTTAATATTTCACAGATGTATTACCGTATTCATAAGGTCCCAGTGCCAGTTTTTGTTTGCTTGTTTTTTTGTTGTTTTTGTTGTTGTTTTTTCCCCCTTTCTGTATTCCCATTCGGTTTTTTTCGTTTTACAGATATACAGACACTTTTGAAGAACACAGACACCAATGCCCAAGGCGGGACTCAAACTCATGAACCCCTGCGCTACGGAGTACCAAAGTTCAAACAGGACACACCCCGTGCTTCTTAATCCGGAGTGAGACAAGAGTTCAGTTGACTGACATATTTCAAGTTCCAAATGCATTGTCCAAATGCCTTTTACATCGGAAACGACCGACCTTATTTGTGCGCCAAAAATAGCTTCATGTGTTACTGAAAGCATTTAGACGTCGCTGTGTATGACGAGGAAACAAAACATTTATTCTCCTTTCTGTGAAGCAAAGAATAGCGTGTGTAGAACAGCATGAATAAAATAATGGAATATGTGTCAAACGTAACGAGTTTCCCTTTGGTACCACTTTAAACAGATTAATGACTTCACTGAATGAATATGACAGCTTTTTCACGACAAAAACTTCCTGGGAATTAATAATGTGCTTGTACCATTGTCGTAGTCAACAATACTCAAAATAAGATTGAAAAATTTACTTTCTGTACATCTCTGTAACAAATTATTGTTAATAAGGTTATGCTTTTATCTACTTCATGCTAATCGAGATAAACATTAGCACAAATTGTCTAATTGCTTGCTTCCTTATAAGTAGAAGGGAAATAAGGAAATACACTAGGCTAAACTGACGGTCAAATGTTTTAAAATGTGGTTGTTTTAAGTATTTTAAAACTGAAACGAACAAGACATGTCTGGAAAACGCTCAGCTCCGCGAAACAATGTATATGACATAAATTTTGTGTTTTAAGGAGATCTATATTTTTGTGTAGTAAGTTTTTTGTCTATCTCTTACGGTTTACCAGTTGTGCAAAATTCAAAAAAATTCATCCAGAATAAGGAGGTCTTCAGAGGCTATTCCCAGAAAATTCAAGATATACATTTTATTTGTCATGCAAATGTTGTTAGTCATTTTTGAGAAAACTAAATTTTTCAATTTTTTCCCAAATAAAGGTTACTTGGGTGTCGCATCCTTGGAAGATCCTGAATTTCAATATCAAGTTTGGTACTTAACGGACTTTTCGTTTTTGAGCTATGCTGTCCACAGACACGCACGGACATTTTTCTAAAAATTACTTGTTTTGGATTCAGGGTGTCCCAAAACATGTATTTCCGGTAAAATCTCGGTATCGAATTTTTGTGTGCAATATAATACCTTCTCTTACACTATGTATATAGCAATATGTAGAGAAAGTAATATGATTGAAAAATCACATGATTTTTTCCATCTGTACTGCCAACAAACTATTTTTCTATCTACTTCAAGCTAATCGAGATAAAAGTTATAAATGTGGTCTTAGTACTAACCTCCTTGTAAGTAGAATGGAAATAAAGGAATAGGCACACTAGGCTAAAGCGATAGTAAATGCTTTTACAAGCTGGTCGATATGTGATTGAAATTTGGATCTCTTTGTATAGCCAGAAGTAAAGCCAAAGAAAATAACGGATGACGACTTCCTGTTTGAGAGCAGTATAAGTATTTTAAAAGTGAAACCAATAACAAGGAATATCCCAGAAAAATGTAAATTGTGTATTTTGACGAGATATGCATTTTTGTGTAGAAAGCTTTTGTCTCTTTCTTACGGTTTATCAGTTAGACAAAAGTTATTCAGAATGAAGAGGTCTTCAGAACCTATTCCCAGGATATTCAAGATGTAGATTTTATTTGTCATGTGTATATCTTTACTGTATGGTGTTTTAATAAATTTCGTTAGAGCAAGTTTTGAGAAAATCAAAATTTTCGAAACTTTCTAATTTTGCATGTAAAGGATAGTTTAGGATGGGAAGATTTTCCTGCGTTGTTTGGTATTTTTGCATTTTCTTAAATGTTTTTTTTCTGGGTTCAGGAGGACCTCAAAACATATTCCCACTGAAATATGACTTCGAATTTTTGGGTGGAATACAATACCTTCTCTACCTACTATGTATACAGTACGTATAGTGAAAGTAAAAATAAACTCAAGTAACCGGTTTCTGGTCACAGAATAAAGCATTTAAGTTACTATAAAATAGATTATTCGCTGGCTTACCTGACTTTCATCCGTTAACTATTTCAACTCCAGTGACGAACTAATTAACTACGTTTACATTACATAATAATATTATTGACAAAACTACTGTAAACACTATGTGCTCTCACGTTTGTATGTATGTTTGCACATTTTTATTTAGTCGCCCTCCGTGGTGTAATGGCTACTATGCTAGCTTCATATACCCAAGGTCGCGGGTTCAAACCCGGCGGAGAACGATGGATTTTTTCGGTTGTAAAAATCCTTAGTATGGCTTCCTTCGGACGGGAAGTAAAGCCGTTGGTCCACTGTCGTAGATTTACGGCACGTAAAAGAACCTCAAGCCTGATAGAGAGGCCTCTGAGCAAAATTAAGCGGTCTTTCACGCCCAGTATAGAATGGGACGCTGAGAACCACTGTAGTTAAAGAGCGTCCATAAATAACACGCCATTTACATGTTTTTACACATTTTTATTGATGCTGCTAAGCGTATACTGTTAATGATAATATAGTAAAACACTACGCTCTGTGGTATTTTGATGTTTGGTCGCAACTCCTTCACCGAGAAGGCTTAGACTACGCCACTGAAGATGCCCACCGCAGTCATGAAAGAAACGTCTGGACCTGAAAACTCCAGCAGAACACGGCTTCTCAGCCCGGAAAATTCTTCTAGTTATAATTTGGACTCCGGCCGAGAAAGATTATGATTGATATTATTATTATTACTATTATTATTGCTATTGTGGCTGTTATTATATTATTATCAACACATAATTGGTATAATTGAAACGCTGCGTACTCTTCTGCGTGATTTTTGTTACGGTATTTTAATATTTTGATTAACCCTTCAGTGGATCTACTCTCGAATGTTAAATAAGAACAGCGTTTACAAAATTACAAAAAGCTACCGGTGAACACTGATAAGAAACGTTATTCCCTCAAAAGTAAGACTGTAATTAAAGATATAGAAAGCAGTTAATAACGTTTTCGGTCTCTCTTGTATATGTTCATTGATTGGAAATTGCAGGAAGGGTTATCTGCACACGTGAAACACAGCGCCGTTGAGCCACCTGGTATTTATATGTTTACTAATTTATGCAAAGAGGGTTCATTTCAGAGAAAAACTTTCATATTAATACAAAAAATTATAATTTAGTAATCAAGGTTATTAAAATATCAACGCGTAAAATTTTTTATGTGCTTCAACTAAAAATACCAACGAATTGAAGCACGTGGAATGTTTTGTTTATGCAATGTATTTATATAATAATATTTATGAAATAATATATATCTTGCAAAGCTATTATCCAACATGCATGAAATGTGGTATTTATATTAACATAACAACAATGCAGTTTCAGTAAAAGTTTCAAAAATATATATTCCTAACTATAGAAATTTGAAATTTCACTGCCAAAATCTCGAAGTAAAAAATATTATATGTTGCATTCGCATGACTTTCACTATATCGCTGTAACAAATATTTGACCAAATGCTTTTTCTTCTATCTACCTACTTTATAACTGAAGTAAGTATTAGTATAACTTGTTTTAATTACTTTCTTCCTTGTAAATATGTAGAAGGGAAATAATGGAATACTCTACGCTAAAACGATAGTCAAATATTTTAAAAGGTGGTTGAAATCCGTTTCTATACACGAGCAGGAGTTCACAAATTTCCGTGTGGGAAATGTTTATTATAAATCTGAAACAAATAACCAGAAACGGCCTACTACACGAAAAAAACGTTTTATGACAATATCCACATTTGTTGTGTAGTGCGTTGTCTATCTCTTACTGTTTACCAGTTACCCAAAACTCAGTTAAATTTATTCATTATAAAGAGGCCTTTAGAGGCTATTCTCAGAAAAATCGAGATATAGACTTTATTTGCGATGTAAATATCTTTAATATGCGGTATTTTAATCAAAATCGTTATTTTGAAAAGTCAAAATGTTTGAAATGTTTTCCATGTAAGGGGTAGTGTACGGTGGGAGATTTTTCCTCAAAATCTTCGTAACATACTTCGAAGTTTGAAATTTTACCGACTTCCAGTTTTTTAGTTATCGTATTCTCAGCGGACACACACGGACCTTTTTCTAAAATTTTCTTTTTTTTTGGATACAGGGGACCCTAAAACGTTAATTTCAGGAAACATTTAGGTATCAATTTGTTGGTGTTATACAATACCTTCATTATACACTATGTACATCGTACGTGTAGAGAAAGTAAAAAAAATCCTATCCTCCCAATAATAATCAAATTTATCCCAAAATTCGATTTAGTGAATATTTTAAATAATTGGTTTACTTACAGTATTAATTATAACTGTCAAATTTTATATTTCATTTATAGTGTCAAATAGGGAATATCCTTAATCAAGATTCATTAATAAAAAAGATAGAGACATATGCTTTATGACAGTTTGGACACACAAATAGGGCGGATAGAGCAGGAAAACGAAACAGATATGGTTTGGCCAGAGGGTAAGGAAGAAGAGGGAGAGAGCGACCAAGAATAGAATGCAGGGATTATGTAGAGAAAATAGTGAATAAGAAAAGAAACACTTAAACAATTAACTAGCGATAGGACAAAATATAGGAAATTGACGCTCGAAAGGGCATAAGGGAGAGGAAAAGAAGAAGAAAAAGATTCCATTTATTCCGGGCACGGCAATAGAACCCAGATGTCCTGAACCGCTTTTAGTGACATACAAAAAAATTAATAAATAAATAAAATAAAAAAATAGACTGTTCAAGGTTTGTTTACAGTACAAAGTAATATAAGTCATTCTAACGCAATGCATTACACGTTATTAGAGCACAGCAATAAATAACAATCCAATACAATCTGCAGAACCAGTAACAAAACAAATCTGATGTGTTCCATTCACATGACTTTGTCTACATCCCTGCAACAAATTATTGTTAAGAAACCCTTGTTTCAATATACTTCATGCTAATCGAGAAAAAAATAGCAGATATAGTCTTATTAGTTGCTTCCTTGTAAGTAGACGCGAAATAAGGGACTACCATAGGTTAAAGTGACAATTAAAAGCTGATTACTATATGACTGAAATTCCTTATGGACACGAGTTGAGAAATTCCTGTATGAGAAAAATACAAGTTTTTCAAAGCTGAAACAAGAAAACAAGGAATATCTCAAAAACGATTTATTCCACGAAAAAAATGTATATAACATATATTGTGTGTTTTAATGTGTTCAACATTTTTTGTGTGTTAAATTTTTGTCCATCTCTTACGGTTTAGCAGTTATGGAAAATTTCGTAAAATTCATCCAGAATATAGTAGTCTTCAGAGGCTATTCCCAGAAAATTCAAGATATACATATTATTTGTCAGTTAAATATCTTTAATATGCGATATTATAATTAAAATCCTTTGAGCCATTTTTGAGAAAATCAAAATTTCCATGTAAAGGGTAATTTGGGGTAGGGGATTTTCTTGAAAATCTTTGTGTCGCATCTTTGCAAGATACCAAACTTAAATACCAAACGGTCTTTTCGTTTTGAGCTATACTGTCCACAGACACACACACGAACCTTTTTCCAAAACTGCAAACTGGGACGCAATCGCGCTGGATGCACAATGAGAAAGTAGGCTTTAACCCTTTTCGATGAACGTATCAGTTTGCCAACAAAACTGCGCGGAGTTCAATAACATCGATTGCCGGCGCAACAACAATAGACTGATATCACAAAGGAGGAGCCCAGCACAAATGCAATACAACAGGGATAGAATATGTTTCTCGACGGCTTCCAAACTTTGAGGAAACAGCTGCATGTAGGCCAACTTCTGGCAACATGAGTTAATTCTGGATTGTATTTGGTTCACGGTACAGAAGAAGTAACACGTGTCGTGAAGCTATCGATCCCCAAAACAGCTTTTCTCAACAGTCGAGACCGTGCCGCAAGATTTGCATATCTCACCATTACCCGTTCATAAAACTCTGGTGTTCGTGACAGCCACACGCATTTCTCTATCTGCTAGTTACCTGTGCTGCGTTTCACTCACCTGACTCTCTCTACATCGCTGCAACATACTTAATGCTAATCGAGAAAAAAATAGCAGAACTAGCCTCATTACTTGCTTTCTTATAAGAAGAAGCAAAGTAAGCGAGTACCATAAACTAAAATGATAGTCAAAATCTGGTTACCATGTGACTGAAGTTCCTTTATTTGTATGGACACGAGTTGACAAATCCCTGTATGAGAAAAGTTTTAAGTTTTTTAAATCTGAAACCAATAACAAGGAATATCTCAAAATCGATCAACTCCACAAAAAAAATGTATATGACATAAATTGTGTGTTTTATCGTGATCTACGTTTTTTGTGTTATAATTTTTTGTCTAGCTCTTACGGTTTAGCAGTTTTACAAAATGCAATAAAAATCAACCAGAATAAAGAGGTCTTTAGAAGCGATTCCCAGAAAATTCAAGATATACATTTTATTCGCCGTGTAAATATCTTAAATATAAGAGATTTTAAACAAAATCGTTAAAGCCATTTTTGGGAAAATAAAACTATTCGAAAATTTTTCCATGTAAAATGTAGTTGGGGTTGAGGGGATTTTCTTGAAAAGTTTTGTGTCGCATCCTTGGAAGATATCAAACTTAAATATCAAGTTTGGTATTTAACCAAGTTTTCGTTTTTGAGCTATGATGCCCAAAGACACACACTGGCAGACAGGCAGACAGATAGACACACACGTACCTTTCTCCCAAACTTTTTTTTTTGGATTCGGGGGGTCTCAAAACATGTATAACCGGTGAAATCTCGGTATCGAATTTTTGGATGCAATACAATACCTTCTCTATACACTATGTAAATAGTACGTGTAGAGAAAGTAATCAACCACTGTTAAGGTGATCTGCTTCCACCTGTATGTGGACTTTGATGAGCATTTATAAGACAGGTTATAGGAAACAAAGTTTAAGCCATCTCTCATTCCTTATCTCTTTCTCTAGCTCTCTCCGTCTCTCTTTTATTAACGTGGAGGATGTTTACTGCTGGACATGAACAATAAAAGTTGTGACGAATGATAGAAGAATGAATTTTGTTTGGAAAGTTATTCTCAAACGCAACAACCCTTTTGTGATACACATATTATTTATTGCTCAGCCAGAAAGTTAAGAGTAATTCAACAATGTATTGTTTTCAGAGCAAGTAAACAGCAAGAGCTCCCGTATATTACTTTCTTTATACATACTATGTACATAGTGTATAGGGAAGGTATTGTAAATGCACCCAAAAATTCAATACGGAGATTTCACTGGAACTATACGTTTTGAGACCCCCTGAATGCTAAAAAAGCATTTTTAGGAAAATGTCCCGTTTTTTTTTGTCTGTGCGTATGACTTTGGGCAGCATAGCTCAAAAACGAAAAGTCCATTAAAAATCCAACTTGGTATTTAAGTTTGGTATCTTCCAAGGATGCGACACTAAGATTTTCAAGGAAATCCACCAACCCCCAACTACCCTTTACATGGAACTTTTTTTCAAAAATTTTGATTTTCTTAAAAATGGCTGTAACTATTTTGATTAAAATATCATATATTAAAGATATTTACACGAAAAATAAAATGCATATCTTGAATTTTCTGAGAATAGCATCTGAAGACTACTTTATTCCTGATGAATTTTACAGAATTTTGCATAACTGCTAAACCGTAAGAGATGGAACAAAACTTACCACACAAAAAGTGTAGAGCATGTTAAAACACAGAAGTTATGTTATATACATTTTTTTCGTAGAGTTGACAATTATTGAGATATTCCTTGTTATCAGTTTCAGCTTTAAAAAATATGTTTTTCTCATACTGAAATTTGTCAATTCCTGTCCAAACAAACAAGTCACATAGCAACCAACTTTTGATTACCACTTTAAGCTATGGTACTCCCTTATTTCGCTTCTACTTACAAGGAAGCACGTAATTAGACTATTTCTGCTAATTTTTTCTCGATTAGCATGAAGTAAAAAGAAGCATAAGCTTTTTAATTTTCCAAAGATATAGAGAAAGTCAAGTGAATGGAACACATCAGATTTTTTTCCATTATAACATAGACGATCTCCAATGGTTCTTGGTAACTATAAGTAATCCAAGGGTAGGTACCGAGTAGTTGAAACCGAATTAGCTAAACATGACTCCACTAAATGAAATATTAGGGTGATTTAATTACTCCTTCTTTCGCCATTTTCCCAGCTCGAATAGAGGGTTTACACTCCTCATGTCTTACAAGCCCTTGGAGTCAGAGGCCTGTTGAGAAGCAAGCTATGATCAGGATAACCATAGAATAGGCGACGTCTTATCTACCACAAGAGATACATGCTCTCTCCTGAGGACGAACCCTTACCCGCGTTGACGAGAAGCCAGAGGCTACGGCGGCGCCACAATATTTTAATACAATACTATAAAATAAAAACGAGATGATTCCGCGGTAATATGTGAACTAACATCCACAAGGTCGCGGATTCAATTCCCGGCGACCGAACACTCTGACCTGGGGTTTCCGTGGTTTTCTTCTGAAGGAAGGCAAATGCCCTTTCCCTCGTTTCCTCTCATCTCCATTTCCTTTTCATGTTTTAGATATGCATTCAGGTTCTGCAGTGACAGCGGGCTGGGCATCTGTATGCTTTATGGAAAGATTTCACCCCTTGGACGTTAGTGAGCTGTCTTGCCTGCTTTGGTCGCTGCGTCGCTCTCTTGAGTTTGCTCTCTAATGGTGCTCGGATGTTCGAAATGAAAATGTTAGGGAGTTCTGCGTGGGTCTGTCTCTTGCAAGCCTGGTACCTCCTCTGATGCCTTCTCCTCATCCATGCCTCCCTGGAGTGGCCACAATCACTACATCATGGTGTCGCAATGAACGAAGTGTGCCCCTCTGTTTTAGTAGTCTAGATTCTACTCTAAAAATTCAGATACGTTCCATTCTCATGACTCTCTAACTATTCTTATAAAATTTTACTCTTTTGTCTACTTCGTGCAAATCGAAATAAGAAGCTATCTTAATAATTAGTTTCTTTTAAGAAGGGAAATAACGGAATACACTAGGCTAGAGCGTCAAAAATTTTAAAAGTTGGTCGCTATGTGATTGAACTTCGGTTCTTTTTGTATGGCCAAAAGGAAATAAAAAAAATCTGAAGTGTTACCTTCATATCTTTTTCTCTAACTCTCTGCAACAAATGATTGTTAAAAAGTTAATTGAGAAAAAATTAGCAGAAATAGTCTTATTGATTGCTTCCTTATAAGTAGAAGCGAAATAAGCGAGTAGTATAGTTTAAAATAATAGTCAAAAGCTGGTTACTATGTGACAAGTTCATTTGTGGACAGGAGATGATCAATTCCTGTATGAGAAAAGTATGATTTTCAAAGCTGAAACCAAAAGCAAGGAATACCTAAAAATCGATCAACTCCAGGAAAAAAAAATGTATATAGCACAAATTGTGTGTTTTGATGTGCTCTACATTTTTTGTGTGCTAAATTCGTATCCATCTCCTGCGGTTTATCAGTTATGCAAAATTCCGTAAAATTCATCCAGAATAAAGTAGCCTTCAGAGGCTATATCCAGGAAATTCAAGGTATGCATTTTATTTGTCAAGTAAATATGTTTAATATACGATATTTTAATCAAATTTATTAGAGATATTTTTTAGAAAATCAACATTTTCGAAAATGTTTCCATGTGAAGGGTAGTTGGGGGTGGGGGATTTTCTTGAAAATCTTCGTGTCTCATCCTTGGAAAGTACTAAACTTAAATACCAAGTTTGGTATTTAACGGTGAGTTATGCTGCCCACAGACACACATACAGACAGACACACACGGACATTTTTCTAAAAATTCTTTTTTTGGATTCAGGGAGTCTCAAAACATGTATTTCCGGTGAAATCTCGGTATCGAATTTTTGGGTACAATGCAATACCTTCTCTATACACTATGTACATAGTTCGTATAGAGAAAGTAATATAGCATTTTCAGAAAAATGTCCGAGTGTGTGTTCGTGTGTCCGTGAACACGATAACTCAAAAACGAAAAGTCGGTATTTAAGTTTAGTATCTCCCAGGGATGTGACATGAATATTTTGAGAAAAATTCCCCCACCCAAAACTACCTTTACATGGAACTTTTTTCGAAAATTTTGATTTTCTAAAAAAATGGCTTAACGATTTTGATTAAAATGTCATGTATTAAGGATATATACTTGACAAATAATATGTATATCTAGAATTTTCTAGGAATAGCCTCTGAAGACTACTTTAATCTGGATGTATTTTGCATAACTACTAAACTGCAAGAGATGGACAAAAACTTAACACTCAAAAATTTAGATCACGTTAAATCACACAATTTATGTAATATACATTATTTTCGTAGAGCTGATCGGTTTTTAGATATTCCTTGTTCTTGGCTTCAGCTTTGAAAAACTTATACTTTTCTCATACAGGAATTTGTCAACTCCTGTCCATACAAACAAAAGAGCTTCAGTCACATAGCAAGCAGGTTTTGACTATCATTTTAACCTATAGTACTCCCTTATTTTGGTCGTCTCCTTAGCGCGGTGGTAGCGCAGCTGCCTACCAAGCGGGAGACCTGGGTTCGATCCCCAGTACCGGCGTGGGGATTTTTCCCCCGCTGGGAGACCTGGACTGGGGTGCACTCAGCCTCGTGAGGTCCCTGGGGGGCCAATTGAGGAGCTACTTGATGGAGAAGTAGCGGCTCCAGGTCGTGAGGACCGCATTAACCGGCCGGGAGGGGCTCGAGGCGCTGACCACGTCTCACCCTCCAATACTGCACCCCATCTATGACGTCTGTAGTGGAGGCATAAACTTTTTAATAATAATTTGTTGCAGAGATGTAGAGAAAGTCATGTAAATGGAACACACCAGATTCTTTTTTTAATTGTTTCATTTATATAGCTCCCTTTAACATCTAAGGCCATATCGGGGGCTTTGCATTAGAAATAACTCGTATGTAGGTTCTTTACGTTGGGTTTAAGTATGTTTTAGTTTTCCTCAAACACACACACACACACACACACACACACACATTCACCTCACGTCCATAGTTCCAGTTTCTGTGGGAGATAGGGAATAATTTTGGTTAAATAAAAATTCCCCCCGGAGCCGGAAATCGAACCCGGGAGCTCGCAGGCAGTCTGTGGTTCTTTCTGAACTAGGTGTAGCTTAATTTTAGACAGATCTTGACAGGGCATTTCCTCACCAGTTCATATCCACGGTTAAATAACGAGCGCATTTCTTCTGTATAAATAGCAGATTTGGAAGTAACTTCTTCTCTTGCTCGTTCTTGTGATGGATGTGCGCTTCTGAACTTCAATGGCAGCAACTATTTACACATCTCCAAAAAGTAAGGATTTCCTTGTTGACTCTTCCCATTCTGAATCGATATCCATTGTAAACTTAACAAGGCTCACCCCATCTCAGTTCCCTGTCAGCAGCGGTTTAGCCTGTGCCTCACATTCGGGAGGTCGCGGGTTCACCTCCGTGGAGACCCTACCTGGCGCATATGTTTTTAAGGGGTTTCCACAGGTCACAGGCAAATGCTGAATAGTTTATTTCATTCCCGGAAATTTCTATCCCTCCATATCCCCCTTCGTATGAGGTTCCGACCTCTTCAGTTGCTCTGGTGCGAGCGCTGCGGACCCCGTGGTACTTCTGACTTACTTGAGTAGTCGGACCGAACATCTGAGCACCTCCCGAAATGGAGCTGTTCGAATTGGGTTGGACTCGCCGTGGAAGTGGCCCAATACCGTGGGAGGTTGAGCCTAGGTGGGGTTGTGAGACACCTTAATGTCCTCCGGCACTGTCCTGGAAACTTAGTAGACCTAAGCTGGTCAAGGTCGGTCCTACCCTGGTTTTCGGTAGTCTTCTCCTTGGGGTTGATGCTCGTTGGCGTATCCATTTCCGACCCCGTATGCAAGTATTTTGGTATTTGCAGGGGGGGTTCAGTGAATGAAATAGCTGCTGGTCTAACGGAAAAAGCTCACGGACTTGTCTCTGAGTAGTCAGGTTATGCACGATTGTTTCAGATGTCCCTCATTATCAGTTCATTGTTATTTGATTCATCCTTCATCCGTTGGTTTCTTTGGGTTGGAAGTGTCGGCGATTGTGCTAGGTGCGGCGTGGAAGGGAGAAAGAATGTTCAAAGTGACTATCTTCGTCCCTCGACTTCAGCTGGTTGCCGAGGTGAGCACCGCTCCTGGCATACGCGTTTGAACCTGTATGGGGCGGGGTCCCCGGGCTGCCTCTCCGACTGTCGGTATGCTTCATCCTGGAAACCGTAAGGACCCTGTAATTGCTGTGCCGTCGCTCCTGGTTTCGGCCGCTCGGTGTATCCTCTTAACTCATCCTACCCTTCCGGTGGCTTCCCCTCGTGAGCATAGGTACAAAAATCTCAAGTTCTGCACCGAAACCTCTGCGACCATTTCCTATCCTATCCTATCCAGCAAAGGAACTAAAATCAAACTTAGCTTCCTGAGTTACAAACAGAAAGTTACCTTCACAATGAAATCGGATAAACAACCACCTGCTCCGAACCTGAAATCTAGACAATAGCATATCAGTGTGCGCAATTGCTAATGTACCCAAATGATATGCACCGAATTCATCGGGACAGGTTATGTCTCTGGACACTCTTGACTATTACATAATTGTTTTGCTCAGCCTAACTTAAAGATGTCTCTTCCCTATAACAGAATTATAACTCATAATATTTGCGTTCTTGGCCACGTAGGCACAAGGTACATAATAAGTAGGGATGTCATTGTGTTCCGCCCAAAATTTTGATATTGAGATTTAACCGTTAAAGATCCCCGAATTCAAAAAATGACATTTTAGAAAAAGTTCCGTTTGTATGTGTGTCCATATTTCTGCGTGCCTGTGTTTATATGTATGTGTGGGTGAACAATAAACCTTACAAACAAATACTCGCTTAAATACCAAACATCATAATAAAGTTAATATTTTCTAAGGATACCACACGAAGATTGATAAGAAAATTCCACAAATATTCTTTATATGAAACATTCTTCGACAATTTTGATTTTCTCAAAAATGACCAACGATTTATATTAGAGCATCATATGTTTAAAATATTTTCTTGACAAATGAAATGCATATTTTGGATTTTCTGAGAGTAGCCTCTGAGGACCTCTTCATTCTGGATGACTTCTGTATAGCTGATAAACCGTCGAAGAGACAAACATTTATTACATTAGCTCTCATTAAAACATACAATTTATGGTATAGTCTATATTTTTTAGAGAGTTAACCTTTTAAGATATATTCATTTTTATTGGTTTAAACTTTAATATGCTTAAACGTTTCTCAAACGGTGTGTTATCATTAGTTTCATATCTGTTTTGTTTTACTTCTGGTCATGCAAAAAGAACCAAATTTCAATTATCTTACGTAGCGACCAACTTTTAAAATATTTGATAATTGCTTAAGTCTAGTGCACTCCCTTGTTACCGTCTTGCTAGAAGGAAGTAGCTAATAAATTTGTTTCTGGAAAATGTTATCCCCATTAGCATGGTGGGCATAAAAGTACAACTTTTTGTAAGATTAGTTTATTTGCAGAACAGACAGAGAAAGTCATGTGATTGGAACACGTCAAATTGTTACATTATGTATTGGTTTTTACGTATGGTAATTATTCATCTCAACTATTATCTTTACAAAATAAGTATTAATTTAGCCCTACAATAATTCCGGTACCAGCATGCAGTGAATTGCATTCCGGAAAAATGGGAGTTTTATTGATGGACGTTCTTTAACTGCTGTGGTTCTCAGCATCCCACTCTGTGCTTGGCGTGAAAGACCGCTTAATTCTTTTCATTCTTTTCATTCTTTTGAACATTCTATCACAGAAGACTTGCTCCAGCTATTGATATTGGATCACTTTGACCTCCTTTAAGAATTATTCCTTTTAATGCCTTGCAAGTTCCCTTACTTAATACTACTGTTTTACTCAGAGGACTCTTTATGAGGTTTGAGGTTCTTTTACGTGCCGTAAATCTACATGGGACCAACGACTTTACTTAGCTTCCGAAGGAAGCCATGCTAAGTATTTTTACGCCGGAAAAAAAATGTCCATCGTGTTCGAACCTGCGACCTTGGATACATAAAGCTAGAAGTAACCATTACATCCCGAGTCTGCAATTAATTAATACTAATTTATTTATTTAATAATTGCCAAGACTTAAGTGCGGACTTAAAATACTTACAACATTGTAGGTTGCCATTGTGTGGTACGTCATTAAAAATCATTTGAGATCACCTTGTGGTTTGCGAAGAAACATACCAGTCAGTTGAGACATTTAATGTCGTGCCGGTATGTTCCTATGGTAGCTCAATGGTAAGAGAAACCGGTTAAACACCGGCAGATCCGTGGTTCAAATCCCGGATATAGCATTGAATATTTCAGTGACCCTACCTGTTCAACTTCTGTCCTCACGCGGTCAGTGTGGAAAAAACAATTAATTAAAGTCCCATCGTTCCTTTGTATTCGTTTATTAATTTCTCTGCACATGTTATGTACATAGTGTATAGAGAAGATATTGCAATGCACCCAAAAATTCCATACCGAGATTTCACCTAAAACATGTTTTGAGACTACCTGAATCACAAAAAAAAAAAAAAAAAAAAAATTAGAATATTGTCCGTGTGTGTGTCGGTCTGTATGTCCGTCTATTAGTGTGTGCTCAAAAACGAAAAGCTCGTTAAATACCAAAGTTGGTATTTAAGTTGAGCATCTTCCAAGGATGCGACACGAAGATTTTGAAGAAAATCCCCCACCCTCAACTACCCAATTTTCGAAAATGTTTATTTTTCTCAAAAATGACTAACGAATTATATTAAAATATTTTATTTTTAAGATATTTACATGACAAATAAAACCTAAATATTGAATTTTTTGGGAATAACCTATGAAGATATCTTTATCGCATAAATTTGCATAACTGGTAAACTGTAAGAGATAGACAAAACCTTAAGTTACAAATAAACTAATACCTTTTTAAACTTTTCTCATACATAAGTTTTTCAGCTCCTGGCTATACAAACAAAGGAACTTCAATCACATAGCAACCAGCTTTTAAAACATTTCACGATCGCTTTAGCCTATGGCGCTTCATCATTTTCCTTCTACTTAAAGGAAGCAAGTAATAAGGGCAATGCTTGAGTTATAATGAATTAGATGGAAGACTAAGTTTTTTAACAATAATTTGTAACAGAGATATAGAGAAAGTCATGTGAGTTGAACACATTTTAATAATCGTCTCTATTACGATGTTTGCGGTCGATCCTACTACTGACTCATTTGTTACCACAGCGCTCGAATATGTAGACTGGAGCGCAGCTACATCGCTTGAAACAGGTTATGTTTGACTCTAGCAGAAATATTACCCTGATGACATTTTGGTATAGTTGATCTCTATTCAATAATATAGCGTTTGTTCGAGAGATAATTTTAGTGTGAATTATTCGCTTTAATCCTAGGGTTTACGGGAGGATTTGTAATGTCGGATCCATAGTAACGGAAGGATAGACATAATTCTGGAGTATGGTCATCGCATATTCATTCCTCTGCACATGCGTTGTAGCTATGAGGTCAGCGACTACTCTGGCATGTAACATACAAAACCATGTAAATGTGTTAACAATGGTGAAAATTAAATTTCTTGCTTTCACTTAATACGTGTACTGCTTTATCTACATTTCATCATGATGAAATTTCGGTTTTCTTTTAGGATTATATTTAGAAGTACAAACCATAACAGCTTTATTTTTAGTTCTAAGTTCACATTAACACTAAAAACCACTGGATATCAAGGATATTGAAGTTATGAATATTCAGATTTTTCAGATGTTGAATATGATTTCTATATTTTTCCACAAAAAGAACTAGATCTTTATATCTGTATGTATTATTTATTTATATAATAATTTAAGTTATTTGGGTTTTTCTTTATTATAACTATATACATTATTTTATGTATTTATTTATAAATTGGAATAATTTTGGCGTTTTTAGTTAAAATATTGATATATTTATGATTACCTAAAGGAAATGGATCTTTTGAGTACCCTGAATTCAAAAGAAACACTTTTAGAGCCCGTATGTCTAAAAACAGAATAACTCAAAAGCAAAAGTCTGATAAACGCCAAACTTTTTAATCAATTTAATATCTTCCAAATACGTGACAATGAAGATTAAGAATATAAAAGCCGATTACTTTTTACATAGAATGATTTTCAAAATTGTTTATTTTTTCATATATGGAGGGTTGCCCCACTTAAGCTTAGAGGACTTTGGATCGGCCTTCCAATCCCATCATTGGCCAACATATTTATGTTTGTTGTGGCAACAGCTGACTGTTTGTTTCTGAAGTCTGTTGGACCAGTTTGAAGACAGGTTTACTCCACAATAATTTCAAAAGTCGCTGATTTGTAGCAGAGTTATATAGTTGGGCTTTCAATGATCGTGGAAAGGTGGAAACAAAACGAACTTTCCATAAGTAAGTCATGTGTAGGCCGTATAATACAGCTACCAAAAATTAGGCTCAATGTGCAAAATCACTAGCAAGATAAATCAAATGTGTTCCGTTCATATAACTTTTTCTACGACTCTGTAACAAATTATTGTTAATAAGATCATTCTTTTATCTATTTCACACTAATCGACTAACATTAGCAGAAAGCATCTTATTACTTAGTTCCTTATAAGTAGAAAGGAAATAAGAAAATACACTAGGCTAAACCGACAGTCAAATGTTTCAAAATGTGGTTACTATGGGATTGAAATCAGTTTCTTTGCATGACCAGTTGACAAGTTCAAGTATTAGAAAAGTATTTTAAAACTGAAACCAATAACAAGGAATATTTCGAAAAGGTTGTCTCCGAGTAAAAAATGTATATGACATAAATTCTGTGTTTAACAAGATCTACATCTTTTGTGTGGCAAGTGTTTTGTCTGTCTATTACGGTTTACTAGTTCTGCAAAATCCAGCAAAATGCATCTAGAATAAAGAGGTCTTCAGAGGCTATTCCCAGAAAATACAAGATATACGTTTTATTTTCACATAAATATCTTTAATGTGCAGTATTTTAATTAAAATGCTAGAGCCATTTTTGATACATTTTTTCCATGTAAAGGGTAGTTGAGAGTTGGGGGATATTCTTGGAATTTTCGTGTCACATCCTTGGAAGATACTGAACTGAAATAACCTTTTCGTTTTTTAGCTATACTACCCACAAACACACACGAACCTTTATCTGAAACTGTTTTTTTTGGGGGGGAGGGATTTAGGGAGATGCAAAACATATTCTTCCGATGAAATCTGGTATCAAGTTTTTGGGTACAATACAATACTTTCTCTATACACTATGTACATAGTACATGTAGAGCAAGTATAAATGGTTCAACCAATACGAACTAAGTCGCAATGGTCAAGGTGAAATCTGCAGTGACTCAAGAAAACCCACCAGTACAAGGAAACATTGCCAGCCGTATTTGAACTTCTAAGAGAATTATTTTTCAAACAATACACAGCAATTTGAGTCCAGAACAGTACACATAGCACGTGAGCATGCCTTGAAAGAGCGTTTCACCAACGCAAGAAGCTATGAACACCACCTGGCAGGTGAAAAGTGGCAATGGGTCTCTTTGGACGAAGCAATGACACAAATATACCCCGAAAAATTTATTACCATGAAGTGGGCCAAAATGGGCGCTCCAACTTCAATCGAGAGAACAAGGAAAATGTTTCTAAATTATTCATGGTGCTGCAGGTTACTGATCTTGAGAGAAACTTGGTATTCACAGAGTCGCCAACAAAGTAAAAATGAATGCAGCCTCTATCAAAGGAACCTTATGGACCTAATTTTTGACGAAGAGATGTTATATGGTGAGGATGCCTCAAATGTTTAGATCCGCATGGATGTAGCATTCAGTCCCACTTCTCGATCTTCCTAGCATTACTACCACCAGAAATCTGTGTAAACAGGTGTCAACGTGATAACTTTAAAAAGATTTCTGAGTAGTTACCAGGTGCCTCACCAATGGATGTTTGCAGATTTGGTCTGCTGAAACAGCACCTTGCATCTTGGCGTCCCACCACAAGTGACGGACTTTGGAAAGTCTGCCAGTAGAAGGGGGCTGAAATCCCCCTTCCTGTTCTTAGACGCGGTCGTCTACAATAGAAATTACGCTCCAGAACAATAGTTAAACCTGTGGACCTCTTAATGAACACAATAGTTAGTGGCGAAAAGGTATCTCACCATGAAAAACCGTAAGTAAAAACATCCGAACTTAAGTGGGGCAACCCTCCACAAGACACTAACGAATTTGATTAAAATATACCATACATTAAAGATATTTTCACTATAAATAAAATGTATATTTTGAATTTTCTAATAATAACATATAAATTCCAGTTCATTCGGGAGGATTTTTAAATAATCTTATACTACGGGCGAATGTGAAGCGGTATACGTAAAGTGCTACTCAAAAATGAAGCTCTGATTAAAACACACAATATATTTCAAATAACTTTACATGACATAAATTTGTTCCGAGATATCCGTTATTATTGGTTCGATTTCTCCGATACTTTGTTATTATTTTTAAGTCCTGTCGACTGCATGGCTAGCATATAGCGTCTGCCTGTCAAACATTTGGCTCACGTTATTTACTTCGTATTGCAACGAAATCTCTTTAATACTCCAGATCTGGTTACAAATTATTTGCTTTATTTCAGTGTTATGGAACGATTTATTCTCTCGTCGTTATGAAGCTCGTTCAGTTGCTTCGCTGTCTCACTGCCGCACTTTTCTAACTCACTTTTGAAACTGACTCTCGGGGCTTGTTGCTCTCTCTTTTATAGCTCTGAAGAGTGGCAAGAAAAGACATTTCCAGAAGTAGAAGTCATTATTGGCACGTGTGCCTTAAACACAGGTGTGACCTCTTACCCCATGAGCAATAGCAAATTTGATGTAATAAAATGCCGATAACACATGTGTTCACTCCTGAGAACAAAAAGAAAATCACCGGCAACAATTATTATCTAAGAACAATGGAAGGCAAGTCGTTCACACATAGGTATAGAGATTCAGGACGGCAAGGTGTAGGCGCGTAATGTCGCTATTTCTGCAAAAGTTCTACTCTATTAAAATGAGGTAGACGGAAATTAATTCTTTCATAAGAATAGTTTTATAAAACCTAATAAGTAGAGCTCGGTCCGGGGTCTCAAAATTTCCGGATTGATATTCGGTGTACACGAGTATAACTATGACGTAATAGAGCGGATGTGATCTCTCAGTCCGTTTCAAAACGCACTGCCTAGCGTTTTTCACTGAAAGAGAGTGCAGCTTGATACTGTAAAAATAGGAAAGAGCAGGCGTTGGACAGTGAACAAACTTGTGGAGGATTCAAACATATTTTGAGTGACAGGAGGAGTGTCTTTTTTGCGATACAGTAAATATGTATCTTGAAATTCACTGCAATGGGTTTTGCGTGAGTTTGCTAGATCTGTGTTCACTATCTTTTCTAAGCTCTGCATATTATTCTTATTTTTACTTTCTCTATACGTACTAAAAAAATAAAATAAAATAAAATCTGTAATACAACATCCTGGAACCTTGTTCCCTATACCAGGAAGTATATTGCAAACTTTTTAATTTATTTCCCACTTTTAAATTATTATTATTATTATTATTATTATTATTATTATTATTGATATACATCATTATTTTACAAATAATACTTATATACTAATAACTCAAAATTTAATTTAAAACAAAAACAAATTAATATAAACTGAAATAAAATAAGTTCCAACCATAAAACAACTTTCACTAACACTAAATAATCTATTATTAATTACTGGAATCCAGTAACTGGTAACCAGCTATTTACTCATGAAACTATGCCTTAGATTATTAAAATAAATGAAAAGCTAATCTTATAATACTGGTATCCAGCAGAATATGCACTGGTTACCAGCGCAACTAAATAATTATATTATACATCTATACGTACTATGTGTATAGTGTATAGAGAAGGTATTGTATTGCACCCAAAATTCGATAAAGAGATTTCACCGGAAATATATGTTTTGAGGCCCCCTGAATCCAAAAAAAACAACATTTTTTAGAAAAATTGTCAGTGTGTGTGCGTGTGTCTGTGGGCAGCATAGCTCAAAAATAAAAAGACCGTTAAATACCAAACTTGGTATTTATGTTTGGTATCTTCCAAGGATACGACACGAAGATTTTCAAGAAAATCCCCCACCCCAAACTACCCTTTACATGGAAAAATTTCGATTTTTTTTATTTTCTTAAAATGGCTCTAACGATTTTGATTAAAATCTCGTGCATTTAAGTTATTTACTTGGCAAATAACTCGCATTTTCTGGGAATAGCCTCTGAAAACTACTTTATTCTGGATGAATTTAACGGATTTTTGCAATTATAAACCGTAAGAGATGGATGAAAACTTATCACTTTTAAAAATGTAGAGTACGTTAAAACTCACAATTTACCTTATATTTGTATATTTTTTTCGTGGAATTTATTGTTTTTAAGATATTCCTTGTTTTTAGTTTCAGCGTTGAAAATCTTGCAATTTTCTCATACAGGAATTTATCAGCTCCTGTCCATAGAAACAAAGAAACTTCAGTCACATATCAACTAGCTTTTGACTATCACTTTAACATACGATACTCCTTTATATCGCATCTACTTAGAAGGAAGCATGTAATAAGACTATTTCTGCTAATATTATCCCAATTAGCATGAAGTAAATAGAAGCTTAAGATTTTTAACATTACTTTTATGCCGATATGTAGAGAAAGTTATGTGAATGGAACACATTAGATTTTTTGAATCAAGGTTTATATTTTTATTAGTAAACGTACAAGGCGGTTTTATTTACTAATAATTTTGTGAAATAATGATTTTAATGTGCTACTTTATGAATTAGAACGATGCCTATACTGTCAATGATCTACTATTGGAACAGATTATACATCCACGTGTGTATGTTTACCCTACAAACCGCTCCCCATTACTCTCTCTTTATACCGCTGACTCTCTATGTTCGTAACTGTGTGTGCTTCAGAACCCAAAATCTAGCTTTGCGATATATGTAGAGTAGAGAACGTCGTGTGATATAACAAATTAGATTCTTCATTAACTATTCGCAGTCAATAAACTTTCACGTTGTTATTTACCTGGGCCAAATAAGAACGGTAATATTTGGGCAGTGTGAGCTTTAGATATATTGGTTTTGGTGGTGGAAATAGAACAACTGTTTTGAAATTTTCCATGGAGTACAAAACCTCATCTCTCCACCAAGTGGATGATAGAGTAAGAAAATATTAAACCAACTTATTAAAAATCTGATGTGTACCATTCACATGACTTTCTCTGCATCTCTGGAACAAATTATTCTTAAAAAGCTTATACTTCTATTTACTTTCTGCTAATCAGAAAAAAAAAAAAACAACAACAACAGAAATAGGCTTATTACTCGCTTCCTTGTAAGCAGAAGCGAAATAAGGGTTAAAGTGAAAGTCAAAAGCTGGTTGCTATGTCACTGAAGTTCCTCTGTTTGTATGGACAGCAGTTGACAAATTCCTGTATGAGAAAAGTATATTTTTTTTCAAATCAAAAACCAAAAACAAGGAACGTCTCAAAAAAAGATGAACTCCAAGAAAAAAGTGTGTGTTTTAACGTACTCTACATTTTTCGTGTTGTAAGTTTTTGTCCATCTCTTACCGTTTAGCAGTTATTCAAAATTTCGTAAAATTCATCCAGAATTAAGTACTCTTCAGAGGCTATTCCCAGACAATTCAACTTATATATTTTATTTGTCAAGTGAGTATCGAAGGTTTAATCAAAATTGTTAGAGTCATTTTTGAGAAAATCAAAATTTTCGAAAAATGTTCCATGTAAAGGGTAGTTGGGATGAGGGATTTTTCTCAAAATCTTCGTGTCGCATTCCTGGAAGATACTAAACTTAAATACCATGTTTGGTATTTTACCGACTTCTCGTTTTTGAGTTAACGTGTTCACAGACACACAGACACGGACACACACGGACCTTTTTCCGAAAATGTTTTTTTTAGATAAAAGGGACCCTAAAACATATATTTCCGGTGAAATGTCGGTATCGAATTTTGGGTGGAGTGCAATACCTTCTCTATACACTATGTACACAGTACGTATAGAGAAAGTAAAATTTATAAAAAGGCTTAAATTGTATATGTAGTTCCCTTAATGTTAGTATAAAAGCAGGAAGTTACGTACGTAGCATATGTGATAAGGCGCAGATGTCATGCCAGGCTGAGAAGTTCTAACAATAGCATGTTGTTTTCAATTCCATGCGAATCAATATCATACAAACAGATGGTGCCACTATGTGCTGCTTTACTACGACTGTATGAACAACTTCGTTTGTTTGTTCTTTTCTTTTGTTTTTAATTTACTGACTACAAACTACTTCTTTACTTTTTCAGGAATAAACATGGAAGTGTGTATTGTGTTACCACCATACGACTTTCTTTATCAAGTTACTCGTTATATCTTTACGAGGGTGGTCTGAAAAGTTCTCGGCCTGATAGTGAAAAACGACAATTCATGCTTTCAAAGTAGTTCTATTTTTCAACATAATCTCCTCTAATATCAATAGATTTTATCCAGCGGTGTTCCAAGGTTACAATCCCCTCTCTGTAGTGTTCCTCTGGAAGTGCTGTACCCATTTACAGAAAGTAATTGCTTCTTCATTGGACGAAAAGTGCCTACCAGCGAGGAATTTCTTCAGTTTTGGAAACAGATGGAAGTCCGAGAGAGCCAAATCTGGGGAATAAGGTGGATGTTCATAGTGCAGATCTCTCAAATTCCCCATTGCCAAAACACATTTGTGGGCAGGTGCATTGTCCTGATGGAAAACAATATCTTTCTTTTTCAATCCGGGTCTGTTTTCACGAATACTTGCATTCAGTTTGGTTAGAAGTTGAGAGTAGTATTCTCCAGTAATGGTTTTACCTTTTTCGAGATAGCCAATCAACAAAATTCCTTTGGCATCCCAAAACACTGACGCCATGATCTTTCCCACCGAAGGCACCATCCTCGCTTCTTTGGAGCTGAAAAACCAGCTTCTGTCCATTGCCTCGACTGCTGTTTCGATTCGGATGTGTAGTGGTGAATCCATGCTTCATCCATTGTGACGTATCGGCGCAAAACGTTACATCTGTTCTTTTGAAAATCCGCCAAGCACTTTTCAGAATGCGAATGCGTTTGTATGCCCAGTGAGGATGCGCGGCACCCATCTTGCGCAAAGCTTTTTCATGTTTAATTACTGATGCAAAGTGTGACCAATACGTTCCTTTGAAATTCCAAGAGCATTAGCAATTTCACGCACCTTTGTAGGCCGATCTTCCAAAATCATGGCATGCACTTTTTCAATGATTTCCGGTGTAGTTACAGCTTTTCTACGTACTTCGCGAGGATCATTTTGGACGCTTACACGGCCACGTTTAAAATTGGCCACCCATTTCTTCACAGTGGAAACTGAAGGTGAAGAGTCACCATACATATTTACAATCCGCAAATGAATTTCTGTAGGTGTTAAACCTTCTTTTACGAAGAATTTTATCACGGCACGATACTCGAATTTCTCCATTTTCAAAGCACTTCCACTGCTTCAAACAACTGCCTACAGTCAACTATTGTGTGGAATGACTTGTAGTTTTACATAGAGTCTATTAACATGTACACCAATGTAAGGAAAAAAAATCAAGCAAGTAATGCCATGATCTCTGGGTGAGGCCGGTAATTTTCAGACCACCTAGGTATGTGTTCTACAAATTAGTTTTATAATAAGCATTTATTTAACTTGTGTACAATCTAATCAGTGTAACGAATGTTACAATGAGACTATACACATGTTACATACAACGTTTTATACACTTTTAGCGTGAAAAATCGAGAAAAATACATAAAAAATTTGATAAATGAAAAGTTATAATGCATCAGAGATCACATTTGTATGATGTAGTATGATTGCTAAACAGATGTTTCAAGTATTTCAAGACTTACAGTGGAAAACGGAAGGTAATGATAAAAATATTGAAAATATGGATTGTATTCCGCTTGAGTGTTGAGAGTTTATTAATTTCAGAAAAATTAAACGATTTTTTGTGATGTTTAGCACCCACTTTTACTACTTGCGGCACGCAGGTAATGTAAGATGTTAAAGAAAAAGAACATCAAATTTTTCAGAGCTGATAATTATGCAAAATTTTATTACTTCTTAATATGGTAAGTGATTTAAAGTTATATGGTAAGTGCGGTTTTATTTTTTCAGTCGGAGATTTATATGCCTTCGACGCTCAGTGTTTATATTCAAAGGTGAAATGTGAGTTGAAATTAAAAATAAAAGTCAACATGTCATCTTTTGGTAAGATTTTTTATTTCTTAAAGAGGTTCTCAGCGGGATATCAGCCAAAAAATCACATTTGCTCTACAGACCTGGAATTAATTAATTTCATGTTGCAGGTCCTGATGATACGTATTTACGTAGTTTTGACGATTTCGGGTTTACTTTCAGACACATTGGAGAAAATTATGTGGTGGTGATGACGTCATTGCTGACTTGTTGCCATGGTAATTACATCATTCATTTTCTGAAAGTGGTGACAGAAATAGGGCAATTGCGCCAGATTTATGCTGTCATAAGTTGTTTTAGGATTGCATAAAACGTATTATCTTCTCTACGAGCTCTTTATAGCCCAGTTCTTTATTTACATGATAATAACTAAGTGTATATTATATACACTTTTTTATCATATTCCAATATATACGCAAAAACCTAAAACCTAACTGTACCTACAGCGGTTCGTGAGTTGTTTGATGCGTACGGACACGCGTTAGATTGAAGTTTATAAGCCGAAATCCTCCCCATAGAAGTGCAGAAAGGGACTATTTCCATTATACCTCCCATTTATACGGATACACCACTTGGTATGGGCGTCTATACAAAGAGAATGCTACCAAAGACCCTCACTAGAGGCGACAGTGTCTCGCAGTTCTGTCCAAGGCGGTGACAGGGAAGATTAGGGCGTCTACAGAACCCTCAGCGAGAATCACTGTACATACGTAAAACTTGTTTTAAACGACATGACACCTCATATGCGCAAGAGAGGAGTGAGTGAGTGAGTGAGTGAGTAGTGTTTAAGGGCCCGTCGACAACTAGGTCATTTGGGCCCGAAGTTAAGAAAAAGAAAAACACATTAAAACAAATCTACAGAAGAAAAGTTAAAATGTGTTAAAAAACCCTTACAAAGGCACACACGAGAAAAGGCCCGGGTGATACAAACAAGGCTAAAAGGTTAAACTAAAAACACACACACAAAAAGTGGTCCCATATGGTAAAAGTCAAAGTCTAAAAAGTTAAAAAGGCTAAAATTGCACACACGCATGAAACAGGTCAGATGTCTTTGCTGAGGCCAATAGAGGCAACAAAGCGTAGCACCATATCGACGGAATTGGCGTCGTCGCATAAAATGGCAGGTAAGGAGGTACCCAGGCCGATGGATTGCCGTTCACGATGAAATTTCAGACAATCAAGCAACACATGTGCCACAGACAGACGAACATCGCAGGTCTGACATATAGGAGCTGGCTCAGCGCGTAGAAGGTAGCCATGTGTTAGCCGCGTGTGACCGATACGCAGACGCGTAAGGATAACCTCGCGGCGCCGGTTTGGCTGGCAAGATGTGAGCCATGGCTGTACCGTGTCTTTGAGTGTACGAAGCTGTGTACCTGTTAAGTTTTGCCAAGATTGCTGCCAAGCTAAAAGAAGAAACCTGCGAAAGTAATGTGAAACATCCACTGAGGGCAGAGCCGCTTCCGAATAATCCTGCAAGGAGCAGGCAGCCTTGGCAGACCTATCCGCTACCTCATTACCTGCAATACCGACATGACCTGGAACCCACGTGAAGATGAACTGGTAGCTGCAAGCAATCAATTCAGAAAGGCGAGATTGAATACGCATAACGAGTGATGAGGAGCCAGTATACTGCTGCAGAGCCTGTAGGGCACTCAAGGAATCGCTGCAAACAAGAAAACTACCAGGTGCTAAAAGCGAGATAAAATCTAGAAAGTAAAATATAGCGTACAGTTCGGCGGTGAATACCGAACTGGCGTCCGCATTGAAATAAAAGGCACAACCTGTAGCTCCTGCCAGCTGGGAGCCGTCAGTGAATACCGGTGCATATGCCCGGTAATTGCTTAAAAGTTCGTAAAACAGTCGCTAAAATACCTCCGGAGCAGTCGAACGTTTCACAAGGTTGGAGAGGGTCAGGTCGAAACTGGGATGCCTCAGTTGCCAAGCAGGTTCCGGATATACAAAAACACGCTCCACAGGAGGCAATCTGAGACCCCTATCGGAGAGCAGTTCACGAAACCGAATACCACAGGGGCGTGAAGCAGTGGCGTTCCTCAGATAGCGGTGTAAATAATCCGGGCGTAACACAGGGTTAAAACAAGGATGGCGGGGGTTCGTATACAACTTAGCAGCATACGAACAAAGTAAAAATGAGCGACGCACTGCCAGTGGGGGTTCACCAGCATCGGCATACAAGCATTCCACACGACTAGTGCGGAAGGCTCCTGTAGCAAGACGTAAACCGATATGATGAACGGTGTCTGAAAGGCGAAGTTTAGAGGCGGTCGCTGCGGCGCAAATAAAACAACCGTAGTCTAGTTTTGAGCGAACGAGTGAACGGTACAAACGCAGCATCACTGAACGATCGCCGCCCCACGACGCACCAGAAAGCAGTTTGAGGATCCGCAGCGATTAGTCACAGGAGGCACGAAGGTATCGGATGTGGGTACCCAAGAAAGTTCACGGTCTAGGTGGAGACCTAAGAACTTCAAGGACGGAACGAAAGGCAGTAGCACACCGTTCAATTGGAGGTCAGGAGGAGGGTGTACTCCGCGAAGACGGTGGAAGTGTATGCACTGAGTTTTCGTAGGGGAAAAACGAAAACCATTGCGAAGCGCCCAACCAGCGATGGAGTTTATGGAGAGCTGGAGTTGTCGTTCGAGATGTTCAGTGCTGTAGGAGCGATAGTACAGCGCAAAGTCATCCACATACAGTGACGATGATATCCCACTACGTATCACGCTAGTAATGCCGTTGATGGCCACGGCAAAAAGCATAACACTAAGAACGGAACCTTGGGGTACACCGTTCTCCTGAATTTTCTCCCGCGAGAGAGTGTTGCCAATACGGACACGAAAGCGGCGCAGCTGGAGAAAGTTGCACAGAAATAGGGCCAGATGGCCGCGTAACCCTGAACTGTGCAAATTACGCAGAATACCATATCGCAAAGTAGTGTCGTAAGCCCTCTCGAGGTCAAAAAAGACACTCACGACTTGCTGCTTCAGAAGGAAAGCATTCCGTACATAAGCTTCCATACGCGCCAGGTTATCAACGCTTGAACGACCGCGACGAAATCCGCACTGCTCGGAACAAAGCACTTCGTTCGCCTCCAACCACCAAGTAAACCGAATACTGATCATGCGTTCCAAGGTCTTGCAAACGACGCTCGTGAGGCAAATCGGCCGGTAAGAGGATGGGAGGGTCCGGTCTTTGCCAGGATGAGGGATAGGAATGACAATACCCTCTCGCCACACAGGCGGGAAAACCTGTTCGCGCCAAATGCGGTTATAGAGGTCCAGAAGGAATGTAACGGCTGCAGGTGGGAGGTGAAGCAACATTTGTCGGTGAATATCATCGGGACCAGGAGAAGAGTCCCTCGCAGCGTGTAAAGCATGAGTTAGTTCCGCAAGGGTGAAGGGTGCATTGTACGGCTCACTACAGTCACTAGTAAAATCAAGGCGAAATCTCTCAGCAGCTTCCTTAATGGGAAGAAATGCATTGTCGTAATTGCCCGTTGCACTTGTCTCAGCGAAGGAGGTGGCTAGGGCGTCGGCAACATCCCGTTCGCTGGTGAAGGTGGAGCCGTGAACGGTAAAGCCAGGGATGTATGTCCTGAGACATTTGCCGGTCATGCGGCGCACCGAAGTCCACACTCTCTGTGAGGAGCTCCTGCGAGAAAGCGAGGAGACATATGCTTTCCACGAATTCCGCTTGGCATTACGAACGATATAGCGCGCCTTAGCCCGGGCGCGTTTGAAAGCAACAAGGTTCTCCGCCGTCGGGTGTAGGTGGAAAAGACGAAGAGCTTTTGCTTAGTACCCTTGAACGTGAGAAAGATCGTACGCAATGGGTACTCCTTGCCCTCACGTTTACCATGTAGACGGTACGCCTACAAACTCGCTGTTCTGAAAGATGGGTGGCAATATCTTCATTGGAGAGGTCGTCTAAGCTAGAGGTGGTCACAACTCCTCTGCAGATGTTCCTGGACTTGTGGGGGTAAACTTTAATGCTGTACGATCCCAACAGAGTAGCACGAAGTACCTTGTCCGATTGGTCTTTATTGTGGACCTCTACCAGTAGCGTACCGTCTCGCAGCCTTGTCGCGTTTTTAACCTTGCCGCAGATCCTGTCAACTTCCCTTTGCACGTAGAATGGACTTGTGTCTGAAAATTTCTTCGTCTCGTTCAACATAGCCTTGATAATAAAAAAAATCTAATAAAGAATATCTTCTAATTAAAAAAATAAATGATAATAGAATTAAAGCTAATCTGGTCAAAATAAGAAGGTGGTGCGCGGTTTGACATATTGAAAGGATCCCCTTCCGGAACCGTCGGCGTCAGTCTGCCATCCGGGGGTTAAAGAAGAAAAGACACCAAATCTCCACGGTCTGTGCCGTCATGGGAACCATCCCGTGACTGATACCCAAGGCCTACGTCACAAGGGTTACCCTCCAAACACCACTGCTGGTCCATATGCGTATACCGTTCACCATGCACGCCCCGGTTTTAAGCCCCTACCACAGGAATAACCGCCTGTGGCTCCCCGCTCTAGGACGTGCAGCGACAGAACATATGCACGGATTCAGGGGACTTGTGGTTGATTACGCCGGGGCAACGTCAGCGGTAACACGTCTGGCCCGTGAAATTATACCAACGACGTAGCGCGGCCGTCGGGACACCAGCACAGGCCGGACTTACTAACAAGCTACGTGAATGTACTTGACGGTATGGACGGGCTCCGCACCTAAGGCTACACATAGGGGCAGTGGGGAGGGTGCACCCAACCTTCAGGCCTGGGACCTCCGTAGAGCACACAAATTGGGAGCCGCGCTGGAACCGTGAGACAGGAACCACGGGGATAGTGAAAGATCCCTGCTGTTGAGCTAATAAACCTAATGCCTTACAAACTACTAAGTTCCATAAGCCTAGAAGAGGAAGAGGGTATAAATGTAAACAAACGAAAGAAACACATACAGTACACAAGACGTGGCAACAGTGAATGGCGATGGGTAGGGTGAAGTGGCGGTGAGCGGCTCGGGAACCCCCGGGTGCGCCAAACCCGTACCTACCGTAGTAGGCCCCTGGGGGCCGCAAGAGAGGAGAAATGAGGAGAAATGGTAAGAATGGTGGGGGAACAAAGGACGCACATATGAATCCTTGCACTTAACAGTTGGGAGTTAAGTTGGTACATCAGCTAAAAACAGATGGAAAGCTTTACCCGTTTGACTTTCTGAACCAATCACATTCCGGTTGGTCGGACTGACAAGGGAAACGAATCTAGATGCAATAACTGTTGCAATATCTGGCTATTTACAACTACGTGTTCAGTTTGTGAACTCCTAACACGTGCGTTGAGTTGTTCTGTGCAAGCTACGTATTATTCGTTGCTATTTATATTTATTGTAATTGTTGATAGTGTTGGTGTTTGTTTGTACATGAGGGAACATAAGATTTTCACAGTTGTAGAGGTGGATAGACTTTTGCGGAAGGTGTGGCGAGGGTGGACGCGGCTTCATGAAAGGAGAAAGTGAACCATGTGCACAAAATAATAAGAAAAACACAGGAATTAGACCGAATCGTCAGTTAAAGTGAACCACTAATGATATAACCTTAGTGATGATGACAATGACGATAATGCTTCCGAGAATGATGACGACGGAGACTTGGATAGGTTTGAACCATTAAAATTCTAAACCGGCGAAGATCACTTTGTTATACCTTCTTTTATTGTAACAAGCTATTTTGCATTAATTTGTGCTATATTGTCCTAAATACGTAATGTATGCTTCACACAGGGCAGCATAGCCAATCTTACACGAATATACCCGGACTGTCAAGTGTAAGGATTCAGCAGCGGGGATATAACATCAGATGGAACATTGACTCCACCTCTCTTATTGTGGAGTGGGCTGGTCAGTGCTATTGCGCGCGCATTAATGCTTGGAGTGTTATGACGACTAACTCAAGCTGTACCAAATCTCCAACAGTGTTGCACTAATTATTAGTACATCGAGGTCAACCTATTCGGAATAACTGTCATCGGTAGCGGCTTACTAGTTTTTTTTTAAGAAATCTTATAACGCACTTCACATTTGACGGGAGCGTCACATTTACTTTGTAAGGTTATGGTGTGCGAACGCGTAGGCGTATGATGACCTCACTATCGTAGCAGGACGAGATTGAATTACGATACAAGGCGACGTAAAATTGGTGGCGCTATTTCCACTACTTTCTGTGCTACATTACAACAAAGTTTAGTTTCAGAATTTCTGTTTTACAATTATCAGAACGGAGATTGCTGAAGCAGTAACTCTGTGGCCGTATTTACTAAGTCCCGGCGATCTATGTGGTTTCCGTGGCTTCGGCAGATCTGGTGGTCAATATTCTACCACGTCTTCTGTACCCATCACTTCCTTGTCACCTGTTTCAGGGCTCAAGAACAAAGCGACGTCTGGATGTAATGTAAATGCCTCTTCCTGGCGTCGTTGCAGAAGCCTACAGGACCTGCCTCCGAGATACCTTCAGGTGTATTTCAGGGGTTTGTTTGGGAGTGTATCGGACGACGTCATATACGTGGTGTGTCCAGAAAGTAAGTGCCGGTTAGGAAAAAATATCCATAAAATATTTGTTTTTACAATAACATTTATTTGTACACAAAAAGACTTTCCTTAACCTATTTTAGACACAGCTGCCACTATTATTCAGGCATTTATCATAACGGGGAATCAGCTTTTGTATATCCTCTTCAAAGAAAGCTGCCGCCAGTGAAGACAGTCAAGGCTGAACACCGTGTTTTGTGGAAAAATATCACAAAGCATTCTTATTCTAAACCGTCGATTTTCACGAATTGCCTCATTCTCTTCTTTAGCTAAACTATCAATGGCAATAGAGTGCTTCCTCATGAACACTGGATACCCATCATTGAATTACTTAACAAACTTTCTCATCATTCTATCCCACATTACATTTTCACCGTACATTGTCAACGGATTTCAGCTGGCTTTACATTCCTTGCGTTCAAAACCCGTATTACGGAATGCACTTCACAGATAGCAGGATCAGAGATTGTCTTAAGCATTTTGAATGGTCGCTAGCAACTGTAAACACAACACGCTCCGCTGTAATGGCGTCATTGGACAGACAGTGAACCAGAGAGACGAATGCGATTGTGTGGGACTGTGACACCAGCGTTGTGGTGACCCTAGAACGAAATGATACTTTCCGGACACGTTTCACACATGGAAGGACACTTCCCAGGGTACGTAAGTTGCAAAGAGCCACAACAGTCTACATGTGATGCTGAAACCCTTTGACCTAGGCCCTGTACTTGATAATCCCTCTCCTAATAACTATGTTTCTCAATTCGATCGGAATAAATGTTTCTGGAAAAATAGACTATACAAATTATTTTGCGAAATTAATTTTATGAAAATTGGATTACGGAGAACAGATTTAGAGAAAATTTTGTTTGAAATTTCAGACTAAGTAAAAAAATCTTATGTGCTCCACTAACTTTGTTTTGTGTACTTCTCTGTAACAAATTATTCTTAAAAACATATTCTCCTATCTAATCAAGATAAACGTTAGAAAATATGATCTTATTATTTAGTTCCTTGTAAGTAGAAGAGAAATAAGGTAACACACTAGTCTAAAGCGATATTCAAATCTCTTAAAAGATGGTTACAACATGATTGAATTTCTGTTTCGTTGCATGGTCAGGAGGTAACAAATCCCGTAGCAAAAAGTTAAAGCATTCTAAAATTGAAACCAATAACATAATATCTCGGAAATGGTTAACTGCCATATGTGTGTGTTTTAACGAGATCCACATTTTTTGTGTGGTAAGATTTCTTTCTATCTCTTACGGCATACCAGTTATGTTAAAGTCATTCAGAAAGCATTGAACTTCAGAGGCAATTCCTAGAAAATTTAAGATGTGCATTTAATTTGTCATGAAAGTATCTTTAACATGTAGTATTTTAATAAAAAATATAAGTAATTTTTGAGATAATTGAAATGTCCGAAAAATGATCTTGTAATGGGTAGTTGGGGGTAGCGGGATATTCCTGAAAAGCTTCGTATCCATCCTTGCAAGATACTGAATATAAGTACCAAGTTTGGTATTTAACCAACTTTTCTTACCCAAGGTCGTGGGTCCAAACCCGGCGGAGGACGATGGATTTTTTCGGGCGAAATGCTTAGCATGGTTTCCTTCGAAAGGGAAATAACGCTGTTGGTCCCGTGTCGTAGATTTACGGCACGTAAAAGAACCTCAATCTTTACAAAGTGTCCATTGAGCTAAATTAGGCGAATTTTCACGCTCAAGATAGAATGGGATGCTGAAAACAACAGTAAAAGAGCGCCAAAAAAATAAAACCCTATTTCCATTTTTTCTTGACTCTTGTTTTTTAGTTATGCTGTCCAGACACACATATGTACATGCGTCTTTCTCCAGAAATGATATTTTTGTTCAGATGCCCACAAAACATGTATTTCCTGTATTTACACTGAAATCCGGTATCGAATGATTGGGTTGACTGCAATTCCTGCACTGCCTACTATAAACTTAGATCTCGCTATAGAAAGTGAAATGAAATGGAGTTTTATTTATGGACGCTCTTTAACTACTGTGGTTCTCAGCGTCCCATTCTAAACTGGGCACGAAAAACCCTTAATTTTGCTCAGAGGCCTCTCTATCAAGATTGAGGTTCTTTAACGTGCCCTAAATTTACAACAAGGGACCTACGGCTTTACTTCCGTTCCGAAAGAAGCCATGCTAAGGATTTTTACGCCCGAAAAAAATCCAGTCCTCCTCCGCCAGGTTTGAACCCGTGAATTTGGGTACATGAATTTAGCATGGTAACCATTACACCACGGAGGGCGACGACTCGATCTAGGTATAAAATTACGGCGTAAACATAGTTTCTAATGGATATAATTACGGTTAGAAATTAAAATCTTTCACACTATTAAATAAGCTAGTAGGCAAGCTAGTGAAGACATTAATTACTAGGCAGCACCATTAAAATGTGCATGTTGGTGTTAGTCCCTTTAAGAGCAGCAAGTTGCACTTTTAACGAGAGCTTTCCACCTGTTGTAGTGCGCTTATCAAAGCATATTTCAGAAGGCTGCGGAATGGTACACACTCCAGTACCACGCTCACATCAAAGGCACAGAGAATTCCGTCACCAGTTGCAGCAAGTTTTTCGTGCTTTGTCATGTTTTAGCCAAGTTCCCTAGATGCTTTCCATATTAAATTAATTGGTTGGCCGTAATTAAAACAGAAACCGTGTTGGATTTGTGGTTAGGTGAGGGCAGGCAAATTTCTGGAACAGAAATTGGTTTGAGGGCAAGATTATCACTAAAAGCTGCAACAACTGACAACGTTGCATAAAACATAAAAGAAATGAGAGAAATGCCAATAATATAGGCATCACATTCTCAGTTACAAAAATCCGATGTGTTGCATTCTCGTGGCTTTCTCTACATGTTCTGCAAACAAACTGTTGTTACAAAACACAATTATTTTATCTACACTATGCTAATTTAAAAAAAATAAAACATTAGCAGAAATGGTCTTATTACTTGCTTCCTTGTAATTATAAGGGAAATCAGGGAATACAACAGGCTGAAACGATAGTCAATTTTTTTTAAAAGCCGGTCGCTATGTGACAATTTTAAATCAGTTCTCTTTGTGTGGCCAGGAATAAAACAAAAGATAAAAATGACTGCTACCGTGGTCGAGTGCTCAGCGAGCTGATTTCTCACCCGGAGGTCCCAGATTCGATTCACGGCTGGGGCGTGGAATTTTTCTTTAGCATAGTTATTCCCTATCCCCCACAGAGTCATGTGAGAGTGAATGTGTGTATGTGGAGGAAAATAAAATTATTTAAACCAAACGTAAAAGAATCTACTGTCAACGAGTTGTTTCAAGTACAGTGCCCCCGATAGGACCTTAGATGTTAAGGGGGCTATATAAATGAAACAATAAAAAAAAAGGATAAAAACGAATGAGAGTTCTCGATTGAGAGAAGTATTTTAAAATTGAGAACAATAACAAGGTATATTTTGGAAATGTTTAACTCCATAAAGCTGCATGTTTTAAAGAGATCTACATTTTTGTGTTATAGGGGGTCCACAGATATTATTCCCAGAAAGTTAAAGATGCAATTCGATTTTAATATGCCCATTTTAATCTAAATTGTTTGAGATAGAAATACTTAATAATGGCATTAAGTATCGGGTATGTTTCAATCTTAATATTAATGGATGTTACACGAAGATTTTAAGTCTTCCCACTCCAAACTACTACCTTTACTGCAAAAGTTTTGATTTTCTGAAAAATTGCTCAAACGATAGAGACTCGAGAAAGTCATGCAAATGTAACACATAAGATGTTTGCTTTCTCTAGCAGGTATGTACAATGTACAAAATAAGTAGAGGAGGTATTGTATTCCACCCAAAAAATAGATTCCGCGATTTTAACGAAGGTAATTTTTCAGACCCCTGAATCAAAAAAAAAAAAAAAAAGAAAATTATAAAGGCCTTAACAAGTTCATTCTGCTGATGTTTATCTCGATTAGCTAGAAGTAGAAAGAAGAATATTTTGTGAGAGGTTTGTTTGGAGAGCATGTGACATTTCAGATGTTTTCAATTTGGTCGTTCCAAGAGAAGGGAGTTTTAATTGCATCACATAGTAATAGATTTTAAAAGATTTGACTATCGCTTCAGCGTACTGCACTCCCTTATTCCCCTTCTATTTATAAGGAAGCCAGTAGTAAGATAGTTTTGTTAATGCTTAACGTAAATAGCATGAAGAAAATAGATGAATTCGCGTACTATTTTAGTTCTAATTATTAGATCACCATATATCCACACTTCCAGATTTTTATAGAGAAAAATCCCTAACACCCAGCCGCCGGAAATCGAACCCGGGAGCATTCACACAGCAGACTGGTGTTCTACAGACTGAGCAACCGCGCCCGCCAGCAATTCTTCTTAAGAATAAGTGAGCGGCAAAGATTGTTCTAACACTGGTATCCTCCTGAGTACAAATAAACGGATTACTGAAAGGTTTGCCAACCACACAGTTATTCACTCTTTTCCTCTTGCTTGGCAAGAATTCTATTTTCGCCCTTAACCCATTTTCATGCCAACAGCGGGATGGGCGGTAGTTGGCAACCCTGGAGGTCGTTTCTACAGAAGTTATGACCTGTTCGCACTTCCTCCATGTTTATCAGACGTCCATCTGGCTGCCGTTACGCCGTACTTTGAGCAATGCGGTACGGACATCGATTCTCAATTCAGGAAAACGTTGAAAAACTTTTTCTGTGGCGGCCAAACGGCCCCATAACCTGTTGACAATGCAAAATAAATCAGTATTTCATTCGTATACTGCCAGTCATTAAGATATGAAGCGGCAGTCTGTTGCAAGTGTATAAAAACTAAAATCGTAACCATAAATTCACGCCAAACAATTTTCAGATGAGAACATCTCCAAAAATGATATTTATAGTTTCTGATGCAGTCTTTAATATTGGATTTTGGATTCAATTTGATATATATTCTATTAATTTATGCTCAATATTTATATTTTAAATATATTTTAAGACTGTACGAATCTGCCATTTTGTACTGAATTCTGCACCATTTTAGAGAAAAAAATCAAATCTTATGATGTACATTCACATGACTTTCTATAGCAATTCTACTGCAAGCTATTGTTAATAAAAGCCTACTATTTTATCTATCGGGTGTCTCAACTCGGGCGGTTGTAACTATGGTTAGGTTGGTAACGGAACTATGGAGGGGGAGCATTACTTTGAGCAGGTTTTTCCTCACTTAGTACTTGAATAATACTGCTAGAACTGTGTGATTGAGGTCAATACTATGTGGTTGTGTTTGTGAAGCGAAGTTGAAGAGAGATGTTCATTGCGAGTATTTTTTGATTGTGATAAGATTTCAGAATATGTAAAACGTAAATTTTGTGAGCATTCTTGCACCCTTGTATGTCCTCATCGCGATACTGACAGATTTAATTACTTAATTTCGTGAAATCGGGTCTGTACATAATGCTTTAAAAAGTGGTAGGCCCCTAAACCTTAAACAGAGACTTAACTGGAGGAAATTGCATATGTAATGTTAAGAAGCCCCAATAAATGAGTTCAGAAATCAGTACAAGAAACAACTGTTTCTGTGCAGACAGCACATAGAGCTGTTAGTAAGGAAATTAAATTGCGTCCCTAGAAATGTAAAGTACCTCTAAAACAAAATGAACTAAAAGAAAAAATCACAAACTATGCAAACATGATTACTATGAGGTAAACCCTATACAGAGACCCAGACAAGAACAAAAGAGTCAAAATGTGCCTACAGGGATGGGAAAAGCATTTATAAAATCTTCTATGGTAGTGTCAATTTCAGTTTAGCCCGTCTTCATTCCCAACAACATTTAGCGGGATTCGTTGCCAACTGGAAGGTCATGATTAAACATACTAGCCCATTCATCTCACTGCGGAGATGCATTTGAGACACCCGTTAATTCACGTTAATAGAGATTCAGATTTACAGAAATGCTGTATTAGATATTTACCTGTAGATCCAGCGATAGTCAAATATTTAAAGAACTGTGTCATAGCTTTGGAATGTCAATCTCTTTACTTGACCAGTAGAAACAAAATCGAATAATTTCCGTTTCCGTTTTAGAAAAGAGGCTTTGGACAGTTTAAAGCATTAATCGGAATACCTCCGAAATGGTTAACTATACAAATAATATATTTGACATAAATTATGTGCTGATCTACATATTTTTTCGGTTTACCAGAAAGTCTTTCAGAATGAAGATTATTTAGAGCTATTCTCATAAATTTCAAGAATAGTTTTCATTAGTCATGAAAATAGATTCAACATATGGTATTTTAATTTAATCAAAAATGTTGAGACATTCAAAACCTTTGAGAAAGATTCCATACAAGGATGCCTTTGGGTACAAAATTTCTCGAAAATTTTCGAGTCACAATCTTACACGGTGCTGAACTTAAATGGGGTGCTTGATATTAATTAACCAATTTTTCGTTTTTGAGTTATGATATTCAGACTCTCCCACACACATACGCGTACACAGGCGATCTAGGCTTTTTACTTTCTCTAGCACGTATACACATTATAAACATAGCAGGTAAAGAAGGTATTACATTCCACCCAAAGTGTATATACCGAGATTTAACCGGAAATACACGTTTTAGGGTCCGTTACATATAAACAACATTTTTAGAAAAAGGTACGCGCGTGTGTGTCCTTGTGTCTGTGAACACAATAACTCAAAAACCAAAAGTCGATAAAATACCAAATGTTGTATTTAAGTTATCTTCCAAGGATCTGATTTTAAGAAAAATCCTCCTAATTCAGACTACGCTTTACATAGAAAAAATTTCGAAAGGTTTCCAATGATTTTTTTATTAAAATACTGTATATTGAAGATATTTATATGAATAAACCATGTGCATGTCAAATTTCTGGGAATGACCTCTGAATATCTTTTATTTGTAAACGAATTTTGTATGACTGGTAAACCGTAAGAAATAGACAAAAAGGTGCAATACAAAGAATTTAGATCTCCTTAAAACACACATTTACATTTTTTCATGAAATTGGCCATTTTCGAGATGTTCCTTATAATTGGTTTCAATTTTAAAATACTTTTCTCACAAGGGAATTTTTCAACTTCTGACCATGAATTGAAACGAATTAAAACCACATAGACTTCGGTTTTTAAAAGATTTGACTATCGCTTTAGCCTAGTGCATTTCTTTATTTCCCTTTTAGGTTTAATAAGTGATTGATACGACAATTTTAACTATCTTAAGTTTATCTTGATTAGCATGAAGTAGAGAGAAGGATCAGCTTTTGTTACGAATGATCTGTTGCAGAATAGCTGGAGAAAGTCATGTGGATGGAATATATCAGATTGTTTTATTCAGGGACCTCAAAACTTATATTTTTGTTAAAATTCGCCTGCGAATTTTTCTGCCAAAGTGAAACATTTTCTTAATTACTTTCTCTACACGTACTATGTACATAGTGTATAGAGGACGTATTGTATTCCACCCAAAAATTCGATACCTAAATTTTACCGGAAATACATGTTTTAGGAGGCCCCTTGGATAAAAAAAAACATTTTTAGAAAAAGGTCTTTTAAGTGTGTGTGTTTTTGTGTGTATGTGTGTGTGGACAGTATAGCTCGAAAACAAAAGGACCGTTAAATACCAAACTTGGTATTTAAGTTTGATACCTTCCAAGGATGCGACACGAAGATTTTCAAGAAAATTCTCCCACCCTCAATTACTCTTTACATGGAAAAAATTTTCAAAAATTTTGATTTTCCAAAATATGCTTTAACGATTTTGATTAAAACACTATATATTAAAGTTATTTCCATGACAAATAAAATTTATATCTTGAATTTTTTGGGAATAGCTTCTGAAGAACTTTTACTCTGCATGACTAGTAAACCGTAAAAGATGGGCATAAAAACTTACTACACAAAAAATGTAGATCTCGTTAATAGACAGAATTTATGTCATACATTTTTTCGTGGAATTGACTGTTTTTGAGATATTCCTTGTTAGTGATTTCAGTTTTAAATTTACTTATACTTTTCTCATACGGGAGCTTGTCAACTCTTGGCCAGGCAAAGAAACGGATTTGAATCCCATAGCACCATATTTTAAAGCATTTGACCGTTGGTTTAGCCTAGTGTATTCCCTTATTTCCCTTCTACTTATAAGGAACTACGCAATAAAACTGTTTCTGCTAATGCTTATTAAATTAGCATACAATATAATATTAGGCTTATAAACAAGGATTTGCTACAGATATGTAGAGAACGTCATGTGAATGGAACACATCAGATTTTTTTTTTTTTAGTTTTTTAGTTTTTTAGATTTTAGTTTTTAACGTCCTAACGGACGATGAATGAAATTGGTGAAATGATGCTCAAAATGTTCTCGGGTCCATAGAGCTTCAAGTTACTCGAAATTCGTCTTCTCAGGATAAGAGAAAATCCCCAAAAAATCCGGGTAACTCACCCTAAACAAGATTCGAACTCAGGACCTTTTGAATGTGAGGCAGACAAGCTACCACCACACTACCTAGGCGGGCGAGTACATTGTAGAAGAGCGTGTAGGAAAGTAATGTGAAGGCACAGCATGTTAGACTTTTTGACTTAAATTTAATTGATGTTTCGTAGAGCTCATGCTAAATAACAACAGGTAAATATAAATTATGAACGGTTGCTATGTGAAAATATTTCAGCGCTTTCCTGCACCCCTTCTCTCAAGCAAGTATTAATCTTGGTGCATTCTTTGACAAGGAGCAAAGCTACAATAATCCACTAGACGTAAGAGCAGCTGCGTCACTTTGTAAATAATCACAGTCTTGACAACGACCGTGTTTTCACGTCACCATGACGACAGACAAAAACAGCTTCCTTCTTAACTTCATTACCGCTTTAATCGACCTATGACTATTCCGCGTGTCAACACATTATTAGATACCTAGATAATTAATGGAGGGTTGTCTAACAAATACGATGGGCGGAGGAATCCTCAAAGAGTTGCTTTCTTCTATCCATTTCCTTTCCCTTTCATTCCTTCATTCCCCTTCTTTATCTTTCAGGTCGAAGCAGGAGTGACTTAAGGCACTGCAGGCAGATGGTACGGTTGCTTGCTACCAGTGACACTCTCTTTCAACTGGTTGCGCTGGTTGAGGCTAGGTACGGACCGTTGTAGAGGTCTCCTTTCGGCCTCTGTGCGCCTGTATAGCCTTCGTGGCGCTCCAGGGCGGCCATCTAGTGAACTGTTAGGGACTTCCGAGCGTCTCTGCGCTTAGCTCCGTCGTTTCCTGTGTGCTGGCCTGTGGTTTCTCCTCCTTCCATCCCTTCCCCGGGGGAGGGGAGTGGCAGGCAACAATAGATCAATCATTACCTGGTCGCAGTTGCCGAGGTGTCCCCCGCCATTAGCATTCTCTATTCTCTACCTCTTCTACCCATATTCTTTATTATCATTTGTTTTATAGAGATAAAACAAGGTTTGTTGCTCTTTAAAATATGCAAGAAAGGACCAAATGATAAGTATTAAAATAGAGATAAGAACAGGGAATAGAGCGTTTTCAGCAAGAAATCAGAACCGATCCACTGAGGTGATGATCATCCGATTTTAAATCGTCATCTCTACCATACACTAACCATGCTATGGAATTTTTTACCCATGTTGATCCCAGGAATTCCCTCCTCGTCTAGGTAGTTCAATGTCCCCCAAGGGGTCGAAGGTTGAAGGACGAAGTAAGTTCAACAGTGATCATCCTATATCCCTGTCACGCTGCACCGAAAGACCATCTCCGACACTTCCAATTCGGAAGCAGGCCACCATGGGCGGAAGATGAATGAAATAATTAATAGAACAATATGGGAGAAACTATTCCAATATTCATTGGATCAGCTGGAATACTTCCAAAAATCCATGGGTCGGTCTGGACGGTCGCTGGGAACCAAACCATTTGACATTTGCAAGTATGGTATCAGGCGCAACCTCGCTCGTGGAAAACGGGGAAACATTTTGTTTGTTAGGTAAATATCTTGAATATACGATATTTTAATCAAAATAGTCAGAGATATTTTTGAGAAAATATAAGTTTTCGAAGTTTTTTCCATGGAATAGATAGTTTGAGTTGGGGTGGGTCCTCAAAATCTTCGTGTCGCATCCTTGGAGTATACTTAACATAAATACCAAGTTTAGTATTTTACCGGCTTTTTGTTTTTGAGTTTTCGTGTTCACAGACACACGGGCACACACACGCGCGCGTGCGCTCGGGCTTTTTCTATTTTTTTTTTTTTTTTTTTATACAGGACACCCTAAAACTTGTATTTACGGTTAAATTTCACTACCGAGCTTTGCGTGGAGAGCAATACCTTCTCTGCTTATGTACCGTGTGCTAAACAAAGGAAAATGACCTTTAAGCTTTAACATCTCTTAGATATATTTCATTAGAAGTGGAGGAACGCCGTTATAGTTTCTATTTTATAAAAGCTCGACTGATTATGGAATTGATTTCAGAGAGACAACTTAATCATCATCTGTTGATGGATTAGGAAATATCGCCTATTGCGGTCTCAAGTCTCTTTCCATGTTCACATCGATCTTCCAATATCTGTTTTCCCAAATGGTTGGTATTCATATGTCAGCTTGAGAAATCGAGTTTGACCAACTTCTGCAAATGCCTTCTCCGTGTTTCTCTACATTGCTTTAGAACCGATACCTCTCGTCATTTCTTCATTTTTATTTCCTCTAATACTTACACATAGTAACTAGAGAAAATATTGTATTCCACCTAAAATGTTAATACCGAGAATGTAGCGGAAATACGTCTTTAGAATGAAAACAATCTGATGTGGTCCATTCACACGACTTTCTCTACTTCTCTGCAACAAATTATTGTTAAAAAGCTTATGCTTCTATTTATTTCATACTAATCAAGAAAAAATTAGCAAAAATAGTCTTATTACTTGCTTCCTTATAAGTAGAAGAGAAATAAGGGAGTAACAAAGTGATAGGCAAAAGCTGGTTGCTATGTGATTGAAGTTCCTTTATATGTATGGACAAGAGTTGACAAATTCCTGTATCAGAAAGGTTAAGTTTTTCGAAGCTGAAAACAAAAATAAGGAATATCTCAAAAACGATCAACTCCACGAAAAAAATGTACACAACATAAATTGTGTGTTTTAATTTGCTCTACATTTTTTGTGTGGTAAGTTTTTGTACATTTCTTACGGTTTAGCAGTTATGCAAAATTCCGTAACACTCGCTCAGAATAAAGTAGTCTTCAGAGACTATTCCCATAAAATTCAAGATATACATTTTATTTGTCAGGGAAATATCTTTAATATACCATATTTTAATCAAAATCGTTAGCCATTTTTTAGAAAATCAAAATTTTCGAAAAAAAGTTCCATGTAAAGGGTAGCTTGGGGTGGGGGGATTTTTCTCAAAATCTTCGTGTCGCATCCCTGGAAGATACTAAACTTAAATACCGACTTTTTGTTTTTTGAGTTATCGTGCTCACATACTCACGGACCGTTTTACTGAAAATACCTTTTTTTGCATACAGGGGACCCTAAAACACAATTCTGGTGAAATCTCGGTATCAAATTTTTTGGTGCAGTGCAATACCTTCTCTATATACTATGTACATAGTACGTGTAGAGAAAGTAAAAAATAAAATACATTTTTGTAAAAACTTTATGCCTGTATTTGTATTGTGTGTGTGTGTGTCTGTGTGTGTTTGAGCGGCATAACTAAAATAAATATTGAGTTAAATACCAAACCCAACCTACCCTTGTATGGAGAAATTAATTACTATTATTATTTTCTCAAAAACGGCACTAACGATTTTTATTGCAATACCATATGTTCAGATATTTTCATCACAAATGAAGTGCTTATCATGAATTTTCTGGGAATATCCCGCGAATGCTCGTTCTTAATGGTTTTTCCATAACTAGTAAACAGTAACAAATATACAAAATTTACATCCATTTTATAACTCGAAGCACACATTATCTATATTTGGGGGTGGAGGTTAACCATTTTCGAGATATTAATTAATAATTGTTTGGATTATTCGATACTTTTCTCTGATGGAAAGATGTTATTCTTTTGTTTCTGATGGTCATGTAAAAAGAACGGAATTTCATAGCCATCACATGGTGGCTAGCACTTAGAAGAGTTGCCTGTTGTTTAGGACATACTCCCATTAGACCTATAAATGGATAAATATGTAATACAACTATTTTTACAAATATTTATTTGGACAACAGCTTGTTACAGAGTGAGTAGCATGAATATAACGACATTCGGGTTTTATTTTATAAAACTGTTTTACCCATCACCACACACACATCCTTTAATAGCTCTGAGGTACCTCACTTCTGCCGCATTTATTTTACCAAAGTCTTATTTACTCTCTCTGCCAAGTACATAACAGGTAGAGAATGTATTACATTACACTCAAAAATTCGAATTCGAGATTTCATCGGAAATAAATTATTGAGGCCCCCTGAATCTAAAAAAAAATAATTTTTAAAAAAATCTGATGTGTTCCATTCACATGACTTTCCCTACATTTCTGCAACAAATCATTGTTAAAAAGCTAATCAAGAAAAAAAGCAGAAACAGTAAGTTGAAGCGAAATAAGGGAGTACCATAGGTTGAAGTGAAAGCCAAAAGCTGGTTACTATGATTGAAGTTCGTTTGCTTGTATGGACAGAAGTTGACAAATTCCTGTATGAGAAAAATTTTTCGAATCTGAAACAAAAACAAGGAATATCTCAAAAACGGTCGATTCCAAGAAAAAAAATCATATTGCATAAATTGTGTGTTTTAACGTGCTCTACATTTTTTGTGATAAGCTTTTGTCCATCTCTTATCGTTTAGCAGCTATGCGAAATTCCGTAAAATGCATCCATAATAATGCAGTCTTCAGAGCCAATTCCCAGAAAATTCAAGATATACATTTTGTCAGGTAAATATCTTTAATATACAATCGTTAGAGCCATTTTTCAGAAAATCAAAATTTTCGAAAAAAGTTCCATGTAAAGAGTAGTTGGGGTGAGGTTACTTTCTTGAAAATCTTCATGTCGCATGGAACTTTTTTCGAACATTTTGATTTTCTCAAAAACGGCTCTAACGATTTTGATTAAAATATCGTATATTAAAGATATTTACCTGACAAATAAAATGTGTATATTGAATTTTCTGGGAATAGCCTCTGAAGAATAGTTTATTCTGGATCAATTTTACGAAATTTTGCATAACTACTAAACCGTAAGAGATGGACAAAAACTTACCACACAAAAATGTAGAGTGCATTAAAACACACAATTTATGTTATATGAACTTTTTTCGTGGAGTTGATCGTTCTTTAGATATTCCTTGTTTTTGGTTTCAGCTTTAAAAAACATCCTTTTCTCATACAGGAGTTTGTCAACTCCTGTCCATACAAATAAAGGAACTTCAGTCACATAGCAACCAGCTTTTGACTGTCACTTTAACCTTTTGTACTCCCTTATTTTCTTCTACTTATAAGGAAGCAAGCAATAAGACTATTTCTGCTAATTTTTTGTCGATTAGCATGAAATAATTAGGAGCATAAGCTTGCCAACAATACTTTGTTGCAGAGACGTAGAGAAACTCATGTGAATGGAACACATCAGATTTTTTTTTTTTTTTTTTTTTGTGCATTCATGTTCGTTTATTGCATTTTATAATCGGAAGAGCATGTTCGAACAGAAAGTTTTGTGTTTTGTTTAAAAAATCTCCCTCAGAAACATGGAAGAAGCTTTTGGTGAAGCAGCGATGATGAAGACTCAGGTGTATGAAGAGTATAAACGTTTTAGTCAAGATTTTCGAACGATAAAGAAATTACTGTATATGCGATAAGAGCACATATCTGACAATGGCTTCCAGTTTCGTTACACGTGGTGACAGAAGTGTGTTACTGAGGAAGGGAACTATTTTGAAGGAAGTCTTTATGGTAACTTGTTTCTGTGCTGTTTACACTTTTTAATGTAATATGTATATTTACATGATAAATAAAATGTGTTTCTTGAATTTTCCGGAGATAGTCTGTGAAGTCTTCTCCATTCAGACGGAATTTTGTATCTGGTAAGCGTAAAGTAATAGAAAAAACGTACTGAACAAAACAGTGAGCCTTTTTAACCACCCAATATAGGACAAACATTTTTTGTGGCATAAGCCATTTCCGAGATATCCGTTATTAATGGTTCCAATTATTCAATGATTTCTTTTTCTTTTAAGTCATCGATTTGAAGCTGGTTTTTTTGTTTACACCTAAACAGAACATAAGTTTAACCTCGCAACATCGGTTAAGAGAGGTAGTTATCTATGATAATTTCTCCACTCTTGTTCTGGGATATTATTGATATTAGCTCTATCTTTCTCGACGGGTAGCTGACTTGACTGCACAGTGACAGCTCAATAAGGATATGAATTATCGTTGTATTTGAGGAAAATGCTCGATCCGATGGCTTTGAATTGCACGCCTCTCCATAAAAAACCTCGTACGTCAGACAGGAGCAAGTTTGAACCTACATTTACAGGCATTAAAGCGCCAGAAAAGAAAAATGAAGAGCGAGTAATGGTACTTAAATGTAGCAAGCTTCTATCCTTACATCCGGTATAATAGAGAGTTCATAATCAATCATCACTCCATCTCTCTCCCGAGATCGTGTGTATTTTCTGCTCCATGGACAACAGGTTCCCTACGCGTTCAACTGTTTTTGCTGTGCCAGAAGGCGGTTACCATGGATACGGCGAGCTGCAATACTATTAACTATATTCACGGTAAATAAATGAAAGTACAGCTCATGTTATTCAACCCGTCATCAGAATATATAAAGTCTGAACTGTTTCCATGGGGATAAATTAATTACATTTTTACTGTCTCTATTCGAACTATGAAATGGCGTTTTATATATAGACGCTCTTCAACTGCTGTGGTTCTCAGCGTTACATTCTATACTGAGCGTGAAAAACCGCTTGATTTTGCACAGAGGCCCCTTTGTTAGGCTTGAGATTATTTTACGTCCCCTAAATCTACGAAACGGGAACAACGGCTGTACTTCCAATAAGAAGGAAGCCATGTTAAGGATTTTTACGCCCGAAAAAATCCATCATCCTCCGGGTTTGAACCCGCAAGCTTGGGTATACAAGCTAGCATAATATACGTACTATGCACATACATATTGTATTCAGTAGGAGTTGCATTAGATGCCGAGATTTCACCGGAAATACATGTTTTTTTGGAAATAAATTTGGATTAAAATACCCTATTTTAAAGATATTTATATGAAATCCATTTATATTTTGAATTTTCTGGGAATAGCCTCTAAAGACCTCTTTACGCTAAGTGAATTTTGCAAAATTTTGCGTAGCTGGTAAACTGTAAGAGATAGCCAAGAGCTTACTACACAAAACATGTAGATCACGTTAAAACACACAATTTATGTCATACACGGTTTTTTTTCGTTGAATTGACCATTTCTTAGGTATTCCTTGTTATTGTTTCAGATATAAAATTCTGAAACTTTTTTCTCAAACGGAAAGTTATAAACTCCTGGCCCTGCATAGAAACGGATTTCATTTAAATTGCAACCGACTTTTAAAAGATTTGGCTATCGTTTAACCTAATGTATTTCCTTATTTTTCTTCTGCTCACAAGGAAGCAAGTAAATTAAGACAATTTCTGCTATGTTTATCTCGATTATCATAAAGTGGTAAAAGAATATGTTTTTAACAACAATTTGTTACAGCGATGTAGAAAAAGTCATGTGAATGGAACACATCATTTATTTATTTTTTTTTGATAGCTTTCATTTACTAAATGTTAATAGGATGAATACGTGTATTAGTACTATTCGTATCATCGATAATCGTTCTCGTGTACATTGCCGGTCCCTGAGGTCACGCTAGTTTTGGTGCAGGGGATCGTGGATTCGAGTTCCGCAGTGCGCATGTGTGTTTGTAAATGTGTATATTTATATGCGTTTGTAAGGAAAAAGAAAACAAATAGGACAACAAAGGAAATGTAGAGAAAATGGGTAAAAACAAAACAAAAAAAAAAAAAAAAAAAAGGAATACAGTGTCGGAGTCCAGACAAGATTGTTCAGCATTGAAGTTTCTAAATGTCTAATTCAGTACTGGTTAAAAGTATGACTTGAACTGATGACTGAAATAATAGTTTACTGTGACCTAATTATTTTGAAAAATTATTTTTGTGTAATGTGGTATAGTTACGTTGTATCTGCAACAATGTTGTTTTGGTTTCCTTGTAAGAGTTTAAATGCAGTGCCTGTTGTTTTATTATTGTATTTATTGTTATTTTATTATTGAATATTTTATATATATATATAACAATACACAAACTTGAAGAATGTTTAAATAGTTATTTGTGCTTGAAGTTAATTGAAGTTTTTTATTGTTTTACGCAACATTCAAAAGTTCTTTCTTTCCTTCTTTTTTTCTTCTTTATTTATCTCTTTATTTATTTCCTTTTCTCTTTATTTTTTCTGTCTTTCTTCATTCTTTTTGTATTTCTTTCTTTCTCTCTTTCTCTTCTTTTTACCTTCTTTATTTATTTTGTTCTTGTTTAACTCCTTAGGTCATTCTGTAACGGTTGCTTTCCTTAACCATCTGCTTACATAATTTGTTAATAGGTACATGGCATTAGTTTTATAGTCGGCTTCCTGTATTGTATACTTTATTGACTCTGTAAATGGACACATGGTTCGTGGTATTGAATATCAAAGTAATTATTTTCGTCGTAGAAGTTAAAACCTCAAAAAGATACACAGATTCCCGCAACTCATGAACGCGAAATAAATGTCTATTATCTGTAAAAATATCAGGAACTTAAATATTTTAGTAAGTAGCATTTTATAGCTCAAAAACGAAAAGACCGTTAAATACCAAACTTAGCATTTAACTTTCGTATCTTCAAAGGATGCAACACGAAGATTTTTAAGGAAATTCCCCCGTACTAAACCACCCTTTACATGGAAAAAATTAAAAAAATGTTGATTTTCTCAAAAACGGCTCTAACGATTTTTATTAAAATCTCTTCTATTCAAGATATTTACATGCAAAATAAAATGTATGTCTTGAATTTTCTGGGAATAGCCTCTAAAGAACCCTTTAATTTGGATGAATTTTATTGGATTTTGCATAACTAGTAAACCGTAAAAGTAAACAAAAACTTACACACAAAAATGTAGATCACAATAAAACACACAATTTACGTCATATACATTTTTTTTCGTAGAGTTTACCGTTTTGAGATATTCCTTGGCATTAGTTTCAATTGTAAAGTGTTTACACTTTTCTCAGACAGGAAGCGTCCGTTTTTCTCTTATTCTACTTCTTGCTAAGCAAAGAAGCGATTTGCAATGACGATCGCATAACGACAGCTTTTAAAACATTTGACTATCACTTTAACATAGCGCTCTCTTTAGTTCCCTTCTACTTATAAGGAACTAAGTATAAGAACATTCTACTAATGTTTATCTCGAGTACCACTGTATAGAAAGAAGAATCATCTTTTGTAAGAAGTTTGTTTGTAGTGCAGCTAGAGAAAGTTATGTGAGTGTAACACATCAGTTTTTTTTTTTTTTTTTTTTTTTGTATTTAGGGGATCCCAAAATATATATTTCCGGTGCAATCTCGGTATTGAAATTTTGGTTGCAATACAATACCTTCTCTAAACACTATGTAGAAGGTACATGTAGAGAAAGTAATTATATTTCATGTATCATGCATAGTGACAGAATAGTCAACAGTTCCAAAAACAGTCAGATGTACCTGTGAACAAAGCAACATCGGACAGCATTAATGTAAATGGATGCAGCCATGCAGATTTGAAATACCTACGCAATATCCGGTGAGATCCCAGAATCTATAATCAAATGAACTATTACACAACCACTTTCGAATTACTGTGTTAATTATCAAATGAAGCTACCGCTTTCCTGATTGAGAATCAAATAAATGTTGGAACGCGATGCTCTATTGAGATATGTAGTCAAAATTACCAGCTGATAGTTAGTACTTGTATGGAACTACCTACTTAAAAATCTGATGTGTTCCATTCACATGACTTTCTCTACACCTCTGCAACAAATTATTGTTAAAAAGCTTATGCTTCTATTTACTTCATGCTAATCGAAAGAAAATTAGCAGAAATAGTCTTATTACTTGCTTGCTTGTGAATAGAAACGAAATAAGGGAGTACCAAGGTTAAAGTGATGCCATGTGACTGAACTTCCTTTAAACAAGCAATATCTCAAAAACGATCAACTCCACGAAAAAAAAAAATGCATATGACGTAAATTGTGTGTTTTAACGTGCTCTACATTTTCTGTGGGTTAATTTTCTGCCCATCTCTTACAGTATATAAATTTCCGTAAAATTCATCCATAATAAAGGGAGCTTCAAAAAGTATTCCCAGAAAATTCAAGATTTACATCTTATTTGTCAGATAAATGTCTTTAATATAGGATATTTTAATCAAAATTGTTACAGTCATTTTTGAGAAAATCAAAATTTTCGAAAAAAGTTCCATGTAAAGGTTAATTTGGGGCAGGGAGAGTTTTCTCAAAATCTCCGTGTCGCAACCCTGGAAGATACTAAACTTAAATACCAAGTTTGCTATTTACCGATTTTTCATTTTTGAGTTATCGTGTTCGTAGACACACGCACATACATACACGAACCTTTTTCTGAAAATGTTTTTTTTATATACAGGGGACCCTAAAACATATATTTCCGGTGAAGTCTTGGTATTGAATTTTTGGGTGGGGTGCAATACCTTCTCCATACACTATGTACATAGTACATGTAGAGAAAATAAAAATAGAAAAAAAGAAAAGTAAGAACACAAATCCTAAGGTACATGGTTTTTGTATCCAAATAAATATAATGGACTGAAAAAAAATATTTGCACATATATTAGTTACCGATGAACATTAACTACCGAAAGCATTAAAACTAAATAGTCATGTGAAAGTTTTTTTTTTAATATGCTGAAAAAGAAACTAATAATTTCAGGTCAATTCATTTTGAAGAAATTTTGTATGATATAACTAGTAAATTTTCAAGCATAGGCAAAAGCATATTAGACAAAAAGTACAATGTCTTCCATTCATATGACTTTCTCTATATGTTTTTTAAGGAAACTATTCTAACAAAAGGCTTGTCTTTTATCCACACCATGTTAATCAAGATAAATGTTAGCAGGAATGATCTTACTACTTATTTTCTTACGATAGAAGGGAATAAATACACTACGCTAAAGTAATAGTCAAATTCAAAATCTTCTCGGGCTTCTAGCCCGAGAAGATTTTGAATTAACACGTCGCCAGGAAAGCTTTAGTTCTTATTTTAATAGTCAAATGTTTTCAAATCTGTCGCTTTACGATTGTCATTGAAGTTCTGTTCTTTCCAAGGTCAGGAGTAAAACAAAAAAGAAAAAATCTGATGTGTACCATTCACATGACTTTCTCTATATCCCTGCAACTAATTGTTCTTAAAAACTTATGCTTCTATTTATTTCATGCTAATCTAGGAAAATTAGCAGAAATAGTCTTATTACTTTCTTCCTTGTAAGTAGAAAGGAAATAAGGGGTTAGCATAGGTTAAAGCGATAGTCAAAAGCTGGTTATTATGTGACTGAAGTTCCTTTGTTTATATGGACCTGAGTTGACAAATTCCTGTATGAGAAACGTTAAGATTTTCGACCCTGAAAACAAAACAAGGAATATCTCAAAAACGATCAACTCCAAGAAAAAAATGTTTACAACATAAATTGTGTGTTTTAATATGCTCTACATTTCTGTGTGGTAAGTTTTTGTCTATCTCTTACGGTTTAGCAGTTATACAAAATTCCGGAAAATTCACTCAGAATAAAGTAGTCTTCACAGGCTATTCCCAGAAAATTCAAAATATACATTTTATTTGTCGGGTAAGTATCTTTAATATACGATATTTTAATCAAAATCGTTAGAGCAATTTTTTAGAAAATCAAAATTTTCGAAAAAAGTTCCAGGTAAAGGGTATTTTGGGATGGGGGATTTTTCTCAAAATCTACGTGTCGCATCCCTGGAAGATTCTAAACTTAAATACCAAGTTTGGTATTTAAGTTTTTCTGAAAATACTTTTTCTGAAAATACTTTTTTTAGATAAAGGGGACCCTAAAACATATATTTCCGGTGAAATCTCGGTTTGGAATTTTTTGGTGGAGTGCAATACCTCCTCTATACACTACGTACATAGTTCGTATAGAGAAAGTAAAAATTGAGTACTTAAAAACTGAAACCTATAACAGGGGATGGACATTCGTAAATTATTACTTCTAAATAAAATAAAAAAAAAACTCTATATGACTTAAATGTGTAGTTTAACAGGACATACATTTTTGGGGTAGTACGTTTTTGTCTATATCCTTCGGTTTATCAGTTATGCAAAACTCATTCAGAATGAAGAGGACTTCAGGGCCTACTCCTAAGATGCAGTTCATTTGCCAATTAAGTTATCTTTAATATAGGAAGGAACTTTTAATAAAAACGTTAGGGCCATTTTTTACAAATAAAAAATTGGAAAAATATTCCACGTAAAGTGTAATTTGGGTAGGGGGATTTTCCTATAAATAAGCAAATCGTATCCTTGGAGGATACTAAAAAAATGCAAAGTTTGGCTTTTAACGGGCTCTAGGCTTTTGAGTTATGCTGACCACCGACACATAAATGCGCACGCACGTTCGCACACACACACACACACACAAATATATGGATATGTTTATAAGAATGCTTTTCTTTTGGATTCAAGGTTCCTCAATACACGTATTTCCGTTGAAATCTTGATATCAAATTTTGGGTGGAGTACTACACTTTCCCCACCTAGTATTTCATTGTTCATATGTATTAGAAGAAGTAAAACTGTATATTCCATAAGGAGACTAATAATATTTAAAATAAACTTTTTTGAGAATCAGTCATTTTCTAAAGAGGGTCGCTATTCAGTTGTATCATGGAAATAATAAGTAATTTACTTATAAACCAACGTATAGTAACTCGATTTTAACTCTACTATTCATTCGGTTTCCTCTATCTCCCTAATACCGACAACGAAAAATATAATGAAAATATATCTCCAAAAGATTTATTGGAGTAACATGAAGTAAATGAAAAAAATCTGATGTGTACCATTCACATGACTTTCTCCATATCCCTGCAACAAACAATTTTTAAAAAGCTTATACTTCTATTTGCTTTATGCTAATCAGAAAAAATTAGCAGAAATAGTCTAGTTACTCGCTTCCTTGTAAGTAGAAGCGAAACAAAGGACAACCGTAGGTTAAAGTGATGTTCAAAAGCCGGTTGCTATGTCAACGAAGTTCCTTTGTCTATATGGATAGGAGTTGACAAGTTCCTGTATGAGAAAAGTATACGTTTTTCATAGCAGAAACCAAAAATAAGGAATGTCTCAAAAACGACGAACTCCATAAAAAGATGTATATAACATAAATTGTGTGTTTTAATGTGCGCTATATTTTTTGTGTAGTAAGTTTTTGTCCATCTCTTACGGTTTAGCAGTTATTCAGAATTCTGTAAAATTTATCCTGGATAAACTACTCTTCAGAGGCTATTCCCAGAAAATTCAAGATATACATTTTATTTGTCAGGTAAATATGTTTAATATACGAAATTTTTAACAAAATCGTTAGAGCCATTTTTGAGAAAATAAAAATTTTCGAAAAAAGTTCCATGTAAAGGGTAGTTGGAGGTGGGAGGATTTTTTTTCAAAATCTTCGTGTTGCATCCCTGGTAGATACTAAACTTAAGTACCAAGTTTGGTATTTTACAGACTTTTCGGTTTTGAGTTATCGTGTTCACAGACACACGGACACACACACACACGGACCTTTTTGTGAAAATGCTTTTTTTGGATATTGGGGACCCTAAAACATATATTTCCGGTGAAATTCGGTATCGAATTTTTTGGTGGAGTACAATACTTTCTCTATACACTATGTACATAGTGCGTATGGAGAAAGTAATTAATAGTAAATAGAAAAAGTCCTGTGGTTAACATCCATATTTAAATAATTTACATGACAAAATAATTGGTTATCTTAAATTTCTGGATGGCTAATGAGCCATCTTTATTTGAAATTAATTTTATATTCTTAATTTTGTGCAAATGTTAAGAGATACACACAAATATAGTAAACAAAAACTCTGATGTGTTTAATTCACACAAATCTATCTAAAAGGCAACATATAATTCTTACATCTACTTAATGCTAACCAAGATAAACACTAGCAGAAATTGTCTTTATACTCAGTTCATTATAAGTAGAAGGGAAATAAGTAACTACACTAGGCTAAACCGACAGTTAAATGTTTTAAAATCTGGTAGCTATATAATGGCTTTAAAACCTCGTGCATATAGTTTCATCAAGAGCAAAAATAACGACATCCTATTTGAGGAAAGTAAAAGAATGTTAAAATTGTAACGAATATCAAGGAAATGGTTAACTCCACAAAAAATATATCTTTTGACATAAATTGAATGTTTTAACGAGATCTACTTTTTCAATGAGTAAAGTGTTCTCTATATTAATGGTGTATCAGTTATGCCAAATTCATCTTCAAATTCTTGAGAGTAGATAAATTCAGAAAAGAATTTCTGTTCTACTTACAATAAGCAGGAAGTATGTATTCTACCCAAAAGCTCGACATCGAAATTTCCTGCAAACTCGCGTTTTGAGACCCCCAGAGTAAAACCATTTTTGGAAAAAGAATATATTGTGTTTGAACTGTTGATTAAATATCACACTTGGTATTTGAGTTCAGCTTCTCCCAAGATTATCATTTACACCTAACATGGAAAATTTTAAGAAAACTTTTAGTTTCTTAAAAATGGCTATATATTTTGTTTGAAATGCTATATATTTCCATTAAAATAATATATTTATCTTTAATGTAATGGGAAGGGACTCTAAAGTCCTCTTTATTCTGAATAACTTTAGATAAACCTTAAAACTTACAACTCGTTATAACACACAGTATGTGTCGTATACAATTCTTTGTAAAAATAACCATTTCTGAGACATTCCCTGTTACTGATTTCAGTTTTAAAATACCTAAACTTTTCTCAAACGGGCAATCCTCATTTGTTTCAAATCTAACTTGTTTTATTCCTAGCCATGAAAAGAGAACCAAATTTCAATAACAATTGCAAGGTAAACATTTTTAAAAGATTTGATTATCGCTTTTACCCAAAGTATTCCATTAGTTCCCTTTTGCTTATAAGGAAGCAAGTAATAAGACAATTTCTCCTAATACTTACCTCGGTTAATATGATAAAGGTAAAATAATAATTTTTATTCTATTTTGTAGACTTCATGTATACATTTCATGTATCCTAGGAAACAATAAAAAATCAGTCTTTATTTCATCGTGAAATAGAGTAATTAAAGTAAGTAGTTGTAAATTATTTTACTCCTTTGGGAGCTGTCAATTCTTTAAATAATGAAAACTGCTTGTTTTATAAGCCCTTCGACTTGCCGGGTAACAAACTAAATAAACGTTTTTTTAGCATAATCTAAAACTGCATTGGTAATATCCATTTTCATTCATTTATTGATTTATTTGGTGCAGTTTAAACAACCAGATTTGAAACTGTTTATTCCGGCGGGGTTACGCAGCAACGACCAAACAAAGCCCGACCTAACGTCTCGACTAGAATTCAATCCCTCTATTAATATTAATAAATAAATAATATTTCAGTTCATATTAGGATACTAGCTATAGTATAATCCGGACTTGTGGGCCGTGGTCTACTGGGCTCCTCCTCCTTTGTCCCAGACGTTTCGTCTGCGACTACGGTAGACATCTTCGGTGGCAGCGGCGAAGTTTAAGTATTCTTCTGGACGTTTCAACTGCGACTGTCGCAGAAGAAATATCTGGGAAGAAGAAGGAGGAGTCCAGTAGACACAGCCCACAAGCCCGGATTATACTATAGCTAGTATTGACACCGGCCGTGAAAGCCTAAGAACGTTGATGATATATTAGGATAGTATAAAACGTTGTATATTACACATGGCTTTCGCTTACACGCTGGTGTACTAAACATCCCAGTTACAAATAACAGTCTGCTTAAGCCACTTATAAATAACTATTATAAGCATGTTTTAGTTTGTTTGCAAAACACAAAGAGAAAGTCATGTGAATGGAAAACATGAGCTTTTTTTATTTCTCAGGAACGCCCATATGCTGCGTTACTGCCGTCTGACTTTTCTCTGGCATCCACGTTTCTTTCAGTTTGGAAGTTTCTCGAAACTGATTCAGTTCTGTACGTGTCTTGACACAACTACCCGATAAACAGCCCCTTGTACTTTATCCACTGTCTTCTCTTGACAGCTGGTACACTCGCTTCCAAAACTTGCAGCTCCACACCGGCCATCCTGTTTCACACGTGGCGAGTTTTTCAGCTGCTCTAGCGCTTTGCCCTGACTAAAAGTACTTTGTCTATAATAATTTTACTTTCTCTACACGTACTATATACATAGTGCATACAGACGGTATTGTATTGCACCCAAAAATTCGATACCTTGATTTCACCGGAAATACATATTTTGGGGTTCCCTGAATCTAAAAAAAGTAGTTTTTAGAAAAAGGTCCGTGTATGTGTGACTGTAGGCAGTAGCTCAAAAACGAAAATTTCGTTAAATACCAAACTTGATACATAAGTTCAGTATCTTCCAAGGATTCGACAAAGAAAATCACCTACTAACTACCCTTTACATTAAAAAAAATCGAAATTTTATATTTTCTCATAAATATCTCCAAAATTTTTAATAAAATCTCTTATATTTAAGAGACTTACAATGAAAAATAAAATATGTATCTTGAATATGCTGGCAATAGCCTATAAAGACCTCTTTATTCTGGATAAATTTTATTGAATTTTGCATAACCTTTAAACCGTAAGAGATAGACAAAAACTTACTTCAGGAAAATGTAGTACTCGTTAAAACAAACAACTTATGTAATATACATTTTTTTCCCTAAAGTTGGCCGTTTTCGAGATATTCCTTGTTATTGGTTTCAATTTTAAAATACTTATATGGGAACTTGTCAACTCCTTGCAACACAAAGAAACGGTTTTCAATCCCACAGCAACCAAATTTTAAAACTTTAACTATCTATTTAGCCTAGTGTATTTCCCTTCTACTTATAAGGAATAAGTAGTAAGACCGTTTCTGGTAACGGTTATCTCGATTAGCATGAAATGGATAGAAGAATAAGCTTATTAACAATAATTTGTTACAGTGATGCAGAAAAAGTCATGTGAATGGAACACAGTTCTTTTGGTATTTAATACTGTGGATATTTGTTCTTATATTCTTAAAGTAAAAATCTGATAACATTCTCTAGCTGTTACACAAACAACTTTCTTTACAAAAGATTTTTCTTTTATCTACGACGTGCTAATCAAGGTAAATATTAATATAAACTGCCTCATTACTTGTTTCCTTGTAAGCAGAAGGGACATAAGGGAGTTCACTAGCTAAATCTACAGTCAACTCTTTTAAAATATGGCCCTATGTGAAACAACTGAAGTTAAGCTCGCTTTGTATGGCCTGCAGTAAAACAGATGCAACGAAAGGTCACTTTCCATTTGAGAAAAGTTTAAAATTGAAACCAATAACAACGAATATCTAAAAAAACGGTCAGCTCTACATAAAATACTTTACATAAATTATATGTTCTAACGAGATCTACAGTTTTTGTGTATTAAGTTTTTGTCAACCTCTTACGGTTTAACCGTTATGCAAAATTCTGCAAAACACCTCCAGAGTTCTTCAGAGGCTCTTTTCAAAAAGTTCAATGTATAGTTTATTTGTGATGTAAGTACCTTTAATATGCGGTATTTTGATAAAATTGTTAGAGTCATTTTTGAGAAGATCAAAATTTTCAAAAAAACAAATTCCCATTAAGGGTAGTTGGGGAAGAGGGGATTGTTTTTAAAATCTTTGTGTCGCATCCTTGGAAAATACTAAACTTAAATGCCAAGTTTGGTTATTAACGGCCTTTTCGTTTTTGAGCTTTGATGTCCACAGGTACACGGAGCTTTTTCTAAAAATGTTTGCTTTCGGACTCAGGGGACTTCAAATCATATATTTCCGGTGAAGTCTTAACATCGAATTTTTGGATGGAATACAATACCTTCTTTATCCACTATGTACATTGTACATATGGGTTAGAGAAAGTGAAAATGGATCCCCTCTTAAAATGTGTTGCTAAGAATTGATCCCTCATACAATTTCTCTAATATTTTACGCGCACATTGTAAAAATAAAAATAAATAGAATATAATACTGCCAGATAAACTGCAATACTTTGTGAGTAGTTTGTAAGTAAAACAAACTTCAGGCATTAAAATCTTAGTTATGTTTTAATTAAGTTATGTTGAATATAATAAATTTAAAATCGCAGTAAATTTTACGCTGATGTTGGATGGTGATTATGGCTATAATAATAATAATAATAATAATAATAATAATAATAATAATTAATAATATTAATGATTATGATAATGATAACAGTAATAATACGTGTCTGAAGGTTACCATCAAAATTATTCTCATGGCCTTCTATATTTATTAGTTATTTCCTGTAACTCCTAAGTGAAGTGATGTTTCCGTGACCGGATTTGAATTTCTAGCTCATGGGTTCGCCGCTATGCGTCATGAGATCAGCTCGTCGTCCACAGATAGTACTGTAGGACGAAATCACAACTTCCGAATGCGAAATGGGAAAATTCCGCCCAGGAACCTTCTTCTTTTAAGGTGTGGGTTTCTTTATCGTGCAAATAAACATTACAGAAGCCACCAGCTTTACTTCCCTTCCGAAGGAAGCCATGGTAAGGATTTTTGCATCCGAAAAAATCCATCGTCCTTCGCCAGGTTTGAACTTCCAATCTTGAGGTTTAGAGCCTAGCATGTTAACCACTTCAACATGGAGGATGATTTTTATATGTATAACTTTTTAAATTCAATCTGTTGTCAACACTAACAATAAAAAGAAACAAGAACGTACTGATAATCACAAAATACTAATAATGTAGATTTGTCACATTCACATGACTTTCTCTACATATTCTTACACAAAATTATTCTTCTATGTACTTTATACTGATCAACATAAACATTAGCAGAAATTATTGTATTTCATACTTTCTTGCAGGTACAAGGGGAATAAGGGAATACACTAAGTTAATGCTGCAGTCAAATTTTTTCAGAGCTGTTCGCTTTGGGACAGATTTGAAACTTCGGTATCCTTAAATAACTAATTTGAAGGAGAAAGAAAAACAAAACTGACGATTTCCCCATTTAGGAAGGTATAAGTAGAGGAAACTTTAAAACAATAACAAAATATATCAGAAATGTGCCTGACATTACCCTACAAAAGATGTACCTGACATTTAATTGTCTGCTTTAATGAGATCTACATTTTGTATTAGTAAGATTTGGTCTATTTGTTACGTTCTACAGTTATTCAAAATTCAGAATAAAGAGGGCTTCAGAGAAAATTCTCCTAAAATTCCAGATATACATTTTGTCATGAAACGATGTTAAACATTTGGTATTTTAATTAACCTTGTTAGAGCCATTTTTGAGAAAACAAAAGATTTCGAGAAATGTTCATTGTAAATAGTATTTAGGAACATTCTTGAAAATATTCATGTCGCATCCTTGGAAGATACTGAACATAAATATCCAGTTTGGTATTTAACCGACTTTTCGAGTCATGTTAAGGCGATGCCATGGCCAATGGTTATACCCCCTAATCTCGCACTTAGGCGGCTCTAGTTTGATCCCAGAAGACCGCTTGCGGGATTTGTGGTGGACGTCGTGGAGGTTTCTTAGGGCTCTCCGTTTTCCCCACCATTCATTCCACAATGTTCTCCATAATCCTCCTCACTGCCATTTTTATCATCTACTTTCTCACTTTCAATTCACTCACTTTTCTCTAAACCAGAAGAAGCATCTGACCTCAGATATAGGTTGTATGAACGAGGAGGTTAAACGGAGAAAGAAAGAAGAAATCCTGATGTGTTCTATTCACAAGACTTTCTCTACATCTCTGCAACAAATTATTGTTAAGAAGATTATACTTCTATTTACTTCATGCTAATTGAGAAGCAATTAAAAGAAATCGTATTCGTTGAAAGTAGAAGCGAAATAAGACAGTACTAAAGACATAGTCAAAAGCTGGTTGTTATGTGCCTGAAGTTCCATTGTTTGTATGGACAGGAGTTAATAAATTCCGGTATGAGGAAAGTATAAGATTTTCAAGGCTGAAAAAAAAGCAAGGAATATCTCAAACACGATCAACTCCACGAAAAACATGTATAAAAAATAAATTGCGTGTTTTAACGTATTCTACATTTTTTGTGTGGTAAGTTCTTTCTGTCCATCTCCTATGGTCTAGTAGATATACAAAATTTCGTAAAATTCATCCAGAATAAAGTAGTTTTCAGAGGATATGCCCAGAAAATTCAAGATATACACTTTATTTGTCAGGTAATTATCTTTAATATACGATATTTTAATCAAAATCGTAAGAGCCATTTTTGAGAAAACCAAATTTATCGAAAAAAGATTCATGTAAAGGGTAGTTTGGGTTGGGGGGAGATTTTATTGAAAACCTTTTCTAAAAAAGGTCAGTGTGTGCGTATCTTTGTATCTCGATCTGTGCAACATAACTCTTTTTACTTTCTCTACACGTACTATGTACATAGTGTATAGACAGGTATTGCATTCCACCCAAAAATTCGATACCAAGGTTTCATCGGAAATACACGTTTTGGGTCCCCCTGAATCCAAAAAAAAAAAGCATTTTCAGAAAAAGATCCTGTGTGCGTGTGTGTGTGTCTGTGACTGGTGACAGCATAGCTCAAAAACGGAAAGACCGTTGAATTCCAAACTTGGTTGTTTCAAGGATGCGACACGAAGATTTTCAATAAAATCCCCCATCCAAACTACCCTTTACGTGAATTTTTTTTCAAAAATGTATATTTTCTCAAATATGACTCATACGATTTTAATTAAGATATCGTATGTTTAAAATAATAATATCTCTGAAGCCCTTTTCTTTCTGAAGAACCTTGGCGTGACCAGCAAACCATAATAGACAGAGAAAACATTTCGTTAAAATACACAATTTGTGCTAGATACATTGTTATGGAGTTAATCATTCACGAGATATTGCTTGCCAATGGTTTCATTTTCAGAATACTTATACTTTTTTACTTCTGGCAATGTAAAGAGATCCAAAAGTAAATTGTATCACTTACCAACCAGTTTTTAAAGGATTTGATTATCGGTTTAGCCTAGTTATTCCATTATTTCCCTACTACGTATAAGGAACTTTATTTTTTCGCAGTCAGCTTACCTTCCCCGTGTTTTTAGGCATGAGCGCGAGGAAGTTGATGTTATCAAATGAAAGCAAAATGAACTTTAGGAAAGGTGATGGAGCAATTGGTGGAATGAGTTGTGGGAAAAACCGGAAGATCCGGAGAAAACCCGCCGAAACGCCGCTTCATCTACCATAAATCCCACATGCGAGCGCTTGGAACGAGCCCGGGCCATCTAGGTGGGAGGGGAGCGGTTTAACAGGTCAGCCATGGCGCCGCCTCATATAAGGAATTAAGTAATAAAACCAATTCTGGAAATGTTTATCTCGATCAGTATGATTTAGATAAAAGAATAATAATTTGATAACCAACTCCTGTCCTACACACGGCTTGTGTGAAAAAACAATTAAATCAATACCAATTGACTATGAATCCTGGGACTTAAAATACTTACAACATTGTAAGTCGCCAAAATAATAATCTATCACCTTGTGGTTTACTAGGAAACATACGAGTCAATTGCAAAATTCAATGCTATGCCGATAGACCAGGAGATCCCGGCTATGGCATTTAATTTTTTAGTCTGACTCTACCTATCCAACTCCTATTCTACACACTCTCTACAGTTAAATCAAAAGAAAAATAGTTGCAGAGCAGGTTGAGAAAGTCATCAGATGTTTTTTAATATCTCCAGCTGTAACTGCAAACCACAGGGAAGGTTTTTAATATTATAATAGCAAGTGGACAACGTCCAGGCAAAGTCAACTCCCTGAGGATATAAACAGCGTCGGTGAGAGAAAACATGATTTTTGAAACTTTGTTTAGCGACTCAGCCCTTTATTTCTATCCTCTTACCGTTATAATGTAATTAAAAGTTACGTACCTAAGGGTTTAGCATGTCGCATTTTTCTCTCGTCCTGCTCCCGAATTGAGACCTTTTTTCGCGTCCAAAAGAAATGTAAATGCAAACAGCGAAACTAGAAAAAGGAACAGATAAATAAAAAAGATAAACAAGACCGAGAAAGCAAGCGGATACGAAAGAAGAAAAATAACAAACAAATAAGAGAGAGAGAGAGAGATAAAGAAAGAAAGCAATTTGGAAAGGTAAAAGCGACGTAAGGGAGTTTGATCAATGGCACCTCCCTCTGGAGATCCATGGGATTCTGTTTCTTCTCACACTTTGCATAATTCCAAGAGAGCCTCGCGGGGATTCCTCTCCTGCTACAAAAACAAAGGAAACTCATGAAGTTGTTTCTCTGTACGGTGACGATGCCCTCGCCTCTTCCGTAGTGTGGCGCGACGTACTTCATTCTTAACAGGATCGACAAGAATCGTTGTTCCTTGCAGTTCTCAACAGATCCAGTTCAGAGGAAGTAACGATAACTCTTTAACAGAAATGCGCGTGGGAAGTATGATTTACATAAATCTTTCCATCGCGTGGATCATAATTAGTCTTCCTATCTTCCTTTGTTTATATGGATAGGAGTTGACAAGTTCCAGTATGAGAAAAGTATACGTTTTTCATAGCAGAAACCAAAAATAAGGAATGTCACAAAAACGACGAACTCCACGAAAAAAATAGATATAACATAAATTGTGTGTTTTAATGTGTTCTACATTTCTTGTGTAGTAAGTTTTAGTCCCTGTCTAACGGTTTAGCAGTTATTCAAAATTTAGTAAAATTCATCCAGAATAAACTACTCTTCAGAGGCTATTCCCAGAAAATTCAAGATAAACATTTTATTTGTCAGGTAAATATGTTTAATATCCGAAATTTTAATCAAAATCGTTAGAGCCATTTTTGACAAAATCAAAATTTTCGAAAAAGTTCTATGTAAAGGGTAGTTGGGGGGGGATTTTTCTCAAAATCTTCGTGTCGCATCCCTGGAAGATACTAAACTTAAATACCAAGTTTGGTATTTTACCGACTTTTCGTTTTTGAGTTATCGTGTTCACAGACACACGGACACACACACGGACCTTTTTGTGAAAATGCTTTTTTTGGATATTGGGGCCCCTAAAACATATATTTCCGGTGAAATCTCGGTATCGAATTTTTGGTGAAGTGCAATACTTTCTCTATACACTATGTACATAGTGCGTATGGAGAAAGTAAAAATAGTGATTTATATTGTGAATAGGAATCTTGCTAAACGGTTTTAAATATTTATAGACATATTATAATTATAAATATACGTTTTACCTATTTCATGGAGTTCATGCTTAATGGGCTGTAAAATTCAGTTTTTGCCTAGCTTAGCATCAGTGCTGACAACGTGACGACTAACTCATACGGAACGCAAACATTCTATACAATGGAGACAGTTGTAATTTTGCCTGGTTCAGCAGATTTCATGTTCATGACATTCAAATCATCTGTCATTTTATGGGTGGATACGAGCTTTTAGAGGCATAGCCTTCATGAATGAGGCCGTGGATGTATATACCAAAGTTGGCTACATTGGAGTATTACAATTTCATAGCACTGAGTGACAGAATTTTCTACTTTTAACACTACTGACATCTGGTAAACGACCTACTTTTAGCATCATTTGTCAAAAAATAATTTTCGCAACACATAGAAGTAACTTTATTTCAAACAGTTCTCATCAATTTTAAAATCTGATGTGTTTCATTTACATGTCTTTCTCTACATCTACGTAACAAATTATTATTATTATTATTATTATTATCAAAATGCTTATTCTTTTGTCAATTTCGTGCTAATCGAGATAAACATTAGCAGAAATAAAGGGAAATAATGGAATACACTAAGCTAAAACGATAGTGAAATATTTTAAAAGCTGGTTGCCATGAGGATGAAATCTGTTTTCTCTGCATTGTCAGGAGTTGACAAGTTCCCGTATGTGAAAAGTTTTAAGTGCTTTAAAACTGAAACCAATAGCAAGAAATATCTCAAAAAATGGTCAACTCCAGGGAAAAAATGTGAATGACATAAATTGTGTGTTTCAACGAGATCTACATTTTTGTGTAGTAAGTTTTTATGTATCTCTTACGGTTTATTAATTATGCAAAATTCTTCCAGAATAAAGTGTTCTTCAGTACATTTTCCCAGAAAAGTCAATATATATTATTTGTGATTTAATTATCTTTTATTTTTATTTTAATCAAAATCGTTACGACCATTTTTGAGAAGATGAAAAAATGTCGAAAATGTTTCCATGTAAAGGATAAGACTGGGGTGTGGGGATTTTCCTTGGAATCGTGTCGCATCCTTGGAAGATATTAAACTTATATATCAAGTTTGGTATTTTACCTGCTTTTCATTTTTGAGTTATCGTGTTCACAGACACACGGATACACGGACACAGTGACACACTACCTTTTTCTAAAAATGATTTTTTTGGTTACGGGGGACCCTAAAACGTCTATTTCTGGTGAAACCTCGGGATCGATATTTCTTCTCTATATACTATGTACACAGTACGTGCAGAGAAAGTAATAAAAGTGCATAATTAGGCATTTTGAGTTTCGGTAAGAGTAAGCGAAAATAAAGGAAGATCTAGTACATGACTGTTATAGCTTGCCCGTCACTAGCGACCTTATTTCTACATACAACGGTTTTTACAAAAGCGGGTCGAGTAATTAGGAAGTCTCCAACTCCTCCTTATCTTGACAACTCACTCCTCTCTCGCTTTTCTTTATTCCGAGAAAAAAAAAAAAGACTTCCTCTAAGTAATTACTCCCGCGCCTAGACTTATGAAATAATAATTACAGTATAACTTTTACAAAACGTAGCTTTTCAGCACCGAGGGAGCCTTATCATGATACCCTGATAGCGGCGATAAGAGTGCTGGTTGCTATAGAAACACGCATGCGCACAGCGGACCTTATCTCAGATTAGTTTTCTAGCGGCTCAACGCATCTCATTTTCTCAATCCTCGCTGATGGATTTTCTTTTGAGGAGCATGGAAACGTATTGATGTGCTGCAAGCATGTGACTTTTTCTGCTTACTCTTCCACTACCTCTTTTTACAAAAGTTTAATCTTCTGGCTACTTCTTGTTAAAAGCTCATGTCATATTTACCTATAACGCAACATAAGATTTTTACTTTCTTTACTTCTTCTTTACCTAGTACATTACATATATACCAAAATTCGATACCAATATATCACTGGGTATATACGTTTTAGGGTCCTCTGTATCAGAACAATAATTTTAGACAAAGGTCCGTGTCTATCCGTATGTGTGAGTTCAGAATCTTTCAAAAATACCAAATAAATATTTTCAAGAAAATCCCCCAGCCCAAAATAACTTTACATGTAAAAATGTTTGACAATTTTAATGTATACTTTCTCTACACATACAATGCACATACATGGTGTAGAGAAGGTTTAGTATTGAACCCAAAAATTCAATACCGGTATTTCACCGGAGAAATATGAATCCAGAAAAGGCATTTTTAGAAAAAAGGTCAGTGTGGGCATGTAGGGCAGCATATCTAATAAACGAAAAGTCAGGTAAAACCATACTTTGTATTTAAGTTTCGTATCTTACATGGATGCCACACAAAGATTTTAAAGAAAATCACCCCAAATACACTTAAGTGAAATTTTTTTCGAAAATATTGATTTTCTAGAATGCATCTAATAATTTGTTTACAACATCGTATATTAAAATATTTACAAGAAAAATAAAATGATTATCTTGAATTTTCTGGGAATACCCTCTGCAGACACCTTTATTCTGGATGAACTTTGCGGAATTTTGCATAATTAGCAAACCGAGATAGACAAGAACTTAGTTAACAAAAAATGTAGGGCTCGTTAAAGCATACAATTTATGCTATATGCATTTTTTGCGTAGAGTTGACCGTTTTTGAGATATTATTTGTTATTGGTCTTATTTCAAAATACTTATAATTTTCACATACGTGAACTTGTCAACTCCTGGCCACACAAACATATATAAATCAGACTTTAAAAGATTTGCTATCGATTTAACCTATGGTACTCCCTTATTTCTCTCCTACTTACAAGGAAGCAAGCAGTAAGACTATTTCTACACATTTTTTCTCGATTATTTTTTAAGTAATTAGAAGAAAAAGCTTTTTAGCAAACATTTGTTGCGATTTAGATTCAGATACCATATATTTAAAATAGTTATAAGATAAATAAAATGTATATCTCAGTTTTCTAGGAATAGGACGAGTTTGCATAACTGGTAAACCTTATGAGATAGACAAAAACTAGCTGCACAAAGATGTAGATCTCGTTAAAACACAAATTATTTCATACATATTTTTATGGAGTTAACCATTCACAGATATTTCATGTTATGGATGTCAGTTTTGAAATCCTTATACTTTTTACTTTCTCTACACGTACTATGTACACAGTGAATTGAGAAGGTATTGTATTCCATCCAAAATTTCGATACCGAGATTTCACCGGAAATACATGTTTTGGATCCCCGAATCCAAAAAAAGCATTTTTGGAAAAAGCTCCGCGCGCGCGTGTGTGTGTATGCGTGTGAGTGTGTCTGTGGATAGCATAGCACAAAAACGAAAAGACCATTAAATACCAAATTTTGTATTTATGTTTGGTATCTTCTAAGGATGCGACACGAAGATTTAAAAAAAATCCCTCCACAACAAACTTCCTTTACATGGAACTTTTTTTTAGAAATTTATGATTTTCTCAAAAATGGCTCTAACAATTTTGATTTAAATTTCTTATATTTAAATCATTGTTTTTGAGATATTCGTTGTTATTGATTTCATCTTTATAAAACTTATACGTTACTCATGCAGGAATTTTTCAACTCCTGTCCATACAAACGAAGGAACTTCATTCACATAGCAACCAGCTTTTGACTATCACTTTAACCTATGGTACTTAATTTTCTTCTACGTACAAGGAAGCAAGTAATAAGGCTATTTCTGCTAATATTTCTCAATTAACATGAATTAAATAGAAGCATATGCTTTTTAACAATAATTTGTTGCAGAGATGTAGAGAAAGTCGTGTGAATGGAACACTACAGAAATGAGTCATTCCTTTCTCTTTTGATTAACGCTTGTCCATGCAAAGTGAACAGAAGTTCAATCACATAGTGACAGCTTTTTAAAATATTTGACTTTCGCTTTAGCCTAGAGTATTCTTCTTCTGCTCATAAGGAACTAAGTAATAATGCAATTTCTGCCAACATTGATTAGAATGAATTAGAGAGAAGAATAATGTTTGAAACCAAAACAAGGAATATCTCAAAAAGGATCAACTCCACTAAAAAAATTATATAATATAAATTCTGTGTTTTAATGTGCTCTACATTTTTTGTGTGGTAAGATTCTGTCCATCTCTTACGGTTTAGCAGTTATGCAAACGTCCATAAAATTTATCCAGATTAAAGTCTTCAGAGGCTATTCCCAGAAAATTCAAGATATACATTTTATTTGGCAAGTAAATATCTTAAATATAGGAGAATTTAATCAAAATCTTTAGAGCCAGTTTTATGAAAATCAAAATGTTTTAATTTTTTCCATATAAAGGGTAGCTTGGAGTGGGGGATTTTTTTTAAATATTCGTATCGGAATCCTTGGAAGATACCGAACTTAAATACCAAGTTGTGTTTTTAACGCTCTTTTCGTTTTTGAGCTATGCTTCCCACAGACAGACACACACACACACACGCACAGGCACACACCCCACAGAAACAGACAGACACACACGCGGACATTTTTCTAAAAATGCTTCTTTTGTATTTAGGAGACCTCATAACACATATTTCCGGTGAAATCCCGGTATCCAATTTTTGGGTGCAATACAATAGCCTCTCTAAATACTATGTACATAGTACGTGTAGAGAAAGTAATAACTAATATGAAATGGTGTAGATCAATATCACGCAAGCCTGACAATACCTGCCAAACAGCTTCTGTACTTGGAATATTGTCAACACTGCAGTGTGAAATAAACATATCTAAATTGCCTACTGCACTACAGGGACAAACATGTGAGCTTGCAGAGTAAATTTACGTCACCAACGGGAGTTTCTATTAACATTCAATTAAATACGCTTTACTGTTAGCAAATATGTATATAGTTCCTTTCTATTTCGCAACTACTCTCGCCAGCGGAAGCCAAATAACTTAAGGGACTCAGGGGAGAAATTTTACTACAGGTGTGGAAGAAAATCGAAAATCACTTTTTATTTTCTCTACATAGTACATAGTACGTAAGTAGAGAAGTTGCGCTGCACCCAAAAATTCGATACTGAGGTTTCACAGGAAATACACGTTTTAGTGTCCTCTGTATCCAAAATGGGCATTTTTACTTTCTTTACACGTACTATGTACATAGTGTATAGAGAAGGTACCTATTCTGTTGCACCCAAAAATTATATACCGAGATTTCACCGGAAATACACGCTTTTGGACCCTGTGTGTATGTGTGTGTGTGCACAGTATAGTTAAAACACAAAAGTCCGTTAAATACCAAAATTCATATTTCAGTTCAGTATCTTCCAAGGATGTAACACGAAGGTTTTCAAGCAAATGCCCACAACCCCCAAGTATCCTTTACTTGGAAAAGAATATGGAAAATTTTGTTCTTCTCAAAAATTGTTCTAACGATTTTGATTAAAATATAAAATATTAAAGATATTTACATGACAAATAAAATGTATATCTTGAATATTTTGGGAATGGCCTCTAAAGACCTTTTTATTCTGGATGATTTCTTTTTAATTTTTCATAACTGGTAAACAATAAGAGATACACAAAAAATGTAGATCTCCTCAAAACACACAAATTATGTCATACACATTTTTTTCGTGGCATTGACCGTTTTCGGGATAAATTTTTACGGAATTTTGCATAACTGCTAAACCGTAAGAGATGGGCAAAAACTTATCACACAGAAAATTTAGAGCACGTTAAAACACACAATTTATGTTACATACATTTTTTTCGTGTAGTGAATAGTTTTTGAGATATTCCTTGTTATTGGTTTCAGCTTTGAAGAACTTACACTTTTCTCATACAGGACTTTGTAAACTCCTATCCATACAAACAAAGGAACCTCAGTCACATAGCAGCCATCTTTTGACTGTCACTTTAACCTATGGTACTCCCTTTTTTGCTTCTACTTACAAGGAAGCAAGTAATTAGACTATTTCTGCTAAATTTTTATCGATTTGCAGGAAGTAAATGGAAACATAAGCTTTTAAATAATATTTGTTGCAGAGATGTAGAGAAAGTCATATGAATGAAACACATCAGGTTTTTTTTCTTTTATTATGCCAATAAAATATGCATTGAACGTGATGCAGATATCGCAACTAAAGAAAAACAAATTTACTAAATATATTTGAATTGCCAGTACAGAAGAGAGCCATACATATAGATCTTTTTTCATTATTCTGGTTATTTAAGAAAAAAAATTCTACGTGTTCCATTCGCATGACTTCCATTATCTATCCGCACCAAACACTGTTTTGAAAGCTCATTCATCTACTTCATGCTAGTCAAGATAAAGATAAATATAAATCGTATGTTTACTTATTTCCATCTAGGTACAAAGGAAGAATGAGATATACTAGGAGGCTAAAGCAAAAGTCAAAATTTTACGAGCCAGTCGCTATATTAATGGATAAGTTCGATTCAACTTTTTATGGCCAGGAGTAAGAAAAGAAAAGATAAAATGATTCTGCATTTATGAATAGTATTGGAAAACCTAAACCAATAACAAAGTTGCCTCTACAAAAAGAAAAACAAATGCATCTAAGATAAATTGTGTTACTTTGACGAGATCTGCATTTTGGTAGTAACCTTTTGTGCATCTCTTACGGTTTATCAGTTATGCAAAATTCATCCAAATGAATAGCACGTCCTGAAAAACTCTTATAAAATGAAAGATATACACTTTATTTGTCGTGAAAATTTCTAAAATAAATCTTATTATAATCAAAATCATTATAGAAATTTTTGAGAAAATCAAAGTTTTCAAAAACGTTTCCTTGTAAAGGTTAGTTTGGGATGATGTAGTTTCTTGAAGCATTTCTTGTTGCACACAACAAAGATACTTAACTTAAATATGCAGTTTGGCATTTAAAGGACTTTTCGTTTTTCACTTATGCTGCTTACTTACACACAGAGACTTTTTTGTTGCAAAAACGTGTTTATTGTTATTTAGGGAGTCTCAAAATGTTTATCTTCAGTGACACCTCGGTATCAAGTTTTGGGATAGGGCTCAACTGCCATATTTGGCTTGTGCAGATAGCCCTTGGTGCGTTAAAAGAGTTGCAGAACTCAGCAGGGCTATTTCAAGTTAAAACCCGCCAGTGGAGAAATGGAGAGAGAGAGAGACTTTCGTTTACCCCTCGTACTGAGCGCGACTCTGTCGACCTCTGGGTTGTAGCTGCTAAACGGCAATGACTTTCGCTTCCAAGTGCTCCCGCCGGGTTCCCATTTTGGCTGTCAGAGATTACTTTGGTACCAAACAGGAACAAATGGTTTGTAACGGTAGATTCATATCAAAGAAAGTTTACAGCTGAAGCTGTAGCTGAAGCTGGACAGATTTTGTTTTACTGAAGGTACTCAAAAATCTAATGTGTTCCAATCACATGACCTTTTCTAGCTCTTCCGCACCGCAAACAATCCTTTTATATAAAAGATTAATCGTTTATCTACATCATGCTAATCAAGATAAACATAATCAGAATTAGTCTTATTACTAGCTTCCTTGTAAGTAGAAGGGAAAGTAAGAACATTCACAGGTTAAAGCGATAGTCTCGTCCTTTAAACGCCGGTCGCTGTGTGAAACAAATGAAAGTCTATTCTCTTTGCTTTGCCAGAAGTAAACAAACGAGCAATGAGAAGGCGTCTTCCGGTTTGAGAAAACTTGAAGTGGCCTAAAATTTGAAATCAATAGTCCGGAATATCGAAAACGGTGAGCTCTATAGTAAGATTGTACATAACATAAATTGTGTGTCTTAATGAGATCTATATATCATGTGGAGTAAATTTGTGTCTATCTCATACGGTTTGCCAGTTATACAAAAGTCACCATAGTTTCCATAAAAATACCTTAAACATAAGTTATTTTAATCAAAATCGTTCGAGCCACTTTTTAAAAAAATTCGAAAAATGTTTAATGTAAAAGGTATTTGGGGGTGGGGGATCATCTTGAAAATTTTCGTGTCGCATCCTTGAAGATATTCAACTTACGTATCAAGTATGGTGTTTAACCGACTTTTCGTTTTTGAGCTATGCTGCCCACGGACACACATACACAAACACATACATGGACATGTTTCTGAAGTTCCATTTTTTTATTCAAGAGGTCTCAAAACATATATTTCCAGTGAAATCTCGGTATCGATTTTTGGGTGCAATACAATACCTTCTCTGTTCACTTTGTACACATTACGAATAGAGAAAGTGAAAATTGGAAGATCGCTGAACTAAATATAATGACTTATAAGGTTACTATATTGAAAAATAATTATCTTGCACCTTGCGTTTTCTCGGTCAGTCTGAGTCGATCTGGTTGGCTCAGTTGGTTAGGCGCTGGCATTCTGATCACAATGTCGCCGTTTAAAACCCGGATCACACCGATGGTTTGTAAGTGTGCTTAAAAGCGACAAGCCTATGTCAGTAGATTTATTGGTATGTTAAAGAACTACGGCGGGAGGAAATTCCGGCATACCGGCAATGCTGATGTAATCCTGGCAATTAACAGCATCGTTAACAAACAAATTGTTAATATTTTGGTCAGTCTGAGAGCTTTTAGAAAGCCACTGATATATTATTAAATACAGATGTATTTTCATCACCTCATGGCGACGTATTTTGAGTTCCTTATCGGTACTTTCCTAGATCACATGGAATTTCAAATTTGCAATTTCGCCATAATGCGCACATGATCTGTTCATAGGAATAAATCGTAACTTGCCGACGTGAAATAGTGGAAATTTGCCCAGACACTTTCTCTTTCCAGGTATGGGTTCTTTTACGTGCAAACAAACAGTATACGGAACTAATGATGTCACCTCCCTTTTGAAGAAAGTAAAACACCCGAAAAAGATTCATCATCCGCCGCCAGGACTAAATTCACAACCTTCGGTGCTAGAAATTAGCATGGTAGTCCCTACACCACCATTGAATTCAGGCAAAGTCCAGTTTTGGCAGAAACTCCTTATCATAGCTGCTTTGGGTATGCAAATCTCTATATTGAGTTTAAATCAACTCCAACACACACGCACACACACACACACACACACACACACACACACACACACACACACTATTAGCTTATGAACAAAGATCACGTCTAAGTGAGTGGCGAAAGGGTAGGAATATGGAAATATTCCACTAAGGGTCTGTAAGGCATTATTCGTTAACGATTCACACCAGCCTCTAGATTAGTCCATCTGTTATTGGTTTGACGTTAAAAGTCTAGTACTCAATCATTAACCTATGAACACAATTTTATTCCCAACTCAGGAGCAAAGGAAAAGGGGAGAGTAAAGCAAACATTAAATGTAGAACTATAACCGGGTAAGGGTTGGCAGAGGAGGTTTAGTTAAACAATCAAGATAAACCACTGCGCATTATATCAGCATGATTCGCGCACTTGAGTGCATCTTCAACGTGTAATTATTTTTGGTGAAATGATAGTCAAGTAGTAAACCCAGGACCCACTTTCTATGTTTTATTTCAAATACTATGGAAATTTAACCATTTGGAAAGCAATCTTAAACTTTTAATGCTTAAGCCGGGACTCAAACCACGAAATCTTCAAGGCTTTCCATGCTAATATTGAGATATTATGCCGAGTTTTGCAACTAAACCGAAGTCTATTTTGATACAGATTACATCAAGGAAATCTGATATTTTAAAGGAAATATAATTTAATTGATTTAGAATTTAGAGAATAATAATTTAACCCTCTATTGTACAAAAAAATTGGGTGACTAAATTTTAATGATTCCAATTTTACAAGTTTGAGTGGAATGTACATAAAGTGATACTCATAATCAATTTTTTTGTTTTTTTGTTTTACCTATTTCAAGTATACACCATGCTAATTTTTGAAATACGTAAAATAAAAAATGTTTTTATTCTAAATATATTTTAATGGACGTTCCTAGGAAAAGTTTCAATATTGGAATCATTAAATTTAGTTGCCTCATTTCTTGTGCAATAGACGGTTGCATATTCAATACATAAGGTGCAATAGAGAGTGAAACCTCGAAAAGTATTCCGTACTCTACACTATTTTGCTTACATAAATGTATTTTCTAATATCAGGTACAAGCAAAGCACGAAATGGTTTATTTCACGACCAGAGGCATTTTGAACCACTGATCCTTAACAGGATACAAACTCAGGATGCATAGTAACCCTCCGGTTCATGAAACCGAGAAGACAGGATTAGGAAACGCTTTTCACTGTGACATGTCGCTCCATCCTGCTGGAAGAACACGCCTCTTGTAATGTAAACTGTGTTTACGTTGCCAGGCAACTGCTTTCTAACAAGCTGTTTTTCGCTCAATTTCCCCACGTCATGTGCGTTTTCAGAACAACTTCCCTTTGATGGCTAATGTGATTTCTCTGCACACAGAAACACGATTCTTGCGTAAAACCAAAATATGTACCTCGCTGAGACATTTTAAGAGAGTCTGGGCCCTTTTAGAATACATTGTCGTAATAAAGTTCTGAACAAAAATTACAGAAAAAATAATAAACAAAAGATACACACAAAAGCACGAGAGAATTGACTCGGCGGTAACGTGTTAGATGCTTGGTTTTCTTCTTGTCAGATCGCCTCCATAACTATTAAACTGTTAAACCGTAAGAGATGGACAAAAACATGCTACGCAAAAGATATAGATGTTGTTAAAACACAAATTTGTCATACATTTTTTGTAGAGTTAACCGTTTTCAATATATTCCTTGCTGTTGGTTTCAGCGTTTGACTACCTAAATATTTCTAAAACGGGAAGTCATTTTTCGTTTCATGCCAATATTGTTTTATTCCTAGCCACACAAAGATAACCAAATCTCAATTGTTTCACCTAGCGATCGATAGATTTTAAAAGATTAATGTAATCGCTTATTCTCTTCTGCTTATAAGGAAAGAAAGTAATAAGACAATTTGTGCTGAAGTTTATATCAATTAGCATGGTGTAGATAAATTAATGATATTTTGTAGGAATAGTTTGTTTGCAGAAAAGGTAGAGAAAGTCATGTGAATGATACACATAAGATTTTTTTTTGTGTTCCCTTACTAACATCATGTTCCATTACAGTAAAGTAATACTACAGGATTGATTACTATAACTATGTAAGTTCTAGTTCACTTTAGTTCAGAAGTTTAGAATGATATTAAACAGGATGTTAATGAACTACACCGAAATATTTTCACAGAATATTTAGATTACTACTACTTCAAAGTAACGGCTATAAGTTTCTGAAGAGTCAGTACGCCACTGGCTAATTTATCAACCAATCGAGAGCATAACACGAAAAACGAAGGGACATATCTGCTAATGTTTATCTCGATTAGAATGAAGTATAGAAGAAGAAGAATTTGTTACAGAGATGTACAGAAAGTCATGTGAATGCAGCACATCATATTTTTTATGGTATTTAGCGCCTGTTTTTACTACAATGGCTCCGCAGGCGAGGACACTGATGATACCGTACATGGAATGAAGATGGAGCCCCGGTGGAATGCGACGGTGGGCACAAATCCCACATGCGGTCACCTGGGATCGAACCCGGGTCAAAAATTCAATTTGTATTGTAAAGTTACAGAGTTTAAGTGCAGTGTAACCTTGCCCAATTTGAATTGTTGGAAACTGTCATTAATTACTTCTCCTATGTAGAGGTTTATGTTTCCAAGCCTTCATTTCGGACGCTGTGCAGCAGTATCGGATATATCAATCAGGAATGAACGAACATAGCACTCGCCTCTTGACCTGGATCATACATTTAAATCACAAAGTTACAGCTAATTTTGAAACACACGTGTGATCAAAGCTTTGCAGCGTAATAATTACGGCACGTATCAACATTGATGACATCCCAAGGGATACTTCCCTAATTTCAACTCCACACGTAGTCAGATATCCACGGGTGTGACCTGCGGCGGTAATCTTTAGCTTCTCCGATACAGAGCTCTCTCTTCTGAATAATACATATCTTTTACACTGTCTCATAACACAGGGCAATAAAAGGAAGCAAACCGTTCCACCGTTTGGGAAAGCTTGACGACTTTCTGGACGCTTCAAGCAACCATGTTGAAGCTGCTCTCACAATGCCAACCTTTTGTGACTGGTTCCTGATATGTGGGGTTGCTCTTCCTCATGCTCGTCTGGTCTCAGGTTCGAATCTCGCTTCCTGTAGAAGACTAGAATAGTTTCTTGGAATGTGGGATCGGTAGAACATGGGTTCGGCTGCTGGCAAGCATGTTAGCGGAGATGTCAATGGTGGAATGAGAAGCACGGTATTTAGTTTTTACTTTCTCTATACGTACTATGTACATAGTGTATAGAGAAGGTATTGCACTCCACCAAAAAATTCGATACCGAGATTTCACCGGAAATATATGTTTTAGGAACCCCTGTATCCAAAAATAGTATTTTCAGAAAAAGGTCCGTGTATGTGTGTGTGTCCGTGTGTCTGTGAACACGATAATTCAAAAACGAAAAGTCGGTAAAACACCAAACTTGGTATTTAAGTTTAGTATCTTCCAGGGATGCGACACGAAGCTTTTGAGAAGAATCCCCCTACTCCAAACTATCCTTTACATAGAATCTTTTTCGAAAATTTTGATTTTCTAAAAAATGGCTCCAACGATTTTGATTAAAATATTCATATATTAAAGATATTTACCTGACAAATAAAATGTATATTTGGAATTTTCTGGAAATAGCCTCTGAAGACTAGTTTATTCTGGGTCAATTTTACGGAACTTTGCATAACTGCTAAACCGTAAGAGATGGACAAAAACTTTTATTATTCCGCAGTTTGCCGTACCCCTTCTTACACCCAGAATTCCTTTCAAAAATTGGGTCCTCACTTGGTCCAGATTCCCTGTTTGTTCCCACCCCCATATTTCTCCTCCATATGCCATCGTGGATCTAACTGTCGCTCCGTATACAGTTTCCATTAAGGTTATGCATATATTCGGAACGCTGCAGCGTATTCGGAGAGCTTCCACCCTTGCCTCGTGTTTCGTGATGTCAATGTGTTTTGTCCATTTTCCGTTCATTGTAAATGTGAGTCCTAAGTACACAAAAGATTTAACATTGTCCAGTATACCTGCTTACATACAACATTAACTACCTTTTCACGCCATACTCGTGCTTATCAATAGTTGCACCTATTTTTACTTTCTCTATACGTACTATGTGCATAATGTATAGAGAAGGTATTGTATTACACCCAAAAATATATACCGATATTTCACCGGAAATGTGTTTTGAGGTCCCCAGAATGCCAAAAAAGTATTTTTAGAAAAATGTCCGTGTGTATCTATCTCTCTGCCAGTGTGTGCGCGCGCGCGTGTGTGTGTGTGTGTGTGTGTGTGTGTGTGTGTGTGGCAACATAGCTCACAAATTAAAAGTTGAATACCAAACTTGATATTTAAGTTCTGTATCTTACAAGGATGAGACATAAGATTTCCAAGAATATTCCCCTTTTTCCCCTTTTTCGGAAAGATGTAACGTTTTGATTAAAATATTGTATATTAAAAATACTTACATCACAAATGCTATGCATATCTTGAATTTTCTGGGAATAGCCTCTGAAGACACTTTTACTGTGGACGAATTTTGAGGAATTTTACATAACTGGTAAACCTTAACAGAGAAACAAAAAATTACTTAACAAAAAATGTACTCGTTAAAACACATAATTTATGTTATATGTATTTTTTTGGATTTGTATACCTTTAAATATTCCTTGTAATGGTTTTAGTTTGAAAATCCTTATACTTTTCTTATACGGGAATTTGGCAACTACTGCCCCTACAAAGAAAGGAATTTCAATTACATAACAACCAGCTTTTAAAAGATATGTGCATCACTTTAGTCTATGGTACTTCTTTATTTCTCTTCTACCTACATGGAAACAAGCAATAAGACAATTTCTGGTAATGTTTATCTTGATTAGCACGAAGTAGACAGAAGAAATTGATGTGAATGGAACACATCAAAATGTTATCTTTCTCTACTTTGTGCATAGTACGTAGGTAGAGAAGGTATTGCATTCAACTAAAAAATTCGGCACCAAGATTTCACTGGAAATACACATTTTAGGATGTCATATACCTATCCAAAAATAATTTTTAGAAAAATGGCCCTGTAGATGTGTGTGTATGACAACAAACTCGAAATGTCGATTAATTGTTTCAGCTTTAAAATATACTTTTCGCATACAGGAATGTGTCAACTGCTGGCTATACAAACAAAGGAATTTCAAGCATATAGCAACCAGCTTTTAAAAGATTTAATGATCCTTTAGCCTAGTATACTCCATTGTTTTCCTTCTGGTTAAAAAAAGTATGTATTTAGACCAATTCTGTTAATTCTATCTCTATTTACTAGGAGTAGATAGAAGAATAAGCTTTTTAATAATAATGTGTTACAGAGATGTAGAAAAAGTCATGTTAATGGAATACATTAAATTTTTAAAGCATATTTTCTGTTCAGGGTATCTCTAAACTAACCTCTGGTGAAAACTTAAAATGGATATTTCTGCGAAATATAATTCTTTCTCGCTACCTTAGCTACCACCTACCTACGCTCTCTAGAGAGTAATCCTAGAGCTTATAGTGCGCCTTAAGAAGAGGGACTGTTTTTAATAATGAAAATGTCAACTTCAAGCACTTTTACATATTCATAGAGTGCTATATGTGCAGAGTAATTATACAGCGTCTAAAACTATTTCAGTTAAGGTCCGCAGTGTGATCATGTGACCTTGACTGTGTGACGTAAAGAAGGAGGTTCTGGCAACCGTCAAAGACACGGTATTGTGTGAGCCCAGTTTATAGGTTCCGCTGCTTTTGCACGGGGCGGTTAACGATTAAACTGGCGCTTCTCGTAACGGCCTAGTGGAGCCTTAAATTGAATGTGCTTTACTTTTTACTTTATCTACACGTACTATGTACACAGTGTATAGAGAAAGTATTGCATTCCATCCAAAAATTCGAATTTGAGATTTCACCTGAAATAGACGTTTTAGGGTCCCGTCTATCCAAAAAGGAAAGGATTTTCAGAAAAAGGTCCGTATGTGTGTGTGTCAGTGTGGAAAAAATTTAGTACATTTGATTTTCTCAAAACTGGCTCCAACGATTTTGATTAAAATACCGTATTTTAAATATATTTATATTGCAAATAAAATGTATATCTTGAAGTTTCTGAGAATAGTCTCTAATGACCTCTTTATTCTGAATGAATTTTGCTGATGTTTATTTTGCTGGTAAACCGTAAGAGATAGAGAAAAACTTACTGCACAAAAAATGTAGATCATGTTAAAACACACAATTTATGTTACAGAACATTTTGTCGTGGAATTGACCATTTCTGAGATATTCCTCGTTATTTTCTTTAAAATACTTAAACATTTTCTCAGCCGGAAAGTTGTAAACTCCTTGCACGCATAGAAATGGTTTTCAACCACATGGAAACCATGTTTTAAAAGATTTGACTATCGTTTTAGCCTAGCGCATTCCCTTATTTTCCTTCTACTTACAAGGAAGAAAGTAATTAAGACAATATTTGCTAATGTTTATCTCCATTATCATAAAGTAAATAGAGGATTAAGCTTTTTAACAATAATTTGCTACAGAGGTGTGGAGAAAGTCATGTGAATAGAACACATCAGATTTTTGTTAAACGCAGTTAAGTGGTTTACATCATTGTAAAAAGTTTTCGGAAACACAGAAAATTACGCCATTTACAAAATTATTGGGTTCTTTAATTTTAAGTATACTGTTTAATACTACACTTATAAAGTGTTAGTACTTTATAAGTAGGGGAAGTTTTGCATTCTTTTCAAAAATTAGATTTCACCAGATATATACCGAGCTAGGTGGCTCAAACGTTTCGTCTGGGATTCGCATTCGGGAGCCCCGGGTTCATTCCCCGTTGACAGCGCATCTTGGTCTTGGGATTTTCCGTAGTGTTCCTGGGACCTCTTAGGCGAATGCTGGGGTCCTGTATATCTACCATGGTTCCTTTTCCTTCATTCCTTCATTTAATTTTCCTTCTTCACCTTTCAGGTCAGCGGCAAGTGTAGCTTGAGGCTTTGTAGGCAGATGGCACGGTTGCTTGCTCCGACTGAGACTCTTTTCTCCCTGGTTGGGCTGGTTGAGGCTTTGTGCTATTGTAGAGGCATTCTTCCGGCCTCCCAGCGCTCACGTAGCCTCCGTGCCACGCCAGGGCTGCCATTTAGTGATTTCTGTGCTTAGTTTCGTCGTTTCCTGTGTGCTTAACTGTGGTTTTTCCTCCTCTCATCCCTTCGCCCGGGAGGTTGGCAGACTGCAATAGAACAGCATCTGGTGCAGTTGCTGAGGTGTCCCTCGACGTTAACAACTTTTAACCTCACCAGGAATACATGATTTGAGGCCGTCAAAATCTAGAAAGGCATTTTTAGAAAAAGATAGGCGCGCGCGTTTGTGTATATATACTGTGTGTGTGTGTGTGTGTGTGTGTGAAGAGCATAGCTAAAAAGTATGATGTGTTACATTCACATGACTTTCTAAACATCCCTGTAACAAATTATTGTTAAAATGCTCATGCTTCTATTTACTTCAAGATAATCGAGTAAAAATTAGCAGAAATAGTCTTCTTACCTGCTTCCTTTAAGTAGAAGCAAAATAAAGGAGTACCATAGGTTAAAATGATAGTTAAAAGCTGGTTGTTGTGTGATTGAAGTTCCTTTTTTTTTTTGTATAGACAGGAGTTCACAAAGGTCTCTGAAGAAAAGTATAAGTTTTTTTAAAGCTGAAACCAAAAACATGGAATATCTCAAAAACGAACAACTCCACGAAAAAATTGAATGCAACATAAATTGTGTGTTTTAAAGTGCTCTACATATTTTGTGACGTTAAGTTTTTCTCCATCTCTTACGGTATAGCAGTTATGTAAAATTCTGTAAAATTCATCTAGAATAAATTAGTTTTCAGAGGATATTCCCAGAAAACTAAAGATATACATTTTATTATTCAGGGAAATATCTTTAATATATGATATTTTAACAAAATAGTTAGAGCCATTTTTGACAAAATTAAAATTTTTTAAAAAAGTTCCATGTCAAGTGTAGTTTGGGGTGGGGGATTTTTCTCAAAATCTTCGTGTCGCATTCCTGGAAGATACTAAACTTAAATACCAAGTTTGGTATTTTACCGAATTTTCGTGTTTGAGTTATCGTGTTCACAGACACTCGGACACAGACATACGGACACACACACATACACGGACTTTTTTGTGAAAATGTATTTTTGTCTACAGGAGGACCTAAAACATATTTCCTGTGAAATCTCGGTATAGAATTTTTGGGTGAAGTGCAATATCTTCTCTATACACTATGTACATAGTATGTGTAGAGAAAGTAAAAACGAAACGATCGTTAAATACTGAGCTTAATATTTAAGCCTAGAGTGCGACACGACGCTCCTCAAGATTATCTCCCCACTTCAACGCGCTTTACATCAAATTTTCTTTTTGAAAGTTTTCATTTTTTCAAAAATGGCTTTAACGATTTTGAGTAGAATACCTCACGAATAAAATTATCTTGTATTTTCTGGAAATAGCCTCTGAAGTCATCTTCATTCTATTTGTTTTCTGCATAGCTGATAATCCATTGGATATAGATAAAATGGACGAAACATGTATACTTTGTTAAAACACAATTTTTATTAAATACAACAAAAAATGTATTTAATAAAAATTTAATAAAAATCTTTTCTTTTCATCCTGGACAAGAAAACTACGGAAGTTCAATGTCATCACATTACGAGCCAGTCTTAGCAGCTTTAGTGGTACATTTCCTTATTCCCTTTGTACCTAAAGGAAAATATGAAATAAAGTATTTCCGCCAATATTTATCTCGATTAGTATTACTCACTTACGAGGTCCCCAGTCACTGGGGCAGAGCACTACATTCAGGCCCCTTTTGACTTACGTGACTCCAAGGAGGGAGGGAGGGATGAGTGGGGGGGAGACTCGAAGGCTGGTCAAATTAGGGTGAAAAAGTTGCAAGCATGGATAGACTCCCCAACTTTTCCAGATTAAACGCTACCGACGCTGCTGAGACCAGCCTAGAGTCTCGATTCTCCAAGGGTTCTACGAAGGGGTGATAGCACAGAAACAACCGAAGGTACTGCCAGGTACCAATTGAGCGGTACTGGAATAAACTTCTGCTGTGCGCAAGTCACCTTCCAGCCGCAACTTGCAGAACACCAACTCCTGGTACTTCAATCCTCAAACAGGTGACTAGGACGTGATGGGAACAGGATGGGCAGGAAAATTCAGGGAAAGTAATGGTTCTTCCCAGTATTCATCTAGTGATCCGGAGAAACATCCAAAAATTTATGAGTCAAAAAAGCCGGCCACGGGAATCGAATTCATGACCACCGAATGAGAGTCGGACACGTTACCGCGGCGACATCTCGCTTGGTTAGGTAGAGAGCTAGAAACAAGAATCTGCACAATAAACACAATAACGTATGTGAGCCCGCCTGGGTACTGTCGTGGTAGCGTGTCTACCTCACATTCAACGGATCGTGAGTTCGAATCTCGCTTAGGGTGAGTCAAACGGATAAGGTTATTTTTAGGGGTTTTCCCTTATCCTGAGAAGACGAATGTTGAGTAACTTTAAGCTCCATAGACCCCGAGATCATTTGAGCATCATTTCACCAATTTCATTCAACGTTCGATATGACCAACCAGGTTAAAGGACGTTAACTTGCGGGTTTTACTGGTAATGCACAGACTGTATTTTGTGGTCATCTCGAAATTGTTATAGCAAACATGGGCATTTACTGGTTCGAGAACTAGTGGCTTTTGTCCTTCCCGCATAGACAAAAAATGTCATTGCGGAAGTTCAGTATGTGTGACTGGTATATTGCCCATGTATGACGTAGTCTATAAGCAAGCAGTGTCGGGTCACGACAAGTTTAAATTGGTAGTAATGTCAAATTGTAAGCCTGTTCAAGTTACGGCTTTCTTTGTTGACAATCAGTTTTTTTAGTTGGGACTGATGTAGGATTGGGGAGCAGAAAATAAATAAATAAGTATCTAAGTGCCAAAAAGAAAGAATCACAAAAAAAGTAAATATGTACGATGCAATTAAAACCTTTGCTTTGTAGTTGGAACTGTAGAAAGTAAAGTTATATGAGTGGCAGCTGTATTATTTCCTCTCTTTGCAGTCCCTCAAAATACAAATGATAACAAGAAGTTTAATAAGTGTATATATACCTTTACTACTATAGATTAAACGATTGGTTAGTAACTTGTTTTACCTTTTAAACTCCAATGCCTATAAAACCTGCAAGATTAAGGCTATATTTGCAGTTACAGCTATTATCCGTGAAAAAATAAGTATTTTTTTATTTATGTCACTGTAAATATGGTGTTGGTTTATTTAAATAGTTATAATATGCATAACACACACAATTAAGATTCTGTGTAGCCAAAATTTTTGCTATCTTTGCTTCTACATATCTGTATGAATAAACAGTTTTACAAATGAATTGTGTCAAGTCAAAATACAGATCTCACTTGATTGACGAATCTATTAGCACAACTGAAAATATATCTTATGTGGGTAACGAGATTTTAACGAAATAATTATAAATGTGAAAGAATGTAATTAAAATGAAATGTCATTTGTATTATTTTACCACAGAGTAAACCAGGAATGTCCAAAGTTAACTGTTGCAAAATATTGACGACAGAACACGTCTCCCTAGACTTCAGGCGAGGAAATGTTAGTGGTCATACATACTGCCATACTGTCGTATATACGCACATTATTCGATAGGGAACGTGCAAACATTTTAAGCAAACATAAACAGAATGCCAGTTTCGGAACGTGGAGAGTATCATTTCCGTATAATTTTCTAGGAGCTCCACACGAACTGTAAATTGAATTACTTGCTCTACAAAATTGTAGGAACATAAAATGTTCGAAAGAAATAGTTTGCGAGCTATTTAAATAATTGCCTAAAGAATCATTTTCTAAACTGTAATTATTTGCATCACATTTAATGACAATGTTTAGCTCCACATACATTTGCAAGCAAAGCTTCTCTAAAATTAATTATATTAAAAAGTAGCATCACAATAAACTATGCTGCGATCATTTGTTTCATCTATTAAGGCACTGTTCATCATCCTTAGCAGATATACACGGACTCTTCCAAAGTCAAAAAAAATAATCACCAAAATAAAAAAAATCTGATATATTCCATTCACAGGACCTTCTCTAACTTTCTGCAACAAAATATTCTTATAACCATATATTCTTATACTTATTCTTTATGTACTTCATGCTAATCGGGATAAACTTGGCAGAAATGGCGTTATAACTTAATTGCTTCCTTATAAGTAGAAGGGAAATAAGGGACTACACTAGGATAAAGCAATAACAAATATTTTAAAAGCTGGTTGCTATGTGATTGAAATTCGGTTCTTTTTCCATGGTCAGCAATAAAATAAACAAAAATATCAAATGCTCTCAGAGAAAAGTTTAAATATTTCAAAAAGTAAACTGGGAATTGTCAGTTCGGCAAAAAATGTCATTTGTTGTGTGATTAATGAGATCTACTAGTTTGTATAATAAATTGTTTATCTCTTACAGTTTAGTAGTTATACAAAACTCATTCCGAATGAATATAATTTCAGGGACTATTTCCCAAACAAACATTTTATACATTTTATATTCCCGTAAATAGCCTTAATATAGATATTTGTATAAAAATCGTTAGTAATTTTTGAGAAAATCAATTTTTTTCGAAAAATGTTCCATGTTAAGAAGTTTGGAGTGTGGAGATCTTCCTGAAAATCTTCCTGTCACATCCTTGGATTTAACTGTCTTTTCATTTTTGAGTTATCGAGTATACAGACATATAGACCTTTATCTATAAATATTTCTTTTTGGATATAGGGGTTCTATGAAACTTCGATATCAAATCTTTGTGTGGAATGCAATATCTTCTCTTCGATGTAGAGAAAGTAAATAAGACAACACTAGATACAGATGACGAAGGCCTTGTGTTTACAAACACTCCATTGTGTCACATAGTGGCATGCCCCAATGCTTCACAACGAGTGGAATAAGTTAGTACGCCTTTCCCTCTGCTCCAGCTTGGACATATCTAGCGTAAATTGTAGAGAAAAAAACTCCTGTTTCATTCACATAACACTCTCTACAACAAATTATTGTTAAAAATCCTATTCTTCTATTTTCTTCATCCTAATTGAGAAAAAATGAGCAGAAATGGTCTTATTAATTGCTTCCTTATATAGAAGGAAAATAAGGGAGTATCATGGGCAAAAGCGATGGTCAAATCTTTTAAAAGCTGGTTGCTAAGTGATAGAAGTTCCTTTGTTTGTATGGCCAGGAGTTGAAAAAGTCATGTATGAGAATAGTATAAGTATTTTAAAACCGAAACTAATAACAAGGGATATCTAAAAAAAGGTGAACTCCAGGATAAAAAAAAATTGGTGTGTACCATTCACATGACTTTCTCTACATCTCTGCAACAACTCATTCTTAAAAAGCTTATACTACTATTTACTTCATGCTAAACATAAAAAATCTGATGTAATCCATTCACATGACTTTCTTTATATCGCTGCAACATTTTTTGTTAAACAGTTTATGCTTCCATTTAATTCATGCTAAGTGAGAAAAAATTAGCAGAAATAGTCTTATTACTTGCTTCCCTGTAAGTAGAAACGAAATAAGGGAGTAACATAGCTTAAAGTCATAGCAAAAGATGGTTATGTGACTGAAGTTCCTTTGTTTGTATGTATGGACAGGAGTTGACAAATTCCTGTATGAGAAAAGTATAAGTTTTTTAAGGCTGAAACAAAAAACTAGGAATATGTATAAAACGACCAACTCCATGAAAAAATGTATATAACATAAATTGTGTGCTTTAATGTGCGCTACATTTTTGTGCGGTAAGTTTTTGTCTATCTCTTACGGTTTACCAGTTACACAAAATTCCGTAAAATTCATTCAGATTAAAGTAATCTTCAGAGGCTATTCCCAGAAAATTCAAGATATACATATTATTTGTCAAGTATATATCTTTAATATATGATATTTTAATCAAAATCGTTATAGCCATTTTTTATAAAACCAAAATTTTCGAAAATTTTTCCATGTGAAGTGTAGTTGAGGGTGGGGGATTCTCTTGAAAATCTTCGTGTCGCATCCTTGGAAGATACTGAACTGAAATACCCTGTTTGGTATTTAACGGTATTTTTGTTTTGAGCTATGCTGCACACAGACACACAGACAGACCACACACGGGCATTTTTCTAAAAATGTTTTTTTTATTCAGGTGGTCTCAAAACATGTATTTCCGGTGAAATCTTGGTATCGAATTTTTGGGTGGAATGCAATACCTTCTCTATACACTATGTACATAGTATGTACAGAGAAAGTAAAAAACAGTACATTGTAATATGTGTTTTAACGAGTTCTACAGTTTCTGTTACTGTGTATCAGTTATGCAAAAGTCAGCAAAATGCATTCATAAAGCTGTCCTCACAGGCTATGTCCAGAAAATTGAACATATACATTTTATTTGACTTGTAAATATCTTTAATATACGATATTTTAATCCAAATCGTTAGTGCCATTTTCAAGAAAATCAAATGTTTCGTAAAATGTTTTTCATGTGAAAGGCAGTTGGGTGTGTGGGGATTTTGCTGTAAATCTTCGTGTCGTATCCTTGGAATATATTGAACTTATATACCAAGTTTGGCATTAACGGAGTTTTTGTTTTTGAGCTGTGCTGCCTAAAGACACACACATGGATATTTGTCTATAATTGCACTTTTTTGCCCTCAGGGGCTCTCAATCTACTTCCAGTGAAATCCGGTATCAAAAGTTTGGTGGAGTTCTACAACTTCTGTACACATTCTGTACATAATATTTGTAGAGAAAGTAATAAATCAGTTCTGTTTTTCTAAGAATCAGCCACTGTGAATGCACTCACATCTCTCCATCTACCGGTTCGTTTCAAACAAAGTGGTGTACACCGACTTTGTGGGTTGCATGCCCCTACTTTTTTTTATAGGCTCACATAATCTCACGCAGCTGTCTGACAGAAGAATGGGTGCGAACGCGCCGGAATGAAGCTGCTATCCAACAGGATGTTTCGCGGTTAAAAAAAATAGCGTGACTGAGGGAATGGCGGAGGGTAAGGGGAGGGAATTGCAGGCCGTGTTTATTACGGTCTGTCTCTCTCTCTTCCCAGAGATTTCATTCAGCGTAGTGACGTCAGCCGAGGGCGGGTCGATAACGTAGTGTGCTGCCGTGCCATCGACATGCTCCAACATTCAACTTTTTTTACAGCGATAATTAGTTTTCGACATTTAAATCATGTTTAGGCTTACACGCAGTTTTTATACCGCCCTTTAACAGAGATTCGCCACCTGTGGCGAAAAAATACAATTTGTTTGCCATCTGTAGGAAAATTTGCACTGATGTGAACCAGAGCAGGTTTTCTAATATGACAGCGAGGAGACACTTACGTCAGTGTGTGAGAATAACCTTCACTGTACGCTACTGTGGTAGCGTATTTTTACTTTCTCTACACGTACTATGCACATAGCGTATAGAGAAGATATTGAAATGCATGCAAAAATTCGATACCAAGATTTCACTGGTAACACATGTTTTGGGTCCCCCTGATACAAAAAAAAAAGCATTTTTGGGAAAAGGTGTGTGTGTGTGTGTGTCTGTGTGTGTGTGTGTATGTGTGTGTGCGCGCGCGCGTATGTGTGTCATACTTCAAAAACGAAAACTTCTTTAAATACCAAACGCGACACGAATAATTTTCTAGAAAATCCCCCAACCCCAACTACCCTTTACATGGAAAAATTATCAAAAATGTTTTTCTCAAAATGGCTTTAACGATTTTGATTATAATATCGCATATTAAAGATATATGCCTGACAAATAAAATGAAATTATCTGGGAATAACCTCTGAAGACTACCTTATTCTCGATAAATTTTACAGTATTTTTATAACTGGCAAACCGTAAGAGATAGACAAAAGCTTGCTTTAAAAAATGTAGAGATCGTTAAAACACACAATTTATGTTATATAATGTTTTCGTGGAGTGGATATTTATTGAGATATACCTTGTTATAGGTTTCAGCTTTAAAAACTTATACCTTTCATACGGGAATTTTTCAACTCCTGTTTATACAAACAAAGGAGCTTCGGTCACATGGCAACCAAGTTTTGACTTACACTTTAGCCTACGCTACCCCCTTATTTCCGTTCTACTTGCATGGAAGCAAATAATAAGACTAGTTTTGCTAATTTTTTCATGATTAACATGAAGTAAAAATCTGATGTGTTCCATTCACATGACTATCTCTAAATATGCCTAAAAAGCCTATGCCTCTATTTACTGCATGCTAATTGAGCAAAAATTAGTAGAAATAGTCCTATTACTTGCTTCCTTGTAAGTAGAAGGGAAATGAGGGAGTACCATAAGTTAAAGTGGTACTCAAGAGCTGGTTGCTATGTCACTGAAGTTCCTTTGTTTGTTTGTATGTATGGACAGGAGTTGACAGATTCCTCTATGAGAAAAGTATGTTCTCAAACGTCAAACCATAAATAAGGTATACCTCAAAAACGACCAACTACACGAAAAAAAAAAAGTATATAACATAAAGCATGTGCTTTAACGTGCTCTCCATTTTTGTATGGTAAGTTTTTGTCTCTTACGATTTAGCAGTTATGCAAAATTTCTTAAAATTCATCCAGAATAAAGTAGTCTTCAGAGGCTATTCCCAGAAAATTCAAGATATACATTTTATTTGTCAGGTAAATATCTTTAATATACGAAATTTTAATCGGAATCGTTAGAGCCATTTTTCAGAAACTCAAAATTTTCTAAAAAAGTTCCATATAAAGGGTAGTTGGGCGTGGGAAGATTTTCTTGAAAAGCTTCGTGTCGCATTCTTGGAAGATACCATACCAAAATACCAAGTTTCGTATTTATCGTTCTTTTCGTTTTTGAGCTATGCTGTCCACAGACATACACACACGTACACACGGACCTTGTTTGTATTCAGGGGGATCCAAAATATGTATTTTCGGTAAAATCTCGGTATCGAATTTTTGGGTGCAATGCAATACCTTCTCTATACACTATGTACAGAGTACGTGTAGAGAAAGTAAAAAAAACATAAGCTATTTAACACTAATTTGTTGTACAGATGTAGATAAAGTCGTGTGAATGGAACGCTTCAAATGTTTCGTTTGTTCAAGTTGTTTTTGCTTGCAATTCACATAAAACTGAATACTTTAAAAGGCGTATAACTTCTGAATAATTAGGATCCGGATTCGTATGCAATTACTTAATTATATATTCTCTTATTTTATATGTGGACCTTAAGGCACATGACGAGTGAGTCAAAAAAGTACGAATCGGCTGCACGGTGTTTTGCCTGTCCGGTTCCTCGACGTTCGTTGCCGTTTACCGCTATCACAAAAAGGCGCAGATGAAAACATACACAAATTTTAATACTATTTTAAAGGCTTTACTTACCAGCATTATGAAAGTATATGCTGAAACTGCCCACCATCGTTATCTATTTTTGGCACATCTTTAGGAAACTTTCCATCACTCGCTGTAGTTCACCTTGAGAAATGTTGGCAATTTCCTGGCGGATATTTTATTTTAATTATTCCAGGGTGTGCGGGTTTATCTTTATGTTTTAGGTTAGCCCAGAATTGAAAATTGCATTAAGTCGGGGGACTGAGAGAACCACAAATCTCTACTACTAATTCTGTCCTGAACACACTTCCAGTTGTTCTCTTCGAAATATTGGCCGTTCATGGCTTGTTGTACGGCCTGGAACTTTTACACCTGGAATACTTTCTGCAAATAGTATTTTTATTTGATGAGCTGACTGAGTTTACACATGTGAATCATAAAAAAAATTCACACTGTGCAGTAGAAAACATATACTGAGCCATAATACACTTTGTGACTATGTAGAAGACAAAATAATAAATGACTTGTAATAACAACTACGCCATATCACTGTTAACTCAACACTGCACTTCCAGAACTCAGCAAAACTGCATCAGAAGCGTGACCTTGTTTACAGTAGCAGTGCTGAATCATGTGTCCACACGCCCAGTGGAAAACAACGCACAGCCAGTTCGGAGGGTTTTGACTCACTCGGTACATTACATAAGTGTTTACATATTTCAGCGTATGTGCATATTTATTAAATCTTACACAAAACTAAATATGCAGAAGTTTATTTGCTTAACTATTTATTATATTTATATTGCCTTTCTTTCAATGACTACCTATACTTTTCTTTCTTTAAAAATGATATAAATAATTAAATATTTAATGATCTCCCCAGTAATCTCAAAGAAAATGTTTGAAATGTCAGGGCTTTTAAGGAGTACCTTTGCAATAAATCATTTTACTCTGTAGATGAATATTTAAGTGACAAATCTGTCTGACAATACTGTCAACAATCATTGTATTTATAAGTATTATAATGTATTGAATTTTGTGTATATTAGTTTGTGTGTTGTGTATTCAAATTTAACTGATGTATACTTTGACTTGCACGAATATGTTAAATGAATTTTTAGCATTTAGGTATGACACAAGGTCTGTAAAGCCTGATGCTTTGATATTTTACACTCTAGTGCATAATTGTAAATTTTTGCATTGGAAATTCTATAACATATTTGTAAATATGTATTGTAATTTGTTGACATTTATGAAGAGTACATAATACAATAATCATATTTTAGTTTATATAATTACTACTAGTAACTATTATGTCGATAATTAGAAGGCTATCATCTGACATTACATTAGTGTTACATATAATGAAATTATATTTATTTATACATTTTAACACTAATTTTGATACCCTTTGTTTTTATGTGATTGCAAAAAAAAAAAAAAAAAAAAAAAAAAAAAAAAAAAAACAACAAGTTCTATGTTCAGTAACTTCCTGCCTAAACGAATCTACAGAATGCTTTCTAATCTAATCTAAAGTCAGTGATCCTCAGAAGTTTCACAATGTATTAGATAGCTGCCTTACTTTCCTCGCCCTAAGCAAGATCCTGAATGTTGAAGAGATATAACTTCCTAAGGATATACCTCCAGAAAAAATGGTCTTGTTTAAGTACAGTCCTGTGACATCTTGCAATGTTGAAATGGCATTTCAATACACAAGAAAATGTTATCGAAGAATGAAATGTGCACCATAAAATCTGGAGAAGTATCTTAATATGCACTGTGTACACTACATATGCGTTACGTAGTCACATTTAAAATCTTCAATTATACTCCTGTTGCTTCCATAATCACAATGTATCAGCTGCATTCAAGTATATAATGATAGAGCCATAGCTTACAAATCACTATACAACATAATCTGCGATGTTTGACCTTAATGTAGGGTTTTCATTTATTCATAAGTTAAATAAATAGCACAATATTTAAACGGCTTAAAGTTTGAAGTGGCTTTTTTTTAAATAAAAAATTCCAATTGCAAGAACTGCACAAAAAGCTAAAATTCTATGTCGAGATTTCACCGGAAATATAAGTTTTGAGGTCCGCTGAGCCCAAAAAAAGGATTTATATGTGTGTGTGTGTGTGTCGGTGGACAGCATAATTCAAAAACGAAAAGACCAAACATAGTATTTATGCTTAGTATCTTCCAAGGGTACGACACGAAGATTTTCAAGAAAATTCCCCCAACACACATTGCTCTTTAATGGACATTTTTTTAATTTATTTTATTTTCCTAATAATGATTAACGATTTTGATTAAAATACCCTATATTAAAGATATTCACAAAACAAATAATAAAATGTATACCTTGAATTTTCTAGAAATAGCCACTGAAAACCTCTTTATTCTGGATGAATTTTACTGAATTTTACATAACTGGTAAATTACAAAAGCTTACAACCAAAAACGTAGATCTCGTTAAAACATATAATTTATGTCATGTGTTTTTTTCTGTAGTCTCTTGGTAGATTTTACCGTTTCAGAGATATTCCTTATTATTATTTTCAACTTTAAACTCTGTAACCTTACTCAAACGATAAGAAATCTTTCATTTCCACTCTCTTATTTCATTTCTGCAAAGCGAACTGAACTACAATTGTTTCACATAGAGATTAGCTTTTTAAATACTTGACTATCGCTTTATTCTAGTATATTCCCTTGTTTTCTATTTACAAGGAAGTATGTAGTAAGACCAATTCTACTAAAGTTTACCTCAATTAGAATGCAGTAGGTAAATGATCTTTTGTAAGAGTAGTGTGTAATTGGAACAGCTAAGCAAAGTCATGTGAATGGAGCACAATCGATGTTTAGGTAATTTTCACTGGTTTTTCGCCCCATAATGAGTTGCTAAATTACATTTTCTTCGATTTGGTTTATGTTCCTGATATTAAGATGTTTGTATTTAAACTCCAGTATAGCTCACAATGAACGTACAGCTCTCAGAGAATCAACCTGGAGGAGCAGATTATACATATTTGACAAATGGGCTGCAAGAGGATATTTCCCTTTCAATTACAGTGCCAAAATCCATTAATATATTTTTACCCATAAATGTTCATCACTGCTGAAATTAAACTATACGAGATGAATAGAAGGGTAATTAAATGTTTATGAATCAGTGCTCTTGTAGAAAAGTAATTAATATTGTAGGTTAAAGTGCTGCCAATTATGAACAACCACCTAATTACCAATTCATTACCTTTAAATAATGTGGATTTGTAATTGTTGCCACAGCAACCAAATCGATTACTCGTTGAAAGCCTTTAAACGCATTGGTGCGTTCGTAGGTATTCAAGCACGAAAAAAACATTATATCTGAAAATCCTGCATGTGACTTCTTTCAGACACCAATGTGGGTATCTCATTGGATGACAAGAAAATATGTTTCAGAGCCAATAATATTTCAGAAATATAGCAAAAATCAGGCAGAGTTTCCATACATATTTTACTTTCAACTGAAAAAGAAATCTGTCGTGTTCCATTCGAATGACTTTCTCTACAAACATTGGATAATGGAGATAACCAATATCAGAAATGCCTGCGTAAATAGGAAGGAATAAACGGCTAAAACGATAGTCAACTCTTTTAAACCTGGTTGGTATGTGATTGAAATTATTTTATTTGCATGGCCAGGAGTTGACAAATGCCGGTATCAGAAAACGTTAAATATTGTAAAACTGAAACCAATAACAAGGAATATCACCAAAAAATGTTTACGACATAATTGTGTATTTTAAGGAAATCTACATTGTTGTGTAGTTTTTGTCTATCTCTTATAGTTTACCAGTTATACAAAAGTCATCAGGAATGCAAATGTCTCCACAGGTTATTCGCTGAAAATTCAAATTATACATTTTATTTGTCATGTAAACATCTTTAACATATAGTAATTTATTCAAAATCGTTTGGAGCCATTTTTCAGATAATGGAAAATTTAGAAAATTTTTCCATGTAAAGAGTAGTTTGGAATGGGGAGATTTTACTCAAAATCTTCGTGTCGCTTCCTTAAAGCATACTAAACCTAAATATCAAGTTTGGTACTTTTCCTATTTGAGTTATGGTGTTTTCATAAATATGCTTCTTTTGGATTCAGGGGGTCCCAAAACATGTATTTTTGGTGAAATCTCAGTATCGAATTTTTGGGTGCATTACAATACCTCCTCTACACACTTTGTACATAATACGTACATTTTAAAGTAAAAATTCAAGATAATAATGTGCAGAGCTTTGAAAAGACAATGAACATAGATCAACCAAACTCACCCAGAATTCACTGCACTGAATTACACGATACATCTTTACTGTATCGAAAGAAAAGGCTCTCCTCCTGTCACTTTAAATATGTTTAAATCATCTACAATTTTTTCAGTGTCGAACACGTAGCCTTTCGTATTTTCGACATTTTTCAATCTGCGTTTATCTACCAGCAGGAACTGAACAAGGTCAGGCAGTGAACAAGTTTCGAAAGGGTTGTAGAGATTACGTCTACTCCGTCATGTCATTGTTACACTCTGTGTGACCGCAACCGAGCTCTAATAAGTTTTGCAAATCCTTTAACGTATAGTTTTCTCCAGAACATAATAATCCCCTTCCACAGGGCAATACCATTAGTAAACATAAGACATTAGTCCCTATACTAGCGACGACAGGCAACGTAATAAAATTTGTTTTCTGGAGATACTGCCAGCAGGTTGAGAATCGCACCTCAGTGCTAGACTTGACAACAGCGAAGATTTCCAACCGCATACATCCTAATCCCAAAGTTTAAAGCCTTTGGATGAAGAGTGGGGTACGGTCATCATGCTCTGAAAAATCTGATGTGTTACACTCACAAGGCTTTCTCTAGCTGCTCTACAAACTTCCTGCAAAAATTATTCTTCTTTCTACACAATGCTAATTAAAATAAACAGTAGCAGAATGTTCTTATTACTTAGTTCTTGTCAGTAAAAGGGAACTAAGGTAATGCACTAGGCTAAAGTGACAGTCAAATGTTTTAAAACCTATCGTTATTTGTCATTGCAAATCGCTTCTTTGCTTGGCCAGGAGTAGAACAAAAGAAAAACGGACACTTCCAGTCTGAAAATAGTTTAAATACTATACAATTGAAACCAATAACAAGGAATATCTCGGAAACGGTTACCTCCACAACAAAAACATAAAGGACCTGAATTGTGTGTTTTGATGTGATGTACATATTTTGTGTAGTGAGTTTTTGTCTCTCTTTCGGTTTAGCAGTTAAGCAAATTCCGCAAAATTCATCCAGAATAAATAGGTCTTCAGAGCCTATTCCCAGAAAATTCGAGATATGCATTTCATTTCAGATATAAATAGTTTTAATATACGGGATTTTAATCAAAATTGTTAGAGCTATTTTTAAGAAAATAAAATTTTTCGAAATATATTCCATATAAAGGGTGGTTTGTATTGGGGGGATTTTTTTGAAAACTTTCTTGTCGCATCCTTGGAAGATACTAAACCTAAATACTAAGTTTGGTATTTAACGGATTTTTCGTTTTGGGGCTATGCTGTCCACACTTATATATATATATATATATATATATACGGACCTTTTTTAAAAAATTATTTTTTTCGCACTCAGGGTGCCCCAAAACATATATTTCCAGTGAAATCTCGACATCGAATTTTTGGGTACATTACAATACCTCTTCTATCCCTATGTACATTGTACTGGGGCTAGAGAAAGTAAAAATACTGTACGAAGGGAAATCTGTACACGTCAAACACGGGGCAGTAGGACCACCTGGTATGTATGTGTGCGTTGTAGAGTGAGTAATGTAACTGATTCACCAAGTCAGTAGTAGTCCATGTAACTAAGGTTTAGTTACGCCCGAAAGCAACCTTAACAAGAGTTAAAGACTGCAGTTTGAAACATCAAGCAAAGCCCGCTCTGAAGAAACGTTGTAATGCTATGAGGAAGCTGATTGCGTTCTGGAAAATGCCTCTAGTGATTTGCAAGCTTTAGCGTCGCCACCTTGAAGCTTTTGTTGTGGAAAGGGCATGCGGAGTAAACAAAAAAGTATCGGCTGGAGTGGAACGGCGCGGCGGACAAGGTGAAAGGGCGTTCACCCATGAATGTGCAGCTAACTCGAGCGTGCCTCTTGTTCACCCCTGTTGTCTATGCACTACATTTCCTGCGCTTGAGTGAATCCGTGCTATATCCACACGTCCTAAAAGCTCTTTTTACTTTCTCTACACGTACTAATAAATAAAAATCTGCAATATCATACACCGGTACCTATTTCTTAAACAGGGGCATGCATTCCAAATTCTTAATTTTTTTCTTATATCAAAATACAACCATTATTTCATTATTTTGCAGAATCGTTTCACATAAATAGCACTATACCAACTAATATTAAACTACAATTCCCAACATTTAATATTACTAATAACCCAAATAAAATGTGTATGTTTAATATCACTTTTAATTTACTCAATAAATATTCCTTTTAAAAATTTCAATTTTTAATTCTTTTTTATTTTTTCTTATTTTTGTTTTTTACTCAATATTATATAAATTAATATTTTTTACAAACCTTCCTTAAAAAATACTTATAATAAACTTTCCTGGCGCTTACTTTCCTGCAGTACTATGTGCATAGTGTATAGAGAAGGTATTGTATTGTACCCAAAAATTCAATAACGAGATTTCACCGGAAATACATGTTGTGGGACCCCCTGAATAAAAAACATTTTTATAAAAATGTCTGTGCGCAGCATAGCTCAAAAGTGAAGTTAAATACCATGGAATTTTTTTGTTGGTAGTCGGTTTACCCTCTCCTTATGTAGGCCTGAAACCTCCCTAGGACTTACAAGCGATTGCCTAGGGGTCAGAAACCTGTCGGAGAGCCAACGGCACGGAACCACAAAATGGAGAACGGTGATCGGCCTGTAGCCAGGCATGAGCATGAGGAAGTGAATGGTATGAAATACAAGCGAAATGGATGACAGAAGAGGTGATGATGGAGCAATTTATGGAATGACTGGTGGGAGAAACCGGAGTACCCGGAGAAAATCCGTTCAGACGACGCTTCGTGCACCACAGATCCTACATTCAGGTGTAGATAAGAGACGAGCGGCCTAACCACTCGGCCACGGCGCCGCCACCATTGAAATTTAAAACTTGATATTTAATTTCAGTATCTTTCAAGGGTGCGACACGAAGATTTTCAAGAAAATCTTCCCACTATGACTATTCCCTTATGTATCCATACACTGGTTAGCTGGATGATCTTCAGATTATAAGTCGCCCTCCGTGGTGTAATGGTTACCATGCTAACTTCATAAACCCAAGGTCGCGGGTTCAAACCCGGCGGAGGACGATGGATTTTTTCGGGCGTAAAAATCCTTAGCATGGCTTCCTTCGGAAGGGAAGTAAAGCTGTGGGTCCCGTGTCGTAGATTTACGGCACGTAAAAGAACCTCAAGCCTGATAAGAGAGGCCTCTGAGTAAAATTAAGCGGTCTTTCACGCCCAATATAGAATGGGACGCTGAGAACCAAAGCAGTTAAAGAGCGTCCATAAATAACAGGCCATTTCATTTTTCAAATTATAATCATGTTTTATTACGGGGATTGCGTGCAATTACACAATTTCTTATGAAGTTAGATTGGGATCAATTTTATTATATTTTATCCTTTTACATTCTCTAGTCCAATATATATATATATATATATATATATAATGAACATAGTGCATAGAGAAGGTATTGCATTACAGCCACAAATATGATAACGAGTTTTCACCTAAAATACACGTTTTGAGTTCCCTTGAGTCCTAAAACAACATTTTAGGAAAAGGTCCACGCGTGTGTCATAGCTCAAAAACGTAAAGACCATTAAATATCAAATTTCATATTTAAATTAAGTATCCTCCGAGGATGCGACGCAAAGATTTTCAAGAAAATCCCTCCACCACAAACTACTTTACATGGAACATTTTTGGAAAATTTTGTTTATCTCAAAAATAGCTACAACGATTTTGATTAAAATTCCATATACATCACAAATAAACTGTATATTTAGAATTTTTTGAGAATAGCCTCTGAGGACCTCTTTATTCCGGGTGAGATTTGTAGAAATTTGCATAACCGTAACGGATAAACAAAAACTTAGTATACAAAAATGTAGATCTCATTAAAACACATAATGTATGTCACATACGTTTTTAATGTAGAGTCGACTGTTTCTGAGATATTCTTCGTTATTTGTTCCAATTTTAAACTAACTCAACTTGTCTCAAACGGAAGGTGACGTTTATTTCATCTCCCTTGTCTTATGCAGGCTATGCAAAGCACATGGAGCTTCAATTATTTCACATAGGACAAGCTTTTAAAGAATTTTACTATCGCTTTAGCCTAATATATTCCCTAATGTCCCTTATACTTACAAGGTAGCAAGTAATATGAAAATTCTGTTAATGTATGTTTCGATTAGCATGTTTTAGATAAAATAAAACTCTTTTTTAAGGAAAAATGTTTGTGTAACAGCTAGAGAAAGTCATGTGAATGGAACACATCAGATGTTTACTTTCTCTATACGTAATATGTACATAGTGTATAGAGAAAGCATTGCGTTCCACCCAAAAATTCGACACCAGATTTCACCGGAAATACATGTCTTGGGCCCCTCTGAATCCAAAACACGCATTTTCAGACAAACGTCCGTGTATGCGTGTGTGTCTTTGTGTGTGTGTCTGTGTGTCTGTGGACAGCATAGCTCAAAAACTAAAAGACCGTTGATTACCAAACTTTGTATTTAAGTTTGGTATTTTCCAAGGATGCGACACAAAGATTTTCAAGAAAATCCTCTCACCCCCAACTACATGGAATTTTTTTCGAAAATTCTGATGGCTCTAAGGAGTTTGATTAAAATATCGTATATTAAATATATTGACCTGAATATAAAATGTATATCTTGAATTTTCTGGGAATAGCCTCTGAAGACTATATTCTGGATCAACTTTATGGAATTTTGCACAACTGCTAAACCATAAGAGATGAACCAAAACTTACCACACAAAACTATAGAGAAAGTGAAAACATACACTTTATGTAAAATACATTTTTTTTGTGAAGTTGATCGTTTTTTCAATATTCCTTGTTTTTGGTTTCAGCTTTGAAAAACATACTTTTCGCATACAGGAATTTGTCAACTCCTTTCCATAAAAACCAAGGAACTTCAGTCACATACCAACCAGCTTTTGACTATCACTTTAACTTATGGCACTCTTATTTCGCTTCTGCTTACAAGGAAGCAACTAATAAGACTGTTTCTGCTATTTTTTTCTTAATTAGCATGAAGTAAATAGAAGCATAAGCTTTTTAACAATAATTTGTTACAGAGTTGTAGAGAACCTCATGTGAATGGAAATGATTAGAACTTATTCAATACTTGATTATTTTAGTATCAAAGAAGGATTGAATTTTTCGGTCTGAGTCTACCTTTCAAACTCTTGTAAACTTCTCCTCATTCAGAGCCAATCTGGAATAATAATAAAATGGTAAACGATAAGCGATAAAGGAAAACACTGCACAAAAGTTAAGACTCATAATTAATTTAAATAATGCTCTTTGTGTCATAAACTATTTTCCCATATATTTTCCATTAATAGTTCGAAGTGTTCAATATATCCATCAGTCGTTTGAAACACTGCTCAAAGAACCAGTGGAATAATCCATTTCAGAGATATCCAATATTATTGCTTTGTCATTCTTCTAAAGTCCTGTTGACTTTCCGTTGTTTCTCGCAATTACATAGAGGCAGTATAGAATTTTAAAGTCAGCGCAAAGCGTCCATTCTTAAACATTTGACTATCTATATACCCTAAGTATCTTTAACGAAGTGAATATTATAGCTAATAAAGAACATGCTTTTCTCGATTCAAATAAGGATTAGAGAAACAAAAATATGTGCTCCATTCACATGATTTTGTCTATTTCATACACAAACATTCCTTACAAAAAAAATCTGATGTGTTCCATTCATATGACTTTATCTATATCTCTACAACAAATTATTGTTAAAAAGCTTGTGCTTCTATTTGCTTCATGCTAATCGAGAAAAAAATGTCAGAAATAGTCTTATTACTTACTTGCTTTTAAGTAGAAGCGAAATAAGGGAGTACCATAATTTAAAGTGATAGTCAAAGCCCGGTTGCTATGTGACGGAAGTTTCTTTGTTCGCATGGACAGGAGTTGACAAATTCTATATGGGAAAATATAAGTTTTTGAAAGGTGAAATTAAAAACAATGAATAACTAAAAAACGACCAACTCCACGAAAAAAATTGTATAGCATCAATAGTGTGTTTTAACGTGCTCTACATGTTTTGTGCAGTAAGCTTTAGTCTATCTCTTACCGTTTAGCAGTTAAGCTAATTTCGGTAAAATTCATCCAGAATAAATAGGTCTTCAGAGGCTATTCCCAGAAAATTCAAGATATACATTTTATTTGGTATGTAAGTTTCAGTAATATAGGGATATTAATCAAAATCATTACAGCCAATTTTTAGAAAATAAAAATGTTCGAAAAAAGTTCCATGTAAAGGGTAGTTTCTTGAAAATCTTCGTGTCGCACCCTTGGAAGATACCAAACTTAAATACCAAGTTTGGTTTTTAACGGTCTTTTCGTTTTTGAGCTATGCTGCCCACAGACACACACATACAGACAGACACACACACACACACACGGACATCTTTCTAAAAATGCTTTTTTTGGATTCAGGGGGTCTCAAAACACATTTCCGGTGAAATCTCGGTATCGAGTTTTTGGATACAATGCAATACCTTCTCTATACACTATGTACATAGTACGTATAGAGAAAGTAATTATTCTTTCATTTACGCTATGCGAATCCAAATAAACATTAATATAAATAGTCTTGTTACCTGCTTCCATGTAAGCAGAATGGAAACAAAAGAATACACTAGGCTAAAGCGACAGTCGAATATTTTAAAAGCTCTCGCTATTGAAATTCCATTCTTTTTTGCAGGAGTAAAACAAAATAGATGAAGAAAAATTCAACTTCCCGCTTGATAAAAATTTAAGGAGGTTAAAATTGAAACCAATAACAAAGAATATCTCGAAAACGGTTAATGCTATAACAAATTATAAGACATGTAAATGTATGTGTTTTATGTGTTTTAATAGGCTCTATATTTTTTGTGCAGTAAGTTTTTGAGTATCTCTTACGGTTTACCAGTTATACAAAGGACATCCGAAATGAAGAGATCTCCAGAAACAATTCCCAAAAAATGCAGTAATATATATTTTGCTGTCATGAGAGTTGTTTAATCATATGAATTTTAATGAAAATTGTTAGGTCATTTTTGAGAAAAACAACATTTCAAATGATGTTCTATGTAAATGGTAGTTGGGAGTGAAGGTATTCTCTTGAAAATCTGGGTCTTGCATTATTGGAAGATACTGAACTTAAATATCAAGGTTGGAATTTATCCCACTTTTCGTTTTCGAGTTATGCTACCCAGACACGCTCACGGACATTTCTAAAGATGCTTTTTTGGATTCTGGGGGTCTCAATCACGTATTTCCAGGGAAATATCGGTAGAAATTTTCGCGGAATACAATACTTTCTCTATCTACTATAACAAAGATGGAGCTGCAAAGATAGCATGTCAGGAAGAGATATGAAAGAAAAAAATTTGATGTGTTCCATTCACATAACTTTCTCTACATCTCTGCAATAAATTATTGTTAAAAATCTAATCTTCAATTTACTTCATGCTAATCTAGAAAAATTAGCAGAAATAGTCTTATTTCCTTGTAAGTATAAACGAAATAGGGGAGTACCTGAAGTTCATTTGTTTGTATGGACAGGAGTTGACAAATTCCCGTATGAAAAAGTATAAGTTTTTTGAAGCTGAAACCAATAATGAGGAATATCTAAAAAACGATCACCTCTGCGAAAAAAATGTACATAACATAAATTGTGTGTTTTAACATGCTCTACACTTTTGGTGTGGTAAGAATTTGTTCATGTCTCACGGTTTAGCAGTTACGCAAAATTCCGTAAAATTCATCCAGAATAAAGTAGTCTTCAGAGGCTTTTCCCATAAAATTCAAGATATACATTATATTTGTCACTTAAATATCTTTAATGCACTATTACATATTTTAATCAAAACCGTTAGAGCCCTTTTTGAGAAAATCAAAATTTTCGAAAAACTTTGGTAGTAAACAGTCTTTTCGTTTTCTAGCTATGCTGTCCACAAACACACATACACACACGGGCCTTTTTTAAAACTTTTTTTTTTATTCAGGGGGACCCAAAACATGTAATTCCAGTGAAATCTCTGTATCGAATTTTTACCTTGAATTATTATAATATGTATATAGTACGTGTAGACAAAATAAAAAGAAAGAAAGAATGAGAGCATGTGTATGTGTGTGTGTGTGTGCGTGCGTCAGAAAAGAAAGAACGTTGCAAGATTGAACAAGTTCTCTTCAATATCAGATCAAGGCACCTTCCTAATGCACAGGTTTTCAATGGTACTTATTTTAGTACTGTTGTCACCTTACGTGCTTTTCCTGACATGTTATCAGCACAAACGAGTTTTCCTTCCGTTTTAGCGACTTCTTTTGCCAGACGTTGCACGCTCATTTCCCCCATTTCCGTTTATCTTCTTCCTCTCGTGCTGTCTCAGGTCAGACTTCTCTAATTATTCTTCTCTTTGGTAACATTTCAGTACTTCAACTTTGACGCAACATGCATGCGATCTCCTCTTACAATTATCTACTTCTTGTTAACAATTTTGGCATTTATCTTAGCTTCCTATAATACTGAATCACACACTTGTACTTCATTTCATCTTGTGAATTTGCTTCTTCCACACCACCGTGCATAGGACTGGTAGAGCCAGGCTGAAAAAAAAAAATCTGTGTTCCATTCACAGCTTTCTCTACATCTCTGCAACAAATTATTGTTAAAAGCTTATGCTTCTATTTACTTCATGCTAATCGAGAAAAAATTAGCAGAAACAGTCTTATTACTTGCTTCCTTGTAAATAGAAGTGAAAGCTGGTTGCTATGTGGTTGGAGTTCCTTTGTTTGTATGGACAAGAGTTGACAAATTCCTGTATGAGAAAAGTGTAAGTTTTTCAAAGCTGAAATCAAAATTAATGGCTATTCCAAAAACAATCAACTCCACGAAAAAAATGTATATGACATAAGTTGTGTGTTTTAATGTGCTCTACATTTTTTGTGGGGTAATTTTTTGTCCATTTCTTACGGTTTAGCAGTTACATAAAGTTCCGTAAAATTCAGCCAGAATAAAGTAGTCGTCAGAGGCTAATTCCAGCAAATTCAAGATATAAATGTTATTTGTTAAGTAAATATCTTTAATATACGATATTTTAATCAAAGTCGATAGAGTCATTTTTTGAGCAAATCAAAGTTTTCGAAAAAAGTTCCATGTAAAGGGCAGTTGGAGGCGAGGGAATTTTCTTTAAAATCTTCGTGTCGCATTCTTAGACGATACCAAATTTAAATATCAAAACACACAGACACCCACACGCACATTTTTCTAAAAATGTTTTTTTTAATTCATGGGATCTCAAAACATATATTTCCGGTGAAATCTCGGTTTCAAAATTTTGGGTGTAATACCTTCTCTATACACTATGTACGTTTAGAGAAAGTAAAAACCTAATGTGTTCCATTCAGACTATTTTTACTTTCTCTACACACACTATGTACATAGTGAATAGAGAAAGTACTGCACTCCACCAAAAAATTCGATGCCGATAAGTATATGTTTTAGGGCCCCCTTTATGTAAAAAAATCATTTTCACAAAAAGGTCCGTGTGTCTGTCTGTGTGTGTATCCGTGTGTTCGTGTGTCCGTGTGTCAGTGTGTCTGTGTGACTGTGAACACGATAACTCAAAAACGAAAAGTCGGTAAAATACCAAACTTGGTATCTAAATTTAGTATCTTCCAGGGATGCGACACGAAGATTTTGAGAAAAATCCCCCCACCCCAAACTACCCTTTACATGGAACTTTTTTCGAAAATTTTGATTTTCTAAAAATTGGTTCTAACGATTTTGATTAAAGTATCATATATTAAAGATATTTACCTGACAAATAAAATGTTTATTTTGAATTTTCTGGGAATAGCCTCTGAAGACTACTTTATTCTCGATGAATTTTGCATAACTACTAAACCGTAAGATATGGACAAAAAGTTAACACAAAAAATGTAGAGCACGTTAAAACACACAATTTATGTTATGTACATTTTTTCGTGGAGTTGATCGTTTTTGAGATATTCCTTTTTCTTGGTTTCAGCTTTGAAAAACTTATATTTTTCTCATACAGGAATTAGTCAACCCCTGTCCATACAAACAAAGGAACATCAGCCACATAGCAACCAGCTTTTGGCTTTCACTTTAACCTATGGTACTCCCTTATTTCGCCTGTATTTACAATAAAGCAAGGAATAAGACTATTTCTGTTAATTTTCCTCGATTAACATGAAATAAATAAAAGATAAGCTTATTAACAATAATTTGTTACAGAGAGATAGAGAAAGTCATGTGAATGGAACACATAAGATTTTTTAAGATATTCCTATTTATTGCTTTCAGTTTTAAAATGCTTATACTTTTCACATACGGGAATTTTTCTATTCCTGGCAATGCAAAGAAACGGATTTCATCCACATGGCAATGAGCTTTTAAAAGACTTGACTATCGTTTTAGCCTTATACATTCTCTTATTTACCTTCTACTTACAAGGAAGCAAATCATAAGACCATGTCCGCTAATGTTTATCTCATTATCAGAAGCAGATGGAAAATTAAACCTTTTAAGAATAATTTGTTGCCGAAAGGTATGGAAAGTCATGTGAATATTAAATTTCAGATTTTTACTTTCTCCATACGCACTATGTACATAGTGTATAGAGAAAGTATTGCACTCCACCAAAAAATTCATACCGAGATTTCACCGGAAATATATGTTTTAGGGTCCCCAATATCCAAAAAAAGCATTTTCACAAAAAGGTCCGTGTGTGCGTGTCCGTGTGTCCGTGTGCCTGTGAACACGATAACTCAAAAACGAAAAGTCGGTAAAATACCAAACTTGGTATTTAAGTTTAGTATCTTCCAGGGTCCCGACACGAAGATTTTGAGAAAAATACCCCCACCCCCAACTACCCTTTACATGGAACTTTTTTCGAAAATTTGGATTTTCTCAAAAATGGCTCTAACGATTTTGATTAAAATTTCGTATATTAAACATATTTACCTACAAATAAAATGTATATCTTGAATTTTCTGGGAATAGCCTCTGAAGAGTAGTTTATTCTGGATGAATTTTACTAAATTTTGAATAACTGCTAAACCGTAAGAGATGCACAAAAACTTACTACACAGAAAATGTAGAGCACATTAAAACACACAATTTATGTTAAATACATTTTTTCGTAGAGTTCGTCGTTTTTGTGACGTTTCTTATTTTTGGTTTCTGCTATGAAAAACGTATACTTTTCTCATACAGGAACTTGTCAACTCCTATCCATATAGACAAAGGAACTTCATTGACATTGCAACCAGCTTTTGACTATCAGTTTAACCTACAGTTGTCCCTTATTTCGCTCCTACTGACAAGGAAGCGAGTAATTAGACTATTTCTGCTATTTTTTTCTGATTAGCATAAAGTAAATAGAAGTATAAGCTTTTTAAGAATTATTTGTTGCAGGGATATGGAGAAAGTCATGTGAATGGTACACATCAGATTTTTTAATTTATTATAAGCTTAGGCAAAATTTCGCAGATGCAGCACCTTAAGCGAGACTAGTTTTGAGGTTTTATTGTTAACTTTCACTGAAGTATTTGTAGTGTAAGGGAAATTAATATATTTCTTCTGAGCATACTGAAAGAAAATTCTGATGCGTTACACTCACATGAGTTTCTCTAGCTACTCTACAGACAAACTACTTACAAAAGATAATTTCAACATCATGCTAGTCAAGATAAACATTAGCAGAAATTATTACTTAGTTCGTTATAAGTAGAAGGGAAATAAGAGAAAGCACTAGGCTAAACAAACGGTTAATTGTTTCAAAATGTGGTTGCCATATCTTTGCATGACCAGGTGTTGACTGGTTATCGTATGAGAGAATTAAGTTTTTTAAAACTGAAACCAATAACAAGGTATATCTCAAAAACGGTCAACTCTTCGAAAAAATGTATATAGCATAAATTGTGTGTTTTAGCGCACTCTACATTTTTTTTCTCTAAGTTTTTGTTTATATCTTACGGTTTTCTACCAGTTATGCAAAATTCAACAAATTTCATCCAGAATAAATAGGTTTTCAGTAGCTATTCCCAGAAAATTCAAGATATATATTTTATTTGTGATGAAAATGGCTTTAATCAAAACCGTTAGACCCATTTTTGAGAAAATAAAAGTTTTTCGAAGTTTTTTCATGTGAAGGGTAGTTTGGGGTGGGGGAATGCTCTTGAAAATCTTCATGTCGCCTTTTAGAAGATACCAAACTGAAATATCAAATTTGGTATCTAACGATCTTTCTGTTTTTGTGTTATGCTGTCGACACACACACGCACACACACACACACACACAAACATGGACCTTTTTCTACATTTTTTTATTCAGGGGTCTTATAACATATATTTCCGATGAAATCGCGGTATCGAGTTTTTGGGTGGAATAGAATACTTCTAAACACTATATAGTGTAGAGAAGGTAAAGATCTGATTTATTCCATTCACATGACTTTCTCTAGAAGTTCCGCCAACAAACGTTTCTTACGAAAGATCATTCTTCTATCTACATCATGCCAATCGAGATAAACATTAGCACAAAGTATAGAACTAAATTAATACAACTAGCATGTATTTTACATATATGTGTATTTATTGACAAACTTTGTTATTTATTTGTGAAAACAGTTGCTCACAAAAATATGTAGCAGTAAACATAGCAGCATTTTAGCTACAAAACAACTCTAGATCTGCATTTTTTTTTTAGCTTAATGTCCTTTAACCAAGTTGGTCATATCGGACGATGAACGAAATTGGTGTAACGATGCTCAAATGATCTCAGGGTCCATGGAGCTTAAAGTTGCTTGACATTCGTCTCTTCAGTATAAGGGAAAACCCTGAAAAAAACCTCATCGGGGCAAATTACCCTAAGCGAGATTCGAACTCACGACCTTTAAAATGTGAAGCAGACACGCTACCACCACACTACCCAGACGCGCGTTTTGCAATTGATAAATACAGTTATTTAAGTAGATAATCACCATGGTTTTTTTTTGTTTTGTTTTTCCCTTCTTGACAGAAATATTTATAAAACGTTTTTCTTTCACGGATGCATTACATAACAGTTGCCAGTCAAAGTTTAACCTTGCAGTGGAAAGGTAAAGTCAGACTGAAAAATTAAATTCCATGGTCGGGATGTGAACCACGGAAATGCTGATCTCCGACCAGTTACTATAACCACTGAGGTGCCATAACAGCATACCGACACGGCACTAAATTCATCAACTGACTATCGATTTCCTGGTGAAACACAAGGAAATCTCTAATTACTATGAAAATTCATACTCCAAGGCACTTATTATGTAGTAAGTATTTTAAGTCCCGGGCTTGATAGTTTAACCTCTATCAAAAATATATTCTATTACATTTTTGGGGCTTTTAATTGCGGAACTGTTGCTACGATAGCCTTGCTGCGACATTCGTTCATTATTTCTTGAACTTCTTTGTAATCCATTTCACCAGTTATTTTGCGGATTAAATGGAAGCAAAACATAAATAGCTAAACTAATCGTCACACCCACTACCATGCATTAATGTGGAAAATTTACCTTAGCATGGGTCTATACACTGCACACATATATGTGCGTGTGTGTACTGCTAGGTATATACAAAATGGAAGGTGAGTAAGTGCAAATAATAGGATATTTAGTAGAGAATGATGCGTATTCGTATGAAACTTAGGTGTATCTAATTTTGTTTGCTTACTAATAGCACTGCCATAAACAAAGTTTAAATTTAAGGGTCTAATGTGTTTTGAAAGCCCTTGAGCTATGTCCCTGCTGTGTGTTTACATGCATTATACCACCTATAATCGAGAAGGGCAAAAGGCAGAGGATGGGCTAACTGTATGACCTGTTACGTAAATAACCGAACGTCTTGAGATAGGGAATAAATAGCCATCCTAAAGGCATTGTGAATTTTTTCTCATTAACACAGCTTTAAGCGACACCGTGTTTGAGTGGTTAGACCGCTCGCCTCCCAACTAAATGGCCCGGGTTCGATCCCAAGCGCTCGCATGTGGGATTTGTGGTGGACGAAGCGGCGTCTGGGCGGGTTTTCACCGGATCCTCCGGTTTACCCCACCATTCATTCCACACATTGCTCCATCATCACCTTTCCTATCATCCATTTCGCTTCATATCTTCCACGTCCTCACGCTCATGCCTGCCTACGGGCCAGCCACTCGTTCTAGGTTATCTATTCTGTGGTTTCGTGTAGTTGACGCCCCGACAGGCTTCTGATCCTTAGCCATTCACTTGTAAGTCCTAGAGGGGTGTCAGACCTAAATATGGAGAGGGTAAGCCGACTAGGAAACGAATATAGCTTAAGAAAATAGCGAAAAAAACTGCAAATACAGGGTTATGATACACACACACACACACACCTACTGATGGTGGTTGCTTTGCAGTTCACCATAATAACTCAGCTGTATAACTCTCGTTTGCTATTGGGTGCTGTTTGTATCCATTGTGAATGACAATATATAGCATCCAATTTATGTTTAATTGTTACGTCGTTATTTTAAAGCTTAGATTTTATTGTGAATGGCTCGTTACCATAGTAACCGATATATTACACTTGCTTATTCTTAGGCATGTGGGATTTGTGGTGGACAAAGCGGCAAAGTGGCGGGTTTTCTCTGGGTTCTCCGGTTTCCCCCGCCACTGCATTCCACCAGTGCTCCATCTTCATTTCATGCGTCGCCAGTGTCATTCCCTGCGGTGACATTTGTAGTAAAAGCGTGCGTTAAACAAAAATTAACCTAGGCAGAGAACACCCAGTATGCCTTCATAACGAAGGCCAATTGTCTCAAGATGGTCCATTTCGGTCGTTGGGATAGCGCAGCATCTATTAAATTGCTGTGTAACAAGATTAGCGAAAACTTTCCCCCACAACACAACAGTTTCACTAATTACTGAAACGCAAAAATGGCTGCTGCTAAGCCCTGGCATAGAAACATTCTCTATTACAATAGCTGGTGGGGGAGATCAAAGCATTCCAGGGCGATGTCGTCTGTCACAGCACGAAATTAACCCAATAACGCTGACATTCCTGTGGACAATCGACCCCTGCGCTGCGGTCAACACTCGCAATTTCTACCCTACTTTACTGCGGTCGTATTCACATCCTAGATCACTGGGGACTTCGTTATAGGCTCGCCATTTATCTCCCTCCTGTTATCCACTCATCTCTTTACTTTCCCTATCGCTTGCTCACCTTTTGTGGGCAGAGAAAGTTTTACATTCCATCAATACATCACCATCATCACTTAAATAATAATAATCAACTACTAAGTTTCATACTTGGTTCAGACACTGAAGACTTTCAAGAAAATCTCCCACCCCAAATTAACCTTTACATAGAAAAGCTCTGATGTGTTGCTACACATAACTTTATCTACCTCTATTGTCTATTAGTGAGTATATACGTAAATTATTGTTAGAAAGTTTACATTCTGTCTATTTCTCTTTAATTTACATAAACTTACTAGATGCAGCTGCACGATACATGTCATTATAGACATAGTTTTCTCCAAAACAGATGGTCTGCAAACGGGACCGCTCCCTCCTGCTGCTGGGCATTAACAATTAACGAGCCTTTACTAGGGGTGAGAGGCAACGAGTAAAATCTCTGTTTCCTGGATACTAGAAAGTTCTGCTTGCAAGTCGAGATTCGTGCACCATATAAGGGACCAGTAAGTGGAAGATTTGACAACTGCGAGGGTTGGTTTCGAACCGCAAACCATCTAAACCCAAACTTAAAAGTCACGCCGAGGGTTAGCATGTTGAAAAATACTTACAAAAGATAAAGCGACAGTCAAATGTTTAAATTCAATTACGGGCATGAGTTAACCAATCCGACTGTAGGCCTCACACCTACTTACGCACAGCACAGATGGGTGATCATCCGACCGATACGAGAGCTGATGTGGCCATCAGCACGTATCTCCCAGCCGTAATATTGGTTACCATAGCCGGAATCGCTACCTATCGCAGCTTCTCACATTCATCACGATGCTGAGTGGACGCCATTCCTATACCCGGGACGCAAAATCCGCACCCTCACGAGTTAACCGAACCCGGATCCATTCCGTTGCCGGGAGCCAGAACATCACGCTCTAGCCATGGCGAAGTATGTCGCTATCTGCACTGACCACAAAATTGCATACTCTTCCCATGGTGTCGCGAAAAATAACTAAACATCAAAAGTAATTTGGAAAAAAAAATACAAAGGTATTGATCAATTTCATTCAATAATAACGGTGTCTCAGAAATGAGTAATAATGTTAAAGATCTCTAATTATTAGTAAAGACAAGCGTTGGCGAAGCAATTAACTCAACGTCATAACAGTGCAGGTAATTAAGTTCCAGGTATCTCAATAACCATAAAAAAAACCATTTGACTCCAGGTACATCTCATCAAATTATGTATTTTCAACCCTAAGGAACAATTAGAAGGTTATTAAAAACAGGTAAGGGCTACGAAGACTTACTACACAAAAAATGTAGACCTCATTACAACACGAAATTTGTCATAGGTATATATTTTTTCTGTAGAGTTAGCTGTTTTTGAGATATTCCTTGTTCTTGGTTTCAATTTTAAAGTACTTAAACTATTCTCAAACGTGAAGTCATCTTTCGTTTCAGCCCTCTTTTGTTTTCCTCAAGGTGCAAAGAGAATGTGCCTTCAATTGTTCACATTGGGGCCAGCTTTTAAAATTTTGATGACCGCTTTAAATTAGCGTATTTCCCTTCTGCTTACAAGGTAGGAAGTGTTTAAATAAGTTCTGCTAATGTTTATGTCTATTAGTATGATGTAGATAACAGAATGATATTTTGTAAGAATAGTTTGATTGCAGAATAGCAAAGAAAGTCATATGTATGGACCACATCAGATATTTTAAAAAGCAATTCTGTATTACATTTTTAAAATATAAATCCAAATTATTTTTGATATCAAGAAATGGCTCTTTAGATATTTATTTGTATCAACCTCTAAAAAGTGCATACTGAATTTGTGAAAGAAGTTGGATAAGAATTGCACAATAGGTATCAAAAGGATTATGAGAAACTAAAGTTTTAAAATGCCACTGACTGTTTGCATATATAAGCCACGTTTGAATGTACCGTGTGGGCATTTAAATGGCTTGGATTGCCTCGAAATATTAGGGAACATTCCGTTTAGAGTATTTTTAAAAGGACACACTTAGCGGCGCATGTTTTTATCGAACAAAGGTTTGCAGATTTTTTCTAAGAAGTTAAAGGAAACCACCAATGTTTTTCTACGGTTCTACATAAAATATGAAGCTATAAGAGTTGGAATCCACTGTTATGTGCAAAGCTTTCATTATGAGCTGTAACAGCAAAGATAAAGGCCAGGCACATCGACATTTAAAGATCTATTTATTGTGCTCTAGTACTCCCTAGGAGAAAAGGATGAGTGAGGGAACCACAGGAGGCCACAGACCACATGCAGACAGACTATAGAGAGGCGTGGAAGTTCCTAACTCAAGGCTAAAAGTTCCTCCCGGTGCCTGAATCCAAGTTTGGTTTTTAGCCAACATTTGGATTTTGAGATATACACAAGACTCTTTTTCATACAAAAAATACCTTTATTTGAGTTTTCGATTAAATTTACATGAAATGATTGGATAGGATACAATACTTTCTCTACTACCGCTTAGGAGATAGATAAAGTGAAAATTGGATGTATTCCATTCACATGACCTTCTTTATCTGTTTGTAGATTATTCTTGCAAAAGCTTTTTCTTCTAGGTATACCATATTAATCAAGATAAATATCAATAGAAAGTATCGTATTACTTAGTTCCATGTAAGTAGAAGGAAAATAAGGAAACACACTAGGTTAAAGTGATAGCCAACTTTCTTAAAAGGTATGCGATTGACATTGAAACTCCGTTTGTATTCTTTTCATGGCTAGGAGTAAAACAAATGAGATATGAAGCGGATGAGGACTACCCGTTTTAGAAAAGTTTAAGCATTTTAAAATTGAAGCGAATAAAACAGGTTATCTCTGAAATGGATAGGTCTACAAAAATAATGTATATGACATACATCTGAGCTTTAACAACATCTCAATTTTAATGCAGTAAGTTTTTGTCTATCTCTTACAGTTTACCTGTTAAGCAAAATCATTTATAATAGAGAAACTTTCAGAGGCTATTCCCAAGAAATTCAGGATCTTCAATTAATTTGTGATGTAAACATTCTTAATATATGGAATTTTAATCACAAACGTTACAGCTATTTGTTGAAAAAAATAACTTCGAAAATGTACCAATTAAACGATAGTTAGAGTGAAGGATTTTCCTGTAAATCTTCGTGTTCCAAGTTTGGTACTTAATTGACTTTCGGTTTTGAGTTATGCTATCTACAGACGCACACCTTTTTGGATTAAAGGGTTCTCAAAACATGCATTTACGATGAAACCTCCGTATAGAGTTTTGATGGAATACAATTCCTTCTCTGCATATATTGTACAGGGCGCGTATATTGTACATAATACATGCTAGAGAAAGTGAATATGCAGATGACCCTTTTGTTCGACTGTGGCAGGAAATCTTTCTTGTCCTGAATACGTGGACAAAGTAACACCAGCACATCGTAAATCAGTTTCTATGGTAACCTTTGCCCCAGTTGTCGGTTTATAAATTTACAGGTACCTATACAGGCCAATGGATGGCATGTCCTCCGGCATCGTTCCCTAATAAATTGCCATCTCGTTTAAGCAAATTAAATTAGCGTACCAATCAATCCGGAACCCGTCCCTCCGCTCCAGATTTTAATTTTCAATTATTGTCGTTTTGATTAATTTTAACAACACTACTTAACCAGTTCAGTTATTTATCGCTTTCCCGGTGACAAGAATTTGTACTTTTCAGGGGCGTTTTCCCAAATGATTCCTTATAGTAATAGAATTCAGGAATGTCATAGGGCTTATGTTTAAAACCAGGAGCATTTTAAAAACTGTTCTATCGTTTACTTATATTAGTTGAGGAAACATTACATTTGAGGATAATTTGACACAACATTAAGGCTCGAGCTTTGGCGCAGGGCAGTCATAAAAATAAAAACAGATAAGCAGCGCCCTCTCCCAACGTAAACGCCGCGCTGTCGCAGAATGCTTTCATAACATTCTAGTACGTTCTGTGGAGAAATCAACAGCTAAATAGAGAGATAGCGAGTGCGTTTCTAGCTTATAAAGTACATTCTCAACTGAGTTTAAGACGACTACTGACGTACAGGAGTGTTGCTATTCTGAGAGATTAAGAAAGGTCTCATGTTAGACTATACGTGTAAAGCGTCTAGAATAAGTGGCAACATCGGGAATTTCATCATGTGGTGACGTCAGGGAGAAAGTGAAGTGACAGTGTGAACTAATTGAGGTCTCTGAGAAAATTGAACCAAATAAAAATAGTGATAAAAACAGGACAAAATCACCATATTTTAGATTTATATTTTCATTTCTATTACTTAAATAGGTTTATAGTTTAGGAAGGTAAGATTATGATTTCAGAATAGAAATGATATATCATATTTACGTATGCTACCCTAAGTATTTCACCCAATAATTTTATATAAGTAGAACACGTTTTGAGATCCACTGAATCCAAAATTTTGAAAAAAAGTCCGCGCCTGTTTATGTGTTGTATTTGTCTACTGCCTCTGAGAAACAAAGCTCATAACCAAAAAATAATATTTCAATAAAGCATTGTTTTGGTAAGCCAGGTAAGGATTTTCAAGAAAATCTATATTCCAAAATAAAGTGTTACATAAAAGTCTTATAACAAGTAAGCATTAAGATACAGAGAAAAACTTACAGAAAAATGTGGAACCCATTAAAATAAACAGGTGTGTCAAATATATTTTTAAATGTTGATAGCAGTTTTAGAAATATTATAAATTAAGTTCTTTCATATTGCAAACTAAGGTATTCCCTAAATGGTATGTTGAAAATTTGTTATCTCCCCTTCCCCACCTATTTTCATTACACCGTAAGAGCTGTTAAACACTAATAACAATTGGAATATCATTTCCGCGAGTTGAAAAAAACAAGAAAAAAAATCATTTTTACTTTCTCTACACGTACTATGTATAATGTATAGAAGGTATTGTATTCCATCAAAAATTCAATAACGAGATTTCACAGTAAATATATTTTTTCAGTCCCATGCAACCAAAAATACATTTTTAGAAAAAGGTTCTTGTCTGTGTGTCTGTATGTGTCTGTGGTGTAGACAGCATTCTTAAAAAGCGAAAAGACCATTAAATGACAAACTTGGTATTTAAGTTTAGTATCTTCTAAGGACGTAACAAAGATTTGCAAAAAAAAAAAGAAACCCACCACAAGTTACTCTTTACCTGGATAAATTTTCGAAAATGTTCATTTTCTCAAAAATGGCTCTAACGATTTTGATTAAAATCACGTATACTAAAGATATTTACATTCCAAATAAAATATTTATCTTGAATTTTCTGGGAATAGCCTCTGAAGACCTCTTTATTCTGCATGAATTTTGCCGAATTTATCTCAGCTAAACCGTAAGAGATAGAACAAACCTTACCACACAAAAAATGTTGTTCTCGTCAAAACACACAATTTATGTCCTTTGCAATGTTATTGTGGAGGTTACCGTTTACCAGATATTCCTTGTTATTGGTATCAATTGCAAAGTAGTTACTCATTTCAGACAGGAAGTGTCTATTTTTCTTTTGTTCTACTCCTGGCCATGCAAAGAAGCGATTTGCATTGACAATCGCATAACGACAGATTTTAAATTATTTGATATCACTTTAGCTTAGTGCATTCCTTTAGTTCGATTCTATTTATAAGGAACTAAGTAATAAGAACATTACTAATGTTTATCTCAATTATCATAAAGAGATAGAAGAATATGTTTTTTTAATAATAATATGTTACAGCGATGTAGAAAACTCATGTGAATGGAACACATCAGAGTTTTTTTTCTAGGATACATGAAATGTATGCTTGAAGTCTATAGGATAGGATAAAGTAGATTAAAAAGGATAACGTTTAACGTTACGGTTGCAAAAAATGTTAAAGATTCCTGACCGAATGGAAAAAAAAGGTACAGAATAATTAAAGACGATAATATGAAAATAAAGTGACTACACACTGAGGTTACTCAACAAACAGGTAACCAAAAACTTCATGGTCGTTAGCATACTCCAGATTCGTAAAGTTTTCTACATTTTAATAGTTGAAAGCTTTTTCAGTGGCAAAGTTAGAGTGGCACTTTACCAGCACGCAGTAATAATTAGCGAGCTGGTCTGTGAACACTTCCTATCTCCAGGAACTGGGTCGCAAGTTGTACTTCCTAATTACACTCGACATCATTTCCACCAAGGGCAAAGTTTGCAAAATTATTAGCAGTTGATCCGCATCGCTGACTTCTATACAAATTATATTAGCCCACAAGTCTTCCATCACGATTACCCAATTCTCTTTTCTCTTGTTTGACCCAGTGTTTAAATATCTACCTAAAGCTGATTACAAGATTAACCACTTTAATTTAATTTACATATTTTAAAAGCTATTAAAAAAACCTCAATTCTGAATATGTTTTCTGTTAAACATATAAAATGTTATCAGAGAAGACTTTAAAATATATTTCTTTATAGCTAGCTACACAGATGGCTAGGAACAGCCATATATTTAAAAGCACCTAAGTATATACTGGGCTGGACTTAACATCCTTTTTTCTTCAAAGTTCTTAGGCTTTCACTAGCTATAATATAATCCGGCCTTTGTGAGCCTTGGTCTACTGGGCTCCTCCTTCTCCTTCCCAGACGTTTCTTCTGCGACTACGGCAGAAATCTTCGGTGGCAGCGGCGAGGTCGAAGTACTCCACTAGACAGTCGCGGTTGAAACGTCTGGGAAGAAGAAAGAGCCCAGTAGACCGCGGGCCTACAAGCCCGGATTACACTATAGCTAGTATTCTTTTTTTCTGTCTTTCTTTGGAAGCTTAACGTTCTTTAACCTGAATGAAATTGGTGAAATGATGCTCAAATGATCTTGGCGCCATGGGACTTAAAGTTACTCAACATTCGTCTTCTCTGGATAAGGGAAAATCCCAATAAAATCCTTCTTCGGGTAACTCACGCTAAACGATATTCGAACTCGCGACCTATTCAATGTAAGTCAGACACGCAACCACCCCATGTCATTCCTCCATGATGTAATGGTTACTATGCCAACTTCATATACCCAAGGTCGCGGGTTCAAATCCGGCGGAGGACGATTGATTTTTTTGGGCGTAAAAATCCTCATCATGGCTTCCTTCGGAAGGGAACCAGAGCCGGTGGTCCCGTGTCGTAGGTTTACTGCATGTAAAAGAACCTCAAGCCTGATAGAGAGGGCTCTGAGCAAAATTAATCGGTCTTTCACGCCCAATTTAGAATGGGACGCTGAACTATAGTAGTTAAGGGGCATCCATAAATAAAAATTTATTTCCATTTTGCTACCACCATACTACCCAGGCAGGCTCAATATTCTTTGACTTACCACAGAAACAAGAAAAAATATGAATTAGCATTTTTAAAAAATCTTATGCTTTCCATTCACATAACTTTCTCTAGCTGTTCCATGTACAAGCAGCCTATTCTTACAGGAGGGTGTTTTTATAGTGTTTAACGCCCGTTTTTACTACTTGCGGCACCGCAGGCGATGACACTGGTGATACATGGAATGAAGATGGAGCACTGGTGGAGTGCAATGGCGGGGAAAACCAGAGAATTCGGAAAAAACCGCCCCTGCACCGCTTTGTTCACCACAAATCTCACATGTGGTCATTAGGGATCGAACCCAAGCCGTCTAGATGAGAGGTGAATGGTCTAACCACTCGGCCACGGCGCGGCCTATTCTTACAGACGATTATTCTTTCATTTGTATAATGCTAATTGAGATAGACATTATTGGAATTGATATTATTACTTGCCTTCCTGTAAGGAGAACAGAAATAAGAAAATACATTAGGCTAAAGCTATAGTCAAATATTTTACAAACTGGTCCCTATTTGAAACAACTGAGGTTCGATTCGCTTTGCATGGTCCCGTTTGAAAAACGTTAGGTACCTAGATCAAAATTGAAACCAATAACAAGGAATATCACGAAAACGGTCAACTCTACAAGGGAACCGTTTATGACATGAATTATGTGTTTAACGAGATGTACATGTTTGTGAAGTAAATTTCTGTTTATCTCTTAGGACTTAACCGCTACGCAAAGTTGTGCAAAACTCATCCAAAATAAAGAGCCCTTCTCATGCTATTCCCTGAAAATTAAAAACATACATTTAACTTATTATATAAATATCTTTACTATACAGTATTTTAATAAAGTTGTTAGAGTCATTTTTGCGAATATCAAAATTGTCAAAAATTTGTCCATATAAAGTGTAGTTTGTGGTATGGAGCTTTTTTTGAAAATCTTCGTCTCACATCCTTGGAAGATACTAAACATAAATACCAAGTTTGGCATCTAACGGCCTTTTTGTGTTTTAGCTATGCTGTCCACAGACACACACAAACACACACGCGGACGTTTTTCTAAAAATTATTTTTTCGGACTCAGAGGACCTCAAAATATATATTTTACGCTGGATCTTCGACATCGATTTTGATCAAAATGTTACAAGACAAATAAAATGTATATCTTGAATATTCTGGTAATAGCTAATAACCTCTTTATTCTGGCTGAACTTTTCTGGATTTTGCATAACTGGTAAACTTACTACACAAACAATGTAGATCTCGTTAAAACACACAAGCTATGACATATACATTTTGTTCCTGGAGTTGATTGTTTTCCTGATATTCCGTATAGTTGGTTTCAGTTTTATATAACTTTTCTCAGCTCCTGGCCACACAAAGAAACGGATTTCAATCCCATAGCTACCATATATTAAGACATGTGATTGTCGGTTTAGCCTACTGTTTTCCCTTATTTCCCTCCTACTTATCAGGAACTGAGTAATAACCATATCTTGTAATGTTTATCTCGATTAGCATGCAGTAGATAGAAGAATAAGCTTATTGACAATAATTTCTTAGCCCGCCTGGGTAGTGTGGTGGTAGCGTGTGTGCCTTACATTGAACAGGTCGCGAGCTCGAATCTCGCTTAGGGAGAGTTTCCCGGATAAGTTATTTTTCGTGGCTTTCCCTTATCCTGAGAAGGCGAATGCTGAGCAACTTTAAGCTCCATGAACCCCGAGACCATATGAGCATCATTTAACCAATTTCATTAACTTTCCGATATGACCAACCATATTAAAGGATAAGCTAAAAAAACTAAACTAAAAAACAAAAATAAAAAAAAAAAAAAAAAAAAAACTTGTTAAAGATGTAGAGAAAGTCATGTGAATGAAACACATCAGCTCTTTACTCTTATATTGTTATAGTCTGAAGGCGGAACTTTAGGTCGTGGCATTTTATAACACATCTCGTATTAACGTTCTGTCGGTCCCCATGGCCGCGCTCGCTAAAGTGCGTCGCTTTGGCGCTTCGTGGCGCAGGGGATCGTAGTACGAGTCCCGCCTTGGGGGTTTATATGTTTGTAAAATGTGTATATGTGTGAGTATTGGGAGAAAACAGTAAAACGGTAATCAAACGGACAATAAAGTAAATGCTAGTAAAATGCAAAAAGAGGAAAAAGAGTATACAAAAAGAAAAAAAAAAAAGAAAAAAAACTTGGCCACAGGCAAAATCCCAGCCAGATTGGTCGGACCACGAGTTCTGAACCCATGAACTTCCGAATGGAAGCCACAGAAGTCATCGTCTAAGCCATGCCGCAGGGTATATTTTTCTTATTGAAACACTGAACTTGTTTCTTTAATAAACGTACTTTTTAACGCCAGCTTTATCTCCCCCCACCCTTTCTTCTCCATGGCTGTTACAAAACAATTCCTAACTTCCTTTGTTTATTATTCATCTGTTTCCCCTTTAGAACATTCCCTTTTCACAATTTTAATGGCATAATACCGATTATCACCCTGGCTCCTCACAGTAGGTTACATAATCCCCCCATCATGCCCCGTTTTATCCCTCTCCAAAACAAACCACCCTTTCTTCTACTCCCTTACGCTTTTCTCCCTTTCTTTAGCAGCCCTCCGCATTTCAAAGCTCACTGAAAGTTACAAAAGAGTTTCCCTCGAATTCTCTCCTTGTTTATTTCATTTAACAAAACGCTCGTGTAATTCTCTTACACAGGATTTTCAGACCTCCATTTTGATGATTTTTACGCCTAATCAGAAATTCTCACTGCCAACAAAATGCGTGTTGTTAGAGAACACAGCAAAGCGAAGGAACGGTCTTCTCAGCTTCGCTTTTGTCTCTGATAAAAGACTATATAATGTGACATAGTTGTTTACTTTCTCTAACACGCATGTACAATATATAGTAGGTAGAAAAAATCACCGGCAATACAAGTTGTGTTGAATCCAAAAAAGCCTAAAAGCCTTTTTATTTTCTCTATACGTACTATATACATAGTGAATAGAGAAGGTATTGCACTCCACCCAAAAATTCGATACCGAGATTTCATAAAAATATGTTTTGAGACTCTCTGAATCAAAAAAAAAGCATTTTAGAAAAATGTCACTGTGTGTGTGTCTGTCAGTCTGTCTGTGTGTAGGTCTGTGTGTGCGTGTGTCTGTGGCCGGAAGAAACGTCTGTTAAATACCAAACATCTTCCAAGGATGCGACACGAAGATTTTCAAGAAAATCCCCCACCTTCAACTATTCTTTACTTGGAAAATGTAAAGAAATTCCTGATATTCTCAAAAATGGCTCTAACGATTTTGATTAAATTATTGTGTACTAAAGATATTTACATGCAAAATAAAAATGTATATCTTGAACTTTTTGGGAACAGCATCTGAAAACATATTTAATCTGGATGAATTTTGCACAATTTTTCATAGCTGTTAAACCTAAGAGAGAGAAAAAACTTACTAAAAATGTAGAGCTCATTAATACACACAATTTATAATGTATTCATTTTATACGTGGAGTTGACCGATTTTGAGACATTCCTTGTTGTTGGTTTCAGTTTTAGAATACCTGCACTTTTCTGATACTCCTGGCCACGCAAACAAAGGATCCTCAATCACATGGCAATCAGCTTTTAAAAGATTTGACTATCACTTTATCCTGTAGTACTCCCTTATTTCCCTTCTACTTACAAGGAAGCAACCAGTAAGACTATTTATGCTATTTTTTCACGATTAGCATGAAGTAAATAGAAGAATCAGCTTTTCAACAATAATTTTGCTATAAAGATGTAGAGAAAGACATGTGAATGGAACACATCAGATTTTTTTTTTTAGAAAAGGTCCCTATGTGTGTCTGTATTTCCGTCACTCTATCTTTGTGTGGTGGGAAGGGGTGCCGTGAGCCGCTTAATTAAACAAGGAAATGCTGGTTATATTCTAAACTTGGTATTTTGATTAAAATGCCATGTATTACAGATATTTACAATACGAATAAAATGCTTATATTGAAGTTTCTGGGGATGGCGTCTGAGAAGTTGGCTTTTTTTTTTTTTTTGTTTTGTTTGTTTTTCCCCTTCTTTAATTTCCACCCTGGCCATGCAAGGAGGCCGGGAGTTGAGCTCCATCGCATAGCACTAGCTCTTAAAGATTTGACTTTCGCTTTACCTTAGTGCATGTCTTTGTTTTCCTTGTACCTACAAGAAAATATGCAGGAAAATCATTTCTACTAATTTTTATCTCAATTATCATGAATTAATTATAAGAACAAGAATTTAATAGTTTGTTGTAAAGTATATAGAGAAAATCACGTGAATATACTATATCAGGGTTCTTTCGAAAGTCCAATGCAGTAGTGTGTTCAACAAAGTTTGTGGACTACAATTTCTCGAATCTGTTTCTTTTCTGTAATCCACAGTTCTTATTATACAAATTATGGCATATTTTTATATATTTATAACTAATGGGAAACATTAAAATATGAATTCCCGGTGGAATCTCAACGCCGAATTTTGTACTGAATAGAGGAGAAAGAAACAATAGTTGTGATACTGTTGTGTGAGATAGGAGGAGCAGTAAATGGAGTGGAGCGGTTTTGAGGTAAGAAAGCTCTCCACGTCGGTGCTCGAGTGGTATATAAATTGCTTTCGTTAAGCCTCCTTATACTCCCTTTGAACTGAAATTTGGTAAAAGAATACCTGTGCAATTTGGAACAAGGGTTTATAAAACATTCATTGAAGTCCAATATATTTTCCATGCAAAGTGGCATATTTAAATGAAATTTCCTGAAAATGATGTATGATGCCTGGCTTTAGGATGAAATTTGGTGTTTGAACAATTTACTTTATCAGGAGCTAGTAGGTAAAACTAGAGAGGTGGTGAAGTGGTGCGCGTCTCATATTTCGGAGGTTCAAGATTCCAACCATGGCGACCGCCCACTCTGCCCCTGGGTCCCAAGCGAATGCTGGGGGATGGTTTTTCATCGACCACGATCTACTTCTCATTTCTTTCTCTTTTCTCAGGTATACTTCAAGGTTCGTGTTTTTTACTTTCTCTACACGTACTATGTACATAGTGTATAGAGAAGGTGTTGCATTCCACCCAAAAATTCGTTACCGAGATTTCACCGGAAATATATGTTTTAGGATCCCCTGTATCCAAAAAAAAAAAAAGCATTTTCAAAAAAAGGTCCGTGTGTGTCCGTGTGTATGTGAACACGATAACTCAAAAATGAAAAGTCGGTAAAATACCAAACTTGGTATTTAAGTTTAGTATCTTCCAGGAATGCGACTCGAAGATTTTGAGAAAAATCCCCCCACCCCGTACTACCCTTTACATGGAACTTATTTCGAAAATTTTGATTTTCTTAAAAATGGCTCTAACAATTTTAATTAAAGTATCGTATATTAAAGATATTTACCCCACAAATAAAATGTATATCTTGAATTTTCTGAGAATAACATCTGAAGACTACTTTATTCTGGATGAAATTTACGGCATTTTGCATAACTGCTAAACTGTAAAAGTTAGATAAAAGCTTACGACACAAAAAATGTAGAGCCCCTTAAAACACACAATTTAGGTTATATACATTTTTTCGTGGAGTTGACCGGTTTTTAGACATTCTTTGGTTTCTGTATCAGCGTTAAAAACTTATATTTTTCTCATATAGGAATTTCTCAACTCCTGTCCGTATAGACAAAGGAACTTCAATCACATAGCAACCAGCTTTTGACTATCACTGTAACTTATGGTACTCCCTTATTTCACTTCTACTTTCGAGGAAGCAAGTAATAAGACTATTTCAGCTAACGTTTCTTGATTAGGATGAAGTAAATAGAAGCATAAGCTTTGTGACAATAATTTGTAGCAGAGATGTAGAGAAAGGCATGTGAATGGAACACATCAAATTTTTATAATACTGTTCAATGTCCGTGTTTGCTACTATGGCACCGCAGGGGGAGACAGTCATGATACATGGAACGAAATGGAACACCGGTGGATTGCGGTCGCTTAGATTTGAACCCAGGTCTTAGTGAGAGGCGAGTGGTCTAACCGCTAGGTCACGGCGCGGCCCTAGGTTCGTGGTATACTGCAATATATGGAATGTCGCGATGAACGCTCAATGGAATGTTTACTCCCATAGCAGTAGGTGAATTTAGGGTTGACGGATTGCTTGCACGCGCTCTCTCTTGCGGCTCGGCAAGTCATTGGACTTGGAAATTTTAGACACATCCGCGTGTCACTAGTGGTCTGTATTTCTGTGAGCTTCTGTATTATCTTCATCTCTGAGGTTACTAGAAGTACGTCGCCCCTCCCGTAAGGGAGTTGTTTGGATTGGGTTGGACTCGGCAGGGCAGAGATTCCCGATATCCATGGAAGATTGAGTACGTCGTGAGGTCTGGGCGGGGTTGTGGGACGCCTTCCTCCGGCCACTAACCTGGAGAGCTTAGTACACACAAACTGGTAACTGATGAGGTATTTGGTAGTTATGCCCCTATGGGTTGACGCGTATAGATGGTGTATGCACTTCCGTCCTTGCGAGAGCAAGTTGGGCCGGTTTATAAAATATATTTTATAATGGGGCGCCTGTCGCACCTGGGTTATCAGACCACTCCTTTATGGTTTAACCTCATCCCAACCTTCCGGAGCTGTTACCACAATAGATCTGCACAGATCGTACTGCGTGAGGTATTTCTTGCCCTTTACTAGTAGATAGAGAAGGTCTGAAAATTCGATATCTAGACTTCAGCACAAACACATGTTTGAGGTCCCCTAAACGCAAATAGAGCGAATTGGTGCCGTGGTAACGTATGCGCCTATAGGCAACTACTCTTATCAAAATAAGAAACACACTTGAGGTAAACAAAGGCGAGAGGCAGTCCCAAGCATGTAAATGCTCTTATTCGCCTTCAGCTGATGCCGAAGAACAGAAAATATGCCATTTTTACTTTCTCTACCATGTATGTACAATTGACATTTTAATCCGCCCGAGATCTATACTTAGATTTAACCGAAATACGAGATTTGAGGTCCCTGAATAAAAAGTTATAAAAAGGGCCGCATGGGTTAGTTTGTTTGTTTGTTTGGGTGTGGTCTGTGTACAGCATAACTCAAAAAAGAAAAGGCTGTTACTACCCAACTTGGTATTTAAGCTCAGTATCTTTCAAGGATGCCACACGAAGATTTTCAGGAAAATACCCCTCCAAAACATTCTTTTTCATGGAACATTTTCTGATATGTTGCCTGGTAGAATGGAAGACCTTAATGGCCTTAACTCCAACCAGGATAAATAAATAAATTTTCTCTAAACTTACTTATATAATTTTAGTTACAATACCGTATCGGTATTAAATGTATATTTGCATATAAAATAAAATGTATAGCCTAAATTTCTTGGGAACAGCCCCTGAAACCCCTCTTCATTCTGAATGGCTTTTCATAACGCGCAAACCATAAAAAAATAGACAAAAATACTTCACACAAATTCTAGATCTGTTAAAACAAAAAATGTATTTGTAAGGCTAACCATTTCCGAGATACACCCTGTTATTGATTTCAATGTTAAACTACTTTCTCAAACGGGAAGTCCTCATCCGTTCCATAACTCTTTTGTTTTATTTCTAGCCTTGGAAAGAGAAATCAGCTTTTTAAAGATTTAACTCGCTTTAACCTAGTGTGTATTCCCTTGCTCTCCTTTTACTTGTAACGAACTAAGTATTAAGATATTTCTGCTAACGTTTATCTCAGTTAACACATAGATAAAAGAAGAATTTTTTGTAAGAATAGTTTTTTTTCTGTTGTTTTTTTTTTTTTTTTTTTTTTTTTTGCAAAATAGATAAAGTCACGTGAATGGAACATACCAGATTTTTCTTTATATTACTACTCTTAAAATGTACTAATGGATACCTTTAATAGTTTTTATTCCAGTATCATTTCAATATTATTTGGAAATGAAAACCAGTTTACTAAAGGTGAGAGTTATCGCATGACGTGTAGATATCGCACGGAGCAATACAAAGGTATGTTTCTTAGAGCAGATCCAGTATGGCATTCGGGAGATCAAGGTTTTGATTTCCGGAGTCTTCCCACTCTGACTCGTGGTTTTTAATGTTTTTAATCGGTTAACAGATGGACCGGATGGATGTTAGGGTGGTTCACAGTCTACATGACTTTCCCGTAGCCATCCCACCCTTGCCTCTGCTTTAGGGCTGTAGGACATGGAAACGGAGTTCGGTCGGTTGCGGCTGGGCGATGAATTCGCGCTTTGTAAAAATTGTTCTTGGGCCTCATCGGGTAACAATTCATCAGCCTCCTCTTCCTAATGCTCTCGGATATGCACACGGGTGGCTCGGGACATATCTGTGGATCCAAACAGGATTGGATCTGAAAACGTTAGGGACTGTTCATATTTGTGCCCATCTTAAACGGACTGGTCACCCTTCGGGTCTTTCCCCCTCCTCTCTCTCTGTCTCTCTCTCTCTCACACACACACATACACACAGACATAAGCGTCGTGGTAGAAGCACAAAGGGCCGAGAGCCTACGTGCGGTGCTCTGGGTGTCCCTAGTCCTCAATAGTCCTTTAACCTTCTATTAAAAATAATAGAAACAGGCCCGTTTGTGTATTGTGTGTAAAAAACTCAGCTACGAAAAGGCGGATAACTACCAAACTTGGTATTTAAGTTCTTCCAAGGATGTGATTCGAAAGTTTTCAATAGAATCCTTCACCCCAAACATCCTTTACATGAAAATATTTTCAAGAGCGTTAATTGTCTAAAAATGGCTTTAACGATTTTGATAAAAATACCATATTTGCCAAATATCTGCTTATGTACAGCATTAATTTATTTAATTTACTGTTGAGAGCTGTACTTGTCCTTTACATTAAATAAACACAAACCTCAAGTGCAATTGGAACGTAACCTAAACCATTATCCTTTCAAGTGAACCGTTGCCATATTACCTATATCGATAGTAGTTCAGGTTTTGTGTCCTAGGGGGTGTTGACACAGTAACAATATCATTCGCTATAAACAATTTATTAGGTTGCCTTGCAAAATATAAAACTGTACATACAATCTTATTGGAACCCGTTGGGGCAAGGCGCAATAAAATCTATCCTCTCAAATCCCTTTGGGAAAGATGCGTTCAGAAGAGGAATTAAATTAAAATTCTCGTGATTCCTCAAAAATCTTATTACAAAATGTGATGTGTTCCATTCATATAACCTTTCCACCTACAAACAACTATTCTTAAAAAGCTTATTCTTCTATCTGCTTAATGCTAAACCAGATAAAAATTAGCAGAAGTGGTATTATTACGTAATATAAGGGAAATAAGGAACAGGCTACGCTAAAACGACAGTCAATTTTTTTCTAAGCTGTCGCTATGTGAATAAAATAAACATGAAATTCAGCTCTCTTTGCCTAATCAGGAGTAAAACGAAAGAAAAATTAATAGCAAATTCCAGTTTGAGAAAAGTTTAAGCATTTTTAAATTGAAACGAATAACAAGAAATATATCGAAAATGGTCAACTCCAGAAAAACTGTCATACATTTTGTGATTTAATAAGAGGTACATTTTACTACCTGTAGTAAGTTTACCAGTAACACAAGTTATCCGGAATAAAGATTTCTTCAGAGGTTATTCCCAGGAAATTCAAGATATACATTTTATTTGCTACGTAAATATAAGATATTTTATTCAAAATCGTTAGAGGCATTTTTGAGAAAATAAAAATTTTCTACATTTTTTCATGTAAAGGGTAGTTTGAGATAGGATTTTATTGAAAATCTTCGTATCACATCCTTGGAAGATACTAAACTTAAATGCCAAGCTTGATATTTAACAGACCATTCGTTTTTTATGTATGCTGTCCTTAGACACACACACACATTGACCTTTTTTAATTTTTTTTTTGGATTCAGGGGGACTGAAAACATGTATTTCCGGTGAAATTTCGGTATCGAATTACTGGGTGAAAACCAATACTGCCTTCTCTGTACTCTACGTAGCTGCATAGTACGTGTGGAGGGAAAAAATCTGATGTGTTCCATTAACACTTTCTCTACATCTCTACAATAAATTATTGTTAAAAGGCTTGGTTTAATTGTTTTGTTTTTTTCACTCAAACCGTGTGTAGGACAGGCTTATTCTCCTATTTACCTAATGCTAATTGAGAAAAAATAGTAGAAACAGTCGTATTACTTGCTTTCTGGTAAGTAGAAGGAAAATAAGAGAGTACCATAAGTTAAAGTGATGGTTGCTATGTGACTGAAGTTCCTTTGTTTGTATGGACAGGAGTTAACAAATTCCTGTATGAGAAAAGTAAGTTTTTCGAGGCTGAAATCAAAACCAAGGAATATCTCAAAAACGACTAACTCCACCAAAAAATGTATGTAACATAAATTGTGTGTTTTAATGTGCTTTACGTTTTTTTGTCGTAAGTTTTTGTGTATCTCTTACGGTTTAACAGTTATGCAAAATTCCGCAAAATTCATCCAGAATAAAGTAGTCTTCAGAGGCTATTCCCAGAAAATTCAAGATATACATTTTATTTGTGAGGTAAATATCCTTAATATACGATATTTTAATCAAAATTGTTAGAGTCATTTTTGAGAAAATCAAAATTTTCGAAAAATGTTCCATGTAAAGGGTAGTTGAGGGGAGGATTTTCTTAAAAAGCTTCGTGTAGCATCCTTGGAAGATACCAAACTTAAATACCAAGTTTGGAATTTAACGGTCTTTTCGTTTTTGAGCTACGCTGTCCACAGACACACACACACGCACACACACGGACCTTTTTCCATAAATGCTTTTTGGGGGGGGGATTCAGGGAACCCAAAATATCTATTTCCAGTGAAACCTCGGTATCGAATTTTTGGGTGGGATACAATACCGTCTCTATACACTATGTACATATTATGTGTAGAGAAAGTAAAATTATTTTGTGTAAATTTCACCATAGAAAGGTGTATGCTGGGCGATAAATAGGATAAAACATTGAAGGGTTGTTTACAAACTACTACATACTTCGTTAACTTTTGCACGTGTTCTTTGATAGTGTTCTCAATTGAGAGGTAAGTGAGTTTAGAAGGTGCAGAGACGTTAAGTGGCGTGTGTGGCCACCCTCCTGAGTTTTATCTATAGAGATAAGGGGGATGGTCGGTAGGCACGTCATCAGCTTCCGGAAACACTTGTCACCACACTATCTTGTTTGTACTGTGCCCTCATTCTGGGTCCGCATTTGTACGACTGTTTCTACGTCATCCAGTATGGACCAATTACTCGTTAGTAAAACGCGTCTCATCCTATGAAGACAGTACATGTTAAATGCACCACACTATTGCCACAAGTCTGTAAGAACCTTAGCACTCAGCTGCTATAGGTCTACCAATTCATCTTGTGAATTATCCACATACACCACCAAATTGTGAGATATTATCCACTGATATTTAAAGCTACAGTAAGCTATTTATTTTTCACCTGTCCTTTATTTCCTCTCCTTATAGTTTTAGTGCTTCTAAATGTGTTTGCATATGCATAAAATGTCAAATACAGGGATATAAAGTGATAAACGATTTTAATTTTTTAGTACATGTCATTGTTTACTCTTGATAAAATTACATTCAGACGGGTGCAGTGTTTTAAAACAGCAAAAGATTAACGGCACTGTGTTTGCGCTATTCGATGGAAATAAGGTATTTGCTTTAAACTAGCGTTGGAAATTCGTAGGCTTCCACAGTCGTTGTATAATATATTGATGGCTGCTTCCGGTATTAGCCGTGTTGTCTTGCAGTTCATGAGCTATAAGACAACACGGCCAGTACCGAAAGCAGCCACCAATATATCGTACACTAGCGTGTTTTTATTTCCCTCGCCCTCTTTGCTAATTATTTAATGACGTTCTTACAGGTATTTTTTATAGAGTTTAACGCCCGTTTTTACTTTCTCTATGTATGTGTATGTGTAGAGAAGGTATTGCACTCCACCCAAAATTTCGATACCGAGATTTCACTGGCAACATATTATGTTTTAGGGTCCCCTGTATCCAAGAAAAGCATTTTCAGAAAAAAGCCCGTGTGTGTCCGTGTGTCTGTGAACAAGATAGTTCAAAAACGAAAAGTCAGTAAATTACCAAACTTGGTATTTAAGTTTAGAATCTTCCAGGGACGCGATACAAAGATTTTGAGAAAAATCCCCCACCCCAAACTACCCTTTTCATGGAACTTTTTTCGAAAGTTTTTATTTTCTTAAAAATGGCTCTAACAATTTAATTAAAATATCGTATATTAAATATATTTACCAGACAAATAGAATATATGTCTTCAATTTTCTGGAAATAGCCTCTGAAGACTGCTTTATTCTGAATAAATTTTACGGAATTTTACATAGCTATTAAACCGTAAGAGCTAAACAAAAACTTACTACACAAAAAATGCAGAGCTCGTTAAAACACATAATGTATGTTATATACATTTCTTTCGTCGAGTGGATCATTTTTTAGATATTCCTTGTTTTCGGTTTCAGCTATGAAAAACAAACCTTTCCCATACAGGAATTTGTCAGCTCCTGTCCATTGAAACAAAGGAACTTGAGTCACATAGCAACCAGTTTCTGACTAACACTTTAACCTATGGTACTCTCTTATATCGCTTCTACTTACAAGAAAGCAAGAACTAAGATTATTTCTACTAATTTTTCTCAATCAGCATAAGCTTTTTAACAATAATTTGTTACCTAGATGTAGAGACAGTCATGTAAATGGAACTCATCAGATGTTTTCTACTTGTGGCACCGCAAGCAATGACATGGATAATTATTAGTAACTGCGTGATAAGTAAGCAGCAGCGAATATACTAAAAGCACGTTTTTTTTTTAAACATTTGGAAGCACCGAAATTTTAAAAGTATCTAAAAATGGTGTAATCTAATAAAGAAAATGCTACCTTGAAAAAGCTGTTCAAAATTATACAATTGAAACAACTGAATATTTGCGCCAAATTATTACAACGAAGAGCAGAAAAGGACGAAGCTAACTGCAATATGTATGCGTCAGATAGAGAAGAGATATCCTATTTAATTCCATACTGTCTTTTACGGTTGAGACAAACTAGAGAAGAAGACCAGCAAGAAGAAGGTTCTGCATAAACTTTCCTACCCTGCTGATAAAGTTCTTGCACGCTCGCACTGATAAACATAAACATCGAAAGCTAGCAATGCGGACCTGGAAATTCGTTATAACTATCTGACTGGCTGACTCACATACACACATGTATTGCGCGCGCACCTTTTTTTGGATTGTCTCAGTAGTCTCAGATGCTAGCCTGTGGTTCCCAAGGTCGCGGGTCCAAACCGTGCTAAGGATTATATATTTATTTCGGGTATAAAATCCTTAGCATGCCTTCATTCGTAAAGGGAGTAAAGTTGGTTCCGTGTCTTAAATGTACGCACTAAAAGACCTCAAGCCCATAATGGGACTTTTGAAAAAAAATAAGTTGTCTTTCACCCTCAATATAGGTTGGGACTAAAACTCACAGCATTTAAAGATAGTCCATAAAAAAAATTCAATTTCATTTACGTTGTCTTGTGTACTCAGCTCCCTAGTCTTCATTCCGTAGGTTTCGAGCAATTTTGGAAGAAGAAAAGAGTGAGATGAAACTACGCATCAAGCCTGCGTTCTTTTTGTAGATCCTATAGTTCACGCACATTCACGTGCGCTGTGTTTTGTTTAATAATGCAGCTCGTTTGCGATAAATTACATAACCTATTCACCATAATGGCTGAGGATCTCATGGAAAGAAACATTTTTTGGTTGACAACACTGCGGAAAGACAGCGGGCGAGCTCTGTCTTCTTCCCCCGGCTCTCGATTCCCCGTAAAGCTAGCGCCCAAGGCATAGAACCGAGTGCGTCTAAAACCTCCGAACAGGCTGCGAGGTGTTTTTCCACTGGGTGTGTGGACACATGATTCTGCACTGCTACTGTAAACAAGGCCATGCTTTTGACGCAGTTTTGCTCTGTTCTGGAAGTGCAGTATTGAGTTGACAGTGATATGGTGTAGTTCAGTTATCACAAGTGATTTATTATTTTGTGTGTTTTCTACTGCACAAGCGTATTTATTTATGATTTGTACTTATTAAATCAGTCAGCTCGCTAAGTGAAAGTACGGTTTGCAGAAAGATTGCGACGAAAGTGTTAGAAGGTTAATTTTTTTCAAGTCAACAGTTTAAAACTCTGTTCCATAATGATTTTGCTGTCAGTTAATTGAAATTGAGAACGGTCCGCTTGGATGGTGTGGTGGTAGCGTGTCTGCCTCACATTCAAAAGGCCGTGAGTAGGAATCTCGCTTAGGGCGAGTTACCCGGATAAGGTTTTTATCGGGGTTTTCCCTTATCCTGAGAAGACGAATGTCAAGTAACTTTAATCTCCATGAACCCCGAGAACATTTGGGCATCATTTTCACCAATGTCATTCATCGTCCGATATGACCAACCAGGTTAAAGGACGTTAAACAACAACAACAACAAAAAGTGAGAACAATGTTTGCAAGATTGTTCTATAAACACGGTTTAATAAAACCAAATCAGAGGGCGGTGGTGGACGATTTGGTACATCGAGAGAGAGCATTTAGTCATGGACAGATAAGCTGAGAGACTTATGCACTCCACTCGAGCTAGGATGATGATGTTTGTATATCCTAACCACCAAATATTTCCACAGGCAAGCTCCGTCAGATACGCAATGTTGCAGCCTCAAACACAGAATAGCAACGCATTAATATTTAAACAGACCTTTTGAAAACGCTTTCTGCCGTGCAAGAAGAAGGATCATTGAAAAAGGAACAACAGGCACGAAAGTAGGGCAGCGGCTCAGAGATTTGATGCGCTCGCAGTTAAAGTACATTCCTATCTGACTTCCAGTAGCAAATTTTCGTTCATGACACGTGATCGTAGGGAAGTGGCCAATCCAGTATATTGCTGCGTAAAATCCCAAACATTCGAAACTCATTATCTCTGCATTTTATAAGTTTTTATCACACCCACGTGCAATCGTTTTTCTAAATTTGTTTTCTCTCTGAACTAAAGTTCGTCTCATAATTGTAGTATCAGTATGCAGTGATATTCCCGTACATTATGGCGGAAGTTCCAAAATGATTTGGGGAAAGGTCTGTCGCTGAAATAGACATATTCATTGAAAACTCAAAGCCGCAGAATACTAAAAACACCAGAGAGTGTGTGGAACCAGTTCAACTAATTCTGCCATAATCTCTTGCCAGACACTCCAACTCAGGAGATTGCCATATTTTTGAAAGACTGGGCAATGAATATGAGGAAGTGTTTGTTATATTGTTCCCGAAATAGTATTATTAAATACAACTCGAACTACAACTTTGTTCTATATAAATTCATTTTTTTTAAGTTTATAGTTCCTTTAACCTGGTTGGTCATATCTGACGATGAATGAAATTTTTTAAATGATGCTCAAATGATCTGGGGGTCCATGGAGCTTAAAGTTACTCGACATTCGTCTTCTCAGGATCAGGGAAAACCACGAAAGAAACCTTGTTCGGGTAACTCACCCGGATTCGAGCGGGATCGAGCTCACTCAGCGGGATTCGAGCTCACGACCTTTTGAAAGTGAGTCAGACATGCTACCACCACACTACCCAGGCATGCTATGTAAATTCAATAATTTTCTCGTAAATTTACCGATAGAATTTGGAGCTCTGGTCATATTACTTATGATAATAAATGATTTTGACTTAAGCATATAAATAAGCTGTTAAATTACATTTTTGGATGTATAGAATTCTAACTAGCATCCGAATTTAAAGGCACTATCGGTATCTTTTGTTGACTTTTTATGCGGCGGAGATGCCTCAATGCATTCGCGGCTATGGTATCTCCTCTTTCCCCCCCCCTAGATTAACGTCCTTTAACTTGGTTGGTCACATAGCACGATGAATGAAATTAGTGAAATGATGCTCAAATTATCCCAGGGTCCATGGAGCTTAAAGACATTCGTCTTCTCAGGATAAGGTAAACCCCAAAAAAATCCTTATCCGGGTAAATCACCCTAAGCGAACTCGTGATCTGTTGAATGTGAGGCAGGCATTGTTTTTAGTTTGTTATTCTTACTTTCTCTAGCACGTGTGTACATAGCAGACTTAGAAGTAATTGTATTCCATCCAAAAATTTGATACCGAATTTTCATCGGAAATATGTCTTAAGACCCCCTGAATCCCCCTCAAAAAACCATTTCTTAGAAAAAGGTCATTGTGTTTTTCTATGAATAGCACAACCCAAAACAAAAAGTTGGTTAAATACTAAACTTGGTACCTAAATTTAGTACATTTTAAGGATGCGACATGAAGAATTTGCAAGAAAATACCCCCACCCTAACTACCTTTACATGGGGAAAAAAATTAAATTCTTATTCTTCTCAAAAATGGCTCTAACATTTGTACCAAAACACCATATATTTAAGATATTTGTATGAACAAATAAAACGTATACCTTGAATTTTCTGGAAGTAGTTTCTGAAGACCTCTGCATCCTTAATGACTTTTGCATAACTGATATACAGAAACAGAAAGATAAAACCTTACTACACAAAAAAAAAGTAGATATCATTAAAACACACAACTTATGTCATATACATTTTTTTTTCAGTTAACAATTTCCGAGATGTTCTCTTTGTTGGTTTGAATTTTGAAATAGTTAAACTTTTCATCCGTTTCATATATCTTTTGTTTTATTCCTGACCATAGAAAAAGAACAGAATGTCAATGTCAATTGTATAGTGACAGCTTCTAAAAGATTTGACTATCACCATAGCCTAGCGTATTCCGTTATTTTCCTTCAACTTACAAAAGGAAAAATAACAAGACTGTCTTTGTCAATGTTTATCTCGATTAGCATGATGTGCAAAAAAGATTCATAATTTAAAAGAGCAGTAGACAAAAAATCATATGAATGGAACACATCCTAGTTTTTTACTTTCTCCATACGCACTATGTACATAGTGTATAGAGAAATTATTGCACTCCACCAAAATTTCTATACCGAGATTTCACCGGAAATATATGTTTTAGGGTCCCCAATATCCAAAATAAGCATTTTCACAAAAAAGTCCGTGTGTGTGTCCGTGTGTCCGTGTGTCTGTGAACACGATAACTCAAAAACGAAAAGTCGGTAAAATACCAAACTTGGTATTTAAGTTTAGTATCTTACAGGGATGCGACACGCAGATTTTGAGAAAAATACCCCACCCCCAACTACCCTTTACATGGAACATTTTTCGAAAATTTTTATTTTCTCAAAGATGGCTATAACGATTTTGATTAAAATTTCGGATATTTACCTAACAAATGAAATGTATATCTTGAATTTTCTGGGAATAGCCTCTGAAGAGTAGTTTATTCTGGATGAATTTTACTAAATATTGAATGACTGCTAAACCGTAAGATATGGACAAAAACTTACTAGACAAAAAATGTAGAGCACATTAAAACACACAATTTATGTTATTCACATTTTTTTTTTTTGTGGAGTTCGTCGTTTTTGTGACATTCCTTATTTTTGGTTTCTGCTATGAAAAGCGTATACTTTTCTCATACAGGAACTTGTCAACTCCTATCCATATAAAAAAAGGAACTTTATTGACATAGCAACCAGCTTTCGACTACCTCTTTAACCTACAGTTGTCCCTTATTTCGCTTCTACTTACAAGGAAGCGAGTAATAAGACTATTTCTGCTATTTTTTTCTGATTAGCATAAAGTAAATAGAAGTATAAGCTTTTTAAGAATTATTTGTTGCAGGGATATGGAGAAAGTCATGTGAATGGTACACATCAGATTTTTCTTATCAATGCTGTCACTTACCAGAATCATATCAGGACTTCCACGGGAGTTCTTTTACATACTAGTAAATCTACAGATATACGCTTAAAACCCACCGGACTGTGCCGATTTCATTGCCACCGCCAGTGTCATCCTCCTTTCCGGCTGCTGGGAGGCTCAAGATATTAAATAAATCCTTTTTTATTTTGTCTAACCCACATATGCCATGTACATAGTGTATAGAGAAGGTATTATATGCCACCCAAAAATTCCATGTCGAGATTTCACCGGAAATATATCTTTTGGGCTTTAGAAAAAGGTCCGTGAGTGTCTGTGGACAGCATAGCTCAAAAACGAAAAGACCGTTAAATACCAAACTTGGTATTTAGGTTAGTATCTTCCAAGGATGCGACACGATGATTTTCAAGAAAATATCCCCACTACAAACTACCCTTTACATGGTCAAATTTTCGAATATTTTGCTTTTCCATAAAATGGCTCTAACAATTTTGATTAAACTTCAGTATATTAAAGATATTTACAGGACAAATAAAATGTATATCTTCAGTTTTCTGGGAAAAGCCTCTGAACACCCCTTTATTCTAGGGGAATTTTGCCGAATTTGGCGCGACTGGTAAACCGTAAGAGATAGATAAAAACTTACTTAATGGGCAATGCAGAGCTCGTTAAAACACATAGTCTATGATATATACATTGTTTTTGGTGGAGTCAATCGTTTGTGAGATATTCCTTGTTATTGGTTTTACCTATAAAGTACTTATACATTTCCCATACGGGATTTTGTTAACTCTTGTTCATACAAACAAAGAAATTTCACATATCAACCAGCTTTTGACTATCATTTTAGCCTATGGTGTCCCTTATTTCCCCTCTACTTACACGAAAGCAAGTAATAAGACAATTTCTGCTAATTTTTTTCTCGATTGGCCTAGAGTAAATAGAAGAATAAGCTTTTTAACAATAATTTGTTGTAGAGATGTAGAGAAAGTCATGTAAATGGAACACATCATATTTTTTGTTGGTGGAACAAGGTACCTCCGAAGGTTGTAGAAATAATGTGGGGAGCTTTGGAAACGACACAGAAAATAATGATGTTGTACGGTACAAACATAGTGAGTTTGTTTATATCAAACAGATGGTTTATGAGTCAACTTCCGTAATATCCGTTTTGTTTCTGTTAATCATGATACTTGAACAGCCTTAAAATGTCCTATTCGTCATTGTTTTGTTGTCCCGTGAGCTTAGGGATCTATAAAACTGAAAACGGCAACCACATGTGAGGTTAGGAAAAACTACATGAAATCCTAGTTAGATTGATGAGAATAAACATTTTCATTTTTTATTCCCTCCGAAAGCAAGTCTCCCCTTTATCAGGTGAGAGGATACACCGGGTGGCCGGAACTAGGAGCGACGGTACAGAAATCGAACCGGCAGCTCCTGAAATTCGGGCCACAAACAAAATCACCTGAGCTATCCAGCTCGGTAATCTAAGGACTTAAGTAACGTTCAATGTTAGACGCTGTATTTCAAGCATCCAATATTCCCAGTTGGACGAGTGCTACAATCTAGAGGGATCAGTTAATTGTACCATGTTTAGAAGGTAGAGGATCCCGTAGGGGGAGAGGCCAGCACTTTAGATGTATCCCATCGAGGTTAAGTGGCGTCTGGATAAACTGCTACGTCTCCGGTCACCAGAGAGAGGGAGCCACACCATGCTCATAATAATTCAAGTCGGTTTACATCCAATGCCTCAATAAAAGGTACCTCCAGGACAATCATTGCCGATCTAATGTTAACATTTCGGCAGGAACACTGTTGTATGCACGGCGTTTAATTTCAGGCGCCGGGATTAATGTAATACCACATATATTATGTGTTCCATTCACATGACTTTCTCCAGCTGTTTCAAAAATCTTTTCATAAAAAAGAGTATTCTTTTATCTACGTTATGACAATCCATATGAACAGTAGAGGAAATGGTTCTCACTTGCTTCCTTGTAAGTAGAAGGGAAATAAGGAAATGCTAAAGCGATAGAAACATATTTTTTCTACGACCAAACGTAATTGAGTAGTTTACGAGCTCATTTCAGATCGCAAAATTGATGTATACGGAATCCACTGGCACAAAGAAGTGCAGCAAGCGTAATGTAATTTTGTTCCAACTTTACACTCGCCAAAATAATTCACGATATTAGTGTATATAACATCACTGATCATAAATTTCCCATATTGTGTCTCATAAACCTTTCGGGATTTAGCATGTAGTAAATTGATTCTGCTTCTTTCGCAGCTCTAAGGTTATAATTCTCAAAATCTGTCATTTTCTCAAAATACATCACAGAACAACAAAAATCTGATGTGTTCCATTCACATGACTTTCTCAATATATCTGTGAATTATTATTGTTAATAAGATTATATTTTATTTATTTCATGCTAATCGAGAAAAATTAGCAGAAATAGTCGTATTTCTTGCTTTATTGTAAGTAGAACCGAAATAAGGGAGTACCATAGGTTAAAGTGAAAGCCAAAAGCTGGTTGCTATGTGACTGATGTTCCTTTGTATGGACAGGAGTTGACAAATTCCTGTATGAGAAAAGTATAAGCTTTTTAAAGCTGAAACCAAGAAAAGGGAATATCTCAAAAACGATCAACTCCACGAAACAAATGTATATAACATAAATTGTGTGTTTTAACGTGCTCTACATTTTTTGGGGGGTTAAGGTTTTGTCCATCTCTTACGGTGTATTAGTTATGAAAAATTCATCCAGAATAAAGTAGTCTTCAGAGGCTATTCCCAGAAAATTCAAAATATACATTTTATTTGTCAGGAAAATAACTTTAATATACGATATTTTAATCAAAATCGTTAGAGCCGTTTTTCAGAAAATCCAAATTTTCGAAAAAAGTTTCATGTAAACGGTAGTTTGTGCTGGGGTGATTTTTCTCAAAATCTTTGTGTCGCATCCTTGGAAGATACTAAACTTAAATACCAAGCTTGGTATTTTACCGACTTCTCGTTTTGAGTTATTGTGTTCATAGACACACGGACACACGGACACACTGACACAAGAACACACGGACACACGAACATACGGACACGTGGACATACACACACGAACCTTTTTCTGAAAATACTTTTTTCGGAAACAGGGGACCCTAAAACATATATTTCCGGTGAAATCTCAGTATCGATTTTTTTCGTGGAGTGCAATACATTCTCTATACACTAAGTACATAGTGAATATAGAGAAAGTAATAATGTTGGTTTGTCACGGCCTGCTATAACCGTAAGGTCTTCACGCCCCGCAATGCGAAATAAATAATGAACTATTGGTGAATGGCTCAAACTCAACCTCAAATTTATTTCATTTATCTTTGCCTTTCTTTTAATATCCAAAAATTCTAGAAGAAAAACCATTGTATGATACGCGAGCGTAAAGTTTTTTTATTATGATTTTTATTCTTGCGTGGTCTTGCGTGGTTGTGAAATCCGACTGTGTCTCATTTCACAATATTCCCGATCGAATAAAAAACCATAAATTTAAATAACTATTGTGCAATCCTAGCATAATTATTATTATGGCTTATTATACCAACATAAATCGTGCGAAATTACTCTATTTCTGGCACTAGTGACGTAATTACTATGGTACGTCATTACCACCACAACATTATTTTCTTCAATGTGTCTGTAAGAAAACTTGAAATCGTCATTCAGGCATAAATACACATCAGCAGGTGCATCAACAAGAAATTGTTTCATTTCTGGAGATCTGGAGAGCACATTGGATTCCTTTTGGCTTATATCCCATTGAGAACTTATTTAAGAAATCCAAAACCATACCAAAAGATGAAATGTTGACGTTTTCTTTCATTTTCAGCATACATTTCACCTTTGAATATACACACCAGAGTGTCGAAGGTATAAAAATCTTCGACTAAAAAAAAAAAAAACTGAACAGCACTTAAAATCTAACCTTAAATTAAGAAGTAATAAACGTTTGTGTAATTAACAGCTCTGAAAAATATGCCAGCATTTTTCGTTTCTCCATCCACATACTTTTCATATTCTTTTTCGTAAACCCTCTGGAATTAGTAAACTCTCAGCACTCTTGTCTTCGTTCTAAATGTCAAACGAAACACAATCCATTTTATCAATAGATTTGTCCTTGCTTCCATTTGCCTCTATAAATGTTGAAACAAATGAAACATCTACTTAGCAACCATATTACGTTATACATCTGTCATTTAGCAAATTTATTAATTATTTTTATGTGTTCTGATGTTAAAATTTCGTAAAGCATTGTATAATCTCATTATAGAACTCGAAAAATTAGCGCTAGTGTCTCAATCAGGTGATTATACACTAGTTACATGAATAACTATTAAAAGCTATCGCTATGTGAAACAATTGAAATTCGGCACTGTTTCTCATTTCCGAGAGCAAAACAAAAGAGTTGGAAGGAAAATTAACTTCCCGCTTGAGAAAAGTTTTAAGTAATTTAAAATTGAAACCAATAACAAGGAATATCTCGGAAACTAATAACTCTACAAAAATGCATATGATATAAATTGTGTGTTCTAACGAGATCTACTTTTTGTGTAGTAAACCTCCTACTGTTTATGAATTACTGAAAGTGAATATCATGTGAATGTAATACAGATTTGTTTGTAGAGTTAACTATTTCGGAAATATCCTTGTTTTAGATTAAATTCCTCAATAATTATAATGTTCTCAAATGAGAAGTCATCATTCATTTTTCTTTTATTTTTATTCTGGTCATGGAAGAATGCCATCAGAGAGCGAGCAGTTCTTAAAATATTTGACTATTGGTTTAGCCTAGTGAAATAAGTTTTGTCACTTGGACCTATAAGGAAATATGTAATAAAACCATGTGTGCTGTTTATCTCTATTAACATGAAGTATATATAAGAATAATCTTTTCTTAGTACAGTTAGCCGCAGAGTAAGCATTAAAACTCATAAGAAGGTAACGCATCAGATTGTTTTTCCAGAATAAAGTTCTTTAGAGGCAGTGCTGAGACCCAGAGAACGTATTTTGCGCCGCCATAATTGATTTGACTGGCAACGTTCTATTTGAACTGGTGAAGAGCCATCCGGAGCTGAAACCAACTCTCTAGTCATACTAAAGGCGTCAACTGAGTTGTTCTGATTTTCTGAAGCTTTCCATTAGAGCCAATACTTCGATTGCTATAAAGCCATTTACGCCCGTTAAAAATACTGCAGACTACCAAAGAACCACTGAACCATTGGCTCAAGTCTTTCGTCTGGGACTGCCATTCGGGAGGTCGCAGCTTCGATTGCTGCGGCCAACCTCTCTGACTCATGGAGTTTTCGGGGTTTCCCGGGTCACTGGGCGAATTCTGGGAAAGTTTTCTTCGCCCGAAATGCATATCCCTGCATTTCATCGGCGATGCTGATGTGGTGGCACCCTTCCTTGGTGGTGAATGCGCTTTGGAAATACAGCTCTCAGCGGCGGTAGAATGCAGGGAGGGGTTCGGTCAGATCAGGGGCGCAGGCTTTTAGCGCTCTTCGCATCGAAATGAAGAACTGCCTGGGTAATAACAGGGACCGCCCGTCGTTAGTACTCTCGTTTCATTCTGTCTGCTGGGGTCTGTCGTTCAATGAGACCTTATGTGGATGCAGTGTGGAACCCCCCCTCACACACACACACACACACACACACCAAAGAATCTTTGTGGGACCGATAAAGCAAACTCGCTAGCTGGTATTTATCAGGCTATCTACCCACCTTTCCCATGTAACACCGTGCAGACTTTCATGGGTTTCTAGAGCGGCTTCACTAACCCGCATAGTTTTGCTCCGTGTTTACTCCAGTGAGTAAACACGTCAGAGACAGGCTTCTGACGGCAGAGATGGGTATTTCGTTGTTTTAACTAAGTGTCGTGTGTCACTTTATAATATCGGAAACTGGAAGCAGTCCAACTCGCAGGCCATCGACGCCTACGCTTTGCCTGCCTGGGAGGAATCTTTCTTATTTATAGAAAGTGGCGTACAAGTGGCCGGCTTCAGCTATTTTGTGATGTGATATGAAGTACGTTGTAGCTTGCTTGGATTGTATTAGATATTAACTGGTTGCCGAGAGACTGTTCATTGTACTGAGAGATATAAATGTGAAAGTTGTTCTTTACAGTGAATCCTCAATTTGTTAATGTTACAATCCAATTAAAATGTATTGACCAAGTTATTGTTTTATTATATTAATGCTGCAATAACGTTCATTATTGTTTTGCAATTGTTTATGTTACAACTACCAAACCTATCAAAATATGTGTATGTCAGAAATATAAATACCAATGTAAGGAACTTTGTAATAGAGTAACTATTTCACAAACCATGAATCTACAATAGGTGTAGTACCTTATGAACGGTGAATTACGTATTTAAAATGGAAAATGTTGCATACTGCTATTGCACTAGACGAACTGTGCTTTCCGCATAGTTGCAGGTCATGTACTGTACAGTAGGTGATTCGGTGCAAGCGGCCAAGGATGTGATCTGTGTTTTACTTAGAGAGTAACCAATTTGTGTCGTTTGGTCCAGGCCAACTATCCCATTGAGACCAACCCAATCCGATGGAAGCGGCTCAAGAGTTCGGCCCGATATATTTCTAATAACACAGAAGTACCACGAATGCGAAGAGTCCACAGTGTCCGTAACACTGCAGATTAAGTTCATGTTATAAGCAAAACAGGCCTGAGAATAAATGGAATTATACTCTAGCCGGGTCTCTAATATGAATACATTCAGAGCTCAACCAAGAGCCATTTTGGATTCCCATTTTATTCAAGCAACACAAAGAATTGAAGACTCGCTAAACTTTACGAAGAATTCTGACATTGAATTAGTATAGGAAGTTAAGCCATTGACAAATAATAAACTGAAGAGACCTGTATATTTTTTTAGTTATTTCGCAAGTTTATTTTGAAGTTGTGTAAACATTGATCACAACGTTAATAATATTACGAAGAAATAAGTACACAAGGTTGCTAAGAATTATTTTTGCCAGTCAGAATATCGTTTCACATGAATCTTAATATATAAAAGTCAATGTACAGGTGTTGATGAAGTACACCGAAATATTTTCAGAGAATGAACCTGTAATTTGAGAGAGAAGACCTTTATTCTGCCTGTTCAAAATTCGAAGTCACATAGTCGCCCTCCTACCCAAGCTTACGAGTTCAAACCCGGCGAAGGCCGATGGATTTTATCGGGCGTAAAAATCCTCAGCACGGCTTCCTTCGGAAGGGAAGTAAAGCCGTTGGTCCCGTGTCGTAGATTTACGGCACATAAAAGAACCTCAAACCTGATAGAGGGGCCTCTGAGCAAAATTAAGCGGTCTTTCATGCCAGTATAGAATGGGACCCTGAGAACCGCAGCAGCTAAAGAGCGTCCATAAATAAAACGCCATTTCATTTCATTTCGAAGTTAAAGATATAAGTTCCTATAGTACCAGTACAATTTCACATAATAGGCAATATTTAATTTCGAGTTAGAATCTCTCCACCAAGCAAAGACATAAAAAAAAATGAAAAGCAAGTTAGATCCATGCCAAGAAATGAACCTATGACCTTCAGGTCATCAGCTTTTGATGTTACACATTAAGCCATAGGAGCAATTAAATAAATTACTATGGAGTAGGTTACAAAACGCAAGAGGGTAGTTATTCCACGGACAGTGTCGCACTGTCAAGTGAGCTGTTCGAGATATGAGAGAACTCTTTGGTGAACAAAGAGTTGCTGAAAATAGATATTTCTAAACTCGCGTATCAGTTTTGACACTCCAAGGCAGGTTTTCATTTGACTTTGATTTAGCTTCGACTTATCTGCATTTGAAACCTGTTGTCTAACATCTTATAATTGCGCTTTGTTTAACCGTGAGCCATGCATTTCCTATTTGAAATTATTTATATCAAACACGTCTATAATCTCTTAAATTATTTTGATTATGTATGTATGTATATACGTGTGTGTATGTATGTATGCATGTATGTATGTATGTATGTAAGTATATATGTATGTATGTATGTATGTATGTATGTATGTATGTATGTATGTATGTATGTATGTATGTATGTATGTATGTATGTATGTATGTATGTATGTATGTATGTATGTATGTATGTATGTATGTATGTATGTATGTATGTATGTATGTATGTATGTATGTATGTATGTATGTATGTATGTATGTATGTATGTATGTATGTATGTATGTATGTATGTATGTATGTATGTATTATGTATGTATGCATGTATGTATGCATGCATGTATATATGTATATGTATGCTTGTATATACGCGTGTATGTATTACAAATTTGAACTGCAGTATATTAAACCGCAATAATAGCGAAAATATCAAACTAAACAAAATATTTCTTCTTTATCATTATTAGGTTATTTTCTTCCAGTGGTTATTTATTGTATAGTGATATAAAATAACACTAAACGAATGATTATAATCGAATTAGTTACAAAAGTACTGTGGCGCACAAACATTACTTACATAGAGCAACATTGATAATTCGTTATTAACACCCAGACATATATTCTGTGTGCATATTCCGATGTTCGGTTGTACCTACTATAATGTTTAGTTTTTCAATTTTTGTAAATGTTGAACGGGTTCCTTTGTTTGTGGTAAGTTTCTGATGTTTTATAAGCAGCGAAACGAAACTGGGTACATATAAAAACGATAAAATGAGCGTCGATAAAAGCAATAGCAAACCAGACAAGTACCACTTCTTTCCGCTCTCTTTTGTTTTCATTTATTTTATTTGTTTATCTTTTGTTTTCTTAGTAGTTTTACGTATGTTGGTTACTGAAAATAAACGAGGACATATTAATGTTGCTTAAACCGGTGTTACCTCTACCCGACTAAGATTTTCTCTGTAAATAGCGACGAGTAACCTCAAATGAGACAACTCGTAACTGATAGCTGCATCCATAGGAAACTATAGTTAAAACTGATATTTGTAGTTGTTCAACCGCACTTTTGCAAATTATTTTCTGGGTTACTTTCCTTTCTTTGAAGTTTCCTTAGTTTTTAAATGTGTACATCGAAAGAAACACAAGGCAATTGAACTTCAGACTAAATGTGAAAATGATAAACCGTCAGAACACGAGCAAGACTGGCTATATCAGCTAGTGTGTGAATAAACTGTAAATAATAAATCATGCTGGGTTCCACTCGCTACAACATATATGTTATGTGGCGAGAAATTCAAACGCAAACGTTTCATTTCCGTGAAACAAACTGTAAATCTACAATGCATATGCTTTGTATTACTTGGTATCAATATAGCATTTACACTTTCGCACTGTTATAGTAGTAAAAGAGGGCTTAAACACTATAAAAATTCCCGTTCTTGTCTTAAGCAAAATGACAAGGAGTTCATTTGATTTTATCTCAGGTACATATTCAATCTGCCTATAGCCCATTGCAAAAAACTCAAATCCAACTGACGAAAATAGGCAGTACAACCGAGGTGCAAAATGCAGTAGGATAAAGCTCGACCATCTTTAGCAGACCTGGCGAACGTTACTCCCAAAGTGTGAAGTCCTCCTACTTCCTCTCCCTTAGTGACCACCAAAGCACATGAGCCAGTGATACATTGTTAAAATGTTCATGTAAAACAGTTTTACTGAAAATGAGATATCAAACTGGTCTATAAGATTATATTTTGGTGTAGACAAATTATTACTTTTTGTAATCTCAAATCTCTTGATTTTTCAAAATGTAATAGTCCATTCTTCACAAGTGGATCATTGTTTCGAAAACTTAACTGGTCGTTTTCTCTTATTTGCTCTTGAGAGGCAGTATAAAATACTGAAACAAATTAAAGAAAAATTGTACTGTGTGCAGTATTTTGAGTATGAAGAAATTTTGGAGAAACTTTTGCAAAAAAATAAACGTATTAATAAGAATACGTCTACCCATTTATAGCTTCAGTTGATTGGCAATTAAAGAGTGGGAAACGCAATATATTTTCGGAAGATTTAGAAATCAAATAGTTTTATTAGAAAACAAGTATTTTTTTTAATTTCTCACAACTTTGATTAAATTTTGCATATGTATTACCTTAATTTCCAATGAACCATAAAGATATATTCTGTGTCAGAAAGAATCACAAAACGTTTTACCGTTTTATTTTTAAAAATGTGGTGTATTTCATTGACATGACTTTCTTTACATCTCTGTAACAGATTATTGCTGAAAAGCTTATACTTCTATTTACTTCATGCTATTCGAGACAAACATTAGCAGAAATGCTTTCTTTTAGGTAGAAGGGAAATAAGGGAGTACACTAGGTTAAAACAATAGTCAAATATTTTGAAATCTGGTTGCTATGTGTATGAAATCGTTTCTTTGCAATACCAGGAACTGAAAAATTCCCATACGTGAAAAGTTTTAAATATTTTAAAACTGAAACGAATAACAAGGAATACACCAAAAATGGTCAATTCCACGAAAAAATGCATAGGACATAAATTGTGTGTTTTTACGAGATCTATATTTTTGGGGTAGTAAGTTGTTGTCTATCTCTTACAGTTTACTAGTTATTCAAAATACAGCAAGATTCATCCAGAATAAAGAGTATTAGAGGTTATTTCCAGAAAATTAAAGATTCAAATAAATACATAACAAATAAAATTCAACATATTATATGTTATGTAAGTATCTTTAAAATACGGTAGTCTATTCATAATCGTTACGAGGCATTTTTGAGAAAATGAAATTTTTCGAACATGTTTGCAAGTAAAGGGTAGTTTGGGGTGTGGAGATTTTCCTCAAAAGCATCGTGTCGCATCCTTGTAAGATACTAAAATTAAATACTAAGTTTGGAATCTACAGACTCTTCCATTTTGAAATATCATGTTCACAGACACACGAACATACACACTGACCTTTTTATAAAAATATCGTTTTTGGATTCACTGCACATGCGGCTAGAGAAAGTAATAATGAAACAAACAAATGAAACAAACAAATGAAACAAATTAATGAAAACTGTATTTTGAGTATGGATGGATAGGTTGGAAAAAAGTTTGCAAAAAAAAAATAGGTTGGGAGTACCTATTAATAAACATGCGTCTGCCCCTTTACGGCTTTTGTTAATTGGTAGTTCAGGTGTGCCAAATGGGAAAAGCAATGTATTTTCTGAAAGTTGATAATACATATCATTTTATCATGAAAATAAATAATTTATTTTTTGCCCGCCTGGATAGTGTTATGGTAGCGTGTCTGCCTCACATTCAACAGGTCGTGAGCTCGAATCTCGGTTAGGGTGATTTACACGGATAATTTTTTTTCCTTATCCTGAGAAGACGAATGTCGAGTAACTTTAAGCTTCAACGACCCGAGATCATCTGAGCATTATTTCACCAATTCCGTTCATCGTCCGATATGACCAACCTGGTTAAAGGACGTTAAGCTACAAAAAAAAAAAAAAAAATATTATTTTTAATTCACACAATTTTGGTTAAATGTTACAGTTTATCCCTTGAGAGTTTTAAATGAGCAATAAACCATAAAGGTATATATAATATAAGGTATATATTTAAAAGGTCTTTAATGAAAAGCCGAAAATGTCAAATATTGTCATTTTAAACTTTCCAGTCTATTTAAATGGTACTAGTATTCTACTTTTATCATACAAATAGTTAAGCTTCTACTTCTTGGTTGCCCTTCGTTGTAATGAATACATGTATTCGTTATCGGCGATAGTGTGCAATACATCAGTGAATCTCCCAAATAAGTGAATTAAATGTGCGGCACTAAACATTCTGTCAACATGAAGTAACGACGCAATTAAACGAGCTGGACTGGATACCTGTTGACAGTCCATTCATGTGATAGGGCTTTTCTCCTTTTTAAAGGGCCATTGATATGAAAAGGCTTGAAGATCATTAGGAGGTACTCATGTGTGTTTGAGGTGATCTGCAGGTGCTGTTTGTCGCGGTTTCTGTGTTCTTGCTAATTCCTCATCCAGAGAGACTTAAGCTTCCATCCAAAACAAGAAAATCTACACCTTTGTGGTCTCGACACACAGCAAACAAACTGCGGTCTCAACTAAAGCTGGTCTTTGGCTTCTATTGTGAGTTTGCCTGTATGCGGTGCTTGGTTCTTTTCACTTCCACGTCGTCTCTCCCTTCTCTGTCTGTTTTCTCTACTCAATAAGTAAGAAACTTGCTGATGTGTAAACCTCAGACGACCTTCACTACCATTAAGAGTTTTCATATATTACTTACTTATTATACTATTTTGTAAATTCATTTACGATACACATTTTCCTAGAGATAGCTTTAAAAAAATCTGATGTTTTCCATTCACATGACTTTCTCTACATATTTGTAACAAAGTATTATTAAAAAGCTTATGCTTCGTGCTAATCGAGAAAAAAATTAGCAGAAATATTCTTATTACTTGCTTCCTTGTAAGTAGAAGTGAAATAAGGGAGTACTATAGATTAAAGTGATAGTCAAAAGCTGGTTGCTATGTGACTGAAGTTCCTTTGTATGTACAGGAGTTGGCGAACTCCTGTATGAGAAAAGTATACGTTTTTAAAGCTGAAACCAAAAACAAGGAATATCTCAAAAATGATCAATTCCACGAAAAAAAATCTATATGACATAAATTGTGTGTTTTAATGTGCTATACTTTTTTGTATGGTAAGTTTTTGACCATCTCTTACGGTTTAGCAGTTATGCGAAATTTCGTAAAATTCATCCAGAATAAAATAGTCTTCAGAGCTGTTCCCAGAAAATTCAAGATATACATATTATTTGTCATGTGAATATTTTTAATATACGATATTTAACCAAAATCGTTTGAGTCAGATTTAAGAAAATCAAATTTTTCAAAAAAAGTTCCATGTAAAGGAGTGTTGGGGGTGGGGGATTTTCTTGAAAATCTTCGTTTCGCATCCTTGAAAGATACCCACTTAAATTCCAAGTTTGGTATTTAATGGTCTTTTCGTTTTTGAGCTATGCTATGCTATGCTATCACACGCATGGACATTTTTCCAGAAATGCTTTTTTTTTTTAATTCAGGGGGACCCAAAACATGTATTTCCGGTATTTTTGGGTGCACTACAATACCTTCTCTATACACTATGTATATAGTACGTGTAGAGAAAGTAAAAATCTGACTTTCTCTACAAACTATTATTACATATGTTCCTAGTGGTAATATAAATAAACATCAGTACAAATGGTTTTATTAGTTCCTCATAAATAGAAGACAAACTAGGTAATACCTAGGCTAAAGCGACATTGAAATCTAATAAAAAATCGGTCACTATGAGAAACAATTAAAGATCGGTTCGTTTTGCACGGCTAGAAGTAAGACAAAAGGGGGATGAAACGAAAGATGATTTCCCTTTGAGAAAAATTTTAAGTAGCTTAAAACTCAAACCAATAACAAGGAATATCTTGAAAGTGGTTAACTCTACAACTCAAGTATATAACATAGACTGTGTTTTCTAACGAGAGCTGCATTTTTGTGTAGTTTGTTTATATTCTATGGTTTACCAGGTATACAAAAGTGGGTGAATGAAGTGCTCTTCAGAGTCTAAACCCAGATAATTCAAGATATATTTATCATGTAAATATACGATATTTTAAACAAAATCGTTATAGCCATTTTTGACAAAATCAAAATTTTCGAAAGTTTTTCCATGTTAAAGGGTAGTTTGGGGTATGGGGATTTTCTTCAATCTGCGTGTGACATCTATGGAAGATACTAAACCTAAATACTAAGTTTGATATTTAAAGGACTTTCCGTTTTTGAGCCTTGCCGTCCACAGATAAGCCCACACATACACACACACACATATTCACGGACCTTTACCTAAAAATGCAGTTTTTTGACTCAGAGGACATCTAAACATATTTCTGATGAAATCTCGTCATCGAATTTTTTAATGGAATACAATATCTTCCCTACTTACTATATACATAGTATGTGTAAAGAAAGTAATAATATTAAGAGAAGAATGAACTATTTTCCCACTCATGATCAGCGTTTCGATTAGAAATAAGAGAGATCTGGTAGTGACGTACTTCGATGAATTGGCTTCCCTTTTGCGGTTCTCATTTCGGAGAGAGTATGCTCTCAGGAAATATGCGGAAATAACACTCATTTTTTATATTACAAGTCAGATTTATTAATAATGAGCTGATGCGAAGAAAGCAATAAAGAAAGTTGTAACATCTTAAACTCTCTTGACTTTTTTGGTCCTCTTTCGTTCATCTCCACATCTATTCTACCAATTATTCACACAAACAATTATTTTTCCTACCTGCATAATTTAGCTATTACAAATTTCGGCCTAATGATTTCAATTCATTTTTTCTTAATTGTTTTATTTATATAGCCCCTTAAACATCTAAGATCATAGCGGGGTCTTTGCTTTAGAAACAATTATTTTACTGTAGATTCTTTAACGTTGGGATTTTTCTATAATGGTATTTTATTCAAGCACACATTCACTCTCAGGTACATTACTTCCACACTCTGTGGGGTATAAGGAATGATTCTGGTTAAAGAAAAATTTCCCACCCCAGCGGTGAATCGAACCCGGGACCTCCGGGAGAGAGATGAGCTCGCCGACCACTCGAATTCACTTTTTGTTGTAGCTAAATCTAGAGTAATAGTATATAGCATGTGTGCATGTATGTACGAACCTATCGCCTTCCGTGGTGTAGTGGTTACCGTGAAAGCCTCTAATACTAAAATATGAGGGTTCAAAACCGACGGAGGGTGATGACTTTTTCGGTCTTAAACCTTTTTAGCATGGCTTCTTTCGGAAGGGAAGTAAAGCCTATTGACTACGTGTAATGTTTATTTGCGCGCCAAAGAACCGTATACCTTGAAGGAAAATATCCCTCGGCTAAACTCGGTATGGCCACGTCCACAAGTTGTGATTCCGTCTTATGGGCTATAAGTCGATTCCTCGTCACCATGCTCACATATTGGCAAACTCCCTGATCAGAAAACCACTATAAAATGGCCCAGTATGCGCCGACATAGTGTGATGTAACTTGAGTGAATGAATGTTTAAAACATTTTCATGAGAAATGAATAATATATATTAAATATTAAGCAAATCCCTGAAGTCCGTCCTTCTGCTTGATCTAGGAGTAACATGCTAGGCTCTGGGTGATTTTTCCGGCTCCCTTCGGAAGGGAAGTTGAACCGTTGGTCCCGTGCCGTAGATTTAGGGCACGTAAAAGAACCTCAAGTCTCATAAAGAGGCCTCTGAGCAAAATTAATCCGACACACCCGCTATAGAATGGGACGCTGAGGACCACAACAGTTTTACAGTGTCAATGAATAAAACTATATATTTTCTCTCTCTCTCTCTCTCTCTCTCCCTCTCTCTCTCTCTTAGCTGTGAACAGTAATATGAAATAGATGTACATATCGTTAATACTCGAAAAATTTTAGCTAAACATTTCCGAGACATTTCTTGTTATTGCTTTGAATTTTCAGACCCTAATATTCTTCTCAATTAAGTCATTATGTTTTTTTTTTTTTTTCCTTTCGTTTACTCGTAGTGATACAAAGAGCAGACATTCCAAAGCATCTCATAGAACTTTTTTTTTTCAGTTTAGTTTAATGTCCTTTAACTTGATTGGTCATATCGGACGATGAATGAAATTGGTAAAATGATACGCAAATGATCTCGGGGTCCATGGAGCTTAAAGTTACTTGACATTCGTCTTCTCAGGATAGGGGAAAACTCAGAATAAAAAAAAATTAAAAAAAAAACCTTATCGGAGTAACTTACTTACCCTAAGCAAGATCCGAACTCATGACCTGTTGAATATGAAGCAGACACGCTACCACCACACTACCCAGGCGGGATGTAAAGTTTTAATGTGACTTGAAATTTTGTATTGTCTAACATGACTAGTGAAAAGTATAAGTTTTTATAGGAAAAGGTTGCATTTGAGTGAGTGGAGAAGGCCATGCAAGTGCAACACATCAATTTTCTCCAGTTCGGTACGGCGTTTAGAGGCACTTCAATGTTCGTTTGAAACAGTTGTAAATTTTATATGGGATACAGATTTACTGTATCACTAGTTGGGAGAGAATTCACGCCACTGACCCTCGTCATATACAGGTTATTGCGATATATTGACATCCGATATCTTATCAACCATTTCCGCTTGCCATTAAGCATCCATCTGTTACTGGCTGATAAGCCGATAATGAACACCTTTATCACAATACTAGCACCACATGCTCGGTTAAATTAGTAGTTCTAGCTAGCGCGCATGCGTCAAATCAGTGAGCCATTTGGGTACGCTACAATATACAGGGGCGTTCATTATTGTCTAGCCACCAGCTACCGAGTGTGATTATCAGCAGGAATGCAGTCAGTCGGTTATTCAATAAACAAGATATTATTTACATCTGAACCCTGGGAGGCTGGACTCACTGCCTCTAATTACGCTTACTCTTTGGAGTAAACATTTTCGCTAAATTAAAGCGAAGAAATCGCTAAATTCTTGCGAAACTTAAAGGTCAGAAGGGGTTCAATTGTACACTGTGGAGTATTTAGCTTATACATAAAATATACCCAGACTGTCTCTTTGGTCTGGTGATTAGCATGTCAACTTCCAAATCCAGAGCTCTCGGTTCGATTCTCAGCTATTTTTCTATAGCCAGCATAATTCCCTGGGCTCCCTAATACGAGGTAGTCCAGAAAGTAAGTTCCGTTTGGTAATAAAATTAAATTGTGTACAGATACAGAATAATTATTCATTGCACAAAATTCTACAACTCCTAAACTACTTTTCCACATAACTACCGAAATTTTGCAGGCATTTGTTATAGTGTGGCACACTGAGCTGAGATTTTTAAAGAAAATGGCATACAAACGGAGCATAATCATCTCAAAAAAAGTGGTTGCTTTACATCTGACACACCTAAGGAAGAGGAAAATAAACTGCTGACCGAAATGAAAATACTGATGACTGTATCATAGTTCTCCCATGAATCATTTCTCTCATTCCCTCTAACTATAATAACTCCATGGCACAACAGCTCACGGGGAACCTTGGCCTACCGCCCGGCCGCTGCGTCCCCCATCTCGGTCCACTACAGACGTCATGGATGGGGTGCAGTATTGGAGGGTGAGACGTGGTCAGCGCCTCGAGCCCCTCCCGGCCGGTTAATGAGGTCCTCACGACCTGGAGCCGCTACTTCTCCATCAGCTCCTCACGAGGCTGAGTGCACCCCGGTCCAGGTCTCCCAGCGGGGGAAAAATCCCCCCGCTGCGCTACCACCGCGCTAAGGAGACGACCTCTCATTCCCTCTACAGGATTAAAACAGCCTGTCAGTATGTTTCGGTCACAACTGGTACATCCTCAAGCAGGATGACCCCGCATTAACGTGCAAGGCTCGTATTTGGGAGGTCCTGCGTTCGACTCCTGAGTCCAGTCGCTACAACCATGGACTTTTTGGTGTTCTTTCATGGTTGGGTAATGTTGGCGTGAAGAAGATTCTTTCACGAAGATTTCTATTCTTCGTTTAATCTCGCTTCCTCTTTAATGTTGCAGATAAGCTTATGGGATTGCAGTGCCGGTCTGTGTCGGAGAGATGGCACAGATGCTCACTAGTTGGAAAGTTTGTCTGGGTCCAGATAGCAACCTTCTCTTAGCCACCCAGGTGGGTTGAGTTCTCAAGTCTCACTGAGCAGCCCGCCGGTGTGAGCGGCACATTAAGTTTGAAATCTTTAGGCGCCTCGGTACATCTCTGTCCATGATCCTTCCTGCGGCCTATAGCCTTCTGCGGTTGCTTCATCTCATCCGTTCGGGTGCTAAGCACAAAGACCCGTGCTGGATCGAGGTACGAGATGTCTGCTTCGTTCCCTGATTACATTCATGATACTCGACATACCCTTAAGCGAAATGTGGTAGCGATAAATCACCTGTTACTTTTCGTTTCATTCTATCCAAGCTGATTGTATGGGGCCAAGCGAACGATGAATGGTTCAACCAGAATACAAAATGTGTCAATCTTAAATGTTTTTCTTTTGGTTTACTTACTTTGATCAGCTTATACTTTTACTATTTAGGAGTGGAACTGTTTCACTGGGCCTACTTGTTTAGTAACCGTGATATCACAACATATTTCACTAAAGTCCTATCAGGGGCTGTCCAGGGTCTGTATGTAGTAGCATACTATGGCAGGAAAAGGGAATATATTAAAAATTAGTTTTTCTCGAACTCCTTTTACCGTCACATGATTCACTTTTTCACGTTACTGTTCTTTAGCTGTCAAAGAGAAGTGTATTGCCATTTTCCCCTTTGCATTGGTGTTGATATGAATGCCAAATTCTTTCTATTTTCTCATCTCTTACCGAATGTTTGGTTTTTGCAGTTACAAATATAAGAAGTTACAAATATAACTTTGAGGTGACGTAAATGATGAAATATATATAATGCTAAGTTGACAACATTATCATTACTTAACAGCAGAGATATTTATAACCTTTCAGATAACATTCATATTTCCTCTGTCGCATGAAGGAACAGCATGAGGTCTCCTCGATACAAAATAGTTCCGTGTTTAAGATTTTCATTTAGCTTAAAATATTCCAAAAGCATATACTATATTATATATATTTTCATACGGCGAGAATAGAATATATACGTAACAGATGGCGCATCCGAAATACATGTAAAATCTTTACAAAGATAGCCAAACAACCTCACAGAAATCTATTATCATACTATGTTCATTTAGAATAGACAGTTCAAGGTCATATATCACTCACAGATGCCGCACATGCAATACCCTCATTCAGCAGTACTTTCTTTGTCTATTCCTTGAAAAGAGAGAGAGGGGAGGGAGGGAAGGCAGTCGCACTGAAGTCGGTGTGGAGGAGATGCGTGGTAAGCCACTATATGTAACCTTGAACCGCCTATTCCAAATGAAAATACTATAGTGTTTAAATTTCTTTTCCCCCATAATCTAACATCGCTTAGGGCTAATGTATCGTCATGCATAAATGTACATTAGCCATTCAGGGGGAAAGTGAACGCAGAAGAATATATATCAGTAAGTATACGGTTATAAGAAATAGAGCTTAGAGATTCTCTACATTTTATTGATGTATTATTCATGCGAACGTTTCATGGACCCAATAAAAATGTCTATATAAGGTAAAATAATTTTCTAATAAGAATATTACATGATAATAGTAATATTAAGGCAATGTTTGTTCAGACTCCACGATAGTGCGGAATTTAGATCCTTTGTGGTTGTAAATTTTCAAATTACTTCCCGGCCATTGGCTTTGGCAAGTTAGTATGGACGGTAGCCAATGGGAGCACTAGACTGTTTCCAATACGTGTGAATGAGTCTGCAAAGAGTCTTACTTGACCCATATGATTAACTTGCTTATTCATATACATTCTTCGTCGTATTAATCTGTCATTGTTTCACACTTTATTTCTTTGCTGCAAAATAGGGGATTAAATAATGGCTGTGAAAAATATACCAGCTTTCTGGCTCATTAATATTTATATGATAAGTTTGATTTTGCTTTGATTGATTTTAATGTGCATAGTGTATTTTGACTTCTTCAGGAAGTATTAAAAAGGACATAGAAAATAAAAAAAATATGATATCAAAAGTTGCGATAAATAATGCTTTAAATATTGATTTTATATATTGCGTTTTTCTTCTGAAACCCATTATACAGTTATATCATAAAGTGTTTTGATTTCTAAACACGATTTCTATTTATTGTGTCCGTTATTATGTTTACATTATTATTTGCAAAGTGTTAAAACGGAAGAAACGGACTGCTGGCCTGAGTCAGTGAATAAATTAAATCATCGAACATCTGTTACTAAAGTGATACCGCAGCTATACAATGCAGATTTGAATCTCGTTTCTGTCATGATATGAAACGAGGGAAACTTCTTTAGTATTTTCCACTCATTTTATAAAGAAATGCATAGCTGGAAATTCTGTTCTCTGAAGTTCAATGCAACAACGTAGGTGCCAGTGTAGGAGTTAGTAAACCCGGCCAACAGCGAGCTAGATATATAGGCAGGCAACACAGCATTTACTCGGATGAAAATATTCAGTCAGTTTGCTTATATGATCTTATGTTTGTTTTTTTTTTTTTTTTATTCTTAGATAAAGATTAACTGATATTAATTTCGTTTCGAAATCTGTTTTAATTTTGTAATAGCTCTTTCATAATGCATATTATGTTCTTGGGTCGAGTATTCGACAACGAAATATTAAAAATAGTATTTGCAGAAACATCCAAGTAATTTTACTCATGATAGTCTATAAAATTATTACATACACTTTTAGAACTAGGTTTCAGTGAAAATTTCTATTTTACATAGGATTTTGCTTTTAAAAAATCAGTAATCCATAAACTCTTCAAATACAAAAGAATTTATGACAGTATTAATTGCATGCCTTCATGGAATGTAGGCAAACATGTTTGAGGATATGAATAAAAACTTTCGTGTGAAACATTTTGAAAATATAAGCATGATGAAGAGAAAAACTATTTTGAAGGGTCAAATTTTAAAATGAAAATAATTTAAAATTGAATAAAGGCAAATAAACATATCAACGTTGAGAATGAATTTTGAAAAAGTGGCTTAGAATGTTTTTGGATGTGCATTGTTTCAACTTGTTCATTACATTTCACTAGTGCATTCCCTTAAAATGAATATCAGATAGCCTAAGTGCCTTGCTGTACGTTCAGTGGTGTTTGTGGAGGAGGGAGGGATTACTACAAGCCCAAGCTTAAGTACTTAAAGAGAAATACGATTTTTTCAACAAGAAAGCTGTTTTTGACTCCGCCATATGTTCATCAATTTCAATCCAATTTCACCCGATAGTATCTCAATCATCGATTGGTCAGAAATGTACGAAATATAAATGTTTTGAGTGGCATTGAAACAAAATTATGTGGCTTTTGGTCAAAACACGATAACTCCATAACTGGATTTGTGTGCTAAGACAGTAATAATATAAAACAAACAATCTTTATTATTTGGTGAAGCCCTGGAAATATCACCAAATGATAGAGGATTGTTTCTGAGGCCAATTTTGGAATTATCATGTTCTGTCCAAACGCCACAGAATTATGAAACTCTATACATTCATTTTCTGGTGAGTTGTTTTGAATGCGTCAAAAGCTTAATGGAAACAGTTATTAAACCTGAGGTTATTCAATTTATTTCCTTTCCGAGTGATTGCCTGAAAGTTGTCTATATATACGATGTCTGGGCCGAACTAGGAAAACAAGAGCTGGCTTGTTGCGTGCACAAGCTGACAGGGTTACTCGCTACCTATCGATTTCTAGAAACGTGCGTACGCCTCTGGCTTGCGTATTACTACAAAATGTGTGCGTGAAATGCGCGCGCAGCAGCCGGACGTTTGCTCTCCGTCTATCGGATTTTCCATCGAGAGAGGCGAATACCGTCTGGACTGATGTTTAATCTAAAATTCACCGTGACGGCCTCATTTGTCTTGTGAATCTTGAATTACCTTTCGGGTTGTTCTTTCTCTCACGCCCAGGTAACCACGTCAAGAGCAGCTCCTTACCTGAAACAAAAGAAATCACACATAAATAAATGAGCATTCCACATTATTCTCGATGACACGCCAAAAATTATTTATTTCTTGGGGTAAGTAAAACAGTGGTTGCGTTTAAGAGAAAAATAAAATCAGAGTTCCATCCCTAGATTTCTGCAACAAATTATTGTTCAAAAGCTTATTCTTCTATTTACTTCTTGCTAGTGGAGGAAAAAATAGCAGAAACGGTCTTATTACTTGCCTCCTTAAGTAGAAGGGAAATAAGGGAGTAACATAAGTCTAAAAGGATATTCAAATGCTTTAAAAGCTGGTTGCCAAATGATTGAAGCTCCCTTGTTTGTATGGTCAGGAGTTGAAAATTTCCATATGAGAAAAATATACGTGTTTTTTTTTGGGGGGGCAGCTTAACGTCCTTTAACCTGGTTGGCCATATCGGACGATGAATGAAATTGGTGAAATGGTGCTCAAATGATCTCGGGGCTCATGGAGCTTAAAGTTACTCGACATTCGTCTTCTCAGGATGAGGGAAAACCCCGAGAAAAAAAACCTTACCCAAGTAACTCACCCTAAGCGAGATTCGAACTCACGACCTGTTGAATGTGAGGTAGACACGGTACCACCACACTACGCAGGCGGGCAATGTAAGTGTTTTAAAACTGAAGCAAATAACAAGGAATTTCTAAAAAAAAAAAATGATGTATTCCATACACATGGCTTACTCTACATCTCTGTAACAAATTATTGTTAAAAAGCTTATGCTTCTAATTCATGCTAATTGAGATAAGCATAAGGAAATGCTTTCTTGTAAGTAAAGGAGAAATAATGGGATACAATAGGCTAAAAGGATAGTCAAATCTTTTAAAAGCTGGTTGTCATATGGATATAATCCGTTTCTTTGCATTGCCAAAAGTTGACAAATTTCCATATGTGAAACGTTCCAAGTTTTTAAAACTGAAACCAATAACAATTGATATCTCGAAAACGGTCAACTCTACAAGAAAAATGTATATTACACAAATGAGGTGTTTTAATGACATCTTCATCTTTGTGCGTTGAGTTTTTGTTTATCTCTTGTGGTTTAACCGTTACGCCAAATTCAGCAAACTTAAACGGAATAAAGAGCTCTTCAGAGGCTAGTCCTAGAAAATTCAAAATATGCATTTAATTTGCGGATATCTTTAATATATGGTATTTTCATCAAAACGTTAGAGCCATTTTTGAGAAAATTTAAATTTTCGAAAAATATTTCATGAAAAGTGTAGTTGGGGATAGGGGGCTTTTCTTGAAAATCTTTGTGTCACATTCTTGAAATATACTGAGCTTAAATACAAAGTTTAGTATTTTACCGACTTTTCGTTTTTGAGCTATATTGTTCACACACACACACCAGACACACTCGGACCTTTTTCTAAAAAAATCGAATTCAGTGAACTTCAAAACATATATTTCCGCTGAAATCTCGGTATCAATTTTTTGGGTGGAATACAATACCTGCTCTATCCTATTGTCATTTTACATGTGGGCTAGAGAAAGTAATAAAGTTTGATGCTTCCATTCACATGAGTTTCTCTTCATGAAATTTGTTGATAATTGCTCTGCAAAAACATGTTTATGCAAAGATCATTCATTTCTCTACTTCTTGCTAATCGAGATAGACATTGTTAGAAATGGTCCTATTACTTAATTGCTTATAATTAAAAGGGAAATAAGGGAATACATCGGCATAAAACGATAGTCAAATTAAAAGTTGTCACTGTGTGATGATGTTCTCTTTGTAATCAGGAATAAAACATAAGCGATATGAAACGAATAATTATCTCCCTTTAAGAAAAGTATTTTAAATTGAAGACAATAAGGAATATATCGGGAATGGTTAATTCTACAGAAATTGTGTGTTTTCGCGTATTAAATTTTTGTTTATCTGTTGCAGTTATGCAAATGCTATTCAGTGCCTATTTCCAGATAATGCAATATATACATTTTATTTGTCATGTAAATATCTTTAAAATACGACATTTTAATCAAACTCGTTACAGGCATTTTTGAGGAAATCAAAATTTGCGAAAAATGTTCCATATAAAGGGTAGTTGGGGGGGATTTTCTTCAAAATTTTCTCGTCGCATCCGTGAAAGATTCTGAACTTAAATATCAACTTTGCCCGCGGACCTTTCTTAGATTTTATTGGGGGACCCCCAAACATGCATTCTCATATGAATTTTGTGTTGAATACAATACCTTCTCTACTTGGTAGATACGTCATAATACTCGGTACAGAAAGTAATAAAAATGTTCCAGTTTTTGTCATTTTTATTATAACTAGAGATTGTACTTTCATGCTACACGATTTTTATTTTTTTTTAATTCTGAAGAAATAAATATTAGTATACCATTAACTATAACAAAGGGGATTTCCAACCCTCCACGCTAGACTCTGTTTAAACCATGCGTAGTATTGGTTATGGCTAATCAGATTAAAACCAACACACTTCAATTTAAATGCTTATTTTATGAGTTGATATGCAAATACTGAAAACACCGCGCAGTTTACACTGATTCAAAACCTGCAGATGGGTGTGCCTGAGCAATAGTATCTACTGATATAATTTCTTTCTCGAGCCTTCAAAATGATATTCTGATATTTTTCTGTGAGCTTTATGCAATAAAACATGTAATGCTACAGGTGTTAAAGTCATATAATACGAATTTAATGATCATTTCTGATTCCACGAGTTCTCTAAAGAATATATACAGATACTGTACCATAATTCGAAAACCAGATAAGGGAATTATCTTCATATAGATACCCTCTCATGGGACTCGTCTGGTAATGAGGAAGCTGACAAGGAAGCCAAAACCTCAACAAGGGACTTAGTTTCTACCTCTCACGTCCCTATTCCTCACCAAACCCTATTTCAGTCATAGCAGTAAATTTAAAGCAGTATGAATAAATCATTGGAATGGCACATCCTCCAACAAACTGCATGAAATAAGATCAGGAAAACAACCAAAATGTTCTTTTCAACATAAAAAATATCAAGTTAAAATTCCTATTTAGTGTCAAAAGAAATACGATCAGCTTGTGATTTGTCTGTTAGCCGTCTTGCAGTTAAATATCTTATTTTTCTATACTAGAAATACAGTTATGCCAGAAAGTAGCATAGAATGCATCCCATTAACACTGACATTTAGTTCATTATAATGCACTTTAAAGAAATCTCTCTATATGATTGCTTATTTTCGAATGACAGCATTTTAAACATGGCAACTTTAGAGTTTTCACGAAAATGGAGGATTTGGAAGTGATTAAATACTTCCATTTGCAAGGCTTAACGCCTAAAGAAATGGACAGTACATTGAAAGACTCTGCTCCTTCATATCCAATGATCAAAAGCTGGGTTGCAAAGATTAAAATGGGATGCACTAGTGATGAGCCTCGCTCTGGACGCTCTGTAGAAGTGACAACTCCGGAGATCATTGAAAAAAATCATCGTTTAGTACAGGAAGACCGTAGATTAAAGAGTTTGAGATAGCAGAGACTGTAAACATATTAAATGAACGTGCAGATAATATTATGAGTAATGTTTTTTGGGCTTTCACAAGGTCTGTGCAAGATGGGTGCCTTGCTTGTTGACACCTGATCAAAAGTTGCAAAGAAAAACTGTTTCTACCTAAAACTCCCAGTGAATTTTAGAGACGGCTTATTACCATGAATGAAACTTGGATACATTACTGCACTCCAGAGAGTAAATCAAAGACAAAGAAGTGGATTGTGGAAGGTGAACCAACTCCAAAGAAGGCAAAGTCAATTTTGTTAGCTAACAAGGTTATGGCAAGTGTTTTCCTGGATGCACAGGGAATTATCTTTATTGATTACTTGGAAAAGGGTAAAAGTATCACTGGAGACCACTACGTAAGCTTACTGCAACGTATGACTGATGAGCTGAAAAGAAAAAGACTTCATTTGGAAAAAAAGAAATTGTTTCATCACGACAATGCTCCGGCTCATCGTTCAGTCATTGCAATGGGAAAAATCTGATGTACCTATCACATGACTTTCTCCATATCCCTGCAACAAATAGTTCTTAAAAAGCTTATACTTCTATTTACTTTATGCTAATCAGAAAAAATTAGCAGAAATAGTCTTATTACTCGCATCCTTGTAAGTAGAAGCGAAATAAGGGACAACCGTCGGTTAAAGTGATAGTCAAAAGCTGGTTGCTATGTCAATGAAGTTACTTTGTTTATATGGATAGGAGTTGACAAGTTCCAGTATGAGAAAAGTATATGTTTTTCATAGCAGAAACCAAAAATAAGGAATGTCAGTTATTCAAAATTTAGTAAAATTCATCCAGAATAAACTACTCTTCAGAGGCTATTCCCAGAAAATTCAAGATATACATTTCATTTGTCAGGTAAATATGTTTAATATCCGAAATTTTAATCAAAATCGTTATAGCCATTTTTGAGAAAATCAAAATTTTCGAAAAAAGTTCCATGTAAAGGGTAGTTGGGGGTGGGGGGATTTTTCTCAAAATCTTCGTGTCGCATCCCTGGAAGATACTAAACTTAAATACCAAGTTTGGTATTTTACTGACTTTTCGTTTTTGAGTTATCGTGTTCACAGACACACGGACACACGGACACACACACACACACACACACACACACACGGACCTTTTTGTGAAAATGCTTTATTTTTTGGATATTGGGGATCCTAAAACATATATTTCCGGTGAAATCTCGGTATCGAACTTTTGGTGGAGTGCAATACTTTCTCTGTACACCATGTACATAGTGCGTATGGAGAAAGTAAAAATCTGATGTGTACCATTCACATGAATTTCTCTACATCTCTGCAACAAATTATTCTTAAAAAGCTTATACTTCTATTTACTTCATGCTAATCAGAAAAAAATAACAGAAATAGCCTTATTACTTGCTTCCTTGTAAGTAGAAGCGAAATAACGGAGTACCATAGGTTAGAGTGATAGTCAAAAGCTGATAACTATGTCACTGACAGCAGTTGACAAATTCTTGTATGAAAAAAGTATAAGTTTTTCAAAGCAGAAACCAAAAACAAGGAATGTCACGGTTTAGCAGTTATTCAAAATTCTGTAAAATTCATCCAGAATAAAGTACTCTTCAGGGGCTATTCCCAGAAAATTCAAGATATACATTTTATTTGTCAGGTAAATATCTTTAATATACGAAATTTTAATCAAAATCGTTAGAGCCATTTTTGAGAAAATCAAAATGTTCAAAAAAAGTTCCATGTAAAGGGTAGTTGGCAGTGGGGAGATTTTTCTCAAAATCTTCGTGTTGCATCCCTGGAAGATACTAGACTTAAACGCCAAGTTTGGTTTCTTACCGACTTTTCGTTTTTGAGTTATCGTGTTCACAGACACACGGACCCCCCCCCCCACACACACACACACAGGGATCTTTTTCCGAAAATGCTTTTTATAGATAAAGGGGACCCTAAAACATATTTCCGGTGAGACCTCGGTATCGAATTTTTGGGTGGACTGCAATTCCTTCTCTATACACTATGTACATAGTGCGTATAGAGAAAGTAAAAATGTGGGAATTAAAGTTCGAATTGCTTGAACATCCATCCTATTCGCCATATCCAGCACCCAATGACTACCACCTGTTCCCAAACCTCAAAAAATTTCTTGGAGGAAGAAGATTTCACAGCAACAAAGAGGTCATTGATACGGTAAACAGCTATTTTGAGGACCTTGATAAATCGTACTACATAGATGGTTTAATTACATTAGAACACCGATATGACAAATATGTTTAAATGCTGTTTTCATTGAGAGGCACGAGACTTATCAGCCGAACCTAGTATTTACATGTTATTACTTTCTCTACCGAGTACTATGCGTGCAGAGAAGGTATTGTATTCCACATACAAATTCATCACCAAGATTTCACTAGAAATACAAGTTTTGAGGACAACAAAAAATTAGAAGATCTTTTAAAAGTTATCGCTATGTGAATGTCATTAAATGCCGGTACTTTTTCCATGGCTATAAGTACAAAAAAAAATAAAAAATGAAGATTTCCCTTTCAGATAAGTTTTAAGTACTTTAAAATTGAAACCATTAACAGAAAATATCTCGTAATAGTTAGCTCTACAAAAATGTATATGACATAAATCATGTGTTTGAATGAAATCTGCAATGTAATGGTTAGTTACCATGCTGACTTTCATATACCCAAGTCGTGGGTTCAAACCCGGCGGAGAACGATGGATTTTTTTCTGACGTAAAAATCCTTAGGATGGCTTCCTTCGGAAGGGAAGTAAAGCCGTGGGTCCTGTGTCGTAAACTAAAAGAATCTCAAGCCTGATAGAGAGGTCTCTGCGCAAAATTAAGCGGTCTTTCACGCCGTCTTTCACGCTGAAAACCACAGCAGTTAAAGAGCGTCCATAAATAAAACACCATTTCATTTCATTCCTAAGAATTTCAGGATACACATTTTATTTGCCACGTAAACATCTTTAATACACGGCATTTTAATCAAAATCGATAGAGCTTATATTTAGTGTTTATACGAGATTTACATTTTTGTAGTAAGTTTTTGTCTGCCTCTTATGGTTTACCAATTATTCAAAAGTTATACAAAAGTCATCCAAAATGAAGACGTTTTGAGAGGATCTTCCCGAAAATTCAGGATATATATTTTGTTTGCCGCAAAAACATTTTAACATATGGTAGCAAAATAGTTAGTGTCATTTTTTGACAAAATCAAAGTTTTCGGAAAATGTTCCATTTAAAGGGTAGTTAGGATAGGGAGATTTTCCTGAAAATCTTCTTCGCACCCTTGGAAAATATTGAACTTAAACACTAAGTTTGGTATTTAACCTAGTTTTTGAGTTATGCTGACCACAGACACACACATACTAACCTAAAATTGGCTTTTTATGATTCCGAGTACCCTAAAACACGTAATTCCGATGAAACCAGGGAATCGAATTTTACACGGAATTTTACTTACCTTCTCTATCTACTGTCATTGTATATACGTGCTAGAGAGTTTATGGGAATGCCATTTTAAATGTCCAAGTGGGGGGGGGTGGCTGTGATAGGTTGAAACTTTAAATCCAATTAAGACCACTTTTCAGCTCCCCCCCCCCCTCAATATTGTAGGATACCCGACGGTCATTTTGAATTAATTATATTTCATTTATCAAAAGATAATACTGCACCAATTTTAGCATTCAATTTCTGTGGCAGGATGTCGTGAATCTAATTCAGATTCCCCTTCAGCATGACAAGAAACAAATCATACATTAAATATACAGTCGTGTCCTCATAAAGCAAATAAGACATAAGCATGATAGGTATAAGCATCATTTTACCTTAGAGGCTCCGATAACTAGGTCATGGAGAGTCCAGACAGAGCTACATATTCTGCCGGACGCACTCCGGATTGATATTAACAGAAACGGCAAAATTTATATAAAAGGTGCTAAGTTCAAGAACATCAAGATGTATCTGAATTGAGTGGAATTAGGATCGTAATTTAGGATTTCTCCCCTTTAGCTCCCTAACCATGTATTCTTATTAATTCCTATAAGTAATAGTAAAAATAAATTCCTATACGAATCTCTCCCCAAATGTAGGCCCTCCTGTATCTTAAACTCTGAGGCCAAATAATTTCCTTTCGCATGGATGTGTACTAGCTCTACTCTGATTCTACTACCCCCTAGAGATGCATAGTAATAGGAGAAACTCCTACTCGGATTGGGTATTTGAGAATATCGAAGTTGACGTGTTTTTGTTTAAATTGAGTTTACATAAATTCGTATTTACACTGGGAAGTTTTGAAATGAAAACCCTGTATATTTTAATATCTGGGCACAATCTTGCCCAGAAGTCATTAGAGAGAATGTTCTTCCTGTAATTGCTATGACCCCATTATCTAACAACGAGGATGTCATTTACGCAAGCAATATTACCAACCTGAAACGGGTGCTTAGTAGAAGACAACATGATTAATTCAGCAAACTACTTGATGGCGTATACTTTGTCGTGTCTCTTGATTGCCCTTTTAGTCACTGCGATATTCCTGTCATAGTGGAGGAAGAAATAGCCTCTAATAGGGAACTAATGATCTGTTTGTAGGGAATTTTCCATCCTCAGCATAGTGTGGCTCTTATTAAGTGCTCCACATCTATCCAAACTATTGTGCGGTGTTCAACATTTCTCAAACTGGAGTCTCATGTAAGTATTTTAGAATGGAGGTGAATATTTCTATAGGACCATTGACTGCTACATCCTCATGGTTTAAAAAAGAAGATAGAATTATAATCTTCAAGCTTATGAATTCAAAAGACACTGACAGTTGAAGATAGAAATGGTAGAGAATTTTAAGTCTATTATAAAGTTAATACCTATTACCTCATATTTCCTACTTAGTCGTTTTATTCTATCTGAGACCTTGTTGTATCTAATGACTTTCTCTATCATGCAAAATGTACCTACAAAGTAGGTAGAGAAGGTATTGTATTCCAATCAAAGTTTGATACCGCGATTTCAGTGAAATATATATGTTTTGATGATCCCAGAATTTTAAAAAAGCAAAAAGTATATTTTTTAGAAAAACGCACGTGTGCGTGTGTGTTGCGGGGTGTATATCTCCTCGTAAGGGGGAGCTTTCGATCTCTTCAGTTGCTCCATTGCGAGCGCTGCAGACCCCGAGCTCCCGTGATACTTCTGACGTTACTTGAAGTAACGGGCCAAATATCTGAGCCCCTCCCGCAAGGGAGCTGTTCGGATTGGGTTGAACTCGACGTGGTAGTGGCCGCTACCCGTGGGGGATTTTGTACGTCTGGATGGTGACGCCTGGCCGGAGTTGTGATGCGCCATAATGTCCTCCGGCACTAACCTGCAAAGCTAGTAGATCCAAGCTGGTAAAGGTCGCCCTCACCCTTTGGGGTTGACGCGCGTAATGTGGCGTATCCACTTCCGTCCTTGCATACTTTAGTAGTCAAAATGAAATTGCGTTTTTTTATGGACGCTCTTTAACTGTTGTGGTTCTCAGCGTCCCATTATATACTGGGCGTAAAAGACCGTTTAATTTTGCTCAGAGGCCTCTCTATCAGGTTCTTTTATATGTCGTAAATCAACACGGGACCAACGGCTTTACTTTCCTTCCAAAGGAAGCATGCTAAGGAGTTTTACGCCCGGAAAAATCCATGGTCCTCTGCCGAGTTTGAACCCACGATCTTGGGCAACCACTACACCACGGAGGGTGACTTTGAGTATTCAGGAAACTGCTCGCCAGGTATTGTCTATGTCTATGAACAGTATAATGGTCTGTTCACAACAACCGAGATCGATTATGAGAGAGAAAACGATAACGGCAAAGTTTATTTGCATGTTTCTCAATGAGAGCGTTCACAATCGACGATAAGCCTTCTTACATCCCGGGAACGGGAAGCAAGACTTAGAGAAGTTTTAACTCTCTCGTTCCAGACGCGGAGTATTTGATGCATGCTGTGCATATTAAACTCTTCACTGGAAACTGTAGATTGTTCTAGGCGACCGTCACATGAAACAGACACTGGGACTCACTTTAGTCACAATTTTTCAGAATTATGAAGCTGGTTATTCCGCATTCTGTTGTAAATTGTTTGTAAATGGTACTGTTAAAACACGTTGTCGCGATATGACTACCTTTTAAGTTAAAGCGACATAAATAAAATAAATGAAAAAAAAAAATAGCCGCATTGTGTAAGCTGCATTGGAGGCACATTGAAAACTATCACTGGTCAATAAAAATGAAGTCTTAATACGCAAATTGACGTAAAAGAAGAAATGTACTCCCTTGTTGTGTAGTTTCCCATTTTGGTTTCCATTTTGGTTAGATTTTCTCTAACTCGTAAAGTCGGTTAAGTACCAACTTAGTATTTAAGTTCTGTATCTTTTAGGATGCGACACTAAGATTTTCAGGAACCTATTTCTTATTTTCTCTATACCGTATGCACATAGCAGATATTTTATTCCACCCAAAAATTTTATGTCGAAATTTCAGAGGAAATATATGTCTTGAGGTTCCTCTGAGAATTTTCAGGAAATATTATCTGTGTATGTGAGTGTATCTGTGTACAGCTCAAAAACGAAAAGACCGTTAAGTAAACACCAACATTAGTATTTATGTTTACTATCTTCAAGGATTCGATACGAAGATTTTCAAGAAAATCCCCAAACCACAAACTACTCTTTATATGACAATTTTTTTTAAAATTTTGTTTTTTCTCCAAAGTGGCTCTGATGATTTTGACTAAAACTAACGTATATTAAAGATACTTATATCAGAAATAAAATGTATATTTTGAATTTTCTGGAAAAAAACCTTTGAATACGTCTTTATTCAGGATGAGTTTAGCAGAATGTTGCGCAACGGTTAAACCATAAGCTGGAGATATAACTGTATTACACAAAAAATGTAGGCATGATCACATAATTTGTGTCATATGTTTTTCTGGCACAGTTGTCCCTTTTCGAGAAATTCCTAGTTATCAATTTCATTTTTAAGCCACTTAGCTTTTCTCAAACGGGATCATGTAAAGGAAACCGGACCTCAATTGTTTCACATAGCGATTAAGTTTAAAAAAAAAATAAATACTATCTCTTTAGCCTATTGTGCTCCCTTATTTCCCTTGTACTTACAAGGAGGCAAGTAATAAGACCAATTCTGCTAATGTTTATCTCGATTAGCATGATGCAGGTAAAAACATAATCGTTTGTTAGAATCTTTTGCAAGAATAGTTTTTATATGGAACCGTTAGAGAAAGTTATGTGAATATAACATATCAGATTTTTTCCCTGAAACTACCTTTACATGGAAGAGTTTTCGAAATGTTCAATTTGTATTAAAATACCGTTTATTAAATAGATTTATATTCCAGAAAATGTGATAGTCAAATGTTTTAAAAGCTGTCGTTATGCGATTTTCATTGCAAATCGCTTCTTTGCTTGGCCAGGAGTAGAACAAAAGAAAAACGGATACTCCCGACTGAGAAAAGTGTAAGTAGTTCACAACTGAAACTAATAACAAGGAATATCTCCAAAAAGTAAGCTCCACGAAAAAAATGTATATAAAATAACTTGTGTATTTTAACAAAAACTACATTTTTTGGACAGTAAGTTTTTGTCTGTCTCTTACGGTTTACCAATTATTCCAAATTAAGCAACATTCATTCAGAATAAACAGGTCTTTGGAATCTATTCCCAGAAAATTCAAGATATACATTATATTTTTAATTGAAATGGCTTTAACATGTGGCATCTTAATCAAAATTGTTAGAGTCATTTGTAAGAAAAAAATTTCGAAAAATTTTACATGTAAAGGATAATCTAGGGGTGCATGCTTGGAAGATACCAAACTTAAATACCAAGTTTGGTATTCACAGATTCCTACAGTTTTCTAAAAAAATTTTTTTTTGATTCCGGGTGAAATCTCGGTATCGAATTTTTGGGTGCAATACAATACCTTATCTATACACTAATGTACATAGTACGTATAGAGAAAGTAAAAATAGAATGCTAAGTCGAGTTAAAATACCAACATCTGATCCATTTTATTTTCTTAACGAGAGAAGAGGTTCGTGTTCGAAATCATGTTAATGTAAAATTAAAATGGTAATTTTACTGAACTCTTAATCTGTAGCTTAATATAATTTGAAGTTTTTCTGTTATAGCTGTTAGTAAGACTCCTCCTTATAAACTTTCTTCTTTTCCAAGAAGATGTCCTCCTTCTGGTCAGTTGACGTGACTTGTAGAACGCCCTATTAATGAAATTATAGGAAAGGGGTCGTCCATTACTGCAGCAGAGTATGGTCTGTCCGAGATATTTAAAGATAGCACTTTTTCGTGGAAGCAGACATCTGATTGGCCGTATATCATGTTAAGGTAAACACAAACTGGCGTTGTGTATGAGCTACGTGTTGAAATCTTAATGAACTAGCGGCCGTTTCCATAGCTACAAGCGCTGCGTGACGTCAAAACGCGTGTTAGTCTCTGATCTTGGCGATGTCATTAAGGAACCTTTGTGTAGGACACACAAACAATTAAACGGCAGAGTGCTGGCTACCCACGTTCGATTCCTGCAGCTCCATCAAACACACAATGTGCTTGCAAGATCGTGGTTACACTCATTTGACTTTCTCTACACAGTGTTTTACAAACCATTCTAAAACAGCACGTATGTAGTAGGTAGAGAAGACACTGTATTCTACCCAAAATACTATACAGAGATTTTACCGGAAATATAGGTTTTGAGGACCCCTGAATAAATAACGTTTTTTAAAAATAGGTATGTATCTTTGGCCAGCATAACTCAAAAAGTAAATGTGGTTAAATACCAAACTGAGTATTTAAGTTCTGTAACCTCCAAGGAGACGGCGTAGTGACCCGGGTTCGATTATAAACGCCCGAGCACTCCGGTTTCCCCGGTCACTCATTCCACCAATTCCTCCATCATCACCTTTTCTATCACCCATTTTGCTTGCATTTCATCTCATCCAATTCCTGACGCTCATACCTGGTTGTGGGCCGACCGCTCGTTCCAGGTTCCCCAATATGTGGTTTCGTGCCCCGACAAGCTTCTGACCCCCAGGCATCCGCTGGGGTGGGTGTCAGTCCTAAATTAGAGGATGGTAAGCCGACTAGGAATTCCTCCAAGATGCGGAACTCCCCACCTACAAATTTCCCTTTACATGGAATATTTGTCCAAATTTTCATTTACTAAAATGTGGGTCTAACGATTCTGATTAAAATGTCATATATTAAAGATACACGTTTAAAATAAAATGTATATTCTAATTTCTTAAGTATAACCCTTGAAATCCTCTTTAGTCTTAATAACTTTTGCATAACTTATAAACCGGAAGAGATGTACAAAAACCTACAAGTACTACTATGTCATATACAGTTATTTTTATAGAGTTAATTATTTCTGAGACATTCTCTGTTATTGGTTTCAATTTCCAAAGTTTCAAACGGGAAGTCTTCGTCCGTTTCATATCTCTTTTGTTTTACTCTTTGCCATGGAAAGAGATAATCACATAGCGACAACTTTTACTAGATTTGACTGTGGGTTTAGGATGATGTATTCCCTTATTTTCCTTCTCTTTATAAGGAAGCAAGTATAAGACAATTTCTAGTATTGTTTATCTCGATTAGTATGAAATAGAAGAATAAGCGTTTGCAAGAAAAGTCTGTTTGCAGAGCAAATAGAGAAATTCATGTGAATGAAACACATCAGATTGATGATAATTTGTTCATTATTTGCTTATATTAGATATATTTAGAATTAAAATATATGCTGTACAATATATGCATCTCAATGAATTAAAACTAGATGTAATAGTAAAACATTGTTTTACTGAGCAAGATGGCGAGGTGCATACGGGAGGTCCCGGGTTCAATCTCCGGCAACCTCCCACTCTGACCAACTGGTTTTTCGTGGTTTCTTCGGGCTGGTAGATTAATCCTCGGGTGGTTCATTTTCTACCACGACTTCCCTGTACTCATCACTTTCTTGTCATCTGCTTTAGAACTGAACGATCAGGTGACGGTGTTCGGTGGGTTGTTGCTGGGCGGTGGCTGTGCATTCTGTAAAGACTTCTTCCAGGCAGAACCACACAATCAGGACTCACTTTCGGATAGTTTTGGGTGGGGTCACTTTTCAGGACTCTCAGAAGTTTGGGGCTTGTAGATAGGTCCCGGGGGTTTGGGATGCGTTCAATCTGGAAACGTTAAGAATCCCCTTCGTGCTTGCGTCCTCGTCATACGGGTCTGGTCGCCTTTTGGGTCTCTTTCCTCACCCCTCCCTCCCACGGATCACGAAATTCTCAAAGGGCCACAGTGGCCTATATGTGGTGCCCTACTGGGGGCTCTCCGCTGTAATCCATAAAATATTGCTTTACATTATAAATATTATGATTAAGAATAACTTTCGTTTAATGTGTATTTTGAATTGAGCATAACCTAAGTGTTTGCTGCATTTGCAGATAATTTTAAAAATTTATAGGCATGAAAATATAATTCCTGTGGGTCGTTAGAGAATTACATAACTCATTTCTGAGATAATTACAATTTCCAATGTCTTGGTGCTGATAATAAGAATTCAGTTTAATTAAACAGGCACTGTAATATATACATTACGAAAAATGTCTGAGGACATTTAAATAAAGGTTTGCTAAGTTCAGAACAAAAAATAAAACAAATGAGTGTGATTCTGACATCCGGATCTAAGCCAGGAGGTATATTGGAAATGTATTGTTTTTTATTTAATTCTTCAAAAAGAATTAGTTTCCTTTATTATCTTAATTTAATTAGTTACCTAAAATTAATATAATATATACCTTCTTCACTATTCTGCAATTAATATTGGAAACCGGTTTGCATACATTTCCTTTTCACTTATATTACTTAACCGAGCCGATTGACTCAGGCGTTTAGTAGTATTCAGGAAGTCGTGGGATCGGTTCCCTGCGGCCAACATTTCTGTACCATGGATTTTTAGGGGGTTTTCCAGAATCACTAGTGAATGCTGGAGAGGGTTCTTCATGCCCCCAAATTTCCTGTCACTCCATTTCATCTATCCGGTCTTTCTTTCACGGTTGTAAATGTCGGCGAGGACTGCGGTGGTGGCGCCCTCTCGTGGAGGTTATTGCGCTTTGGAAAATCAGCTCTCGGTGGCAGGACGGCGTTGGAGTTTGTCGGTATACTCAGGGGCGTTTATTCAGACCTGAGGAATGGGCTCCTAACGTTCACCGCGCCTAGATGAAGAATGCTGGCTACTGCGTTTTCAAGCATTAAAATATCAGTACCTTAAATTATCATTTTCTTTATTAATACCACTAGTTTTAAAATCCTTCTCTTCCAGATACTTTAATACTTCTCTTAACTGCAAATCCCTGGTTTTTTCTTATTTTTCTTGTATATGAAAAGAAAAGAAAACTTCAAAGCCATCACATAGCTACCAACTTTCCAACTATCGCTTTAGCTTACTGTATCTGCACGGAATCTGTAAATGTCGAAAATTTCTGCTGATAGGTAGCTGCTCTGACATCTTGTGTATACGAGGATAGGAGGATAGCTAACAACAGGATAATATTTAATGGAAGCTAAAAGCGATTTATTGGAACGAATTACCGATTGTTTTAAGACTTTCAGTAGTTGGCAATATTTGTTTCCATAATAAAACACATATTTATGTCATATACATGTTTTGTGCAGTTAACCATTCCCGAGATATTCCTTGCTGTTGGTTTCAATTTTAAAATATTTAAACTTTTCTCAAACAGGCCGTTTTTATTCCGTTTTCTTATTTTGTATTACTGACCATGCAAAATGAATGGAATTTCAGATGTAGCAATAACTTTTTAAAAGATTTTACTAACGCTTTAGCCTTGTGAGTTCCAGTATTTCTCTTCAGTTTATTCGTAATCGGCTTATCTTCGCTGTATTTGTAGGACTGACACCGTCTTAGGATTTACAAGCGGATGCCTAGGGGTCAGAAGCCTGTCGGGGAGCCTACGGCACGAAACCACAGAATGGAGAGCCTGGTCGGTCCATTGCCAGGCATGAACATGAGCAAGTGGGTGATATGAAATGCAAGCGAAATGGGTGATAGGAAAGGTAATGACGGAGAATTTGGTGGATCTAGAGAAGGACCCACTCAGACACCGCTTTGTCCACCACAAAACCCGTGCCCCTATGTGGTAAGTGAGCGGTCCAACCACTCGGCCATCCCTTCTATTAATAAGGGATTTCTGCTAGTGTTTATCTCGACCATCATGAACAATAAACCTTTGTAGTTCTAGTAGTATTTTATTATTAAGTCTACAATAATACAATATTTGAGTCACACAGTCGCATGGGTCGGGTGACCGTGCATACTGTCTAGAAATACTTGAACTTAGAATAGTTGCTACATATGTATTTTATATACATACATATGCTCGCGCGCTAGGGCAACAGAACCATAGAACAATAAAAGAAAGAACACTCTGATATCACACACACAGACACACACACACTTGCACTCACAACTACACCACGTATTTATACATATAGATTACTCAAACACCAAATAAGTCTATAGAATATTTACACAAATATTTTATCTCTTAGTGCACATGCTTCCATTAAGTATGTGCCCAGGTCTGGCTTTTATGAACGAATTGTTACAGAATAGGTAGAGAAAGCCATGTGAACGTAACACATCAATTCTTTTTACTTATGCCGTAAGTAGCTCGGATATATTTTGTAGCTGATAAGGGTCCTCTTGTTTTAGGAATGCATGTGGGAAGTGAATTCAGCAGTGACATTCATATTGTAGTATCTGTCGCAAGAAAATGCAGTAATACAAAGTGGTTGGTTAACTAATTAAGCACTAAAGAACGCGGTTGGGTTTTAATTGGATAAAGCCGATAATTAAAAGCGAGGTCTTACTCCAAGTGGACAGTTGGTGGCCTAATTTCACCGGCCTGACGCCGTTCTATTGTATGACGCAATAAAAGCTTTCTGACGTCAGAACAATGTGTCTCCATGTCAGGTCAGTAGAAAAGAACTGTTCACGGGTAATGGATGTTGGGGGGAACAGATTGCTTTCTGTCCTAGTGGGCGCCCTAATTCCTCTGTTGACATGTCAATAACGCTGTTAGTTATGTTGGCATGGATTCTGTCAGCTTTCCCTCTCTCTGATAATATGGGCTTATCACGTACTACTAAACATAGTAGTAGAAGAAGCATTGCATTCTACCAAAAAATACCATAACGAGATTTCACCGGAGACTCCCTCACTCCCTGAATTCAGCATTTTTGGAAACATGTCTCTGGGTATGTCTGCCTGTCTGTGTGACTGTGTGGGTCTATGGGCAACATAGCTCAAAAACAAAAACTCCCGTTAAATACCAAAATAGTGACACGAAAATTTTCAAGAAAATCCCCCCACCCCTAAATACCCTTTACGTTGAAAATTTTTCGAACATTTTGATTTTCTCAAAAATGGCTCTAAAATTTTTGATTAAAATATCGTATATTGATATTTACATGACAAATAAAATGTACATCTTGAATTTTTAGGGAAAATCCTCTGAATAAAACTTTATTCTGAATGAATATTGTGGAATTTTGCATAACTGGTACACCATAATAGGTAGACAAAAGTTTACGACATAAAATATGTACATCTAAATTTATGTTATATGCATTTTTCCGTAGAGTTGGTCGTTTTTGAGATATTCCTTGTTATTTGTTTCAGTTTTAAAATACTTATACTTTTCTCATACGATAATTGTTCAACTCTTAGCCATACAAAGAAACTTCAATTATATAGCAACCAGTTTTTAGAACATTTGGCAACCGCTTTAGTCTATGGCACTCCCTTGTTTCCCTTCTTCTTTTTTTTTTTTTTTTTTTGGTAGTGTTTAACGCCCGCTTTAACTGCTAATGGCACCGCAGGCGGTGACACTGATGATACATGAATGATGATGGAGCACCGGTGGAATGCGATGGCGGGGGAAACCGGAGTACCCGGAGAAAACCCGCCCCAGCGCCGTTTTGTCCACCACAAATCTCACATGCAGTCGCTTGGGCTCGAACCCCGGCCGTCTAGGTGAGAGTCGAGTGGTCTAACCACTCGGCCACGGCGCGGCCTGTTTCCCTTCTACTTACAAGGTAGCAAAGTAATATTACAGTTTCTGCTAATTTCCCCTTGCTTAGTATTACGTAAATGGAAGAATAAGCTTTCTATCAATAATTTGTTTCTGATGTGTAGAGAAAGTCATATGAATGGAACACATCAGATTTTTAGTCCATGTTAATCCAGATGAAACATTAGCAGAATGGACTTATTACTTAGTTCCATATAAGTAAAAGGGAACTAAGGGAGGACACTAAAATAAGGCGATAGATGCTTTAAAAGCTGTCTCTATGTGTGCGCACGTGTGTGTGTGTTTGTGAACAGCACAACTCAAAAATGAAAACTCAGATAAATACCAAACTTTGCATTTAAGTTCAGTGTCTTCCAAGGATGCGACACGAAGATTTTAGAGAAAATCACTCCATCCCAAATTACCCTTTACATGGAAAGGTTTTGGAAATTTTTGATTTTCTCAAAAATGGCTTTAACAATTTTGATTACAGTATCGTATCTTAAAGATATTTAACTGATAAATAAAATGTATATCTTGAATTTTCTGGGAATAGCCTCTGAAGGCTACTTTATTCTGGATGAATTTTACTGAATTTTGCATAACTGGCAAACCGTAAGAGATAGACAAAAACTTACTGCACAAAAAATGTAGTTCATGATAAACCTCACAATTTACATATGCATATATATTTTTTTGAGGAGTTGATCGCTTTTGAGATATTCGTTGTTTTTTGGTTTCAGCTTTGTAAAACGTATACTCTTCTCATACACAAATTTGTCAACTCCTGTCCATACAAACAAAGGAACCTGAGTCACATAGCAACCAGCTTTTGACTGTCAATTTAACCTATGGTACTCCCTTATTTCGCTTCTACTTACAAGGAAACAAGTAATAAGACTATTTCTGCTAATTTTTTCTCGATTAGAGTGAAGTAAATAGAAGCATAAGCTTTTTAACAATAATTTGTTGCGAAGATGTAGAGAAAGTCATGCGAATGGAACACATCAGATTTTTTTCTATCTATTACGATTTACCAGCTATGGAAAAGTCCCTCAGAATAAAAAGGACTTCAGCGGCTATTCCTGGCAAATTCAATATATAAGTACATTTTATTTGTCATGTAAATACCTTAAATATACCGCATTTTAATCAAAAGCGCTATAGCCATTTGTGTGGAAATCATGATTTTCGAAAAAATTACCATGTAAGGAGTAGTGAAAGGTGGAAGGATTTTGTTGAAAATTTTCGTGTCGCATCCTTGGAGGATACTGAACTTAAATACATATGTTGGTATTTAATAGACTTTTTGTTTTTATATCATACTGCCTACAGACACACAAAAGGACTTTTTCTTCTAGAAATCGAGTTATATAATTTTGGGGTGGAAATCAATACCTTCTCTACTATATACGTTATAAGTATACTACAGATGGTACTGGTGTAATAAAAAATAATTTTTAGAAAAACATATGTGCATGCACGTCTATGGTCCGTGGTCTGCCTGTGAATAGCATAACTCAAAAATGAAAAATTGGGTAAATACCAGCTTGGTATTTCGGTTTCGTATCTTCTATAGGTGCAACACCAAAATTTTCAGCAAAATGATCCCACCTTAAACTATTCTTTACGTGGGAGAGGTTTGAATTTTTAGATTTTACTCAAAATGGCTCTAAAGATATTGAAAAATTACCATATTTTAAATATATTTCATGAAAATTAAACGGATATATTATGAATTTTCTGCGAACAGGGCCTGAAGTCCTCTTCATTATGGATGACTTTACAATAAAAGGTAAGAGATACTGCAATTAAAAACGTAGATCTTATTAAAGCATACAATAGGTATATGTCAAGTACATTTTTGTGAAGTTAAACACTTCGGAAAGACTCCTTGTTATTGATTTGAATTACCCTATACTTTTCAAACGGTAAATCGTTAAACCTTTTTACTTTCTCTATACGTGCTATGTACATAGTGTATAGAGAAGGTATTGTGATGCACCCAAAAATTCGATACAGAGATTTCACAGGAAATATATATTTTGAGATCTCGTGAATCAAAAAAAAACATTTTTAGAAAAATGTCCGTGTGTGTCTGTCTGTCTGTATGTGTGTGTATGTGGGAAGCATAGCTCAAGAACGAAAAGTCCGTTAAAAACCAAACTTGGTATTTAGGTTTGATATCCTCCAAGGATGCGACACGAAGATTTTCAAGAAAATCCATCAACTCCCAACTACCCTTTACATGGAACTTTTTTCAAAAATTTTGATTTTCTAAAAAATGGCTCTAACGATTTTGATTAAAATATCGCATACTAAGATATTTACCTGACAAATAAAATGTATATCTTTAATTTTCTGGGAATAGCCTCTGAAGACTACTTTATTCTGGACGAATTTTGCATAATACTAAACCGTAAAAGATGGACAAAAACTTAAACACACAAAAAATGTAGAGCACGTTAAAACACACAAATTATGTGTTATACATTTTTTCGTGGAGTAGATCGTTTTTGAGATATTCCTTGTTTTTGGTTCCAGCTTTGAAAAACATACTTTTCTCATACAGGAAACTGCCAACTCGTGTCCATACAAACAAAGGAACTTCATTCACATAGCAACCAGCTTTTGGCTTTCACTGTAACCTTTCGGCACTGCCTGATTTCGCTTCTACTTACAATACAGCAAGAAATAAGACTATTTCTGCTAATTTTTCTCAATTAGCATGAAATAAATAGCTTATTAACAATAATTTGTTACAGAGATATAGAGAAAGTCATGTGAATGGAACGTATCAGATTTTTTTCTGGAATCAGGGGATATCGAAATGCAAAGGTTTCAACTTAAAATAAAATTAACCTGGCAATCCTGTTTTAAATACTAAGGTATTTTCGTGTTAAATACTTCAAATTAAGAACAACCACTCAGAAAACATACATATGACATAATGTTCTGTGTTGTGTGTTTTTCTATTTCTTTTTTCTTTTTTTTTTTTCAATCTCTTATGGTTTACCTGTAATACAAAATGATAAAAAATTAATTCTAAATTAAGAGGGCTTTTGGGTATCACCAGAATATCCGATGTATATTATATACAAATTCAATTACATTAGTACCAGAAAATTAAGTATATACACAAGTATAAATACCTATAACTTTACATTATTAAGTCAAGGTTTCAGAAAATTAAAATAAGAAACATTGTACCATGCATAACGTTTTAGGGGGAGGAATTGAATGGATATTTTCTTGAAAATCGTCGTTTTGTATCTTGGTAGACACAGACTTTTTTACTTTCTCTACACGTACTATGTACAAAGTGTATAGAGAAGGTATTATAAGGCTCGCACAAATTCAAAACCAAGATTTCACCGGAAATATATGTTTTGAGGTCCCCTGAATACAAAAAAGCATTTTTAGAAACATGTTCCTGTGTGTGTCTGTCTGGTGTCTGCGTGTATGTGTGAGTGTGTGTGTGTCTGTGGGCAGCATAGCTCAAAAGCAAGAAGACCGTTAACAACCAAACTTGGTGTTTAGGTTTGGTATCTTCCAAGGATGCAACAAGAAGATTTTCAAGGAAATCCCCCACCCCAACTACCCTTTACGTGGATTAAAGATATTTATGCGAGAATAAAATGTATATCTTGAATTTTCTGGGAAGAGCCTCTGAAGACTACTTTATTCTGGATAAATTTTACGGGTTTTTGCATAGCTGCTAAACCGTAAGAGATAGACAGAAACTTACCACACAGAAAATGTAGAGCACATTAAAACACACAATTTATATTATATACATAGTTTTTGAGATATTCCTTGTTTTGGCTTCAACTTTTGTCAGTTCGTGTCCATACAAACAAAGGAACTTCAGTCACATAGCAACCAGCTTTTGACTATCACTTTAACCTTGGTACCCCCTTATTTTGCTTCTACTCACAAGGAAGCAAGGTATTTCTGCTAATTATTTATCAATTAGCATGACGTAAATAGAAGCTTAAGCTCTTTAAAAATAATTTGTTGCAGAGATGTATAGAAAGTCATGTGAATGGAACACATCCGATTTTTTCAGACACACACACACACTTACACACAAGAACTAATCATTACAGCACGCACACGCAATGTAAGTTTCTAAAATACGTTTTCTGGATTCGTGGTATTTCAAAATGGGTTACAAACAGATTCAGCTTTGGCAATGTTAGATAAAATCAACCTGGCATCCTGCTTTAGATACACTAAGGTATATTTTGTGTGTAAATATTTGTGCAATAAAACCTTTCTACAGCTAATGGAAACCCTGAAGCAAACAGCGTGGCGAGAGGTGAGTTAAAGAACATTACCGTCGATCTTCAAGCGCTTACACCCAAGTTCAATGTCGATATATTCTGCTGAAAGTGTGAAGTTTTACGTTATACATATCGCACAGGACGTTTTCGCAAACCATTAATGCCAGAGGGAGTTTTGTTGGAGAATAAAGTTTGCCAAAATTCCGGTCGTGAAGCATAAATATCTGTGGGCAGTTTTATAGCGATGTTTTCAATATCTGGGGCAGATATGTCGAAACGCCCACAGAGAGAGTGGGCGCCCCATCGTGTGGGAGAGACTGGTGCATCTTCAGACGTGGCGCCGCATGTGTGTGTGTGCTCACTTTATTTAATTATCGTTCCATCACCCACGCACGCGGGGCTTTCTCCCTAACAGGGAGAGTAAGTGCTTTTAGTAGTGTCGCAAGTGGAGTTTGGAACTTGGGAACCTTGACCAATTTCAGAAAGGTGTTTTATGTCTTTCGTCGCGGTAATGTCAAACCATTTCATCGGCTATCGTATATAAAGCTGCAGCTTCAATGTGGAAAGTTGTATAACATTCCGCTGGGAATGGACTTAGCCAAGCACGTTCATAAAATGTAGCTTATATCTTTACCCAAGTTCACTATTTTAAGTCACTGGGGATGAAATTTGGACTACAATACTTAAAAAAAATCTAAACTCGTTCTTACTTTCTCTACACGTACTATGTAGAGAAGGTATTGCAATCCACCCAAAAATTCGATACCGAGATTTCACTGGAAATACACGTTTTGGCTCCCCCTGAATCCAAAAAAAATGCATTTTCAGAAAAAGGCCTGTGTATGTCTGTGGACAGTATACCTCAAAAACGAACAGACCGTTGAATACCAGACTTTGTATTTAAGTTTGGTATCTTCCAAGGATGCAAAACGAAGGTTTTCAAGAAAACCCCACCACTCCCAACCACCCTTTACATGGAACTTTTATCGAAAAATTTTATTTTCTCTAAATTGTCTCTAACGATTTTGCTTAAAATATCGTTTATTAAAGATATTTACCTCAAAAATAAAATATATATCTTGAATTTTCTGAGAATAGCCTCTAAAGACCACTTTATTCTGGATGAATTTTGCGGAACTTTGTATAACTGGTAAACTGTAATAGATAGACAAAAACTTACCGCACAGAAAATATAAAGCACATTAAAAAATAATTTATGTTATAGTTTATTTTTTTTTCGTGGATTTCATAGTCTTTTAGATATTCCTTGTTTTTGGTTTCAGCCTTGAAAAACTTATATTTTTCTCATACAGGAATTTGTCAACTCCTGTCCATACAAACAAAGGAACTCGAGTCACTTAGCAACCAGTATTTGACTATCACTTTAACCTATGGTACTCCCATAATTCGCTTCTACTTACAAGGAAGCAAGTAATAAGACTATTTCTGCTAATTTTTTCTCGATTAGCATGAAGCAAATAGAAGCATAAGCTTTTTAACAATAATTTGTTGCAGAGATGTAAAGAAAGTCATGTGAATGGAACACATCAGATTTTTATAATAAGTTGTTCATGCCTTTGGGCATCCATGGGAATGAAAATACAGGTTGCTTGATCCCTATTGCTTCGGGTTCCACAGTCATTCAAAGATCTATTATACACGGGTTTCTTAGCATATTATTTTAGAAAGCACCTTTACCTCAAAACTACATTTTTCACCTTAATAAAATGTTTCACACGTCTGAATTTTTGTTAAAATACATCCAACATTTCCTAAAATATGTAAAAGTATCTATTATGTTGTGGCAGGTGACAAAATTATGGTAACATCCGTAGCAGTTTTTATGAAAAATTATTAATTTTAAATATTAAAATTCTATCTTATTCACAAAAGCAGTTATTCTTTAATTTAATTCAGTTATTATAATAATTAAAATATCGGTGCGTAAAGAATTTATGTGGCTCAAAACTCCAATTCAAAAAATTCTATCAAATCTCAAATTTTGAAGCGTAAATATATTAAATAAAAAGTATTTACCTACCCAATTTGAATGAAATTTTCTATTCGTATTGCAATAACATGAATGCAATTACAGTAAACTTATCAGAAAAATCTACACAGGCTCGACTCGGCAGTATGGGGGTGGCGTATCTGCCTCAAGAGTTCGAAAGTCGCTTAGGGTGAGTTACCCGGATAAGGCTTCTTTCGGGGTTTTTCCCTTATCCTGGAAAGACGGATGTCGAGTAACTCTAAGCTCCATGGATCCCGAGATCATTTGAGCACTCTTTCACGATTTCATTCATCGTCCGATATTTCCAGCCAGGCTAAAAATTTGATGTGTTCCATTTTATACATCTCTTTACCAAATTATATATCTATATATTTTTTTCATTTATATAGCCCCCTTTAACATCTAAGCTCATGTCGGAGGCTTTACATTTGAAACAACTAGTTGTTTGTAAGTTCTTTACGTTGGTTTAAATCATTTTATTTTTCTCAAACACACACATTCACTCTCACATACATACTTCCAGATTCTGTGGAGCATAGGGAATAAATCTGGCTAAAGAAAAATTCACCGCTCCAGCCGGGAATCGCTCCCGGTGAGAAGGCAGCTCGCTAAGCACTCCACCGTGGAGGCAGTCATCAAATTATTGTTAAATAGCTTATTTCTCTATCTACTTCATACTAATCGAGATAAACATCATCAAAAATGCTTTCTTGTACGTAGAAGGGAAAGTAATGGAATACACTGGGCTAAAACGATAGTCAAATCTTTTAAAAACTGGTTGCTAAGAAGATGAAATCCGTTTCTTTCCATTGCCAGGAGTTGACAAATTCCAGTATGTGAAAAGTTTAAATATTTTAAAACTGGGAATATCTCAAAAAAGGTCAGTTCCACGAAAAAAAATGTATACAACATAAGGGTTGTGCTTCAATGAGATCTACATATTTACATTTGATTAAAATACCGTATATTTAATATACTACTGGCAAATAAAATGTTACCATGAATTTGTGGGAAATCCATTCCGAAGTTCTTTTCATTTTGGTTGACTTTTGCATAACTGGTATACCGTAAGAGACCGCAATTGGTAATCTTACTACACAAAAAATGTAGGTCTCGTTAAAGCACACAGTTTATGATATATATTTCTGTTTATTTTTTGTTTGTTTGCTTTTTTTGTAGAACTAACAAGGAATTTTTAAGATATTCCTTTTTATTTGTTTTAAATTTTCCAATTCCTAGCTTATTCTCAAATGGGAAGTTGTTATTCACTTCTTTTCATTCTGTTCATGCAAAGAGCAGGAAACTTCAATTGCAACAATAGCGACCAGCTTTTAAAAGGTATTCAAATGTCTCTTCTAAACAGAGTCAACACATTAAACCTTTCTTGCGTCACAATCAAGTCATTCTGAATGTTTGCACACTCAAATACTAATTTACAACTCTCTGGAATGGTTGCTGAACCATTCTTAAGATCTGTGAAACAATCACACTAAAACATCTAATGGGTTAAGGGTTACTTGTTTTATTTCTCCATTTCTGGGCTTAGAGTTTACATCTTTCTCACTTTTTCATCAGAGTTTATGCTACCTTCACTTGTCACTTCACTTTATATAGTTTGTCTCCATCATCATTATGGGACTTGCCTGAGTTTGTAATGTTTGAAGGGTTACTAACACATTACATCTGTAAAATTTAGAAAACCCACAGTGTGTAAGACTACTCATTGAAATTTATATCAGTATTATACTCAAACCGTCCTCCGTGTTGTTTTAGATACCATGTTAGCCTCTAAAACCCAAGATTGCAGGTTCAAACCTGACGGTGAGTAATGGACTTTTTTCGGACGCAAAAATCTTTAACATGGCTTCTTTTGGAAGGAAAGTAAAGGCGGGACTCCGGGTAATGTTTATTTGGTCGTAAAAGAACCCCATATCTTAAAATAAGAAGGTTTCTGGGCAAAATTCGGCCATTTCGCGTCCGCAATGTGTCATCTGTGGGCGACGAGAATAGCGGTGAACTCACGAATTAGAAATTCAAATCCGAACAAGGAAGCATCGTAACGATACCCTATGCTCTACTTGGAAGCTACAGAAATATGGAAAATTGTTAGGAAAATGATTGCTAGAAAATAAGATTCAAAGTTGGGAGTGTCTATTAATAAACATGCGCCTACTCATTTTTAGCTTCAGCTAATGTGTAGTTAAAGTGCACCAAGTGCGAAAAAACATAAAACCGTATATTTTCTTAAAATTTAAAATTCATATCACTTTAATTTTTTTCGTAGCCGGCTTATCCTCCCAGTATTTAGGATTGATAGCCCCCTAGGACTTACAAGCGGATACCTGGAGGTGAGAGGCCTGTCGGGGAGCCAACAGCACAAAACCAAGAATTAATAACTGTCGGCCAGGCGTGAGCGTGAGGAAATAGATGAAATACAAGCGAAATGGATGATAGAAAAAGTAATAATGGAGCAATTGGTGGAATGAGTGGCGGGGGAAACCGAAGGACTCGGAGAAAACCCACCTAGACGCCACTTTGTCCAAAAATCCTACATGCAGGCGCTGGGATCGAACCCGAGGTGCGTAGTGAGCGGTGCTAACCACTCGTCCACGTCACTTATCACTATATTATGAAACAAAATAATTTTTTTTTAATTTTGGTCAAATTTTACAGATGCACCACCTTACGTTGTCAAAAAATATGTAGTAGTAGCAGTAGTAGTAGTGATGATGGTAGTGGTGGTGGTGGTACTGGTGGTGGTGGTGGTAATGGTGGTACTGGTGGTGGTGGTGGTAATGGTGGTGGTGGTAGTGGTGGTACTGGTGGTGGTGGTACTGGTGGTGGTGGTAGTGGTGGTACTGGTGGTGGTGGTGGTAGTGCTGGTACTGGTGGTGGTGGTACTGGTGGTGGTGGTAGTGGTGGTACTAGTGGTGGTGGTACTGGTGGTGGTGGTACTGGTGGTGGTGGTGGTGGTAGTGGTGGTACTGGTGGTGGTGGTAGTGGTGGTGGTGGTTCTGGTGGTGGTGGTACTGGTGGTGGTACTGGTGGCGGTGGTGGTGGTACTGATAATGGTGGTAGTGATGGTACTGGTGGTGGTGGTAGTGGTGGTACTGGTGGTGGTGGTACTGGTGGTAGAACTGGTGGCGGTGGTGGTGGTGGAGGTACTGGTGGTGGTACTGGAGGTGGTACTGGTGGTGGTACTGGTGGTTGTGGTGGTACTGGTGGTAGAACTGTGGTGGTGGTGGTACTGGTACTGGTACTGGTGGTGGTACTAGTGGTGGTACTGGTGGTGGTACTGGTGGTGGTGGTGGTACTGGTGGTGGTATTGGTGGTGGTGGTGGTACTGGTGGTACTGGTGGTACTGGTGGTGGTGGTACTGGTGGTGGTGGTACTGGTGGTGGTACTGGTGGTAGATCTTGTGGTGATGGTACTGGTGGTGGTGGTACTGGTGATGGTGGTGGTGGTGGTACTGGAGGTGGTGGTGGTGGTACTGGTGGTGGTGGTGGTGGTGGTGGTACTGGTGGTGGTACTGGTGGTGGTGGTGGTGGTACTGGTGGTGGTACTGGTAGTAGAACTGGTGGTGATAGTACTGGTGGTGGTGGTGGTGGTACTGGTGGTGGTGGTGGTGGTACTGGTGGTGGTGGTGGTACTGGTGGTGGTACTGGTGGTGGTGGTGGTACTGGAGGTGGTACTGGTGGTGGTGGTACTGGTGGTGGTGGTGGTACTGGAGGTGGTGGTGGTACTGGAGGTGGTGGTACTGGTGGTGGTGAAGGTGGTACTGGAGGTGGTGGTGGTGGTACTGGAGGTGGTGGTGGTACTGGTGGTGGTGGTGGTACTGGTGGTGGTACTGGTGGTGGTGGTGGTACTGGTGGTGGTACTGGTGGTGGTGGTACTGGTGGTGGTGGTACTGGAGGTGGTGGTGGTACTGGTGGTGGTGGTGGTACTGGTGGTGGTACTGGTGGTGGTGGTGGTGGTACTGGTGGTGGTGGTGGTGGTACTGGTGGTAGTACTGGTGGTGGTACTGGTGGTGGTAGTAGTAGTGGTGGTGGTGGTAGTAGTAGTAGTAGTAGTAGTAGTAGTAGTAGTAGTAGTAGTAGTAGTAGTAGTAGTAGTGGCAATAGTAGTATAAATAGTAGTGGCAGTAATAGTAGTAGTAGTGGCAGTAGTAGTGGTGGTAGTGGCAGTAGTAGTAGTAGTAGTAGTAGTAGTAGTAGCAATAGTAGTATAAATAGTAGTGGCAGTAATAGTAGTAGTAGTGGCAGTAGTAGTGGTAGTAATAGTAGTGGCAGTAGTAGTAGTGGCAGTAATAGTAGTAGTAGTAGTAGTAGTAGTGGCAGTAGTAATAGTGGCAGTAGTAGTAGTGGCAGTAATAGTAGTAGTAGTACTAGTAGTGGTAGTAGTAATAGTGGCAGTAGTAATAGTGGCAGTAGTAATAGTGGCAGTAGTAATAGTGGCAGTAATAGTAGTAGTAGTACTAGTAGTGGTAGTAGTAATAGTGGCAGTAGTAGTAGTGGCAGTAGTAGTAGTAGTAGTGGCAGTAGTAGTAATGGCAGTAGTAGTATTAGTAGTAATAGTAGTGGCAGTAGTAGCAGTCGCAGTAATAGTAGTAGTAGTAGTAGTAGTAGTAGTAGTAGTAGTAGTAGTAGTAGTAGTGGCAGCAGTAGTAGTAGTATTAGTAGTGGTAGTAGTAATAGTGGCAGTAGTAGTAGTGGCAGTAGTAGTAGTGGCAGTAGTAGTAGTGGCAGTAATAGTAGCAGTAGTAGTGGCAGCAGTAGTAGTATTAGTAGTGGTAGTAGTAATAGTGGAAGTAGTAGTAGTGGCAGTAGTAGTAGTGGCAGTAGTAGTAGTAGTAATAGTAGTGGCAGGTAGTAGTAGTGGCAGTAATAGTAGTAGTAGTAGTGGCAGCAATAGTAGTAATAGTAGTGGTAGTAATAGTGGCAGTAGTAGTAGTGGCAGCAGTAGTAGTACTAGTAGTGGTAGTAGTAATAGTGGCAGTAGTAGTAGTGGCAGTAGTAGTAGTGGCAGTAATAGTAGCAGTAGTAGTGGCAGCAGTAGTAGTAGTGGCAGTAGTAGTAGTGGCAGTAGTAGTAGTGGCAGTAGTAGTAGTGGCAGTAATAGTAGCAGTAGTAGTGGCAGCAGTAGTAGTAGTATTAGTAGTGGTAGTAGTAATAGTGGCAGTAGTAGTGGCAGTAGTAGTAGTAATAGTAGTGGCAGTAGTAGTAGTGGCAGTAGTAGTAGTGGCAGTAGTAGTAGTGGCAGTAATAGTAGCAGTAGTAGTGGCAGCAGTAGTAGTAGTATTAGTAGTGGTAGTAGTAATAGTGGCAGTAGTAGTAGTGGCAGTAGTAGTAGTGGCAGTAGTAGTAGTAGTAGTAGTAATAGTAGTGGCAGTAGTAGTAGTGGCAGTAATAGTAGTAGTAGTAGTGGCAGCAGTAGTAGTAGTACTAGTAGTGGTAGTAATAGTGGCAGTAGTAGTAGTAGTGGCAGTAGTAGTAGTACTAGTAGTGGTAGTAGTAATAGTGGCAGTAGTAGTAGTGGCAGTAGTAGTACTGGCAGTAGTAGTAGTGGCAGTAGTAGTGGCAGTAGTAGTAGTGGCAGTAATAGTAGCAGTAGTAGTGGCAGCAGTAGTAGTAGTGGCAGTAGTAGTAGTGGCAGTAATAGTAGCAGTAGTAGTGGCAGCAGTAGTAGTGGCAGTAGTATTAGTGGCAGTAGTAGTAGTGGCAGTAGTAGTAGTGGCAGTAGTATTAGTGGCAGTAGTAGTAGTGGCAGTAATAGTAGCAGTAGTAGTGGCAGCAGTAGTAGTAGTGGCAGTAGTAGTAGTGGCAGTAATAGTAGCAGTAGTAGTGGCAGCAGTAGTAGTAGTATTAGTAGTGGTAGTAGTAATAGTGGCAGTAGTAGTAGTAGTGGCAGTAGTAGTAGTGGCAGTAGTAGTAGTGGCAGTAGTAGTACTAGTAGTAGTAATAGTAGTGGCAGTAGTAGTAGTGGCAGTAATAGTAGTAGTAGTAGTAGTGGCAGCAGTAGTAGTAGTACTAGTAGTGGTAGTAATAGTGGTAGTAGTAGTGGCAGCAGTAGTAGTAGTACTAGTAGTGGTAGTAGTAATTGTGGCAGTAGTAGTAGTAGTGGCAGTAGTAGTAGTGGCAGTAGTAGTAATGGCAGTAGTAGTATTAGTAGTGGTAGTAGTAGTGGCAGCAGTAGTAGTAGTATTAGTAGTAATAGTGGCAGTAGTAGTAGTGGCAGTAGTAGTAGTGGAAGTAGTAGTAATGGCAGTAGTAGTAGTAATAGTAGTGGCAGTAGTAGTAGTGGCAGTAGTAGTAATTGCAGTAATAGTAGTAGTAGTAGTGGCAGCAGTAGTAGTAGTACTAGTAGTGGTAGTAGTAATAGTGGCAGTAGTAGTAGTGGCAGTAGTAGTAGTGCCAGTGGTAGTAGTAGTGCCAGTGGTAGTAGTGGTAGAAGTAGTAGTGGCAGTAGTAGTAGTGCCAGTGGTAGTAGTAGTGCCAGTGGTAGTAGTGGTAGAAGTAGTAGTAGTAGAAGTAATAGTGGCAGTAGTAGTAGTGGCAGTAGTAGTGGCAGTATTAATAGTAGTGGCAGTAGTGGTAGTGGTAGTGGTAATTGTAGTGGAAGTAGTAGTAGTGGCAGTAGTAGTAATAGTAGTGGTAGTAGTAATAGTGGCAGTAGTAGTAGAGGTGGCAGTAGTAGTAGAGGTGGCAGTAGTAGTAGAGGTGGCAGTAATAGAGGCAGTAGTAGTAGAGGTGGCAGTAGTAGTGGCAGTAGTAGTAGTGGCAGTAGTAGTAGTGGTGGTAGTAGTAGTGGCAGTAGTAGTAGTGGTAGTAGTAGTACTGGCAGTAGTAGTAGTGATAGTAGTAGTAGTAGTAGCAGTAGTAGTGGTAGTAGTAGTAGTGGCAGTAGTAGTAGTGGTAGTAGTTCTTAGTAGTAGTATCTATTATTAAGTTTACAATTTGCGTCACACAGTTGCATGGGTCAGGTGACCGTACATGTTGTCTAAAAATATTTGAATTTGAAATATTACCTACATTTCTATTTTATATATCTTTACAAAATTGTAAATACACATACACACACACACACACACACACACACACACGCGCGCGCAACGACAAATGAAAACCACTATATGTAGTTTCTTCAATGAAAACAACCGTAGTAAATGCTTTAATAAGTTCATTGCCTTCTGGCGGGTGCTGTAAGGCGGATACCCAGCACTGACTTATTACCTATTACGATATATAGCTGGTCTTTGGAAGATCTAAGGAGTCGTCATTTGTTGTTTCTTCGAATTTTAATTTGGTCATAATTTCATCTTCCATCAACTCTAAACTTCTCAATATTAATCTATGCAATTCAGAAATAATTTATCTAAATCTTCATCCACATTCTTGGCAAGCAGAGAGAAAGCTACCCTGATATTCCAACCTTGACAGAACTCGAACTTACAATCTTTGGATCAGGAGTCCGACTTCATATTCATTAGACTACATGACTACACGAAAACTTAGAGGAAATTTTTCATTCCGTAGCCGAGAATCCAACCCGGGATCCCTTGTACAGACAGGGATCTACCGCTCTACCGACTAGTTCAGTCCATAATGCGTATCTACTGTTTACAACAATAAATCTAAACACTTATTATAGCAATTACTGCTGGTTGAATTAGCTTAGAGGAATTCACCTCCATCATCACGTAACCGTCTTGTATCAGATTCCAAGAAGCTAATGATTAGCTGCTCCAAAGCAGCATCTCAAATAATTACCTTACACCTGTGTATCGCAAGCGAACAATAGCCTAATTAAATCTAATTGGCTGAATTGTTTCTGGTGGGCGTTGCCCTTTACGGAAAGCAGTAACGCTCACCTTGCATCACATATTATGTATACTGCTGTATTATACATTAGAGGATTGTACATACTCTATACGATCAGACTTTTGGAAGCTGATAAATATCTGATGTGTTCCATTCACATGACTTTCTCTACATCTCTGCAACAAATAATTGTTAAAAAGACTATTCTTCTATTCACTTCATGGATGAAAACTCTCAAGAAAATATGATCAAATAAGAGCAACTTAAGCTACTAAAATTATTAAAACCAGATCTATTTCGTCAAATATGGAGAATTTAAGCTAGTAAAAAAGGCAGTACGTACCTATTTAATCGAATAAGCAGAGCACAAGAAAAAATTCAGTTAGCCACTTATTTCATCGAACAACTAGAAGTTAAATCTCAAATTACTATTTTCAATAATTAATTTATTTCACATTTTTGTGCTCCATTTACACGACTTTCTCTGCATATTTTGCAAACTAGCTATTCTTACAAAGGTTATTTCTTAATCTACATCATGATAATCGAGGTAAACTTAGCAAACATAGTCTTATTATTCGCTTCCTTGTAAGTAGAAAGGACATAAGGGAAACCACTGACCTAAAGTACTACCTCTTATAATTTGGTTGCAATGTGATACAATTAAAATTCAGTTCTCCTTGTATGGTAAGTTACAAAACAAAAAAGATATGACTCAAATGACGACTTCCAGTTTGAAAAAAAAGTTTAAATATTTTGAAATTAAAAATAAATAGCAAGGAATATCTCTAAGTGATTAATTCTACAAAAAAATATGACATAAATTGTGTATTTTAACAGAATCTACATTTTTACTTTCTCTATACGTACTATGTACATAGTGTACAGAGAAGGTATTGTATTGCACCCAAAAATTCGCTACCGAGGTTTCACTGGAAATACGTGTTTTGAATCCAAAAAAAGCATTTTTAGAAAAATGTTCATGTGTGTCTGTCTGTGTGTGGGTGTGTCCGTGTGTACGTGTGTGTCTGTCTGTGTGTGTGTGTGTTTGTGGACAGCATAGCTCAAAAATGAAAAGTCCGTTAAAAACCAAACTTGTTATTTAAAATTGGTATCTTCCAAGGATGCAACATGAAGATTTTCAAGAAAGTCCCCCCACCCCAAACTGCCCTTTACATGAAAAAATTTCAAAAATTTTGTTTTACTTAAAAATTGCTCTAACAATTTTGATTAAAATCTCGTATATTTAAGATACTTACTTGACAAATAAAATGTATTTCTTGGATTTTCTGGGAATAGCCTCTGAAGACTACTTTAATTTGGACGAATTTGACGGATTGTTGCATAACTGCTAAACCGTAAGAAATGGACTCAAACTTACCTCACAGAAAATGTAAGGCATATTAAAACCCATAATTTATGTTATACAAAATTTTTTCGTGGAAATGGTTGTTTTTAAGATATTCCTTGCTTTTAGTTTCAACTTTAGAAAACATACTTCCCTTATTTCACTTTTACTTACAAGGAAGCAAGTAATAAAATTATTTCTGATAATTTTTCTCGATTATCATTAAATAAATAAAAAAATAAGCCCGCTTTTACAACTTATGGCATTACAGGCGATGACTCTTGTGATAGATGGAATGAAGATGGAGTACCGGTGGAATACGATGGTGGGGGAAACCGCAGAACCCGACAAAAAACCCGCCTCTGCACCGCTTTGTCTACCACAAATCTCATAGGCGGTCGCTTGGGATCGAACTCGGGCCGTTTAAGTGAGAGGCGTAAGGTCTAACCACTTGGCCACGGCCTGTCGCATCCTCGAAACATAGTGAACCTCGTTTAGTATTTTACCAACTTTTCGTTTTTGTGTTATCGTGTTCACAGACACACTGAAATATACCGAACCTATTTCTAAAAATCTGATGTGTTCCATTCACATAACTTTCTCTATATCTCTGCAACAAATTATCGTTAAAATCTTATGCTTATATTTACTTCATGCTAATCGAGAACAAAATCTGATGTGTTCCATTCACATGACTTTCTCTATATCTCTGTAAATTATCATTGTTAATAAGCTTATCTTTCATTTATTTCATGCTAATTGAGAAAAATTGGCAGAAATGGTCTTATTTCTTGCTTTATTGTAAGTAGGAGCGAAATAAGGGAGTACCATAGGTTAAAATGAAAACCAAAAGCTGGTTGCTATGTGACTGATGTTCCTTTGTTTGTATGGTCAGGAGTTGACAAATTCCTGTATGTGAAAAGTATAAGTTTTTCAAAGCTGAAACCAAGAAATAGGAATATCTAAAAAACGATCAACTCCACGAAAAAATGTATATAACATAAATTGTGTGTTTTAACGTGCTCTACATTTGTTGTGCAGTAAGTTGTCCATCTCTTACGGTTTAGCAGTTATTCAAAATTTAGTTAAATTCAGCCAGAATACACTACTCTTCAGAGCCTATTCCCAGAAAATGCAAGATATACATTTTATTTGTCAGGTAAATATCTTTGATATACGAAATTTTAATCAAAATCGTTGCAGCCATTTTTGAGAAAATCAAAATTTTCAAAAACGTTCCATGTAAAGGGTAGTTGGAGTGGGGGGATTTTTCTCAAAAGCTTTGTATCGCATCCCTGGAAGATACTAAACTTAAATACCAAGTTTGGTATTTTACCTACTTTTCGTTTTTGAGTTATCGTGTTCACAGACACACGGACACACACACACCACATACACACACCACACACACACACACACACACACGGACATTTTTTCGAAAATGCTTTTTTTAGATAAAGGGGACCCTAAAATATATATTTCCGGTGAAATCTCGGTATCGAATTTTTTGGTGGAGTGCAATACATTCTCTATACACTATGTATATAGTGCCTATAGAGAAAGTAAAAATAGCAGAAATAGTCTTATTACTTGCTTCCTTGTAAGTAGAAGCGAAATAAGGAAGTACCATAGGTTAAATTGACATTCAAAATCTGGTTGCTATGTGACTGAAGTTCTTTTGTTTGTATGGACAGGAGTTCACAAAGTCCAGTATGAGAAAAATGTTTTTGCAGTTGAAACCAAAAACAAGGAATATCTCAAAAACAATCAACTCCACGAAACAAATGTATATAACATAAATTGTGTGTTTTAAAGTGCTCTACATTTGTTGTGTGGTAAGTTTTCGTCCATCTCTTATGGTTTAGCAGTTATGCAAAATTCCGTAAAATTGACCCAGAATAAAGTAGTCTCCAGAGTCTATTCCAAGAAAATTCGAAATATACATTTTATTTGTCAGCTAAATATCATTAATATACGATATTTTAATCAAAATCGTTAGAGCCATTTTTGAGAAAATCAAAATGTTCGAAAAAAATTCCATGTAAAGGGTAGTTTGGGGTGGGGGGATTTTTCAAAATCTTCATGTTGCATTCCTGGAAGATACTACACTTAAATACCAAGTTTGATATTTTACCGACTTTTTGTTTTTGAGTTATCGTGTTCACATACACACAGACACACATGGACGTTTTTCTGAAAATACTTTTTTGGATACAGGGGACTCTAAAACATATATTTCCGGTGAAATCTCGGTATCGAATTTTTGGGTGGAATACAATACTTCTCTATCCCTATGTATATTGTACATATGGGGGCTAGAGAAAGTAAAAATGCATTTTTGTATACAAGAGAGCCTAATCTATGTATCGAATTTTGGGGTGGAAGGCAATACCTTCTCTATATATGTACATAATACGTGAAGGGAAAATAAAAATATTAATAATTTGTTTGTTTGATTGAATAAGAACAATTTAAGAGAGTAATAAATACATTTTAAACTGAATAAAGTGACACCTGACGTAATTAGCAAATGAGAATAATTAGGGAAGAAGGCTGGTATCCTAATTAAGCCGATTTTAATGTTTGATTTGATCTATAAGTTGTGATTATGAATACTGATTGAAGGATCTTCTACACCTTTCACTAACACCCTGCAGGTGTAACTATATTCCCCATGTACTAAAACATTCATTAATGTTTGAAAGAAAAACGTTAAGAGATGTAAAGCCTGTTACGACCCTCCTGTGAATAAAAAGTAAGCATCAAAAGATTTCTTAAAATACTGAAAGGAAATGCTGAGGAACCAATTGAAGCAGGAAGGGAAGATGTTCATTAAGAGGCAGAGCATCTTTTTACGGCAGAAATCATCGTCTAGTGTGTGCTTAGCAAGAACGACCGTAAAGGAGCGGCCATAAAACTTGAGCGGATTTATGGAAGGTGAAGCATCCCTCAACCTTAGCTCGCAATAAAAACATTTTAATTATCCCTTTCTACAATACATGTGTATAGGACCTTTGCAGGGTCGACAGTTTAGCCTAGCAGGAAACAGTTCTTTGAGCGTGAAGTAAAACTTAAGTAAGAAAAAAAGAGCACTTACACCTCCCCGCCCTTTGTAACTCTAAGCTTTCTTGTGAAAACTTGAGTATACATTTTGCAATATTTTCTCATTGCAGTCCTACATACCGACTGAATGGATTCTTTACATAAAGCTCTTATGTGTTTTATTCATATAATTTTTACTTCTCTATACGTACTATGTACATAGTGTGTAGAGGAAGTATTGTATTCCACCCAAAAATTCGATACCGAGATTTCACCGGAAATACTGTTATAGGACACCCTGAATCCAAAAAGCATTTTCAGAAAAAGGTCCGTGTATGTGTCTGTGGACAGCATAGCTCAAAAACGAAAAACCGTTAAACGCTAAACGTGGTATTTAGGTTTGGTATCTTCCAAGGGTGTGACACGACGATTTTTAAGAAAATCCCCCCATTCCCAACTACCCTTTACATGGAAAAATTTTCGAAAATTTTTATTTTCTAAAAACTGGCTCTAACGATATTGATTAAAATCCTGTATATTAAAGATATTTACATACCAAATGAACTGTATATATTGAAATTTATGGGTCAAGCCTCTGAAGATTCCTTTATTCTGGATGAATTTTGCTTAACTGCTAAATGGTAAGAGATAGACTAAAACTTACTGCACATAATATGTAGATCTGACCAAAACTCACAATTTATGTCCGTTACATTTTTGCTGTGGAGGTAACCGTTTCCGAGATATTCCTTGTTTTGGTTTCACTTGTGAGTACTTATACTTTTCTGGGACAGAAAGTGTGCGTTGTTCTTTTGATCTACTCCTAGACAAGCAAAGAAGCGATTTGCAATGACAATCGAATAACGACAGCTTTTAAAACATTTGACTATCAGTTTAACATAGTGTATTCCCTTATTTTCTTCCTACTTATAAGGAACTAAGTAATAAGAACATTCTGCTAATGATTATATCATTAGCAACGTGCAGAAAGAAGAATATTCTTAAGGGAGAAGTTTGTAGAAGAGCTAGAGAAAGTTATGTGAGTGTAACACTTCAGGCTTTTTTGTTGTTGCATTTATTTAGCCCGCTGTAACATCTAAGGTCATATTGGGGGTTTGACTGTATTAGCTGTCTAACGAAAGAATGCAGTTGGGTTAGCATGGCACGGTTTATATCGGTCAAAGAAGGTTTAGAATGTAATGCAGTACAGTCTAACCATCAAAACGTCAGCATAGCGTACTTAAACAGGAATAAACTAACGATCCACAACATGTTAAACTTTTTGTTTTCTTTACCACCAATGAATATTAATTTTATACTTTGTGAGCATATAACTACGCGGGGCGGCGTTTGCATTTTGACTTGATTCGAACCCGTCAACTGTGAATGATGACGTAATGCCGCTTATCTATTTGTGTTTACGTAAGTTTTTTCTCGTGGCGTAATAGGCTCTTCTCGTTGTGTTTTATAAACATGTTCTTCAAACACACACATTCACTCTCATACACTTCCAGACTGTGGGGTTAGGAAATAATGTTAGTTAAAGAAAAATACCACGTTCCAACCAGGAATCGAACCCGGAACTTCCTTATAAACAGAAAAGAACTAAGGAAATACACTAAGCTGAAGCGATATTCAAATATTTCAAAACCTGTCGCTACTAGATTGTATTGAAATTCGTTTTTTTTTTTTGTATTGCCAGAAGTAAAACAAAAGAAACACGAAAGACTTCCTCTTTGAGAAAAGTAGAAGGGTATTTTAAAACTGAAAACAATAACAAGGAATATCATGGAAACGATTAGCCTCCCCATATGTAGGACTGATATTCTCCTAGGACTTACAAAGGGTCAGAAGCCTGTCTGGGAGCCAACCACAGAATATAGAACCTGGAACGAGCGGTCCACCATGAGCCTCAGGAAGTGGATGTTATGAAATGCAAGCAAAATGGATGATAGGAAATGTGTAGTGGAATGAGTGGTGAGGGGAACCGGAGGAAATCAGCCCAGACGCCGTTTTGTCCACCACAAATCTCACATGCGGGCGCTTGGGATCGAACCCGGCCCACCTGGGTGGGATGCGAGCCGTCTAACCACTCGGCCATGGGGACGCCCAGCTTTAATATGCGGCATTTTAATGAAAATCGTTACAGCCTTTTTTGAGAAAATCATAATTTTCTAATGTTTCCCTGTAAAGGGTAGTTTGAGGATGGGAAATATTCTTGAAGATTTTCGTGTCGCTGCCTTGGAAAATGCTCAATTGAAATAACTCATTTTTGAGTTATCGTGTTTAACACCGCGAACAATGTTTTTTTTTCAAAAAATGCTTTTTGGATACATAGGACCGTAAATCTGCAGTTCCAGTGAAATCTTAGCATTGCAATTTTGGGTAGAATGAATACCTCCTCTACCTATGTAGTGTGTAATTACTATAAAAATTAAAAATAACTTTGTTTTTTTTCTCATATTGTTCTACATTATATTTTTATAATACCTAGCGATATGGAAACCTTCTACGAGCAGCCCAGCTTGGAATCCTAAGGGACCACAGCGCGTCTCTGTCGACCGGTTGTCCTGCCACCTATAGCCTCCTGTAGATCCTTCGCCGCATCCGTTTCTTCTGAGGGTGATAAGCATAAAAGATTCGCGTTCGGTCGAGGTGCGAGGTGTCTCGTGTTTTCCCTGATCATTCTTTCATATTATTTTTCATTCTTAAAACGCTTCATTTTTTTCTCTGTCTCTCAATCGAAATAAACTTTCATTACACATACCAAAATTTGTAAGTATATTCAGCATCTTCCAAAGATGAGATTCAAGAATATTTAAATATTATTTACATGAGCCAGTCTTTTATTTTTGAAAAAATGCTCTTTTAGTTGCTATTAAATACTTATTTTACTTTACATATTCATATATCTGAAAACAGGTTATAAAGACCTCTTTGCTCTATAAAAACGTTGTGTAATTTGCTAAATTAGTAAACAAAAAAGAGTAGGTAAAACTTATTGTGCAAACAATGAGGTTTCTATCAAATAAACAATTTATTTCAAATAAGGTTTTATGGCACCAAACATTTTAGTAACATCCATTGGTATTTTGAAGGTTTTAATTCTTTTTCATTTTTAGAAGTACTGTCAACATTCAGTTGTTACTTGCCATGTCATGCAATGAGTAAAACTTAAAAACCACTTGACTATCGCTTCCGCCTTATTTTATATTTGTATTCAAATCCAAATGTGTAATCAGTATCTTTCTACAAAGGTTTATCACAATTAACGTTAAGAGGATAAAAAAACAGTTTATGTGTTACATTTACACGAATTACTCTACCTTTTCTGCAAAACAATTGTTCTTACAAACGTTTACTCCTCTATTTTACTATAGCCCAGATAAATATTTGAAATTAAAGCAACAGTCAAATTTTAAAAGCTGATCGCCATGTGATAGTACTAAATTCTATTCCCTTTACTTCAACAGAAAAAACCTAATAACGGCTTCGCATGTTAAAAATCTGATGTGTTTCATTCAAATGACTTTCTCCACTACATACAACAAATTATTTTTAAAAAGCTTATACTTCTGTTTACTTCATGCTAATCGAGAAAAAATACCAGAAATAGTCTTATTACTTGTTTCCTTGTAAGGAGAAACGAAATAATGGAGTACCATAGCATAAAGTGATAGCCAAAAGCTGGTTTGCTATGTGACTGAAGTTCCTTTGTATGGTCAGGAGTTGACCAATTTCTGCATGAGAAAATTATAAATTCCAAGCTGAAACCGAAAACAAGGAATATCTGAAAATAATCAACTCCACAAAAAAGTGTATATGACATAAATTGTGTGTTTTAACGTGCTCTATATTTTCGTGTGGTAAGTTTTTGTCCATCTCTCACGGTTTAGCAGTTATGTAAAATTGCGGAAAATTAATCCAGAATAAAGTAGACTTCAGAGGATATTCCCAGAAAATTCAAGATATAAATTTTATTTGGCATGTGATTATCTTAAATATAAGAGATTTTAATCAAAATCGTTACAGCCACTTTTAAGAAAATCAAAATTTTAGAAATTTTTTCCATGTAAAGAATACTTGATTGCGGGGGGATTTTCTTGAAAATCTTCGTGTCGCATCCTTCAAAGATACCAAACTTAAATACAAGTTTGGTATTTCACGATCTTTTTTGTTTTTGAGCTATGCTGTCCACAGACACTCACACACACATACAGATACACACACATGCACATGTACTCACATGCACCTTATTCCAGAAATACTTTTCTTAGATTTAGGGGGAGCCAAAACACCTATTTCCGGTGAAATCTCGGTATTGAATTTTTGGGTGGAATACAATACCTTCTCTATACACTTAGTACGTAGTGAGTGTAGAGAAAGTAACAAAAGTATAAGTATTGGTATACTTCAACCGTAAAAAGGTTCCTAAAAAGTCGTTCTAAGGAATTTACGCCCGAAAAAATTCATCGCCCTTCGTCGGGTTTGAAAAAATATGAGAAGCTGAAAGGCCTTACATCTAAAATACTCCTCTGCATTTTAAAAAATCCAGCAGTCAAATTCTCATTTTAGCGTAACGAAAGAACAAATACTGTTACCGTGTCGCGCTCTGGTGTTTACTCAGATTGTTAATTGCGTTAGTTTTATAATGTTTACAAAATATCACCGCCTTTTCAACCTTTTCATGGGTGTCGCTTTCACAATTATTTTGCGAGCGTACAGTAGAGCAAGTTTTAATATCATAGCTGAAAATGTCGCCGAAATGTTATTTAAACCAGTGGAGAAATACATTTGTGGTGACACAAAAACTCAGACGTTAATTGGAGTTGTTATAATACTGAATGTAATATTATTTCATCATAATATTTTAGTTATACGAAAACATCTTCTCTACTATATACGGCTAAACCAATTTTGTTCCATTCACATGACTTTCTCTACATCACCGTAGCAAATTATTATTAAAAAGATTCTTCTTCTATCTACTTCATGATAATCGAGATAAATATTAGCAGAAATTGTACTTATTGCTTGGTCTCTTATAAGTAGAAGGGGAAAGCCTAATGTGTTCCATTCACACGATGTCCTCTAGCTGTTCGGTAAACAAACCTTTTATTCAAAACATTAATCTGTTATCTACATCATGCTAATCAAGATAAACATAAGCAGAATTAGCCCTATTACTAGCTTCCTTGTAAATACAAGGGAAATAAGAAAATGCACAGATAAAAGCGATAGTCTCATCCTTTAAAAGCCGGTCGCTGTGTGAAACAATTGAAATTTCAAACCCTTTTCTTCCCAGGAGTAAACAAACGAGAAACAAGGTAAAAAATTTCTTTCGCTTGAGAACAGTGTAAGTTACTTAAAATTGAAACCGATAAACCGGAATATCTCTAAAACGGATATCGCTACAAAAAAAAAAAGTGTATAACTAAATTCTGTGTTTTAATGAGGTCTACATGTTTTGTGTAGTAAGTTTTTGTATATCTCTTGTTTGCCAGTTATATAAAAGTCATCCAGAATGAAGAGGTCTTCAGAGGCTATTCCCAGAAAGTTCAAGATATGCATTTCGTTTGTCATAAAATTATCTTATACATAAAGTATTTCTATCAAAATTGATAGAGCCATTTTTCAAAAAATAAAAAATTTTGAAAAATTTTCCATGTAAAGGGTAGTTTGGAGTGGGCTGACTCTTTTTTTAAATTTTCGTGTCACATCCTTAGAAGATACCAAACTTAAATACAAAGTTTTGTATTTAACGAAATTTTTGGTTTTGAGCCATGCTGTCCACAGACACACACACATTGACATGTTCATAATAATATAATTATGTTTATAATAAGATACTTACTTTTAAATGATACATTTATGATAATTACGTATTCAGTCTATAAAAATGCATTTATATTTATAACGTACTTATGTTTATGAGTAATTATGGGATACTTTATTTGAGTAAGTAATAATTAAGCATTAAATGAAAACACAGGAAGAATAATAATAGAACACCGAAACGGCTGCGTCAAAAATGTGTGTGTGTGTGCGTGTGTGTGTGTGTGCACAGCGAGTTGAAGGAAGACTGGGACTGCTAAAGTATTATAAATTAATGGATCAAATGGGCTTATATACTGCGGTATTGTTCCAGGTTATGTTCTAAAAAGTGGCTAAAATTTTGACCAATTTTTGCAGAACGAATAAAATGTATATTTTGAAATCTAGCTTGAGTATCAGGAGTAGTTGGATTTGCCACTGCTAAATGATAAATTGAGGATAATGTTAGGTAACCTCAAAACATGAATTTTCCGATAAAATATACATTTTCTAATCTTTGATGAAACACAATACTTCATGTACATATTGGGCTATGGAGCAGAGTCGCAACTTGGTAAGCTATTACCCTCCCATTTGGAAGGTCCCGAGTTCGATCTCAAAATTTGCCCTCTCTGACCCATGGAATTTTCGTGTCTCCATCGGGTCGTAGTGGAAAGTTGGAGTCCGTTTGCCACGGTTTCCTTTCCATCATTTCCCTATAATTCCGTTTCCTTCTCTTCTTTCAGGTGTGCTTCCATATTCGTAATACGAGGGTCAGCTGATAAGTCCCGGGCCTCTCAAAGAAAACATCATTTACATTTTTTTTTTTTTTTTGCTTTATTTCTCAACATAAACTCCAGAAAGGCTAATATTTGTCATATCGGTGTTCTAATTTAATTAAAGCATCTCTGTAGTGCGATTTACCGCATCAATGACCTCCTCGTTGCTGTGAAATTCGTCCTCCAAGATATTTGTTGAAGTTTGGGAACAGGTGGTAGTCACTGGGTGCTAGGTCTAGTGAATAGGGTGGATGTTCAACCAATTCCTACTTTAATTTGCACATTTTGCCTATTTCAATGACAGAACGATGGGCCAGAGCATTGGCCGATTTTTGAGAAAATCAAAATTTTAAAAAATGCTTCAATGTAAAGGGTGTTTGGAGTGAGGAGTTTTCTTGAAAATCTTTATATCGCGACCTTGGAAAATACGAAATGTAAATACCTACTTTTATATTTAATGGTCTTTCAGTTTTTGAGCTATACTATCCACAGACACACACACTCACGCACAAACTTACACAAGCAAACACGGGCCTTTCTCTAAAATTTTTATTTTAGAGACAGGGGGCCTCAAAAATTACAGTTCGGGTGAAACATCGGTATCGAATTTTTGGGTGAAATACAATGCCTTTTATGTATACTATGTACAAGTACGTGTAAAGAAAGTAATTGCAAAAGGAAACCCTTCCAAAATAACTAATTTGCCCAAAATTCCATTATAAGGGTATTTCAAAACATTGGTTTGATTGACAATACTATTGACTGCTTATGTGGTCGAGTGGTCAGCGAGCTGACTTCTCACTCTTAGGTCCGGGGTTGGATTCCCGGCTGGCGCGTGGAAATGTCTTTAACTACCTACAAGTATTCACTATCCCCACAGAGTCTGGAAATGCGTGTGTGAGTGAATGTGATTAATATTATGTTCCTAACCTACAGAAACATGAGCTTTTTCACAAGTCAATGCCCCGATATTGAAGGCGCTATACAAATGAAACAAAAAAAACTGATGTTTCATTTACATGACTTTCTCTACATCTCTGCAACAAATTATTGTTAAAAAAGCTTATGCTTCTCTTTACTTCATGCTAATCAGAAAAAAAATTGTCTTATTACTTGCTTTCGTGCTAGTAGAAGGGAAATAAGGGAGTAACATAAGCTAAAGTATTAGTCAAAAGCTATGTGACTGAAGTTCCTTTGTATGGACAGGAGTTAACAATCCCTGAATGAGAAAAGTATAAGTTTTCAAAGCTGAAACCAAAAACAAGGAATATCCCAAAAACGCTCAACCCCACGAAAAAAATGTATATAACATAAATTGTGTGTTTTAATGTGCTCTACATTTTTTGTGTATTAAGTTTTTGTCCATCTCTTACGATTTAGCAGTTATGCAAAACTCCGTACAATTCATCCAGAATAAAGTAGTCTTGAGAGGCTATTCCCAGAAATTTAAAGATAAACATTTTATTTGTTAGGTAAAAATCGTTAATATACGATATTTTAATCAAAGTTTTTGAGCCTTTTTTGAGAAAATCAAAAATTCCGAAAAAAGTTCCATGTAAAGAGTAAATTTCAAGTTTGGTATTTAATGGTCTTGAGCTATACAGCCCACAGACTCAGACACACACATACACACACACGCGCGCGCACACGGACCTTTTTCTAAAACTTTTTTATTTATTTTTCTTTTGGATTCAGGGGGACCCAAAACATGTATTTTCGGTGAAATCTCGGTATCAAATTTTGGGTGCAATACAATACCTTCTCTATACAATATGTACATAGTATGTGTAGAAAAAGAAAAAAATACTATAATATTATTTCATACTACACTGATTCTGCTTCATTTTATCCGTTCCTCCTGGGGAGTGTTAGCCCAAAGAGGTCATCTGTGTACATGGCAATGAGCGTGGTGTCTACCTTATCCGTTGCTTACCAGTAAGCACACCGGTAGAGAAAATTAAACTCTTAACTGTATATTTTACCTCTGGTTATATGAAATCACAAAACGAAAGTTTTATTTAGTTTCTTATTTGTCTAAAACTGAAATCAGAGTTCCAGTGAGAGTTCTAGAACGCTTAAAACAGACACAAAAGAAAGAAAAACAATAGACAAACATAGAGGCTTAGTTGCTATAGAAACCGGGTCAAGATTTACCATTAGCCTGACATAAAATAAGACAGAAAACAATTAGTTGGGAGTCGATGCCAAGTTCTGGAGACGTCTTGTTTAATGAAGTTAATAGAACAGTTGGATATCTCGCTATGACAGACTCTCGCTACTAATTGCACAGAAAAACTTGCCGAGTCAACTGTTCGGAACAAATAATGTTCACTTGTCTGTTTAAGATCTTGATGCATTTCTATTCATTACAAGGGAGAGTGTTCTGTAATCAAGAAATAAACTGCCAGTCATTTAAGCCAGGCCAGCCAATAAACGTATACCCATTTATATTGCAAATAAAATAAATCCTCTCAAATTAGAAACCCAGAGAAGCATTTCTCTGACAGAAACCATCTCTTACAAGAAAAAAGAGGAAAATAAATCAAACGTACTAAATTACTTAAATTAAGGCAATGAATCGGTGAAACTGGCTAACAATTATGTTGATTTGTTTTATGCATTTTTAGCTCCTCCACTGCATGAATACAAAGTACATAGTAGGTAGAGAAGGCATTTCATTCCAGCGAAAATACATGTTTTAAGTCCCCTGAATCCCAAAAAAATTTAAACGTTCATTTCTCTGTCTGTTGTGGGTGAATGTGAGCAGCATAACTCAAAAACAAAAAGTCGGTTAAGCTATTAACTTGATATTTAAGTTCAGTAATATCTTCTAAGGATTCGGCACGAAAAAACCACACTAGACTAACTTTTATATGAATTATTTTTCAAAACTTTTCATTTTCTTAAAAATGGCTGTAATGAGTTTTATTAAAATTCCACATATTAATGATACATGACAAAAAGAATGTATATCCTGAATTTTCTGGAAATTCCTCTCAATTCCTCCTCCTTCAGGATAATATGCATAATTCCTAAACCGTAAGAGATTGTCAAATTCTTACAACACTATAAATGTAGATTTCGCTAAATGATTTTAGTTTTCTAAAACAGAAATCACCAATCACTTTTCTATTGCTTCTTTCTTTCTTTTATCCTGGTCAAACAAATAGATGGAACATAAGCGTCATCACATAGTAAAACTCTCTTTAAAAGTATTATTGTAAGTGACTTTTGTAAATTTAACTCTGCCACCGGCAGAACCCAATTGCAGAGAATAAATAAATAAATATATACATACAAAATAGTTTACTATCCTTTAGTGTAGTGTATTTCCTTATTTCTCTTGAATCTATAAAAATATCAAATAAAATTTCTCTCAATGTATATGTTTATTAGCATGAAGTATGTAGATAAAAGAATAAGATTTTGTACGAAACCAATAACAAGGAACATTTCGGAAATACAAACTCTACCATAACTGATATAAATCATGTGTTTTGAATACATTCATAATTTTTATGTGGTAACAATATGTATAAATTTTATGCGAAGTCACCAAGAATTAAGATTACTCCCAGAAATTTCAAGAGATACATTTAATTTTTCATAAAAATATCTTAATCATGTGTAATTTTAATAAAATCAGCTTTCGAAAAAATACCCATATTTAAGGGTTTCTTGAAAATCTCCTTTGTAGCTTTGAAACATACTAAACATAAATATTAAGTTTAATATTTAATTGTTCTTTCGTTTTTGAGTTGTGCTATTCCAAGCACTCACACCACGCACACTAACAAGCCTTATTCTAAAAATCCGATGTGTTCCTTTCACATAATTTTCTCTAGTTGTTCCAAATAGATACTATTTTTACAAAATACTATTCGTTTATTTACAGCATGCTAATTAAATTGTTCATTATCAGAATTGGTCTTATTACTTGCTTTCTTATAAGTAGCAGGGAAATACATTATTCTAAAGTATTTTAAAAGCTGGTCGCTATGTGAAACCACTGAGTTTCGGTTCGTTTTGCAAGGTGCCGTTTGAAAAAAGTTAGGTGGTTTATAAATGAAACCAAAAACAATGAATATCTATAAAACGGTCAGCTGTACAAGAAAAGAGTATACGAAATAAATTATATGCTTTATTGAAATCTATATTTTTTGTATATTAAGTTTTTGTCCATATTTTAGGGTGTACCTCCTATGCAAAATTCCGCAAATTCGTCCGGAATAAAAAGGTCTTTACAGGCTATTCCCAGAAAATTCAAAATATACATTTTATTTGTGACGCAAATATTTTTAATATGCGGTATTTTAATCAAAATCTTTAGAGCCATTTTTGAGAAAAAACATTTTCACAAATGTTTCCATGTAAGAGGAAGATTGTATCCGCAAGGGTAGATTGTGGTCGCTTTTTTTAAATTTAGTGTCTCATCCTTGGAAGATAGTTAACATAAATATCAAGTTTGGTTTTTAAGATATTTTCGTTTTTGAGCTATGCTGTGCACAGACGCAAACATTCACACAAGGACATTTTAGAAAATGCCATTTTCCGACCCAGGGAGCTTCAAAACCTGTTTTATTGAAATCTAGACATACATATTTGGGGGGAACACAATCTCTTCTCTAGTTACTATCTATATTGCATTTACATGCGTGCTAGAGAAAGGAAAATGCTTTGTTCAGTGCCCATAAAACACAAATTTTGGATGGAATACAATAATTCCCCTACTTACTATATATAATAGAGAAAGTAATAAGTCCTTGTAAGAATACTTATAGAAGAGTGAGTAGAGAAATTAGTGTGAAAGTAGAACATTGTATTTTTGCGGTAAGCACAAAGGGCTGTATTACGTAAAGCTGAAATTTTTAACATTCCTCTATTTATTTACTCTGTATGAAACTTTTGACAGAAGTAATGAACGCGCGCCCATTAAGAAACATGTGCGTAATACTGTGACGCTGTCCGCGGGTACACGCACAAACACGGACCTTTTTCTAACTATTTTTACTCAGGGGACTTCAAAACAGATTTTCGGTAAAATCTCGACATCGAATTTTTGGGTGCAATATATTCTCTAGCTATTATGTCCACTGTATGTATTTATGGTTATAGAAAGTAAAAATATTTATTCAGGGTCCTCAAAACATGTATTCCCGCTAAAATTTTTGTGTCAAAATTTTGGACGGAATACAATATTTCCCCTGCTTACTATACTTAGTACAGAAAATAATAAGCTCTGTAAGAATATTTTGTAGAAGAGTGAGAAGAGAAAGCATTTTGAATGTAGCAAATTGGTTTTTTCTGTATAGCATAAAGAGCTGTATTACGTAAAGCCGGGATCTTTAACATTCCTCTATTTATTTATTTTGTACGAAACTTTTGAGAGAAGTAATGAACGTGCGCCCATTAAGAAACATGTATGCTATGCTGTGACACTGTCCGCAGGCACAAACTCTGACCTTTTTCTAAAAAACGTTTTTTCAGATTCAGGGGAATTCAAAACATATATTTCTGGTGAAATCTCTCGAAATCAATTTTTGGGTGGAATACCTTCTCTAGCTATTATGTACCTTGTTTTATTTAGGGTTTTCAAAACATGTAAAATCTTGGTGTTAAAATTGTGGATAGATTACAATACTTGCAGTACTAACACAGAAAGTAATAAATCCTTGTAAGAATATGTTGTAGAAAAGCGAGTAGAGAAAGTACTGTGAAAGTAGCAAGTTTGATTTTGGGGTGCTGCATACAGGGCTGTAATTCGCAAAGCTGGGATCTTATTTATTTACTCTGTATGAAGAAACTTTTGACAGAAGAACAGTTTGAACGCCCGCCCATTAAGAAACATCTGTGCAATGGAATAAGATACGCTGGGATGAAATTCGCATCCTTAACAAGCACTTGGCATAAGCCGGGGGCGGCTTTATGAATTCCTTGAGTGTGGGGTTGGATGTTTATTGGAACTTTTTCATCAGGGTAGAATGCGTCTCTCAAGTTTATGACAGCGCTGTGGGATATTATGCCTCATAAATCTTCCCTTCTTTATAGCGATCTATTGCGCCAAGTGGCTCGGCTTTTGTTTCTAAATGTCCCCATTGTCATCATTTTGTGGTTGCAATTCCTGTAAAAGCGCCCGTTTGTAAGGTGATTCCCAGCCACCCTTCTGTATGTCTTCATTTGCAAAAAGTAACGTTCGTGCTTGCTTACCGATTTTGCTTTGCTTAATTCCCATTCATTTTATCGGTGATAACAGAATGAGAGTATCACATTGAAACAAAAAAGTCTTATGTATTACATTCACACGACTTGATCTAACTGCTCTACAAACAAACTTCTTACAAAGGATTATTCTCCTTTTTACACCATGCTAATTGAGATAAGCATTAACAGAATCTATTTATTATCTACTTCCTTATAAACGAAGGGAACTAAAGGAATGTGCTATGCGTAAGCGGTAGTGAAATGTTTTAAAAGCTATCGTTATGCGATTTTCATCACGAGTGAATTATTCTAAGAGATGAAAACACGAGTTGTATTTGATAAGACAATTCAACGAAATAAGCTATTAATAATTTATAATATATAGGAAAAAAGATTGTATAGGTTATGTTTGTAATACATTAGTTCTCAAATGGTAGATGAGATATTGAGAGAAGGTATGAAGGAAAAAGCAAAATAAACATGAGAAATGAAATACTTGCTCCTCAGGAAAGTCAAGCCTGGTAAATTTTCCCCATGCTTGTAAGTTAATGAGCAGAAAGTGAGTGACACCTACATATGTCAGCACGTAAGTTCTCAGAATAGCTGACGTCAGAAAAAAATCCCCTCGCGTGCTTCATGAAGACTTTATATAAAACTTAGACAGCCGTCGCTGGTTTGTAACTAACACGAATATGAGTACTTTGGTTATTTTGCAGATGTTCGCTTTCTTCCCTTGTTTTTACGTTTTAATTATTTTCCTAGTTATTACTTTCTCTACATGTACTATGTACATAGTGTATGGAGAGGGTATTGTATTGCACTCAAAAATTGGATACCGAGATTTCTACGAAAATACATGTTTTGGGTCCCGCTGAATCCAAAAAAAGCATTTTTATAAAAATGCCCATGTGGTATATCTGTGTATGTGTCTGAGGGCAGCATAGCTAAAAAAATCTAATATGTTCCATACACATGACTTTCTCTACATCGTTGTAACACATAATTGTTAAAAAGCATATTCTTCTATATATTTTATGATAATCGGGATAAACGTTAGCAGATATTGTCTTAGTTACTGACTTCCTTGTAAGTAGAAGGGAAATAAAGGAATCCATTAGGCTGAAACGATAATTAAATATTTTAAGAGCTGGTTGTCAGTGGTTGAAATCCGTTTCTATGCAGAGCCAGGAGTTTACAGCTTTTCAGGTGAGAAAAGTTTAAGTATTTTAAATCTGAAACAAATAATTAGGAATATCTCAGAAATGGCCAATTTCATGAAAAAGACGTATATGATATAAACGGTGTGTTTTAATGTGATCTACATTTCTTGTATAGTAAGGTTTTGTCTATCTCTTACGGTTTACCAGTTACGCAAAATTCAACTAAATTCATTCAGAATAAAGAGGTCTTTAGAGGTTATTTACAGAAAGTTCAAGATATACATTTTATTTGCAATATAAATATCTTTAAAATACAGTATTTAATCAAAATTGTTAGATAGACATTTTTCAGATAGACAAAATTTTCGAAATTTTTTGCATGTAAAGGGTAGTTTGAGTTGTCGCATTCCTGGAACATAGTAAACTTAAATACCAAGTTTAGTAGTTTACCGATTCTTCGTTTTTGAGTTATCGTGTTCAAGACACTCGAACACACAAACACACACGGACTTTTTCATCCTGAAAATACATTTTTTGGATACAGGGAGCCCTAAAACGTCTGTTTCTAATGAAATCTCGGTATCAAAATTTTTGGTGGAGTGCAATATCTTCTTTATACACTATGTTCATAGTACGCGTAGAGAAAGTAAAAACGAAAATTTCGTTAAATAACAAACTTGATATTTCAGTTCAGTATGTTTCATAGATGCGAAACGAAGATGATCAAAAATATCCCCGGCTAACTACCTTTCACATGGAAAAAAGTCAATAATTTTGGTTTTCTCAAAAATGGCTAAAACGATTTTGATCAAAATATTTTATATATAAGATATTTATATGACAAATAAAATGTATATCTTTAATTTTTTGGGAAAAGGCTCTAAAGAACTCTTTATTCTAGATGAATTTGTCTGAATTTTGCATTACTGGTAAACTGTCAGGGATAGACCAAAACTTACTATACAAAAAATTTAAATCTCGTTTGTGCAGTTGACCGTTTTCGAAATATCTTAAAATACTTAATATTTTTTCATACGGAAACCTGTAAACTCCTGGCCACGCAAAGAAACGGATTTTAATCCCATAGTAGCAATATTTTAAAACGTTTGACTGCCAGTTTAGCCTAGTGTTCCCTTATTTCCCTTCTATTTATAAGGAACTAAGTAATCAGGTCATTTGTGCTAATTTTTATCTCAAGTAGCATGAAATAAATAGAAGAATAAGCTCATTAACAATAATTTGTTGCAGAAATGTAGAGAAGGTCATGTGATTGAATCACAGCAGGATTTTTTTCCAAAAGTTGCTTTGAATTTATTTTGCCTCTTTTATCTCTCGTGATTATAATGATGAATCTATGGTTTGCTAGGAAACACTGCAAAACGTTCCATCTTTATTATAAATGCAACAAAAGGTGAACAAAAGTCTCATTTTAAAAAAAAATCTGATGTGTTCCATTCACATGACTTACTCTACCTGTTACACAAACAACGTTCCTTACAAAGGATTATTCTTTCATCTAGATATGCTAATCGGGATAAACATTACGAAAAATTGTATTATTACTTACTTCCTTGTAAGTAGAAGAGAAATAACAGAATACGTTAGGCTAAATCGTGTCAAATTTTTAAACTTCAACTATGTGAAACAAGTGAAGTTTGGTTCGCTTAATATGGCCTAAAATAAAACAGAGAAATGAAACAAAACGTCACTTTCCATTTGAGAAAAGTATAAGTAGTTTAAAATTGAAACCAATAACAAGGAATATTTCGAAAAGGTCAACTTCATGAAAAAAACATATATAACATAAATTGTCCATTTTAGCAATTTAAGTACGCTTTTGTCTATTTCTTACGGTTTAGCCGTTGTGCAAAGTTCTAAAAACCCCAACCAGAGCAAAGAGCTCTTCAGGCACTATTCCCAGAAAATTCTAAATATACATTTTATTTGTGATGTGAATAGTTTTAGTATGCGGAATTTTAATCAAAATCGTTAGATCCATTTTTGAGAAAGAAAAATTTGCAAAACATTTTCCATGTAAATTATAGTTTGTGGTGAGCGGATTTTCTTAAAGGTCTCGTGTCCCATCCTTGGAAGATACTAAACTTAAATTCCAAGTTTGTTTTTAATAATATTTTCTTTTTTCATCTATGCTATCAATAGACATACACACATATACACACATACACACTCACAGACACACGGACGTCCTTCTAAAATTGCATTTTTCGGATTTATGAGACCCCAAAATATATATTTCCGGTGAAATCCCGACATTGACTTTTTGGGTGGAATACAATAACTTCTCTATCCACTATGTTCATGGTAAATATGAGCTAGAGAAAGTAAATAAATATATGATGTGCTTCATTCACATTACCTTCTCTACACCACATTTCACAAACTATTTTTAAAATGCTTATTGTTCTATTAGCTTCATGTTAATCGGTATCAACTTTCGTTACACATTTACACCTTTCATTGTAAGCACAAGGAGGCCCAATAGCGGCGTATTTAAAGTGTGCAGATAATCCTTCATGCGTTCTAAACATTGCAGAACTTCACGGGGTAAATCCAAGAATACGGCGATCAGTGGTGTTGGAAGCGAGTAGCGGTGATGGAATCGCGCTCATTGAGAGGCTTGTATTAGAGTACGTGATGATACACAAGAGCAGTGTAAACATACGTTGTAAGTCTACATATTTTCCACTTCAAGTAGAAAGCGTTTATTTTTTAAAGCATAAAGATGCCTTTTATATTCACAAATAATTAAAAATTCTATTTCATCTATCTATATCCGCCAATAACTAGTTTTGTAATTGTGTAAATGTAATGTTTTGATTTAACTTTAGAGACTAGACCCATTGTAAGGTTAAATCAAAACATTAAGGCACCGTAACAAAAACCGTGCATGAAAGTAGTGTTTCACTGTATTACTACTTATTATCTTTTGTTATATTATAATTGCCATCATTATTAATAATTTGCGTCAAAATAAGAATAAAACATGAAATATACATAACAAAGCACATGCAGTCATGAGAGCACGTAGTACAGTGAAATTTTACATGGCTTCGTGTTTTCATGTTTTCTTTGCAATGCTTTGATGTTTTGTTTTCGTGTTAGAGTATAATACAAATAAGTAGTAATAATATTAAAAACAATTTAATAATCATACAGTAAAACACTACTGGCTCTGGTGTTTGCATGTAATCGTTTTCATGTTTTGACTTAATCTGCTGTCGTACGATCTTATTAGTTGTTCTGCAATACCATAACAAAGTAGTAGTAGTAGTAGTAGTAGTAGTAGTAGTAGTAGTAGTAGTAGTAGCAGTAGTAGTAGAAGTAGTAGTAGTAGTACTATTAGTAGTAGAAGTAATAATAATAATAATAATAATAATAATGAGAATAATACAGCGAAATGTTACGTCATCTCGCGTTGGAATGTTTGTTACACACATTTATGTTTAGTTTACTCCATTTATGCACTTAGTGCGTATTAATAATAATAATAATAATAATAATAATGAAAATAATAATAATAATAATAATAATAATAATAATAATAATAATAATAATACAATGAAACACTACGTGCTCTCATGCATTAATGTTTTGATTTAACCTTATAATGGGTTCTACTCTCTAATGATAAATAAGAATAGCGTATTACACATTTACAAACTATGTAGTTAATGGCAGATATTGATAGTTGAAATAGACTTTTTAATGTCTTTTGAATGCAAAAGGTGACTTTATTCTCTAAAACACAAAGGCTCTGTAATTGAAGTTGAAAACATGTTAACCTTCCCGTGTGTTTACACTATTCTTGTATATCATCACGAAGCATATCAATCTCTTTCACTGATTACGCTGATATACAAGAGGGTAAGAAGTAGTTCGCTCCTCGCTTCCAACGCCACTCACCGACGTACGCTTGGATTTACCCTGTGGAGTTCTGAAATTTTATAACGCACGATGGATTATCTGCACACGCGATATACGTCGCTGTTGGGCCACCTGGTTTAAGGAGGACCCAGTAAGCTAAAACGATAGTCAGATTTTTAAAATGTAGATAACTTTAAAAAGCATGCTGCACGCACGCAAGAAAAAAATAGAGTATATCATACTATTTACGTGTTGCGACACAAATATTTTCAAGAAAACCCCCTCAACCCAATCTACTCTTTCCAAAATTTTGAATTTCTCAAAAATTGCTCTAACGATTGTGAATAAAATATATGTTTACTATATTTCCATGTCAAATAAAATGTTGATCCTCTTTCTCTTGTGAATAGCCTCTAAAGTCCTCTAAATTTTTGTGCACATAATTTTTGCAAATCTGGCAAACCGTAACACATAGACAAAGACTAACTACACAATAAATGCAGATCTCGTTAAAGCAGAAAATTTGTTTCCTTTTTTGTGGACATAACTATTTCCAAGGCATTCCTTGTTATTAGTTTACATTTTCAAATAATTGCACTTTTTCAAATGGGAAGTCGTTATGCACCCTTTTACTTTCTCTACGACGTGCGTTGTAGGTAGAAAAGGTTTTGCATTCCACCAAAATCTTCGAACACGAAGTTTCATTGGAAGTACCTATAAGTTTTAGGGTTCCTGAATGAAAAAGTAGTTTTAGTATGTGAACAGTATAAGTAATTTAAAATAAAAATTGTAAAACACCAAGCTTAAAACTTAAGTTAAATATATTCCAAAGATTCAGTACAAATATTTTCAAGAAAATCCTACTCTCGGAAATATCCTTTACTTGCAACTTATTGTTGTTTCCTGAAATGTTCTGGTACGTTTGATTAAAATACCACATGTATAAGATATTTTCCTGAGAAATGAAATGTACATCTTGAATTTTCTGGGAATAGCTTCTGAAGTCCTCTCTGAATAGATGTTATATAACTGGTAAACCGTAAGCGATAGAACAAGCTTACTACTCAAAAACTATAAATCTTGTTAAAACACAATTTATGTAATATATTTTTTTTAAACTTAACCGTTTTCTTGACATTAATTTCAGTTGCAAACTACCTAAACTGTTTAAACGGAAAGTCATTTTCCGTTTCAGATCTATTTTTTAACTCCTGGAAATTAAAAGAGAACCTAATTTCAATTGTTTCACATAGCGATAGTTTTAAAAGACTTGACTTGACTTGGCCTAGTGTGTTCGCTTATTGCTCTCCTACTTACGGGAAGCAAGCAATAAGACAAATTCTGCTAATGCTTACCTCAATTGGCATGATATAGATAAAAGAATAGTAATCTGTGGTATAGAAAGACATATGAATGGAACACATCAGATTTTTAGAAAAAGGTCCTGTGTGCATATCTGTATATATTTGTGTCTGTGGACTGTTAAATAGTATTCTTGGTATAGTTTATCATCTTCCAAGGATAAAATACGAAGATTTTTATGAAAATGCTCCACCCGAAACTACCCTTTAAATCGAAAACTTTTTGAAAACGTTGTTTATCTCAAACTGGCTCTAACGATTTTTACTAAAATACCGTACATTGATAGTATATAGCGTACTAAAAACGGTAAGCTATTCTTATCAGAGAATTCATATGGGATAACGAGGTTCGCAGGGCCGAGTTTTCCCACGTATTTTCGACATTACAGTTCGTGGTTAGCTAATTACTTTTTGAAATACTTTAAAAAACTGTAAAAAACAATAATAAATCAAAATTATTTCTCAATATTTTATTGAACATTAAGAAAAACTGAATTATCAATGTTAACAAATGAAAAGCTACATCTAAATAATATGGACAGAGCCTTCTTATACATCCTTTTGTTAATGAATTTTGCAATAGATCCTTTACTTGAAGTAGCACATATCTTGGTTGTTATGCTATTTGTTTATATAGTCGAATTGAATTTTTCGATTTTTCACAGTTATTATGAAGCAGTAACATTTTATAAAAATGAGCGACGTTGCTATTGAAGAAGCTGCAGATCTAGCGAAGTCGAAGTCAAGATATGTTGATGGTTACGTCATTTCCTAATTGTACTGTAAGTATTAATGGCCTCTCAAACTCTTACTGTAAGTACTTACAGTTCTTGTTGACATGGCAATTAATAAATTAATTGTAAATTTAGCCTTTAGTACCAAATATGTGTTCAGAATGACTAACTTACAAATCAAGTATATCAAAAACATATTTACATCACAAATAAAGTGTATATTTGAATTTTCTAGGAATAGCTTCTGAAGAACTCTTCACTCTGAATAAATGTTGTATAACTGGTAAAACGTAAGATATAGACAAAAACTTCCTATACAAAATATAAATCTAGTTAAAACACAGAATTTGTCACTTTTTTTAATTTCTGAGGCAATCTACGAGACGCTAACCGCAGGATAGGAATTAGGTTAGAAAGTACGTAGGCAGGTAAGGAATGTTTTTAAACGGCGACGCTAGAGGTTAATGAATTGCGTTTGTTTAACAAGGTTAGTTCCGCGACGTGGAAGTTAATCGGGAAGCTTTGCCTTCAGATTCAATCAACAGAAGACAACTCACGTCAAACCTTCCCTACCACAGCCACCTTCTAAAAGATACTGGGATGTAACACGTAGCCTTCTAAAGCAATATATAACACCATTTCTTATATGGCTTCAAATTAGCGCTGTTTCTAACAACAACAAAAGTTTATCTCGAGACTGCCTCCGTGGTCGAGTGGTCAGCAAGCTGACTTCTTACGCAGAGGTCACGGGTTCGATTCCTGGCTGGGGTGGAGAATTTTTCTTTAACCAGAATTATTCCCTAGTCCCATAGAGTCTGGAAGTATATGTGTGACTGTATGTGTTTGGGAAAAACGAGTTGTTTCTAATGATAAGCCCCCGATATGACCTTATGTTAACGAGGGCTATATAAATTAAAAAAAAAGTTTATCTGTACTGATGAGTAGTTCAGGAACCGGGTATATAAATCTAATGTTTTCCATTTCCATGACTTTACCTACTTACAAAAAATCTGATGTGCTCCAATGGTATGAGTTTCTCTACATCTCTATAACAAATTATTGATAAACTGGTTATTCTTCTAATGCATGCTAATCGAGATAAAACGGTATTATTCCATGCTTCCCTGTAAGTAGAAGGAAAATAAGTTGGTACTATAGGCTAAAGCGACAGTCAAATCTTTTAAACGCAGGTTGCTATGTAACTGAAATTCCTTTGTTTGTTTGGCCAGTAGTTGATAAATTTCCATATGAGAAAATAAATGGCTATTCTTTTATTTCATGCTAACCGATATAAAATTAGCTTAACGTTCTTATTATATGTGATTGAATTATTTATTTTTGTATGGTCAGAGGTTGACAAATTGGGAAATTATAAGTATTTTAAAGCTGAAACCAATAACGGAGAATACCTCAGAATCAGTCAGCTCAACTAAGTAACTTATATAACATGAATTATATGTTTTAACGAGATCTAAATTTGTTGTGTAGTTTTCGTCATTTTATTACGGTTTACCAGTTATGCAAAATTCATCCAGAATAAAGAGGTCTTCAGAAGCTACTGCCAGAAAATTCAACATATATATATATATATATATATATATATATATATATATATATATTACTTGGCATGTAAATAACTTTATTAAACGGTTTTTAATCAAAATCGTTAAAGCCGTGTTTGAGAAAATCAAATTCTTTTTCCATATAAAAGGGTAGTTAGTGGTAGAGAGAATTTCTTGAAAATCTTCGTGTCGCATCGATGAAAGATAATGAACTTAAATATTAATTTTGGTAGTTAATGGACTTTTCGTTTTTGAGTTATCCTGCCCACAGCCACGCATACGGAAATGTTTCTAAAAATGATTTTTTTAATTCAGAGAGTCTCAGAACATGTATTTCCGGTGAAATCTGCGTATCGAATTTTTGGGTGGAATACAATACCTCCTCTGTACACTATTTACATAGTACGTTTCTGAGCTATGTTATCCACAGACCCACACACACGCGCGCAGACATACACATGGGATCTTTTTCTAAAAATGCCTTTTTGGATTCAGTGGGACCAAACATACATTTGGGAAGTGATCTTGGTATCGAATTTTTGGGTGCATTACAATACCTTCTCTATACACTAATTACGTAGTACGTGTAGAGAAAGTAAAAATCACGTTATCGCGATACTTCTTTACAACGAAAAAAATCGCAGAAAGAAAATCAAAACACTTATATCTAACGAAAACACATGGAATAATTATATTGCCCCAGTGATTTCTACCTCGGTATGCAACAAGAAAAATTTGAGCAAATACACAAAATGGAAGAGATTTATGGGGTTGGGATGTAAGTATTGCCTAAAATCTTTACACCTATATTGAGAAGGTAAAACGTGTAAATCGTTGTTTGGGATGTGTGAATTTGGTGAGAATCTTGCGAAACATTCTTCGAAGATTGTGGTCATATTGAAACAAATATAAACAGCCAAACAGTCATGACCATGAACGTCTTTCCTCTCAAAAGGACGGGCACATCTACGTCATCTCGGTTTCAATGGTCCGTATTCATGAGGCTTTCATAGAGGTAAGGGATAGAGCAAAACTTTGTGGCCGGTGCTCTAGATTTATCTCCATGCAATTTTTATTTTTGTTGCTTCTTGAAGGGCAAAGTTTATGAGACAAATCCCAACTTTGTGCACGAATCCGAAGAACTTTCAAAGTTTTACTTAAGGTATCGATGTCGCAGTTAGACCACGTGCATTTGAATATGATATAACAAGCAATGCACGCATTGATTCTCAAGAGTCCGAGCTTCGAAAATATGCTACAAGAAAATACTTTATCTACTTAGCATTCAAAAGCAGGCCATTAATTGATATATTTCTATTGCAAAAGCTTTTGTTTATTTTCGTATAAAGTAAATAGCATGCCATTATGTATTTTCACATGGCAAAGAGTTACAAAATTCTTTATAACTTACATGTTGATTCTTAACAAATAAACATTTACCTGTCCAACTTTTAGTACAGTATACCCTCGATTATCTGGGGTAATGTGGGTGAGAAGGAGCATGAATAGTTGAAAAACATGAGTAATCAAGAAACCCCCTATTTAATGCTTTTAAAGTACAACATACATACGGAAATAGGAAATTGCTGTTAAAAGCCTTTTTCACCATATATTCTTTGTTCAAAAGTTTATTCTACAGCTGTAATCTATAGAATTCTCAAGAAAGTCACTCCACGTAAAATTTCACTTTATATTGAAAAAAATCTGATGTGTTCCATTCACATGACTTTCTCTATATCTCTGCAACAAATTATTGTTAGAAGGCTTATGCTTCAATTTACTTCATGCTAATCGAGAAAAAATTAGCAGAAATAGTCTTATTACTTGCTTCTTTTTAAGTAGAAGTGAAATAAGCGAGTGGCAGAGGATAAAGTGGTAGTCAAAAGCTGGTTGCTATGTGACTGAAGTTCCTTTGTTTGTATGGACGGGAGTTGACCTAATCCAGTATGAGATAAGTATAAGTTTTTGAAAGCCGAAACCAAAAACAAGGAACACCTAAAAAGTATCAGCTCCACGAAAAAATCTATATAACGTAAATTGTGTGCTTTAATTTGCTCTATATTTTTGTGTGCTAAGTTTTTGTCCATCTCTTACGGTTTACCAGTTATGCAAAATTCCGTAAATTTCATCCAGAATAAAGTAGTCTTAGAGGCTATTCCCAGAAAATTCAAGATGTACATTTTGTCAGAGCCATTTGTGAGAAAATCAAAATTTTCGAAAAACGTTCCATGTAAAGGGTAGTTTGGGGTAGGAGATTTTCTTGAAAATCTTCGTGTCGCATCCTTGGAAGATACCAAACATAAATACTATGTTTGGTATTTAACGGTCTTTTCGTTTTTCAGCTATGCTGCCAACAGATACACACTCATACAGACAGACACAAACATGGACATTCTACTAAAATGCTTTTTTTGGATTCAGGGGGACCCAAAACATACATTTCCGGTGAAATCTCAGTATCTAATTTTTGGGTGCATTACAATACCTTCTCTATACACTATGTACATAGTGTATAGAGAAAGTAAAAAAGGTCCGGTGTGTCTGTGTATGTTTCTATGGACAGAATAGCTCAGAAAAGAACAGTCGGTTAAATACCTAACTGGGCATTTAAGTTCAGTATCTTCCGAGGATGCGACATGACGATTTTCAAGAAAGCACTCCACCTCAAATTACCCTTTACATGGAATATTTTTCGAAAATGTTTATTTTCTCAAAAACGGCTCTAAAATTGTTGACTAAAATACTGCATTTAAAGATATTCACATCACAGATAAAATGTATATTTTGTATTTTATGAGAATAGCCTCTACAGAGAATTTTGCATAACTGTTATACCGCAAGAGATAGACTAAACTTACTACACAAAAAATGTATATCTCGTTAAAATACATGATTTACGTTTCTCTTGTAGAATTGACCGTTGTTATTGGTTTAAATGTTAAATTAACTTTACTCAAACGTAATCATACAAAGCAAACCGAACTTCAATTGTTTTACATAGCAACCAGATTTTAAAGATTTGTCTTTTGGTTTAGCGCAATGTATTCTCTTATTTCCCTTCTACTTACAAGGAAGCAAGTAATAAGACCAATTCTGCGAATGTTTATCTCAATTAGCATGACATAGATAAAAGAATTATTTTTGTAAAAAACTTGTTTGTGGAACAGCTAGAGGCAGTTATGTAAATGGAACACATCAGAGTATAGATGTATTAAGTATAGATGATAAAGCAATTCAATATTGTCATCTGTTAGAAGTAAACGTAAAGGAAGAAACCTAAATCGCACTTGATTAGTTGCGTAGTTATTTTTAGATGTGATCAATGCTGGAAGAAATGGAGACCAAAATCCTCTTAGCAGCGTCCCAAGAGTGTTACAGCAGCTATGTGTGTCACAGTTGATGGATTTAGTAGCCTGTTGGCATATACACTTAAGTGAAATGACTCTCAGAAAATGAGTGCGAAGATTTATTTTTCTTTTCTCTTCTTCAATGTTTTACTTGCCTTCAGCAACGTCGTGGTCCCATACTTCACTTCCTTGTATTGTATTCAAGAATATGAGATGAAGAAAAGCTGCTTATTTTCCTGGAAGCTGAAGGAGAGCACAACTGTTTGATAATGCTGAGAATTCCTAGCTACGTTATTACCAGCACCAGAATTTGTTTCACTTATACTGTTGTTATGAAGAGAAAATTCGTTTACGTGCGTATGTAGAATATCCTAGATACCACTCAGTTGAATTTGACAATTCTTTCACTTCTGAATATCACTGTTCTTCCGGATCGACATCAAGCGTATGCGAGCATAAAAGTATTAAGGAGAGAGTATTTCCATATAAATACCATCCAATTTCTATCCCGTTTTGTTGAATATAACTATCACAGGATATTTTTGGAGGGTTTATTTTTGGAAAATATAGTAGATTTAAATGACTCCATGATGCAATAGGTCATTGGAAGGTAACCAGAAAAGTAGTATTCCATATACTGTCATCATCGATTTTAACCAACCCAGATGAATCAGGCGGTTTCTTCCGTTACTGTTATTCGAAAGGTCCCAGGTTCAATACCCGGAGATCACGTACTCTGTTCCTGGGATTTTCCGCGGTTTTACTGGGCTACCATGGTAAATTCTGCTTTTTGTGAATTTATTTGTTTTAATTACCATGGCTTCCCCCCCCCCTTACTACCCTTATTTTGTCTCCTTCTTTCCATCTTTCGGGTCTGGTTGCTAAGTCCAATGGGCTGAGCGCAAGTGGTGCAGCTTCCTCACTGTCCGCACCTGGAGATTCGGTTTGGAGCCTTCAGTGTCCCTTTCTCACCCTCTCTCGAAGTTGTGCTGTCTCGTCAGTGTGACGGGGAAGTTGTTAGTGACTTGTGTGCGTTTCTTTAATTAGGCTTTACGAAACGAGAGGCCATCCGGGATCGCACTAGGCGATGTGTCCCCCTCCGTATCTTACCTACATCCCTAGATAATCAGACTCACTCCTATTTTGCTGAAATATGTATTAATTATTACTTTCTCTACAAGTACTACGCACATTGTAAGCAGAGAAGGTATTGTTCTCCACCCAAAAGATTTATATTGGAAATATATGTTCTGAGGTCCACTAATACAAAAAAGCACTTTTAGAAAAATGCCTATGTGTGTGTATGTCTGTGGTCAGCATAGCTCAAAATCGAAAAGGTGTTAATTCCAAACTTGGTATTTAAGTTTTCAACGATGCGTCTAAAACATCCGCTTTACATGGAAAAAGTTTTGAAATATTTGATTTTCTCAAAACGATTCTATAACAGCTACAAGGTTACAATAAGTAAGCCTCTTTAAGTGAGGCAACTAAGTATTTCTGAATCCTGTTAATCACACAACGTACTATTTGGTCTATGTCAAGAGTCATAATTCCTATGTTCAAACAAAGGCGGTAGGAACGCAACTACTTCTGGAATCCTGTGTTTCACATACTCTTCCTCCATTAAATGTTACGTATCATGATCACCAGGTCCAAAAAAATCTTGTGCTCCATTCACATGACTTTCTCTACATCTCTGCAACAAATTAGTGTTCAAAAGCTTACGCTTCTAATTACTTAATGCTAATCGAGAAAAAAATTAGCAGAAATGCTTGCTTCCTTGTAAGCAGAAGCGAAATACGGGAGTACTGTAGGTTAAAGTGATAGTCAAAAACTGGTTTCTATGTGACTGAATTTCCTTTGTTTGTATGGACAGGAGTTGACATATTCCTTTATGAGAAAAGTATGTTTTTCAAAGCTGAAACCAAAAACAAGGGATATCTCAAAAAATGATCAACTCCACGATGAAAATGTATATAACATAAATTGTGTGTTTAAATGTGTTCTACGTTTTTGTGTGATAAGCTTTTGTCTATCTCTTATGGTTTAGCACTTATGCAAAATTCTGTAAAATTCACCCAGAATAAAGTAGTCTTCAGAGGCTATTCCCAGAAAATTCAAGATATACATGTTATTTTTCAAGTAAATATCTTTCATATATGATATTTTAATCAAAATCGTTAAAGCAATTTTTGAGAAAATCAGAAATTTTCGAAAAGCGTTCCATGTCAAGGGTAGTTGGGGGTTGGGGATTTTTTGAAAATATTCGTGTTACATCCCTGGCATATACCAAACTTAAATAGCAAGTTTGGTATTTAACGGTCTTTTAGTTGTTGAGCTATGCTGTCCACAGACACTCACACAGATACACATACGCACAGGGGGACCCTAAACATGTATTTCCGGTAAAATCTCGGTATCAAAATTTCGGGTGCAATACAATAGTTTCTCTTTACACTATGTACATAGTACGTGTAGGGAAAGTAAAATAACTGACTAGCTCGGCAATTACTTCGGTGTCTCGCACGACCTACCTATTGTGAGTGTCACGTATCAATCATATTTATCGTGTCCAAAAGCTCCTGGCGGGCGCAGCAATTATTTCTGTTATTCAGTTTCACACTATCTTTCGGTCCGTATCATGTAATTATCATAGTTACTATGTCAAAAAATTCTGTGATTGTTTCTGCAATATTGTGTTTTCTCACAGCCTACCTTTTGTCAGTAACACCATGATCACAACTCCTGACCAACTCGGCAACTAGTTCTTGAATGCTGGATTTCACACAGCCTATATTTTGGTCAGTAACATCATATCCAAAATCCCCGACCCGCTCGGCAACTACTTCTGCAATAGTGTATTTCACACAGCCTATCTTTCGGTCACAAACACCTGGCCGAAACCCCTGATGGACTCGGCAACTACTTCTGCAGCACTGTATTTCACACAGCCTACCTTTCGGTCAGTAATATCTGGTGAGAACCCCTGATGCACTCGGCAACTACTTATGCAGCACTGTATTTCACACAGCCTACCTTTCGGTCAGTAATACCTGGCGAGAACACCTGATGCACTCGGCAACTACTTATGCAGCACTGTATTTCACGCAGCCTACCTTTCGGTCAGTAACACCTGGCCAGAACCCCTGCTCGTCTCGGCAACTACTTCTGCAGCACTGTATTTCACGCAGCCTACCTTTCGGTCAGTAGCACCTGGCCAGAGCCCCTGATGGTCTCGGCAACTACTTCTGCAGTACTGTATTTCACACAGCCTACCCATCGGTCAGTAACACCTGGCCAAAACCCCTGATGGAATCGGCAACTACTTCTTCAATTCTGTATTTCACACAGCCTACCTTTCGGTCAGTAACACCTGGCCAGAGCCCCAGAACCCCTGACGCACTCGGCAACTACTTCTGCAATACTATATTTCACACAGCCTACTTTTCGGTCAGTGGCGCCTGGCCAGAACCCTTGATGGACTCGGCAACTACTTCTGCAATCCTGTATTTCACACAGCCTACCTTTCGGTCAGTAACACCTGGTCAGAACCCCTGACGGACCCGGCAACTACTTCTGCATTACTGTATTTCACACAGCTAATCTGCAATACTGTATTTCACACAGCCTACCTTTCGGTCAGTAACGCCTGGCCAGAACCCCTGAGGGACCCGGCAACTACTTCTGTAGTACTGTATTTCACACAGCCTACTTTTCGGTCAGTAACACCTGGCCAGAATCCCTGATGGACTCGGCAACTACTTCTGCAATACTGTATTTCACACAGCCTAACTTTCGGTCAGTGACGCCTGGCCAGAACCCCTGATGGACTCGGCAACTACTTCTGCATTACTGTATTTCACACAGCCTAACTTTCGGTCAGTGACGCCTGGCCAGAATCCCTGATGTACTCGGCAATTACTTCTGCAGTACTGTATTTCACACAGCCTACTTTCGGTCAGTGGCGCCTGGCCAGAACCCCTGATGGACTCGGCAATTACTTCTGCAATACTGTATTTCACACAGCCTACTTTTCGGTCATTGGCGCCTGGCCAGAACCCCTGATGGACCCGGTAACTACTTCTGCAGTACTGTATTTAACACAGCCTACTTTTCGGTCAATGGCGCCTGGCCAGAACCCCTGATGGACTCGGCAATTACTTCTGCATTACTGTATTTTATACAGCTTACATTTTGGTCAGTAACATCATATCCAAAAAACCCTGACACGTTCAACAATTACTTCTACAATCCTGTGTTACACACAGCCTACCTTTTGTCGTAACACTATGGTAAAAACCGCTGACCAACTCGGCAACTACTTCTGCAATACTGTATTTCACGCAACCTGCCTTTTGGTCAGTAGTGCGAGCTTCTCCTTCATGGCGTTAGTTCATTAGGCCTGTTTCCAATAGAGAGCATTAATCTGTGCATCTGTTATTGGTCTTATGTGCCTTAATTCTTTTGCTTTGTAATTAATTAAGAAGACGATACTCTATTAGAGATAATTATTTTATGTGTTCAAACCAGTTGTCTCTAATTTTGATTATATTGTCTACCACGTTAGAAATGTTTAACTCTTCCATAATTCGTTTATTTATTTGTTTGTCCATATGAATCAGCACATTAGAAATGTTTTGATCCTTCATAATTTGTATATTTGAATCATTTTCAATTGCACACCAAAAATAGGTGACAATTATCATTACATTATCCCAAAGTTTATAAGGACTTTCAATGTGAACGGCATGTATTGCATTCTGAGTCCGAGGAACACGCTCCCTATTCTCACGTTTTTGGTATCATAAGCACATAATTAGATAGTAATAATTTCTCGTAATAGCTCCTAAATGGGACAATTAGCAAGTGATTTCTTATAAACCGTAGTAGGTTACTAATTTTGTCTGCTTCTCAACAATCTTTTCGAGCTGTAAATCTAAAATCTAACAAACAATACAGAATCATTCTGTTGATAATTTATAACATATTTCATTAAATATACCACCGACCTAATTACTTAAATAAACACACTAACCTTAGCATTGAAACACATTAATTTTCTTTGTTTATGCTTCTGCTATTCGAGAAACTACTACCAAACACCACACACGTATTGACCATTATACTGGTTCAAAATTACAGTCTAAATTTACTGCTTAATTGAACATTTAACAGCACAAAATCTTGTTTTTTGTTGCACATTTAACCCACACAATGCGCACTCATCTCAAAAGTGTAGTTCTAAATGAAAGGCTTGGCAAAAACCTGCTTCACCAACCTCAATGCATAAGGATAAGGCTTTCCGATCTATTCTCACTATATCTGTGGTCAATGTACACTGCCATATCCAAAATCTCCTGACCGCCCGGCAACTACTTCTACACGTTCGCTTGGCACACAGCCTATTGTCAAGGTTACGAAACGGCCAAATTGCCTGTTCGAACCCCCCTCGTAATAGATGTGTCGAGTTTCTGCTTGGGCTCTGCAAGTTATACTCTTCACTTAAGATCTAGTTTTAAATAACGTTGTGGAGTTACAAATGCTATGATTGTATTAGGTTTGAGTATGTGTTTTACTGTTTCCTAAGTCTACACATACACACACATATCGTCGTACAGGTAACACTTAATGTTCACGAAGGGTACTCTTTCTTTTGAGCAAACACCCACGCTAAACCTTCATACTCCACGAACCTAGAACACCGCAATGAAGGGAAAAACAATGTAAATAAAGCATATAGATAAGAGACCACCCTGGCATTCGCCTACCGACACGAGGAAACCACTAAAAAGTGTGGAATTTTAGTCAAACGTTCTACAATCACGCCCTCTGAATCACATAATGGCATGGGTAGGCATGATCATTGAAACATAGACTAGTAAGCAGGAGACCGCAGTCCAAATCCCAACTGGAACCTCCCACTGACTAAAGTTTTTACCACGTTTCCTTCAATCATCAGAACTGACAAATCCCGGGGAGGTAAACTAAATATTCTGCTTGCAAGTTTCCTTTCCCAAATTTCATTACCTCCACTTCGCATATGATCAACTATCACAAAAACTTGATACTATAACACGCAGAAGTTAAAGGCATAAAAACTGATACATTTCCTATTAAACTAATACCCCGAATTGTTTTTCTTTTTTTTTTTTTTGCATTATTAATTACTATTCCTAACATCTATGGAAACAGTTTTATGGTGATTTATTGCAAACCTAACTACGGAATGTCGCCCTCCATGATGTAAAGCTAACATAATATCCTCTAACATCCAAGATTTCATGTTTAAACCGGGTGGAAGATGATGCATTTTTTCGGACGGGAAGAAAAGCCGTCGGTCCCGAGACCATGTAAAAGAGCCCAATATCCAGAAAGCAAATTCCCCTTGGCTAAATTTTGTCGTTATCACGTCTGCAAGTAGTGATTCCATCTATGGGCGATGAGTTCATATCTCGCCACCAAGTGCGCATAGTGGTGATGTCGCGAACTAGAAATCCCATTGATTATGAAACCACCGTTAAGGTGGCCCGATACACCTACATGGCACGACGGTACTTGAATTCTAACACCAAGCTTTTTATGAATTTTACTTTCTTTACTACATACACCAGTAGAGGTGTATACCCAAAAAGTATACACCGATATTTAACATGATATAATTAAATATAATAATTTGAATTAAATAATTAAATACAGTAATTTTATTAAAAGGTGAGTGTGTGCCTTTAAACAGCATAGCTTAAAAAACGAAAAGGTTATTAAATACCAAACTTGGTACTTGAATTTAGTGTCTTCCAAAGCTGCGACACGTAAATTTTCAATAAAATGTCTCCACCCTAAATTACCCTTTACATGGAGGATTTTTCGAACATTTCTAGTCACTCAAACGATATGACTCTTAAAGATGTTTACCAAAATACCATTAATAATATTTGCATGCCAAATAAAATGTACATGTTGAATACCCTGGGAATAACCTGAGAAGTCCTCTTCATTTTATTTGATCTGCAAAACTGGAAAATGTCAAGCCAAATGTACTAAAGAAAAATTGTAAACCACATTAATAGCATAAAATTTATTTTAAATGATTTTTTGTTAAGCCATTTCCGATAATGAGTCACTCATTCAAAGTCCTTTTGATGTTGAGTTGTTTCTCACAATTGCATAAACAAGTATAGAATTTTAAGGCCAGTGTCAAATTGTTAAGCATTTCACTCCGAATACTTGTTGTATCTAATACAAACGAGTGTCAAATCTATTTCTGCAAAGGGTTATCCTGATTAAAATGAACTATATAGAAATATTCAATTTGGTAAGAATCTTTTATAGGAATATATCCATAAATTAACGATAGAGGGCAATAAAGTCAAGTGAGTATAACACATAATTTTTCTTTACTTTCTCTACACGTACTATGTACATAGTGTATAGAGAATGTATTGCAATCCACCAAAAATGTCGATACCGAGATTTCACCAGAAAAACCTGTTTTGGATCCCCCTGAATCCAAAAAAAGTATTTTTGGAAAAAGGCACGTGTGTGTCTGTGGGCACCACAGCTCAAAAACGAAAAGACTTAAATACCAAACTTGGTATCTAACGATTTTGACTAAAATGTCATATATTAAGGATATTACCTGACAAATAAAATGTACATCTTGAATTTTCTGAGTATGGTCTCTGAAGACTACTTGATTCTGGATGGATTTTACGGAATTTTACATAACTGCTAAACCTTAAGAGATGGATAAAACCTACCACACAAAAAATGTAGAGCACGCTAAGACACACACTGTGTGTTATATACATTTTTTCGTGGAGTCGGTTGTTTTTTGAGTTATTCCTTGATTTTTATTTCACCCTTTAAAAACTTATACATTTCAAACAGGAATTTCTCAACTCCTGTGCATACATACAAAGGAACTTCAGTCACATAGCAACCAGATTTTGACTATCACTTTAACCTATGGTACTCCCTTATTTCGCTTCTACTTACAAGTAAGCAAGTAATAAGGCTATTTCTACTACTTTTTTCTCGATTAGCTTGAAGTATATAGAAGCATAAGCTTTTGAACAGTAAGTTGTTGCAGAGATGTAGAGAAAGTCATGTGAATGGAACATATCAGAGGTTTTGATTAGGAGCTCCTCAAAGTAGGTATCTATTATCTCAAATGTCAGTAGGTTTAACCTTCCTTTTGTAACGCCATTTCCTTAAGCCCATTCCTCAACTTCCCCAAATCCATGTTATATGCTCCCCCTTTCTTAACCGCTCACGGTAACAGATTTCTCTAATTAGAGATTAGTCCGTGTGAATAATTCGCCGGCGGTATTTTACTGAGTTAGCTTTACCTCCTTGCAGCCCAAACTTCCTTTTGACTCTGGAACCAGTCGAGCCCAGAGAAATCAGAAACCCAGCTGATCGAGGTTAAGCTAGCTGCCGGATACTCTCAAATGACTGAATTCGCTTCGGCGGTACATATACTAAAATTGGAACGATACAGAGACGATTAACATTTCCCCTGAGTAAGGATGACACGCAAAATCGTGAAGCATTCCACTTTTTTTAGCTGTTTACATCCCTACCGATCTACATAATGGACCATCAACGACCCGCGCAATTTGTGCGGCTTTTTTGGGCCTGTTACCAACTCCGAGGACAGTGCTGAGCCCCCGTTGTACGAAGCCTATTTTTCTTCAAGGTGGCCGAGTGGTTAGGTCAATCGTCTCTCGCCAAGACAGCCCGAGCTCAATCCCAGGCGACCGCATGTGGGATTTGCGGTGGACAAAGCGGCGCAGGGGCGGATTTTCTCCGGATTCTTCGGCTTCCCCCGCCATCGCATTCCACCAGTGCTCCATCTTCATCCATGTATCATCAGTGTAAACGCGGGCGTTAATTTTACAAAGTATCTTTACGTTGGTGGAAGTCAAATATATATCACTTCAAATATTTTCGCGTTATTTAAAACGCGTAAAATCAACTATATGCGTCATTTCCTAGGATCCTCCGCCTAGAAAGTATCGCACGTATGAGGACACGAGCGACCTCAATCGGCCAAAGATTGTCCACGAGTGCTATTTTTCTTGCTTCTGGCTAGCTAATTCTATACATTTTTGGCTTCAAAATCAAGAAAAACACGTCGCCACGAAACTTGTTTACAACAAAAACAAAATCGCAGAGAGAAAACCAAAACGCTTCTAACGAAAACACACAGAACACTTAATTTGCCACCAGTGGTTTTGATTTCGGTACGAAACAAAAAACATTTGAATAACATATCTATACAAAATGGAGTACAAAATCACAACATGTAGATGACACAGTATGGGAATATAAATATTTGCTCATACTAAATGTGTAAGGTATATGCTCGGGAAAGAAAGGGTGCTACTTTTAAAGCTGGATGTAAAACGCTAGAGCAAGAGAGAGCAACAATAGAGTGCTATCTCAGGTTTACTTCTGTCAACCACCACTGTACTTCTAATCTCCGGAGTCACTTACAGTACCAACCGTTCAGTTTAAGTTCCATCAAGTCATGTCGGCGTATATTGAAGCATCATTATAGCGGTTTCTTGATCACGAAATTTCTAGCTGGGGAGTTCGCCTCTATATGCACATGGTAAAGAGAAATCAACTCAACGCACATAATAGCACTATAGCAGAAAATCCCTCCGTGGTGTAATGGTTGCCATACTAACTGCATATACTCGAAGTCGTAAGTTCAAACCCAGTGGAGGATGATTGATTTTTTTCGGGAGTAAAAATCCTTAGCTTGTCTTCCTTTAAAGAACATATATAAATATATTCAAATTTTTAAGGAAATTACTTCTAAAATTATACCCTCAGAATATACACCTGCTAGATTTTCATAGACTAGGTCTGTGAAACCTTTAAAGTCTGAGTTTAAACGGGCTTAAGCCAGGTTGCTTTCCATCTTTAATTTATTCAAGCAAGCTTTTGATTTAATCGTCCTGGGGTATTTTATGGACAATGCTCAGAAATCTAAAGACAAAATATAATGTTCCTATATCTTTATGATTTATTAAGAATAGTCATCGTTACCAGAATATTCAATAACAGTGTTTATGTCAATAAAATTAACTACTGTCTATTTCTTCTAAATCCAAAATTTTTTTTAGAAAATTCAAAATTCATAAATTTACATATAGAGTAATGTAATAATGAACAATTATAAGAGAAAAAAGGGAAGTAAAGCTGTTAAAAATCTGATAAAAGAGGCATCTGAGCAAATAAGCGGTCCTCCACAGAATGGGACGCTGAGAACCACAAGAGTTAGAGAGCGTCCATAAGTAAAACTCCATTTACATTTCATTTTCCGGACGTTAAACATGGTCAATTTATTCCAGGAACATTTTCTTTCAAAGTATGAGATTCTAAAACTTACAATTAAACATTACACGGGACCATCGGCATTAATTCCCTTATGAAAGAGTCATGCTAAGGAGCTTTACATCCGAAAAAAATCCATCACCATCCATCGGTTTTGAACCCGTATCCTTGTATATTATAAGCTAGCATGGAAATTACTACACAATGGAAGGTGACTCCACAAATATTATAAAGATATAAAATTGGTGTGTGTTTTAATGTCTTTATTTTTCCATATGTTTCTTTATATTAATAATATTTGCTGTGTATAGCATTTGTTTTCATTACATATATTTTGCTAATCTGATTATTTTTGGTTTATGTGTGGTTACGTCACAGTTTTCTTTTAGATATTACACAGTTTCTAGGTTATGGTACTCACATATTCACAGAATATATTTTAGAAACTTCTACTAATGCTGATTTACTCTCTGTTTTGTTTCTTTTTTTCCCCTCCTTTCTTTCTTATTTGTCTTCTTAATGTTTACTTCCTCTAGACGTACTCTGCACATAGTGTATAGAGAATGCATTGCATTCCACCCAAAATTCGATAACAAGATTTCACCGGAAATACATATTTTAGGGTCCCTGTATACTTTAGACAAAGGTCCGTGTGTGTATCTGTGAACAAGATAACTCAAAAATGAAAATCCGGTAAAATACCAAACTTGGTGTTTAAGTCCCTTTATCTTTCAGGGATACCACACGAAGATTTTTCGGAAAATCCCCCGCCCAAAATACCCTTTACATGGAAAAAAGTTCTAAATTTTTTGTTTTATAAAAATGGCCCTAACGATTTTCATTAAAATACCATATTTTAAAGATATTTACATGACAAATATAATATATATTTTGTATTTTCTGGGAATAGCCTCTGAAGACCTCTTTATTCTGGATGAATTCTGCTTAATTTTGCATAACGATAAACCGTAAGAGGTAGGCAATAACTTACTACAAAACATGTAGATTTCATTAAAACGCAATTTATGACATATACATATTAAGGGAGTTGACCAATTTTGAGATACTCCTTATTATTGGTTTGAGTTTTAAAATGTTAAAATGTTTCTCATACGGGAAATGAATAGAAACATATTTCAACCACATAGCAACCAGATTTTGAATGGTTTGACTATCACTTTAGCCTAGTGCTCCCCTTATTCCCTTGCTATTTACAAGAAAGCAAGTAATAACAACAATTCTTTTAATGTTTGTATCGTTTAGTATGAGGTAAATAGAAGAACAAGCGTTTTAAGAATAATTAGTTACAGAGGTGTAGAGAAAGCCATGTGAATGGAACACTTCAGATTTTTGTTTTGATTGTTCTACATGTTGCAGTCGTATAACATGTGATCCGTTGTTTTGTCTCCACTTCTACAGGATGCTAGTAGGTTTGTCGATTATGTGGAATTTATAATAGTACGGCCTGAGTGTTCCGTAACCTATTACTATGGTGGTGAAATTTGGTGTTAATTTGAATTCTTCGTTCTAGTTGTTTTGCTACGGTAGGATAATATTGTTTACTCTCCTGCCCTTTTGTTATGTTTTCCCATTCTATTTCCCATTTTCTTCGTGTTTCTTTTCGTAAATCTTTCCTAATTATGTTTTTTGAGCATATGTTATAGCTTTTTGTTCTGTCACATGTTGTTGCTTATTTTGCAAGTGTATCTGCAGTTTCATTACCATCTATTTCTGTGTTTTTTCCTTTTTCTATACGTGCTATGTACATAGCTTATAGAGATGGTATTGCAATTCTCCGGAAATATCTGTTTTAGGGTCTCTCGTATCCAAAAAAAAAAAATTCAGAAAAAGTTCCGGCTATGTGTGTGTATCCGTGTGTCTGTGAACACGATAGGTCAAAAACGAAAAGTCGGTAAAATACCAAATTTGGTAAATAAGTTAAATATCTTCCAGGGATGCGATACGAAGATTTTGAGAAAAATCCCCCCACCCCAAATTACCCTTTACATGGAACTTTTTTTCCAAATTTTGATTTTTTTAAAAATGGCTCTAACGAATTTGATTCAAATATCGTATATTAAAGATATTTACCTGACAAATAATATGTATATCTTGAATTTTTTGAGAATAGCCTCTGAAGATCACTTTATTCTGGATGAATTTTACGGAATTCTGTATAACTGTTAAACCGTAAGAGATGAAAAAAGAACTTAACACGCAAAAATGTAGAGCACGTTAAAACACACAATTTATGTTATCTATATACATTTTTCTCGTGGAGATGATCATTTGTGAGTTATTTATTGTTTTTGAATCCCCTTTAAAAAACCCATACCTTTCTCATATAGGAATTTGTCAACTCCTGTCCATACAAACAAAGGAACTTCAGTCATATATCAACCAGCTTTTGACTATCACTTTAATCTATGGTACTCCCTTATTCGCTTCTACTTACAAGGAAGCAAATAATAAGACTATTTCTGCTAATTTTTTGTTTCGTTTAGCATGAAGTAAATAGAAGCATAAGCTTTTTAACAGTATTTTGTTGCAGAGACATAGGTGGATGGAACACATCAGATTTTTGTCATCCTATTTTATTGTCTATTATTGTGTGCCGGTGTGTATGCAGATTAATCTAAAAATTACTTAACTGATCTTGATAATTCTCTTACCATTGAAAAGATATATTGTCACAAATTGTCATTTAAAGGGGTAAATGGGGAGGTTTAATATATTTTAAAATTGAGATGTTTTAAGGGAGCTGTACACCGCACATCTTATATTTTCTCGACTTCACCTAAATTTTATAAAATAATATTTTTATTACGATTTTTACAAAACCAGGTATAGCTGGATTCAAGAGTTCGATGAAACTTTAACCTAAATTTTCATTTAGTCTCTGTATTCAACGCGTAATGTACAAATCAAAAATTTTAAGCGTATCAGATGAAGCCTGAATGCTTATACTATAGGATCCAAAGAAAAAATTAAAAGCTACCTTAGATCTCTAAAAATCTACCGCTACAGTATTTTGAATCCCTTATGTTAAAAATTGCACTGCTTAAACTATATGGCCAACATATCGGTAAAGTGTACAGGATGTTTCAAAACGACACCAAACGAAGATAGCAGTCGATTAGTTTACACTTTGAATTGTCCGAAACTTGATGTCGCAACTTTCAAACTCTTCCATTTAAAGTTTTTTTTTTGTTTTTTTTTACTCCATGGCACGACAGCTCAGGGGGAACCTTGGCCTACCGCCCGGCCGCTGCGTGTCCCCCATCTCGGTCCACTACAGACGTCATGGATGGCGTGCAGTATTGGAGGGTGAGACATGGTCAGCGCCTCGAGCCCCCCCCCCGGCCGGTTAATGCGGTCCTCATGACCTGGAGCCGCTACTTCTCCATCAAGTAGCTCCTCAATTGGCCCCCCAGGGACGTTACGAGGCTGAGTGCTCCCCGGGCCAGGTCTCCCAGCGGGAGAAAAATCCCCACGCCTGAACTGGGGATCGAACCCAGGTCTCCCGCTTGGTAAATTTAAACTTTTATGTGTGTTTAAAAATAGCACATTTTGGGATTAGGCAGTGAATGAACAACGGTTGCCATACGCCACGTAAACAACCTCAGAATGTGTTATACGAAACGCATAACAAAACCCAAAAGCTACATTTTCCATTACTTCCGCTCTATCGTCACCAGCTTGTGTATCAAAACACCCCTACACCACGCGACTGGGACCTTCGCTACTAACCGGTATCTCTCTTGGAATGGGCAAGGCATGTGCCATTTGGTTATGTACGACTGCCTAATCCATGGTGATTTTATGGTAGTTTTTGTATGTGCCGAATTTAAAGCTGAAAATTATATTTACGTATCATGTACGGTATGATTATCAAGGTTCACATCTTCGTTTGGTGTCGTCTTGAAACACCCTGTATAATAGTTGGAGGTAGCAAAAGTCATGGGTTACATTATTGCAATTTCCTAAAATCACCTAACATCACGTTGACTTATATAGCACTAGAGTACGTTTGCTTTATTTTCAACCTCTTATGAGTAAAGGTATTATCATGGCCAAAAAGGACACAAATACGTGCACTGGACTTCAGCTCTTAGTGAAAATTATAGAATAATATAAATCGTTAAAAAGCTATTTACAAACCGAATGAGATGGTTCCACGGTAACGTGTGCGACTAACCTTCGGGAGGTCGTAGCCGGGCTTCTTGGGCCCTGAATTTTTTTTACTCGGGGCTTTCATGGGTCACCTGGCGAACACTGATAATTGCACATCCCGGATTTTGTTTGTTCCTCGTTTCCCTCATCTGTTTCAGGGGTGAAGGTTCAGGTGGTTTACTTTGTTTGGCGGGTTGCGGCTTGCAACATTGGGTTGGCTTGTGTATTGTGGAGAATTATTCCTGGCGTCGTCGCGTAACCGCTCTATTGTCACCCGCCGTTGGAATTTTGAGGCCAAGGCTCTTTCGGGGAATTACTGGAGTCTCGGGCTCGTAAATTGGACCCGGAAGGCGTCGGAGCCATTTAATCTGGAACCGTTAGGAATCCCGCCTAAGCTCACGCACAGTGTATTTTGGGTACCTCGCCTCATCCACCCTGAGACCATATAAACTGCAAAGGGCCAAGGGGGCCTGCGGTGCTCTATCCCAGCGACTTGAGACCTCGTCAGTGTGAAATCCAATTTTTAATCCTTGTGTAAATATTGTCTCTATTTGACCAACACTGGAAACGTACGCTTTAGATGAAATGACCAAGTATCTTCCCAAGGTCACGGGTTCTGACCCGACAGAGTGCGATGTATTGTTTCGGGCGTAAAAATCCTTCGCATGGCTTCCTTCGGAAGGGAAGTAAAACGTGTCGTAGATTTATAGTACGCAAAAGAACCTCAAGTCTGATAAAGAGACCTCTCAGAAAAATTAAACGGTCTTTCGCGCCCAATATAGAATAGGCCTCTGAGAAACATAGAGGTTAAAGAGCCTCTGTAAGTGAAACTCAATTTAATTTAAATGCAAATTACAAGTTACGTACGACTTTAAAAAGCCAACCCTATCGGTATTTTCAACCCCACTCTTCCAGAGTGTTGCAAGGCAATGCAGGGTAAGATAGCCAGTAGATAATAAATAGCATCAGTTGTCGGAATTCGAAGTTAGTTAACTTCGTTCGTTCCAGACGAGAAAGACATTAAAGATAAATAAACTTTGCGTCTATAAAAAGCGTACCCTTAAATTGCGTAAGGGTGGAACTTTTGGCGTGGGTGTCGACGGTACATTGATCCTCCCCCCACATTTGCGGGAGGGAGGGGTGCCGGTGAATGAGCCAAGTTCCCCTCTCCTCCCCCGGACACACACGACGTAGTTTTGCCCAGATTTCGAGAGCGCTAACACAAAAGGTCGGCCCGGCGATCGATTTCCTTCAAACTTTCGCCTTACCTTTAGCTTTTTTTATCCGACTTGCTCTATTTCCCACACGTTTAAGAGCCAGTATTTTAAAATTCTTTAACAACTTGCACCATAACCAGTTAACTTCCCTTTGTTTACAGTCTGCAACTTTTACAACCTGAGCAGTGTGTGGAGCTACAGAAAAATTACAGCGGTTTCTTATTTGCGAGCAATAGTTGAAATTTTACAAATATTTATCTGTCCCTCCACTTAAAATAAAACAATAACAAAAATATGATGCCTTACATTCGTATCGGTTCAGTCACTTCGCTGCTATGTACAGTAATTTGCAGAAGTATTGTATTAAATCCAAAAATTTGTTGTCGATATTTCACCGGAAATATAAATTCTGAGAGAGTCTCCTGACTTTCTCTACATGTCGGTAACAAATATTTGTTAAACAGGTATTAATCCCTCTACTTTATGCTAAACGAGATAAACATTAACAGAAACGGTCGTATTACTTGCTTTCTTATAAGTAGAAGGGAAATAAGGGAATACACTAGGTTAAAAAATAGTAAAATCTTTTAAAAGCTGGTTGACACGTGGATGAAATCCGTTTCTTTGCAATGCCAGCCGTATAAAAAGGAAGGATTTTTAAAACTGAAACCATAACAAGGAATATTTCCTAAACAGTCCACACCACAAAGAAAGTAAGTAAATTTCTGTCTGTCTCTCATGGTTTAACAATTATGCAAAATTCCGTAAAATTCATACGGAATAATGTCGTCTTCAGACGCTATATGTAATTTTATTTCTTATGTAAATATCATAAATAGAAGAGCTTTTAATCAAAATTGTTCGAGCCATTTATAAGAAAAAATGAACATTTTTGAATTTTTTTCCATGTAAAGGGTAGTTGGGGTGGGGGGATTTTCTTGAAAATCTTCGTGTCGTGTTTATGGAAGATACTGAACTTAAATATCAAGTTTGGTATTTAACGGACTTTTCGTTTTTGAGCTATGCTTCTCGCAGACTTAGACACACACACACACATACAAGGACAATTTTTTCTATTCAGGGGATCCCAAAACAAGTATTTCAGTGAAATTTCGGAATCAAATGTTGGGTGCAATACAACACCTTCCCTATAAACTGTGTGCATAGTACATGAGAGAAAGTAATAACATGAAGTAATATTTTAATTAAAATGCAACTATTAAATGTGATTATATTCCATTCAAGCAATAATGAATGTTACAATTGTAATAGTCCTCTCTCCTACGTCTTATTGAAGGGTACAATTAGTTGGTTAGGACTAATGTACTTACGATGGCAAGTCGCCATTCTGGTGGTTCTCTGAAGTGAGACATACTGGTTGGTTGAACCGGGCAAACCACACATAATCACTTGGAAGATTGAGTGCATACCGGCATGTTGTCACAGTATCTCAATGGTTAGAGCAACCGCATGGAGAGCGTGTTTAATTCCCGGCTGTGGCGTTGAATTTTTCAACTGGTCCTAACCAACTAATAATGAATGTATCAGAATACAAACATGCAGAAAAAGAGGGAACATATAAGATTAGGTTAGGTTAACAGCCCTGAAAAGCATGAAAATCAACTTCCCATTATTATAGCATAAACCCGAATTGAATACAAAATGTGTTACTCGAACAAGGCCTTTTCTCCCCACTTTTATACAAACTATTCTTACAAATACTTATTACTTTCGTTTCCAAGTGCTATGTATGTAAATACTAGGTAGAGACGGTATTGTATTCCACACAAAAATTCAATACCTAGATTTTAGAGGAAATCATATTTACAGGTTGTCCTAATTCGTTTCGAATTAACATTCTTAACATTCTTGGCAAGGAACGGAGAGAGACATCTTACTCATTGCGGCCCTTAACGGCCTTTTGTCCTAACATCCACTGGGCGTAAGGGAGGAGGCGCACAGGATGGCTCCTAGGGAACTGAGAGACCAATGACAGAGACGCGCGGATGTCCCTAACAATTCCAGTTTGAACGTCCCGGCACACTGGAGAGGAATCACAAAGTTCAGAGAGGGTAAGAAAGCGACCCTTAAAGCCGCAACCTGAGGACAATGAAGAATCCTTCACAAAACTCATTTATTTGCGCCGTCTATCCGCAAACCACCAAATATTGGCAACAGAACTAAAAGATGAAGAAAATGAGAATATGAAAGGACAAAAGAAAGAGAGAAGATCCATGTTACCTGAAAAGCCATGGTGGTCCAGGAAAATCACGAAAAAAAATTAAGAATGCGTAGTTTCTGGGGATCGAATATGTGACCTTGCTAATACCAGTTACATAGGAAACCACTCAGCTTACCTGGCTCAGTTATAGCTTCTATAAACCATTCCCATAAAAGTTAACTTAGTAGAAATAAATGTTTGTCAAAAAGTCATCAAGGAACAAATGAATGATGACTACACTAAAGCTAAAAAAGTATTGAACATTTCAAATGAATAACGAGTATTCAAAAAATGGGACAGGAAATGTTCTCAAATAAACTGTGTTTTAAACAGATATATATTTTTTCAGTTATTTTTTCTCTATAAGTAATACAAACTTATATCATATGCATTTCAAATGAAGAGAACTTCATAGTTCCACATTTTACTACCACGTAAAGCAGACTATGGCAGTTATAGTACTTTTGAGCAGAGGGCAGCAGAGAGAACCGAGGGCCCCTCCGCCGGGCAGCGATAGATGACGTCACAGCTGTGGGCAGCTTGCCAAAGCAGTGGGGTTTCAAGGATTCAAAGTGGATATGTGATCTTGCGTATCATGCTGATTTAACTTCGCATTTGAATGTAATGTATCTCTGCAATGGAAGCGAGAGATTACAACTCAAGCGTAACATAAATAAATACCTTCAAACTGAAACTTCAAATGCTAGCTTGTAAATAAGAGAAGGTCAGCTTGCAAATAAAAATATTTCTCACTTTACAAAGCTTGTCTCTCTTTTCCAAGTTGATGTTCAGCATGACTTTTTAATGCGGTTATAGGACTTGAAAGGTTAGGTATACAATTTCATATGTTTCTAAGGTACTCAATTCTCTATAGATGTTGATTCAGTTCTTGAAAACGTTTCGTAGTCGGGTTACCCTCCCCGTATTTAGGGCTGACAAGCAGGAACCTAGAGGTCAGATGCCTGTTGGAGAGCTAACGTCCGTGGTCGACCCGTAGTCAGGCACGAGCGTGAGGAAGTCGATGGTATGAAAAGGTGATGATGTAGCAATGGGTGGAATGAGTGGGGGGGGGGGGAACCGGAAGGTCCGGAGAAAGCCCGCCTAAGTGCTACTTCGTCCACCATGAATCCCACATGCGAGCGTTTTGGTTCGAACCCGGGCCGCCTAGATGGGAGGCGAGTGGTCTAACTACTCAACCACAGTGCCGCTTTTTCGGCAAACGTACAATTAGAAATTATTAACCTGCAGTGACAGAAAACTGATATATAAATTTATAAGTATAAAAACAGGATAGAATAGATTGGTTTTCATAATGTTTTTTTCCCTCGTGTACGATTTACTCGCCCGCGTAATCATGAAGATAAAGGCTTTAGTATTTTGGAACCTCTTCTATATGTGAACATGCCTTCGTTTTGAAATTAAGCTTGTGCAACTGAGAAATATGGAAAATGCACAGTATGAAACATATCTTGTTGCAATTCATACCAGTTACATATTACATATAGCAAAAGGAAACATTTTACCATGTCACAAAGTTATAGACCGCCTTGTTATTTAAATTAAAAATATTTTCTGTATAAATTAAATATTCTAATAAAAATACTGTAAACAATATATCACAGGATCTTCTCTGCCTGTTCCGCAAACAAACTATTCTTACAAAACATTATTCTCTTATCTACATCATTTTAATTGAGATAAACTTTAGCAGAAGTCATCTTATTACTTGCTTCCTTGCAAGCAGAAGGGAAATAATGGAATACAGTAGACCAACGCGATAATCAAATCTTATAAAAGCTACCACTATGTGAAACAATTGAATTTATATTCTCTTTGCATGACTAGGAGTAAACAAAAGAGTATAAAACGAAAGATGATTTCCCGTTTAAAAAATGATAAGTAGTTTAAAATTGAAAGTAATAACAAGGAAACGTTTAAGTCTACAAAAGTTATATGAGTAAATTGTGTGTTTGAAGAAGGTCTTTACAGTTTTTGTCATCCAGAATGAAAAGGTCTTCAGAGGATATTTCCAGAATATTCAAAATATACACTTTAGTTCTCATGAAAATATCTTAAACATAATGGTATTTCAATAGAATATGATATAGCCATTTTCGAGAAAATCAATATATTCGATAAATTTTCCACGTAAAGGGTATTTGGGTTGGGGGAACTTACTTGAAAAATTTCGTATCGCATCCTCGAAGTATACTGAACTTAAGTACTAAGGTCGGTATTTAACTGAACTTGTCGTTTTTGAATTATGCTTTCCACACACACACATACACGCGCGCGCACACGCACACAGGTACGTAAGAAATGGGATAGAATTATGAGACAATGCAAAATGAATGGAAGAGAGAATGGGATCTAGTATTAGTTAAACAAGATTCTTATAACCAATAACCAGGGTGTTAGTGTGTATAAGGTACAAAGGAACTCTCTGGGATATACATTTAGATGAATGTGGAGGAAGAAATGTTTATTATTGTGTGAAATGTAATCAATGTTTTTATTGTGATTTATTATAATATATTTATTCGTTCATAATAAAACATTTAATTCAAGTTTAATTTTAATCTGTTCTACTATTGTAATTTGTTTATAAATTATTTCTGATCAGTTATATCTTAATTCTTTGCTGAATTGTCTGTCTCAGTTTTGTACTCTGGTTTATTCTTCTGATTAAGTTAATATAAATACATCTATTTTTATTTCCATGCGTGTAGATAATTTGAAATACTGAAAATGTATGATATTTGGTTCAGTATTATTACGCTTTCAAGTTACAATTTTACCTGCTTGTATTTAGTTCCGAAATGGATAAAGCACGCCACTGACGCAACCCAAAACCCACGCAGACTCTCACCCATAGGCAAGCAAGAGCAGAGCTTGTAGGACATGCCCCGCCGGTACCTGTCTTAAAGTACAGAGTTTTAATGAGAATTGCAAGAGTCGTTATTCAGAAAAAAAAAAAATCTGATGCGTTCCAGTCATATATGGCGTTAGGGAAGGTCGGTGTACAAGACAGATATATGCTCCAAACACCTTGGGACTATGTATTTTATATGCCCATATGACGCAACTTATTCGCAAGTAGTGTCGAGCCGCGATTAGAGTTCCAATTGGAAAGTCATCATGGCGGATTCAAAGTCTGTTTAATTTAACCTTTTTTACATGTCTAAAATATTATTATTAAACAGCTTATTCTTCTATTTACTTCAAGCTAATCGAGATAAGCATTTGCAGAAATGGTCTTATAACTTGCTTCTTTGTAAGTACAAGGAAAATAAGGGAATAAACTAGGCTAAAGTGATAGTCAACTCCTTTGCATGGCCAAGAGTATCAAAATTCCGTATGAGAAAAGTTAAATTATTTAAAACTGAAACCAATTGGTAACTTCACGTTAAAGAAATATATGCCATAAATTGTGTGTGTTTTTGTGTAATAATTTTTGTCTATCTCTTACGGTTTACCATTGATACCAAATTAAGCAAAATTCATCCAGAACAAATAGCTCTTCAGAGGCTATTCCCATAAAACAACGCATACATTTTACATGAAATGCAAATATATTTAATATACGGTATTTTAATCAAAATATTTTAGTCATTTTGAGGAAATCTACATTTTCGAATTTCTTTCCATGTAAAGGGTAGCCTGAGGTGGTAGGTTTTTCTCAAAATGTTCGGGTAGCATTCCTGGAAGATACCAAGTTTTCGTTTTTGAGTAGTCGTGTTCCTAGTCGTGTGATACAAGGACACACACGGACCTTATTCTAAAACTACATTTTTAGATACAGAGGACCCTAAAACGTATATTTCCGGTGAAATCCCGGTATCGATTTTTGGATGGCATGCAATACTTTCTCTACCTACTACCATGTAAAACATATAAAGCAATTAAAAGAGCTAAACAACAAGGAAAAAATAAAAAAATAGGAAGCATATATAATACAAATAAAATCTTTGCCTTGCAGTTGCAACTGTGGAAGGTGAAATTAAAAGAAGAGCAGCTGTGTGATTATTTTTGCAATCCCTCCAACATGCAAATTAAAACTAGGAAATTAAAGAGTATATTCCTTAACTTAGCTCCATGGCACGATAAAAGACTAAGGCCTGCCGCCCGGCCGCTGCATACCCCATCTCGGCCCCGATGGCGTCATGAATAGGATGCTGTGTTAGAGGGTGAGACGAGATCAGCGCCTCGAGTCCCGCCCGGCCGGTTAATGTCTGCAGCCGCTACTTCTCAATCAAGTAGCTCCTCAATTGGTTGCTCAGGGACCTCACAAGGCTGAGTGCACCCCGGTCCAAGCCTCCCAGCGGGGGGAAAATCCCCACGCCGGTACTGGGAATATAACCTAGGCCACCCGCTTGGTAGTTAGCCATGCTTGCTTCTAAATATTTATGTAAGTCACTATTTTCACAAGTGAATTACACCAAGTAAACAAAAATTAAGCGTTCCATTCACATAACTTTCTCTATCTGTTCCATAAACAAACTATTGTTCCAAAAGAAATAATATTTTATACTTCGTCATTCTAATAGAAATAAACATTATCAGAGTCTGTCTTATTACTTGCTTCCTTGTGGGCAGAAGCAAAATAAATACATTAGTGAAATCTTTAAAAAGCTGGACTCTATATGAAACAATTGAGGTTCAGCTCGCTTTCCATAGTCCTGTTTGAGAATAGTTAGGCAGCTTAAAATTGAAACTAATAAATAGGAATATCTCGAAAATGGTCCACTCTGCAAGAAAAACGTATAATACATAAATATTAATAAAATCTATATTTTTTGTGTTTTAAGTTTTTGCCTATTTCTTTTGGTTTCACCGCTATGAAACATTCTGCAAAACTTATCTAGAATAAAGAGCTCTTCAGAAGATATTTAAAAAAAGTCAAAATATTCGTTTTATTTGTGCTGTAGATATCTTTGATATGCGATATTCTAATCAAAACCATTTCAGTGATTTTTGAGAAAAACCACATTTTCAAAATATATTTCATGTAAAGGGTAGTTTGTGGTGGGGGATTTTCTTTAAAATCTTCGTGTCGCATCCTTGAAAGATACTAAGCATAAATACCAAGTTTTATATTTGACGATTTTTTCGTTTTTCAGCTATACTGTCCCAGACAGAACACTCTCACATGTGAGGTTTGTGGTGGACAAAGCGGCGCAGGGACGGCTTTTCTCCGGGTTCTCCGATTTCCCCAGTCATCACATTCCACCGGTGCTGCATCTTCTTTCCATTATCACCAGTGTCATCGCCTGCGGTGCCACAAGTAGTAAAAGCGGGCGTTACACACTACAAAAAAGACATACACACACGTGTTTCTTGGACGTGTTTTTAAAAATCTGATGTGTTCCATTCACATGACTTTCTCTACATATAGTAACTAATAAAATTATTGTTAATAAGCTTATTCTTCTATCTACTTCATGCTAATCGAGATAAACGTTAGCATAAACGGTCATATACTTTGTTCCTTATAAGTAGAAATGTTTAAAAATGTGGTTGCTATGGGATTGAAATCCGTTTCTTTGCGTGGCCAGGAGTTGACAAGTTGACAAGTTCCCGCATGAGAAAAGTTTAAGCATTTCAAAACTGAAACTAATAACAAGAAATATATCGAAAACGATAAACTCTACCAAAAAAAAATATATTTGGCATAAATTGTGTTTTAACGAGATCTATATCTTTTGTGCAGTAATTTCTTTCCAACTCTTACGGTTTACTAGTTATACAAAATTAAAAAGAATCAATCAGAATAAAGACGTCTTCAGAGAAAAAATCAAAATATACATTTAATGTGTCATGTAAATATCTTAAATATAAAAGAGCCTTTAATAAAATTCGTTATAGCCATATTTGAGAAAATGCAAAATGTTAGAAATATTTCCATGCGACTTCATGTCGCATCCTTAGAAGATACTGAATTTGAATGCCAACTTTGGTATTTAACAACGCTTCGTTTTTGTGCTATGTTGCCCACAGATACATGCACACACGGACATATTTATAAATGCTTTTCTGGATTCAGGGTGCCCCAAAACATGTATTTTTGGTAAAATCTCGATATAGACCTTTTGGGTGCAATACAATACCTTCTATATAGGCAATGTACATGGTACTGTAGAGAAAGTAAAAATGTTTTTTTCGCATTCAGGGGACCTCAAAACATCTTTTTGGGTGGAATACAATACTATAACTAGCTACCATGTGCATTGTATGTACATACGTTCCTGAGAAAGCAATACCTATCGTTTGACGTATCTGATGCTCATATGAAAATAGCCTTATCTGAAGTAACCCCGATAATTAACAAAATATTTAGAAATATAATTAAAATATGGCTGTATCATTTTGTATCAGTCTAAACATATAAAAATAAATCAATGCTATTTATCTAGAATCAGTTACCGCCTCTGCATTCATTTTCTGTTTTATTTCTCCATCTACTGTATAGCAGGATTAAAAGATCTGGTGCGTTACATTCACATGACTTTCTCTATATCTCTGTAACAAATTATTGTTTATGAGCTTATTCTTCTTTTTATGCTAATCAAATAAACACTAACAGAAAGGATTTTACTGATTAGTTCCTTATGAGTAGCAAGAAAATAAGGGAATATGCTAGGCTTATCCGACAGCCGAATTTTCTAAAATATGGTTGCTATGGGATTGAAATCCGTTTCTTTGCCTGGCCAGGAGTTGACAAGTTCCCGTATAAGAAAATTATAAGTAACTTTAAACTGAAAACAATAACAAGGAATATCTCAAAACAGTCAACTTTACGAAAAAATGTATAAGACATAAATTGTGTGTTTTAACGAGATCTACATTTTTTATGTCGTAAGGTTTTGTATATCTTACGTTACACAAAATTCAGCAAAATTCGTCCAGAATAAACAGGTCTTCAAAAGTCATTTCCAGAAAATTCAAGATATATATTTTATTTAGGATGGAAATGGCATTAATGTGTGGTAGTTTAATCAAAATCGTTAGAGCTATTTTTGATAAAATCAAAATTTTCGAACATTTTTTATGTAAATAGTAGTTTGGGGTGGGGGGATTTCTTGAAAATCCTCGTGTAGCATCCTTGGAAGATACCAAACTTAAATACCAAGCTTGGTATTTAACTGTATTTTTGTTTTTGAGCTTTGCTGTCCACAGACACACACATACTCAAAGACACATACACGCACACAAACGGACTTTTTCTAAAAATGCCTAAAATATGTATTTGCGGTGAAATCTCGGTATCGAATTTTGGGTGGAATGCAATACCTTCTCTATATACTATGTACATAGTATGTGTAGAGAAAGTAATTATGGATTCGTGTAGAAGTCCCACGTCGTAGTGTGTGCCGAAGCTGGGTCCTCTGGTGCGATCAGCTGGGTTTGAGGCTTTTGCCAAGCAAACATGTACTTAGCGACTTTAGTTTTTCCGGTACCTTGCCATTCAGAAAGATCGCTGAGTTGAAGAACTTGAGGTCAGACTTCTAACATTCATTGTTAGTTAGTAGCCAACCACTGTTCCGTGGTGTTTGATTTAATTATAAAATGTTTGCCTTAATTGTTTCTTGCGAGACACCAAAAACGTGCTACACTTATTCGGTGAGTATCTTAGAATTCATTTATCTCGGACACATCTTTTCTTGTAGAATTTGAGAAGAAATTGTAGAAATAGCAATCAGTTCCGTTAAATAACAATTCATTTTTATTTTAACGAAAATTAATGCTTTGTGTCTCTCCTTAGTGGTGCGATTTTACATATTTGTCTTTCTTTTTTAATTAATTTTACTTCGGAATTTAAACACGGTTTTTCCAATCTCCGTACGGTTGCTATAACCACCAAGCTATTGTGACAGCATACCGGTATGACATTCAATCCTCCAACTGATTCGTGTTTTTACCAGGTCGATCAACCATATGTCCCATAATCACTTATAGAAAACAAAACCGGGCTTGTAGGCCGTGGTCCACTGGGCTTCTCCCCTAGTTCCCCAGACGTTTCGCCTGCGTCTGCGGCAGGCATCATCAGTCGCTACCGAGGGACCACGGAGATGTACACGCCACTGATGATGTCTGCCGCAGACGCAGGCGAAACGTCTGGGAAACGAGGGAAGAAGCCCAGTGGACCACGGCCTACAAGCCCGGTTTTGTTTTCTATAAGTGATTCCAACACCGGCCGTCAAAGCCTTCGAAATTTAATCATATGTCCCATGACTTCAGAGAACATCTTAATGTTGACGTAATATCATAAGCTCTTAATTATTCCAACTGTTAGGCAATTTTATTATTATAATTCCATTATTATACCAGAAAATTTAAGATATTACCAGAAAATTCAACATATACATTTTTTTTTATCATAAAAATATCTAAAACATATGGCACTTTAAATCGTTGGAGCCACTTTTGAGAAAATCGAAATTTTCGAAAAATGTTCCATGTAAACAGTAGTTGGGGGTGGACGGAATTTCTTGAAAATATTCGTGTCGCATCCTCGGACTATACTAAACCTAAAAATCAAGTTTAGTACTTAACAGAATTTTTATTTTTGAGCTATGCTGCCCAAAGACAGACAGATACACACCGCTCATGGTTGTAATAAAAAAATATATATATATATATATTGGATTCAGGGGGTCACAAAAATGTATTTCCTGTGAAATTTCGGTATATAATTTTTGGGTGGAAACCACACATTCTCTATCCACTGCGTTCATTGTACATATGTGCTAGAGAAAATAAAAATGTAGATTTCGTCAAAACACTTAATATACCCTTCACATCTTTATTGTGTAATTAACCGTTTCCAGACTTCCTTGTTATTGGTTTCAGTTTTAGAATACTTATACTTTTCTAAAATAGGAAGTCGTACGTCTTTCTTTTGTTTTACTCCTGGCCATACGAAGAAACAAATCTCAATAACAATCTCATAGGGACAGCTTTTAAAACATTTGGCTATTTCCTACAACTACCCTTCTACTTATAAGAAACTAAGTAATAAAGCCATTCAACTCATGATTAACTCGATTAGAATGGAGTAGAAAGAAGAAGAATTTTTCGTAAGAAGTAGTGTAATGCTTACCATGCTAATTTCATATAACCAAGCTCGCGGGTTGAATGGATGGATTGAGAAGATTGGAGACGACGGATTTTTCGGGAGTAAAAATCTTTAGCATGGCTTCCTTCGGAAGGGAAGTAAAGCCGTTGGTCCCGTGTCGTAGATTTACGCCACGTAAAAGAACCTGTCTGATAAAGAGACCTGAGATGTCTTTCACGTCCAATATAGAATTGTATCCTGAAAAGCAAAGCAGTTAAAGAGCGCCCATAAATAAAACTCCGTTTATTTATTTATTTATTTTTGTAAGAAGTTTGTGGAGAAAGTGATGTGATGCAACACATCAGATTTTTCAGCTAAACCTGAGCAGTGTTCTCGCTTAAGTTGAGATTCCTTGTCCATTTTGACGTTGAAAATGTGTTATGAGGACATTTTTTCCAATAAGACACAGTACGAGACCTACATTTATTAAATTCCTCGCCAGTGCCGCGGTGAGATGGAGCAGCAGCCCTGTATGCACATGTCACGGAGCACTTGCAGGCAAGTACAGTGTTCCACCACTTCGCACACGTAACGTTTCCAAGGCAACCGTACTCGCTTCAGGCTGTTTTATAACTTTTCCACTCTTTTCTACAGAAACGTTCTCTCTTTCTTCCCTCCGGAAATTCAAATTCCCATCCGTCTAAATAATGGAAGAATCGTAACCGGCGAACACGAAGGCTTCAGTAAAGCATTGATCAAATTATAAAATACAGCTAAATTAAAGGTTTAGCCTTGAATGTCAATTGAATAAATACTTAAATTTTTGTTCACCACTGTTTTAGTAGCCTTACAAATTACGGATTCAAATACTGAAATGGAGTATACCGTTTTAAAAGAAAAATCAATAGTTAACGTCTAATATGTATACCTATTTTCGCAGCATTCAAGAGAGTAGAAATTCTCTTGAATTATTCATCATACTAGGCGTGTCCAATAAGTCCTTAGAAAATCCAAGAAATTACACTCGTAGCTTCGAAATAAGTTTATTTTTATTAACAGCCGTATCTTACTATATGGCAGTTCAGCTATACCCATCACGAGGTATTGTTGCCATAGACGATTGAATCAAAATCTTATGCTTATTTAGAGCGATAGAAAAACCGAGTTTCGTGCGGTGATTAAACACTTCTAATTAAAAGACTTAATACCGAAAGAGATAAAAGCCGAATTGGATGAAGTTCATGGCACATCTGCTCCTGCGCTTGCAACAATTTATAATTGGATAAATGAATTTAAACGTGGCCGTAACCCACAAATGGTGAACGTCGTTCCGGATGTCCAGTAGAAGTGACTTCCTCCGAAATGGTTAACAAAATCCAGGATATGTTTTTGAATGATCAACGAAAAAGTAGAGGCCACAAACTTACCAAATGGCACAGTTTTCAATTTTGCAATAAAAATAGGTCTGACAAAGGTTTCGGGAAGATGGGTGCCACGTTTGTTCTCAAAGCAGAATGAACGTAATCGTGAGAACGATTCCAAAACTGGCTTGGCACATTTTCGTTGCATTCCTGACCAGTTTCTGCGTCGGCACATAACTGTGGATGAAATATAGATACACTACTACACTTCAGAGAAAAAAATGCAGTCGAAACAGTGTCTGAAGTCTGCAAACAAGATGATGACCTCGGTTTTTTGGGATGCACGCGGAATCATCTAAATTGATTACTTGCAGAAAGGAAGAACGATACGTGGAGAATATTATGCATCGTTATTGCACCGTTTGAACCGAAAATCAAGAAAAAACGCCCTCATCTGTCAAAGACAAGAATTCTCTTCCACCAAGACAATGCAAGGGTGCACACCTGCGCAGTTTTGATGTCGAAAATTTAGAATCAAGGTTCAAACTACTACAGCATCCACCGTATTCAAAGATTTGGCCCCCAGTGACTATTTGATATGTTCAAACTTGAAAAAGTGGCTCGGTGGAAAACGAAGACGCCATCTCCCAAACAAATGTCTATTTTAAGGACCTTCCGAAATCCTAGTTTTTGGAAGGCTTAAAACAGCTTAAGGAACGCTGGGGTAAGTGTACCGAGCTAAAAGAAGATAAGTTAAAAATTAAAAAAATTCTACCAAAAATAATTTGTTTTTCTATATTTTTCTAAGGGCTTATTGAGCGCCCCTCATACATATTAATAATAAAATCCTAAACGAAAATACTCCGGTAACTTTCAAAATGGATAATTCGTATTGTTACTAAAGCTCTCTTTTTACTTCAACAAAACATTCTGTATTTCTTCCACAAACTGATTACAGTCACAATCTGCTCACAAATAATTGTTTTTCTTCAATGCTTTCACAACGATTCCGCCGCCTAGTTTCCTTTTGACTACTACTGCTCGCCAAGAATTTCCCGTTGAGCAGAATCTGGGCAGGGCTTCGTTCTCCTTTTAATACCTGTCATTCACTGGCAGGAAATTTCCAGAAGCAGCCGCACGTGCAAACCACTGCAGGGATCACTAACTCATTCAGGTGTAACAATGCCAGACTTCGTCGTCAAAGAGTCCTCCGACTGCACACGTGTCTACTCACACAAGTGTAATAATCACAGCTTCAATATCATCGGTACACGTGTCCACTAACGCAGGTGTAACAATGGATGCCAACAATCAACTATGACATATGAAGCAAGCTGTTCACATACATTCCGCGACAATAGTCGAAGAGCATAGCCCCACAGAACTAACATCTATAATGAGTTACAATGAGCCCAGAAATCAAGTGTTTAAATGCTAGCATATGTTAAGTATGTATGTGATATTCCGTTTTCTGTTTTCCCGTTCCTAGTTTTACTTTCTCTATCGTATGCATAGAACTCGTAGGTAAAGAATCTATTTCATTGCACTCAACATTTCGATATCGATATTTCACAGCAAATATACGTTTTGGGTCCCGTAAGTACAAACAGTAGGATTTTTGCTTTCACTACTTAGTACATAGTACATACGAGAGACCTTATTGTATTCCACTTCAAATGTGATACCGATATTTCACGGAAATGCACATTTTAGGTCCCCTTTACCCAAAAAAAAATCTGATGTGTTCCATTCATATGACTTTCTCTACAGCTGCGCAACTAGTTATTATTAAAAAGCTTATGCCGATTTTTACTTCATGCTAATCGAGAAAAAATTAGCAGAAATAGTCTTATTACTTGCTTACATGCAAGTAGAAGGAAAATAAGGGAGTATCATAGACTAAAGTATTAGTCAAAAGCTGGTTGTTATGTGATTGAAGTTTCTTTGTTTGTATGGACAGGAGCTGACAAATTCCCGTTTGAGAAGAGTATAAGTTTTTTAAAGCTGATACCATTAACATGGAACGTCATAAAACGATCCACTCCACTAAAAATATATAACATAAAGTGTGTGTTTTAACGAGCTCTACGTTTTCTGTTAAGTAAGTTTTTTCTGTGTCTTACGGTTTGCCAGTTATACAAAATTCCGAAAAACTCATCCAAAATAGTCGTCAAAGGCTATTTCCAGAAAATTCAAGATATGCATGTTATTTGTCAGGTAAATATCTTTAATCAAAATCATTACAGCCATTTTTGAGAAAATCAGAATTTTTGAGCATTTTTCCATGTTAAGGGTGGTTGGGGTGGGGGCATTTTCTTGAAAATCTTCTTGTCGCATCCTTGGAAGATTCTGAACTTAAATACCAATTTTAATGTTAAGGGACTTTTCATTTTTTAGCTACTGTCCGCACACACACGCACACACATACGGACCTTTTTCCAAAAATGCATTTTTTGGATTCAGGAAGACCCAAAACATGTATTTCCGGTGAAATCTCGGTATCGAATTTTGGTTACATAACAATATCTTCTCTATACACTATGTACATAGTGAGTGAAGAGAAATTAAAAAAATGTTTTAAGAAAAAGATCCTTGTGGTGCCCGTGTGTCTCTGAACACGATACCTGAAAAATCGGTTAAATACCGAACTTTATATTCAAGTTCAACATTTCTCAGCATCTAAAATTGAAACAAATAACAAGAACATCATCGAAAAGGTTAGATTTAGTATATGACATAGATTGGTTGTTTTAACGAGATCTGCATTGTGGTGTATAAAGCCCTTTCTATGTTTTACAGCTTTCCAGTTATACAAAAGCAGTTCATAATGAGGAGATCCTCAGTGGCTATCCCCAGAAAATTCAAGATATACATTTCATTTGTCATGAAAATATATTGAATATATGGAATTCTTAATCAAAATTAATATAGCCATTTTTAGAAAATCAAAATGTTCAAAAATGTTCCATATAAAGGTTTGTTGAGGGGGGGCAATTTTTCTTAAAATCTTCATGTCGTAGCCTTCGAAGACAATAGATTTCCGAAAATAACAAATTTTCTATTTAACTGACTCTTCGTTTTTAATTAATTAAATGGCGTTTTATTTATGGACCCTCTTTAACTGCTATGATTCTCAGTGTCCCATTCTATACTGGGCGTTAGGCCCCTCTATCAAGGCTAAAAAACCCATAACAAGGAATTTCTCAAAAATGATCAACTGAATGAAAAAAGTATATGAAATAAATGGTGTGTTTTATCGTGATCTAAATTTTTTGTTGTAAATTTTTGTCTACCAATTATGGTGTACCAGTTATGCAAAATTCAATAAAAATCATCCAGAATAAAGACTACATTACAGGCTGTTCCCAGAAAATTCAATTTTCATTTTATTTTTTAGGTATATATCTTAAATATACGATATTTTAATCAAAATCGTTACAGCCATTTTTTTAGAAAATCAACATTTTCGAAAAACGTTCCATATAAAGGGTAGTTGGGGTGGGGGATATTCTTGAAAATCTTCGTATGTCATCGTTTTGGAAAATACCAAATCTAAATACCAAGTTTGGTTTTTAACGGACTTTTCGTTTTTAATCTATGCTGCTCACAGATACATATACACAGACATACACACACGGACATGTATTTGCGGTGAAACCCCGCTATCGAATTTTTGGGTGCATTACAATACGTTTTCTATACACTAAGTACATAGTACGTGTAGAAAAAGTAAAAAACATTACTGTAAACGTTTATCTGAATTAATAGGAAGAGAAACCACAATACATTTGCAAGAAAAGTCTGTGCAAGAATGGGTACAGAACATTATTTGTACATCAAATATATTATTTCAGTATTTATTTTCTTTATACGTACTATGTACATGGTGTATAGAGGAAGTATTGCACTTCCCTCAAAAATACATTAGCCAAATTTCACCGGAAATACATGTTTTAGGACCCCCTGAATCCAAATGAAAAGAATTTTTAGAAAAATATCCGTGTTTGTGTGTCTTTAGACAGCATAGCTCAAAAACAAAAATACCGTTAAATACCAAACTTGGTATTTCAGTTTGGTATCTTCCAAGGATACGACAAAAAGATTTTCTTGACAATCCATACTCCAAACTACCCATTACATGGAAAAACTTTCGAAAATTTTGATTTTCTGAAAAATGGCTATAACGATTTTAATTAAAATATCACATATTAATGACATTTCCATTACAAATAAAATGTATATCTTGAATTTTATGGAAATAGCTTTTGAAGACCTGCTTATTCTGGATGAATTTTACTGAATTTTGCATAACTAGTAAACCGTAAGAGATAGACAAAAACTAATTATACAAAAAATGTATATCTCGTTAAAACACACAATTTATGTCATATACATTTTTTTTCGTGGAGTTAGCCGTTTTTTTATATATTCCTTGCTATTGGTTTCAGTTTATACTTTTTTCATACGGAAACTTGTCAACTCCTGGCCAGACAAAGAAACGGGTTTCAATCCCATAGCAACCACATTTTAAAACATTTTATTGTCTATTTAGCCTAGTGTATTCATTTATTTACCTTCTACTTATAAGGAACTAAGCAATAAAAGCGTTTCTGCTAATGTTTATTCGATTAGCATGAAATAGAAGAATAAGCTTATAAACAATAATTTGTCACAGAGATGTAGAGAAAGCTATGTAAATGGAACACATCAGAATTGTTTTAAATACTGAAGGTAAGAGTAACTATTCATTATGAAAGTTAATCTATAATTAGTACTATTGTTGGTTGAAGATCTCGTAGAGCAGGCTGTACTAGTTTGGGTGCGATCTCAGAGCAGCGGAGTACTCACTACTTTCAGGGTAATTCAGAGGGCCAATTCCTCACTAACAGGATTAATGTTTAAATAGTCCCGTTGAGTTCTGCAACTCTTTTAACACACGGAGGGATATCTGCACACGAAAAATACGGATCAGTTGGGCCACCTCATATAATTGGTAAACCGAAGAGACAGACAAAAAGTTACTACACACAAGATGTACATCTCCTGAAAACATACAATCTATGTCATATATAATTTTTGTGTTAACCATTTGTAACATATTCAAACATTTCTCATAGGGATTTTGTCAATTTCTGATCATGTAAAGAGAATGAATTTCAATCATATGGTAATCACCGTCACTTAAGCCTACTGCCTCCTTCATTTACCGCCTACTTATAAGGAACCAAGTCATAACACTATTTGTGTAATGCTTATCTCGATTAGCAGGAAGCAGGCACAAAAATAACTTTTTTACTTTATCTAACCCCGTATGTACAATTTACATAGTGGAATAAGAAGGTATTGAATTCCAAAAAAATCGATGTCGATATTTCACCGGAAGTATGGTTTTTGGGGTTCCTTGAGTCCGAAAAAAGCCTTTTTAAAGAAAGATTCGTGACTGTCTATGTATATGTGAGTTTGGACAGCATAGCTCAAAATCAAAATGACCGTTAAATACCAAACTTGGTATTTAGGTTTAGTATCTTCCAAGGATGCGACACGAAGATTTTCAAGAAAATAATCCATCAGAAAGTACCCTTTACATGGAAAAATTTTCGAAACATTTTATTTTTTTAAAAATGTCTCTAACGATTTTAATTAAGATACCATATATTAAAGATATTTACATCACAAATAAAATGGATATCTTGAATTTTCTCTGAAGACGTCTTTATTCTGGATGCATTTTGTCGAATTTTGCTTGATTGCTAAACCATAAGAGATAGACAAAACTGCACAAAAATGAACATCTCGGCAAACCGCACAATTTATGTCCTTTACATTTTTGTTATGCAGGTAACCGTTTTTCGAGAGGTTCCTTATTATTCCCTTCATTGTTAATCACGTATACCTTTCTCAGGAGATAGTGTCCGTTTTTCTTTTGTTCTACTTCTGGCCAAGCAAAGAAGCAAATTGCAATGTCGATCGCTTTTAAAACGGTTGACTATCGCTATAGCCTAGTATATTCCTTTAGTTCCCTTCTACTTATAAGATCTAATTAATAAAAACATTCTGCTAATGTTTATTTCAATTAGCATGGTTTAGAAAGAAGAATTACCTTTTATAAGAAATTTGTTTGAGAACAGCTAGAGAAAGTTATGTGAATGTGACACAGCAGTTTTTAAGAATAGTTTGTTACAGAGCTATAGAGAGAAAGTAACATATTAGATTTTTGTTCCTATTTAAATAAGGTATAGAATTATAAATTTATCAACAGTAAAAACAAACTGAAAGGGATAAAAATGTTACCCATATTTGACTTAAAATCACAGGAACGCGCAATAAGTTTTTATCCGGGCACTTCCAAGGTTTGAACCCAATCCCTTGGGAACCAGAACCTTGTTGTTACCCCGTCGGCCCGAAGGGATTCGAACCCAGGACTTCGATAAAGTGAGCTTCGCCGCAGATTACCGCGGTGCGTGATAGAGGTTTTAATTTCTTCTTAATGACCGAGGAAGCAGTAAGGAATAAGAAGACCAGGTGATGCAACATGCACGCGATTAAAAAGGAGATAAAATCGCCGTTATGAATGCGGTATAATGTGATGTTTGTACTCAAGCAGGTGTAAAGGTGTAAACGGGCATCGTAAATTTAATCAGAATGAGAGTATCTTGTCTGACTCCTGAAGACAGTTTTACTGGCAGTAAACGTCGCCCTCTCTTCACCTGACCATTGTTAATTGCACATGCAAAGTGCCTGCCACTCTCCTCAAACTCATGTTTCTAATGGTTCATGTACACACGCAAACTACTCCTTACATGGAACATTTTTAGAAAATTTTGATTTTGAGATTCTCCTTGTTATTGGTTTCAGATTTAAAATTCTTAAACTTTTCTCCCACAGAAAGTTGTAAACTCCTGGCACATGGCAACCAGTTTTTAAAAGGTTTACTAACGTTTTACCCTAGTGTATTCCGTTATTTTTCGTCTACTTACAAGGAAGCAAGTAATTAAAAAAAACTGCTAATGTTTATCTCGATTATCATACAGTAGATAGAAGAATATGCTTTTTAAAAATACTTTGTTACAGCGATGCAGAGAAAATCATCTGAATAGACCGCGTCAGATTTTTACTTTCTCTAACCCCAAGGCACATAGAGGCATAGAGAAGTATTGTATTCTACCAAAAAATTCGCTGTCGAGTTTTTTCCGGAAATACATGCTTTAGGACCCCCTGAATCCAAAAAAAGCATTTTCAGAAACAGGCCCGTGTGTGTGTGTGTGTGTGTGTGTGTGTGTGTGTGTGTGTGTGTGTGTGTGTCTTTGGACAGCATAGCTGAAAAACGAAAAGACGGTTAAACACCAAACTTGGTATTTAAGTTTGGTCTCTTCCGAAGGTGCGACACTCCTGACTACCCTTTACATGGAAAATTTTTCAAAATGTTGTTTTTGTTAAAAATGTCTCTTACGATTTTGATTGAAATCTCACATATTAAAACCACCTCTATCACAAATAAAATTTATATCCTGAATTTTCTGGAAATAGCTTCTAAAGACCTGTTTATTCTGGAACCATGTTGCTCAATTTCGCTTAACTAGTAAACTATAAGAGATAGACAAAAACTTACAATACAAAAAATGTAGATCTTGTTAAAATACACAAGTTATGTCATATATATTTTCTTCGTGGAGCTTACCGTTTTCTAGGTATTCCTTGTTATTAGTTTCAATTGTGAAGTACTTATACTTTTCTCAGACGCAAGTGTCCATTTTTCTTTTGTTTCTACTCCTGGCCAAGCAAAGAAGCAAAATGCAATGACAATCGCATAATGACAGTATTTTAAAACATGTGACTATCACGTTAGCATAGTGCATTCCCTTAGTTCCATTCTACTTATAAGCAACTAAGTAATAAAATTCTGCTAACGTTTATCTCAATTAGCATGATGTTGAAAGAAGAATTGTTTGTTTGTAGAGTAGCTAGAGCAAGTCATGTGAGTGTAATACATCAGATTATTTTTCATATTTTTGTTTCCGAATATGTACAATAAAATATTTTAATGCATTCAAGCTAAAACTGAAATAAAAGAGTACATAAATAGGTTTAACACTTAACTTTAAAACTATCCGTACTAAAACGTCTATCTTTATTGAGAATACTAAAAGCTCTGTAACAGAGGAGCATATTAATTTAAGCTGGAGCACGAGGGCATCAGTCAGAGTGGGTTAGTGCACTATATGGCTGGCGACAAATGTGATTGTAAGATATGTGTGTGGCGCGGCACCTAAATTAAATCAAAAACCAGCAGAGAGTATCAATCCTCTTTCACAGGATACGTTCATGCGCTCTAGTGTGGGTTGGGTAACAGTGGCCGCTTTTGTCTCTCATTTTCTATCACGGAAACTGATTATACTATATACATTACGTTCATGACGATGAATGTTTATCCAGAAATTATTTCAAATTAAGCAACATGTACTCGTAGAGGAACCCCGTGACATTGCCGCTACAAATCCGAATGAAACTCCTATATTACCTAGCAAATGCTATTAGATGTCCACATGTAGACTCCTGGCGCCAAGGCCGAGTGCTTATTTTACTCGCCTCCCACCTAAGCGGCCCGGGTTTGATCCCAAGTGCTCTAATGTGGGATATATGGTGGATGAAACTGCGTCTGCGCGGGTTTTTTTCGGTTCCTCCGGTTTAATTCCACCAATTGCTCCATCCTCAACTCTCCTATCAAGCTCTAGCTTGCATTTCATAGCATCCACTTCCTCACATTCATGCCTGGCTACTCAAAAACTACTCGTTCCAGGTTCTCCATTCTGTGGTTAGTTGTAGTTGGTTCCCGATAGGCTTCAGACCACTAGGCAATCACTTGCAAGACCCAGGGCGGTCCCAGTGCTACATAAGGGGAGAGAAAGTCTACTATAAAAAATCTGATGTGTTCCATTCACATGACTTTCTCTGCATCTTTGCAGAAAATTATTGTTAAAAAGCTTATGCTTCTATTTACTTCGGCTAATCGAGATAAAATTAGTAGAAATAGTCTTATTACTTGCTTCCTTGTAAGTAGAAGCAAAATAAGGGATAACATAGGTTAAAAGGATAGTACTGATGATTGAAGTTCCTTTGTTTGTTTGTTCCTGTATGAGAAAAGGAAATCTTTTAAAGCTGAAATCAAAAACAATGAATATCTAAAAAACGATCAACTGCACAAAACAAATGTGTATAACATAAATTGTGTGTTTTAACGTGCTCTGAATTTTTGTGTGGTAATTTTTTTTCAACTGTTACGGTTTAGCAGTTATGCAAAATTCTGTAAAATAAAGCAGTCTTCAGAGGTCATTCCCTGGAAATTCAAGATATAAATTTTATTCGTCAGTTAAATATCTTTAGTATATGATATTTTAATCAAAATCGTTAGAGCCATTTTTGAGAAAATAAAAATTTTCGAAAAAAGTTTCATGTAAGCGGTAGTTTGGGGTGGGGGATTTTTCTCAAAATCTTCGTTTCGCATCCCTGGATGATACTAAACTTAAATACCAAGTTTAGTATTTTACAGACTTTTTGTTTTTGAGTTATCGTGTTCATAGACACACGGACACACACACAAACATTTTTCTGAAAATGCTTTTTTTTGGATTCAGGGGGACCTAAAACATGTATTTCCGGTGTAATCTCGGTAACTAATTTTTGGATGGAGTGCAATACCTTCTCTTTACACTATGTACATAGTACATATAGAGAAAGTAAAAAATGTTGTCTCCTAAGTTTCGCAAACGTCTGGAAAAAACTTTCAGATGCTAGCGCCTGGAACTTAGGCAACATACTTCCACAGGTGACGTAGGTTTGAACAGCTTTAAACTTTTGAAACGAGAAGACTCAAATATCAGGTGGTCGTATTTGAGCTGTACAAATATCCCTTCGTGCATTAAAAGAATTGCAAAACTCAACGAGGCTTTTTAAAGTTAAACCATTCAGTAAGGAACAAGCTGGACTGATCTTCGTTTTGCCCTTCTTAAAGAGCTCTACCGCTTCCATCCCCACTGATACGGAGTGAAATGGAAAATGCTCACCCGTGTTCCATACTGACCGGATTTATCTTGAAGCAGCCCCGTTGAGTTCTGCAATTCACTCAAATACGGGGTAATTGAGCCATCTGGTATAGGGATAGGATATAGATTAGGATCAAAGATTAACTCACGGATGGTGTCCCCGGTCGCTGGATCAGAATACCTCACCTATGCTCTTGGGCCCCTTTGCGACTTACGTGACCCTAGAAAGGGAGAGATAAGGAGAGAAACCCGAAGGGCGATATGACGGGTGCAAGCATAGACGGTTCTTAACGGCCCTAGATTGAGCGACTTCGGCACCGCTTGGGCCCAACCCAGAAGCTCCGAGTCTCTGGGGGTTCCTCCAAGGGTCGATACCTCGAAAGCACCCGAAGTCAGGTGTCGATAGAGCGGTGACGTGACGAATAAATATCAACAGTGCGCAAGTCACCGAACATGTTACCTGGTCCTTCAACCCTGAAGCAGATGATAAGAAAATGATGGAAACAGTAAATGCTAGATAGGAATTCGGGGAATGAATGAAGTTCCAGCATTCGCTTTGCAACCCAGGGAAAACCCTAAAAATAACTACGGTTCAGTAAGACCGGCCACGGGAATCAAATCCACTACCTCCAGAATGCATAACTGTTACAGAATAGTTTTGAAATCATTAATTACTTCACAATATTTACCTTAATTATCTAACATTTATTCTCTTTAAATTAACTTAAATTTCTTTAAGGTCAGAGGGCAGCCCTGAAAGGCTGCTACAGGAAAGTCCTCTTTCTAACTTCTGCCCATGCAATACAACCAGTATAAGCTTTAAATGGTGTGACTATAATGGTGAACCGATTAACGTAACTCTTAATTTATTTCGAAAAATACGGAATTAAAATTTTCCAATCAAAAATGTTATTTATAGCAAACTTGACTGGAAGTGTGGTCAGTGGCTTTTCACTTTAAAATTTTAAATGAGAGGTCAGATAGAGTACCATTAGATAGTGTTTTTCAAAACAGAAACCTTTCATAGGAAATGTTTTTATTAATTCACACTCTTTCAAGGGGAAAATCAAACAGAAAGTCAGCGGTTCAAACCGCAGTATGTAGATAGCACTGTCATTAATAATTTGAATACCGAGCATGGTGGCACCGCAGTAATGTGTGCATTGGGGAGGTCGCGAGTTCGATTCCCATAGATGGCATTCCAAACCCTTGCGTGGTAGCTTGCGCATTTGGAGAGTTATTTTGGTGTAGTTTCGGAACTATTCTATCGGGACGTGTCTTCGGATGCTATCGGAATAGGACCTTTTCAGGAGGGTCCCCAAAGGTTTGTGTGCTTGGCCTGGCATCGACGGCTTTCAATCTGAAACCGTTAGAGAATCCGTCGATGCTTGCACCCATCGCCATCCCGATCTGGTCGCCCTTTGGGTCGCTTTCTTCAAGCTTTAATGGGGTCACATAAGTCGCAAAGAGGCCACGGGTCTATGCGCAGTGCTCTGCTCCAGGGTCAGTATATCCAGTCGATTTCAATATTCTGAATGTTACAGAAATAAATACGAAAAAGCTCAAATCCATTACAATCGAGTGTTTTAGTGACTAATGGAATAAATATAAAAACTAACAGTAATTAAGTTGTGTATCAACTGGCAGGTCCGGGTTTGATTCCCATCGGGAGACCTGGTCCGGGATGTACTAAGCCTCGTGAGACAATTGAGGAGTTACTTGAGGGAAAAGTAACGCCTCCAGGGTGCCTGAACCACGTTACGACGGAAGGAACCTGGGGCGCTAACCACGTTCCACCCGGGAATTGGATTTTTATTTTTATATTTACCTTTATGCAACGTTTGATTTGTCTTGCTGAAACAAATCGTAGACCATTTGATTTTCCTGAAGGAAAATCTGAATTAGTTTCAGGATTTAATGTTGAATATGGAATAGGTGAATTTGCATTAATTTTTAAGAGAATATTCCAGTACTGCACCTCACCTTTGACGCTTGTAATGTGCAAAGATGGTCGGATCAATGATGGAGCGGTAAGTCTTAGCCCAATTTTGGGTTGTTGCGCCACGGAGTTTAACACTAATTAAAATGCATTCATTCCATTACAAAGAGTAACAGTTTTGTAATGTTAAAGGTAATGGCGGAATGTCCGAGCATATGCATGCTTTCAACGAGATCATCAGACTCTTGCTGCTGATGTAAAACCATCTGACAACTTCAGACATAATTTGGTCAGAGGCTTTTTAAAAACATTGGAAGGCGGAAAAGAAGGCCACGTAAACAAAGGTAAACACCTGGCGCATGTGCAATCTCATTTCCACCTGTCTTAAAAGACGATTAATAAAGTAAAGTATACACACGTTCTGTATATATAAAACAACTTTTTATGCAATATTAGTGACAATGAAGTTTAGGTAAATGCGTAGTATACACTTAGTCAAACATGGTGTTTTTCGTAGTTTTCTTGATCGGTAGGCGAGTGGTGGAGTAGGATTTGTAATCCATTCCTGTGTAATACCGCATTTCTCTATTTCTGGGAAATATTTTAAAAGCTGTAACCTGAGATTTTGTAGGTGGAATTTGATTATTTTCAAAAGTCCATCAGCAATATTAACTTCATTTTGCCCACTATGTTCGAGCAGAGTTGAATAAACGGCAATATTCCCTTTATTAACGCAATCAAGCAAAATAAAACTTTCTCATGGAACCCCTTTATTTTTTCATGAACTTTAAAAATGTTTCTATCAAAACCTTGGAGTGGAAGATTGAGCTCGTTAATATTGTTGAATATATCTGTCAAATAAGCTAATTGAAAAATCCACTGTCCATCATCATAATGGTTCCCAGATCGGATTTCAATTTTGTAAGAAAACATTTTACCTCATTTTTCAGTTCAAAAAGACGAGTTAAAACATGTCATCGTGATAACCAGCGCATCTCGGAGTACAAAAACAATCGTAGCATTTTTTGAACAGGCGGAAGTTCAATGTTTCGTGTACATTAGGAGTTTTCTTTTTTTTTCGCTACCAAAATTTCTCCGTGCATAATTAAAATTATTTTGGGATTAATTTCACGAGTACGAGCAATAAGACCGCTTTTTTACTGTCACTGAATCAGCAACATCTGTGGACAAACTTACACGCCAGCCTCATGACAAATTTAATTTTAATCTTATAAAATTCTCAAGACTTTTAAAAACATCCTTCCACGTTGTATGTTCTGGTAAATTACTAGCATTTCATTTGTATAGTACATTTTAACGTTAAAATACTGGACATATATAAGCAGCTCAGCATCATCAGGCACACCAACCGATTCATCGATTTGAACTGCAAATATTTTGTCTATTTGAATATTTCTCCATTTAGACGACAATATCTTGTGCCATATGAATTCTATGTCCTACAGTTGTGTCAGAATTCGAAATTGTTTTGATTACTTTTCCGGAATGTTTGTGTAACATTTTATCAGCTTTAATCAAAGAACCAGGAATAATAAGAGATTCAACTGCGGTATAAGTATTTATTTTTTTGCAACTAGCAACGCTAATTCCTACGACGTCTCCAGCGCCACTTTAGTTCATTTTGTAAAACTGTATATCACGGTTGAACTTTTATTTAATTTTCTGCTTTGCGCCGGAAAAATCCGACTGGCTTTCCATTATAATCGCTGTTTTGTTTTTTGTTTTGTTGTGTTTAACGTCCGCTTTTACTGCTCTGGCACCGCAGGCGAAGACACTGATGATACATGAAGATGAGCCCCGGTGGAATTTGATGGCGGGGGAAACCGAAGAACCCGGACAAAACCCGCCTCTGCGCCGCTTTGTCCACCACAAATCTCACATGTGGTCGCTTGGGAATCGCTGTTTACCAAATGTCTGTGAAGCAGGGCTTTTTATCATAGAAGTATTCGACAGAGTTTGGTTACAAATAATGCAGAGAGGATGCGGTGGATCACACATATTTGATACGAATCCATGTATTTGTAATATATTCCTACAAAATCTGTATTACAGTTTTCGACTTCTCGTAGATGGTTAAATTTCAACACTTTTTTCACCAATGTTCCGTGCTGAAAATGTATCACAATTTTCACTTGCGGCGGTGGTTCAACATTATCGCCACTATCACTATTTAATTGAGTTAATGCTTTCCTTTAATAACGAATTTGTCCATCTTAAACAAAAGTTAAAATGTGTAGTCCACTATAGACCACTATCATAATAAATACATTCAACAGTTCACAAATATAAACAATGAGATGCGAAACTTTGTTGACACAAACAACACAAACGATTAGCAATGGCAGCTGTATGTTGGGTACACTGTTAGGGAAATTCAAACCTCTTTGGCTGAAATATTTTTCGTTATTTTGAGATCACTCAGAAAACATATTATTACATGTCCCATCTAAGAAGTTTCGCGTAACCCAGGTTGACTATCACTGGTCTAACCACTGGGCCACGCCACGGCCGTTGGTATTTAGGGTTAGTATCACCCAAGGGTACGACACGAAGAATTCCAAGAAATTCCCCCACTCCGAACTACACTTACATGAACATTTTTTGAAAATGTTTTTCTCAAAAATAGCTCTAAAATGTTTGATTAAAATTCCGCATATTATAGATATAGACATTGCAAAATAAAATGTATATCTTGAATTTTCTGAGAATAACTCTTGAAAACCTCCTCATTCTGGAAGAATTTTTCTGAATTTGAATAACTAGTACACAGTAAGAAATAGACAAAAAATGTTGAGCTCGTTAAAGCAAATAATTTATGTTATATGCATTTTTGCTGTAGAATTGGCCGTTTACAAGATATTCCTTGTTATTGGTTTGAGCTAAAAACTTTTCTCAAACGGGGCTACCTTCCCTTTCATCTCTTTTTTGTTTATTGCTGGCCTTCCAAAGAGAACCGAACTTCACATAGCGGCTATCTTTCAAAAGATGCAACTTTCCTTTAGCCATAGGTATTCCCATATTTCCTTTCTGCTTACAAATAATCAAGTACTAAGGGCATTTCTGCTAATGCTTATCTCGATTAGCATGATGTAGATCAAAGAATACTCTTTTGTAACAATAGTTTGTTTGCAGAAAGGGTAGAGTAGGTCATGTGAATGGAACATATCACATTTTTATTTTCTCTACACATACTATGCACATAGTGTATAGAGAAGGTATTGCACTCCACCCAAAAATTCGATACCGAGATTTCACCGGAAATAATACATATATATATATATATATATATATATATATATATATATATATATATATATGTTTTAAGAACTGTGAATCCAAAAAAAAAAAAAAAAAAACATGTTTAAAAAATGTCCGTGTGTGTCTGTCAGTATGTGTGTTTGTGTGGGGGGGGGCACATAGCTAAAAAACGAAAAGTGCGACAAATACTAAACTTGGTATTTAAGTAAAGTATCTTCCAAGGATACAACATGAAGATTTTCAAGAAAACTCTCCCACCCCCAACTACTCTTTACTTGGACAAATTGTTGGAAATTGCGATTTTCTCAAAAGTGGTTCTAACGATTTTGAATAAAATATCGTATATTAAAGATATTTACCTGACAAAATGTATATCTTGAATTTTCTGGGAATAGCCTCTGAAGATAACTTTATTCTGGATGAATTTTGCCGAATTTTGGATAACTGCTAAAAGTAAGAGATAGAAAAAACTTACTTAATGAAAAATGTAGAGCTTGTTTAGACACACATTTTATGTTATATAAATTTTTTCTCGTATGGGAATTTGTGAACTTCTGTCCATACAAACAAGGGAACTTCAATCACATAGCAACCAGCTTTTAAAAGATTTGTCTATCGCTTTAGTCTATGACACTCCCTTATTTCCCTTATACTTACAAGGAAGCAAGTAATAAAACTATTTCTGTTAATTTTTTTCTTGGTTAGCATTAAGTAAATAGAAGAATAAGTTTTTTAACTACAATGTATTGCAGACATGTAGAGAAAGTCATATGAAAGGAACACATCAGATTTTTTTTAAAAGAGCCATCTTTTAATGGGTCAAATAGATCCAAACCTACAGTGTTAATGTTACGAGAGAAATAAAGTAGAATCAAGGGCTGAGATGCTATTCTTGAATGAATTTTATTAGCAGAAACGAACTGATGTTGGGCACGAAGAGTCTGCTTTAAAAATGGGCACGAAGAGAGCATTCAGTCCAGTCGTGGTCATACATCACCACGCTGTCACCGACAGCAGCTAATGACGTCAGTCCTACTCGATATCTAGAAGAGGCAAGTCTAGCATCTTCTACATGGCATGTGTACAAAGTTTGCTGCATACAGCAAATTGAAAACATGATATATCATGCTCATGATTTACCAGCTAAGGCCTGCTTATTTATGGCACCAATGCTAATTTATTTTAATAACTCTCATGCCAGAAGACATTTCTTTATCTCCCTTGAATTTCTACTTTTTCTACCCCGCATGTACAATGTACATAGTGGATAGAGAAGGTATTTTATTCCACTCAAAAATTCGATGTGAGATTTCACCGAGTTCATATATTTTGGGGTCCCCTGAGTCCGACTAAAAGCGTTTTTAAAAAAAGGTCCGTGTCTGTCTGTCCATCTGTCTGAGTGTCTATGGACAGCATATCTCAAAAACGAAAAGACCGTTAAATACTAAATACCACAAACTCCAAGGATACGACACGAAGATTTTCAAGAAAATCCCCCCACCCCCAACTATCCTTTACATGGAACTTCTTTCGAAAATGGCTCTAACGATTTTGATTAAAATATCGTATATTAAAGATATTTACCTGACAAATGAAATGTATATCTTGAATTTTCTGGGAATAGTCTCTGAAGACTACTTTATTCTGGATGAATTTTACGGAATTGTGCATAACTGCTAAACCGTAAGAGATGGACAAAAACTTGCCACACAAAAAGTACAGCACCTTAAAACACACAATTTATGTTATATGCATTTTTTCGTGGAGATGATCTTTTTGAGATATTGCTTGTGTATACGTTCAGCTTTGAAAAACCTGTACTTTTCTCATACAGGAATTTGTCAACTCCTATCCATAATAAGGAACTTCATTTACATAACAACCAGCTTTTGACTATCACTTTAACCTATGGTACTCCCTTATTTCTATTCTACTTACAAGGAAGCAAGTAATAAGACGATTTTTGCTAATTTTTTTTCTCGATAAGCATGAAGTAAATGAAAGCATAAGCTTTTTAAAAATAATTTATTGCAGAGATGTAGAGAAAGTTATGTGAATGGAACACATCAGATTTTTCAAATTGTTTTGTCGAAATTTCACAGATGCATCAGCTTAAATAGCTACCGGACCAAAGAGTAGCTACAATAATTACAATTTTACCTAACCGAACTGGATGGCTCAGGCAATAACGTCTGTGACCCATATTCGGGTGGCTCTAGCTTCAAATCCTAAGACCAACCAATCTGACTTGGACTTTCACGGTTTCCCCCAGTCACTAAGGTAAATACCAGATTGGGTATTTAATACCACGACCCCAAGCTCCACCTTCAGTCTAAAACAATAATAAATAAAATGCGACTGTCTATGTGGTGGATGGTCAGTGAGCTGACTTCTCATCCGGAGGTCCCGGGTTCGATAACCGGCATCATCCCCTATTCCCCACAGATTTTTTTTGGTAGTATTTAACGCCCGCTTTAACTACTTATGGCACCGCAAGCGGTGACACTGATGATACATGAATGAAGATGGAGCACCGGTGGAATGCGATGGCGGGGGAAACCGGATAACCCGGAGAAAGCCCACCCCGGCGCCGCTTTGTCCACCACAAATCTCACATCGAACCTGGGCCGTCTAGGTGAAAAGCGATTGGTCTAAGCACTCAGCCACGGTGCGCCCCCCCCCCCCCACAGAGTTTGGAAGTATGTATGTGAAAGTGAATGTGAGTTATTATGAAGAAAAAGAACATCCTTAATCCCAACTATCAAAACTCCACAAGAATAAGCTTATTCTTCTATCCATTTCATGTTAATCGAGAAAAAATTAGCAGAAATGTTCTTATTACATGCTTCCTTGTAAGTAGAAGAGAAATAAGGAGTACACTAGGCTAAACCGACAGTCAAATGTTTTAAAGTGTGGTTTCTATGGGATTGAAATACGTTTCTTTGCGTGGCCAGGAGTTGACAAGTTGACAAGTTGCCGTATGAGAAAAGTTTAAACCAATAACAAGAAATATCTCGAAAAAGATCAACTCCATGAGAAAAAAAGTACATGACAAATTGTGTCTTGTAGGAGCTCTACAGTTTCTGTGTTATAAGTTTTTTTCTGTGTCTTGCGGTTTACTAGTTATGCCAAATCAAAAAAGAATCATTCAGAATAAAGAGGTATTTAGGGGCTATTCCCAGAAAATTTAAGACATACATTTTATTTTCATGTAAATATTTTAAATATAAGAGATTTTTTAATAAAAATCGTTAGACCCATTTTTGAGAAAATCAGAATTTTCAAAATTGTAAAGGGTAGTTTGGGATTGGGGGATTCTTGAAAATCTTAATGCTGCATCCTTGGAAGGTACTGAACTTAAATATCAAGTTTGGTATTTAACGGACTTATATAGGAATTTGTCAACTCGTGTCCATACAAATAAAAGGAACTTGAGTCACATAGCAACAAGCTTTTGACTATCACTTTAACCTGTGGTACTCGCTTATTTTTCTTTTACTTAAATGGAAGCAAGTAATAAGACTATATCTGCTAATTTTTTCTCGAATAGCATGAAGTAAATAGTCATAAGCTTTTTAACAATAATTTGTGGCAGAGATGTAGAGAAATTCATGTGAATGGAACACATCAGTTTATTTATCTACTATGCACATTGCACCTGGTGAAAAAAATAAAAATAGTAAATTATATATATATATATATATATATATATTCTAGTATTTTTAAAAATTTTAAAACGAGAAGCTGAGTCTAGTACAGTGAAACGTTTAAAAATCGTGACACAGAGGCCCTGGCCATCTTGTTTTTCATCAGCACAACACGTAAGTCCAAAATCAACACATTAATATGCGATGTTGATGAACGCTGAGGAGGGTATTAAAAGGAACAATGCTGCCAACGGAGCAAAGCAAATTACACTATCTTGTATTGTTTCAGGTGGCTTGGAACAGAGCTTTTCCCAGCGTGCCTACTCGGTCCGTAAGAGGATTTGGTAACATGTTCATTTAACGTCACATGTGTTCCCTGTTTATTGCATACGCTAGCTACATTATTTACTGCAAAGTCACGAGTGACCCTTGCTTTCTTCACTCCTCGTCGTAATTTGTTTTCTTCTTTTTCTCTAGGAGCAGAAGTGACAGGCGCTGAAGTAATAAACAGGTGAACAAGGGAATTTACGAGCTGCACCTGTGATTAATATTTTATGTGCTGTGTTTTGGAGTTTATTCACTGTAATTTAATATCTGAAAAGCACCAAATATATGAGTATTAAAGGATTGCTTTAGAGATTATGTGAGCAACGTGGTGGCCCATGCAGTAGGCCGTGGTTCAGTTCCTGGGGCGGTTTTCCTGATTCATTGTTTTCAAGTATTTCCTCCGGTCGATAGGCAAATGCTGGGAAGATTCACTACATCCACAGTATTTCCTGTCCTCAGTGGTTACATCCTATAAAATTAGTATTACTAAATATATTATTAATTAGTGCAAAGAGAAAAGAATCTAAAACTATTGAAGATAACGTATATCTCTAAATGGCTTAAACCATAAAACAACTTTTTTGAGTGAACTCAGTAGATTCATTACTTGTGTAATGTTTTCGTCTATAGTATAAGATTTACTGATTATACAAGTTTAAAAGTTATTCAAGCCATACAAGTATACAAACTCCTTTCGAAATGGATTGTACAGGCTATTGCCAGGAACGTTTTAAGTAAATCGCAAACTTCGAAAAATTTTTCCATGTAAAAGGTAGTTTGGGTGGATGATTTTCTTGAATGTTTTTGTGTTTCATCTTTGGAAAATACTCCAAGTTTATATTTAGTTAACTTCTCGTTCTTTACTTATGGAGTTCACACAGACACATACACAAATCTTTTTCTTAAATGCTTTTATTCTAATCAGAGAGCCTCAAAATGCATATTTCTGGTGAAATTTTGGAAAAGAATTCTTATGTGGATTTTTTAAAGTTGTGTCACATTCTTGGAAGCAACTGAACTTGAATTCGAAGTTTGATATCTATCCGAGTATTAGTTTTTGAGTTATTGTTGCACAAATACACACACATCTAAGTTTTTCTATTCATGACACTTCAAAACACATATTTCCGGTGAAATCTCGATATCGAATTTTTGGGATGAATTAATTATTTCGACTACCTTTGTACCATAAGTAAATGCTAAGAAATATAAAAACTCGCTTACTGCTACAAATATAGAAATCAGAATTTAAAGTTCTATAAAACAAGAAATGATTAAAACTAAAACAGCTTACAGGATAATCCAGTTGAAAAATCTAACAGGGGGAGAATAAGATGTAGGTAATGAAACGAAAATAATTAAAGAAATAAAAAGAGATATAATAAAATTATTTATTACAACAATAATTCCACTAAAAATTGACACAGCTTTGATGAACCGCATAGACATACATATTTTAATATATAAAATGTATTTTAAATGTATAATGACTAGATAAAGGCATGTGAGTGCATTTTATCACATGTTTTATAACAAAATAAACTAGACGAAATGATGGAAAAATATAACATGGAAAGATAAAGCGTTTCTCTTCTTGATCTACTCGTTCTTGCTACTTTACAATTTCCTTTGTTCGTTTTTAAAACGCCTTTATTATGCAGATTTTGTACTATATTCCATGCGATAGCGGATCTTTTTGATGCAAGCGTTTCGTTTCGTGCTATTCTTACATTACCAGTACACCCACCAACTTTATAAAAATACAAGAATCGTTATTAGTGTTTACGTAGCGCGAAAGGTGAAGAAAGGCTAATGTTCCAATTTTAAACAAAAATAATTGTAACATTTCTAATACCAAAACAAATGGTAAATATACATATATGGTATTTATAGAAGTATAAAATTTCAGGTAAAGAGAGTCACCAGAAATATAATTGTACTTAAAAATATCTTATGCAACATTCTCTTTAGTCGTCTCCTTATTGCGGTGGTAGCGCGGCTGCTTGCCAAGCGGGAGGCCTGGGTTCGATTCCCGTACCCGCGTAAAGAATTTTCCCCCACTGACTGGGATGCACTCAGCCTCGTGAGGTCCCTGGAGGCCAATTGAGGAGTTATTTGATTGAGAAGTGGCTGCTCCAGGTCGAGAAGACCGCACCAACGGGCCGGGTGGGGCTCGAGGTGCTGATCACATCTCAGCTTCCAACACTGCACCCCAATCATGACGCCTTCGGGCCGAGATGGTAGGCCGGGCGGTAGGCCAAGGTTCCTTGTGGATTCTCGTGCCTTGGAGTTACTTTTACGTTCACGTTACTTACTTCACTCACTATTATTCAAGCTATTCTTACGAAAGTTGGAAAGGTAGAGTCAGGCTGAAAATGTAAAGCCACAATAACCATAGCCGGATTTGAAATATGGATCTCCCGATTCCCTATGATTTGTTGTTACCAAATGACCTACAATGACAACATACCGGCATGGCATTCAACTCCCAGCTGACTCGCATTTTATCCGGTAAACCTAGAGGAGATCTCAAATGATTTTGAAATTATATACTCCAATGGCGACTTACAAAAGTTGACTATTCATTATTTCCTTGTTTCTTTCGCTAACCGTACTATGTACTGTGTATAGAGAAAGTATTTTATTCCACGCAAAAATCAGATACCGAGATTTCAACGGAAATATGTTTTGAGGTCGCCTGAGCCCGAAAAAACATTTTTAGAAAAAGGTCCGTGTGTGTGACTGTCTATGTGTTTATGGACAGCAAACTCAAAAACGAAAATTCGGTTGAATACCAAACTTGGTATATAAGTTCAGTATCTTCCAAGGAAGCGACACAAAGCTTTTCTAGAAAATTTCCCCACACCCAGCTACCCTTTATATGGAAACTTTACCGAAATTTTTGATTTTCTAAAAATGGAGCTAGCGATTTTGATTAAAATATCATGTATTAAAGATATTTACATGACAAATAAAATGAATATCTTGAATTTTCTGGGAATAGCTTCTGAAAACCTATTCATTCTGGATAAATTTTGATGAAGCATAAAAGATAGAGAAAAAAGTTAGTAGGATTCCCTATTAATAATCCTCATAGATTAGTTTGAAAAAGGCATAACCGTAACTAGACCCTATTATGCTTCATTGTTGGATCGTTTGAATCTTAACTCAGCTGAAAAAAGATCAAGTTTGGCAAAGAACCGACCCACACATCAGCGATAACATTGATGAAAGTGCTGAACTTGGCATTGGATTGGGTCCTCATCCACCTTATTCACCAGACTTAGCTTCAACTGACTTTTTCCTGACCCTTAACTCAAAATTGTGGCTTGATGGGAACAAATGTTCACCAAATGTTCGGTCAACGTGTATTTTGAAGATTGGCAGTAACTATTTTTCCGACGAGATAAAAATAGCTGAAGATCACTGGACCAAGTGTGTGTCCCTCTGAGGAGACTATGCCGAGAAGTAAGGGGAGTTGTTTACGAAACAAACACTTTTCCTTGCTTTTTTACCCGACGATCAAACTACCCTCTTATTAACTTTTTCGTAGTCAATTTTCCTTCCCCTTATTTAGGAGTGACACCCCCCTAAGACTTACAAGAGGATGCCTAGGGGTCAGAAACCTGTTGGGGAGTCAACAGCACGAAACCAGGGAATGTAAACCTAGAACAAGTAGTAAGTCCTTGGTATGAGCGTGAGGAAGTGCATGATATGAATTGTAGGCCTAAAATAGGAAAGGTGGTGATGGAGAAATTGATGGAAACCAGAGGACCCGAAGAAAACACACCTAGACGCCACTTTGCCTACCACAAATCACTCTTGCGGGCGCTTGGTATCGAACCCGGGCAGCCTAGATGGGAAGCGAGTGCTCTAACCACTCGTTCATGATGCCACCTTCGTGTTAATTTACGTAAGAGTAGTTTGTATACCGACTAATATATGATAGCGGAATAAAGAAAGCCATGTGAATGAATACATCAGCAACATCTTTTATTTATTTTTCATAAATTGAGCAAAATAACTCCATTTGCAAATGCACATACGTTTCTGAGAAGGCTTGAAAAATGTTTTCTAAAATAATATAATTCACCGTCCGCTTCCTGGGGTTCTCTATCTACAGTAGGCCAGCAAATATGCATTACAAAGAGTTTTGGCAGCGCAAAGGCTGTAGCAATAAACAATATTTTAATTCCGCTCCAGTTTCTCCAAACAGCATTTGCTTTGATCGACTAACTCTCATGCGGTGTAAAGTACCGACATTATTCCATGCGCAATTTATTTATACGCTTCAAGGTGAAAACTCTTTTTTGAAAGTTCAAGGTTGTAGAAACAAATCTGAGCAAAAAAAAATGTATAATATAACCAGTGTGAAACTTTCTTTACTTTCAATAGCACGCATCTGCCCAAAAATTCACCGGAAATACATTTATTCAGACCTGCTAAATAAAAAAAGCAGTTTTAGAAAAATATCTGTATATGTGTGTTTGTGTGTGTCTATACAGAGCTTAGTTCAAAAACAAAAAGTCGTTAAATACCAAACTTCACTATCCTCCAAAGAGGCAAAGCCCTAGTAGAATTGTAGGACCGCTCTCCTCCCACCTAGGGGGCCCGGGTTCGATCCCAAGAGCCAGAATGTGGGATTTATGGTAAAAGAAACGAAATTTGGCTTTCTCCGGGCCCACCGCTTTCCCCTAGCACTCATTCCACCAATTGTTCCATCATCACTTTTTCTATAATCCATTAAGCTTTCATTTCATATCATTCACTTTCCCGTAACCGGCCGACCACTCGTTCCAGGTTCTTTAATCTATAGTTGGCTCCCCAGCAGACTTCTGACTTCTATGCACCCGTTTGTAAGTCCTAGGGGGGTTGTCAGTCTTACATACGGGTAGGATAAGCCGACTAGTAAATCTTCCAAGGATGCGACACAAAGCTTTTCAAGAAAATCCCCTCCACTTCTCTTTAATGGAACATTTTTCGAAAACTTTAAATTTCTCCAAAATGGCTCCAACAGTTTTAAATAAAGTACTATAAATTTGATGTATTTTCATGACGAACTAAATATATCCGTGGAATTTTCTGGCAATAGCTTCTGGCGACCTCTCATTCTGCATGATTTTTATGATAACAGTCTGATGTGTCCCATTTACATAACTTTCCCTAGCTGTTCAGCATTCAAATCTTTTATTCAAAAGAGTAATATTTTATCTACACCATGCTAAACAAGATAAACAAGTAGAATTAATATTATTACTTGCTTCCTTGTAAGCAGAAGGGAAAGAAGTTAATACACAGGCTAAAACGATAGTCAAGTCCTCTAAAATTATTTGCTTACCAGCAATAAACGAGAAGAAAGATGTCTTCCGATTTGAGAAAAGTTTAAGCGGCTTAAAATTGAAATCAATATCTTGAAAACGGATAACTCTACAAAAAATGTATATGACATTAATTGTGTATTTTGATGACAGCTAAATTTTTTTGTGTAGTAAGTTTGTGTATATATATCTTATGGTTCGCCAGTTATACAAAAGTCATCCAGAATGAAGAGGCTATTACCTGAAAATTCAAGATATACATTTCCTTTAACTTGAAAATATCTTAAACATAGGGTATTTAATCAAAATCGATAGAGCCATTATTTGAGAAAATCAAAATTTTCAAAACATGTTCCATATAAAGGGTAGTTTGAGATGGGGCATTTTCATGAATGCAAAATTTGGAATTTATCCTACTTTTTTGTTTTGAGCTATGTTGCTCACAGACACACACGGACATGTTTCTAAAAATGCTGCTTCGGAATCAGGGGTCTCAAAACACGTAAATCTTGGTTTCGAATTTTGGGTGCAATAGAATACCTTTTCTATGCGCTATATACACAGTACGTGTAGAGAAAGTAAAAAATGACCACATAATATATATCTTGTTATTTCATATCATTTTTCTACAGTTAACCCTGCCCATCATATACATTTTTTTTTTTTTTTTATGGGTTTCAGTTTTAGACTACTTAATCTTTTCTCAAACGTCAAATAATCTTTAGTTTTATACCATTTTTATTTTACACCTGTCCACGCAAAGAGTACCGTATTTCATAGTCATAACATAGCGACCAGCTCTTTAAAGATTTGACTATCGCTTTAGTCTAGTGTATTCCCTTATTTCTCTTCTGCCTATGAAGAAATAAGCAATGCGACTGTTTTTGTGAAGGTTTATCTGAATAAGCGTAAAGTAGACAAAGTGAAAATGCGTGTATAGCTATGAAGCAGTAGCGTAGGATACAACAGAAAGTTTAGAGCGACGCAACAGAGGATGCGCGATAATGCAAGAGACATGCTGCCTTATTTGTCGCTGTCGTTTAAGACAAGGAAGACGCCGCTCTAGGGGCACCGTAAAGAGTGAGCGGAAACAACATTTAACTCGAGATCCTCTGCAGCAGCCACTTGTCACATAAGTGGCGCACTCGCAGAAACCCTGGCAAATAATGGTTACCTTGCGGCTGCCAGTCGATAAATTACGCATTGCTTTTTACCATTTTATGAACATATGTAAGAACTTCAGGCAATATTTATATAACCTAACCACAAAAGTTACCGACATCTTGTAAATATCATTCCATTTTGTATATTCGATGTTCAAATGTTTTGTTCTTGTTACATTTCCAAGTTGAAATCATTAGGTGCAATATTAATTATTCCTTGTACTTTCGTTGTGTATAAGTGTTTTGATTTTCTCTCTGCACTTTTGTTTTTTTTTTTACTTTCTCTACACGTACTATGTACACCTAAAAATTCGATATCGAGATTCCACCGGAAATACATGTTTTGGGTCCTCCTGAATAAAAAAAAACAGTTTTGGAAAAAAGTCCATGTATGTGTGTGTGTTTCTATGGACAGCATTGCTCAAACACGAAAAGTCCTTTACATACCAAACTTGGTATTTAAGTTCAATATATTCCAAGGATGTGACACGAAGACTTTCCCTTTACATGGAAAATTTTGCGGAATTTTTTATTTCCTTAAAACTGGCTCAAACGATTTTGATTAAAATATCGTATATTAAAGATATTTAGCTGACAAATAAAGCGTATATCTTGAATTTTCTGGGAATAGCCTCTGAAGACTAAACCGTAAGACAAGGACAAAAACTTACCACAAAAACTGTAGAGTACATCAAAACACACAATTTATGCTATATACATATTTTCGTGCAGTTGATCGTTTTTGAGATATTCCTTGTTTTTTTAGCTTTAAAAAGCATGCTTTTCTCTACAGGAATTTGTCAACTCCTGTCCATACAAACAAAGGAACTTCAGTCACATAGCAACCAGTTTTTGACTATCACTTCAACCTATCGTACTCCCTTGTTTCGCTTTTACTTATAAGGAAGCAAGCAATAAGACTATTTCTGCTAATTTTTTCTCGATTAACATGAAGAAATGGAAGCATAAGCTTTTTAACAATAATTTGTGGCAGAGATGTAGAGAAAGTCATGTGAATTGAACACATCTTTTTTTACTTTCTCTGCACGTATACTATGCACATAGTGTATAGAGATAGAATTGTATTCCACCCAAAAATTTGTTACCAAGATTTCAGCGCAAATACACGTTTGGGGTCCCCCTGAATCCAAAAAAAAAAAAAAAACATTTTTGGAGAAAGGTTCGTGAGTGTGTGTGTGTGTGAGTGTGTGTCTGTGGCTAACACAGCTCAAAAACGAAAAGACCTTGGAATACCAAACTTAGTATTTAAGTTTGGTATCTTCCAAGGATGCGACACGAAGATTTCCAAGAAAATCTCCTCACGCCCAACTACCCTTTATATGGAACTTTTTTCGAAATTTTGATTTTCTCAAAGATGCCTCTAACGATTTTGGTTAAAATACCGGATATTAAAGATTTTTACCTGACAAATAAAATGAATTTCTTGAATTTTTTGGGAATAGCCTCTGAAGACTACTTTATTATCGATGAATTTTACGGAATTTTGCATAACTGCTAAACCGTAAGATAAGGACAAAAACTTACCACATAAAATGTAGAGCACGTAAAACACACAATTTATGCTATATACATTTTTTTCGTGGAGTTGATCGTTTTTTAGATATTCCTTGTTTTTGGTTTCAGCTTTAAAACACAAACCTTTCTCATACAGGAATTTGTCAATTCCTGTCCATACAAACAAAAGAACTTCAATCACATAGCAACCAGCTTTTGACTGCCACTTTAACCTATGGTCCTCCCTTATTTCGCTTCTATTTATAAGGAAGCAAGCAATAAGTATTTCTGCTATTTTTTTCTCGATTAACATGAAGAAATGGAAGCATAGGCATTTTAACAATAATTTGTAGCATAGATGTAGAGAAAGTCATGTAAATGAAACACATCAGATTTTTATAAACACATATCGTGGTTACATGTTGATTTTCTTGATGGTGTAGCTAATCGACGGCGTACCTTGTAATACGCATGCATTGAAGTTTTTGCGTGGAATCATATGGGAATAAATGTTTGCAGCGCTGGCTGATTAATTTCTGTTCATTGTATTAACATAGATAGTTTGAATTCAAAATCTTCTCGGTCATCCTAAATACCAGGCCATAATATCACGCGAACCAATCAGATGTTAGCTTCATTCCAACTCTTATAAATACCAGTCTCCGCAAGCTCAATCCATCAGTTCACCCTGAAGACGAGGAAGATGCACTTCTTCAAAACGTCGGTATCAAGCCAAGTTTTTACCTGGTTAGAAGCCCGAGAAGATTTTGAATTAATACGTCGCCAGGAAAGCTTCAGTTCTTATTCAGTTCTTATTTTAGAGATAGTATGTTTTATTCCGAGGAATTAGAAGAATAGAATATAAAGAGTTAAATTCGCGAGAGATAGAATTTTCGCATTCAAGAGGAAAATCACTTAATTGTCTCAAGTGATTGCAATTTCGTGTATGAATTGTAAACATTATGTGACAATAAACTGCAATTTCTCAAAGTGAATCAGCGTAAGGCTGTAACCTTTACATGCAAAAAAATTTGAACATTTTGGTTTTCTCAAATATGGCTCTTATGATATTGATTAAAATCTCGTATATTTAAGATATTTGTATGAAAAATGAAATGTACATCTTGAATTTGGTATTCAACAGACTTTTGTTTTTGGGTTATGCTGCCCACAGACACACACACACAATTAGACATACAAACATTTAGAAATTGTTCTAAAAATGCTTTTTTTGTATTCACGGAGTCCCAAAACATGTATTTCCAGTGAAATTTTAGCATCGAATTTGTGGGTATATTACAATACAGAGCCAAATGCTTCCTTTGGAGGCTTTCAAAAATAAGATATAGCTCCAATAGGCTCTCTCATTGTGGCATTAATGTACTTTGATGATCTTGGACGTCATTACTGCACCCGTAGCTTTCAGTATAAACTCACCCGAATGTGTGCCTTAGATTAGATTCCCTTATTTAAGGCAAAGCCTGCGGCAATCTAGCTAACCTATTCACGACCACAATGACGTCAGAGCTCCCACTTCGCCTACAGATATCCTGTCCTCTAACAGGCATTGTGTCGTAAACTTGCCTGTATGAAATTAAAGCAGCTCACGAGGTCTGTTACAAGTTACATTTACTCTCATGGGTTTCCTAAGTTCAGACTTTATTTTTTTATTATTATTATTATTATTATTATTATTATTTTATTTTTGTTTATTATTCTTACCATCATTATCATCATCCATACTATCTTCAGTATGGGAGCGGTGTTCACCTGACAGAAAAAAATGGAAATGCAGTTTTATCTATAGACGCTCTTTAACTTTCTCAGCTTTCCATTCTATTCTGAGCCTTAAGCATCACTTAATATTGCTCAGAGGCCTCTTTTATCACCTAGTGAATGTCTTTAACGTGCCGTAAATCTATGACACAGGGCCAACGGTTTTACTTCCCTTCCGAAGGAAGTCATGCTAAGGATTTTACGCCCGAAAAAATGGATTGTCCTCCGCCGGGTTTGAACCCGCGACCTTGGGTATATGTCCACCTGATACCAGAGGGAGGGGTAGACTGAGAATGGAGAATATTATGAGGAGATGACAAAAAAGGACTGGATGAGGAGGAATGAATCACAGAGAAGAGTGAAGGAAAAATAAAATTCCAGGAATGGCAACATGTGAAATTCTGTATTTATAATGATGTTAAGAGTAATACGAGAGTTAACCATAAACTAAGATTACAAAGCCTGCAATGAAAAGAGTATATTTTATTTCGTACAACCAATACAGCCATCTGATAGTACATACATTAGATTATTTTCCACAGTCTCCATACAAGTTGAGACAGTTGTTGCTTCGTGTGATGAGTATGAATATTCCCTACTGGTAAAAATCCTATCCGTGCGTGTTCAGCCACACTGTCGTGAAGTGTTGCACCTCCTCACCAGAAGCAAATCGTCGGACTCCTAGGCGTTCCTTCAAGTGAGGAAAAAGGTGAAAGTAGCTTGAAGCGAGATCCGGGTTGGAGGGAGGGTGGTCGGTGATATCCTAGCGCAATTGGTCTTCTGGCTGTATGAGGTTGCGCGTTGTCGTGAAAGAAGAAGACTCCTTCGGTGAGGAGTCCTGGTCGTTTTCTCCTGATTGCTTCGCGCAATCTTGTCATGGTCTGGCAGTGTGTCCTTTTTCTAAAACCTCCACGACTATGACACCCGCGCTGTTCCAAAACACTGTGGCCATAACCTTCCCGGCAAATGGCGCTACCTTATACTCCTTTGTCTTTGGAAAAGAGGGGTGTTTCCACACAATTGACGACCGTTTATTGCTAGGGGTATAGTGGTGGATCCATGTTTCGTCACCCGTGACAATGCGGTGAAGAAAATTGTTCCCTTACATGGAGAACCGTTGCAAACCCATTGCAGACTTTTCCACATGCGCTTTTTCTTTTCGTGGAATCCATCGGAAATAAAATTTCCGGTTTGCATAATATCTTGAATAGTGTGATGAATGCTTCCAAAAGAAACGCCCAGTTTCACCGTCATATGTCGTAACGTGATCCTCATGTTCTGAATTAGTTCCTCCCGCGAACTGTGTTCACATCTGCGGATGCTGTTCTGGGTCGGCCACTGTGGTCCTCGTCGATGACGTTTGCTCCACCACCCTAGCTTTTGACCCTATTTTGCTAATGCTGGCAGGTCATTACAGTCCACGAAACTTGATCAGCTCTAAGTCGAATAACTGAGCAAATTTCTTCGTCATTTCTGTTTATCTTGCAGTAGCTCTATAGGTGGCAGTTGGCTGAAACTGCACAGTTCCAACCGCATGTATTAGATTTACCGCACACCACCTAATTCGTTGTGTAAATCTAAACATTAAAAATATGGGCCTTGTAAACTTAGTTTCTGATCATCCCTAGTAAGTGTAATTATCATTATTATATTGTATGTACTTACAACAGATATTCGGTCATTAAGTCAATAGGCAGCTGTTGGCGTGGAGCTTCGCAAAAAGAAAACTCATACACAACATAGATGATTACATATTTTGTGAAATAACATGTTACGGTTTTGTTAGGATTGATGTTTTGACTAATCGACACACTATAATAATTATTGATTTTCATTTGCTGATATGAATGAAAAACATAGCTTGGATTAAATCTTTAAATGAGTAACACAGTTTCCTGTTTATCTCAAAACCTATTGCGGTATAGGTTTCTGGCAATATGTAGTTTCGGCGCCGGCTAGCCTGTGTTTGATTGTAGAAAGAGAGTGGAAGTGTTTGCAACTTATCAAACGGTACAGAACTACTATCGGGACGCGTCCTCTTTCTGGCTTGGTGTGAAACATTGAGAAGGCGCCATTGTATATAAAAGAAAGATTGATTGCTGGCTCTGTTACTCGATTCTACTCTGTTCTCCTATTTCCTCAGCAAGTTTGCATTGCGTGCGAGTACTCTCCTTTATTCCATTGCTATCTTCTTACAAAAATATATTTTCACAGAAGTTTCATTAAAATATTTTATTTCAAGATATTTGAGTAAACTAAAGTATTATTAAAATCAACATAATTAAACAAACAATTAAATAAGATTTTAAATTATTAATTTGAAATCAGTTATCTATTTCTACCAGGAGAGGGGTATTTAGAAGTCATTCCTCATGTGGGACGAAAGAAAGAAGGGGCTGAGTTGCCTGCAAATTTACGGCCTATGCGCAGGAAGAGCCAAATAGAGAAAGAGTGAACATGGTCAAATCACATGAATTTCTCTGTTCACAGTTTATTTTCAAAGTTGGTCTAAAATTATTCATAAAAATGCAAGTATTTGTGTCTACTCTCTTTTACACATAATAAAAGGAGGTTGAAGTGATTTCAATACACACTTTGTTACGACTATACAAAAGGATAGAAGCAGTCGGTTAAATATTGAATCGCATACTGAAGTAACAGGGAAACTCAATTTACACATCGCATTGCTTTGTTTTCGAAGAGTTTCGCTTAGAAGGCGTTGAGAAATAGATACATAAAACGAGCTTTTCTATTATACATTTCTCCTTTATGCACTGGTTTAAAAATTCAAAATGCTTGAGTATAAAATAGCATGACACAATACTCTGTTGCTGAAGAGTAGAGTACATGCGTGACCTGCAAGTCTGTCTCACCCAGTCAAGACGCACAGAGCTTATAGCACAAAAGCAGATTATTCTGCTTCTATTTCTCCGCTTTCTATTATATTGGTGCATTGTGAAGGAGCTGTTCCATTAAAACACTGTATATGACATAATTTAATAGCATGATTTACATTGTTGCGAAAGTTTAAACCTCCAAAACCTGTTTGTGATTTTAAATACCTCTGAAGTTAAAAATCTGACGTGTTCCATTGACATCAAGCTGTTACACAAACAACTTTCCCTACAAAAGACTATTCTTTTATCTATGACAAGCTAATCAAGGTAAATATTAGAAGAAATTGTTTTATTACTTGCTTCCTAAAACGAAACGTCACTTCAGATTTGAGAAAAGTTAAAGTAGATCAATGAATGTTTCAGAAACGGTCAGCTCTAAATAAAAAACGTATATGACATAAGGTATATGTTTTAACGAGATCTACGATTGGTGCGTAGTAGTTTTTTCTCTGTCTCTTACAGTTTAATTGCAAAGAAAAAGTCTGTAAAACTCAGCCAGCATAAAGAGGTCCCCAGAGGTTATTCCCAGAACATTCAAAATATACAGTTTATTTTTTTATGTAAATACTTTTAATATGCGGTATTTTAGTAAAAATCGTTAGCGGCATTTTTGAGAAAAACAATATTTTCAAAAACTTTTCCATGTAAAAGGTAGTTTGGAATATTGTGGATTTTATTGAAACATTTTGTGTCACATCCTTGGCCAATACTAAACCTAAATACCAAGTTTGGTTAATGACGGTCTTTTCATTTTTGATCTATAATGTCCTCAGAGACATACGGACCTTTTTCTAAAAATACATCCAAAGATGCGACATGAGGATCTTCAAGTAAATTCCCCCACCACAAACCACCCTTAATATCGAAAATTATGATTTTCTCAAAAATGCCTGTAACGATTTTGATTAAAAGCCCATTTATTAAAGACATTTGCATTCCAAATAAAATATATATCTTAAATTTTCTGGAAATAGCCTCTGAAGACCTCTTTATTCTGGATGATTTTGCCAAATTTTGCTTAACTGCTAAACCGAAAGAGATAGCTAAAAACTTACTCCACAAAAATGTAGATCTCGTCAAAACACAATTTATGTTCTTTACGTTTTTGTTGGGGAGGTAAAAATTTCCGAGATATCCCTTGTTATTGGTCTCAATTGTAAAGAAATTATACTTTTCGCAGATAGGAAGTCTCCGATTTTCTTTTGTTCTACTCCTGGTCAAGCAAAAATGCGATCTGCAATGATAATCGCATAACCTCAGATCTTAAACATTTGACTATCACTTTAGCTTAATGCATTCCTTTAGTACCCTTTTACTTATAAGGACCTGAGTAATAAGAACATTCTCCTACTGTTTACCTCGATTAGCTGTGTATAAAGAAGAATAAGAGTAGAGAGTTAGAGAAAGTAATGTGAGTGTAACACATTAGATTTTTCTCTAAACGGCAAGTACTTCCACCAAGGGCTCGTTATGTACAGCTATCACTTCCTTTTGCTCAAATATTTGCGTATACATGAAAACACTAAATATACATTAGGTCCCCGCATGTGAAACTTCTACAGAATCCCCAAACTTCTCCTTCCATGTCATAAATTAAGTGGATCGGCCAGAGAAAAGTATTTCGCCATCCGGTCAGCGCTGCTGTATGCGTGCGAAGTTTGCGGATTCTCCAACGCATTTTAAAAATTCAAGGACCACAATATTAAAAATTCGCAGAGGCTTTTTTCTCGCTCCAGATTAACCCTCAAGTAGTAGGATGAAATAGACGTGACATAAGGACAAAATGGAGTCAGTTTGGCTCAAATAATAATAGCAACGTGTCAATTATGCGTGTTATGTAATCCAGTATTTGAAAGAACGAATTATAAAACTCATATAACAATTAAATCTTACTTTTATATAACCACAATAGAATGGAATAATCTCAGAAAGAAGAGGTTTATAATTATTTTCTCTTTACGTACTATGTACATAGTCTGTAGAGAAGGTATAGTATTGCACCCAAAAATTCGATACCAAGATTTCACACGAAATATATGTTTTGAGATCCCCTGATACCAAAAAAAAAGCATTTTTAGGAAAATGTGCCTGTGTGTCAGTACGTATGTATGTATGTAAGTATGTAAGTATGCATGTATGTATGTATGTATGTATGTATGTATGTATGTATGTATGTATGTATGTATGTATGTATGTATGTATGTATGTATGTATGTGTGTATGTGTGTGTATGTATGTATGTATGTATGTATGTATGTATGTATGTATGTATGTATGTATGTATGTATGTATGTATGTATGTATGTATGTATGTATGTATGCATGCATGTATGCATGCATGCATGCATGTATGTATGTATGTATGTATGTATGTATGTATGTATGTATGTATGTATGTATGTATGTATGTATGTATGTATGTATGTATGTATGTATGTATGTATGTATGTATGTATGTATGTATGTATGTATGTATGTATGTATGTATGTGTGTATGTATGTATGTGTGTATGTGTGTATGTGTGTATGTATGTATGTATGTGTGTATGTATGTGTGTATGTATGTATGTGTATGTGTGTATGTGTGTATGTATGTATGTATGTATGTGTGTATGTATGTATGTATGTGTGTATGTATGTGTATGTATGTATGTATGTATGTATATGTGTATGTGTGTATGTGTGTATGTGTGTATGTATGTATGTATGTATGTATGTATGTATGTATGTATGTATGTATGTATGTATGTATGTATGTATGTATGTATGTATGTATGTATGTATGTATGTATGTATGTATGTATGTATGTATGTGTGTATGTGTGTATGTGTGTGTGTGTTTGTGTGTGTATGTGTGTATGTATGTATTTGGGCAGCATAGCTCAAAAACGAATAGTCCGTTAAATGCCAAACTTGATATTCAAGCTCAGTATCTTCCAAGGATGCGGCACGAAAATTCCCGCACCCCCAAATACCCTTTACATGGGACATTTCTCGAGAATTAAGATTTTCTCTGAAATTACTGTAACGATTTTGATTAAAATATTATATATTAAAGATATTTATACGACAAATAAAATGTATGTTTTGAATTTTCTCGGAATAGCCTCTGAAGAATCTTTACTCTGGCTAATTTTTTTCGGAATTTTGGATAACTGGTAAACCGTAAGCGATAGACAAAAACTTGCTTAATAGAAAATGTAGAGCTGATTGAAACACATACTTTATGATCTATACATTTTTTCGTAGAGTTGATCATTTTTAGATATTCCTTGTTATTAGTTGCAGCTTTAAAATACTTATACTTTTCTCATACGGGAGTTTGTCAACTCCTGTCCATACAAACAAAGGAACTTGAAGTACATAGCAACCAGCTTTTGATTATCGCTTTAGTGTATGGTAGGTGCTTATTTCTCTTCTACTTAAATGGAAACACGCAATAGGACCATTTCTGCAATTTTGTCTTAATTAACATAAAGTAAAGAGAAGAATATGTTTTTACTTTCTCTATACCTACTATGTACATACTGTAGAGAAGGTATTTTATGCACCCAAAAATTCGATACTGAGATTTCACCGGAAATATATGTAGGGTCCCCTGTATCCAAAAAAAGATATTTTCAGAAAAAGGTCCCAGTGTGTGAGTGTGTGTGCGTGTGTGTGTGTGTGTGTGTGTCCGTGTGTCTGTTAACACGATAACTCAAAAACGAAAAGTCGGTAAAATACCAAACTTGGTATTTAGGTTTAGTGTCTTCAGAAATGCGACACGAAGATTTTGAGAAAAATCCCCCCACCCGAAACTATGCCTTACATGGAACGTTTTTGATTTTTACAAAAATGGCTGTAATGATTTTGATTAAAATTTTGTATATTAAAGATATTTATCTGACAAATAAACTGTGTATCTTGAATAGGCTCTGAAGGCCTCTTTATTCGGGATGAATTTTACGAAAGTTTGCATAACTGCTAAACCGTAAGAGATGGAGACAAAAGTTACCACTCAAAAACGTAGAGCACAATTTATGTTATATACATTTGTTTCGTGGAGTTGAACGTTGTTTAGATATTCCTTGTTTTTGGTTTCAGCTTTTAAAAAAATTTTCTTTCTCATACAGGACTTTGTCCTATCCATACAAAGGAACTTCAATCATATGGCAACCAGCTTTTGATCATCCTTTTAACCTATGGTACTCCTTTATTTCGCTTCTACTTACAAGGAAGCCAAGAATAAGACTATTTCTACTAATTTTTTCTCAATTAGCATGAAGTAAATAGAAGCATAAGCTTTTTAACTTTTTTGTTACAAAGATGTAGAGAAAGTCATGTGAATGGAACACATCACATTTTTAACAATAATATTTGTAGTTGAGATGTAGAGAAGGTCATTTGAATGGAACATATCAGATTTTTAATAAGCATTTATAAGCAGTTTTTTCAAAACTCGCATATACAGAGCTTTCATATCAATAATTTCTAGTCTAAATAACAATTTTTTTAAATTTAATTTCAACAAAAATATTCCAATGTATTCTATTCACATAATTCTGTCTACAAATCTGTAACAAGTTATTATTAATAAGCTTTTTCTGCTATCTACTTAATGCTAATCGAGATGACCATTAGCAAAAAGGGTCTTATTACTTAATTCCTTACAAGTAGAAGGGAAAGTAGGAGAATACACTAGCCTAATCGACAATCAAATATTTTAACATATTATTGCTATGGGACATAAATTCGTTTCTTTGAATGACCATGAGTTGAAAAGTTCCCGTATGAGATAAGTTTAAGTATTTTAGAACTGAACCTAATAACAAGGAATATCTTGCAAACAGAAAATACCACCAAAAATGTATATGGCATAAATTATGTGTTTTAATATGAGATCTACATATTTTATGCAGTAATATTTTGTCTATCTCTTACGGTTTACCAGTTATGCAAAATTAAAAAAAAAACAAAAAAAAACGTCATCCATAATAAAGAGGTCCTCAGCGGCTATTCCCAGAAAGTTCAATATATATATATATTTTTTTTTTATTTGCCATGAAAATATCTTAAATATAAGAAATTTTAATCATAATTGTTAGAGCCAATTTTGAGAAAACCCGATTTTTACTTTCTCTATACGTACTATGTGCATAGTGTATAGAGAAGGTATTGGACTTCACCCAAAAATTCGATACCGAGATTTCACCGGCAACATCTGTTTTAGAGTCCCCTGTATCCAAAAAAAAACATTTTTAGAAAAAGGTCCGTGTGTGTCAGTGTGTTCATGTGTCTGTGAACAGGATAAGTCAAAAACGAAAAGTCCGTAAAATACCAAAGTTGGTATTTAAATTTAGTATATTCCAGGGATTGGACACGAAGATTTGCAGAAAAATCCCTCCACCTCAAACTATACTTTACATGGAATTTTTTTCGAAATTTTTGAAATTTTCAAAAACATCTCTAACGATTTTGATTAAAATATTGTATATCAAAGATATTTACCAGAAAAATAAAATGTATATCTTGAATTTTCTGCAAATAGCCTCTGAAGACTACTTTATTCTGGATGAATTTTACGGAATATTCATAGCTGCTAAACCGTAAGACATGGACAAAAACTTACCCCACCAAAAATGTAGAGCATGCTAAAACACACAATTTATGTTACATACATTTTTTCCGTGGAGTTGATCGTTTTTGAGTTATTCCTTGTTTTTGATTTCAGCTTTAAAAAACATAGTTTTCTCATACAGGAATTTATCATCTCCTGTCCATACAAACAAAGGAACTTCAGTCACATGAAAACCAGCTTTTGACTATCACTTTAATCTATGCTACTCCCTTATTTCGCTTCTACTTACAAGGAAGCAAGTAATAAAACTATTGCTGCTAATTTTTTCTCTTTTAGCATGAAGTAAATAAAAGCATGAGCTTTTAATTTGTTGCAGAGATGTAGAGAAAGTAATGTGAATGGAACACATCAGATTTTTTTCGTTGCATATTATGATTTCTTTTTACCTTTAACCTGGATTGTCATATCGGACGATGAATGAGATTGGTGAAATGATACTCAAATTACCTCGGAGTTCACGGAGCTTAAAGTTACTCGTCATTCTCTTCTTAGGATAAGGGAAACCTCCGTAAAAACCTTATCCGGTTTTCTCACCCTAAGCAAGGTTCAAGCTCGCGGCCTGTTGAATGTCAGGCAGACATGCTACCCCTGGCGGGCTGTTTTTTGCTTTCCGTTATAATAAGAAAAACGTACTATATAGTTGGATGAAGAAGAAAATAAAATTAATGAGAAATTATGATTGAAAGTGAGGATGAAACAGGTGATCAAAGGTGTGGACAGATTTGGTTTTAACGTGCATTACTCTTATTTCACAAACACAAAAAGTGAAATAAATCGGCCATAGTTCTGGGAACATCAATCACCAAGACACCAATAAATCCTAAAAATGTTGCTTTACAACATGATAAAGAATGAGAAAATTCAAGAAGAACTAGATAGCCAATGAAGATACTTTTCACCGTGATGTATATCGCTGACATAAAGTACACGTACCTGCTTTATTTCAGCAGAAAAAACAGGAAACAGTAGGCGCAATTTTATTATTTCCTTTAGCAAGTCGCTTGTTCAGCCTGAGCTTATTAAAAGAAGTTCGGCGAGAGAACTCCCGAGTGAGCTGCGCTAGACTATAATAATGAAAAGAGCAATGCAGTAGGTCAAGAGATGGACCCGTAGAAGCTTCAACAGTAAGAGCCGAGCGAAAAGAGATATGCATCGTGTTTCAGCGGACGAGACAGGAAACTTAGATCGAGGTTTGATACATTCAAAAAACCAGAAAAACAGTTATAAAGACTGCATTCTTATGTAATGCTAAAGGACTCTACTTTGATAAGCTTTTGTGTGACAGTGATATACACCCTAATATTTGATATTAAAACTTCCCAGTCTAAATAACATTTTATTTAAATTTAATTCGAACAAAAACACGTCAACTTAGATATCGAGGGGCAAGCTTAAACTGGCCTGGATTGCAAATTAAGGTTTCACTACCTCAATTCCAGCCACCCCCACTTTGAAATGAAATATCGTTTTTTTATTTATGGACGCTGTTTAACTACTGCGGTTCTCAGCGTCCATTCTATGTTGGGCGTGAAAGACAGCTTAATTTTGCTCAGAGGCCTGTCTATCAGGCTTGAGGTTCTTTTACGTGCCGTAAATCTACGATACGGGACCAAATTGCACCCCTCGTATTACTTTCTCTACACGTACTATGTACATTGTGTATAGAGAAGGTATAGTTTTGCACTCAAAAATTCGATACCAAGATTTCACCGAAAATATATGTTTTGAGACCCTCTGAATCCCAAAGAAGCATTTTTAGAAAAATGCATTTTTGTGTATGTTTGTGGGCAGCATAGTTCAAAAACGAAAGGTCCGTTAAATACCAATCTTTGTATTTAATTTCAGTATCTTCCAAGGATGCAACACAAAAATCGAGAAAATCCACTCATCCCATCTACCCTTTATATGGAATAAAATTGAAAAAATCTTTGTGTACCATTCACATGACTTTCCCTACATCTCTGCAATAAATTATTGTTAAAAAGCTTATGCTTCTATTTACTTCATGCTACTCGACAACAAATTAGCAGAAATAGTCTTATTACTTGTTTCCTTGTAAGTAGAAGCGAAGTAAGGGAGTACCATAGGTTAAAGTAATAGTCAAAAGCTGGTTGCTATGTGACTGAAGTTCTTTTGTTTATATGGACAGGAGTTGACAAATTCCTATATGAGAAAAGTTAGTTTTTCATAGCTGAAACCAAAGACAATGAACATCTCAAAAACGATCAACTCCACGAAAAAATGTACATAACATAAATTGTGTGTTTTAATGTGCTGTACATTTCTTATGTAGTAAGTTTTTATCTAAGTTTTACGGTTTAGCAGTTATGAAAAATTCTGTAAAATTTGTCCAGAATAAAGTAATCTTCAGAGGCTATTCCCAGAAAATTCAAGATACACATTTTATTTATCAGGTAAATATCTTTAATATATGATATTTTAATGAAAATCGTTAGAGTCATTTTTAAGAAAACCAAACTTTTCGAAAAGTTCCATGTAAAGGGTAGTTTGGGGTGGGAAGATTTTTCTCAAAATCTTCGTGTCGCATCCCTGGAAGATACTAAACTTAAATACCAAGTTTGGTATTTTACCAACTTTTCGTTTTTGAGTTATCGTGTTCACAGACACACGGACACACACACACGGACCTTTTTCTGAAAATACTTTTTTTGGATACAGGGGACCCTAAAACATATATTGTCGATGAAATCTCGGTATCGAATTTTTGGGTGGAGTGCAATACCTTCTCTATACACTATGTACATAGTACGTATAGAGAACGTAAAAAACTTACCTCCAAAGTAAAGTGGAATCACACATATACCAGAATAAAACGAACTCTGGTTAACAATACATAAGTAAATCTACACTTCCAGCGTATAATAAGATACCAAAGATAGATTACAGAATGTTAAGCGCAGTAAACAAATAATGGTTAGATGAAAAGAAGGGTTGTTAAAATCGAAGATTTCATAGCTACCAATTGTACGAGATGATCATTGACTCGATTTAATATTTTATATTTATAGAAAATCTACTCATATAGATAATAATATAAAGAATAATAAATGTAGCCCAAAACATATCTAATGCAGGTTCCCATGGTTTAACATATAGATTAATTAATATACCTTTGACAAATCTGAAAAACAAAATAGAAACCATATATCAATTTGACTACTAGAAATGGTTTCAATAATCAACTAGTTTACAGTATATTAAAAAAAACATAAAAATAGCAAAATAATTAAAGCAGCGACAAGGTTATTAGGCTCAACTACTAAAGAGAGTGCAACTATAAGAAAGCTGCATATATCTCATATTTTTTTCCAATGTTTAAAAATAAGTTTTCAGTATTATAGTAAAATATTAGCACATTAAAATAATTTTAGTTTGAGAAGTCTACTTAACAAATCATTAAATAAATCTGGAATTTACCAAGTGGATTGCAATAGCTGTGATAGTACTTCTAGAAATAAATCTAAAAACTCATCTAAAAGAACATCAAAGAAGTATAAAACTGAAGCAAGTGGAGAAGTCAGTTGTTGCTAGTTAATTTTTTTAGACTACTAGTCAAGGGGAAAAAAACTAAAATAATATTAAACTTTGTTACCCTATCATCAAAGTTGGATATGTGGAGAAAAATTCACATTATTAGTAATAATAGCAAAGCCATAAATGTCATTCTGATGTCATTCTACAATGCACTCCATCAACAAGTAAAACTGGGGATTCAAAACCAGCTAGCAGCTCCGAAATGCCAGTCCAAAGGTCACCCTGGTCTCGCATGGAAGAGGCACATGCTATGTCCAGTACAACCACTAGAGGACAGTAGGGTCACAACCTTATTTATATAAAGACAACGGTGAAGAGAGATGAAACTACCAACCAGCAAGCTGAAAATGGCATGTAACAAATGAGCGTCCTAAGTCAGTACAACTAATTCAATTAACGAAGAGTTATAAATATGGTCGTTTCATGTTTGTAATGATTTTTAACCCTACCTTAGCAGTTGAGGTTTAAGAATTTATAACGATAGAAAGCTGTTTTTATTTTGTCAGATTTTTTTTTTAATTAAAAGTTACGGTCCCAACATTTTGTTTGTAAACATTGCCATCAATACAGCTTCAGGAAGATAAAATGTTTCCCTTACAGTAACTCTCCCAGGCCTTTGATAAGCCACGTAATGTCAGCAACAAGCCACAATAAAAATTATGAGACTTGGAGTTCTAATTGAGACAGCTGCTGTACAAAAGATATCTGTTCTTCAGGACAAAATATTTGGAAGATATCTCTAATCCAATTCCACTTTACGGCTCAGCTCTAGAGATTGTAACATAATAACTCCATGGCACGACAGCTCACAAGGAACCTTGGCCTACCGCCCGGCCGCTGCGTCCCCCATCTCGGTCCATGACATGGATGGGGTGCAGTATTGGAGGTTGAGACGTGGTTAGCGCCTCAAACCCCCTGCAGGTTAATGCGGTCCTCATGACCTGGAGCCGCTACTTCTCCATCAAGTAGTTCCTCAATTGGGACCTCATGAGGTTGAGTGCACCCCGGACCAGGTCTCCCAGCGGGGCAAAAATCCCCACGCCGGTACCAGGAATCAAACCCAGGTCTCCCGCTTGGCAAGCAGCACCGCGCTAAGGAGACGACCACTAGAGGTTGTGCTCAAGGATGCCCATGCCGCACATGTTATACCACAGCGATTTATGTTACCTTACCATGACACCATAACTTCTCCGCTATGAGAAAAATCTCGTTATTTATCTCGTAAACTATTTCTCTATAGTCAGATTGCCACATTTGATCAAATTAACTTCCAATTACGTATTTTCTTGCTTTCTCTATCAGGAGGCTCGCTAGCATGCGATACAAGCTCTCGATAGAGTTTTCTGATGATAAAAAACCTAACAAGTGATTCTGTGGAATCTTTGAAGAGGCGTAGCGTGCCGATAAGGCATTGAAATTCCGGTAATGTTTTCATCACGAAACGGAGTGCAATTGCCGAACTTCTCATAGATGTTGCTTTACTGAAATCTCTGAAGATCTGGTACTAATGTTATTTTTCGTCACTTGAAAGTTATCTTCCAAACCGGTCAATCCGATCTTCATCTAATTAGCCACCATTTTTAAGCACTTCATCCTGTTAATACTAGTTTTACTTTCCTTACCAAGTACTATCTAAGTATATGGTAGTCAAAGAAGGGATTGTGTTCCACCCAAAAAGTCGACACCACATTTCATTATAAATACATATCCCTGTGTGTGTTTATGTGTGTTGTGTGTGGACACCTTAGCTAAAAAAGATAAAGTAACACAAACATTTTCAACAAAATCCTCCTTCCCCAAACTACCCTTTACACGGACATGTTCTTGAAATGTTGCATTGTGATGATGGAAGAGAACCTTTTTCTTTGACAGATGAGGCGTTTTTTTCGTAATTCCTCCGTTCAACTGATGTAATAATAATGCATAATACTCGCCATTTATCGTTCGTTCTTTCTGCAAGTAATCAATGTAGATGATTCCAAGTGAAAAACTGAGACCATCATCTTGTCTGCATATTTCACCACCACTCTTCTTCGGTTCGCCTTTAAAACCCCACTGTTTCGATTGTACTTTTGTCTCTGGAGTGTGTAGTGTATCCATGTTTGATGCACAGTTATATATCGACGCAAAAACGCTTCAAGGATTGCGACGGAAATGTAACAAACTAGCTTCCGAATCGATCACACGATTGCTTTTATTCTCCATTGAGAGTAAACGTGGCACCCTTCTTGCCGAGACCTTTGTCATACCTAATTGTTTAGATGGCGAAAATTGTAGAATAAAGGTTCGAAATACTATAACATCCACCATATTCACCATATTAGACCCCCAGTGCCATTTTTTATTTCCAAACTTGAAAACGTGGCTCGGTGGAAAACGATTCAAGTTCTAACGAAGAGATCATCTCCCGAACAGATGCGTAGTTTGAGGACTTTCCGAAATGCTACTTTTTGGAAGGATTAAAACAGTTGGAGAAGCTCTGGGAAAAGTGTATCGAGCTAAAAGGAGATTATGTTGAAAAATAAAAAACTATACCAAAAATAGTGTTATCCTATCTTATTCTTAGGACATATTCAATCAATTATTCATACATTTGCAATCACCTTTCTTGATCATTTCACCCGGTGGAGACATTATGTGTTGCCGGAGACTGGATTTCTTCAAGGTTGTGTTCATCCGAGACAAGGCAAACACTAAATTGGTTGTTGTACTTGAAATGAAAACTATACAACCTTGAACTATGCCTCAAGGTCATATTTGATATAGTATGCTATCCCATGTTCCACTCTCATAACCGTATCCTATAAACTACGGAAGACACTTGCAGCAAAACATATTTTAAGATGATATCTTAAACAATAACGTCAGATACGATCCTTTATTTCGCCAATTTCTTCATTATCGCCTTCATCCATAATGAACCGCCCATTCAGAGTAATGTATTCCGTGAAATAAGGTGCGTGCGTTGAAAATGAACTTCCTGATAGACAAAAGAACTAGCATTTGTTCCCAGCACATAACGAAATTATAGCAGTGTGATGAAGAGTGATTTGTGTATAACGTGAGATTGTCACATTATGGTTTCGCTACCTTTCACTGTGATATACCTGGCAATATTGTGGAGGTCACCTAGACAGTTGACCCGGGTCACTGTTCCGTTATGGAAGAGTTATTTACGTGTCTGGACAGAAATCAACCCCAAGCTCGGCTCCAAGATGACGCGCCAGCTCTGATATCGTGCCAGCAGTGTGCTCCAGATGATGTAACCACTTGTAAAACAAACGACTGTGTTTTTCTACAGATATTGTGGTCTGGTTTTGGTTCAGAAGGCTTTCACTCCTGAACACTTTCTCATGTCAGGTTATCAGGGCAGAGATAATAAAAGTAATTTACAATCTGCTTCTAATCTTTCATACAGCAATTTAATTCTGCAGCTACTATAGGGTTAGTTTTGACAGCATCAGTACCTTTAAGAATAAATCTAAAATATATTAAGTTACTTCATATAACTTTCCCTGCCCATTATTTATTTGCAGTACTTACCCATTTCCTTCCAATTACCTAACCATAATAAATATTCGGTACACGTGTTACTGTGGGTGTACTGGAGCAGATAATGCCTAAGACGGCGATTTATGTTTGAAAACGACGTTTGATATTTCATTATGTCTATCAGATCTCCAAAAATAAAAATGCAATCTTTATGGGTTCAAAACTTTGTAGTCTACTTACCCTCCCTGTATTTAGTACTGACACCCCCCTATAGCTTACAAGTGGATGCCTAGGGGTCAGAAGCAACGATCCGAAACCACAGAATAGAGAACCTGGAACGAGTGGTCGTGAGCGTGAGCAAGTGGATGGTATACGCAGAATGGCGATAGGAAAGGTCATGATAGAAAAATTGGTGGAGTGAGTGGCGGGGGAAACCGGAGGACGCGGAGAAAACCGTCGAGACGCCACTTCGACCACCATAAATCCCACATGCAGGCACTTGGTATCCAACCCGGGCTACCTAGGTGGGAGAGGAACGGTCTAACCACTTGGTTACGGCAATTTAAAACTTAAAGATTAAAATGTTGTGAAATCTAAATCAACAATACTGATTATTTCCTTTATAATTGTATCCAAGAAAATTCCTATAGGACATACATAACAAGTATGAAGTTTCTTAGTCACGTAGCAATAGTTAGCAACGAAAGTTTTGTATTCCAACCCATAAATCTCCAACATTCACAAAAATTACGTTTTTTGTTCTAGGCCCCCCCTCAACAAGCGTATGTGTGACTGATTAGCATTAACTCTGAAAAGGAGAGGAGGATAAATTCAAAAATGTCACGTTTCAGACACGGCAGGTGATTTTCAAAAAAATGCCCCTTTCCTGTAATAGTAGGTATCAAAACTGGATCTAACTATTCTCGTTAAAGCATAATGCATTCAGTATATTATATTGCAATTTAAATATATATATATATATATATATATATATCGAATTCCTTTCTGAAAGGCTATGAAGTTTTCTTCATAAACCAAAACTTTCTACACGAAACATGAAGAATTCATTAAACACATAATTTCATAGCGTTAATCGTTTTCAAAATATTCCATGTTTACAGTTCCGAAGTACCTTACCAGAAAGAATTGCTCTTAATTGTTCCTTTTTGTTCCATTGTAAGAACAAAGGCCTAAACATTTGAAAGATATTTCTATGTATAACTGATATATTATTTGACAACTATGAACTATTTCTGAAACATATATTGTTGCAAGACAGCTAAAAGTTTTAATTTCGTTCTTATGAAAAGGTATAATTTACCGAGACAGATAGCTCAGGCGTTCGGGAGGTCCAGGTTCGCCCCCCCCCCCCTGGTCCTGGGTTTTTCCGTGGTTTTCCTGGGACCCCTTAGGCGAATGCTGGGGAGCTGTATATCTACCATGGTTCCACACTTGCATTTCATTTCCTGTTTCATCTTACAGGTCGGTGGAACGTTTTTAGGCTTTGCAGGTGGAAGGTACGGTTGCTTGCTCCGAGTGAAACTCTTTCCTCCTCGTTGCGCTGGTTGAGGCTAGGTACCATTGTAGGGGCCTCCTTCCGGCCTCCTGGCACCTCTATAGTCTCCATGGCGCGCCAGGGCTGCCATCTAGTGAATATTAGGTATTTTTGTGTGTCTCTGCGCTTAGCTCCGTTGTTTCCTGTGTGCAGGTCTATGGATTCCCCTATAGGCTGGTCTGTGTGCTGGCCTGTGGTTTTCCTGTGATTAGCCGCAATAGATCAATACTTAGTCGCAGTTGCCGAGGTGTCCTTCGTCGTTCAAATGTTGTAATCTCTAGGGGTATATTTTTGGTAGTTGTTTCTTTAAGAAATTGAAATATGTTTATATATACTTTATATTTTAGATGCATATAGTTTTCTGTGCTTATATTTCAAGCACGTTTTTATTACAGATAAACTTCAATTATACTTTTACGAATGTCGATGTAAGTTACAGTAGGCTAAAGCGATAGTTCTTATTTTAAAAAGCCTGAACCTATGAGATGCCTTTGAAATTGTATGTTACTTGCATCATCAAGAGAAAAAAATCTGATGCGTTCCATTTACATGACTTTCCCTACCTATTACGCAACAAACTGTTATTACAAAATCGTATTTTGTATATAGTTCGTGCTAATCGAAATAAACGTAATTTTATTATAACTTTCATTCTAGGCACACAGGAAAGGGAATACACTAGGCCAAAGAGATAGTCGATTCCTTTAAGAATGAGTCACTGTGTAATAACAATAAAATGCCATTCGCTTTTCATTACCAGAAGTGCGTAAAATAAGAAAAGAAAAAAAAAAAAAACAAGAAAAAAGAGCAAACGAAAATTCCTAATCAAACTCGGTATTTAATCTCAACATTTTCTAATGATATAATACGACAATTTTCAAGCTACCCTTAAAATGGAAAATTTTCAAAAATTTTAATGTCCACATAAACGTGTATTAAAATACTATAATATGGTTAAGATAAATGAAAGGTATATCTTGAATTTTATGGGGAATAGCCTCTGAAGTCCTTTTCATTCTGAATGACTTTTGCATAACCAGTAAACTGTATGAGATTGATAAAACCTTAATACAAAAATATAGATCTCGTCAACACACACAATTTGTTATACACTTTTTTGGTCGAAGTAACCATTTCCGAATTATTCCCTGTTATTGGTTTAAGTATTTTTAATATCTATACTTATTTCAAAGGAGAAATTCCGGTTTTTTTCTATACAATATTCCTTCCTGTTTACTCTTTGTTTGCTCCTCACATGCAAATAGTTACATAGTGACCAGGTCTGAAAAGATTTGACCATCGCTTAAGCCTTGTATTCCCCTATTTTCCTTCTACTTATAAGAAAATAAACAAGAAACCATTTTTGTTAGGTTTATCTTTATTAGTGAAGTGGATAGAAGAAAGGGCTTTGATAAGGATAGCTTATCATAGAATATGAGAAGAAAGTCATGTGAATGTAGCACATGTTTACTTTCTCTAGCCCGTATGTACATTATACATAACATATAGAAAAGGTATTGTATTCCACCCAAAAATTCGATACCCAGATTTACCCAGATAATATATGTTTTGAGAACCCTGAGTCCGAAAAGGGCATTTTTAGAAAAAGGTCCATGAGTGTGTCTCTCTGTGTGTCTGTGGACAGCATAGCTCAAAAACTTAAATATCACACTTGGGAATTAGGTCCAGTATCTTCCAAGCATGCGATAGGTACGAAGGTTTTTAAGAAAATCACTCACACCAACTACACCTTATTTTGAACATTTTTCGAAAATTTTAACTTTCTCAAGAAAGTGTACTAAAGATTTTGACTAAAATACCGCATATTAAAGATATTCACAATACAAATAAGATGCATATTTTGAGTTTTCCCGGAATAGCTTCTGAAGAGCACTTTATTCTGGTTAAATTTTGCATAATTTTGATTAACAATTAAACCGTAAGAGACAAACAAAACCTAACTACACTAAAATGTTTATCTCGTTAAAACACGTAATTTATATCATATACATTTTTCTTGTAGAGTTGACCGTTTTAGAGATATTCATTATTATTGGTTTCAATTTTAAACTAATAAGCTTTTCTCAAACGGAAATGAAACTGAAATGAGTTTTTATTTATTGTCACTCTTTAACTGCTGTGGTTCTCAGCGTCCCATTCTATAGTGAGCGTGAAAGACCACTAAATTTTGCTCTCTATCAGGCTTGAGGTTCTTTTACGTGCAAATCTACGACACGGGACCAACGGCTTTACTTCCCATCCAAAGGAAGCTATGCTAAGGATTTTTACGCCAGAAAAAAATCCGTCAGGTTTGAACGCGCAACCTTAGGTATATGAAATTATCATGTTAACCATTACACCGCGGATGGTGACTTCTAAAATGGGTACAAGCAAAGTATACTGAACCTCAGGTTTTAAAATCTTTGACTATTGATTTAGCCTAATATTTCCCTTATTTCCCTTCTACTTATAAGGAAGCAATTTTGCTAATGTTTATCTAGATTAGCATGACGTGGATAAAATAATCTTATGTAAGAAAAATTTGTTTGCACAACAGCTGGAAAAGGTTATGTAAAGGGAACACATAAGATTTTTTTTTTTTTTTTTTTTTTTTTTTGTAACTTCGGTGCCAATGCAGTAGTCTGCAGTCCTCCAGTTCTCTTGACAAGTTTCCAGTTTACACTTGTATCATCAACAGAAACTTAAAGGAGCCACGCCTTATCGTCTCCCGTGTTTCATGATATATCGACTGCGCAGCTCCTGGCAAACTCCTCAACATATATTTCTTAAAGAATTATTTGAAGCACGAATTGCTTTATCTTATGAAGAGCCACAGGACAAGTAGCGATGAGGAATTTCCAGACCTTCTCAGTCAAATCATTTATCTCGACTGATTACGTGGAAGTCTTTGACAGCAACAGTTGAAATATTGCTGCGAAAACTCCCAAAGCATTCTTTCTGTCCCATCTTAGCAGATGAAGATCAGAGAAACTGTAGTTAAAGGGATGTAGCGTCCCGTTTAAGGAGATGTACTACCGGATGTTCTATACAGCAAGCATATCCAAATTAATGGAGCAAAGGCGAAGTATAGTAACTACGGTCGGTGAGAAGTTTCTTTGTGATTGACACTAGTGGGGTGTGTCGTCTGCTGGCAGCACCTCGTCAGGTTGATGACCAATCATAGTGTAAGAATGCAATCATGTCATCGCGTTGCAATACCTACGGGTTCAGCGGAAATATACTTGCGCGTTCTCTTACACGACTGATCCGATTATTTGCAATCTGATTGTTTGATTTCATTTTGTGAAAAGTTAGATTGTGTTATACACAGTGATTCGTAAGAACTCACATTCATAATCGTCACTACCTTTTATGTATCGCGGACATCGTTGTTCTCATCCCAGAACTACCACGAGTGACACCGTGATTTGAAAATGTCTTACAGCCTTAATAAACGAGTTTAGTTACGTTAGCTAAAATAATAAAACTTTTAGGTTTAAGAAGTTCAGGAATAGATGAGGTAACTAGTGGGAAATGGGGAAAAGTAGGTCAACATACAAGAAGTGTGACAGAAAATGCATGGAAATCTGGCATTTTAGAAGAAGCAGTGGAACATGTGGCGCTGCAGAAGGACAGCGAGTAAATATGGTAACAGCGTACCGATACAGCCACGTGTCAGCAGGAATGCCAATATATATAATGTCAATGTATACACACACACACTACATCTACCATTGTCTACTATCTTTACAGAAAGAAATCATAACTGCTATATCTCTTTTAGCAAAAGGTTCACTCCTTGAAATTGGCACCACTTCAACAGCAGCTCCCAGCTCTTTCGTGCTATCTCTTTTCTTTTTTCATTTTGTACTTTGAACAGATTATTCTGTGAGTTATATTTTTCTAATATATTAACCCAATATTAAAACAATGGAAGATAATTAAATGAAATAGTTATATCATAAATTCAACATCTCAAAGATATTAATGATCTACTCTGGTGTTATAAAATTAGATATAAATATTATTTAAATTGTTAGAATCGTATTATCTTAATTGGTGACGTCAAGATCCACCAAAAGTCTTATAGAGAGGCGCAGAAGCCAAACCGCTAGAGCAGAGGTCACCAACTAGTTGCCCTTTCAGTAATGTAAAGAAGCCAAATTTGCTCAAAACTGCAGCGAATAGCTTATTGTGCACTACGCGGTCAAATGCGAGGAAAGCAAGAACAGATAATGCCTTCAGAGCTGTGGCAGGATGCGTTTAAAACACGCAATCCACCTTTCATACTTAATACTTATTCAGGAGACTCCCGAAGGATCGAGGCTTGAGGGTGATTCCGAATGGCGTTGGATGCACTGAAACTAGAAACGTTAGGGATCTCTCCCTGTTTGCGCACTTGTCATCAAGGTGTAGTCGCCTTTTTAAGTATTATAAATCTGAAATAAATAACATGGAATATCTCAGAAATAGTCAACACCACGAAAGAGAAAGCATATGACATAAAGTGTGTGTTTCAACGTGTTCTATATTTTTTGTGCAGTAATTTTTACTTTCTCCATACGCACTATGTACATAGTGTATAGAGAAAGTATTGCACTCCACCAAAAAATTTGATACCGAGATTTCACCGGAAATATATGTTTTAGGGTCCCCAATATCCAAAAACAGCATTTTCACTAAAAGGTCCGTGTGTGTGTGTGTGTGTGTGTATGTGTGTATGTGTGTGTGTCCGTGTGTCTGTGAACACGATAACTCAAAAACGAAAAGTCGGTAAAATACCAAACTTGGTATTTAAGTTAAGTATCTTCCAGGGATGCGACACGAAGATATTGAGAAAAATACCCCCACCCCCAACTACCCTTTACATGGAACTTTTTTCGAAAATTTTGATTTTCTCAAAAATAGCTCCAATGATTTTGATTAAAATTTCGTATATTAAACATATTTATCTGACAAATAAAATGTATATCTTGAATTTTCTGGGAATAGCCTCTGAAGAGTAGTTTATTCTGGATGAATTTTACTAAATTTTGAATGACTGCCAAACCGTAAGATGGAAAAAGCTTACTACACAAAAAATGTAGAGCACTTTAAAACACACAATTTATGTTATATATTTTTTTTCGTGGAGTTCGTCGTTTTTGTGACATTCCTTATTTTTGGTTTCTGCTATGAAAAACGTATACTTTTCTCATACAGGAACTTGTCAACTCCTATCCATATAAACAAAGGAACTTCATTGACATAGCAACCAGCTTTTGACTATCAGTTTAACCTACAGTTGTCCCTTATTTCGCTTCTACTGACAAGGAAGCGAGTAAATATACTATTTCTGCTATTTTTTTCTGATTAGCATAAAGTAAATAGAAGCATAAGCTTTTTAAGAATTATTTGTTGCAGGGATATGGAGGAAGTCATGTGAATGGTACACATCAGATTTTTTGCCTATCTCTTACCAGTTACGCAAAATTCATCCAGAATAAATGGGTCTTTAGAGGCTATTCCTAGAAAATTCGAGATATACATTTTATTTGCGAGTAAATATCTTTAATATACGGTATTTTAATCAAAATCATTAGCGCCATTTTTAAGAAAATTAAAGTTTTCGATTTTTTTTCCATGCAAAGGTAGTTTGGGTGGGGGGATTTTTCTCAAAATCTTCCTGTCATATACCTAGAAGATATTAAACTTAATATTAAATGTGGTACATTACTGACGTTCTCTTAGACACAAGGACACACACGGACCTTTTTCTAAAATCGTTTTTTTTATACAGGGGACCCTAAAATATGTATTTCCGGTGAAATCTCGGTATCGAATTTTTGGGTGGAGGCTACACCTTCTCAACCTAAGTATCACGTACCATGTGGAGAAAGTAAAAAATCATATATTCATTTCCGATGGTTTAGGAGAAAAAGAAATTTCTCCGTCAAATAAATTGCAATAAATTTCCATTGATCTCAAGCGCTGTCTGAATTCTATAAAAGTATGAAGGTTAATTGTTTTAGATTAAAATGTGCTGACCGTTGTAACGTTTCTATTTTCTGCACGCAGATATGTTCTTTCACATTTTTCCCGCACGCAGCTAACTCAGGGCAACCAAATTAGTTCTGTGGGGTATGACAAATGCGTGGATCCCTTTTAATTGGAAGAATTTTTACTACACTAATTCCGTTACTTTAGCAGCTCGGAAACTCCATTTGATACTACCGGTAATATGATTATCATACTCCACTGCGTCCATTTGTGGAGCGTATAACGGGACAAAAAAGCATCGGTGGGCGAGAGAAAATTAAAAACAACAATCACTAATACTGAGGTGGCATACATTCTTCATTTTAAAAGAAAATGGTTTATAGCGTGATATTGGTATCTTGTTGATATTCGTGCTATTAACTCTCGAAAATGCTCTTTCTAAATGCTCTTTATCACGTATTGATGTTTTTTCTATCTTTCTTCCTCCTTAAGAACCGTAACACTTATTGATGACTTTTATTGCGTTTAACGCCAGCTTATACTACCTAGGCACCGCAGGCGATGACACTGATGATACATGGAATTAAGTTGGAGCACCGCTGGAATGCGATGAAGGGGGAAACCGGAAAAACCGCATCTGTGCCGCTTTGTCTACCATAAATCCCACCAAGGATCAAACCAGTGCTTCCTTGGTGTGAGTCGAGTGGTCTAATCACTTGGCCACGGAGTGGCCTATATTCATAAATTCACGATAGTAAATGCATCGTGATCCAAATTAGAGATGCAGTAACTTATTTTTACTATTTTACGAATTAAATTATAAACTTAAACTAAACTGGCCCTGGCCGAGTGGTTATGCCAATCGTCTTTTACCTAGGTGTCTGCTCGGGTTTTCTCCAGTTTCCCCCGCCATTCACTCCGCCATTGCTCTATAATAATCTTTCCTGTCATCCATTTCACCGTCATTTCATATCATCCATTTCTTCACTTTCATATCCCCAAATATCACCCTCCTCACTACATCTCTCTCTCTCTCCCTCTCTCTCTCTCTCTCTCTCTCTCTCTGATCCGGAGCATCTACTGTAGCTCTGGAGGGGTTTAATTCCTACGTACGAGGAGGGTAAAAACGGAGAAAGGAAAATTATAAAGTTCTAATGGCATCTACAGAGCGTTCCTTATATTGCCGGGCCGTGAAATGCCTGTATTCGTGCTTTCCACGCCACCTTTTACTCTGACGGGCTTTCCTTTCTAAAACTACCGCGTTAATTACCCATGAATGATAATAATTTGTCTGACAAAGAATACTGAACGTGTTATAAATGGTCTTGAAGGTGTTGTTCGTCTGAATTAGAGAAAATATTGGCATTGCTCATCTTCAAGAGGAGGTAATTCATGATCTATAAACATTGTGTAGGGGTTCAGTTCTAAAAGTTAGCAGCTCCTTGAACAGATATTTGAAATATTAATTTTTGTGCAACACGTCTTGGAACTTCTTTGAAGAGCGTTCGAATGCTGCATCAATTTTTCTTTCTTTAGAACATTTAGTTTTCGTTTCTTAGATATATTATTTAGCAATCGTGACCTAAACATTTTACTAGCTATAGTATAGTCCGGACTTGTGGACCGTGGTCTACTGGTCTCCTGCTTCTTCTTCCCAGACGTTTCATCTGCGACTAAGGCAGACATCTTCGGTGGCAGCGGCGAGGTCGAAGTACTCTAATGGACGTTTCAATTGCGACAAGTGACAAATTTTAACATAGCTGTAGCCTGTGCGGGTCATTCAACGCTAGAGCGCTGCGGAAAATATCGAGATACAGTTACTGAATCCCTGCTCCTGTGTGTGACCGCACTCACGTTCAGTCACGATTTGCATTGCGCAGTGGCGGTAATTATAGCCTTCGGCGCAATAGTCAAGCGCTAGAAGTTTCACCTTCTGGAAATATCTTTGGAGCCTTACAGAGCTATAAAAGAAGAGTTGGAGGCCAGGCAGGACTTCTACCGCGCAATAGCGTGAGACAACAGTCAACTATCTACACGTCAAAGGGACGAAAAATTGTACTGGAAAATTGTTGAGCAGCAATGAATTAAAGAGAATTATTTGTAACCGTATTTGAGTCAATAAAGTTACTTTTATTAGTAAACACATACACATACAAACTGCCTTGTGGTATTGTGGTTAGAAGATTAATTTCTAAATCCTTAGCGGTCGGGTTCGTTTCATGGCTGAAAGTGGGAATTTTTCCTTAGCCAAGATTATTCCCAATCATTCCTAGAGACTGGAAGTTTAAAAGAGAATATATGTGTGTGCGTAAATTTAACAATTAATAGAAATAAAACAAGTTATCGACATTACCAAAGTGCAATTAATCCAAAGGCAAAGCCGTCGAAATGATCTTGGATGTTAAATGCTGTAAATAAATTGACAAAAAGCTGATGCGTTCCATTCACATTACATTCTCTATATCTCTGTAACAAACTGTCCGTAATAACCTTATTCTTTTATTTATTTCATGCTAATTGAGAAAAATTAGAAGAAATTATCTTATTTCTTGCTTTATTGTAAGTAGAAGTGAAATAAGGGAGTACCATAGGTTAAAGTGAAAGCCAAAAGCTGGTTGCTGTGTGACTGAAGTTAGTTTGTTTGTATGGACACGAGTTGGCAAATTCCTGTATAAGAAAAGTATAAGTTTTTCAAAGCTGAAACCAAAAACAAGGAATATCTAAAAAACGATCAACATAAATTATGTACTTTAACGTGCTCTAAATTTTTTGTGTGTTAAGTTTTTGTCCATCTCTTACGGTTTAGTAGTTATGCAAAATTCATCCAGTATTAAGTAGTCTTCAGAGGCTATGCCCAGAAAATTCAAGATATACATTTTATTTGTCAGGTAAATATCTTTAATATACGATATTTTAATCAAAATCGTTAGAACCATTTTCTAGAAAATCAAAATTTTCGAAAAAAATTCCATGTAAAGGGTAGTTGGAATTAGGGGGATTTTCTTGAAAATCTTCGTGTCGCATCCTTGGAAGATGCCAAACCTAAATACCAAGTTTGGTTTTAACGGCCTTTTCGTTTTTGAGCTATGCTGTCCACAGGCATACATATATACACACACGTACGTACGTGCGTACGTACATACGTACATACATAAGTATATTCATACGTACATACATATATACAGACAGACAGACATACGTACATATGTACATACATACATCAGTAACTGTAACAGTAACGCAGATATCCTATTTTATGTAATATTTTCAGGGGGTTTCTCGGGCGTAAAAATCCTTAGCATGGCTTCCTTCGGAAGTGAAGTAGAGCCGCTGGTCCCGTGTCATAGATTTACGGGACGTATAAGAACCTCAACCCTGATAGAGAGGCCTCTGAGCTAAATTAATCGGTCTTTCACGCCCATAGAATGGGACCCTGAGAACCGCAGCAGTTAAAGAGCGTCCATAAATAAAACGCCATTCCATTTTTAATGGGTTTCTGTTAAGAACTTATATTTTGCTGAAAGAAAGCAAAGGAATGAAGGAGAATAAATAAATTTCTAAACCTATTTATTCTTATTTCTGAACACTATAATTTTGTGTATATATTTGATGCATTATAGCACCCTTAAAAGTGATCCCTCTATCAAGGAGTTGTTGTTGATGTCTTATGTCTAGCAATGATTTCAATTTTTTTAATACATATATCACGATGGATACCCCTTATATATTTCTTTTCTTTTCCATTTTCCCCTGCGTTATGTTGCTTTCCTATTTGTTTTGCCGTTTTACTTATAAATACACATACATTTACACGTTTACAAGTATAGCAGCAGCTCTGCCCGAGGCGTGACTCGAACCCGCGATCCACGAAGCGCCAAAGCTTCGGCACTCTAGCGAGCGCGGCCGTGAGAACTGACTCAAATTAAGCAATAAATGCCTAGTTATATACAACTTAGAGAATAAGCGTTCAAATGTTTACGAAAAGCAAGAAGGAGTATATCAGCAGTCATAGTCACGAGAGAATAAATTATGGTCATAGTGACAAGTCATTACAAAGGAAAAGAAAAAGAAAGAAGCCGAAACTTTTAAGCAACATCATTCAATGAATTTGAAAATATAATATAGAATATTTCTAAAATGGCTGATGGTATTAAGAAAGTATCTGACAAGAACAGTGTTTTGTACCAACTTGTCTGAAAAAACAATTAAGTTAACACTTTTATAGAATATTTTGATGAAATATGGGTAGAGGAATCATGTGAATGTAATACATCGGTCTTTATCAGAATATTTGTTAATTTTTCTATTATGAATTCACAGTTATATATCATGCGTTTGAAAGGAACTTTATAATTTATTCACTCAAAAAATACTCTACCAAGTTTAGTAACATTCTAATATTTTAAAGCGTATATTTGAGAAATGTTTGAAGACCGTTCATATAGAGAATCAGTATATTTACCTAATAATTTTATTGATAAAAATGGGCCATGTTGAACTTTCGATCAATGGTGCTTGAAACGTTCTGAAAACTAATCATTCCACGCAAGATTTCTTTGAAAAAACAGTCGTAATAGTCAAACGAGAGGTAAATAACAGTTGTGATTCAAAACAGACATAAAAAGAGAGAAAAGTTTGGCAGAATACCGAGCAGCTCTTCTAATTCAAGTTTCCTTGAACCAAGAGAAACTTCCAACTTTGAAGCTCTTCGGATTTTAATGGAGAAATATGAAATGATTTGTTATTTTATTTGAGCGTTTTCAGCATATCTCCCAGGAGAACGCGAAACTAATAAATAAAAGGTTCCAAGAAAGTGCTTTTGAAAACTAATATATTATGCTAACAATAATTGTGGTGATTATAAACTGAAAGCTACGTCAGCCATTTTAATTAATAAAACATCAGCAAAATGATATAATGGTCTGTGTTTACATAACTTTGCAATTCGTTTTTACTTTCTTGGTATGTTTGTAAAATATATATATATTATAGAGAAGATAAGTGTTGCATTCCATCCAATAATTCGATATTGGCATTTCACTTAAATACATGTTTTGAGGATAGTGATTCCACAAAAAGCACTTTTAGAAAAACTGTCGTTGTGTCTGTATGATGGTCTGCATATCTGTGAAATATTCGTTAAGTTTCAAACTTGATATTTAAGTTCAGTAACTTTTAAGGATACAACACGCACATTTTTGGGAAAATACCCCAATCCCAAACTGCTCTTTACATTGAATTTTTTTCAAAATGTTCGATTTCCTCAAAAATAGCTCTAACGATTTCGATTCAGCTGCCACATATTAAATATACTTGCACGGCATATAAATATATAACTTTAATTTTATGGAATAGACTCTGAAGCCCTGTACATTCTGGAGCACATTTGTGTAATAACCGGTAAACCTTAAAAGTTGGACAAAATCTTACTACAAAAATCTGATATGAACCATTCACATGACTTTCTCTACATCTCTGCAACAAATTATTCTTAAAAATCTTATACTTCTATTTACTCCATGCTAATCAGAAAAAAATCACAGAAATAGTCTTATTACTTGCTTCCTTTTAAGTAGAAGCGAAATACGAGAGTACCATAGGTTAAAGTGTTAGTCAAAAGCTGGTTGCTATGTGACTGAAGTTACTTTTTACTTTCTCCATATGCACTATGTACATAGTGTATAGTTCAGTGTTTCTCAACCTTTTGAAGTTCACGGCACCCTTGGGAATAACATTAATCACGTGGCACCCTTCCTTGAATTAAAAGAAAATTAAGCTTAATATGTTACTTTATTGAAATATTATATAATAATAACGTACACCATAACATTATACAGTAAACTTTACTACAATGACTGAGTAAAAATACATCAATAAATTTTGTTCGATTAATGATTAATGTGAAACTTGTGATTGATGCTTAGAGCACAGATATGTGATATCGGGTCTTACAGTTGACAGTGAAACACGCAAATCATCCTCAAGGTTATTCAGTCTATTTCTTGCTTTGCATTTTATTGTCACCATAGCAGAGAAGGCTTGCTCGCATAGATAGGATGTTGAAAAGGGCAAAAGTGTGTTAATTGCTTTCTTCATTAGGTTAGGGTACTCCTCTCTCCGTTGAAGCCAAAAACTAGCCACCGACGCCTCACTCTTGGTGAACTTACCTTTGAGTGTGGAATCAGCGCAAAGGTCAATAAATTCATCTCGTTCGCAAGCAGTGAAATCTATTTCCTCTGCACTATCTACGAAATCAAATGGTGAGACAACCCAGTCGAGATTCGTAGTGGAAATAGTTGGAAAGTACGCATCTATTGCATCTTGCAATCTTGATAAGTGATCACAAATGCGGTCTTTCAGCTTACATAGATCTTTATCTCCTGCCACATTAAGAAGAGCTGGAAAGTTCGACAAATATCATTTTTGAACTGCAGACTTCCAAGAACTAAGTTTTCTTTTAAAACCTTTCATTTTATTGGTTGAGGAGATTATTGTTTCGAAACATTCAGTTCATTCAGCTTATGAAAAATATCTGCCAGATACGACAGTTCAAAACACCAAGAATCACTTAGTAAGAGCTCATGAAACGTGTCTTGATTTTCATCCTCAAAAAAAAGGTTTTAGCTGTTCTTTAAGTTCGAGAAACCGATTCAATACACGACCCCGCGACAACCACCTTACTTCTGTGTGAAGTAACAAAGAGGTATGAGCTGCATCCGTTGCGCGACATAACTGTTCAAAAATTCTGCACTTTAAAGGTCGAGACTTCATATAGTTCACCATTTTCACAACTTGGTCAAACACTTCAGCAAAATCTTCATTGCATGCTTTCACGACTAATGCCTCTCTATGCAGAAAACAGTGAATTATAATAATGGATGGATTTTCATTGAGAGCTCTGGCAGTAAAACCTTTAATTTTCCCAGACATAGATGGTGCACCATCTGTACTTATACAACAGTCTTTCCATGAAAGATCATGGTCATTGAGATAGGAATTAATAGAAACGAAAATATCATGGCCTGTGGTTGTAGTCTCCAGTGGTCTACAGAACAGAAATTGTTCACTAATATCTTTTTCATCAATATATCTGATAAAACCAAGGAGTTGCGGTTTGTCACCAATATCGAGACTCTCATCTACTTGCAAAGCAAATGTTCTATAAGTTTTTATTTTCTCCGTGACTTGTTCGTTGATATTGCATGACATTTCAGATATCCTGTGGCTGTTTGTGTTGTTGGACACAGGAACTTTCGAAATTTGATTAGCTGCTCCTTCGCCAAGTATTGTTGAAACTATAACTTGACATGCAGGGCCAATGATTTCCTCTCCAAGAGTATGAGGTTTCTTTTTTTTTTTTTTAGCTATTAGTTCTGCTACTTTAAATGAGGCTTCAAGAGCAGTATCACCTATGGTCATTCTCTTTACCATTCGCACAGCTGTTTTCTTCTCCCCTTCTAATATATATGAAAAATACATTACACTTTTCTGTGACAAACTAGGATGCTTTGTTGTAACATGCCGCTTCAGTTTGCTAGGTACCATGGCCTCGTTGCTAAGTGTTTCGCCACAAACTAAACACACAGGGATAGGGTTTTCCTCGTTGTTATTCCACTTAAATCCATACGCTAAGTAACTGTCCTGGTATGTTCTTTTCTTTCGTTTGTCTTCTTTATGTGGTGAATTCGACGGTCCGGGTGAAACTGTAAGATTTGGCTTCTTAAAGCAAGCAGTAGGAGCCGACTGTTCACTTTCACTGTCCTGGCGTTTACGTTTAACAATGAACTTATCCATAGCTAAACACTGTGAATCAACGCGAGGAAGACAACTGAAAGCGCCAAGCGGCGTACACTTTTATATATTCATCTGTCGAAGTCTCGGGAATGTTCTTGAGGAAGCGAGTAGTCTCGGGAATGTTCGGCAGGGTATAGCTGTAATGCCATCTGTGGGATACTAGTATAACTGAATTATTGAAATGAATCGACCACTATCACCATCTGCCGTGCATGAGAGTAATTGATTTGACTTATTTTATTTCAAGACCTTACAAGACTTAAGGCTTCAGTAGAAGATATTTGTTGTTTGTTTATCTCAATATCTCGCGGCACCCTTTAGCCAATCACACGGCACCCTAGGGTGCCGGGGCACACCGGTTGGGAACCGTTGGTATAGTTACTTTCTCCATACGACTATGTACATAGTGTATATAGAAAGTATTGCACTCCACCCAAAAATTCCATACTGAGATTTCACCGGAAATATATGTTTTAGGGTCCCCAATATCCAAAAAAAGCATTGTCACAAAAAGGTCCATGTGTATGTGTGTCCGTGTGTCCGGTGTCCGTGTGTCTGTGTACACGATAACTCAAAAACGAAAAGTCGGTAAAATACCAAACTTGGTATTTAAGTTTAGTATCTTCCAGGGATGCGACACGAAGATTTTGAGAAAAACCCCCCAACCCCAACTATCCTTTACATGGAACTGTTTTCGAAAATTTTGATTTTCTCAAAAATGGCTCTAACGATTTTGATTAAAATTTCGGATATTAAACATATTTACCTGACAAATAAAATTTATATCTAGAATTTTCTTGGAATAGCCTCTGAATAGTAGTTTATTCTGGGTGAATTTTACTAAATTCTGAATAGCTACTAAACCGTAAGAGATGGACAAAAACTTACTATACAAAACATGTACACCACATTAAAACACACAATTTATGTTATATACATTTTTTTTCGTGGAGTTCGTCGTTTTTGTGACATTCCCTATTTTTGGTTTCTGCTAAGAAAAACGTATACTTTTCTCATACAGGAACTTGTCAACTCCTATCCATATAAACAAAGGAACTTCACTGACATAGCAACCAGCTTTTGACTATCACTTTAACCTACGGTTGTCCCTTATTTCGCTTCTACTTACAAGGAAGCGAGTAATAAGACTATTTTTGCTAATTTTTTCTGATTAACATAAAGTAAATAGAAGTATAAGCTTTTTAAGAATTATTTGTTGCAGGGATATGGAGAAAGTCATGTGAATGGTACACATCAGATTTTTTTGTATGGACAGCAGTTTACAAATTCCTGTATGAGAAAAGTATAAGTTTCTAATAGCAGAAACCAACCACAAGGAATGTCTCAAAAACGATGAACTCCACGAAAAAAATTTATGTAACACAAATTGTGTGTTTTAACGTGCTCTACATTTTTTGTGAGTTAAGCTTTTGTCCATCTCTTACGGTTTAGTAGTTATAAAAAATTCACCCATAATAAAGTAGCCTTCAGAGGCTATTCCCAGAAAATTCAAAATATACATTTTATTTGTCAGGTAAATAACTTTAATATACGATATTTTAATCAAAATCGTTAGAGCCATTTTTCAGAAAATCAAAATTTCGAAAAAAGTTCCATGTAAAGGGTAGTTTGTGGTGGGGGGATTTTTCTCAAAATCTTCGTGTCGCATCCCTGAAAGATACTAAACTTAAATACCAAGTTTGGTATTTTACCGACTTTTCGTTTTTGAGTTATCGTGTTCACAGACACACGGACACACGAACACACACATGGGCCTTTTTCTGAAAATATTTTTTTTGGATGCAGGGGACCCTAAAACATATATTTCCGGTGAAATCTCGGTATCGAATTTTTTGGTGGAGTGCAATACATTCTCTATTCACTATGAGCATAGTGAGTATAGAGAAAGTAACAATTTAGACCTCTTTAAAAACACACAATTGTGCCACATACATTTTTCTTTTTCGCAGAGCTAAACATTTCAGAGATATTCGCTGTTATTAGTTTCAATTTTAAAATACTTAAATTTTTCTCAAACAGGAAGTCATTCCTTGGTTTCACATTTAATTTGTTTTAATCTTAGACATTCAAAGAGAATATACTTTGGCTCAGCGTACTCCCTTATTTCCCTTCTACTTACAAAGAAGCAATTAATAAGACAATTTATGGTAATAAATATCTCGATTAACATTATATAGATAAAAGAATAATATTTCGTTTGAATAGCTTGTTTGCAGAACAGGTAGCTAAAATCGTGTGAATAAAACACATCAGCCCGCCTGGGTAGTGTGGTGGTAGCGTGTCTGCCTCATATTCAAAAGGTCGTGAGTTCGAATCTCGCTTAGGGTGAGTTACCCGGATAAGGTTTTTTCGGGGTTTTCCCTTGTCCTGAAAAGACGAATGTCGAGTAACTTTAAGCTCCATGGATCCCGAGATCATTTGAGCATCATTTCACCAATTTCATTCATCGTCCGATATGACCAACTAGGTTAAAGGACTTCAAGCCACAAAAAAAAAAAAAAAAAAAAAAAAAAAAAAAAAAAAAAAAAAAAAACACACACACACACATCATATATTTTCTCCGTGTCCATGGTCTAATTTGTAATCAGTTTCCTTTATATATAAAGTTACCTAAGACAAGTAAAAATAGCTTTTGGAGTTCTCCTTGTTCTTAATTGATTCTACACGTGGAGCTTAGCCTCATATATGGCTCACCTCCATTTATTTGAGTCTTTCATTAGTAATTCCAAATCGATCCAAGTCCGTTTGTATAGATTTTCACCTGCATCGTCTTGGTCTTCCTATCGGTCTTGTGTCTTCGGATGGGTTTGTAACAACAGTTTTATTTCCCTTGAGGTTTACTACAAGTGATATATCTCCACAATCTCAACCTTTGAAAACCAATGTACGTCTCCATAAACAATACCATTATAAAAATTTCGCATAACTTATGTATCTACTGCTAATTTAATTGTTTTTTCACACAAGTCATGTGTAGGACAGGAGTTGAATAGATAGAGACATACTGCAAGATTTAATGCCATAACCGGTCTCCAACCGGTCGCTCTAACCACTCAGCTGCCATGGCAACATGCCAGCACGCATTAAATTCCTCAACTGATTTGCATATTTTCCCGGTAAACTACAAGATGATATCAAATTATTTTGAAATGACAACCCCAATTACGATTTACAATGTTGTAAGTACTTTAAGTCTCAGGCTTCATAGTTTAGTCAATTAGGGTTAATGTAATTGGTTTCTTCACACAAGTCGTGTATAGGACCGGAGTTGGATAATTAGAGTCAGACGGAAAAAATGTAAAGCCAGAGATGGGACTTGCACCACCAGGTCTTTAGGCGGTCGTTCTAACCACTGAGCTAACATGGCAACATGCCGGCATGGCATTAAATATGTATCTACTATTGTAATGTCTACTCTTACATGTATATCCAATCCTGACTTAAAATGTATCTCTACTATTTCCATAGCAACCCTGTTAGAAGCCATTTTCCAGCCCCATATACTGCTATGGGTATTTATGGTTATATATCCTCCGGAATTATTAGCTACTTAAAACATATAAGCTCACTAAATCTGACTGTACCAGTTTGGGTGCGCACCAAAGGAGCAACGAGGAACACGCGGCTCACAGGGAGCCACATGCAGCATGTAATACGGCGCAGCATTCAGAGCAGGCTATCATAACGGCGAATCAAGGTTGGATTTGAAGTGGCAGCGTGCAAGTATTGTGGTGCGACCTTCGCCCAGTGAGGCATTGGCTACTGAGCTCACTCTCCAGCTCTGCTCCTAGTTTTGTGCTTGAGTATGTACGCGTATTCTTACTCAGATGAGTCGAATTGGAACGAACTAAATCAAATCGTCTTTATATATCATAAATTGACATATCAAAGTTTCTAGTTTTCAGTTAAAATCAGAAGAAACCCTAATCCACAATAAGTATGGGAGGGCCTAAGTATTCGTTATATTGCCTGTAATGTTTATGGTTAATGTGATTAGTGGCCCAGTGTGAAATGTAGCTTTTCTGCTTAAACTTTAAAGTAAACAAAAATTACAGATTATTAAATAAGGAATATTTTAACAATCTTTATAAAACCCGCACCTTTCCTCAGAGTTCTCTTCCTTACCTTCCAACCACTCCACTACATCTGTGCAATGTAGTACCATCTAATGTTTTGAAAAGTAGTGCCATTGCAATTTTAGGGGTATGCAATTAAATTAAAACATAAATAAAAGGTTTAATAGTAACCAAACATTACGTCCTCCTTAGGGTTACAAAGCAATTTGAACTATACTATTGTAATAAGTTGTAACGAAAAACTGCTTTGACATTAAATATTCATTCTTTAAAGATCATAATTATCCTCCGTGGTCCAGAGATAAAATGCTAACCTTTGGTTCCCAGGGTCGCGGTATCAAAGTCGGTGGATAGCGATGGTTTTTTCGGGAGTAAAAATGTTTAGGTTGGCTTCCCTCGGAGGGGAAGAAAGCCGGTGGTCCCATACAAGTAAAAAAAAACCATAAGCCTGATAAGTAAACCTGGGTAAAATAAACGTTCTTTCACGACCAATATATAAGGGCACGATGATGACCATAGCAGTAAAGAAGTTCTAAAAATACATTTAATATATATATATATATATATATATATATATATATATATATATGGAGAGCATTACATAGCCGGTAACAGTTTAGAGAGGTGAACGTGTACGTGGACGGCAACTTTGCATCGCCCCCTGCATTGCCGCAAATATGTAGACACGTGTAATAATAAATTAAGGAGAAAGAATTGTTATACTCCTCCCCTCAGCACTCGAAGTTTCTTGCAGAGTAATGTTGCGACTATATAAGGATGGTAACCAGTTCCGGAGGAAGTCAGTTGCGAAAGCGATTTCGGAGAGTGCAGTTGGACAAGAGAAGAGCCGAAGTAGTCGACAACTGAGCAAAGGAGCGTTTAAACGGCTAGAAATAAAAATTGTCATCAGCATTTTAAATAAAGAGATTTGTTACTATATAGCGCTTATATTTTTTTATCATATATAATTCTTGATCGAAATGTAACATTTAAAGATGTACACATTCCAAGCAGACACAAAAATTTTAGAAATTATATCTTTTTGACTTAAGTGATTTGAAATTAGTTACTCTACCAAAAATCTAATTTTCAGAAAAGAGTTAGTTTTATTATACATATAGATGCTCGGGCAATGCACTAATTACATTAATATGACTTTAATATATCAGATGCCCAGTATTTGTCTGATATACTCTCCCCCCCACTAAATGTAATACAATATCCCCTTTCAATGAAACCATTGGTTATATTTCAAATGTTTTAAGTCATTCTATTAAAGTGCGAGTTCTGTGTCATTGTGTGGTACCTTTGAGTAGGATATTTTGGTTCCCAGCCATGAAATACCCTTAGGTTTGAGCCCATATATATATATATATATATATATATATATATATATATATATATAAGTAGTTACTCATTTCTCGGCCCATGGAATGGCTCTCTCCGTGGGAAGCATCATTATATCTACCCATATCTTCTGGACGTGGCCGCGCCGTGGCCTAGTGGTTAGACCACTCGCCTCTCACCTAGACGACCCGGGTTCGATCCCAAGCGACCACATGTGAGATTTGTGGTGGACAAAGCGGCGCTGGAGCGGGTTTTCTCCGGGTTCTCCGGTTTCCCCCACCATAGCATTCCACCGGTGCTCCATCTTCATTCATGTATCATCAGTGCCACCGCCTGTGGTGCCATAAGTAGTTAAAGCGGGTGTTAAACACTACCAAAAAAAATATCTTCTGGACCATCGTACACCTGCACCTTGCATGTGTGGGGTGAGGTCGCCAGTTGGGTTTGTATAGAAAGGCTCACAAACCTTTGCCTTTCTCTGCTTAGGTATGATAACCATAAAAATGTCATTTCTAAGAAGTTTAAGAGTAATTAAAATACTTAACTTACTCCTAAGAGGAAAATAATTCTAAACCTGTTTACATACCTTAGATGGATCATTAAGATGACTTACATAAAAATGTACCATATAGCACTCTCTGTGGAAGCTCGAATCAGACTTACCTGGAAAAAAAAAGATGTGTGTGCGTTACAAACATGTTCTGGTGTATATAGTACAATATATTTAAAAGTACGAGGGTCGTTTTTTTTTCAACCTCCGTTAGGCTATAAGTAAAAGATAAGTTCATAGAAAACAATTATTTTATTACTAAAAGTTCTGTACCCTTATGGAACTTTTCAACATGATCACCGAAAAGATGGAGACGTTTATCGTACCTTTGCACAAGCTTTGCAATACCCGCTTTAAAAAATGTTGCCGCCAATGATTTCAAGCATTGACGTTGTTTTGAAGATCTTCATACTTGCGGAGAGCCATTCAAAACAAACGAAGAGGAATGCTGACTTCAGGAATTGTGTTGATCCATGACAACGCTCGCCAACGATGGCACAACCCATCGGTTCCTTGAAAAATTTCAATGGGACATTTTCGATCTTCCACCGTACAGTCCTGACCCGGCACCCAGCGGCTTTCACCTTTTCCCTGAACTGAAGAGGTCAGCACTTTCAAACCAACGAACATCTTCAAAACAACGTCAATGCTCATTTGAAATCATTGGCGGCAACATTTTTTTAAGCGGGTATTGCAAAGCTTGTACACAGGTGCGATAAATGTCTCAATCTTTTCGGTGATTATATTGAAAAGTAAACATAAGTGAACAAAAATTTTAGTAATAATATAATTGTTTTCTATGAACTTGTATTTTATTAAGAGCCTATCGGCGCCTCAGAAAAAAATGGCCCTCGTATATTCCTACTATAATAATTATCATTTAAACTCTATTTTAAATCTTAACTATTCCTAACTAAAAATTGTGAGTGCAAAGTCAAAATTCCAACTTCTTGAGCAGATATAAGTGAAAATTCTGTAAATATTCGAAACGCTCCTAAGTAAAGCATATACGCTGAGCATACACAAATTCGCGCACTAGCGAATATAGCTAACATAAATTGAGTTCTACATTTTGTGTCTAGTAAGTTTTTGTATATCTCTTGCGGTTTAACAGTTATGCAAAAGTCATCCGGAATAAAGAGGTCTTCAGAGGTTATTCCCAGAAAATGCAATATATTCATTTTATTTGTCATATAAATATCTTTAATATACAGTATTTTAATCAAAATCGTTAGAGCCATTTTTGAGAAAATCAAAATTTTTGAAATTTGTTCATGTAAGGGGTAACTCGAGGAGATTTTCTTCAAAACTTCGTGTCGCGTTCTTAAAAGATAATAAACATAAATACTAAGTTTGGTTTTATTGGTCTTTTCGTTTTTGAGCTATGCTGCCCACAAGCACACACAGACCTCTTCCTAAAAATATACTTTTCGGACTCAGAGACCTCGAAACATATATTTCCGGTGAAATCTAGACATACGATTTTTGCATAGTACGTGTAGGTAATAATGTAAATCTCTTTAAAACACATTATGTTTGTCATATACATTTTTTGTCGAGTTAACAATTTCCGACATATTCCTTGTTATTAGTTTAAATATAACCAACATTTATATATTTCTCAACAAGGAAATGGTCATTCCTGTTCTTTTCCTTTTTTACTGCTGGCCATGCAAAGAGAACTTAATTTCAATATGAACATATTTTAGAAGACTTAACCATCGTTTTAGCCTAATGTAATTCCATTTTACAGCAATACATATAAATAAATATGTAATAAAAGCATTTCTGCTAATATTTATTTCGATTTTCATAAAATGTATTGAAGATTGTGCTTTGTAAGAATAACCTATTGCAAAATAGATAGAAAAACAATGCGAGTATAACGCATCAGAATTGCACAAATACTTACATGACGCACAAATGTATATCTTGAATTTTATGCATATTGCCGCTTTTTGTTGTGTGTGAATGTTGTACTATTTTGTATAACAAAGAGAGAGACATAAATTTAGATGTGTTTAAAACACACGTCTCTCAATGGTCTGTTTTATTTTTTTTTCCATATCAAAGTTAATGTTCTAAGTTGGTAACTGCTCTCTCTATAGAGGACAAAAGTAGGATAGGTAGAGTCAGACTGACAAATTTAATGCCATAACTGTGATTAGAATCACTTCATTTTTCAGTCTCAATTTACCTATTCGGCAATTTTGTAAAGATTTGATAATTTTAATATTAACCCCTGTCCCCCCTTACTCTCTCTATCTCTAACTCTCCCACTACTTCGCATAGTAAGTAAGCTAAGTGTTATATTCCCTACAGTGTCTATTATGAGATTTTGCCGGAAATCACGTTTTAAGGCCCCTAATAATGTAAAAAACATGTTTAGAAAAAGGTCCAAATGCGTATCTATGTATCTGTGAACAGCATAATAAAATCAAATACAAAACTTATGTTTAATTCAGCGCCTTTAGAGGATGTGGCATGAAAATTGCCATTAAGATCCTCAAACTTAAACTATCCTTTAAATGAGAATTTTTCTAAGATTTTTTTATTGTTTTATTTATATTTAACAGCTAAGATCATATCAGGAGCTTTGCATTAGAAACAAATTGTTGTCTGTGCGTTCTTTAAGTTGGATTAAAATCGTTTTATTTTCCCCAAACACACACACATATTCGCTCTCTCAAACATACTTCCAGACTGTGGTGGATAGGGAATAATTCTGGTTAAAGAAAAATTCCCCACCCCAGCCGAGAATCAAACCAGGGACCTCCGGTTGAGAACTCAGCTCGCTGACCACTTGACCACGGGATCAGTATCTAATATTTTAATTTTCTTGAAAATGGGTCACAACGATTTTGGTTAAAATATCACATATTTAAGACACCTTTATGATAAACAGAAAGTATATCTTGAATTTTCTATTATTTTGGACATGTTCATAATAAGTAAACTAAGAGATAGAAGAAAATACTGCACTGAAAGTGCAGCCCTCATTAAAACATGCCATAATTTATATATACACACTCATATATAGGCTAAACATTTCCAGTATATTCCTTTTTTGTTTAAGTTTTAATTTTATAACATTAGAAGTTTGAATTTGTTGCGGTTATTCTTCCTCCTGGTCAAGGAAAGAAATCGGAATTTCAATTCTATCATATGAGAACTATCTCTTAAATTATTTGACCATAACTTTTCCTATTTCCAACGTATCTACAAAGAAATGCATGATAAAAGCATTACTGCGAATGTTTATCTGGGTTAACGTGAATTAGAAAAATATGTTTTTTTAAGAATAGCTTGTGGATGAATGGGCACAGAAAGTTATGTGAATGTAACTCATTAAATGTTTTGTCACTTTTGATATCACCATTCAGTTGTTTCTTGTGATATCATAGAAAAAAATATTAAATTTTAAAGGCAACATATAGTTCGTGACAGGTTTTAACTGTCGCTTTAGTCAATTGTTTCCTTTCTTCTTCTTCCTCTTCTTCTTCTTTTTGTAATTTAAGGTCCTTGGTGAAATGATGCTCCAATGATCTCGGAGACCATCGTCTTCTGAGGATAAGGGAAACCCGCGATAAAAACCTTATCAGGGTAACTCACCCTAAGCGAGACTTGAAATCGTGACCTGTTGAATGAGAAACAGACACGCTACCACCACACTACCCAGGCGATCTAGTTTCCTTCTTGTATCTAAAGAAAAGTTGAGTGAAACTATTTCCCTAAACGGTTATCTCGATTGACATTAAGTAGCAGAATAGTAAGTAAGCTTTTGTAAGAATACATTTTGGAAGAGGTACAAAAAAAATCTGATGTGTTCCATTCACATGACTTTCTCTACATCTTTGCAACAAAGTATTGTTAAAAAGATTATGCTTAGTGTTACTTCATGTTAATCGAGAAAAATTACTTTCTTCCATGCAAGTAGAAGGGAAATAAGGAAGTAGCACGGGCTCAAGTATTCGACAAAAGATGTTTGGTGTGTGCTTTGTTAATATGAACAGGAGTTGACAAATTCCTGACAGAGTATAATTTTTTTAAAGCTGAAACCAATAATAAGGAATATCTAAAATACGATCAACTCTACGAAAAAATGTATATAAAATAAAGTGTATGTTTTAACGTGGTTTATATTTTTTGTGTGGTAAGTTTCTGTCTATCTCTTACTGTTTACCACTTATGCAAAGTCATCCAGAATAAAGTAGTTTTCAGACGCTTTTCCCAGAAAATTCAAGATATACATTCTATATGTCAGGTATATATCTTTAATATACGATATTTTAATCAAAATCGTTATAGCCATTTTTGAGAAAATGAAAATTTCGAAATTTTTTCCATGTAAAGTGTAATTGGGGGTGGTGGGATTTTCTTGAAAATCTTCGTGTTGCATCCTTGGAAGATACTGAACTTAAATACCAAGTTTGGTATTTAACGAACTTTTCGTTTTTAAACTGTGCTGCCTACAGACACACCCAGACACACACACGCAGGCACATACACGGACCTGTTTCAAAAATGTTTTTTTTTTTAATTCAGGAGGACCCAAAACATGTATTTCCGGTGAAATCTCGGTATCGAATTTTGGGTGCCATACAATACCTTCTCTATACACTATGTACATAAAGGGAGAAAGTAATAAAGGACGGTGGCTACAGACAGGCATGTGAATGGAACTCATCAACTTTTTACTTTCTCTAGCCCCATATGTACAATGTACATAGAAATAGAGAAGGTATTGTAATGCACTCAAAAATTCGATACCGAGATTTCAACGGGAATATATGTTTCGGGGTTCCCTGAGTACGAAAAAAACATTTTTAAAAAAAGGTCCGTGTGTGTGTGTGTCTGTCTGTCTGTCTGTCTGTGAAAGTGTCTGTGGACAGCATAGCCCCAAAACAAAAAGACCGTTAAATTCCAAACTTGTTATTTAGGTTTAGTAACTTCTAAGGATACGACACGACGATTTTCAAAAAATAATCCGCCCACCACAAACTACCCTTTACATGGGACAATTTTCGAAAATTTTGATTTTCTTAAAAATTTCTATTAAAATCCCATATATTAAAACTATATATGTCCGAAATAAAATGTATATCTCGAATTTTTTTTGGGACCAGCCTCTGAAGACCTCTTTATTCTGGATGAATTTTGCTGAATTTTGCTTAACTGCTAAACCGCAATAAATAGAAGAAAACGTAATACACAAAAAATGCACCTCATGACAAAACACACAATTTTTTTCCTTCACGTTTTTGTTGGGGAGATAACCGTTTTCGAGATATTCCTTGTTATTGGTTTCAATTGTGAAGTACTTAAACTTTTCTCACACAGGAAGTGTCTGTTCTACTCCTGGCCAAGCAAAGAAGTGATTTGAAATGACAATCGCATAACGATAGCTTTTAAAACATTTGACAATCACTTTAGCATAGTGCATTCCCTTATTCCCTTCTACTTATAAGGAATAAGTAATAACATTCTGCTAACATTTATCCTGATTAGCATTGTGTACAAAGAAGAATAATCTTTTGTAAGAGTTTTTTAGAGCAGCTAGTGAAAGTCATGTGAGTGTAACACATCAGATTTTTCGTAATGTTTTATTGGCCTATAATTGTTGGGAATAACAGTGCTTATCAAAATATGGTGAAACAATCAATGAGAGCGATTCTCGATATCACACAAATATACTTTCGTACTACTTTTATAGTGTACAGAGAAGGTATTGCATTGCACACAAAAACTCACTATCCAGATTTCACCGGAAGTATATGTTTTGGAACCCCCTGAATCCCAAAAAAGAGCATTTTCAGAAAATGTCCATATGTGTGTGTGTCGGCGTGTGTTTGTGTGCCTGAAGGTAGCATAACTCAAAAACGAAAAATACATTGAATTACAAATTTTATATTTAAGTTCAGTATCTTCCAAGGATGCGACACGACGATTTTCAAGTAAATCACCCACCCCCAACTACCCTTTACATGGGAAAATTATTGTAAATTTTGATTTTTTCAAAAATAGCTCTAACGATTTTGATTAAAGTCTCTTACATTTAAGATATTTACATCACAAATAAAATGTATATCTTTAATTTTCCGGGAATAGCCTCTGTTGGATGATTTTTTTTTTCCTTTTGCATAACTGGTAAACCGTAAGAGCTGGACAAAAACATTCTGCTAAAAAAGCAAATCTCAGTAAAACACACAATTTATGTCATATACGTTTTTTTTTCGTGGAATTGGCCAATTCTGAGATATTTATTGTTATTTGTTTCTGATTTATAGTACTAAAACTTTTCTCACACGGAAAGTTCTAAACTCCTGGCTCTGCATAGAAACGGATTTCAACCACAGGCAATCAGCTTTTAAAAGTTTTGACTGTCGTTTCAGGTTAGTCCATTCCCTTATTTACCTTCTACTTTCAAGGAAGCAGGTAATTAAGATAATTTCTTCTAATGATTATCTTGATTATCATAAAATAAATAAAAGAATATGTTTTTTAACAATAATTTTTTACAGTGATGTAGAGAAAGTCATGTGAATGGAACAAATCAGAATTGTATCCTTGTAATGTTATATTCATTCTGAAATATAAATTATTTAGTTTTGCTCGAGAATGGATTCTCGACCTTTCAAAGGAGTTTAATTCCGATACATTCCTTATATAACGTGTCTGCTGCAGAAACATTTACAAGATGAATAAAAAATTAAACTTGTGTACAAAGAGATTTCTTTTCAAAATAAGAGAAAACTTCGATGAAAATTTAATTAGGCAATTCACCACATCCAAGATCGAAATTTGTCCTCAAGAATAATAGGCAATTAATATTTAACGAGCGTTTGCTTCAAAGAAAAGTCGGCGAAGACTTTCTGAAGAAAATCAATAAGTGCATGACACTGTAGCAGTTTGACATTATTGGTTCTATTTAGGTTATTCTATAAAGCCAAAGAACTATTTTAGCTGTGCTATTTGTGAAAGTGATTTATTTAGTAATGAGCTTGAAATGTCAGTCTGTGATCCTCTATGATTGAATTATTCACAGAGTGCCTTGTTGATGTACCCCGCTTGCATGTTTGCATGATGTTCTTCCACAGTCTAAACTCCGGAACTATTTATTTGCCAGTTGAACTACCAACTTGATGGATTTCTTTCCTGCCGGTCAAACATTCTTAGTCTCTGCTTAACGTTATATACGTCGTCTGAGAGATAAATTAGATTGGTAAGTGAGGGATGAATTGAGTAAAATTAAACAAAGGCCCTTCCTCCTAAAAAAAAAAGAATTTTTGCACAAAATTGAAACGTTTAAGAACAACCAAAAACATTAGTTCCAGTTAAACACCTTTTATTTTCTTACTCATAGATTCCATTTTTAAAAATTCCATTTTTGGTTGTTCTTAAAAGTTTGAATTTTGGGCAAAATTTATTTGTTTAGGAGAAAGGGTCTTTGTTTAATTTTACTCAAATCATCCCTCACTTACCAATCCAATTTTAAATTTGTCTTTACTTGTTAAACTATTTCTTAGCATATTTACTTCATCTACTACATATAATAAGCAGTAAAATTGTTGTATTCCACCCAAAAATGATACCGAAATTCACCGGATTTTACTTTCTCAACACGTATTATGTACACAGTGTAAAGAGAAGGTATTGCACTCCACCAAAAAATTCAATACCGATATCTCACCGCAAATATATGTTTTAGGGTCCCCTGTATCCAAAAAAAAGCATTTTCAGAAAAAGGTCCATGTGTGTGTCCGTGTATCCGTGAACACGAGAACTCAAAAACGAAAAGTTGGTAAAATACAAAACTTGGTATTTAAGTTTAATATCTTCCAGGGATGCGACATGAAGATCTTGAGAAAAATCTCCCCAAGCCAAACTACCCTTCAATGGAACTTTTTTTTTAACATCTTTTATTTTCTCGATAATGGCTCTAACGATTTTAATTAAAATACCGTGTAATGGAGATATTTACCTGACAAATAAAATGTATATCTTGAATTTTCTGGGAATAGCCTGTGAAGACTATTTTATTCTGGATCAATTTTACGAAATTTTGCATAACTGCTAAACCGTAAGAGATAGACAAAAACATACCGCACAAAAAATGTAAAGCGCCATAAAACACACATTTGATCGTTTTTTATATATTCCTGGTTTTTGATATCAACTTTAAAAACATATTTTCCTCATACAGGAATTTGTGAGCTTCTGTCCTTACAAATAAAGGAACTGCAGTCACATAGTAACCAGGTTTTGACTATCACTTTAATCTATGGTACTCCCTTATTTCGCTTCTACTTACAAGGAAACAAGTAATAAGACCATTTCTGCTAAATTTTACTCGATTAGCATAAAGTAAATAGAAGCATAAGCTTTTTAACAATAATTTGATGCAGAGATGTAGAGAAGCTCATGTGAATGGAACATATCAGATTTTTTTTTACAGTGTTTCACGCACGCTCTAACTACTTTTGGCATCGTAGGTGATGACACTGGTGATTCATGAATGGAGATGGAGCACCGGTAGAATTTGATGGCGGGGGAAACCGGAGAACCCGGAGAAAACCCGCCCCTGCCCCGCTTTGTCTCACATGCGGTCGCTTGGGGTCAAACCCGGGCTGTCTAGGTGAGAGGCGGGTGTCTAATCACCGTAAACACGTGTTCTGAGACTCCCCACATCAGCAATTTCAAATGTATCATAAAGTGGTCCACTTTTTAAAAATCTGATGTGTTGCATTCACATGACATTCTCCACCTCTTCTGCAAACAAACTGTTCTTACAAAATATTCTTCTTCCATTCACAGCATGCTAAACGAGATAAACATTAACACGATTGGTCTTCCAAATTTGTTCTTTTAAGCAGAAGGGAAATATACAAGGCTAAAGCGCTAGTCAAATCTCTTAAAAGTCGATCGATATGTGTAAAATTGAAGTTCGGTGCGCTTTGCATTTCCAGAAAAATAAAAGAGATGGAAAGATGGTGAATCCGTTTCAGAAAATGTGTAGTTCAAAATTGAGACCAATAACAACGAGTATCTCGGAAATGGGCAAATCTAGAACAAAAATATATATGACATAAATTGTGTGTTTTAATGAGATCTACACTTTTGTGTAGTAAGTTTATATGTATCTCTTACGGTTTACTAGTTATGCAAAACTCAGTAAACTTCATCCAGAATGAACAGGTCTTCAGAAGCTATTCTCAGAAAATTCTAGACAAACATTTTATTTGTGATTTAAATAGGTTTAACACACGGTATTTTAATGAGAATCTTTAGAGGCATTATTGATAAAAACAATTTAAAAAGTTCCCATATAAAGGGTAGTTTGGAATGAGAGTATTTTCTTGAAAATCTTGGTGTCACATTCTTGGAAGATATGTAGCAGGTCCCGTCGTTATGTGAACTTTATATTTGCTGCGTCCTAAAGTGTAGTAATACCTTTATTTAGTTTATTGGTCCTCGGCCATTAGTCCAATCTTTAAGTTTACACTCAGCAGAGCACTTGTGCGACTCCCTCGGGGTAGGATATGAATAAGGAATAAAATTAAACTTCTATTAAGTAAAAACACCTGTTGTTTGCTGCTTAAAAATCAGGAAGTTTATTACTTGATTGCTCTAAAGCACCGACCTTATACACATTCCTCTCTGCTCCTAGATTTCGTTTAACTGTGTACTTAACTATGACATTCTCTGGTTAGATGACGTTAGGCTAAGTCAAGTAACGCGGGAAGATGTTCACTTATTCCTTTGCAGGTTCCTTCTCTGAGAACTTTAGTAGAACTGTGTATCGTTTGTCAAAATCTGGGGTTATATAGTCGTGTGAGTTGTCTTGTGCGACACTCCCCATTGGTCAGTTTCCAAGATTTTGGTTACGTGTTACTTGAAGTGATCATGTGACTCTAGCAGACAATGAAAAATACCCTGGCTATATATTAAAAGTGTATTCCCCATTACCTGGACATAGTGTGTTATTGCACTAAGATCCCAACAGATGATGAGCGCACTAACCAAAAGATCCCTTCATAGCACAAAAAGTTTTTTTCTGCTAAAATACCTTCTTTCCTCTACAAAAACACTTAAGTCTTTCTTAAACTAAATATTACCTTGCCAATATTATTATTTGCATACACAACATTTATCACAGGATAATTATGATCCATTAATGCATTTACACATCTGGAAAGAATAATGTCTCAATACCTAGCTTAAATACTAAGTTTGGTACTTAACGGTCCTTTAGTTTTTGAGCTATGCTATCCACAGACACACAAATATGGACCTTTTTCTAAAATTGTTTTTTTTTTTGGACTCAGGGGATCTCAAAAGATATATTTCCGGTGAAAACTCGGTATGGAATTTTTGGGTGGAATACAATACTTCTTCTATATGCTATATACATACTATCTGTAGAGAATGTAAGAATCTGATTAACTAGCTCATACCTAAAATGAGATATGTAATGAAAGTTTCTCTCAATTATCAAGAAATAGGTAGAACAAAAGCTTTTGTAAAAATACTTTGTATAGAAGCGAGTAGAGAGAAGCAATTAATGTAACACATTAAATGTTCACGTAATACAGTGATTATTGCCAAATAATCAGAGAAAAATGTTATACAATACAAATTTCAATTTACATGTTAGTTGGCTGGAATATTCGGATCGGGTTCACACTCAGCCACCAGAGTACGTCTGATCTCAGGAGAAAAATATCGTAGAAGAATATTAGACGGGCAGCCTAAACCGGATACGGGGATAGAGCCACCTTGGTGAGTCTCTTACAAGGTCCTAGCAGTTCATCATCTCAACGCGGGGAGCGCTAGGCGTCCGGGCCCGGGGCCTGATTGAACCCTCCAAGTCCTACTGACGACAACACGCTACCTTGCCGCCGAAAACTGTATTTCCAAAATGCACTCACCACTGGAGGGAATACAATATCGTTCTACCTATTGTGTTCACTGTACATACGTGATAGAGAAAATAAAAACTCTTTCAAAAACGGTTCTAAGGCCTTCACCTTACATCCTTGAAAGATGTTCAACTTAAACACCAAATTTGGTAATTTCCGGCCTTTTGTTTCTATGTGTGATGTTTAAAAGCCCCCATACACACCCAACCGCGCTCTCTCTTTCTCCTTCTCTCTCTCTCTTTTAATAACATCCCCTCCACCCTCAACTACCGTTTATATGGAAGATTTTTCGAAAATGCCGATTTTCTCAAAAATGGTAATAATGATTTTGATTAATATATTATATGTTTAAGATACTTTCATGACAAACGAAATTATATCTTAAATTTTCTGGGAATAGCCTCTGAAGACGTCTTCATTCTGGATGATTTTTGTGTAACAGTACACCGTAAGAGATAGATAAAAAGTTTACTATACAAAACTATAGATCTCGTTTAAAACAGATTATTAGAATATTTATAGAATTACCCGTTTCCAAGATATTCCTTGTTATTGGTTTCAAAGACAACTTTAGTTTCATACCTTTTTGTTTTATTCCTAGACATGCAACTGAACCGAATTTCATTTGTTTCACTTAGCGATAGCCTTTAAAATATTTGACTATCACTTTAGCCTAGTATACTCTCTTGTCTCCCTTCTAATTACAAGGAGGAAAGTAATAAGACAGTTTCTGCTAACGTTTATCTCCATTAACATGGTGTAGATAAATGAATAATCTGTTTGCAGAATAGATAGAGAAAGTCGTGTGAATAGAACACATCATATATTTTTTATTCAGAGACCCAAAGCACATATTTTCGGCAAAATCTCGACATAGAGTTGTTGGGTGGAATGCTATTTATTTAAGTGATACAGAAAGTAATAATATTTGTATATCTTTGGAACAGCTGTAAAATTACAGACCGTATGATTTTTTTCATTCTCTACTCGTACTATGTGTATATTGCGCCAAAAAAATCGATACCGATATTTCACCGAAAATTATGTTTTGAGACCCCTGAATAATGTTTGCGTGTGTATTTGTCTGTCTGACTGTCTGTGGTCTGTTTGTGCATGTGTGTGTGTCTCTGCATAGCTCAAAAATGAAAATATCGTTGAATACTCAACTTGGTATTTAAGTTTGATATCTTCCAAGGCTGCGACACGAAGATTTTCAAGAAAGTGCCCCCACCCCCAACTACCCTTTAAATGGAACTTTTTCGAAAATTTTGATTTTCTTAAAAATAGCTCTAACGATTTTGATTACAAAATCCTATAATAAAAATATTTACCTGACAAATAAAACGTACAGGAATTTGTCAACTCCTGTCCATACAAACAAAGGAACTTCAGTCACATAGCAGCCAGGTTTTGACTATCACTTTAATCTATGGTACTCCCTTATTTCGCTTCTACTTACAAGGAAACAAGCAATAAGACTATTTCTGCTAATATTTTCTCGATTAGCATGAATTAAATAGAAGTATAAGCTTTTTAACAATAATTTGTTACATAGATGTAGAGAAAGTCATGTGAATGGAACACACCAGATTTTTTCTTTCTCTACATGTATGTACATAGTGTATATATATAGAAGGTACTGTATTGCGTCGAAAAATTCGATACCGATATTTCACTGAAAATACATGTTTTGAAACCCCTGAATCTGTTTGGCTGTGTGTTCATGTCTGTGGATAGCATAGCTCAAAAACTAAAAGGCCGTATTTAAGAGTAGTATCTTCTAAAGATGCGACACGAACTAACCTTTGATTTTCTCAGAAATGGCTATAACAATTTCTTATATTTTTTCGGGTGTAAAAATCCTTAGCATGGCTTCCTTCGGAAGGGAATTAAAGACGTTGGTCCCGGGTCGTGGATTTATGGCACGTAAAAGAACTTCAGGCCTGATAGAGAAGCCTCTGAGCAAAATTAAGCGGTCTTTCACGCCCAATTTAGAATGGGACGCTGAGAACCACAGCAGGTAATGAGCGTCCATAAGTAACATGCCATTTCTTCTCTTATATTTAAGATATTTACATGACAAATAAAATGTGTATCTTAAATTATCTGGGACTAGCCTCTAAAGACCTGTTTATTCTGAATGATCTTTATTGAAATTTCCATAACTGGTAAACCGTAAGAGCTAGACTAACATTTTCTAAACAAACAAAATGTAGATCACAATAAAACACACAATTTATATCATTATCGTTTTCTTCGTGGAGTTGACCATTTGTTTTCGGTTTGAGCTTTAAAATACTTAAACTTTTCACATTCGGGAATTTGTCAACTCCTGTCTATGCAAATAAAGGAACTATAGTTACATAGCAACCAACTTTTGGATATCACTTTAACATATGGTACTCCTTTATTTCGCTTCTACTTACAAAGAAGCAAGTAATAAGACTTGATTAGCATGAAGTAAATAGAAGCATAAGCTTTTTAACAATAATTTATTGCACAGATGTGGAGAAAATCATGTGAATGGAGCATATATTTTTATTCAGAGCTCCAAAGCACGTTTATATAAGTGGTGCAGAAAGTAACAATAGTTTGCACATTTCAACAACAGTTGTAAAATTATAACAATCGTATGGTTCTATATTTATGGGGATGTAAAACATTAATTGGTCCGAATCTGGTTCACAAATGAAGTTTAGGTGGAGAAAAAATAAGGATATATGCGTGTAACTGTTGCAGGTAAATGCCTTTACCGATTGTTTTAATCAAGGTTCGTTCGAAGGAATTTTGTATTTCTCTCCTGTTGTAATTAGAAAGACGAAGCAACAGTCTTACTCTCATGATTATTGGATTTCTGCTTACGAGGGAAATCTCAAAACTGGAATTAATGAGGGGGTTCTCATGGCAAAGGTCAAAAGTGACTGTGGTACGACAATGATAGGGAGAAAGAGGGTGTTACCAAGAAATTGCCGACGAAGATGTTCGAGCCACCAGCAGAAACACTCAGTGGCGTGACAAGTGGTGTTAAAACCTTACAAGCTCAGTACCATTACGTCACAACTGGTTCTGGCGTGGAACTAGCGCTATTCTACAAATTCCTTACACAATACCTTGCCTTTCTACTTTCTCTAGCCCCATTGTACATAGTGAACAGAGTAGGTATTGCATTCCACCTAAAAATTCGATGTCAGGATTTCACCGGAAATATATGTTTTCGGGTCCCCTGAGTCCGAAAAAAGCCGTTAAATAGCAAACTTGGATTTAGATTTAGTATCTTCCAAGGATGCGACACGAAGATATTCAAGAAAATCCCCCCCACAACAGACTAATCTTTACATGGAAAAGAATGGAAAATTTTGATTTTCTCAAAAATGGCTCAAACGCTTTTGATTAAAATCGCACATATTAAAGACATTTGCGTCCCAAACAAAATGTATATATTGAATTTTCTGGGAAGAGCCTCTGAGACCTCTTTATTCCGGATGAATTTTGCTTAACTGCTAAACCGTAAGGGATAGACAAAAATTAATACACAAGTATGCTCGTCAAAACATACAATTTAGATCCTTTACTTTTTGTTGAAAGGTAGCCGTTTCAGAGGTACTCCTTGTCATTGGTTTCAATTTTATTGTAAAGTACTTATACTTTTTTCAGACAGGAAGTATCCGTTTTTCTTTTGTTCTACTCAAAGTCATGTGAGTGTAACACATCAGATACTTTACTTTCGTTTATTCGTCATAATTATTCATCAGAAATACATTAATGTTCATTTTATTCTATACAAGAGCAAATTATAAGAAGAAGACAACAATCAATAATATAAAGTCCGATTCGTAAATTCTCGCCTTGAGAAATCGTAATATTAAGCACCTTGAATCCAATGGCTGATATAGCCCAAATTGTACTATAATTTTCAAATGCTTCCTTTTATCCTCTTTCTGTTTAAATAGAAGCATTGATCAAATTCATTTTCGTCCTTATTTTACATTTAAAGATATTTTAGGATATATTATCGTATTTATTATTTTATCTTTATTATCCTTAAGAGAGCCTTATATTTTAACGACAATTTTACATTTCAAGGACTAATGCTATAGATACTAAAACACCTGATATGCCACATTCACATGGCTTTCTGTAGCCCTTCTTCAAAAAAAATTCTTCAAAATTTATATCCTTGTAACTCACGTTAATCCAGATAAGCATATGCATTAACGTTATTATTACTATTTATTTTTAGATACAAAAGAACAAGGACATACACTAGACTTAAGGTACTATGTGATGGATTTTAAATTTCCTTTTCTGTGTAACGACATCCCATTTGGAAAACGTATACGTATTTTAAAATTGAAAGCAATAAAAAGGGATTTCTTGGAAATGGTTAGCTCCACAAAAAATGTATTTGATATAAATTGTACCTTATAACGATATCTATATTTTTATGTAATGAATTTTTGTCATATCATTATTTTGTCTGCACATACTTTGTAAGAGAAAGAGTTGCATTGCACCAAATATTCGATACCGAGATTTCACCTGAAACACAACTTTTGAGGACCCTGAGTAAAAAAAAGCGTTTCTAGAACGAGGTGCGTATGTGTCTATGGACAGCATAGCTCAAAGACTAAAAGAAATTAAATACCAAACTTGGAATTTAAGTTCGGTACCTTCCTTTTGAAGAAAATCCCCCACGCCTGTTTACATGGAAAAAATTTAAAAATGTTTATTTTTATTAAAAATTGCCCTAACGATTTTGATTAAAATATCGAGTATTAAAGCTATTTACAAATAAAATAAATTATCTTTTGAACATTTTTATCGTGGAGTTGAACCGGCTTTGAAATATTCCTTGTTATTGATTTCAGTTTTAAAATACTTATACTTTTCTCATGTAAGAAGTTGTCAACTCCTGGCCATGCATACACAGGAACTTCAATCACATAGCTACTAGGCTTTAAAGCATTTGACTATCGCTGTAGCCTATGGTACTCCCTTATTTCCCTTCTACTTACAAGGAAGTGATAAATACGACCATATCTGCTCATTTTTTCTCCATTAACATGGAATAAAGAGAAGGATAAGCATTTTGGAATATTTTATTACAGAGATGTAGAGTAAGTTATACATCTTATTTAGAGCACAAGCTCACAACAATAGAGTTTTTATATGATGATATAATAGGTTTTTGAGTTATAGTAGCTGTTTTTTTTAAATTTATGTAACTGATATTAAAAAAAAATCTGATGTGTTCCATTCATATGACTTTCTCTATATCTCCGCAGCTAATTATTGTTAAAAACCTTATGCTTCTTTTTATTTCATTCTAATCGAGAAAAAATTAGCAGAAATAGTCTTATTACTTGCTTCCATGCAAGTAGAAGGCAAATAAGGAAGTAACATAGGTTACAGTGATAGTGAAAAGCTGGTTGCTATGTGACTGAAGTTCCTTTGTTTCCATGGACAGGAGTTGACAAATTCCCGTTTGAGAAAAGTATAAGTTTTTTAAACTGAAACCAATCAAGGAATATCTCAAAAACAATCAACTCCACGAAAAAATGTATACAACATAAATTGTGTGTTTTAAATTGTTCTACATTTTTGTTGCGTAAGTTTTTGCCTATCACTTACGGTTTACAAGTTGTGCAAAATTCCGCAAAATTCATCCAGAATAAAAATGTCTTCAGAGGCTCCTCCCAGGAAATTCAAGTTGTACCTTTTATTTATCATGTAAATAGCCTTAATATATGACATTTTAAGCAAAACCATTAGAGCCATTTTTGAGAAAATCAACATTTTCGAAAAATGTTCTATCTAAAGAGTTCTTGGGTTGGGGGGATTTTTTTGAAAATCTTCGTGTCGATCCTTGGAAGTTTCTCAACTTAAATACCAAGTTTGGAATTTAACGGACTTTTTGTTTTTGAGCTATGCTGTCCACAGACACACACACATACACGCACACACGGACCTAACAATAATAATAATAATTATAATATTAATAATTATAATAATAATAATAGTTCAATAAAAGCGAGGACCTACAACAATGTTCAATAAAACGCACGCGCTGTCTTGCAGACAGGCGGAGTGAAACAGGTCGAGGAAATTGCTGCCAACTTTTCCCATTCACTTCGCTACGGACAGAGTTTAATTATTTCGGGGACGATGGAATGGAGAAATTTCGCACGAGGAAACTGTCTGTCGAGCCTGAAGTGCTATCTAACCCTGTTGCACTTCCACGCAGTGCTGGATAGCTTCAACGATGCAATAATTATATCTCTTTACAGTAGGTGTATGTCTACTTCTAAGCGATTTCTAAGTTTTTTTTTTTTTTTTTTCTTCTTTTCACAAAGCCGTGTGAAGAACAGGAGTTGGATAGATAGAGTCAGACTAAAAAATGCAATGCCATAGCCGGGATTTTAGCCACGGATCTCCCGGTCTCTAGCCGTTGCTCTTCCACTCAGCTACCATGGCAATATGCCGGCACAGCATTGAATTTCTCAACTGACTCGCTGTTTCCCGGTAAACCACAAGGTGATATCAAATTATTTTTGAGATGATAACCCCAATGTTGTAAATGTTATGAATTTCCAAATTCAGCAAAGAAATGACATGTTATTATTACTATTTGTTACTACTATTACTACGCTGCTACTACTGCTACTGCCGCCGCCACCACCACCAGAGAGAAATTGCACAATGCTTAACTGTCCTTATATAACGGAGACCATAAAATCTCAGCCTACTTTTAAATCTATTTTGACAATTTTATTAATAAGTATATCAACTTTAATAATATTTAAATATCATCTAATATTAATTATTAATAATAATCCGCAAATAATTAAGTTTAATAATATTAAAAATAATGTTACTACTACTAATAAAATTAATAATAATAATAGTTCACTGGCAAAATAATTTCCGCGTTCACAAAATCGAGACCAGAATTCGAGAGGTGTATGCTTGTTGTAAACAGCTGTATCAAAGTACAAAACCCTAATGTGTTACATTCACATAACTTTCACTATCCACTACTTTTACTCTTATGTCTCGTCTGAAACTTACTAATAAATCTCTTATTACGTTCTCTATATAGTACATGGTACTAAATAGAGAAGGTGTTGCACTCCATCCAAATATTTTATACCAAGATTTCACCGTAAATACACGTTTTAGAGTCCCCTGTATCTAAAATAAAGCATTTAAAAAAAAAAGGCCCGTATGTGTGTGTGTGTGTGTGTGTGTGTGTCAGTATGTCTGTGAACACACCCACAAACGAAAATAACAAACTTGGTATTTAAGGTTTAGTATCTTCCAAGGATGTGATTCAAAGATTTTGAGGAAGATCCCCCCACCCTAAGCTACCCTTGATATGGAGAAAAAATGCAAATTTTGATTTTCTCAAAAATGGTTTTAACGATTTTGTTTAAAATAACGTATATTAAATATTTACATGACAAATAAAATGCATATATTGAATTTTCTGGTAATAGACTCTGAAGATCCCTGTATTATTTATGAATTTTTCTGAATTTTGTATAACTGATAAATCGTAAGAGATAGACAAAAACTTACTGCACGAAAAAGGTAGATCTCATTAAAACACACAATTTTTGTCATATACATTCTATCGTGGAGTGGACCATATTCCAGATATTCTTGTTATTAGATTTATTTTTAAAATACATAAACTTTTCACATACGGGAATTTTAAACTCCTGGCAATACAAAGAAACGGATTTCATCCCCAGAGCAACCAGCTTTTAAAAGATTTGACGACCACTTTAATCTATGTATTCACTTATTTCCTTTTTACGTACAACAAAGTAAGTAATAAGACCATTTTTCTGTTAATGTTTATCTCGATTAGCATGAGGTAGATAGAAGAATAAGCTTGTTTACAATAATGTGTTACCGAGATTTAAAGAAAGTCATGTGTATGGAATACACCAGATTTTTTTTGTTTGTATTTTTCCTACGTTAATCGAGATAAAAATTTGCAGAATTATTATATTTGTGATGTAAACATCTTCATTATATGCTATTTTAATCAAAATCGTTAGAGCCATTTGTGAGAAAATATAAAATTGAGAATAATCTTCTATGTAAAGGGTAGTTTGCGGTGGGAGATCATCCTCAAAATCTTCGTGCATATCTTTGGAAGATACTGAACATAAATACCAAGTTTGGTATCTAACCGACTTTTCGTTTCTGAGTTATGTTAATCACAAACACACAAATATACACATTCTTGGACATTTTCTAATAAAATCTGATGTGTACCATTAATATTACTTTTTCTACATCTTGTTAAAACGCTTATTCTTCTGTCTACTTCATTCTAATCAAGAAAAAATTAGCAGAAATAGTGTTATTACTTGATTCCTTGAAACTAGATGGGAAATAGAAGGATTCCCTTGTAGAAAAATGTAAATGATATGTTATTTATGGACGCTCTTTAATTACTATGGTTCTCAGCGTGAAAGATCGGTTAATTAGGCCTCTCTATCAGGCTTGAGGTTCTTTTACGTGCCGTAAATCTACGACACGGGACCAACGGCTTTACTTCCCTTCCGAAGGAAGCCATGCTAAGGATTTTTACAACCGAAAAAATCCATCGTCCTCCGCCGGGTTTGAACCCGCGACCTTGGGTATATGAAGTTAGCATCGTAACCGATACACCACGGAGAGCGACTTCCCTTGTAGAAGTGAAATAATGAAATATACTAGGCAAAAGCGACAGTGAAATCTTTTAAAAGCTAGTTGCTATCCGGTTGAAGTTATTTTATTAGTATGGCCAATAGTTGATAAGTTCCCGTATGAGAAAAGTTATTTATAATTTTCGAAATTTTTTCCATGTAAAGGGTAGTTAGGGGTGGGGTGTTTTTTTTTAAACTCTTCGTGTCTCATCAGTAGAAGATACTGAACTTAAATACCAAGTTTGGTATTTAACCGAATTTTCGTTTTTGAGCTATGCTGCCTACAGGCACACATACACATACATACACAGATTTTTTTTTAAAAATGCTATTTTTGATTCAGTGGGTCTCAAAACACATTTCCGGTGAAATCTCGGTATCGAATTTCTGGATGTAATACAATAAATTCTCTTTTCGCAATAACAATGCTTTTTTATTCAGGTATCCTAAACAAATAGGTTGCCGGTGAAATCTCGTACCGCACTTTTGGGTTGAATGCAGAAGCTTCTATATCTATGTATACTTTACGTGTAGAGAAAGTAAAATATATTGCATGCATATTTTATACTGTACACGTACGCATAGCGAAATTTGGCTATCCTACTCCAGCACAGCTTGGCGATTCAGCGCATAGCTTGTACTCTAAGTTTGGACTCACAAACTTTTGTCCTACATGAATAATGGAAAAGTGTTGATCCTTTATTGCCTTTCGGGTTTTCCAGCCCTTAACGGAGCAGTTTCTGTGAAGAAAACGAGGTAGCATGGTTTATAGCGGCTTGTTTCATGCTTTTCCTACCCTAGAGAATGTTCTCTGTCACTGCAAAGTAATCCCAAAATTTTATTTACCTTTTAGAACAAGACACTGGCGGTTATTTTTCTTTTCTTTTATGATAGGTTTAACGCCCGCTTTTACTGCTATGGCACCGCAGCCGATGACACCGATAATACATGGAATAAAGGTGGAGCACCGGTGGATTGTGATGGCGGGGGAAACTGGAGAGCCCAGAGAAAACCCGCCCCTCTGTCACTTTGACCACCACAAATCCCACATGCAGTCGTTTGGGAATGAACCGGGCCACATAGGCGAGAGGCGAGTAGTCTAACCACTCGGCCACGGCACTGGCATTTATGAAGAATAATTTTACCAGCACGCAGATTAGGAACACATAATTATCTCTTATCATTTGGTGAAGCTCTGATATCTCCAGAAACAATCCTCTATCATTTAGTGAAGCCCTGATATCTCCAGAAACAATCCTCTATCAATTAGTGAAGCCCTGATATCTTCAGAAACAATCCTCTATCAATTAGTGAAGTCCTGATATCTCCAGAAACAATCCTCTATCAATTAGTGAAGCCCTGATATCTTCAGAAACAATCCTCTATCATTTAGTGAAGCCCTGATATCCTCAGAAACAATCCTCTATCAATTAGTGAAGCCCTGATATCTCCAGAAACAATCCTCTATCATTTAGTGAAGTCCTGATCTCTCCAGAAACAATCCTCTATCAATTAGTGAAGCCCTGATATCTCCAGAAACAATCCTCTATCAATTAGTGAAGCCCTGATATCTTCAGAAACAATCCTCTATCATTCAGTGAAGCCCTGATATCTCCAGAAACAATACTCTATCATTTGGTGAAGCCTTGATATCTCCAGAAACAAATCTCTATCATTTGGTGAAGCCCTGATATCTCCAGAAACAATCCTCTATCATTTAGTGAAGCCCTGATATCTCCAGAAACAATCCTCTATCATTTAGTGAAGCCCTGATATCTTCAAAAACAATCCTCTATCATTTGGTGAAGCCCTGATATCTCCAGAAACAAACCTCTATCATTTGGTGAAGCCCTGATATCTCCAGAAACAAACCTCTATCATTTGGTGAAGCCCTGATATCTCCAAAAACAATCCTCTATCATTTAGTTAAGCCCTGATATCTTCAGAAACAATCCTCTATCATTTAGTGAAGCCCTGATATCCAGAAACAATCCTCTATCATTTAGTGAAGTCCTGATATCTCCAGAAACAATCCTCTATCATTTAGTGAAGTCCTGATATCTCCAGAAACAATCCTCTATCATTTAGTGAAGCCCTGATATCTTCAGAAACAATCCTCTATCATTTAGTGAAGCCCTGATATCTCCAGAAACAATCCTCTATCATTTAGTGAAGCCCTGATATCTACAGAAATAATCCTCTATCATTTAGTGAAGCCCTGATATCTTCAGAAACAATCCTCTATCATTTAGTGAAGCCCTGATATCTTCAGAAACAATCCTCTATCATTTAGTGAAGTCCTGATATCTCCAGAAACAAGCCTCTATCATTTAGTGAAGCCCTGATATCTTCAGAAACAATCCTCTATCATTTAGTGAAGCCCTGATATCTCCAGAAACAATCCTCTATCATTTAGTGAAGTCCTGATATCTCCAGAAACAATCCGCTGTCGTCATTTGGTGAATCGGCATGGCGAACAGTTTCATGATATTTGGATTTTCGCCAAGCTAAGCAAACTAGTTACAAAATGGCCGATGGAGAATGGAAATGGAGTTTTACTTATAGACGCTCTTTACTGCTGTGGTTATCTGCGTCCCATTCTATGTTGGGAGTGAAAGAAGTTCTTTTACGTGTCGTAAATCTATGACAGGCGCCCACATGTGGGATTGTGGTGGACGATTGGCCGTTTTTCTCCGGGTCCTCCGTTTCCCCCGTCACACATTCCACCAATTGCGCAACCATCACCTTTTCTATCATCCATTACGCTTGCATTTCGTATCATCCCCTTCCACACGCTCATGCCTGCTGCGGGACGACCACTCGTTCCAGGATCTCCATTCTGTGTTTTCGTGTTGTTGGTTCCCCGACAGGCTTTAGACCCCTAGGCATCTGCCTGTAAGTCCTAGGAGGGTGTCCACATAAGGGGAGGGTAAGCCGGCGCTGTCGAAATCTATGACATGCAACCAGCGGCTTTACTTCCCTTCCGAAGAAAGCCATGCTAAGGATTTTTATGCCGGAAAAAATCCATCGCCCTCCGCTGGGTTTGAACCCACGTGTATGATGTTAGTATGGTAATCATTACATCAGAGAGGGCGATAAAAATGGTCGATGGGAGCCATACACATGTTCATTTTTTATTATATATTAATTACAGCCATAAATCATAGCTTTGTGTAAGCAGGGGAATAAATCTGAAGCTCTTATGGTAAGGCGTTTGTGAAATTTAAAATGTCTGCTCTAGAGGAGTTATTATATTGAAATTTGTATCAGTTATTATATACAATAATAGCTATATTTATGCCATTTTTCAAAAATGAGGCTTGCTTGCTTTTGAAAATATGCACATTAAAATTCGGATTTTGAGATTACAAATATGTTATACTCGTATTCATCCCAATTTTATTGGAATACTATTCCTTTTCTTACTCTAGAAAACGCTTGATTTTTGAAGCTTTAATAATTTATTTATCAAAATCAGAGCCTTATTTCTAAGAATTATATGGCCATTTTATTTAATGTACTAATTTTGAAACAAATTAGTAAAACACTGCATTGTGTGGAACATTTTCGTTATGGAAATGTTGGGAAAACGTTAACGAAAAAATAAGGTTTTAATTTAGGCGTGTGTGTTTAATAAGACTTTGTCTGCCCAACGTAGTTTCAGTTAAATGCTAGTTAAATTACGCCAAATAAAAAATTGGAAAATATTTTCTTAAAGTTTAGAATTAATATTATTTTATAATTACAACTATTCTCAAATGTTGGTCAAATTAAACTAAAAATCTACAGGATGTAATATAAATACAAATATTTGATAATATGTATCTACCTCGGAGCGTTAGCTGTTTGTTTTTTTTTTTTTGTTTTTTTTTTTTTTTGTTTTTGTTTTTTTCTTCGTCTCACAGACTTCCCAAAAAGTAATCAATATTTTAATTACTGATAAATTTTTCGTGGTCATAATTACGCCTGGCAATACAACAGGTAGCGCAGTATTTAGTGTCTATAGATATCACTTCGTGTGTTAAAAGAGTTGCAGAACTAAATGGGTTATTTCAAATGACGCCCACAGTCAAGTTAAAATACAGTGATGAATGCCTATCAATGAGCGTGATCCGCTGGAGGCCTCCGCTGATAAGTAAAGGTGCTAACGTGAAGATCGCTCAGCCAGTTCCAGCTTACCCGTTTTAACTTGAAATAGCCCTGTTGAGTTCTGCAACTCTTTTAATGCACGAAGGGATATCTGTACACGTAAAATACGGGGAAGTTGCACCACGTGTTACACTATCCGTTTTCTCTCCATGAGTTCGCTCCTCAATACGTAACCTGCTGGACTGGGTATTTTTAGGTTTTAGGTACTCAGAAATCATTCGAACTCAGTTTCTCAGGCGTGCTCAGTCTGGGTCACACTTTCCGCTCCGGCTCGCGAGGAAAATAAACAAACATGGTTTGTGTGCGTGCCACGTCCACTTGGAGGTACTAACCAACCTGTGAACGTATTATTCTTAATAACTAAAAGTATAAGTCCGCAAATGAATATATTGTAATAGTGTTCATTACAGACACACACACGGAAATTTATCTAAAAATGCTTTTTTTTCGATTCAGAGGGACCCAAAACATGTACTTCCATTTTGAGCTTCGCCTTATTATCTTATCTACTTCATGCTAATCCACACAAACTTTAGCAGAAATAGTTTTATTTAGTTCCTTGTAATTAGGAGGGAAATAAGGGAATACACTAGGCAAAAGGTATTTTGAAATCTTTTAAAAGCTGGTCGCTATGCGATTCACATTGAAATCCGTTCTATTTGCATGATCAGGAGCCAGAAGTAAAACAAAAGAAACAGGAATATAAAATTCCTGTATAAGTATTTTAAAATTGACACTAGTAACAAGGATTATCTTGGAAATAATCAACTCCAAGAAAATTTCATAGCAACATATTGTGTTTTGGTGAATCTGTTGTTTTTTTGTTTTTTTTTTGTTTTTTTTTGGTGGTAATAAGTTTTTCTTTATCTCTTACGGTTTGCAAGTTATGCAAAAGTCACCCAGGATGAAGAGAGATTCAGAGGGTGAACCCAGAAAATTAAAGATTTAGATTTTATATGTCATCCAAATAACTTTAATATACGGTATTCTGATCAAAATGTTTAGAGCCATTTAAAGGGTAGTTTAGAATAAGGGGATTTTCTTGAAAATGTTGTGTCGTAGCCTTGGAAGACGCTGAACTTAAATATCAAGTGTTGTATTTAAGCGACTTCTTATTTTATTTTCTCTACACGTACTATGTACATAGAGTATATATAGAAAATATTGTATTGCACCCATAAATTCGATACCAAGATTTCACCGAAAATACGTGTTTTGGGTCCCCTGAATCCAAATAAGCATCTTTAGAAAAAGGTCCTTGTGTGTGTGTCTGTCTGTCTGTCTGTCTGTGGACAGCATAGCTCAAAAACGAAAACACCGTAAAATACCAAAATTAGTATTTAAGATTGGCAACTACCCTTTACATGGAAAATTTTCGAAAAGTTTGATTTTCCCAAAAATGGCTCTCACGATTTTGATTAAAATCTCTTATATCTAAGATATTTAAATGACAAATAAAATATATATCTTGAATTTTCTGGGAATAGCTTCTGAAGGCCTCTTTATCCTGCATGACTTCTTTGAATTTTGCATAACTGGTAAACCGTCAGAGATAGATAAAAATTTGCTATATAAAGAATTTAAATCTCATTAAAACACACAATTCATATCGTATACATTTTTTTTATTGCTTCATTTGTATAGCCCCCTTTAACATTAGTGGTCATATCGGGGGCTTTCACTTGTGAAACTGTAGTCTCACATTCATACTTCCAGACTCTTTGGGGGATAGGGAATAATTCCGGTTAAAGAAAAATTCCCCGCCCCAGCCGGGAATCGAACCCGAAACCTCCGGGTGACAAGTCAGCTCGCTGACCACTCGACCACGGAGGCAGTCTTATATCGTATACATTGTTTTCGTCGAGTTGGACGTTTTAGAGATATTCCTTGTCAACGCTTGACCATCTAAAGAAACGGGTTTCAATCCCATAGCAACTACATTTTAAAACAGTTGGTTATCGGTTTTTCCCTTCAACTTATAAGGAACTAAGTAATAAAACTGTTTCTGCTAATGTTTTGGCATGAAAGAGAAGAGTAAGCTTTTTAAAAATAATTTTTATAGAGACGTAGAGAAAGTCATGTGAATTAGATTTTTTTGAGTTATGCTGTTCATAGACACACGTACAAACACGCACACCTAGCCCGTACGAGCGCGCCATTTTATAATGTTTTTTCAATGTTCCCTAAAACCGACATTTCTAGTAAAATTCCGGTATCGAAATTAAGGATTGAATGCAATACCTATGTCCGAAGTAGAGAAAGTAAAAATTCCTGAAAATTATCACCGTCTGCAAGGCTCGGGGGCTGAATTTATCACTTGATAATAAAATATTATTTCATTCTCTTATATTATCATCAATAATTATAATTCCACTTTACATCATACATTCCCACTTAAGGAGATGAGAAAATCCGAGCCAACACCTGGAATCTATAGAATTAGTGCGCTAACCATTAGTCCATACAGAGAGTTTTCAGTATTAATAGTAGCATATAATATTGTTCAAGTCCAACAACACTGGGCACCGCCGCATTGCCGTACTGTTCGTGGTTATATCGACCGCACATTTCCAAAAAGATGGATAGGTCTCGATGGACCACTGCGTGGGCTCCGTGGAGTTTGGTTATGGGATATTGTAAAGGACGACATGTTCGTGATGTTGGTGACCTCAAGCATAGAATAAGAGCTGTGGTGAGAGTTTATTCCCGTCACTGCAATGTCTCTGGCTTTTAAGTGCTGGAGTTGTTGAACACGACTTCTTAGCTATCACAAAATCAATACAGATTGCCGCCTTGGTCGAGTGGTTAGCGAGCTGACTTCTTACCCGGAGGTCCCTGGTTTGATTCCCGGCTGGGGCTGGGAACATTTCTTTAACCAGAATTATTCCCTATCCTTCAGAGTCTGGAGGTATGTATGTATGTGTGTGTGTGTGTGTGTGTTTTACCCCTTTTGGTAGTGTTTAACGCCCGCTTTAACTACTTATGGCACCGCAGGCGGTGACACTGATGATACATGAATGAAGATGGAGCACTGGTGGAATGCAATGGTGGGGGAAACCGGAGAACCCGGAGAAAACCCGCCCCAGCGCCGCTTTGTCCCCCACAAATGTCACTTGCGGTCGCTTGGGAACGACAATGGCCACTCGGCCACGGCGCGGCCATGTGTGTGTGTGTGTGTGTGAGTGTGTGTCTTTAAGGAAAATAAAACCTATTTAAACGTAACGAACCTACAGACATCGAGTTGTTTCTAACACAAAGACCTCGATATAGCCTTAGATGTTAAAGGGGGCTATATAAATGAAATAATAGAAAAACATCAATACATGTTTTCCACATATACGCCGCCGTAAGATAATGCATCTGAGAAAGTTAACCACAAGTCTGATGTATTCCATTCACATGATTTTCTCTACATTGCTGTACAATTATTGTTAGAAAGTGTATACTTCAATCTACGTTTCAAAATCAAAATACTCATGAGCAGAAATTGCCTTAATTACTTGATTTCTTGTAAGTAGAAAGAAAATAAGAAATCACTAGACTAAAAAAATAGTCAAATATTTTAAAAGCTGGTTGTTATGTGGTTCTACGTGTGGTCAGTTCACAACTTTCCGTGTAAATTTAAAAAAATAACAAGGAATATCTCAGAAATAGTCAATTCAACTAAAAAAATGTATATGACATAAATGTTGTGTTTTAACGTGATCTATAGTTTATGTAAAGTAAGTTTTTGTCCACCTCTTACGGTTTACCAGTTACACAAAAGTCAGAAAAAATCATACAGAATAAAGAGATTTTCAGGGGCTATTCCTGGAAAATTCAAGATATAGCTCTTATTCGTTGTGTAAATATCTTTAATATACGGTATTTTAATCAAAATCGTTAGAGCAATGTTTGAGAAAATCAACATTTTCGAATTTGTTTCCATGTGAAGGATAGTTTGGGGTAGAGGGACTTTTCTCAAAAACTTCGTGTCGCAGCCATGGTAGATACTAAACTTAAATACCAAGTTAGGTATTTTACCGACTTTTCGTTTTTGGGTTTTCTTGTTCATAAACAGCCACATGAACATAGGACCTTTTTCTAAAAAAAAAATGTTGATACAAGAGACCCTAAAACGTGTATTTTAGGTGAAATGTTGGTATCGAATTTTAGGTGGAATGCACTGCCTTCTCTATACACAATGTATATAGTACGTGTATAGAAAATAAAAATTGAAAATGGTAAGAAAATGTTTTTCATAATAAAATTAATTATAAACATTTACAAAGACTATCGTTCCCCCTCCTAGCAAATATAAACTAAAATAAACTAAAGCATAAATGGCCAGTCGCATGCTTATCAATAACCACGCCCAATCAAACCTAGTTTTCTCGTAAACTTTTTTTGAGAATTTACCATAATCAAGCTTCTCAACGCAATGTAATTTCCTACTAATTTGTTTCAAAATTGCTGTACTGCCTCACAAAGTACATTAAAGAAAATAATATGTTTATTTCGAAATAATACTTTAATTTTGATAAATACATTATTTTTTTAAATATCGCGAGGCTTTAAAGAGAACAAAAATAATTATTTTCTACACTATTATAAAAACTGATGTGTTCCATTCACATACTTTGTCTACCTGTTCAGTAACATATTATTCCTACAAAGATTATTCTTCCATCTGCTGCATTCTAATTATGCAGACATCTAAATTAGATAAATCTTTCATAAAGTATGTTATAAAATAATATATTGTATTTCCCTAAACATACGTTAGTTCTGGCTTGGGATTCTATGGGCCATAAATTCAAGAACTAAGCTAAGTGTAAGAATCACATTCTAATGGAGATAAATATTAGCAAAGATGTGTGTCACGATCTCTTGTTTAAGAAAAGTATAAGTATTTTAAAATTTTAAAATTGAAACCTATAATCAGGAATGTCTCGAAATAGCAAATTCCAAAAAAAAGTATAGGATATAAATTGTATGTTTTATGGACATCTATATTTTTGCGTAGTAAGATTCTGTCTATCTCGTAAAATGTATACATGTCCTGCATAATGGAGAGGGCTTCAGAAGAATTCTAAGAAAATTCAAGACATATCTTACATTTGTCATTAAATATCTTAAAGATATGGCATTTTAATCAGTTTGATTGTTGTGGTAACAGATCTCTCTCCACTAATGTGGAGTCTTTGTTGCGGGGCCTTCCTATACAGAAGATTTAAAAAGGAGGATAAAGTAAGAATGCAGCGATATTTATAACAGCGGTAGTAACTGAAAAAGTTCAACAAGAATTCACCCTTCGACTTAACCACCGCCAGATTGTATTCAACAATTAGCATTTTGTTCATTACAGCTGCAGTGAACAACATTGTGAAAATTTGTTAAATAATCTCATAGTCAAACATAACCCAAACTTGTGTATTTAACTTAATTCCATGGCATGGCAGTCCACATGGGACCTTGGCCTACCACCCGCCCATCTCGGCCCGAAGGTGTCATGAATGGGGGTGCCGTGCTGGAGGGTGAAACGTGATTAGCGCCTCGAGTTCGTCCCGGTTGGTTGATGCGGTCTTCTCGATCTGGAACCGCTACTTCTCAATCAAGTAGCTTCTCAATTGGCCCCTCAAGGACCTCACAAGATTGAGTGCACCCTGGATCAAGTCTCCCAGCGAGGAGAAAAGTCCCCACGCCAGTACCGGGAACCGAACCCAGGTCTCCCACTTGGCAAGCAGCCGCGCTACTCCCGCGCTCAGGAGACGACCACCTGTGTATAAGGGGGGGGGGGGGGAAAGGATTCTTACAGAAGATTATTCTTCTACCTTGTTCACATTGATCGAGTTAACATTAGCAGAAATGGTCTTATTACTTGGTTTCTCATAAGTAGAAGGGAAATAGAGTACACTGGACTGAAGCGCTAGACTTATAAGCTTCGCAATGCAATTGGCTTTGAAATTCGTTTTTCTTTGCACGGCCAGGAGTAAAATAAACGAAATACGGATGACATATCGCTGTTTGAGAAAAGTATAAGTATTTTAAAACTGAAATCAATAACAAGGAATGTCTCCAAAATCGCTAACTCTACATAAAGTGTGTGTTTTAACCAAATCTACGTTTTTTGTGTAGTAACTCTTTCTCTTGCGGTTTACCACTTATACAAAAGGCATTCAGAGTGAAGAATTTCCCAAAAATGCAAGCTATACATTGAATTTGTCATGTAAGCATATCCACGATATTTTAATCAAAATCGTTAGAGCCATTTTAGATAAAACCAAAATGTTCGAATTTTTTTTCATTTAAAGTTAATTTGTGGTGAGTTGTATTCTTGAAAAAACTTTGTGTCACATCCTTGAAAACTGCAGAATTTAAATATCAAGTTTGATATTTAACTGACTTTTCGTTTTGTGTTCACAAACAGGGACACGCACGCGCATGGGCGAGCGCACGTTTTTCTAAAATTACTTTTTTTTAGATACAGAGGACGCAAAAATGTGTATTCCCAATGAAATCTTGGATATGACTTGGTATACCTCTAATTCAGGTGCTTGTTACTCACATTTAATGCTTATCAACTCATACTGTACTCTTTTATTGAAATATGTTTAATTTCTACCTCTAGTGTTATACAATAGCTTTAAATACATTGCTTTTATATGTATACGTGTGTGTTATTGTAAAATAGCAGTGGATATACATAGGTAGGATTTTAAAATGTCATTAATTTTAACTTACGAGATGTATGAGTAAAATTAATTTGGAATGCATTTAAATTATCAGAAATGTTGTGAACTAATTTTTAATGATTCATATTGTTAAATGAAATGGTCATTTGTATATACGTATTTTCTAATTTGTAAACTTATTTTTATGCACAATTGTAACACTGAAATGATGAAGCGGGTCAATAAGTTGAATTGAATTCTTGAGTGGAAAACAATAACTTGTCTAGATATGTATCTACTAAGCAGAAGGCGTAAAAGTAATAATGTTCTGGTTTAATTTGAGTTTTATTTGCTCTACTTCTTGTGCTCGTTGCATGTAACTGTATAATACGAAGGTCATTTTTTGTCAACCTCCGATAGGCTATAAATAAAAGACAAGTTCATAGAAAACAATTACTTTATTAATAAAAGGTTTTTACACTTATGGTTACTTTTCAACATAATCACCGAAAAGATTGAGAAATTTATCGTACCTGTGCACAAGCTTTGCAATATCCGCTTCAAAAAATGTTGCCGCCAATGATTTTAAATGAGCATTGCCGTTGTTTTGAAGATCATCGTACTTCACGAGGTTTGCAGAGACCATTCAAAACAAACGAAGAGGAATGCTGACTTCAGGAATTGTGTTGATCCATGACAACGCTCGTCCACACATTGCTGGCACAATCCATCGGCTCCTTGAACAATTTCAATGGGACATTTTCGATCATCCGCCGTACAGTCCTGATCTGGCACCCAGCAACTTTTACCTTTTCCCTGAACTGAAGGAGAGCAGCACTTTCAAACCAACGAAGATCTTCAAACTAACGTCAATGCTCATTTGAAATCATTGGCGGCAACACATTTTGAAGCGGGTATTGTAAAGTTTGTGCGCAGGTACGATAAATGTCTCATTCTTTTCGGTGATTATGTTTAAAAGTAAACATAAGTGTACAAAACTTGTATTAATGAAGTAATTGTTTTCTATGAACTTGTCTTTTATTTATAGCCTATCGGAAGTTGAAAAAAAAAAAACGGCCCTCGTATATGCAGCACAATAATTGCTGCTTATTGTGAAATTATTTCACATAAGGCATGTTTGCAACTAGGTGTGGACTAACCCTCAACATTCGTGTAAATGAATTGAGGCTCCACTAACTGTTGACACGCATAGAGTGCATTTGCTTTAAAACATACTATATTACTTTCTCTACACTACTTTTCATATATCAGGTAGAGAGTATTTTATTGTATTCTACCAAAAACTCGATGTCGAAATTTCATCGGAATTATATGTTTTGATAACCACTGAATCCAAAAAAAAGGCATTTTTAGGAAAAAAAATGAATGTGTGTACGCGCGCGCGTGTTTATGTATATGTATGGACAGCACAACTCAAAAACGAAAATTCATTTATGTACCAAACTTTGTGTTTAACTTTAGTATCACCCTAGGATGCTGCACAAATTTTTTTTAGAAAAGTCCTCCATCCGAAACTATTCTTTACATAGAAAATTTCGATTCTCTTAACATTTATTCCAACGATTTTGAATGAAATATCCTATTATAAATATATTTACATGACAAATAAAATGGCAATTTTAAATTTCCTGGGGAATAGCCTCTGAAGTCCTTTTAATTCTGAATGGTTTACATAACTGGTAAACCATAAGAGATGAACAAAAACTTACTACACAAAAAATTTAGATTTCACCAAAATACACAATTTATGTTTTATATATATATAAGACATAAATTGTGTATTTATATTTATATATACATATTGGTAGAGCTAAGCATTTCGGAGATATTCCTTGTTATTAGTTTCAGTTTTAAAATATTTATACTTTTCTCAAACAAGAAGTCGTCCATGCTTCTTTTGTTTTACTTCTGGCCATGCATCGCATAGCGACATCTTTTAAAACATTTGACTGTCACATTAGTCTAGTGAATTCCCTTGGTTCCCTTCTACTTATATTAAACTAAGTAAAAGACCATTTGCTAATGCTTATCTTGATTAGTATGGAGTAGAAAGTAGAATAGTCTTTTGTTAGAAGTTTGTTGAACAAGTATAGAAGGTTAAGTGACCGGAACATGTTAGATTTTTTTACTTCCTCTAGCTCGTATGTACAATAAAAATAGTGGATAGATAAGGTATTGTATTCCACCTCAAAATTCTATGTGGAGATTTCCCCGGAAATATGTGTTTTGAGGTCCACTGAGTCCGAAAAAAGTAGTTTTAGAAAAGGTCCATGTGTGTCTCCGGACAGCATAATTCAAAAACGGAAAGATCGTTAAACACCAAAATTGGTATTTAGGTTCATTGGTTTCCAAGGATGGAAACGTTATGTGAATAGAACAAATTAGATTTTTACTTTCTCTGCACGTATTATATACATAGTGTATAGAGGAGGTATTGTATTGTACTCTAAAATTCGATTCAGATTTCACTGAAAATACATGTTTTGAGACCCCTGAACCCAAAAAATGCCTTTATAGAAAAATGGCCCTGTGTGTATGTGTTTATGTGGGTGTATATATGTGTGTGCCTGTGGGCAGTGTACTCAAAAATGAAAAGTCCGTTCAATACCAAACTTGATATTTATGTTCAGTATCTTCCAAGGATGCGACACGCAGATTTTCAAGAAAAAAACCTCACCCCCAACTACACTTTACATGGAACATTTTTTGAAAATGTTGATTTTCCCAAAAATGGCTCTAACGATTTTGATTAAAATGCCTTATGCTTAAGATATTTTTATGACAAACGAAATGTATATCTTGAATTTTCTGGTCTAATCCTCTGAAGATCTCTTCATTATGGTTGACTTTTATATACCTGGAAAATCGTAAGAGATATACAAAAACTTACTACACCAAACATGTAGGTCTCTTTAAAACACACAATTTATGTCATATACTTTTTCTGTCGAGTTAACCGTTTTCGAGATATTCTGGATTATTGGTTTCAGTTTTAAGCCACTTAAACTTTTTCCAACGGAAGACATCTTTCTTCTCTTTCTCGTTTGTTTACTCCTAACAAGCAAAGAGTTTGGAATCTCAATTGTTTCACATAGCCAACAGCTTTTAAAGAACGAGAGTATTGTCTTAGCCTGTGCGTTTTCTTATTTCTCTTCTACTTACAAGGAAGCTAGTAATAAGACTAATTCTGCTGATGTTTATCTTGATTAGCATGATGTAGATAACAGATCAATCATTTGAATAAAAGAATCTCATGTGAATGGAAGACATTACATTTTTCCCTTCTGCTTAAACGGACTAACTAACGAGGACAATTTCTGCTGATGTTTATCCCGATTAGAATGATCTAGATAGAAGAATAAGCTTTTTAACTATAATTTGTTACAAAGATGTAGAGAAAGTCATGCTAATGAAACACATTAGCTTTTTAAAACAAGTTTTCACCACAAAAGCATTCCATTGCACCAGTTTTACAGCAATGACAAATATTGGTCTTGCTTTTGATATCTCATTTATTTCTCATATTTACCAACTTATTCAAACTTGAAAATCGTCAGGTTCCCATGTTCCACCCTGTATATAGAACAGCTAGAGAAAGTTTTGTGAATGGATCACATCAGTTTTTTGTTTTTGTTGTTGTTGTTGTTTGTTTTGAGGGAGGTTTGAGGGGACAATTGCATTCGGATATGAAGTATGCCTAACATAGTTTCATCTAATCCGCTAGTTGTTAGGTATAATGTTGGTATTTGCCAGAGAAGTCCTGTTTTCAGAGCCAGGTATATTCTCTTTCGCTCACATTCACTACTAACATTTGTGCAACTAGACACGCTATTAACTTGATGACGTTGTATATCGTGGTTACAACACGGGCAGCAGAGGAAGCTGCGTGTTGTATCGTGTTCCCTAAGGCGCCCTTTTTAATTTTAAATTCTTGTTAGAATTCCTCTCAGGTGAGATCCCAAGGGTCAGTTGTTGACCTCTGCCTCCCAGCGTTCATCTCGACTCCAGTGGAGCGGAATTAAAACGTCAAGTATGATGGGTACAAGCTGCCCAAGAAGTCGTGCCGGGTTTCGATATCAGGACCCAGGCGTTGTTGAAACGGTTCGTTAATAATTTGCAGGAGTTGGAAAGTGGTAGAGAGAAGGGGCCGGCGGTTCTGAAATTATGGATCAATAATATATCTTCAAGTTACCGTGGCCAACAGCCAACGATCTCCCGAGCAGGCGCCACTGCTGAGTGGTGTTTCACCGGAAACAATGCTTTTATCGTTCCTTACAAATATCTTACGTGTCACCTTGCTCTACCCACTACAGCGTCGCATAATTCCTTATATACTCGTATTATACAATTTGTCTTCATTGGTGGGAATGTTTTAACAGAAAATGTTCTCAAATTAAGGGTATGTATGACTGAAATTGTAGGAAAAATCGCAACAACAAAAATTCTTACTTTAATTTTATAAAGTCATTTAAACATTCCTCAATATAAAAAATCTGATTTGTTACAATCACATGAATTTCTATACATCTCTGTAACAAATTGTTGTCAAAAAGCTTATTATTCCATCTAATTCATATTAATCGAGATAAACAATAGCAGAAATTGTCCTTGTTACCTGTGTAGGAGCACATACCAAATGCTCACAACGCATATAAAAAGGCAAATTGTACATAATATTATAAGCGTATAAAAAGCAATGTAAAAAAGTTGTAAATATTTAGTGGTAGAAATATGCAAAACAGCGAGTTGTTTTAAGTTAGGTAATTAAGGCAAGGCGAGTTACCCTAATTCCAGGTAACAGTCCACCAATCACCACTTGCTAATGAGCACAGGTTTAGGCTAAAGAAGGACAGACATAAAAATAAGTGAAACAGGAATGGTGACTTGTCCTCCAAGTAGCACATGGAATTGGAGAAACAGAAAAGCAAGCAGGAAGTTAAAGTGAGAGGGAAGTCATGGGTTTTCCCCAAACACGTCATGTAGACGCTATGACGACAAAACTTGGCACAATTTATTTTATAGCATGTGGAGTGATGCTAACAAGGGGCCAATCATAGATACCGTTACATTTTATGGCGCGAAGGTTGGCGTCCCCCAGTGTCGGTATATAAGAGACGCCATATCTCTTACGTGGTTAATCTTACTCCTTCTTGTACTCACGCTTGACTTTCACAGTTACGTTACTTGTGTTGTACGCACGTCCACGAGCCTAAGTGGTGGGGGAACGATGTGAGATGGTTAGATTAGGCTCCTGATAATTGATTTAACTGGTGGGAAAGTATTTATTTGTAACATATTTTGTAAGGGAACAAACTAGCCGCCGCAGTGTTATTTAATATTCGTCTCGCCCTCAAAGCACCCTGAGATAGAACTAGTTAGGAGATATTAGGAGTGGAATCTTCATCAACTACTGAGCTGAAAACACCGGAAAAAGAGATGAAAGCAGACTTCCCGCTACACTTGCTCCCTTATAAGTGTGTAGAAGGGAACAAAATTAATGTGTTCCATTCACATGATGTCTTCTAGCTGTTTGGTAAACAAACCGTTTATTCAAAAGATTACTCTGTTATCTACAACGTGCGGATCAAGATCAGAATTAATTTTATTATTAGCTCCTTGTAAAGAGAAGGGAAATAAAATGCACAGGCTAAAACAACAGTCTCGTCCTTTAAAATCCAGTCGCTATATGAAACAATTGAATTCCAATGTCTTTGCTTCCCAGGAGTAAACAAACAAAAAATGAGAAGAAAGAAGTTTTCCCGTTTGAGAAAAGTTTAAGCGGCTAAAATTGCAACTAAGTCTGAAATATTTTGAAAATGGTTAACTGCACAAAAAATGTATATAACATAAATTGTGTGTTTTAATGAGATCTACATTTTTGTGTAGTATGTTTTTGTATATTTCTTACGCTTTGTCAGTTATACAAAAGTCATCCAGAATGAAGAGGTCTTCAGAGGTTATTCCCAGAAAAATCCAAGATATGCATTTAGTTTGTCATGAAAATAACTTGTACATAAGAAATTTTAATAAAAAGCATTAGAGCTATTTTTGAGAACATCAACATTTTCGAAAATTTGTCCATGTAAAAGGTAGTTGAGCGTGGCGGGATTTTCTTGAAAATCTTCGTGTCGCATCCTTGGAAGATACCAAACTTCGTATTCGAAGTTTGGTATTTAACGGGATTTTCGTTTTTGAGTTTTGCTGCCCACAGTCACAAGAACACAGACAGACACACACGCGAACATTTTTCTAAAAGTACTTTTTTTGGATTCAGGGGGTCTCAAAATATGTATTTCCGGTGAAATATCTGTATCGAATTTTTGGGTGCAATACAGTACCTTCTCTACACACTATGTATGTAAATAGTGAAAGTAAGGCGCCAATTTTAAATTCCTTAACTGGAGCTACAGCAAAGCATTAGAGGTGAAACTCTACTAGACTCGGCAAGAAAAACTTCAGTTCGACGAGATCTCAGTGAAAATACATCATACAAAGTGAAAAACAAAGCTGTGTAGAAGAAAAGTAGCAATGCAAAAAGAAAAGGACAAGAAAAGACAGCAGCAGAGGAGAGGAAAATAAAAGTTGAGGGTCCAACGTATAAACCTGTGGATTTTAATGTGAGCCATGCATTCAAATCCTTCCTTACTTTCTCGCTATTGATATTTTCAGTATTTTTCTTCTTGCAAAGTTTGCATGGTACTCAAATAAAATGTGCTGTACATGTTTACAGAGGGGCAATGAATAAGAGCTGCTCTATATTTTACTGTCAGATGTATTTAAGCATATGTTTTAAATTTTCTAACTCTAAAGTTATATTTTTTATGAAAAAAAAAAACACATTCATAACTTTAAAAATGTTTGGAGCCTAAAACTAATGAGACACAGAGAATTTTAAAAAAGTGGAAATATTGTGAATTTAAAGTTAAAATATTAGACCGATTTTTTTTCGCAAGGGACTTTTTAATCACATGACAATTTCATAAACAACTTTAACCGTAATCTCCAAACCATTAGAGCAAAATAGCTGAAAGTTGTCCTGTAACTTATTTGCATTATTTTACATCTGTGGTATATATTTAAAAAAGATGCTGTCATTAGATTTGAATTTCAAACCTGCAGTCATACATGTCCTTAAAACACATTAATATTACTTAATTTGGGTAATTTATATAAAATGTGTACAGATGTTCAAAATATTAAATATATGCTAGATTCATATTAACTTTTTATCCTATACGGTTAAAATTATTGCAGATAGTTGCGTCATTCACAGGGGCAGAGAACCTCACATAAGCATTGTGGCACTTTGCATTGCAAGGGTCCCTAACGTTTTCAGATTGTGCCCAATGGACCTACCCGTAGCGTCCGGGAGTCCTCCAAAAGTTCGTCAGCCCGAAAGCCACGAACGCGAGTCCCCACAGAGTGGTTCCACAATACGCCATCGAAGGAAACTTTACTAACCGCACCATTACTGGCTCAACTGAATGATGTGAAGGAAATATTGGGAAATGCATGTCGACCTGGGGAAAGCATGAAAAGTTCATGGTTCAGTAAGTGAGGTCGCAGGAGATTGAAACGGGGACAGCTCGAATGCGGGTCATATATTCTACGAACTATTCTTACAACATTTGCTGCTTCTTGTTAATCTAGATAAACACTTACACTTGGTAATAGCCCCTATGAGTTCTGTATCTCTCTTAACGCACAAAGAGATATCTGCGCCAAATACGAGGCAGTGGTGGAATCGCACACGTAATTGCAGTGCCACCTCGCTCGGTGTAACAGAAACTACCATGTGGCCAAATTGCCCTGTATTTGGCGTGTGCACATATCCCTTAGTGCGCTAAAAGAGTTGAAGAACTTAACGGAGTATTTCAGATTAAAATCTGCCAGTAGAGAACTGGCGAAGGTGGCCTTCGTTTTATCCGCCGCAATGAGCGCGACCCGTTCACCGTCTCCTGGCTAGTAAGACCGGTAAAGCGAAGTTTGCTCTCGCCATTTCTTACTAGCGGGTTTTGACTTTAAAAGGCCCCGTTGAGTTCTACAACTCTTTTAACGCTCGAAGAAATATTTGGACACGTCAAATATGGGGCTGTTGGGCCACTTGGTATAAAAGAAAATTCCATAGACTGGGCACAAAATGAGGCTTCAACCTGATAAATATTAAATTCAGCAATGCATAATACCGAAACCGCTAATCAATGTAAGAATAGGAAACAGTTGCATAATAAACCGTAGGAATGGTTTCCTCTATGTGTAAAGGCAGTCTTTTCATTTTTTCTCGTCTGTAAAGCTTCATGAAGTCCAAACGCTTTGTGTTCGCGGTTGTTGAACAGCCCAGGCATACAGTTCTGACCATCAAAGGTAGTGTTGCCTTTTAGCCACAGAAAAGTAAATATTTCTTGCCTCTCATTAAAGCTTTTGCTAATGGTACAACCGGCGTGATATTTGATGCTTTGCCACACACAGGTGGAATACCATAGTTCATTGTACCCCATGCTGGTTATGTTCCCTTTGGAAAAGTCCTGTGGGCGTTGATTCCACAAAGGTTCCTCTACGCACACTCTTTGCTATGAAAGGTCATTGGGAAGGGATGATTAGCAGGAAAGGGTAATAGGGTGGGGATTGTTAGATGTGCATCATCGCCTAGCAACCGTCTCTTTGCAGGATCCCTTTTTCCAAGGACGCCGTCTCATTTACCTCACTGCTAATTTGTAAGCTATCTTTCAGAATGCATTCCTATTAAAAGGGCGGTACTCTAAATTTTCAAAAACTCAAAGTCCTCTCAGAACATTTTGGATTATAAATTCTCTGCTCCTTATAGTAATTGGGTGAGTGTCGTATTACATACAAAAATTGACATCTGGATTTCACGAAATATATATTCTTTGAGGGTCTCTAAACCCAAAAGCATTTTTAAGAAAACCTCCGTTTGTATCCGTGTGTGTGTGAACAACATAACTCTAAAACGAAAAGTTAGTTAAATACCAAACTTGATATTTAAATTCAGCATTTTCAAGGATGCGACGCAACGATTATTAAGAAAATCCCCCACAAAAATTACACTTTACATGGAATACTTTTTTACATTGATGGTAATCTCAAAAATGGCTTGAATTTATTTATTAAAGCGTCGCATTTTAAAAACTTTTATATGACAAAATGTATACCTTGATTATTTTTTTGTTTTATTGGAATAGCTTCTGAAGTGTTCTTCACTCTGAATGACTTTTGCATAACTGGTAAAATGTAAGACAGACAAAAACTTAATACACAAAAAATGTTGTAATCATTAAAACGCACAATTTATCTCATATACATTTTTTCTGGAGTAAACTATTTACGAAGTATTTCCTGTTATTAATTTTTATTTTAAAATGCTACAGCATTTTCGAACGGGAATTTATCATCTTGTTTTTCACATTCCCATGCAAAGAGAATTGAATTTCAGTCACATAACAGACAGCTTTTAAAAGATTTGACTATCGCTTTAGTCCACTGCATTTCCTTATTTCCGTTCTACTTTTACGGAAGCGGGTAATAATATAATTTCTATTGATGCTTATCTTGATTAGCATGAAGAAGGTAGAAGAATAAGGTTTGTAGCAACAGTTTTTTACAGAATAGGTAGAGAAATCCATGTAAATAAATTTCATCAGATTTTTAGAAGAAAGTTCGTGTGTATGTGTGTCTATCTGAATTCAAAAACGAAAATTTCGTGAAAAACTAGCACCGGTATTTTGAGTTCAGCACCTGCCAAAGATGTAGCACAAAAATTTGGAAGAAGCTCCCATCACCTTGTCTACGTTTACATGGAAAACATATTTGTAAAACTTTTAATTTTCTCAGAATAGCTCGGAGAATTTTGATTAAAACACCATGTGTTTAAGATTTTTTCTTAACAAATTGAAATTAGGGGCGGCGCCGTTGCAGAGTGGTTAGATGCTCGTCTCCCACCATATGGTATCTGTGACGGAAGAAGCGGCGTTTGAGCCGGCTTCGTCCCTGTCCTCCGGTTTCCCACACCTTCAATCCACTAACTGTCCCATAATAACCTTTCTTGTTATCCATTTCGCCTCCAATTTATATCATCTACTTCTTCACTCTCATACCAAACATGGGCTGATCTCTCATCCCTGGATACTCTATCGGATCTATAGCCTGCTCCTCAACATGCATCACACGCCAGGCTTTAGCTTGTAACTCCTCCATGTGAGGAGCGAAATAAGGTGCAGAAGGAAAGGAGAATTTATATCTTGAACTTTCTGGAAACAGCTTCTACAATCCTCTTCATTCAGGGTATAATTTTAACACAAGTGGTAAAACATAACAGACAGACAAACTCTTACTACAAAAATGTAGACATCGTTAAAGTGCACAATTTATGGCAAACACATTTCTTTTTTTGTGGAGTTAACCACTTCCAAAATAATCCATGCCATTGGCTTAAATCCCCCAATAAGTGCTTGTACTTTTCTCAAATACGAAATCTTTGCTTGTTTTTACTTTCTCTGCACGTACATAGTGTATAGAAAAGATATTGCACTGCAACAAAAAAATTCGATACCGAGATATCACCGAAAATATATGTTTTAGGGACAGCATAGCTCAAAAATTAAAAGTCCATTAAATATCAAACTTGGTATTTAAGTTTAGTATCCTCCAAGGATGCGACACGAAGATTTTTTAGAAAATTTCCCCATTCCCAACTAATCTTTACATAGAAACAATTTCAAACATTTTGTTTTTCTCAAAAATGACTTTAACGGCTAGGATTAAAATATCATAAGTATATTTAGGATATTTATGTGACAAATAAAATTTACATTTTGAAGTTTATGGGAATGGCCTCTGAATACCTCCTCATTCTGGGCAATTTTTGTATAACTGGTAAACTTATTACACAAAAAATGTATATTCTAGTTAAAACACCCAATTTATATCCTACACTTTTTCTTGTACAGTTAACCATTTCCGAGATACCGTTGTTATTTGTTTCAATTTTAAACTACTTAAATTTATTCAAACGAGAAGTTATCTTTCGTTTCAGCTCTCTTTTGATTTTACTGCTCACCTTTGCAAACAGAACCAAAGTTCAATTATTTCACATAGTGATAAATTTTAAAAGATTTCACTATCGCTTATCCTCCTTACTTATAAGGATCTAACTAGTAAGGTTATTTCTTCTAATGTCCATCTTGATTAGTTAGAAGTATAGAGAAAGTAAACATCACTCACATGACTCTCTCTACAAACTATTGTTACAAAAGTTCATTCGTTTATCCACATCATACTAATCGAGATAAACATTAGCAGAAATTGTCTTATTACTTTCTTCCTTGTAAGCAAAAGGGAAATAAGAGTCTATACTAGGCTAACAACATTGTCAAATCTCTTAAAAGACGTCGCTATTTGAAACACTTGAAATTCGGATTTCTTTGCATGGAAGGCAGTAAAACAAAAGAGGTATGAAATTAAAGATGCCTTCCCGTTTGAGAAATGTTTAAGAATTAAAAATTGAAACCAATAACAAGGAATATCTTGATAACGGTGAACTCTACAAAACAGTATTTGATATAAATTGTGTGTTTCAACGAGAGTTATATTTTTTGAATAGTAGGTTTTTATTTATCTCTTACGGCTTACCAGTTATACAAAAGTCATCCAGAATGAAGAGGTCTTCAGAGGTTTTCCCAGAAAGTTCGAGTTATGAATTTCATTTGTCATGAAAAGATCTTAAACATATGTTACTTCAATCAAAATCGTGAGGGTCATTTTTGATAAAATAAAAATGTTCGAAAATGTTGCCATTTAAAGAGTTAGTTTGGGTGGAGGAGTTCCTTAAAAATCTTCGTGTCGCATCCTTGGAAGACACTGACATTCTTTACGAACTTTGGTTTTTAACGGACTTATCTTTTTGAGCTATGTTGCCCACAACTAACATAGACTTGTTCCTAAAAATACTTTTTTTTTTATTCAGGGAGTGTCACATGTACCTCCGGTGATATCGGTGCATCGAATTTTTGGGAGGAATACAATATCTTATCTATTCACTATATATATTGTGTATACGTACTAGAGAAAGCGATAGCTTTAGAACTTTAATAATCTTTGCTTCTCGTTGCCAACTAAAAGGGATTTCTTTCGTCGAGAGTTCATTTAACCGGTTTTATTATACCCGCTATTTTAACATCAAAAACACTTTGAATGATAATCTCACAAATTACGTTTTAAGAGTTTTCTTGTACAATAATTGGTGACTAAGATATGCAATTGAGCTGGAAGAATGGCGTGCTACAGCAGTAATAATCAGCTTGTGCTCGTCAGTGATTTTAAACGATCCGCACATAAAAGTGTATGGGGCGATAGAGGTAGCATTATCATCCCTCTATGTTGTGGGAGGTTGTATTGTGACCTTTCACAACTACCCACAGGATGCATGCTACCACTGACATTTCCTAATGCGGAGGGTGAACGAGAGGCCATCATGCACATCCCATTCTCCTCGGGTTATACTGCCCCATAATAGGCCCATTACAGCCACACATTTTTATGTACATATATCTTGTGAACAGTCGTATTGTTACTTTCTCCAATATGGACTAACTCATGACCTACACGGAATAAGGTCTTTGCCCTGTTCCGGCTTCAGATATTATTGCCGCTTCTACAAAATATATAAAAACATTAACATAAGATAACACATTAACACCTAATATAACTAAATTTCAAACTACTATTCTTTCAGTCATTTACACGGTCATCCTCGACCTCTTCTGCCTCTGGATTGATACCCATTGGCAGGTGATCCTCATTCATATGTTCTACGCGCTCTAGCCATTGTTCTTTATATTTAATTACCACAGATGAAGGATCGTAATAATAAATACATAAGATTCCAAATATTTTACCTAATCTAATCAGTTAAAATATTAAATATTTTATAATTAGTAGTAGTAGTAGTAGTAGTAGTAGTAGTAGTAGTAGTAGTAGTAGTAGTTGTAGTAGTAGTAGTAGTAGTAGTATTAGTAGTAGTAGTAGTAGTAGTGATAGTAGTAAAAGTAATAGTTGCAGTAGTATTATATGTATACTTACAGTATATTCTACAACATAGATTCCATTGGTAATAGTAAAAGGATTTCAAGATTCTGAAAACACATATTCAAGAGCGAAAAGAAGTGTTCATGAAATGACTCAACTAAGGTTTAAACCAGTTTCATGAACTTCTTTTATTCCATTTACTGAGTTATAATAATAGCTGGGATTACACGAACATTTTAATTTTTTGACAGCAAGTCGCTGGCAGTTTGAGTCAGTACATTTATCTAAAGAGAAACTTCGCTCCTCATCTATAGAAACCAATGGCGCATATCTTTTCAGTAAAAGTTTCTGGATTATTCTTTAAGTGTAATTTGAATTTTCCTTTGAAAATCCACCAAGATTGTCTCTAATGCTCATCATCTGTTCCTCCTCCTTCATACTTTATTCTTCTTCGTAACACTCAATCACATCAAAGCAATAGGTACTAATAGTCACATAATAGATATTTTTTGCAAATAATTGTTGATCCTGCTTGATGGCTGCTGCTTTCGTTGAGTTAGGGCATATAAATATTATGCATTTGATTTTATCAAAGTTTTCACACAATTGCTCATCTTATCCAAGTGACCACCATGAATTGGCTGGAAACTCTGGGTGATGTATTCCAGTCATTTCTTGGTACAAAATTTGACAACTGAGCCTTTATGACAATCTTCTTCATAGCAGCAAATAAAACATTTACGGTGCAGTATCCCCACTGATATTTTCACAAAATGGTGTGGTTCCTATGCAAAATATGGCATTCTGTTTTTGGATGTAAGTTTTCTATGGCAGTAGCCACCCAAGGCATTTACTCCGAGAACAATATTGATTGAAGATGTATAATTTTGTTTATTTGCGGAGCTATATAGGATATTTTTTCACACATATTAGCCTTCAGGAGTGACCTAATACAGCATCAGGGTAGACACAATGACTTAGAACACAGAAACACATTGCAAATGTCTATGCCTAAGGCGGAACTCGAATCCGCGATTCCTTGTGCCGCAAAGCACCAAAATTAGTACTCTTTAACGAGTGGGACCGATATATACGAGGTATTAGGGTTATAAGAGCACAAAGTTACATCTATGACAACTTTCTGACGTTAACCTGAAACCTTTACCATTTTCCTCTATAGTGCATAGTTGCATAAATAAAAAGTAAATTTGTAAATCTTTGTGTATATGTCCGCTCCTTTATCATTTACTTCTGCAATTAAAATAGCAAGGTAAAACTACAAAAGACGAGCTATCCGTGTTTTTACAACTATTGCTATAATGCGTCGTGTAGCCATAAAACGATATTGAAGAATTTAATTCCAGCACGTCTACTGGAATAAAGTTGTGGTTATACGCTTGGCAACAACGCTATATTGGGTGTGCGTGCAGAGAGGAAGACCAAGAATATTGACAGTAATTCCTCAATACCTTGTACAACAGCTGGTTCTGTCAGAGCTTTAGATGCATTTAACGCGTCTTTGAAGAACCCCTCTAGATGGGGCAGAATGCAGAAGCTCTAACGAATGTAGGGAAAAATTGGCTAAGAAGATGCGACACCTGCATAGATTCTAACGCAGCACATTTTGATCATCTACTGTGAATGAACATATATTGTTGATACCACAATTATTGACCATTAAGAGCTGACCTAGCAAAGATGTGGTGTTTATCTAATTCTCCACGATACATCTGATTGACATACTTCCATAATTCACATTTGAATTTATCTTTGATCAGACTATATCTTATGCATAGCCTCTTATGCAGCTTTTAGTCCATTAATGATTTTTATGCCCGAAAAAATCCATCGTCCTCCGCCGGGTTTAAACCCGCGACCTTGGGTATATGTAGTTAGCATGGTATTTCAGACGAAATGCCGCGATACGTGAACGAGAGCCCAACTCGGAAACTTTCACTTGAAAGCTAGTATCATAACCACTACGCTACAGAGGTACACTGTATGTCCCTTCGTTTATCGTGTTATGCTCTCGAATGGTTGATAAATTAGCCAGTAGCGTACTGGCACTTCAGAAACTTATAGCCGTTACTTCGAAATTTCAATAAAGAGGCCATAAGTCTCCTATCTCAAATTACTTATTAAGTAATCTACATCTTCTGTGAAAATATTTCGGTGTAGTGCATTAACACCCTGTAGAGTTTCTGGAGCTGGAAGTTTTACTCCTACCGTCTATCAGCCCTACCTACCACGTCTTTGTGATAGCTCAACCTTATTTCCTTTCTTCCTGGCTTCAATATTTAGAAATTCCTAAGCCTATTAATAAGTATAACAGATCGGATCCATAATTGCCTTAGCGCACTTCTGTGTTTAGTAAAGAAAAGTGTTGATTACTGTAAAATACTTAATTTGCAAATCAAAACTCATGTTGTTATCTATATGATACTAACAGTTTGTAGTGCATAGTTGTCAGTTATATACAATATGTGATATGTATCACGTAGTACAATAGGATCCATTTTATTAATAGGAGCAACAAATGATTTAACTCTCAAAATTATGTCAAAAATGATAGCGACTTGCTTTTTTAAGATTTGACTATCGGAAGATAGGGGATAA